>JAGYVD010000002.1:3996353-5328471 GCA_021209875.1 Rosellinia necatrix
AGGTACTGCCGTACCAATCCCAGCACCGACCGACCTCTCGTCTCGAGCCGCCTTCCCCCATTGAACAACCCCCCAAAAACCCAGCCTGCTTTTACTTCACCACGCAGCCGCCCACCACCAGACACCCCAAGGCGGCTTTTCCACTCAAACCTTTTCGAGCCAGTTTCCGACTTATCTGTTCAAACATTGTAAACCATCATCGCCTCTTGTGTACACTCGTCTTTTCGTAACGGTTCCGAGGAGAGCCGGTGGACAACGCACACGAGACTAATTATACGGCATTGACGGTAAATTACCATTCATTATTCGCCTTGGTCCCGCGCGCGCGAAGGCCTCCGTTTATTGACCACTCGGGCGCTTGTTGGTCTTGGACTGGGATTACTCACTCTTTCTTTAATCCGAAAAGAACCACTCAGCGGCCGGCACCCTTGCACGGCACAACATCAGACGACCTATTTCCTCGCCCGCGTAGACGTCCCAGTTTTGGTCTCGGCCTCCTCCTTCGTGTCCGATCGAGTCTATCCCGCTGTTGATGCGTCTCGTCGGCCTCGGCGGACGATGATTTGATTCCGCCCACGTCCCTGATTCTGCCTCGCCACAATCGGACAATCCCTAATGTCACAATGCTCATGACACAGTCCCCAGTCACTGCACTAGGCACTGCGCAAGACACCAAGACGTACAATTCTCGCAATCGGTCTCGCTCCAACACGTACGACACCAACCCCGATTCTGCCGTCGACCTTTCGGCCTCAGTGTCGTCGCTGGGCCATTCCGGCGGTGATCGCAGTTACTACAATCACAACCTAAAGATGAATGGGTTACTAGGCGCCTCGCCGCCGGGGAGCCTCTATGTGCGGGCGCTCTACGACTATGAAGCCGACGACCGGACCAGTCTGAGCTTCCACGAGGGTGATATCATCCAAGTGATCACGCAGTTAGAAAGCGGCTGGTGGGATGGTGTGATAAACGGTGTTCGCGGCTGGTTTCCCAGCAACTATTGCCAGATCATCGCAAGCCCCGACGAGCTGCCCGACCCGGCGCAGAATGGGGAAGCCTACCGAGGTGATGATGAATTCGAGGACGGCGTCTTGTACGAGGACGAGGCGGAGATGGGAAACGAATCGGACCTCGATGACTTCAATCCATTGCCCCTAGAAGGGGCGAGAAACATGAATAGCAAGTCCGGTGCAGACTTCTGGATCCCGCAAGCTACGTCTGACGGTAGGTTATTCTACTTCAATACCATGACCGGTGAGAGCAGCTCAGAGCTTCCACTCGAATCGCCCACTTCGCTTAACGAGAGCGGGCCTCGCGATAGAATGCATGTCACCGTGCCCGAAAAGACGCGCCCACCGCCCGAAATGATGGCACGGGGCTTGACACAAGACGAGGACGAGGATTCTGAGGCCACATCGGCGTCCGAACTAGAAGGCGAATCACTGATGATGGCCTCGATAAGCTCATTAGTAAGAACCATAACTCACACCATAATTGACCTGGGCCAATTGCTTACTTTACTCCTTAGCCATCGCGACAACGCCGCGCATTCACCCGGGATCCAATAGGCATCTCGCCCTCGCCATCGATGGACTCGATCAATGGCACTTCGACGGGAACACGATCCCGAGCCGATACTGGTCTAACTAGCACCACTATCCCAACATCCGCGGGACTCGGCCCCGCGCCAATGCTAGGCTCCGCTACCTCCTTCACTGCGGCTGGCTTCAACCTACCCCAGGCCGCAACTATCCCCCATTCTTTTTTCGATGATGGCAGTGCACAGCCCCTGACATGGAGTCTACTTGTGACGAATATGAGAAAGGCGATAGACAGGTACCGCGAAGCGATCACGAATGGCAACCGATCCGAATACGTCGGTCGAGCCGAAGATATATCGGATCATCTACGACTACTCCTTGCTGCCGCCTCTGGTACCACTGATAACCATTCTGGACAGCCTTCTATCATATCCACCAACAAAGCGCTCTATCCCCACTTTCGTGACATGATGTCAAAGTTCTCAAAGCTAGTAGTCTCGTCGCATATCGCGGCTGCCGACTGGCCAAATGCCGAATCTGTGCAAAAATGCATGCAAGAAGCCGAGGGCGTTCTATCCGGTGTGTACAGCTTTGTCGACGTTGCGAGGCAGCTCAGAGGCGAAGAGATACCCCGGCTATTCCCTGGCTTCGTTATCGGAAGTACCGCCGGGGGAAGTTGGCGCAATAATGCACTCGGCCCACGGGATCCCATGACGGGCTTCCTGGACGACGACGAGGGCGTGCCCGAGCCAGCGGTTGTTCTAGACGGTAAGATCCTTGAACGGCTGGACGAACTCAAGCGAATGTTGGTCTCTAGCATCAGGGAATTAGACAAGAACCTAAACACCTCGGATAAGATCGTTACCCCTTATAGGCATGAGCTCATTGGGAATAACGTCTGCTCAGCAGGGAGCAAGGTTTTAGAAATGTTCAAACCCTGGATCGCCACAATTGAGTCGATCGATCTCTCGTCATTAGAGAATAATTTTCGAACGCCCCAACTCGTTGATTTCGCCGTTAATAAGCAGAGTTTATATGACAATATCTCCGATCTGCTCCTGGGCTGCCAAGCCGTCGCTGGACCCTTAGGAGATGAGTGGGCTGAGGTCCGTGGCGAATCTCTAGAGAACCGGCTAGAATATGTTCGGCAGTGCGCACGAGCCTTGGAGACAAATTCGGCCCACGTCGGCTTTTCATTACAGCTTCTCTCCGAACAGGTACAGATTAGCCTTCAACAACAGGGATCTGGCTCCCGTACGCGTGAGGATTTTTCACGAGACCCCCTCCGTAGGGGCGAAACAGCCCCATATAATGGAACTGCACACGGTCGATCCGAATCACGTAATCTGCTGACCCGGCCACAACTGCTTGCCTCACAGTCGTTTACTGAAGGCGAGACCACCACACCCAGCAACAACTTCAGAAAGGGCGACTTATCAAAAGTTAGGAAAATCTTGGGAGACGACCCGACTAACCAGGGTGCGATAGTCGATGAGAAACCGTTCTTGCGCCTCGACTTGGAGCATGATCTGTCATGGGATTTGAAGGCGTCACCACCCACAGTCAAAGGTGGTTCCCTACTAGCCCTAGTAGAGCAGCTCACTCGTCACGACAAGCTCGACTCTAACTTTAACAATACTTTCCTACTCACCTATCGCTCATTCACTACCGCACGAGAGCTTTTTGAGTTGCTCGTCAAACGTTTCAACATCCAGCCTCCTGAGGGTCTACAGGGCAACGATTATGAAACGTGGAAGGACCGGAAACAAAAGCCTATCAGGTTCAGAATCGTCAACATCCTGAAAAGTTGGTTCGATAATTTCTGGATGGAGGAGCCTAGCGAAGAGTCAAAGCAAATAATACGTGACGTCTACGCATTCGCAAGAGATACTGTCAAGTCAACAGAAACTCCGGGTTCTGCGCCCTTGATGCTCGTCTTAGATCAGCGTCTTGGTGGCAAGGAGATCTCGTCTAAGCGCCTAATTCAGACATTAGCCAACAACATCCCAACGCCGATCATGCCAAAGAATATGAAGAAGCTTAAATTTTTGGACATTGATGTGACGGAATTTGCACGCCAGTTAACGATTATCGAGTCGAAGCTATATGCCAAGATCAAGCCATCGGAATGCCTCAACAAAACGTGGCAGAAGAAGGTCGCAGACGGAGAAGCAGAACCTGCCCCTAACGTGAAAGCGCTTATCTTGCACTCAAACCAAATGACAAATTGGGTAGCCGAGATGATCTTAGCCCAGATGGACGTCAAAAAGCGGGTTGTAGTTATAAAACATTTCGTGTCTGTTGCAGATGTAAGTTACCCCCTTCTAGTCGATATGTCGTATCCCAATTACTGATAAATATAGAAATGCCGTGGTCTAAACAACTTTTCTACCCTGACGTCCATTATATCTGCCCTTGGCACAGCCCCGATTGCCCGCCTCAAACGAACCTGGGACCAAGTGCCCGCTCGTACCAGTTCGGTTTTAGAGAGTATGCGACGGCTTATGGCAAGCACAAAGAATTTTGGCGAATATAGGGAGGCGCTACATGCCGCAAACCCTCCATGTATTCCTTTCTTCGGTGAGGCTTTGTTTAGAGTCCCTTAGGATCGAATGCATACTAATAACCATCCTCCTCAGGTGTATATCTTACGGATTTGACCTTCATAGAAGACGGCATTCCTTCGATCATGAAGAAGACGAACATGATCAACTTCGCCAAACGTGCAAAGACGGCCGAAGTTATTCGCGACATTCAGCAATACCAGAACGCGCCATACTCCTTGCAGCCAGTTCCAGAATTACAAGACTATATATTGAGCAACATGGCAGCTGCAGGTGATGTCCACGAGATGTATGAAAAGAGCTTAGTAGTAGAACCACGTGAGCGCGAGGACGAGAAGATTGTTAGGTACGTAACTAACCAATGCTGCAATGCATTAATCTCCTATTCTGTCGCTCCTTATATGGCCTTCTCAACCTACACAACACTGATGCTGACCGACTTCTAGAGTGTTGGCCGAATCAGGCTTCCTATGAGCAAGCTGGTCCATATCGGTGTGCTCTCCGATACGAGTCTCTCCGCTCACCCCAAGCACAATATCCATGTCCTGTTCTAAGGTTAGACCATTCGAGCTGGGGACCGGTACCGCACTATAACAACCAATTTATATTTCCTCGTAGTGGGGGTAGAAATAATGTAGCCGAGATAAGTGGCAACATGAAGGAAGAGTTCATCCTTCGAAGCATTCACAGCACACCAAAGTCTCAAGCGGCTCTTGGGAATTCGCAGGATCTTGGTAGCGCCGAGTAAGGGCACTCTTAACGCGCAACCAATATATCATATCAGACAGCATAGTGGCGGTAGCAATGAACCCGCCCGTGTAACCCGCCGTGGTTATATATTTTAACGCCTCGGTTAAAATCCTCTATGGCTATCGCAAACATTCTCGGTCATTTCCAAGCTGCGGTATCGGGGATTTTCGGGATTGGGCACAAAAGCCGCGCAGAACAAACTTCGTAACGCGTGTTAATTACAAATGGGAAGGTACAAACATCATAAATCTTATTACAAAGACCGGGGATCGGTAAGGACGACTCATGACGGAAGGAAATATCAAATGCCCCTTATTCATGATGACGATGGAAGGAAATGCAGTTAGGTCAATGAGGCATGAAAGGAATGATCTCAGCATAGCATAGGATTTGTCAATTGTCGGTATCAGACTCACCTGGGAGCTAGGATGTACTAGAAAGTAGTAAGGTGCGAGGATGACGAATTTACTGTCAGCTACCTCTACGACCCCTGGAAGAAAGACTATCTTGTTCTACCTTTGTTTTATGCGGTATAACATACGCCTAAGCTAGACGTATTGTCTAGACTAATTTCCCACGCCAGCAAGTTGTCACGGCCTACGGTTTGAGTGTGGGTTTTATTTAGTCTCCATCAAATCACGCTTTATTCTTCGACCCTATGGAATTGCCTAGTCACGATTAAGAGATCTCAGGATAGCAAACACATAACCGAAGGATAGGAAACTAGCGCGCCAGCGTCCGTCAAACTTCGACCCAGACTACCTAGCCACCGTAACTTTAAATATACTCTTAATAACATCATGATATCAACCCCTTTTCCACAGACGAGGATAAAAGAGAAAGGAAAGGGGGTAATTCAGCTGCTACATATTGGACCAAGAGGGAGGGAGATCAGTTACTTGATCGGTTCGGGATGTGGGATGTCATTGGCGGGACGCACCGCTGCGGCACTGTCAATGACAAGGGAACGAGATAAGTAGGTAAGCCGACACGGCAGGTTCGTGTCATCGTGTTGGGTCAGATTCGGTGGACGAATACAGCCGTCAGATTCTCGTCTGCTTGGCGATGAAAAGCTGCTATACCACACACATACACACACATACACACCTCACACCTACATACGCACACGCGCACATGTACACGGACACACGCACAGACAAGCACACCATGTGTTTGAGTTCTATCTTTAGATAATTGCGCACATGGGCCACTACTAGTGTATTGCCGTCGTCGCATGCATTCGCATTGGCATCTGCACTGCTACCTCACTACGCTACGTAATACGCTGCACACATAATCATCGAAGCCAGCGTTGTCTCGTCCCAAGAGCTGATTCCGGCTTGGCGCATTCATGGGTGTGCGGGTACTGCGTCGGTCGGGAGGGGTGTTTTGCCCTCTCCAGTTCTCGTGATCTCTACTATTGACGATCGGCATACACGGACGATTTATGCATCGGCACCACTCGGTCAGCGGATGCGACGCAGGCTCAGAGAGGGCGCGCGACAGGGGGAAGGAAACATGTGCACCTGGCCGTCTACGACGTTTCGTTTCATACATGGTGGCGGATGAGGAAGCCGTGCGGCGTGGGTATGCCCTCTGCCACCGTCTCGGCCGGCGGGCAAGCATGCAAAACGCCTTCCTTAGGCCCCCATCCTACGACGATAGATGGGCCTTCGGCATCTCTCACGGCAGGTAATTAGGGTTGTTAACTAGAGTCGGGCATATCAGGAACCGGGATCCCAGAGCAGCACATTTCCTACAGACGGGGACCAAGAGAAAGAGAAAGAAGAAAGAGAGGTAGAGGGGAAGGTTGCGGCTTTACTTACGGCTGGGCCGGCCCCCAATCTACGCGGTTAGGTGCTTGATTGCCGCGAGTCATTTGATGAGATACCGCGAAAGGAGAGACGCTGGGAGAGACGAGATTTTGAGAGGGGCGCAGAAGCGCGCACGCCTTGCAGGAACGAGGACACCGGAATAGATCCTCTCAGGATGCGTATCCCGGCCGAGCCCCACGCACGAGGAAAGACCGTGCAGGAAGGTCGACTCGACCGCTTATCTAGGTCGCATCATTCGCAGGCAGGCAAGATACGTTTGTCCCTCACTCAGGTCCCGGCCTAGCCTTAGCCTTGGGGGAGGGGGGAAGGGGGCGAGGGAGAGGGCGCCGAGGATGGGCTGACACGGGTAAAAAGTATGTTACATTCTTCATCAAACGCAGGCGAGAGTAGTTACCTCGAGCCTTACGCGAGCTGAAATCCAGGGTCCCCCCTTCCCCCCCTCCCCTTCTCCTTGAGGGGGGGGGGAGCAGGAGGGGGAAGGGGGAAGGGGGAGGAGGGGGAGGGGAAAAGATCGGCGGTGCTCGTAGCCCGGTTTGGATCGATCTAGGGTACGTCGCTTTCTTTGGCGGGATATGCGATAAAAGGTGTCAGAATCCTTCGCGCCATGTGGTTGCACTTGCACATCCGAGCCTTGGCACGCCACTACCGTGGGTTACCTTCTGCGTGGAGATGGATGTGGGTTGGGGAGTCGGCATGGTGTAGAGGAGGGAGGGGTTGGGTTATCTAGACTGAAGCTCGACGAGTTAGACTGCTGCAGATGGGAGGCATCGTAGTCCTTCTAGAAGGGGTGGAGAAAGGGAGGTGACGTCTGCGGGAACCGGTACAAGGTGGCAGTTGATGGGAGTTACCCAGCCTAACCGACCTATGGGTTTAGGGGCGTTGGGTTGACTCCGTTAGGTTTCCGTTCCCAGCACCACCGTTTCTGCTAGGACTTGACGGTATGAGGGAAACGGAAAATACAAGAAGTAACAAGGCTATAAGCGAGGCATGACCTAGAATCACGCGTTCTTGGTACCTAGGCCTATAAGAAGTCTTGGGTAACACACGCACGGCTGTCCTACTAACGTGTGAGGAAAGATCACTGGGTGTAGCATACCCATCTCTACCTTGTCAGTGGCAGAAACCCATCGGTCATTCGGATATGGGTGACCACTTCGCCGTGATACTCATCCTCATAAGGAATAGACATATGGTGCCATGAGATCCCATAGAGCTATGTCAGGCGGGACATCCCTTGTCACAGATATCATCGGCGTCTATAGGGAAAACTGCGCTAGATAAGTATAGGGATGAGAATATGCGTGACCGGCGGATAGTTACAAACCCAAACGCCGCCCATCATCTTGAGAAACAATGTACCTTCCTCTTCACTCTTAATATATCTTAATGCTATAGATTATCATAAGCCGTTTGAGATAGAAAGTAGCATGTGACAGCGATAACCTCACAGCGTCGACCTGTTACTACTCGCAACCCAAAAAAAACTCCAGCGCTTTAAGCAGGAATAGGTCTATGAAGAACACTGTATATCTTATATTACATATAGTGCATTGCCTCGAAAGTATCATACATGTCAAAAAAAAAAAATATCATTAATGAGGTCTTGTGGTGATTCTGTTCTCGTTTTAAAGAGCGCTACATACCCAAACAACCTAAACGTAGGCCTTTCAAGACTTCAACGACGGTTCTATGTGTGGCAAGTAAGCCACGAGGATGCCTTGGGGGTCATACTGGAAGGCAGTCGTGAATAATTGCTCTTTCAACTCGGGAACCCTTCAGCAAACACCAAGCTCCTCTATATATAACACTGGATTCTACCCTCCCAAATCCCCCTTCAATCAATACGTAACTCCGCAGCCCCAGCTGTCTATCACAGCCACTCGGCCTCTCCAGAGCCAAACTAATTAGGCACCATATGCTATACTCGTAGATGTCACTGTGATTGCCCTAATATGCCTCATGAGTAAAACAGTGTCCCATTGAAAGCGACGTTGCTTTGGCATCAAGGCAAACGACTTATCCACACACAGCACTATCTATCATCGTATCATATTCGATATGAGATCTAGGGGATAAGTTGGTCTCAAATATTGCACTGGTATTCCAACTCAAAACAGCCAGCGTTACGAGACCACGGCAGTATGCGTCGACGCGTAGGCTGGCTTCGAGAAGACATCTCGACATACCTGGTTGGTGGGGTGTATGGATAGCAGACGCATGACAGAACAAGCGGGTGAATCTGATGCAATGACCCCAACTCAACGCACAAAGTGGTGGTAGTACCTATAGATCTCATAGCTTATGCTCCGTCATTTCGTTTCACATCGAGATCGATTGGAATTCCGTCGTTTTGGTTCACACCTAATCGATCTCGATGTAGTGTGGTACTGAGTCAGCCATGAGGTACGCTACCGATACGGTATGTATCGTAACGGCCTCTAATGGGATCAGGAAAAGCATATGGATCAATATTGCCTGAACTCTATATTTTATTGTTAGCATTCCAGAGTGTGATGCCGAAGCTGCCCGAATGAATTGCACGCTCGATACGCGAGTGAGTGAGAGGGGGGAAGGGGCCAACACTATGATCCCAATTATTCCTCGTAGACATCTAGTAAAATATTTAGACGCCATGTACTCTAGCCGAGACTACGACTCTATTTACTTACCCTGGACCTAAGGAAGGATGCCCTAGTAGAATATTTACCAACCTTACACACGCTTTGAAGTAGGCGTGTAAGCGGGCAATATGACTTTCATCAAGCAGAGTTTTTCGCGACAGACGTCAAAAAGGCATAGATAATTAATTCCACAGTAAGTTAATATTATTTCAAGATTGCCATGCATGAAACCACACGAAATAGTCGTTCGAACGAAAACGTGTTGGCATCACTGTGGTTCAGTCCAACCCCAAGCCGTAGCTGATGGAACCTAATAACATCAGATTCCAGAACAGGACACGGTCACTATAATACAGAAGCCGGAATAAATGCCAGCATGGATAATCGCACACGCACCCTCCACCGGTGGGCACTTAGTGTCGGTGTAGTTTATCCTTAATCTTTTGACCGAAGCTCTTCTTCCCCGACGCAGGGCTGCCGCTGTTGTCGGCGCCGTTCGGATCGGTGGGGTTGTGCATCCCCTTCTCTTCCATCAACCCTTTTGGACACATCGCGTTAGACACAGGAGCTCTTCCGGGTACCGGGACGAACGACGACTTACGATCGGCTTCTTTACCGGCGCCGGGTTTTGTGGCATCAAAGTCTCCACCGTCCGCGTGCAGGCCGCTGGTGCGGACATATTGCTCTCCAGTCCCCCCGCTCGTGGATTTCTCTTCCTTGCCGTCTTTGATTTCGTCTTTTGCGGCGTTTTTCTCATCGTCCTCTATTGGCGATGAACTGCTATTGCCCGCATCCCCGCCGTGTTCCTTTGCTACCTCGGCAACGGGCTTGGGGCCGGGGCCTTCTAGTTTCCGCGCCTCGTTGACCCCTGCCTCGGGGGCATCATTGACGTCTATGGGAGCTGACTTGGGGTTTGTCAAGGGGTCAGAGGGCGATCTTGTGTCGCCCTGTCCTTTGCTAGTGTCGCCAAGCCCGGAGTCGGCCTTCCGGTCGGTCGACGGATTGTCGGGGGTATCGTCGCTCTCGGCAGCGGTGCCGGTGTTTTTAGCGAACTTGGCATCCCCGGTGGCATCGCCGCCGAGACCCCCGTTGGAATGAGCATCGGCTATGCCGTTGGCAGGTGCTTGGCTCCCGGTGGTTGGGCTGGTAGGCTCTATTGGGTTATGGCCAGGATCAGTAGGAGATTCCCATGATCATCGAGCCTGCAGATGACGTCACAAAGAAAAGAAATGTCGAAGACAGCGGAAATGGGAAATGAATAGGAAATAAATGGGAAATAAATGGGAAATTCAGGTTATACATGGCACATGTAACGTACCAATATTGCCGGCGTCATATGGCTCTCCCTTTGAGGTATCTCCGAAGCGGCCGGAGACGGGCTCTTCGCTGCTGCTCGGGTTGCTTTCGCCCCAGACTGCCTTTGCGGCGGACGCAGCCATATTATTGATGGTCTCCATGATGGGATTCTATGACTCTTATTGTGGGCTTATGCCGAGGAGATGGGGATTTTGTTTATGTCCGAGTAGTGAGCTATGTTATTCTATGATTCTGGGGGGGGGGGGTTATCATGAGTATTAGGCGGTGATGCGCTATAGAGGTTGGAATAGAGGTTGGAATAGAGGTCGAAAGAAGCTAAATGCGTAGTAGGTAGATAGTTGTAAAGAATAGGTAGTTAAGGGACCCAAAACGGCTTGAGAGGGAAGTCGATAATTATGCTTTTATGGTGGCAGAGGCGCCGTCTTCAGTGATCGACTGAGGCAAGCCTGGTCACCTCTGACGTCTTCGCTCGGGAGCTCACATAGCAACAGGGTTAGGGGATACCAATACAGGCTCAAAAGGCCTTCATTCATTCAACTTATTCGTCCATCCGTTCGTTCGTTCGTTCGTTCGTTCGTTCGTTACTAATTACTGCGTCGGTGTAACAGCTTCACACAGTGAGCGCTATCCAAGGAATAACCTGGGGACGCAAAGGGGTGGGTGCCCGAGGAACGATGACGTCGGCGGGGTCTAGAACTCGGAACTACGTCACAGCTCTACACTCCAACAAGAACAATTAGATAAAAAAAATAGATACCTCCTACTTCCAAACCCATTAGACCCAATTGACTGAAATCTGACATACATAATCCTACCTACCTAGGTACCTTTTCAAGTCTTATAATTCTGCGACTATGTTCTACCCACCTACCTACTACCTAGGCACTTAGCACTTAGCACTTAGCACTTAGCACTCAGCACTCAGCACTTAGATAGGTTGGTTGGTAAGTTGATAGGAACGCGAGGGTGTAAATATGGATTAAGCTGCTACGACCACCATCAGTCTGCCTACTAGGGATTCAACATCCATACAAACACTTATCGTGAACTTGATATGTTGTCATGGCCTACTACCTAGAGGGACAATTGAGCGGTACCAAAGGCGCCGATCACCCGAAATAATCCAGGCAGTCTGACAGGCGCACCGAGTGATCGGCGATCGAGGCGTGTCGTATGAGGGGAGCCATGCTCGTTCGTGGCCGAGAGCCGAGTTACCTACCGGCAAACACGCCCACGAACATGAAGGGAGGCACAAACTGCTAACTGACAGAGCACACTAGCTCTCTCGCAACTGTAAAGTATGATGCGAGGAGCAGCGTTCACTGGAGGCCGCATCTGAATAACACCAGTACAGCGCCTCTCCAGATACCTCTCTTGAGCCTGCGATAATGCCCGTCTGTTCTTCAAACTCCACGATGACGCAAAGTGGCCCTTCCCAGAGTGTTGTCACAACTGTCTTTGAAATGACTGGTCCCCATATCCTCCGGTGCTGCCACCGTTATTTTCCCCGTGTGAAGCAGGCAGTGCCTCTTAAAGTGAAAAAGTCACAGGCAGGTTGCTGGAAGCCTGTAGCAGCGGGGGAGTTGAACATTGGTAATTCGGGAATAGCCTGCCATGTTTGACTGGGATTTCTCAAAGCCTTGCCAGGTTCTAAAAACTGGCTTGGTGGTGTATGGCCTTGGGTGCCCGGGCCCCCTTCATAAGACGTGATCTGCCACAGCCGCCACCGTGCTTTGAATTTTCAGCTAGGAGAGCAGAAGCACCTCGGACGCAACACATAGGCTCACTGTGGGAGTGCATGTCCTCATCGGTCGGCGTACACGGTCAGTTTGAATATTGAGCAGGCCGTTGCGACATCCTCGGATTAAGCGAGAGGGTCTCTCTTCGAATAACTTGACATGCCGGCGTCCGCGATAGAATAGTGATATATCGGCCCACGAAAGGATATGTAGGTCAGATGTCTGCCTCCGGCCCCGCCTTCTCACGTCTCTTTAATGGTAGACACGTTCGCCAGTCAACCCGTCGTTTATAGAACGCATGATAACTAGCGGTTAACTTGATATCGCATAGGCGGATGGAACAAAGCTAAACTTCGGAGCTCAGGTCTGTTCGTGCCCGAGCCGCCGCCGCGATTGATAGGTAGAGTTGTAGGGTTAGCCCATCTGCGATGATGAGCTTCGAAGGTAGCAAGAATGCTGGGGTGTCGTCTTGACGCTGAACTGATAGTTCACTAAGAAATTTCCCAGCCTAGAACTGCCGTTTTTCGGAGAGGGTTGCCTTGCCGTCGCGTTGTCGGACGAAAACAGGATTGAGAACTCTAATACTTCCCCAATGCCAACACAACCGTTCAATATAAGTCGCTTGGAATCAGCGTTAATCGTAACATATGTAATGCAGTTGATAAATATTATACTTAACGAGATAGCTTGTGACGAATACCGAGGTACGTTTGAAGCACGTATTCACCATCGTCCAAGGGGGTAGTTGTATCATTCTGTTTAGCCCAACGACTGACCCCCTTTCATGATGCCGTCTGAGAAAACTTATGTTCTGCCCAATTTTCAAACCTCGGTCCGAAATGGGGACACGCGTAAGCATCTTAAGGTGATGAAAGGCTGGACCGATTAGAACGCGCAAATGATCTGTCGCTGGCCATTGCCATGAACCAACCACCTCCCCACGGGAAATGCGTGTATATGCCGACGGCACAGCTTTGAATGGGCTAAGCTGGGGTAGTTTTTGGGTTGTGGAATTTGTCAAGAGGTGCCATACATTGTGGGTATTACGGTTTGGCTTTGGCGTGGAGTTGGGAAGACTCGGCGTAGGTACTTTGACAATATCCCTACTGATATCTATTGATTTACGTCAAGTATATGGCTACCGTAGGCAGTTAATCTGTCATAGACCGACATCTAGAAACACCTCTTGACGGGCTGGTACTTAGCATTCCATTGAGTAACAGAGTGGCCTTGGATACTTTCTGGTCAGCGTACGATCAATGGAGAATCATGCCATACCTAGAGAACAGGACCACACTTTACAGGGGAAATGTTCATGGTCGATGGCATTTTTGTTTCGCTAAGACATATAAAAATAGATGCTTTTGGTTTGCTTTTGGTTTCATACAAGGCAGGCTTAGGCAGCCCATGCTGACATGTATTCACGCAGGGTTCAGCGAGGTCGGCACTAACTTATATGCGCCACGCCACTGTCCCAATTGCCGACAGCTACCTAATTAAACGCACTAAACTAACTTTAGAGCACCATGTAGGTACCTACTCTGCAAGGAGTATGTACACTACATGCTCAATGCTGTAAACAAAAAAAAAAAAAAGCGAATAACTAAGGGAAACGATCATCAGGAGATTTGTATTGATCGTCTGACATAATAGCCTGCGGATCCGTCCTATTCGCAATGTAGCAAGTAGGTATAAAAGATAAAATAAAATGAAATAAAATAAACCAACCCTTCGCCACGTCCTTCAGCTACCATGTGTAAAGCACGAACGGAGGCGGAGAGAGAGCGCGATGGCTGCTGTTTCGTGGTCTCCTCATATGCCTAATGTAGGTAGGTAGGCATGTTGTTGGCGTTATCATATTGTTTAGTCCCCCGCCTGTATCCTTGCGTACATGTCAATATTAAGGAGGTGGAACAGCGCCATCTACCATACGGGTACCGTGACTTCCAATGATCGACCGCGGCCGTCCTCGTTATGGCAATTCCTCGCGGTAGGCCCGAATTACTTAGCGCCAGCGAGTGTTGCGACCTGCCGAGTACATACATCGCTTCACGTCCCGCGACGTCATATTGCGATCCAAGGGACCTCCTGACGGGGATGGGAACCAGACGAACGTTTTGCTCGGCGGGGGGAGGCACCCGCTCTGCCTGCGAAGAGGAGGAAGAGGAGGAAGAGGAGGAGGAGGAGGAGGAGGAGGAGGAGGATGCGTAGACGCCGGGTTGTCCTCGACCTGCCGCTCTGAGAGTGGGGGAGCAGAGCAGAGTAGTCTTCCGAGCGCCGCGCTGTAACGTATACTGCCGGCCGAGTTTGGGTCTTGCACGCCATGACGAGCTCGGGAGCAAGCCACAAGGATGGTCGAGGGGAGGGCGAAGGGCGAATCTCCGTCAGATGGTTCTGCTATAGCCGGCCGTGGCTATAACACGGATCCTATCCGTTGCTGCGAGGCACGGCGGCAAAGCATGCTGCTCATTTTAGAAGCTCGGCGCTCCTTGCAACTACACAGCCCTGCAGTGCGGTGCCGGCTGTCAATCCTCATAACCGACTTACAAGTAGGTAGTGTACATACATCACCCGCCCACCCAGGCTAAGTAATCGAGGGCAGAGGGTACACCACTGTATGTAGATACGGGGCCTGCATTACCATTCCTTCCTCCGCACTAGGTGACGTTACAGGGCGAGCTAAGGGTGCTCTCCATCGACTAGGGTGGCCTGGGATGGAGCCGTGAGCACCGTGAAGGCGTCCAATGTTGTCCGAATAAGCATGAGCCGATCATGCCAAAACGGCCGACGGGACAGGCATGTCTTGTTCATATAAGATCATCACGCGCACCCGGCGGTGTCGGGTCGTGTCTGACGTGCTGGCTCATCCATCCAATCGGCGTGGTGCCTGCTGTTTCCTGACGCCTGCAACACAGCTTGGCCGATATCGTCGACTTGAACCACGAGCCTCCAGCCCTCCAAGATGGTCGCCTGGCTAACCAAGTACTTTGCCTTGCTGGCACCGCTGGCCTGCGTTGCCAGTGCAGCTCCCCCGGACGACCACCGTGTGGTCATCTACTACCAGACCGGGCTGGGGACTGACACCACTCATGTCCCCTTGCTGCCTCTCATCCAGGCCGAGCCCAGCATCTCCGTAACGCATCTCCTCATCGCCGCCTTACACATCATCGACGATGACACCGGTCTCCATCTGAACGATAAGCCCCCCAGCGATGCCATCTTCGACACGATGTGGAGTGAGGCTGCCCAGCTCCAGGCCGCCGGTGTCAAGGTCATGGTCATGGTCGGTGGAGCCGCACGAGGCTCCTTCCAGCGCCTCGACGGTGACGATGCCTCCTTCGAGAGGTACTATGGCCCGCTGCACGATCTCATCGGCTCTCACAACATCCAGGGCCTGGACCTCGATGTGGAGGAGAGCTTCTCCCTCGGAGGCATTATCCGCCTGATCGACCGCCTCAAGGCAGACTTCGGCTCCGACTTCATCATCACCCTCGCTCCCGTTGCGGCCGCGCTCACCGAGGGCGGCGGTAACCTCAGTGGCTTCAGCTATTTCGACCTTGAAGCACAGCGCGGCGGCTCCATCGCATTTTACAATGCCCGTAAGTCATTTCTCTCTTAGCCGCGACGCCTAGTATTCCCTTTTGCTGTCCTACGAGGCGGTCTCCTGAATGGAGATATTGGGGGCTGCCCAGTACTGAAACCGTCACTTCGCAAACAATCGCTGACCTACGATGACTAGAATTCTACTTCGGTTGGGGCAATGCCGGAAGCGCAAGTGATTATGAGAGCATTATCGACGACGGCTTCCCCGCCAACCGGGTCGTCATGGGCGGTAAGCTTTACCTGGACCCGGATATAGAATTCTCGTTGGGAGATGGTAGTTTGCTGACCTCGAATGCTTACAGTACTGAGCAACCCCGACAACGGTAGCGGCTACGTCTCGCTCGACACCGAGGCCGGCGTGCTACAGGAGCTTGTCCGGGAGAACGGGAACTTCGGCGGCGTCGCCAACTGGGAGTACTTCAACTCGCTGCCCGGAGGCAAGGCCGCCCCCTACCAGTGGGCGTCGTGGATGGCCCAGCACATGGCCGCCGCCAAGAAGATGGAGCGGAGCGAGGTGTCGTCCACGGAAGCCCTCTGGCGCGGCGTCAGGAAGATGGGCCGTCGGGTCCGCCGCGAGGCCAAGAGGTCGTATCACAACTACATCGCGTAAGCGAGGGATGGGAAGTCGGTCGGTCGGTCGGCCGATTCCGCCGTCGCGCTACTCGACGGGATGCCTTCCTCGGCGGCGAAATCGATTTGCCGGGGAGGCCCATCAATCTAAGAAGACGTAAAGCATGATAGCCAGCTACCTAGGTAGTCTAATCCAAACGGATAAGCTCAAACGTCTCGCTGATAGGCTCTGAAGTTGCATGTTCCGTAGTCCGTAGTCCGTCCATCGGTGCCCGTGATGCTTAGACCGGTGTTCATTTTCGCATCCCTGTCCCCTCGCCTCGGTCCCCGGTCTGATGCACGACATCGGTCTCCCAACCAAACGCTTAGGGGCGCCTTTCCTGGCCCTCCCATTGCTGCTTGTTTCGATTGCCGAGGGGAGGGCGATCATACTGCTTTTGGCGCGAGCCTAGATCAGCCGATTCTGAATAAGCCTAGGGGGAATATATTTGCATCCTACCGGATACTACACGTCACATCATACCATTCCCGTACATACACACCATAATCGGTCGAAGTGATCACATTTTTATCACGACGAGGGTATTGAGTGCCAATCGCAAGACATCACAGACAGGTGTTTATCTACTTACGAGGCCTCTGGTAGGGGCAATCGTCGAATCGGAAGACGGGAGGGTGGATCTAAGAGTACGAAACACCCTCGGGGCCATCGAGCAGCTTCTCCGATTCAGACGTGCGGCAGAGAGTACATTGGTGGTTTTAAGAAGTAGAGTTCATAACTCATATGTCATATGTCATTCCGGCCAGCGGAGCTAGTACTGATTGGTGACCGTTCATACCGATGTGTCGAGTAGTGGCTGTACGCGCAGTTATTGACATCCCGTGCCGGCATGCCAAATATCTAAAGCTTTCTAGCCGCCGTATACAATACTCGATACTCATCCGTCATTGAGCGCTGCATATGTTTCCGGGTCAGCCTTGCCTGCCATGCATCAATGTGGCACATACTCTAATAAAGCAAATCTAACCACATTCATGCCATAGGCGAAACCCTCCCATCCTAAAGACAGTCATGGGAACGTATTTAAATCCAGGCGGGTTTTTGAACTGTGTACAACTATGTCATAAACTAGCTACATATCCTGACATATAATCTACTTTATTCATGCTCTTATAATCCAAGAGAGGTCAGAATCATCTGTAGAGGGAGCTAATATAATTCAGAACATTATAACAAGAGGCTGAATATATATCGGCAGCCTCTTGAATGTAGAGTAACCGTTTGACACCTTTATATTACCGATCAGTTATACTACGTATTAAGCCCGGCAATGCCGTAAGTATTGATGCCGTCCTACATTTTTGGTCTCGGGACTATCACACTGGTGGCAACCACCCGACACCCAAGGCGGTTGTAGCACTGGATGACAGTCCTTATTTTTGGTGCACTGGCTGGTAGTGGTAAAAGGCCACATGAAAGAAGACCACGTGGATTTGTATCGGAGGTGGTCGTAGGGACGGCGGCAACAAACAGTATCCTGGAATCACGCTAAACCCGATTCGCCTTGCCCTACAAGCAGTGGTCAAACCTAAACTTGCATCAGCCGCAAAGTGCCACAGACCTTATGAACCAATAGGGACGAGCCATTCAATAGCAGGGTCGGACGTGTACTCCCCGGGTCGAATTTTCTGAGAATTGCCGGCGGACTCATGGGCTTTCGGCGTTTCTTGTATCAAATTACCGAACCTACCTAGGTAGGTAGGTTAAGTAGTGGAGGCTACGGTAAATTTTACAGTATATAGGTAGGTAAGTACTTATATAATCTACTGTGTAGGTAGGTAGATTTAACAATAGCTAGTTACATACATACAAACAAACATACATAAGTACTTAGTTATCTTTTGAACCGTCATGGTGTATGCTATGGTTAACGGGTATGGCGAGGGCCGATGCAACTAGGGATAACTAATACGGCCCGCTAGGCACGCTACAGCCCTAAAATATAGACAATGTCGCACGGACCATACTGGGTCCCCAGGTCGGTGAGCCCAATTCCCTACACATTGTACATACCTACATTCAACGAGCCGAGATAGTGCACTAGGTAGCCTCGAAAGCACTAACAATAGGTACTACACATTTATAGATAGAGAGAGGCGTCCATTATTTCATTAGGTGAGGGGACATGATTTCTTCGGAAGATTTCTGTATGGTGGCCTCATGATAAGCGGAAGAGAAGAGGTTCCAAGGTTGCTACAAATGTACATCCCTCTATATACTATGCTATGCCATGCTATGCCATGCTATGCCACGCTATAGTATGCACTCAAAACCCAACCATTGTTGGCCCAAGTGTCAACCGCCTTAGGGTACCGAAAGGCGCATACTCCATCGAAGGCCATGGCCTTATGCGAAGGGGTGGTGGTTTGTTACATGACTGACCCGGCAATCCTTGATCTTGGTACCATGATCGATCACACGCGATGAGAAACTGGAAACACAGTCTGGCGATCTCACCGAGGACCACTCTTGGGCCAATGACCTGGCCTCCTTTGATGCCTAGCCGAGCGATGTGGTCGCTCATGATCATTCTCTTCGTGTCATCGACATATCAGGTGTTGGCCTGCTCTAGGTTTTCAAGTTGAGGCTGCTGCAGGCGGGCACGAACGCAAGAGGACTAGGGAATCGCTAATTCCTGTGTTCAACGTTCTCGATTTTCGAATGTGCATACACATACAACGCCGGGACGGGGACGACTGTATCTGCTCGTGCTATGGTGGAAACATGGTGGCGAACGGGCAGAATATCATTGGATGACGGGGACCAAAGGGGCTGATCTACATCAGATACACCGGTCCAGAACGCTAGAGCATGCCGACGGGTGGTGAAAGGGAAGGCTTTAGGGCCTGGAATGCATCTGGAATGACAAAGCTGCTGAGATAATGTGAATGCCCTCGAGCCAGTTCATACTTACCGGCAGATGGGAAGTGGTTGGGCATTTCAATGTCACTTAAAGTAGAGGGGTAGGGGGGGAAGGGGACGGGGACGGGGGAGGGCCTATTGAATCAAAAACGGTTAGGAAATGTATGGAGAAGAATTTGACGTGCCTAGGTATGTAAGTATGTAGGTAGGCACCTAATAATGCTGCTAGGTACGTGCTTATATTAAGTTCTGCTGTGGGCGTTGGCTGCCAAACTTGAATTCTATTTCACTGGTGATAGGTAGAGACAATAGATACATAAATACTTATATTGTACCTGAGGACGGACTAACTAAGGGCAAACAAACTAAGGGAGGCTGGCTAGTGTACAAGACTGTAGTGTACTGCACTGTACTGGAGCCAGCCAAGTCCGAGCAAAAGTGGGCAGCAAAGGAGAATTCACTCAGGCCCAGCGGGTTATCTTGGGTGCTAATTATTGGGCTGTTTAAGCCGGTCCCAGTCTGAGTGAAATTTCGTGCCGGGTTGTTGTTTCAAGACAAAGCAGATCCACTCTTACTCACTCCCGTTTGACTTTCGCCTTTGTCTATCCCACTAAGGTGCCTACCCGAGTACTTACTATGCAGGTACCTTGACTGACCCCGTCGCTAGTAATTAGGTGGCCGAGCAGGTACCTAATATAGGAACCGCCTACTACTGGTCGTCAATTAACTCATTCGTGTACATGTACCTCGGGTAAAACTACTACTCTCATCTGCCTATCTAACCTACCTTATCTACTCTGTGCGCGCAGCTTGAATAAGCCTTTGATTCCCTACTGTACTACTGCTCCTGCTACCTACCTACCTAGGTACATACTACTACTACTACTAGTACTATTAGTAGTAGTAGTATCATGTGTCTCTTCATCTTAATCTCCGCTATATCTGTACGCCTTCAGAGTTGCTGGTTGTTCAGGCAACCTACCGAGAGTAACTCTATAATCTCGTTGATACCGTCTTGGCTTCGATACCTCCTCTTCCACCACACCCTACTCGGCTAGCCTAGTGGCCTCTGCCTGGCCCCTGGGTACACTAGTTACATTCCAGCATTCCATTATTCAATTACCCGCAGATCCTCGAATCCCTGTTCACCTATGTGTATAACATAGTTAACCGCTGTCACATCTGCTGTAGCACAACACGCAGGCAGTAATATCTATTCCTTGTTCCTACGCTACTAAGGCGATATAGAAGCGCTATATTACCTACCTTACGAAGACCAACATTCCGTTCTTGTGGCTTGGTACCTAACCTACCCAAGCCAAGGCATCAAGAACAAAAGGAAGGAAGAAAGGAAGGAAGGAAGGGCAGTGCCGCATCGTGCAGCCATCTAACACCATTAGTCCTTACCTACCTACCTAGGTACATACATACCTACCACTCAGGTGCTGGCACAAGGTGAGGTACCTAGGTACTAGTTATCTACTAAGTCGCCCTGCTAACCTCGCAGACTAAGTCGGTCGACTACTGACGCCTCCAGCACACGTGTGGTAGTTGATAGACAGTGAACAAGATCCGGACTAAGATCCAGCTCGCCTCCGACCGCACGTCTCTCATCCACAATTCCCAATCCATCCACGATCCTCCCTGTCCCAACCCAACCCCAACCCCTACCCCAGCCCCTCGCAAGCAGCAACTTGATGTCCGCTGTCCAACTCCTCCGCAGCCAGCAGACTACACTAGCAGCCAGCGACAGGGGCCAATTAATTAATTTACGGTTCAAACCCCCCAAAGGAGCCAAAAGGAAGGAAGGAAGAAAGAAAGAAACAACATTCGCTTGCTCTCTCACCTAATGAATTGATCCATTCAGCATCGCTTTCTTTCCTTTTTTTTTTTTTAAGGCTAGATACCTACCTATTCTAGGCTCATGCCACTGGATTCTCGAAATACTTGCTGGTCAAGATGACGAGACCCCAGATCATTCGTGCCGGTAAGTCCTAAAAAAAAAAAAAAAAAAAGGAAAAAAGGGAAGAGAGCGTAATTAGTTGATCTACACGTCGCCGTTTCAAGAAGGGGAAATTAAATTAGCTGGGTCCCGAACCAAACACTGTTGCTCCTGATGATGGCGCTACCTCCTGAGCTGCTAGTTGCGACTCATCTCGTCTCGTCTCGTCCCGTCTCGATTCGGCTCGTGCTTGCTAACCAAGTCCGCCTCATGAGATAGATACCATTGATCTTCAGGATCACGACGCTCCTTCTGCTAAAGATCACAAACATTCTGCCTCTAAACCTCTGTCGAACCCGAATACGAACGGCTCGCTTGCGCCGCACCAAGCTGGGACAATACGCGAAGTAGAAGAAGAGCGGGCCGAAGAGGAGGCGCGGAATCCGAGGGTCTCGTGGGCTAATGGTCGCGGAGGCGGCAATGGTGATGGTGAGGACGATCGTGATCTACAAATATACGCTGAGGAACTTGCTTCCGGCATCGTCAATTCCTTGAATGGCAACAACAAGATGCAGCAGCAACAGGATGCGCTGGCCATTGCGCAGAATGGAGGCGTCACGGGACGCGTCGACGACGACGACGACGACGGCGAGATGGACGTGAATACCGACGATGACGACCTTGACGACGATATGATGGATAAGATTTCAAGTTCGCCTTCAATTGAGGATGGTGGGTGCACCCTTTTGCCTGTATGGCCCGCACGTGTTGATTCACTGCGCGCCTCTTTTTCGAACCATGATCTTTCTAGTTCTGTGGCTGCTACTGAGGCCAGGTCCTCTTCACCATATCTCGAGTTCCCTGAACACCTCCCCCTTCAATCATTACGCGAACAATCAAGCAAGGCTTCTGTTGACGCGCCTATTTCTGATCATCTTCTCTCTGATGGGTACATCGGCTCGAGCGAGCGCGATGACAACGAAGCCCCTACCCGCGATACGCGACCCGAACCCGGGCCAAAAGTACCAGATTGCGACTTGGCGAAACCAATGATCGAAACCCCGGAATGCCCCTGTGAGCAGGATTACTTGGCCCAAGACCGAGATTCCGGGATTGACCTAAAGATCGAAGACTTCTCGCTCAGTCAAGCGACAATTGCCGAGGATGAATCCGTCGACGACGAGATAATCTCCCCCTACGGGTTCCTCATACCTTATGTAGCGTCCGATGAGGATGATATTGATGAAGAGGAAGATGATGACTTTTCTTTCACGGATGACTGCAGATTCATTGACTCTGGCTGGGGTGGCGAATGCTTACAAGATACAGAGGATATCGATTTCGAGTTCGTCTACGCCCTACATACATTTGTCGCAACGGTGGAAGGCCAAGCCAATGCTACGAAAGGCGATACGATGGTTCTTCTCGACGACAGCAATAGTTACTGGTGGCTGGTGCGGGTTGTGAAAGATAGTAGCATCGGTGCGACCTCTTCTGGCCTCTGTCTGCCCTCACAGGAGTTGACGATAGAATTCAGGATATTTACCAGCCGAACACATCGAAACACCTACCGAAAGGCTAGCGCGGCTCAATAAACACAGAAATATCGATGTGAGCAGACTGAACCTGTTGGTCTTTGTATTCATCCTGACTTGAGGGTAGTTATCTGCAACAATGCTTGGCGACCAAGCTGAAAAAACGAGAAACCCACTCATGACAGCTATGAAGAGGCGCAAGGCAAAGACTGTTACCTTCACTGCGCCAACGTACGTCGATTATTCCGACATAGATTATTCTGACGAGGAGGGCGACGAGGATGATGCCGACGGGCCGCAGCAGTCCACACAACAACGTGAAGATGAGAAAAACCAAGCTACCTCACAGCAAGCCACAACCGGTGTTCCAGAAGACGACGAATCGGCCAAGGTTGAGCCACTGAAACCGCGAAGCCAAAAGCAAGCGAAGGTAGATACCGCCAGGTCCGAAGAAGCTGACCAGGGCGAACTGTCAGGCGGAGATTCAGGGCGTAGAAGTAGTGACGAGTTTTTCGATGGCAAGTCAGAGAGGACCACGAAGAATGGGACTGTCAGGAACACGGATTCCTTTTTCAGAGACGAAACCATTGAGACGAAGAAGATTACCCTTACCCCCGGATTACTGCGCGACGACAATGAGCCCCGAGGCTCAAACGATTCTAAGGAGTTGCGCCAGAGACCCAGCCTCGAAAAGGACCTTGTCCCTGATAAAACCAAGGATGAGAAAAAGAAGAAGGAGAAGGATAAGAAAGACAAAGACAAGAAGCCAAGTGCGATTCGGAGTTTCTTTTCGCGGAAAGATAAGAAGAAGTCCCTTGATGATGACGACGAATCGTTTGGCAAACGGTCTATGGATGCCGGAGCCGGCTTTGGGGATGCGGAGATGGTTGAGGAGCCAGAGGAAATGGATTCTTCGCCGCACAAAGGTCCGCAACGAAACCCGAGCAAGCTTCAGAAGCAGCAACCCCGGATTGAACCATCACCCACCCGTAAACCACCTGCTAATTCCAAGACGGCGGCAGATTCAGACCGTGGCCTTTCTTTAGTGGCGGAAGTCAAGACAAACAACGTCGCCAGTGCCCCTCCCGTGACTGTGAGAATGGTGGAGTCAGAACAGCCCGAGAACCAGGTATCGCAAGCACGAAAGGACGAAAAGAACAAATCAGCAACATCGAAGGCGGTGCCAGCAACTACAAAACCAGATCCTCCGAAGACCACGATAGCGAAGTCACGAGTCGAGCTGGACGAATTCGATTCGTCTGATGAGGAGATTATTCCGGAACCAACTAGGGCGCCTCCCGCTGAACCGCAGCGCGAGTCTTCTGATGAAAAATCACGGCGGCCCAATCTTCCAGGTTCGTTTCCAGATAGCTCGACAAGTATACCGCAGCAGAGTGAAGCAACGGGAATCCGGCCATCTGGGGAACGCTTGTCAGAGTCTCCAGTCCACATATCCCCTATTACGTCTTCGAATCCGCCTGCCCTAATGGGTGATAGTTCGAGCCAGGAAGACCGCTCTTCGCCTATATCGTCACCGTCACCAGAACCCACGGAGGCAGATAACAGTACACATAGAAACCAGGATTCCGTAACTACTGCGACGTCGCCAACAACGACATCAACGTGGAATGATGCTAACCTTCGCGCGTTCTTTGATTCGGGATCTGAGATTCGCGACCTGTTAGTGGTAGTATATGACAAGTCCGATGCAACGCCTGTTAGCCCCAATCACCCCATCGCGAACTCGTTATTCCGCGAACAAAACGCTAAACTAGCTGAAATAACGACCGTAAGTTTTATCAACATATTTTCCTTTTCCCTCCTTGCGGTGGCTAAAACTATTGCAGCAATTGGACAATATGCTAGGAGATTGGCTAGCACGAAAACAACGACTTCGAGGTACGGTTTAGTAATGGATACGTGGTGTTCCTCGGCTCGAGTTCACCGCGTTCTGACCATAAATAGTCAGGGCACGCACATGATGAATCCATCTTTAACGTTTCTATGATATTCTTTCGGCAAGAGTTAACTTTCATCTTACCAAGCGGCGCGATAGTGATGCGACTAGGCTTGATTTCACGTAACGGCGGTTTGTGGGGACGCAGGTTTTAGATTGCGTTGGTTTTTGCAATGATCTATGAGCAGGGTTGCTAACGCACGGCGCAATTGTCTCGTTGACGGCTTGGGAACGTGAAGCTGTCATGGTGTTTCGCGGCAATGGGGACGACTACGAGGACGGCGTAGTCTGCTGGGATATGTAATTGTAACGCGTATATATGACTCAGCTGTATATAGTGGTTGCTTCCCGGGCCAAGACTGAGTCTGTGCCCGCCGTGCAGTTTTAAAACAGGTTTGAGGATGGGTACCACATTCCCCTACCTGGCGAACCAGCTAGCGTGCTAGATGGCGGTCGTGCTCAGTATAGTCGGTCGATTGTGAAAGAAGAGTCGTGGCGGTGATGTTAAAGCCCATAAGCTCTTTCTCGTATAAACCACGGCCCGCGGGATATTGGGTTGAATATGAATCAGACCATTGCCATGACTAAGAGACATAACATGGACTGTTATTGTTCCAACGAATCTGCCGGTCTCTCACGCGATTTCCTGCGGGTGGTTGCCTGTGACACAGTCGGAGCATGGGGATGGCTTCTAGGATCGAGTCATTCTACTATACCTAGATATGTCCAGTATGAATAAGATGGAACTCGGAGTTCCGTATATTGTAAGACAGTTCATGCAGCAGGTATCGCGCACGAATGATGGCCTCAGCCATGATATACTCTTCGGTGTATATATTCCTATGGTCCTGTCCGGACGCCGTTATCAAAGACTCTACTCATCCCCATGTTCTTTACGAATCCATACCCAAGGACAAGCTTAAGCCCGTCCCATTTTCCTCATTGAGATTCACTACCGGCATCGACAACGACAACGACAACGGCCTCCTTACGTCAATTTTGTACGAGCATATCTATATTCCCCCATTGATTCTCCAACGCCTCCCCCACCCATAACCAGCACCACCACCACCACCACCATGCCTCTCTCTCACATGTCCATCGCCACCGGGGCCCGGCACTTCAACCGGATGCGGTCGTTCTACTTGTCGTCCCTGGCCCCGCTCGGCTACGTCATCTACTACGACCGGCCCAACTCCATGCTGGGCCTGCAGCCGGCCGGGAAGTTCCCCGACTTCTGGCTGCACGCCGGCAACGGCGAGCAAGCGGCCTTCCCCGCGGGCGGCGACGCAGACGCGCGCCCGGGGCGCACGCACGTCTGCTTCGACGTGGACGCGCAGGAGCTGGTGGATAGGTGGTATGACGAAGCCATGTAAGCATCATCTCGCCTTTCCCTCCTTCTGGGGCTATATCTATGACTACACTTGTGTGGTGTCATGGCTGCTAAAAAAAAAAAAAAAAAAAGATTATAAAAAAAAAAATTTAATTTATTTTCTCCCTTTTTGTTTTGTTTTGTTTTGATCTGTCATCGAGAGGCGTTGTGACGTTATGCTGACGGGCATGTTTTGTCTGATACAGAAAAGCCGGCGGCACCTGCAATGGGAAGCCCGGACTGCGATCTGAGTTCGCCGAGCCCTATTACGCCGCCTTTGTCCTCGATCCGCTGGGCAACAATATCGAGGCTGTTCACTACCGGCCCACTAAGCGGTGGTAAACAAACTCTGGGCCAAGTGGGATAGTCCTTTTAGCGGGCTTTTTCGACGGTCTAGAGCCAATGCTTTATTCATCATGATATGGTATATTATCCAATGATGCTGAGAAATATTGTGGTCGACGGCTAGATGACGGAGGTGGTTGTCTAAGAGTGTTCGGATCATAGATGAAGCGCGGGGGTTGTGGCATGTTTGAGGCGACTCGAGGTGGTAATTCTCAGGTTGTCGATTTAATTTTGTTGCTTGCTTGCTTTCTTGGATCCCTTTCCCTGCGCAATCAAAGACGCTGGGTGACGTTGACGAAAGCCTTAAATTCAACGTCTGGGAGGGGGGACTTCTGTTACACCTGTGTATAAATGGGTATATATATATATGTATAGCCTCCTTAAGAAAATCACACATGTTCAATTAAATCAACAAACCCTCCCATCTTAGCTTCCCATCTTAGCTTTCTAAATTACTTGCACATTTCTACCACAGCCCCTGTAAGCTATCAGTCATCATGGCACCAAAGTACTCGACCGGCCAGACAGTCCGATACAAGCCCGTGGGAGGTGAGCAGCGAACATTACTTCATCTTACACACTAATAGACCTTGACACGGAATCTCCTTCACCAGGGCCTGACTCCAACACGTCCGAGAGCACTGGTATAATCAAAGACGTTCTCACAGAGCCTGGTGTTCAGGCTTCCCGTAACGTGCAGGCTTCTCACGATGAGCCTCGATATGAGGTGCGTACAATGCAAGGCATCTTACATCTTACACGAGTAATGGCGGGCTGGGGATTAGATTACTAATAACTACCATGGTGCGCAACAGATTCAAAATGAGAACACGGGCAAGATGACGAGCATCTATGAGGCCAACATCATCAGTCGCGCTTAGGTATTTCCACATGTCGTTTTAAGACTCTGTGTGGCCAGACTCGGGACATTATCGCTCACAGTTCACATCTGGGAATATGTATAATAGGCCGCAATGTTGATATAATGAATATGCAGAATATTCAATAATGCCGCCATGAAAGTCCCCTTATCAGTGCTGTTATAATAATTACCGATTGTGTACTTCGTTGTTCTGTAAACATGAAAAAATGGTTCTGGTATCCACACCATCTTTCGGGTGAAGTGACCTATATTGTGGTGAGACATATGTACTTACATACTTCTCCATCCACTATATTTTAGTATTTTTCTATTTTTTATCTCCCATCCTATCTTGTTCTCCTGTCTGACGGGTTAATCCGGGAATCTGGCGTGGAGACAAAGCAAAGTGCCTTCCTTCTTCATCTGCACAGAATAATTAGCTTACCTAATAAACCTAGCATGTGCTTCGTGGCTATTGGTACGGATGCTCCGACAGGCTGGAGTGGGTAATAGCCGACTCCTCACGGACCAGTACCGACATTTCGGCGGAGGCAAGTCTCTTGCCAATACCACCTACGTACCTACTCACTTACAGGACAACCACGGCATAGGCGAGTAGGTAGTACAAAACCCCAACCAAGCCCCCGGATAAGTATCGCTGGCCCGATCTGTATAGACAGCTGCTGTCCTCGAGCGCGATCGGATGTCCGTCGCACCAGGCCCTTCCCGACGGTGGCTTAATAGGTGCAGCTGATCCCATCGGCTGTCTCATCGGCCCTCTCGTCGGTTATCATGTCCGCGCCCGCCACCGGTCTATCGCCGCCTCCCTCTTCTGCTGCCGCCGATCTCAAGGGAGCGTACAATCCGCGAAAGAGAGGGCGCACCGCCTGTACGAGATGCAAGCACAGGAAGCAGAAGGTAAAAACGCATGTCCATGCATCTCATCACTCCTCCCATCATCACTCCCTCGCCGACAATCCTTAACCCTGCTACGCTAATCCATCATGTATACACGCCATAGTGTGACGACCAATGGCCGACGTGTTCCAACTGTGGCAAGGCCGGGACCGAGTGTGATAAATCTGCCGTGTCCGAGGACGAACCCCCGGCAGCATATACTCGCGCTCTCGAGCAGCGGATCGCCGTCTTAGAAGCTCGCCTTTCCGAGCAGGTCCACCAACAGGGGCTGGGGGTACCGCAGACGCCGAGCAGCACCGGCATCCGGACCCAGTCCAGAAACAATGTCCTCGCTGAGGCTGTCGAGCTGCTTGCCCTCGGGAATATTGAGGCTCCTGCCTACGTCGGCGCGTCCTCCGGCCTGAATCTGGCATTGACCCTAGGTGAGATGGTTCAAGCGACTGTCTGGAACAAAGCTCTGCCCCTTGACGCCGATGGATCCCGGCTCGGCACTGCTGACAACGCTGGGATATCTAGCGGAGCTCGCGCTATCAATAGACAAGAAATGGTTGCTCGCACCGCCGAGCCGCCCTCTGACGCCCACGGCACTGCCCTTCTAAATGCATATTTAAACCAGCCGCAGTATGTATATCCAGTCCCGTGCCCAGTCGTGAGGCCGCCGCTTCCAGCCCTATTATCCGTCTCCCGGGCCCCGTGGCCTCAGAATCTCTTCTTTTAACGTCAACCTGGTTTTCTCACTTCGCCCGGATATGACCATGTCTCTAATAGTCGTTCAAAATCAGGACTCGCTATCCTTTCCTCGACGAAAGAGAGGTCTGGGACCTCCACGCGAAGCGTATGACACTACACACAACCCCGGTGCAACAGCTTACAAAGCCCGAGCGTTTTGGTCTGTTCAAACTGTACATGGTTTATGCTATCGGTGCCATGTTGATTCAGCTCACGGAAAGAAACACACCAACCCCACCAGAGGTATAGAACTCTTTTTCACACGGGTTTGTCGTTGTCGCCCTTGGCTAATATACGAAACAAGAATTACTACATGACGGCGCTGCAGCATTTATTCACCGCTCGGGAGTCGAAGACGACACAAAATGTTGAGGCTATGCTGCTCCTGGTTTTATATCATGTTCGAAGCTCTAGCTATGGTATCTGGTATATGATTGGTCTGGCTATGAGGACTTGTATCGATCTAGGACTACACACGAAGCGGCACGAGGGTAACCTGGACCGTTATACAATCCAAATGCGCCGGCGACTCTTCTGGAGCGTCTATTCACTGGAACGAACCATCGCGATTTGCCTGGGACGGCCGTTGAGCATACCGGATAGACAAATCGACGTGGATTTGCCACTAGACCCCGAAGACGAGACATGGGACGAAATGACGCCCACACAGGCGGCGAGTCCGACTAGGAGACGCTCGCTCTCTTTGGCTATCTGGCTATTCAGGATGAGACGGATTGAATCCCGTATTCAATTTTCCATTTACCGAGCAGATAAGCCCCTGTCCGCTCTCACGTCCAAGATGAACCAGCTTTATCAGGATTTGGAGTCCTGGAAAACATCACTCGTTGAGCGCTTCGGTGACATCGATCTAAATTACCCGATGTGTCATTACCACCGTGCTGTTCGTTTACTAATACAGCCATTCCTGCCATTACTACCGCCGTCGGACCCGTACTATCTCATATGCCTCCGCGCCGCGGGGGGCGTGTGTCAGGCACACAAGAAACTGCACCAGTCACTGGAGTATGGGCACTCATTCATCGCGGTGCAGACGGTGTTCGTCGCGGGGATCACCCTACTCTACGGCCTCTGGACACAGCAACACGCCATCTGGTCCTACGGACTGTCTAACGACATTCGGGCATGCTCGCTGGTGCTCTTTGTCATGGGCGAGCGTGCGCCATGGGTTAAAAAGTACCGCGACGCCTTCGAGGTCCTCGTCAACGCCACCATGGAGAAGCTGGAGAACGGCGTCAACAACCTAGCTGAGACAGCCGCCGTGCAGATGCGCAACGTAACCAACAACAGCATCAACGGTAGCAGTAGCAATGGCAATGGCAACGCCGAGTTCACCACCGAACAGTTCGACAGCTTGGCCGACGGCGAGGACGGAGACGCTTGGAAGGTTGTCGCTGAGCTCGCTAACTGGATCGACCAGCCCGAGGGCTCCTTGGTATGGATGCCGGACTTCGAATTACTGCAAAATTTATCTCCTGTATAGCACGGTGGTTTTATCCGGCGTGCTGAGAAGGAAACTGAAGAGCTCATCATTTATACATTTAACAACTCAAATGGTCTAATTTGATCGTTTAATTGACCGTTGTAACGCGACTGGCATTATAGCATCATGATATGCGAGTTGGCCTTCCGTCTGCTTCTCGCAGGCAATTTTTGAAACTGGGAGCGCCGGTAACAACTCAGACAGTCTTGTAACATCTAGGAATCTAACTACAAAATCATTTTTATCCACACCAACTACCCCCCTCAGGCTATATTAAGCTACCTGCGACTATAATACTCTTACGAGATTTGCTTGATGGTACGTGAGCTAATTCTAATACTGCAAATCGAATAGCACCATGCCCTTTGCAACATCCCATTACTCAATCCTCTTATACATATCTATATAGAGGATGGCATGTAGATCAGACACGCAAATTGGGGGTGGGTTGGGCTTGGTCGTACTGCCCTTCTTCGCCGGAGCTATTAGCCGCGGTATTAAAGGGGACGGCTATGGGCGTCACGGCTTCGGATTTTTCGATTGAATTCGGGTCTTTTTTGAGCGCTAACTGTTCATTGATTTCATGCTCCCCCCGCTCTTCTGGGAATTCGAGGCCATGGTCTTTCGGAAATACGGAGGCGAGCAAGCAGGCGCCGATGACGGGCACTTGGAGGATGAACACCGCCCGGCTAGCGGCCATGTAGGCGTCGAGTACGGCCTCAAATCCAGGGCCTTGGCCCTTGGGCAGGGAATATGCGGCGTTGGCAAGGTCCTGGTATCCCTCTGGTAGATTCTTCTTCAGAGCCGCTTGCAATACGGCTGCTGAGATGGAGAGACCGGTAGCCCCGCCAGCGGAGCGAAAAAAATTTCGGTTTGAAATAATCACCGCCCGTCTCGATCTTGCTACATGGGACTGGAGGGCGGTGAGCGTAGGTTGGAATACGATGCCGACGCCGTTTCCGATGATCATCAGGGGAGTTACAATCATCAAAAATGAGGTTTTGCGATCAAATAGGAGTACGAGCCCAGCGCCACTGATGCTCGGTATGAGTATTTTCATATATCCTTCGAGGCAAAATAGGGAAACTTACATCGTCCACAGAAGAAATCCCGAACATATAACCAGTTTCCACTTCTTTAATTGTGAAATATAGTATCCCGATATGATAGAGGACACAGCCTGGGAACCGACTAAAACAGCAATGGCACCTGCGCTCTGCGTTACCGAATACTGCCGAGCATTTTGCAAATAAAGCGGGAGGTAGTACAAGTATGACTGGTATACGCTACCGAAAAGGAAGCCTTGCGCCAGTAGAATACTCACGGCCGAGCTACGAAATATGTCCACTGGAGATCTTAGTTTACTAGGCAAGGCCGAAGGGAGAGGGGTATGTGCTTCTTACGTGGCACCATGGGCAGCTTCGCTAGCTTCCACTCCCATAGAACGAATAGCAACAGCGATGATGAGCCGAGAACAAGCATGCTAATTACTAAGGGGGAGGTCCAAGAAAAGTATGCACCCCCACCACTGATAGGAATCAAGAGCAGGGTGACGCCGGCAGAAGAGAGGATGACGCCGCCATAATCGATATTTTTTCACGCCCTCCTTGATGCCTGCCTTTGGCTGACTAGAGGGAATAAGATAAGATGATATAACCCCTACAAGAGTGGCGATGGGGGCCGTGGTCCAGAAGAAGGCACGCCAGGTGCCGCGGGCGACAAAAGCAGCGGCGAGGAAGGGCCCGATGACGTTTCCCAGACCGATGAAGGCGCCGACGATTCCCTGGTAATACCCTTTGTTCTCTAATGTGCAGACGTCCGAGATTATGATCATGGTTAAATTGGCAAGGCCGCCGGCGCCAACACCTGCGATACCACGGAACACTACGTTACTCATGGTTAACATCATATCTAGCAAAGTGAATCGATTTTTCCCGGGGAGGGGAGGGGAGGGGGGTGGGTTCTAGGAAATAGGTGTATTCGAGAGGAGAGATCCCTACTGTCGAACGAGATTCAAGATGACAACACAATTCCAGATTCCAGGGGATACTTACCATAGAACATGGTGCCATTCTCTGCGAAGCTGCACAGGAGCGTGGCAATAGCGAGGAGCATAATGGCGCCTAGGTACACGAACTTCCGGCCGAAAATGTCAGACAGCCGACCATACAGCATCTGAAATGCCGTGTTGGCGATTAGGGACGAGGTCCCGGCCCACGAAATGGTGTCCTCGGCATGGAGATCTCGTGCGATGGTGGGCAGTGTCACGCCAATCCCATTCTGGTCGACGAAGCTGATAAGTAGCGGGAGAGCCAAACCCGCAAACACGATGACAAGCTCCCGCTTAGGCAAGATGTTGATTTGGTTGTGGAGCGACCTTTCGGCCGCCTGCTGACGGGTTGTCATGGTGTCTTCCTCTCCGTTTCTATCAAGTAAGTATCCATTAGTTTGGTCGGCTACTCTTTCACTTATAAACAGCAGATCAGAAGGAACGAGTTGACGTCCTCCATGCGTCCTCCAGGCATATAAACAAGTGCATACTGAACTTTGGTTGATATCTTACCGTGTTCAAGGTAAAGTCCTCCAGCCTTCAGCGGTGTATTGACGCGGCTTCGCCTCTATTTCCGGTAGCGTTCTACCAAGGCGAGTAGGGTTTTCAAGAAGCACGGCGACCTTTTAGCACCAGGTGGGCTCGCTTCATCTAGTAGACAAATACCAGAGCTCCCTATGGGAGGGCAACACCACTATAGCTGTCTTTTTCCAAGGGTTCGGTATCGTCCGGCTGGCTGTCAACAAGGGGAAGGCCTTACCTCTGAGTTCCGGGTGTTTAAACTGGTGATTTGATTGTCCGCGACGAAAAATATATAGAAGCCGTCAAGCTATAATACTAGAACTCCACATGGAGCTTGTTCTACCATCCTAGTAGAGGTCTGATAGACTTACCAAGGATTAGGCTAGAAATTTAGGTTATATCTACTCATGTAGGCGGCGCAAACGCAGATAGGAAGTCTATAGTCGGTTTTATATAGCCAACATCGAATTAAAGCTTTAACATACTGCTTAAGAATGGAGGCTGATAGTAGTAATGGTAGTTGGTAACTTAAGTGATCTCGCTGACCGACCGATGGCCGGGTCAAAATGAAGGACAAGCATTTCGTCTCCGTCGTTGTCATCAACGGGGAAGTGTTCGGTATCCGTTATCGGCCTGAATGAGGTGCCATCTATATCTGCATGGAACCTGACGACGGTATTTACGGGTAGATGGAAGTTGGTTCGATATAAAATAAAAAAAAAGAAGTAGGGGGGGGGATTAGCCATGCTCGGAAATATACTTTACTTTCGCAGTGCCCCTTGGGGAGAGGAGGGAATTAAAACATAGAGCAATATGATATATCTCGGGTTGTTAAAGATAACAACTGTATACAAGTAAAACGATGGGGCAAGAAAATACGGTTGAGATAGTGTTATCTGGCAGGTCAACGGATGTTTGGGTACGGGTCAGATCATTCTAAACAGTGATTACGATGTTGAAACAAGGCTGCTCTGTTTGTCTTGTTGCTAAGTGGTGGGATACAGGGCAAGGTAGAGATTAAGTTGGGCACCTAGGTAGTTATGTGCCTGCTGTGACCTTACTAGGGAAGTACCTAGGTAGGTATGTAGTTGTTATAGTGTAGGTATCTTAGGCACTGTAGTTACCCGAGACAGGGATACCCGGTATTGCATCGAGAGGGTCGATAGGTACTTTCTACCTAGGTACTTATGTAATGTCATAGTTAGTTACTTGGTTATCGATAACAGATTCGGATTGATTAGGCACGTTAACCGACCCCCCGTGAAGTGTCTCCACTTCCGGCACCAACAAATCGCATAGGTAATCCTTACCAACCCTTACCTGCTTTTTTGAATGAGACTGAGCAGCTGTGACCAGCTGTGATTATTGCCATCTACCGAATTGCTTCATCGACCTGACCACCAACTGTCGGCCAGCAGGCGACGTCACAACCGGTCGTCATGAAAGGCATCGTGACACCTGCGCGAGGCCGCCCGGCCAAGATCACCAAATCAACCGCCACCCCGCGTACTCGTCCGCTGCGTCGGGTCGACACCGTCCCTAACCAAGACCCCGATCTCGAGGGGCCCCTCGTCCAGGACGACGACGAGGAGATTGGCGAGGGCGAGGGCGAGGGCGAGGGCGACATCGACGCCGACAACGAACAAGACCACAACCAAGAGCAGCAGCAGCAGCAACAGCACCAGCAGCACCAGCAACACCAGCAGCATCATCAACAACAACAACATCTACAACAACAACAACAACATCATCATGCTGACTTTGACTCGGAGGCCTCTGCAGCAGCGGCGGCGGCGGCAGCGGCAGTCCATCACCAGCAACAGCAACAGCAGCAACAGCAGCAGCAACAACAACAACAACAACAGCAGCAGCAGCAACAGCAACAGCAACAGCAACAGCAACAACAGCAGCACCAACAACAGCAGCATCATCACCAAGCCCTCGACCTGACCGCGGCGAGCATCCTCGCGAACAGCGTAAACAACCCCAACGACCAGCCCCACCACCCAGACCTCGGCGGCCCGCACGGCCCGCCTATGGACGGCCCGCCCGACGCGAACACCACCGAGAACCTGGCGCGGGAGTCCGGCTACAGCAGCGTGGTCGTCGAGAGCGCTCTGGCCAAGCGCCTGGCGCGGGAGCCCGGCATGCGGCTTGCCCAGCAGCGGCGTCCAGAGCAGGCCCTCAACTTGCAGCGGCGCAGTAACGTGGAGGCCCTGTTCGCGCACATCGCCGGCGACGCCGCCCCGATGCCCTGCAAGAACTGCCACAAGGGCCACGGGCCGTGGACCACCTGCGTCGTCGTGGACGGGCAGATGTGCGGCAGCTGTGCCAATTGCTGGTTCAACGCCTCGGGGGCGAGGTGTTCCTTCCACGGTAAACACATGCCTACCCCGTCCCCCTTTCCCCCCTCCCCCCCCCGTCCTCTCATCCCTGCTCTATTTTCGGGCTCGTCGGAGCTAATCGGTCGCGTAGAAACCCGGAATCCCGTCGCGCACGGCGGCCAGGTCATGGGAGGCGATGCTATGGGCTTTCAGCTGCCCCCCGCGCCGCCCCAGGCCATGGCCCCCTTCAATTTCGCGTCCATCCCGGCGTCGTCGGACCCCGTGGTCCGGTACACCGTCGAGCAGGCCATGGCACAGGTTCGGGGCGCCGACAAGAAGACGCGCTACATGCTCATGATCGAGGCCGCGGCGCGGCAGCTTGCCTTCCAGATTGCCATGTATGAGGAAACGGTCCAGGAAGAGCAGCAGCAGGGCCCGCCTCCCGCTGTTATGGACGGTCCAGACGCGCCCTAGGAAGATACGGAGGCACCAGTTCGTACGTTCGCCCCAGACCGCGCCATTCGGCTTTCACCAATCTTCATAAATCATGACCGACCGGGGCACGTGGACCTTTCGCCCCATACCAACACTAGGGGCGGCTTTAGCGGCGCAAATAGATCTAAAGGAGGGTCATTTGCGGCGTTAGTTACTGGTGCTCCAGCTGCTCCCTTGACGGAGCACAAGTCTGGCCCTTGAGCCTTGGTCTCTCCTATTGGATCGCGATACAGAATCATCTCAGCCCAGTAACTACACAGAGCTCATCTTACAGCCCTATCTATAATAAGATCCTGAAGCTTGCTCTGTACCTACTAAGGTTTGCGCCTGGCATAAGTGGATCATGCAAGGCTGTTCTGTCACGACGCCATATTTCGCGCCTTATCCTCTACCGCGCCATCAGAATAACCCCGGAATCTGTGCGCCTGTGGGAGGTTACGGCGTTTTCTTACCTGTTTTCTTTCTTCTATTTGATGTGGTCATGGAGGGGGCTGGGGAACGGTTATGGGTTGTGTACAGTCGGTATTGTCTACACTGCGGCGATTCTGACCCTACAGAAGGGAAACAATACCTTTCTGGTCGGTACTTTCCATAGGAGTTTGTAGGCAGTGAATGTATTGCACTTCGTGGCCATCACGGTTCCTCGAGATTTCGTATTCTCTGGGTCGGTATTACCGAGTTGCTATGGGGGCTTTGCCGTGCACGTTCCTGAAAAAAAAAGAAATGAAAAAAAGGAAAAAGAAAGAAGAAAGGGGTTTCACTCAAATAAACCAATCTACGATAATGCTAAGGGAAGAGGCTCGCGATTAGAGAATGGTGACCACGCTGTAGCGCATACCGGTACCCATACTACACATCTGCAGCGCAAATACCATGATCTGAATCGCTGTCCTGCTCGCGAGGACATCGTAGGATTAAATTAAATGAATACGCCGCGTACCTACAACACCGAGGGTATCTTTCATCTTCTTTTTTAAGGGGTTGGTTTTTTTTTTTAAAAAAAAAAAGTACAACTCCTCGAGCTTTATGCTCCGCGCAACGAAATTGGCCGTCCGTTCACGCCCAATACAAACTCCAGAGGAGGTCCTGGTCCCGGCCGCTCGGGGGTAACCCGTCCTACGCGTGCTGGTCCGGCAGCCAGAACAGCACCTCCTGGTCCGCGGTGGCGAAGAAGTTGAAGCGCGGGTTGAAGGCGATCACGGCGGCCTGTCTCGGGTCCTCTATCGTGTGGGCCGGGGACAGCGTCTTGCTCTCCGGCGCCGGCTGGGCGAGCGTGTCCCAGACGACCACACCCTGCTTGCCGCCGCCGATGACGAACCGGCCGTCGGTGGTGAAGCAGCAATCCCCGCTGCTCTCTACGTTGGCGCCGTTCCACCCGCCGTTCATGGCCGCCTCCTCCCCGGGCGCCAGCCGGGCCGTCCGACCGTCGGGCTTCCGTAGATGGGCCTTGAGGTGCCCCCCGAACGAATCCAGGAGGAAGTGGCCTCCGCCCTTGGTGCCCAGCAGTATCGTTTTTCCGTCGTTGGAAAACTCGAGTTTCGTCCAGCCCTTCATCATCTGATCGGCGTCGGCCGACCCGCACGATTCGACAACGTCAAACGTGCTAACCGGGGCCTTGTCGAAATTGCGGTGATCGTAAATCAGAATCTGTCCGGTCAATGGCGAGCCGATGGCGAAGACTTGCCCGCTAGGATCAAAGGCGGAGAGGTAGGGCGCATTTAGGTGCAGCATGCCGGTTGCGTTTCTCGTCCCGATGCTCCATAGTCGCACCGTGTTATCCTTGCTACACGAGATGAAATCATCGCTACCGGGGTGCATCGCTAGGTTTGTGACGACGCCATCGTGGCCTTCGAAATACCGTATGAATGCATTGTCGTGCGTTGTCAGGTATCGAATCGCATCTATATGGACCGGCGAGTCAGCGTCGTCGCCCACGAAAGTGTTGCACTAAAGGCGTCGTCATATTACCATTCTGCTTGGTGCTCGCATATATAATGCTGGAGCTATTCCGTGTAAACTTGGCCAATTTGACACCGTACTTCTTGCTAAGCAGCTGTTTATCGTGCCGTCCTTCTCGGACTTTGTAGATCTGAATGGCCTCGTCGCTTTCGGATGTCATTAGGAGCTCGCCGGGGTCGTCGAAGTCGAGACTGAGGACGTAAGGCTGCGGTCGGCCGTCTTTCGCTTCATCGCGCTTGAAGAGCTGCTGGAGGTTAGCGACTTCGTGCTAGACGTCGTTCTAACGAGCCCGACTGGCGGGGCCAGCCCTTATTCCCCGATATTGACTTATTCAAGTGCGGTAGCGGCGCAAGAGAGGCGCGATGATGGGCTTCTCGCCGAACAGCGCCAGCATGACTGACTTGAAAACACGCCACGATATCATGGAGGCGGGCAGGGGGCGGACGGTACCTTCGTAGGCCGGAAGTTTGCGATTATATCCGGCACGGCCGAAGTGCTCGCCAGAGTGCGCGCAAGCGGGAGGGAAGTGGAAGGGGTCCCGTTGGCAGGCGATGCACCATCGAGATGGTCGAGGTCCATTGGCGTCGAAGCCATCGCGGGCGGGACGAGCTTGTGGCCTTCGCGGAGGAGGGTTTCGTACCAAGCGCGGTTGTTTTTACCAATAGCCGGTGAGATCTCATACACACGCAGGGGGGGGAGTAAAGGGAATGAAATGGGACCCGGAGCGTCAGCCGAAAGCACCCGGTAGCAGTTCAATTGGCGCGCTGTGGTTGAACATGGTAGGTTGAAGGTTCGACGGGAAGATGACCTACACACAGGAAATAAATGAATGCGGCCAGATTCAACAGCTAGCACTGGATGCAGTCCCACACGGCTAATTGTGGGGCTTCAACTTGCTTGCAGCTCTACTGTAGGCTTACCTAAGGCGCATCCATAGGTATGATGTAGGTAGGTAAGCAGTTACGGTAGTTACATCATATCATGTACCCGGGTAGGTACGTAGCAGGTAAGTGCCCAGGCTATGCAATGCATAGGTGTATCTTCAAATTGAGCTACAGCGATACTATGCTATTTCTAGCCTAATTCCAGGTCGATCGCGATCGAAACACATGTTTGTCTCTGCAACCAGGTACCTATCAACCCCACCATATTATCAACACCAGCACCCCAGCACTTTCAAGACCGAAGAGGATGCAATGCAGCCCTCTGAGAGCTCGGAATGTGGTATTCTTTGAGGTCTGGAGTTATGTCTAAATCAACTCTCATCGTAATTGGAATTATTATGCCCAACAGGCCTGCTTCGTATGTACTGTACAGTGTCATCAATTCCACATCATCGCCTTTTTTTGACATGATCCTGTAATACCGATGCTCGATCCTCAATGCCGCTGCTGATGCAGTAGATACCCTCCATGCCTGCTAGTCATCCGCCCGCCAAATGCTTAGGCAACGCAATACAACTATAAAAGGAACCGCCGTCGCTCGCATCCATGCGGATATATATGTACAAATACTGCGATATCGTACGCCATACCCGGCTGGGGCATGATTATAGGGTGGGGAGGGGCACATGTCGATGCTATTACCTGTCTGCTGTGGTGCCCTTACCATCCTCTTTTTTCTGATTGGTACGGGCCGTGGATCCTGACGCAACGGTCGTATAACCAATTGAAGCTCTATCATCATCTATGACCCGGCCGTATCTATTACAGTGTTAGCAGTGTAATCCCCAAGAAGAGTGAGGGGTGGGGGGAGGATTGGGGGGGTAATGGGCTACGTACTCTAAAAGTAGCCGAAAGAACCAAACCTCCATGTCCTCATGCCTCAACACCTTGTCAGCCCAATCTCTTTGCTGGTTTGCGAGGCGCTCCGCCTCCTTCTGTCCCTGGTCATTATCCATGAAGTATCTAACCGCTTCAAGCCAGTCATCCCCCTGAAGGCTGAGTGGGATGTAATGAGCCCACGGCTTAAGCCACTCCAAGTGCCATTCTCTGAAGATGGCCCACTTGTAGGTAAGACTCTTGCTCCTTAAGAAGGCATAAAATCGGCCACTGAAGGCATTCCCATCTATATCCAGTAGGTATTTGTAGCCCCACGCGTCGTTCTGTTCAGCATGGCCATGGACGTTAAAGAACTCTTTCTGTGCTGTACAATCTCCGGGGTCACATTGTCCCACCCCTGAAAAGTACACATCAATCAAGTGTTTATAGTCGCCCCGAGGCACAAGCTGTGTCTCCCACTTCTCTTTTCCCCCCTTCCCATTGTTCACTAAGACTTTGGTGTTGTCGACGGCGTTGATCTTTTGGACGAAACGTTGGCGATGTTGGCGTCGCCAGCCACCATTTCTACTGAACCCGCCTGTAGTCGAACCGCGCCAGTAGAACCTGCTCTTTTTCTGATCCCATAGCATATCCTCCGACTCGTCGTAATGGACCTTCTCGTACCAGTACCACGGCGATGGGTAGAGTATGTCCGCGTACGACGAGATCTTGGACTGCGAGAAGATGGGGAAAAGGTCATGAACGATATTGTACGCGTTCGGACGATCGAAGAACCCAAACGTAGAACTCAGGCTCGGGGAATAGCAAATATCGGACATGGCCGTTATATTGTAGACGAACCCCAACTCGCTCATCCCATACCTAGACACATCATCAATTCTCTCGTCTTCTTCGAGCGCTCTTGAAGGGCTGTCGGGTGGACAGGACATCCTGGAATGCGTCCATGTTGGTTGATGAGCAAAGACATTAAATCGCGTTAGTTTGCTCTCCTCAAACCTTGTTCCGTCATTGAGGCCCTTAGGCGCCTCCGTAAAGGCATTTTTCAGGTTAGGTTTATTGGCGGCGGGCATGTTGACTTCCTTGGCCTTCTTCACGAGCCTATTCATGTCGTCATGAGGTACGACAACCCTTGACTCATCATGCAAATTAAAACAGAGGTCCATATCAGGCAACCACTTCAGGAACTTGCCCAGCATGCCGGCGGTTGCTTCTCGTTGCCAATCCGCTCCTCCATCCATATGTGTGATCCTGCCACCACGGATTTGGATACCAAGCAGGGCATTGTCAAACCCCAGGGCTTCAGCGGCCCGCTCTCGTATCGTTGACGGTTTCAATCCCCAGAAGGGGGTTATGGACTCGTGGACCATGTCAAATTCGTCGATCAACTGAACATCCTTCGCTCGCGCAAACTCGAACCACCGGTTGAAATTCGGCGGGGGAGCGATGCCATAACGACGACGGTATTCGGCAACGGCCTGACCCAAGGACTTGGATTGCCTTGCCTTCAGAGCTTCGAGTTCTTTCTCCGCTTCCGCTACGAGAAACTTCACAGGGTGGACGCCCGCTGGCGACGCCTTGTAGTTACGATTGGAGGTAGAGGATGTCGAGATAATGGGTGCCGAGACTGGAGCTTCGGGCTTGGTATCGTGTGCGTGGTCATGGCCATCTTTCTGTTTGGCTTCGTCCGGCGCCTGAGCTGGAGGATCTTGGGGGGAGCCGGGACCGGTACCCGGGGCATTGTCATGATGGGGATCGAAGATGCCACCCGAGATACTGGAGTCGGGGCCCAGACGGAGAAGGCTCGCGATGCAGATGAGCGTGAAGGCGACGCCGCCGATCAACAGTAGCTGACGCCGCCGCATTGCGCGCAAAGGTTGCGAGAATTTGGCAATCGGGAATCTCGAGTCCGTCCTCGTCCTCGTCGTCCTCGTCCTCGTCAATCACGACTTTCGCGCGCTTGCGTCTGCACCTGGCGGTAAAGGGATCGGCAGGTACATCGGGGCCACCCCTATCAGGACGCAATGTGATGTATTAGAAGGAGTGAAAAGGACGGAGGGAACGGAAAACGGAGAACGGAAAACGGAAAGTGGAAGGCGGAGGACGGAAGACAGAAAAGAAAGACAGGAGTTGAAAGGCAACAACAAACAGTAAGGAAGCGGCGGAGAGCAAAAATGATTCGGGTAGGGAGGTGGTGGGCATTAGAAACCCATGGCTACGGGCTTGTCACGTATGGGGACCTCGAAGACTTACTATTAGTAGCAGCGAAATAATGATGTAACCCGAGATAAGGAGTTAGTCAGTCCCAACGTCCCAACGTAACTGCCTAGTTGCTGCATTGATTAACGATTGATTAATTCGCTACCCGCCCTAACTGCTAACTGCCTACCAAGATACCAAGCAGGTAGTCGCTGCTATGTAACTACAGATTTACTGCCCGTTCCTGCCCTAACCCAATCAAATACACTAGGTAGGTACAAGGCCCCTGACCCATCCATGGATAGTTCTAGGCCGAGGAATAAGCCGCCATTGCCGCCCCACGGCACTCGGCCCCAAACCTTGCTCTGTTTGTTTCAGTCGAGCAGAAATCAGTTGCACCAGCTGAATTGCGCCATTATCACACACCTTCGGTTCAAAGTCGAATTACTCGCCGTAGATGGGTAATTATGCTCTGCGTACGAATAAATACCAAGGCTTGGAATGCTCTAGTGACAAAATCAGTTAGCTCCCGCAGACTACAGCCCCCGGTTTTACGTCAGGGGTGTCAATATAATTCAATTGGTGGCGCCAGCCTGACTCTCTGTCCATTGTGGATGGATGCACAACTAGTAGGGTCATAGTAGGGTTGTATTCACACGTGGACATGACTCTCGACGTTTAGCATTTTGTGGCATCATGGTACATATAAATGAGGTTTTGGGCAAAAGCTCATACATTATTCACCCCCTAAGCACCTAAGAATGTTCCGTCCACCCAACTCTATTTTGACTATTTCATACGAGCCGGTCATCGTCCAGCAGAAGGATTCGGCGATTTCACTAGATCCATGGTTCCCACCAGCCCCCTCATGATTCATTATACTAGTAGAGGCGACAAGGATGCCGTACTGTAGTTCTCAATACTGGCTAGATCTCCTAAGTATGATAGCGTGTAAGTTGCGCTGAATTGATGGGAGGGAGCAGCCCAACAGCCCACCCCTAACTAGATAGGACTGGCGAATGTTGCATCGAGAAGAGATGGCATTAGTTTGATAGACACGTCCGTTAAGTTGGACAATGGTCCTGCCCGTACGATAGCAACATTATTGAGGCGACGTAACTGAAGAATTTAGTACGGCGGTGCGTACTAAATCGGCAGTCATCGAACTGCTCGAACTCGCCAATGCCTAGCACCTTCAATCGAACTACGATCATAGTCAAGTTAGGGGGAATTCCTGTTAAGAGAGTTAGTAAAAATGTAGCGAATGACTAAACGTAAAGACTTCATGTAGTTGATCAGAGAAACGTGTAAGATTCCTTCGCTTGCATAACATTCATCTATCGGCAACTTAAAAGACTTTGGTCGTAGGAAATATTGAGACCGTCGTCCAGTTATCATGCCGAATGGGAGGGTGCGTGGCAGTCAAGCGAAGGACCTCTTGATGCTAGGGGGAAAAAATTGTGTACGCCTTTGCAGAACAAGGAGCCATTATAATGCTTGGCCATCAAAGGATATTGCACAATACAAACATGGGAAACCAGAGTATCCACGAAGGAGATATCAAGACTAACCTTTACAATGACACTCAACGAATCTCAACTAAGAGCCGGTAAGCAAGCACATGGCGCTTTCCAAGCTTTTCAGCATTGTTGATAGCGTCGAGAAGGGTCGTTTAGGCACATTCTCACGGTGTTTATGATGATTCGACAGTTTGGCCTTTACAGGTCTACAGCATGAAGAGTGTTCCCTCCAATGCCATTTGGTTGAGGTTCTGCCGGCTCGATACCGAAGAGGAGAAGCGTGTCGGGACCGCGACGCGCCTGATTGCCCTTCACTAGCCGCGGAAAGGGCATCTCGGGGGGGAAGAGTCGATATGCCTGGATTTCTCAACCCAGGGCACTCTGAAATGTCTTACATGCCTCGGTTGTGACCGTAACCGACGTGGTGATAGCAGTATTGATGATGGGCGGACGTGAGCGTGTTACTATGAAGGTGAAGGAAGGAGAAAGTCGGTCAAAGGTGGGTATGGAAAAGTTCACACGGCACGAGAGCAGGGGATCCAGCTCCTTTTTTTCTCCTGAAGCTACAATTTGTTCAATTGTGGTGGGTGAGCCCCGCATAGCCTACTTGGTACATAGCTACTTTGATGGCCAACCAAGCCGGTCCACCAACTGTCGACAGTCCGGAGCGGATCCTAAAACCAGGGCTGCAGCCAATGGGGCAAACTCTGGCAAACCGAACCCTAACCGATACCATCGATACACAGCGATACACAGCGGGAACCCCCACCAAGGAGCACCCGGCTCCTCCCACCAGTGCCCTGTGGCTCAATTGAGAATTGCTATACATCTCTAATCGCGAAACATTTCTCGGGTTTCCTCGCACGCCTCTTCCCCCCCCCCCCCAGCTATTCACCCCAACAACTCTACACACGTCAACACCAACTCTTCGAGGATCGCACCGGTATCATAAAAGCCACGATGGTACGTCCAGCCCAACTCTCTGCTTTTCGAGTGTCCAGCTGTTTTTGTCGCACATCTCAGGGATTGGCCCCGCCTTGCAGATGAGATGTTGGCCCTTTTCCCACAAGGCTGCCTGGCGACCATGGTCCTGTCCGACCCCTACCACCCTGTAGCTAACATTTGCGCCGTTTTCAGTCGGACGTAGAAGAGAACAACGCCCCCGATGTCCCCGAGGAGGTCGAAGTCTCCGCCGATGCCTCCAAGGGTCAGATGTCAGTTCTGGACGCCCTGAAGGGTGTCCTAAAGCTCGCCCTCATGCACGACGGCCTGGCCCGCGGCCTCCGTGAAGCCTCCAAGGCCCTCGACAGGCGACAGGCCCACATGTGCGTTCTTAATGAGACATGCGAGGAGGAGGCCTACAAGAAGCTGGTCATTGCTCTCTGCCAGGAGCACAAGATCCCTCTCATCAAGGTCCCCGATGGAAAGCAGCTCGGCGAATGGGCCGGCCTTTGTAAGTCGCCCGACCTCACTATACGGCGGTATCGAACCCAAGCTGACAATCGTGTGTTAGGCGTCCTGGACCGAGAGGGCAATGCGCGCAAGATTGTAAACTGCTCGTGTGTTGTGGTTAAGGACTGGGGTGAGGAGTCGACTGAACGTTCCGTACTCCTTAACTACTTCCAGACCGAGCAGTAAACGTTATCGACGGGCGTTAAATGGGGATATAGACATCTGGGACTCGGGGTTCCTATCATATTCACCAAATTCAATGCATGTAGTCTGTTCCTTCTCAGCTGTTATAGATGCTGGGCATGGGAAATTATGACACGCCGGAATCAAAATAAAAAACCGCATCGAGAAGCATGATCCTGGTCCCGTTCGCCATGACTCCCTAAATCGCAGCCATATACAATGAGCATCCAGTAGCATGACGTTTCGGCTTCTTACAAGCGCTTGTCCACCACGATGAGATGATAACCCCAGTCTGTCTTTGCTTCCCCAATATGAACAATTCCGTTCTCTGTCGGCTGCAGCGCATACGCAACTTTTTCGAAGTCAGGATGTAGCGAGCCTTTCGTTTTTACTCCGAGAGAGCCGCCTAGGTCATGGTGAGCGCCGGGTCATGGTATGGAGCGTGATGTAGATGTAGACCCTCACCCTGGCCAGGCTTGTCCTCTGAAAACTGTTTAGCCACGTGAACAAATACGGCATGTGTAGGTGCCTTGGTCTTCGTCTTCGGATCCAACTTTCCTGTTGGCTCTGCCCCGGACCCCGAACTACCCTCCTTCGGCTCTCCTCTCGTGAGACGCTGGATCTCGGCGAGGGCCTCCTCTTTCCTCGCATGCTTCGAACACTGGGGGCGTCACCAATTACCATGATAGGTCTGCTATCACCAATAGAGACTAAGACTTACGAGAATGTGTCTGACTTCAATTTTCTGCCCACCTTTCATCTTGCCACCGCCCTTGTCTTTGTCTCCATCTCCGCCAGACTTACTGTCGCCCTTAGGTTTACTGCTGTTGTTCTTCTTAGCACCCATGGTCGGTTATTATTATGTATGATCGATGATCAATGATCAATGATCGATGATCAATGGCCGTAGCAACGTGACATAGAGAGGGGTGGTAAGAAGAGAGAGGAGGGTACGTATATTTCACCCCCGCCCCACTTCAGCGTGTCCACGAACCCGCATATGTAGTATGCGCATATAACCGTTTATGGTTATACATTATCGAGACGCTGTAGTCAACTAGAATATGCCATATGGAGTATGTTGTCCATGCATAACCACATGGTACACATACTCCATGGTACATATACTATACATACCTAACTACCCATGTACATGGCACCACTCAAGTTAACTTAACAGCAAGATCATGACAGCGACTTTGGCATTAACTAGTTCCAAGGGAGCCCAAGAGCTTCACGGCGTCCCTTCGAGGCGGGATCAAGATACGGTACCTCACCAATGCCCGATGCTCTTACGCCAACCCGTATCCCGTCGGCAAGATGCGTGTCAGGCTATCAAAAGCACAAAGATGTGTCAGCGGATTGGACCTGTATCCTCCCTGTTCGAGGGGGGGATGAAGGCGCGACCTACTGTGGCGGCATGCAACGTGCACGGGTTGCTCCAGATTGCACAGGCCTGCTTCGTCCAATGCATGCGGGCGATGCAGTCGTGGTTGCGCGTGATCAGTCGCATGATGTAGTCTCGAATCATCGGATCCTCGTCACTTCAACGCCCGGGTCAGCTATCTGTCGCCATTCCAAGTATTTCGAGGCTGTCAAGAGGCCTGTCTCTATGGCATGATTCGTCGGTCGAGGACCCTCCCCTGCACCCTCGAAGCCGCCGTGATGTGGAAAGTAGAAACCCGAGGGCCACCTACCGGGCATGGACACCGTTGATATGCGACACGTGTAGCCCGACGCCCGCGAATAGGCTCTTCCATCCGGTGACCGGGTGCGTCCGCACGACCGGGTGTGACGGCGAGAATTCGAAGTCCTTGTTCAACGGCGAGCCCCGGGGCGAGGTAACTTCGTATCCACCGGCCTCGCAGGCCGATTTTAAGATGGGCTGCGCGCATGTCGCCGTCAATGTCTCAAGGTACGAACGAAAGGATGGCGAAATTCGGTCGTAACTTTTGATCTTGGTTAGTGGGTGCGCGGCTTGTGATATACGGCGGCCCCGGCTGCCATCTGGCATTCTTCTAGCGAAGAGCAGGGGAGGGGACCTACAGTTCGTACCCCGAACACCAGAGAGTATCGCCCCCCGATGGTGGCGTGTCCTGCATACGCAGGAAACTGAAGTCCGATGGGCAATTCTCAAACAGACCTTGCAAGTTTAGAAATAGATTTCGTGGAACAAGAACGAAAATGGCTTACTATCGCTATGCCACTCGCGAGAGAGATCTCGAGGCTCACTCGACGCACGCAAGAAGCTTGTTTTATACAGCTTCTTCATCGCCTCCGAGTTTATCACATATCTCGATCATTTCGGTTAGTGCATATTCTAACTACGCGCGAGAACCAGGAAGAAACGTCGCAATCGTGTATGAAGTACATACATGTTCGGATCCGAGGTCCCATCAGCCATCGGTAGGTTGTTCGGGTCATTGTACAGGGGATGGACATGTAAGCCATGGCCCTCTGGGCGTCCAGTTAACTTGCCCAGCATATACGTGACGTGTTTCTGCTCGTCAATCGTGAGGTCACTTTGGGGCGCCCGGAAGAACACTGTAACGTTAAGCGGTATCAGTAAACGGCGCGCGATGTACATCGATATCGGTGATCTGGCAGTTTCCGGGGTCACATATTAAGCCCCAATACGACACGGCCCTTCTACGTAACCACGAAGGAAGGAAGAAAGTTATCAGCTACTTACCGACGCCGCGTTCGCATATCGTGATGGCGAGGTCTCGTAGCTGCTGATCTGAGTTCGGAGCAGTAAGGATATCTTTGATTTTAGCTGTTGGGTATTCACGTCCGATGATCGGCGTCACATCTACATATTCTAGATGATCGATCGACCCAGAACCCTTCAGCGGCTCTCGTCGTAGCTTAGGAGCTGGCGGTGTGTGCCCATTCAACTGGTTGGCGTGGTTTTCGCTCTGTGGTGTGATCATGGCTACAGCGATGTCGTTTGAGCCTTGCTACGGCCCAAGTTTTCAAAGGCGATATCAAGCGTTTTCAAGATATGAAGTTTTGGACTTCACATTAAGGAGAGGTTGAGAGCTTAATGTGAGTGAATATTGGTTTAGTACGGATATAGCCATTATCCCATAGCATATACAGGGCTAGCCATGGCATAGCAGCAGGTTTTATCATAGGTATTAATTAACTCCAGGACTATAGATACAATTGCCGGTTCTCTAGGTTGAATGTCACTTCCTTCTCCGCACTCCACATCTTTACCCTATCATTTTCATAAGTATGTACTCCAAGTCTACATGATCACTCCGCAACTTGCCAGGGGTATATCCTCGCCAGATATTCCCTAGGTGCTATTCCGCCCGTGGAAGTACGTCGCCATTGGATACCGTTGCTGTGAATGCGACATGGCTTTGGGGATGTGGCCAGGGTGACATGCAGACCGTCAGGGTCCGCTCATGGAGATTATCCGACAGAGATATGAAGAGGCAGAGCTTAGTTGGCTAATACAAGAGCAGCTCATACGAACGATTGTCGATTGCGGATGTCATTTCATCTCCAGCCGCCTCAACAACAGACAAATAAAGTGACAGGAGTGTAAGGCCGTGAAAATATGTTTGGTGCTACGATCTCCGCGAATCCTTTGAAACTCGATGTGAGAAGTCACATCAAGTGCATCTCGATATGCTTCATCGCAACAATATCCACCTTTCAATATGGTAATTCCACTTCCCATACAGCTCAAGGTACGTACGTACATGAGGCTAAGGACGCCCAGGACTTGACTACGCCCTCGTAGGCGGTTTCCTTTCGTATGTACGCAGGCCCTGGCGGGATGCTGCCGTGCTCGGAGAATTGACTAGTGTGAATAGCATGCCAGGCTTCTTGAGAGTATATGGGTATTATGATACTGAGCTTCAGTCCTGGAACATCGACGTATGCACGGCCATAATCACACCCTGGGGACCCTTGACTAACCTCCTTAACAGCCGACAGTACAGCAGCTCATATCAAGCCTCATGACAATAGGGACCCTTTTTGGCTCGATTCTAGTTGGCCCGTTCAGCAGTAGGTTTGGGAGGAAAGCTGGGCTCTGGGCCGCCTCGTTGCTCAATTTCGTCGCAACCGCAATTATGCTGGGAACTACGAGTCTCGGGTCTCTCTACTTTGCTCGTTTGCTACTCGGTATGTCTTTTCACGCAAAGCTCGCCCTGTCTCATATGGTTCACACATCGAATAGGCATATCAGTGGGTTGGTTCCTTACCTTCTCGCAGCTCTACGTGCACGAAGTAGCCCCCGCCCATCTCCGGGGCATAACGTTCGCCGTGTACCAGTGCCAGCTGTCCATCGGCTCGATCGTCGGCGCGACGGTCGACTACGGGACACACGACATGGAGAGCCGGCGGTCGTACCAGATCCCGCTGGCCGTTTTCTTCGTCGCCCCCGCCATCCAGTCGGTCGCGCTGTTCTTCTTCCCCGACTCGCCGCGGTGGCTGGCCGTCCAGGGCAGGGAGGCCGAGGCCGAGGCGGCGCTGCGCAGCCTCCGCAACGCGAGCATCGACGAGACCGAGCTACTGGCCGAGTTCAATGAGATCAAACAGTCGACGCGCGAGCAGGTCGAGCAGAACAAGAAAGCCTTGTTTTTGGAAATGTGGCGAGGGACGAACCTTCGACGGTCGTTGCTTTCCATTGCCGTCGTGTGCTTCCACTCTGCTAGTGGTCGGCCACCCCCTTTTTTTTTTTTTTTTTTTTTTAAATGATGGTCTAGTGTGAAAACTAACATGATGAATGGCATAGGCTCCTCGTGGGTCAACATCTACACGACCTACTATCTCGAGATAGCAGGCGTCTCGAATCCTTTTGCCTTCTCTATCCTAATAACCGGCCTGGGGCTCATTGCCGCCATTGTCAGCTCGCTATTCGTGCGGCATATTGACCGACGAGCTATCATGATCATCGGCGCTTCGATATGCGGGCTTGCACAGCTCACACAGGCAATAGCTTGGACAATTAGTCCGGGGTCGACGGCAACCGGCCAAGTAGTCGTCACGTTCATAGGACTATTCGTCTTCTTCTACGTGGCTTATGGTGAGTCCTGTCAAACACTACTACTGATGTAGCGGAACCCAGTTCTGACACCTCCTCCCTAGCCCCGTTCGCGTGGCTTCTCGGCGGTGAGTATCCGAATAGCGCGCTGCGTGGTTATTGCTTCGGGGTCGCCACTGCGTTGAACTTCCTCGGTAATTTTTTGGGCACGTTGACGGCACCGTATTTTATCAATCCGGCGAGCCTCGCCTGGGGCCCGAAATACGGATACATCTGGTTTGCCTCGAACTTCGTAGTTGTCGTGTTCGCGTATCTTTTCCTTCCGGAGACTCGGGACCGGACGCTGGAGGAAATACACGAGATGTTTGAAAATAAAGTTCCAGCGCGTAAATTCAAGACGTATGTCTGTGTTGGCGTTGAGAATTACGCGGCTGCAGTGGGGAAAGTGTCGGTCCACCACGAAGAAACAGTGGCAAACGAAAGGGTTGCATCTTCAGGGGTTGACTCGGGGAAAGGATGACAGGGTTGGTGAATCACCGCAAGGGGTACGGGAGCAACAGTGGCTAGTCACTGACGCCGAACGGTGTCTAAGGATAAAATACGTGTGATGAAATACGGGTTACTTCGTGGTAAATGATGGGTATTGTATTTACTATCTCGACATTAATTATATCATCTCCGAACTGTGCCATGTATACTAAGCAGCACAGCGGCCCAAAACCATAAGCCATATGCCCAGCACGAATTTGTCGTCATCACTAACGCAGTTAATCCGTATAGCGGCGTATATCATGAGTATTCCATAAAATCCTTATTCCCTCATAGCTTCGCCAGCGCTAGCTTCAGGCCCATCTTCAGCAGGCTCTTCGTCGCCGGCGCCTTTATGGTTCTTGACCCGTATGGCGCCGACCTCCCCATCTTCGATGACAGTCCAGTGCCATTTGTATGGAGTGTCGTGTTGAAGTTGTTCAACAACCCTTCAATAAACGTCGAGTTGCCAAGCGTATCGCCCAGTAAGTCGGTGAGAGAGGCCTCTCCATTAGCACTGAAACTGCTGATGATGTCCCCTAGTAGTGTGATGACTGGCATCGATGCTATTAACTTCTTCTTATTCAGAACCTTCTCCACGTATCCGATATGAACTCCGTTGACCATAGTGGAGTTTCCGGTAGCTCTTAATTCGATATTACCCTCGGCAAGAGGCCCAGCTTGGCTGTCTAGGATGGGTCCAATATTGGGTAAAAGCTCATTGAGGAAGAGCTCACCCTCGAAGGGGCAAGAATTGTTTCCAGGGGGTAGAACAACGTTGTAGATGTTGACGAAACCAAGCCTGATGTCACCGGAAAACAAGTCGAGGGTGAGATTACCAAGTCCAAGGGTCAGCACGCCCGCGTTAGGTAAGTTGAGCGTTCCCTTAATATTTACGCCGTCCTCTCTAGGGGGGAAGATAAGGCGCAGGGTTGTGATGCCAAAGCCGTGCAAGTAGTTGAGAGCCCCTGCTTTGATTGTCTTGTGGATGTTCGCACTCATCTTCAGCGCCCCCAGGTGGATGGTTGGTTTACCCTTTACGGACAATTCTGCCTCGGGCAAGTCAAAGATTTTGTCAAAGAACTTGACCAGCTCGGTTTCGTTGGTCACTGTGACAGTCTGGTTCGTGACCATGACGGGCGTCTTATGGTTCACGTGAAGCTTTGGCAAAGTAACGCTCATGAAGGGTGAATAGACCGGGGTTTCCTTATTGTAGACAAACAAGGTTGTGGGATCAAGGTCTGCTGGTAATGGCGTATCTAGCTGCGTTTCTAGCGTCACCGAGAGTTCCGTCGGCGACAGCGCCCGGAATGTACCCCCGATGATGGGGAGTTTCTGCGCATCAACTATGTCCTGCGTAATCGCCGGAATGATCTTGGTGAACCTGGGTCAGGGTTAACGGCGCTGCGTCTCCTCCGAGAGCCTCTATGAGCACTTACAAGAGCGGGAGCAAGATGATGGCGATGACTACAGCAGCGCCTAAATACCACCACTTGAATTGGCCGCAGTGCCGCTTCACCTTCTCCTTCTTCGTTAGCGGGACCACCGGCGGTGTCTTCTCATGAACATGGTCGACTGATGAGGCCTCGTCGCTGCCTCTCCCCGGAGCATCGGATGGACCGTCGACGCCATCACCCCTGGCGCCGTGAATCGAAGCCGGAGGGCTGCTGTGGTCAAAGTGGGATCGCTCCTGGAACTGGGACTCGGTGGCCATCTTCTCGGTGACAGTGACACACGTCGACACACGTTGACACACGTTGACACACGTCTTCTATCTAACCTAGGTGGTGGCAGATGGTAGGACGGCAGGCGGACGGGGAGAAGGAAAGATGAGCGAGCACCCCGGGGATTGATCGGTAGTTAGGTATCATATCATAGCCACGAACGAGGAGACCAAGAGACCATCAGGTACTGCCGCGGCAATATGACACCATATGTGCCATCCCTCGAGGCCAGCTGCCATCGTCAGTGCACCATCTCATCTCTTCATCTTGTACACTACCCCCAACACGCCTCCCCACAGTTCCACTTCCTAGTCTTATCCCCGCACACGAGATATCTTCTAACCCTGGTCGCGAACATGCAAGACCAAGGCAGTTGCAGGGGCCCCGGCTCGGTTGTCTTGCCACTCCCCAGGTCGCCGGCGGGTTCTCACTGGGTCCCGGCCGGTCACGCTCTCATCCATACTCGTTTGGGTCTGTGGCGATCCAAGACCGTTGTTCAATATTGTGTCTCCCTAGCAGCTAAAGTGGACTCTTCAGAAAAATTTTGATGGCTTCGATGGCGCCTTCGTGGGCTTTCAGGCCTGTGTACTTAGTCAGTCTCGGCGGGATTTATTGTCGATCCTCCGGTATGCAGTAGGCACATGGTCCAGCCTTCCTGCTAACGATAATAACTACGACAAACGGGGAAATGCGGTAGAAAGCTTAGTCTCTGGCTCAAATAGCACCGTGGCCATACTGTAGCAGTTCTGTTGCCGTATTCCAAATATATACTACGCACATAGTAAACAAAACATCTGAGCGTTTTGATCTCGAACGTCCAGATGTTCAAAACGTTTGGGTAGGGCAGCCACAAATGCCAGGGGTGAAGGCTCACATACTACGGCGATCAAAACATGCCCTGGGTACCTGACTCGATCGCACCATCCTGGGCTGCTGGTTTAATCTCACCTATAAGCACATATTGGAGGTCTGTGGGCGTTCTACTGCAAGGCTCCCGCGGTACGTACTATACAGTACTACTATAGTCTGGTAAGGCTCGCGTTTCTCCATGCCAAGAGCTCGCGACATCGTACCCATTGAGTGTGTATAATCTCCCAGAATATGCAAGGCCAACTCCCACCCGTGCTCGCACAACGCCCAGGGCTGCGCTAACTGGTGCGTGTTTATGCGAGTCACATAACTAGCGTTCCATTATGTATATCTATATGTATGCACACATGTACGTATGTAGTTATGGATCACCCATCTGTACACTATGCATGTACAAGTACGTAGTAGTGTAGTATGTAGTGTAGTATGTAGTGGGTGCACAGTAGTGTAGTGTAGTTACAATACACTACGCTATGTGCGAGTTTGGCGTGATGATGGATCATGGATCAGGGTTGAGCTAGGTTAGTTAGCTTGTCAACGCACGCCACCAAGGAACGCCCAAGGAAAAAAGCAATGCTCACCACCCTAGCGTTGGCCGGTATAGGAACCCGTGCCGTTAACTTCCACCGTTTGACCATATGTATGTTGGCAATGGTGTTGGGACGCGTCGTTGGGCTTAGAGTGCACCAGACTGGCACCGGGATGGTCTGGGGCTTCGTCTCAGCTTCCATCTCATTTCAGAGTAACTGCAAGTACGTATGTAGTTGTGTAGTGCAGCTACATAGTACCGCAGCAGTATCGAATTTTCATCAAGGATAGACGAATAACTAACCCTTGCCATTTCGGCTTTTGCTGCCCAGAACCATCAAATCAACACTAGGCTAGTTCAGCTCGACTAAACCACAGGACAGTACACCACAATAACTAGTGAGTGTACTTGTGGACTTACACGACCAAACCATAGCATCCATCCGTAGCCTCTCCTCACCCGCAGCTTCAACTACAAGTAATACAGCTCACAACATGTACTCCCACGTGGCCACGACGGTGTCTAAACTTGCGGGGTTGCCCTGTTCTGGTCACAATGCTTTCCAGGCATGGACTAGACAGAGACCAGGTTGGGCGGCGTTGAACTAAATTGCCTCGGCAATGCAAGAAAACGGCTGGCAAAAATAACTGACATTAGCTTGTGAGACTGGGATGGGGATGCGAGGTGGGAGAAGAAAGCTAGTATTGACAGTAAGACAGACTCAGAGTAGTGTACCGGCTACGACTCTACTGCGTACACTATGTTGTTGATCCAAAAGAAGTTGGCTTGGCTGACGCGATCCCCTCTTCAAGCGAGCGGTCAGGAAGCCTTCTCCATCCAGTCTGCCCCGGCCCGGAAGTTATTCCCTCGGCTCTTCCAGGCGTGGAGGTGGAGGTGGAGGAGGGGAGGGGAGGGGGAGACAAGGCCTAGCTGTGACGTATCGACACTAAAACATGAAATATTTCTGCTGCTGAGATCTCTGAGCAGACCTCTGAGCAGACCTCTGAGCAGTCCTCTGAGCAACGGGAAATTGGTCTTGGGTGGGGACAAGACAATTATTGCCCACTTGGTTTAGCTTGCGAGCCCGGTCGAAGGACAACAGATACACTACGTCCATAAACAGACATTCCACCCGTATAGCTGGAGGGGGAGCTGGGGAAACCGGGACGGGCTAGGCCACATGCGTAGGCGGATGACAGGGTGAGCAGGGGATCTGGCCAGGGGAGCTCATTGCCCAATACGGAGGCATGACCAGATGTGGGAAAGGATCCTCCACATTCTCTGCATCCTGCAGGACGAGACCACACAAGACTACACTATCAAGGTACACTATCAAGGTACAGAGGGACCAAGGTTAATCGGCAATGCGCCTGCTTGGCTCTCCGCACTGACAGACAGAGTACTTCCCCAATCTTCAACGGAACTTAGCGTAGTTGTATTACTAGTACCTGTGCCCTGACGACCGTCGATCATGTGTAAACGAGACAGACGAGCGATGGAGGCGTTTCGTCTGCCCGGTCCGCGAGAATAACTATTATTGCCCATGTCCCATACCCTTGGCCCGTCTGGTTTCTTCGTCTTTTCTTATTCCGCGCCCATCTTTTGGTCGAGCTAGACGCGCTTCTTGAAGCTCATTGAGGAGTCTCAGCGTGGCCTGGCGGATAACAGCAACCCAGGACTTGTTCTCCATCGCCAATCACCACCATGCGTTTCTCGACGCTCCTCGTAGCGGCCCTGACGCCGGCAGGGCTGTTCGCAGATAACGCAGCCCGGACAGCCTCGACAGCAGAGCTTGGTCTGGATCCCGCAGCCCTGGACGCACTGCTGGCGAAGCATAACCTCGCAATAGTGCCCCGGTCAGAGCTCACAGATGCCTTGACGGAGCTCAACAGCCTCCTCAGGAAGAGCCAGGCACAGCAGTTCCGGACGCCATTGTACCCAAGAGCGAAAGCCAGCACCAATGAAACCGATTCGGGTTCGGGGTCCGGATCTCGATCAGGTTCAGGTTCAGGTTCAGGTTCAGGTTCAAGCGACGGGGGCTCCGCTACACAGGATCTTGGCGATCTCCTCCCAGGTCTCGGCGATCTGGGCGACATTATCGGCGGATTAAAAGATGCCTTGAGCCCCTTGGACGACCTGGGAGCCCTCCTAAAAGCCCTTTCAGAACTATTAACCCCTCAGTTTTTGCAGGCTGTGCATGACTCACTCACATATCTGGCTGAGACACTTCAGCCGCCTATCCCCCAACTCGCCCGGGGGCTGCTCATGAAGGCTGGCCCATTGGTCGATCTCCTCGGCGAATTACCACTAAAGGAACTCGTCGGGGAAATTAAGGATATCGATCTTAAGGGGATAGTGGCGGCCCTGAAGCCCCTACTCACGCCCGAGACAATCGAGAGCCTCGTCCAGTTGCTGAACAACGCCGGCAGTCTATTGACTAAGGACACGGTCGATGACCTGAAGTCTCTCCTTACTAGCGCCAAGCCGCTTATTGACACCTTGGGAGACCTCGACATCAAGGGGCTTCTGGAAGCACTCAACCCCCTCCTCCAGCCCAAGGCCATCAATGGCCTCGTCACCCTGCTGGGCAACGCCGAGGAGCTCTTGGACCAGGATACCGTCCATGCGCTCAAGTCTCTATTGGTGGTTGCCCAGCCCCTGATCGAAACTCTTGGAGAGATCGATCTGAAGGGGATATTAGACACCCTCCGACCATTCATCACGCCCGACATCGTCAAGAGCATTATACTCTTGGTTGCCAACGCCGAAAACCTCCTGACTTCCGATTTCGTCACGCAAACCAAGGGTCTGGTTGCTGGCGCCGGACCCCTCGTTGAAAGTCTCAAGGGCCTAGACTTGGAAAGCTTGATCAACCAGATCAAACCCATCCTCAACGAGGTTGGCAAGCTTGATTTGGAAGGCCTCTTCAAGGCTCTGGAACCCTTGTTGACGGAAGACTCCATCAAGGGCCTGATCGGCCTCCTCGGCAATGCGGAGAGTCTGCTTACCAGTCAATTCGTAGACCAGACCAAGGACTTGATCTCTGGAGCCGGTCCTCTGGTCAAGAGCCTCGGCGACCTGGACCTCGAAGACCTCATTAAGCAAGTCAAGCCGCTCCTAAACGAACTCGGCAAGATTGACCTTGCTGGCCTAGTCAACGCAGTCAAGCCGCTGCTGACTGAGGAGTCGGTCAAGGGCCTGATCGCCCTACTTGGAAATGCAGAGAATCTGCTTACCAGCCAATTCGTAGACCAGACCAAGGACCTAATCTCTGGAGCTGGACCCCTGATCAAGAGCCTCAGCGGCCTGGACCTCGAAGACCTCATTAAGCAAGTTAAGCCACTCCTGAATGAACTCGGCAAGATTGACCTCGCTGGCCTGCTCGACGCAGTCAAGCCGCTGCTTTCTGAGGAGTCGGTCAAGGGCTTGATCAGCCTTCTCGGAAATGCAGAAGCCCTGTTGACCAAGGACTTCGTGGACGAGACCCAGACGCTCGTCGGCGGCGCCGTTCCTCTGGTGTCAGCGCTCGGCAAGCTCAACCTACCCCAGCTTATTGAAAAGGTGTCGCCGCTCTTGGACGAGCTGTCCAAGATCGATATCTCCAAGCTTATCGGCCTGGTTGAGCCGCTCCTGGACGAGCTTAGCAAGATCGACCTCGAGGCCTTGCTCAGGCAGCTGTCGCCTATCTTGAACGCCGTGGGCCAGATTGACATCGCGGGTCTTATCAAGAAGATCACGCCAATCCTAAACGAATTCGGCATGCTCGACCTCGAGGGCACGTATAAGGCTCTCCTGCCTCTGCTGACGCCCCAGTCCGTGACCGGCATCGTGGGCCTCGTCGACAACGCCGAGTCGTTGCTGACAGGCAAGTTCGTCAACCAGACTCAAACCCTGGTTGGCGACGCTGTGCCGCTCGTCGATGCACTGAGCGACATCGATCTCAAGGGCCTCTTGGCACAGGTTACACCCTTGCTCAACGAGCTCGGCGAGATCGACCTGAAGGGTCTCTTAGCCAAGGTCGCGCCGCTCCTCAACACGCTCGCAGAGGTCGACCTCTCCGGGCTCGTCAAGAGCATCAAGCCGATCCTGGGCGCCCTCAACGACATCGACATCCAGGGCATTGTCGACCAACTCAAGCCTCTCATTACCCCCAACTCGATCAAGGGTATCGTAAATCTTGTAGACAACGCCAAGGCTCTTCTGTCGTCCACTTTCGTAGACCAGACAACCGAACTAATCGGCGATGCTACACCCGTAAGTCCACCAGGCCCTGTCCCCCATCCCATCTCGCTTTCCCTTCATCCAGGCAGAGCTGTTGCTAACATCATCGTAGATCGTCGCCACTCTCTCCGATTTCATCAACGCTCTGCTCCAGGCGTTGTTGCAACAGGATTAAGTAGCACCCGGCTAGTTATGCCGCGGGGGGGAGGGATTATAATAATGAAAGGTCACGGACCACGGGGTACAACATGAGAAATGATGCTGGTGCTTAATGAGTAACTAATGAAGTCAAATGATACCATTAATGGAGATACGTTTATGTTCACCCTGCTGCATATTGGTGCCGGTTGGGTGTTGACTTGGCTATGTGGTATGCCGTGAATCAAATGAAAGCGTGACATTGGGTAAGAGGTTCGTATTCTAGGCATTCTATAGGATACGTCCGTGTGCTTTAAGATTAGGTGTCTGCTCCTAGAGTTGACGAGTAGCTCGTCTATCTAACCCACGCCAGCTTGCCTCTGCTTGTGAGAATGAAGCTTTGAAACGTCTTGCCCTTTGCCATTCATCGCGATCAATCTTTTCCTCATGCCATTTTAGTTTCCACTCTAAATAGCTAGACTCGCCCTGTAGCAGCTTGACTTGATCGCCCTCTAATTTCTCGTACAGAGCCCAGTCGTCTAGTTGTGATGGTTTGGGGATCTTGCAGATATCGTCCAATGGCCGCTGGTCCGCGTCCCGCTCAAGCGTTAACTCGAGACGGTGTTTATTAATATTATTATCAAGCTTGAAACCATATTGCCGAATAGTGTATCTGTGGGTGCTTAGTATTAGGAAAGATAAAAAAAGGAAAATTGGTTGAGCCAGGAGAGATTTCTGGGAGGTCGCCTACAGTCCATCGTATCTCAGGCCAGCCTCAGGTGCAAAAGCACTCTTCAGTTTGTACCCTCGAATAACTCGAATTTTTCGCCCGACCTGTGAGATCAAGGGGATATGCATGTCTGACGTACGCCCCTCACGCACATATTTGACCGTGTTGGAGCGAATGAGCTCCTCCGAGCCGGTCAATAGCGGGAGTGCTGTAAATCCATACCGGCCCTTGGTAGGTATTTCTAGCGAACTGTTGACGATGCCGTCACGCTCGGCGCACGTCAGGTTAAGCCACCAGCTATTTCATGTCAACCAGGCGCGAGGAATACGAGATGCGACGAGACGAAAACGCGAATGTACTCACTGCCCAGACTCAAACTGCATGCTGGCCTCCACCTCGGAGATTGGATCGGTTACCTTCGTCGCCTGCCATTTCCCCAAGTCGTAGTCCAGTGAACTGTTGAAAGACACGTCCTTGAGCCGTCCGCCTTCAACGAGAACCGCGCACCGGTGCTGGTCCAGCATGAAGAACTGTTCACGGAATCGGCGGCGCCAAATTCGCCGGAGATTCCTCGCCTGGGAGACATTAACACGGAAGCGTAATAGGAACTCGGGCGTTAGATTGGAGGTTTTCATCATGTCGGCGAACTGGAGGAGCTCCAAGAGCAGTTTGTCAAGGCGTGCATACTCGATTGTCCCTAAGCATAGCGTGGGGTGCTTTCGCTCTTCGTCCTTCAATGCGGCTTCGAGAAAGTTGCTGAGCTTTTCGGCATCCGGACTGAAAACATTACCACTTCGTAATCCCGTACGTATACAGTCCGATAGATCCAATAACCTCATGTAATCCCAGTCGGGGCCAGTCGAGTCAGTCGATATTAGTGATTCGGATGATTGGTCTGCCATTATATGTTGAGTATGTAACAATCCGAGAGCTCACCTCCTTGGATGGGGGTTGCGCGCACCTCCAGGCGACGGAGGTCGTCGGCTAGATAGCAAGTCACTGCCGCCATCAAAATTGAAATGCTTTAATGTCGGACTTAAGATCTTGAGGAAAAATAAATAGGAGAATCAGCGATGACGGCAAGGATGGTGAGTGATGATGACATAAGCTTACCTGGTTCATAATATCACGTTGGCGGCTAAAGAGCGAATGGCGATGACCGTCATCGCCGATGTGTACCGACTTCGGCTTGAAGTACGGTCTATCGCCACGGGCCCGAAGGCTGTGGTTGCTTCTCGCAAATCTTTCTAGCACGCTCATCTGTCCCCTTGTCTGTCTTTCTGTTGGCCGACAGGCAAAACTTCGTTTGCAAACTTAATATTGCCCCTTTCCTAATCGTGATAGAGGGGATAGGTAATGGCGTCTGTCCGTCGTGTGTAGGGGATCCGACAAGAGTTATGACTTCGCAAGTTGAGGGACTGAAAGGTGTCAAATTGATGGTTGTGAATAAAGGAGACAAAGCTATCCTAGGCACGCCCCTTCGTGTCGGGGACAAAGGGATTTGCGAGCTTCACTGTGCGGTCAGCAACTGCAATGGCTCGAAGGACTGGTTGAGATAGTAAGTGCTGTGCACTTGGGGTCTGATTTGTTATCTGCCGCCAGCAAGTCACGTAATAAACTTAGAAGCAGCGAATCACTTGAAATAGTAGCCGATGTTTCTTAAAGCAATCTCGTGCTAGAATAACCGCCACAAGCTGGCACAAATGGCGGCATGGATTAACTAGAGTGATTGATTTTGAGAGTTCTTGCCTAAGTATAGCAGCTCTGTATCGTAGCAACTGGGTATCAGCAAATTTCCAACCGGAATCTTGTACCCTAGCAACAATCTTCCTTGTCGACTTGTTAATCAAGCTATCATTGAACCCGGCGTCCAACAAATGCGACAATACACCAAATGTTTATTTGTGCAACTCAATCATGTTACTCCATTCGCCATATGCTGCTACCCTACCGCCGAATGTTTGGGTATTGATCCTACTGTATTCGAACCGGGTTGTTTTCTTCCTACGTTGGGCGCCTGCTGGAATGCGATCTCCTTAAAGTTGCCATCCACTCCTCTGCTGCTGTTCTGAAGGGAATATCATAAAGGGCAATGTGTAGAAGTGTACATAGAGCCAACCTTATATCATGTGGGCGAAAAAAAAAAATTCGGTACAGGAGCTTGCAGGTTTAAACAGAGCCAGCGGGGATTTCACGGATAAGTCAAGCCATTCAAAATTAGGCAGAATTATCGTTTGTTGCAGGCGCCCCTTGAAGTTCTCGAATGACAATTGTCGCATATTGACTCGTGTCAAGAGCGAAGCGCAGGATAACTGCAATCTTCGTGGGGTTGCTAGAGATAGAAGGAACAGCCGTCGTAGTCTTGGTAGGCTCAACTTTATCCGCCGCCACGATGGAAGTGGGAGCTAATGGACTTATGCCTGATTGCGACTGCTGACAATCACTTGATAGCTGTGCCATCATAGATACTTGGTCTGATCCGGCATCGGGGACCGGGTGAGGTAATTCAGGTGTCGGCGTTCTCTGCGTGATCAAATCGTTCTTCACATCAACCGCAGTTATCGTTTTGCCGCCAGTCGAAACTGGTTGCGGCGATGTTCTGCCTGTCGTTGACCGAATTTCTTGATGTGTGGGTGCCTTGGGAATTATGTTAGTACTTATTGGGACGAATGCCTGTTGCGTCGCGTCGAGGAGATCGTTTTTTAATAATTCGCACCTGTGCTGTTGCTACTGTAACCATTGAAGAACCTACTTTTTTTGCTGTCCAATTGCTGACCCTGCAAACTGTCGAAGCCGTCTTGCCCATAAACAGCAGCTACGTCTAGCCCAATCCCTGCTAGTTTACCGTTCTGTCTGCTGCCATCTATTTGCATCAAATTCTCATCGTGCGTGCTTATAGATCCAGGTTCATCTATGTCAGTGTTGGTATGTGTTGCGATCTTGATCCGTTTGTTGCTCCCGTCTACTGATGTCTGAACCCACATATCATTAATACGTGTTGATGGTGTTAGATCCTCGACTTCGCGCTGGGTGACTCCCGTCTTGGACTCCTTAAACTTGTCTAGGTGAGCATTTTGTGCGAAGGCATGCCACGAAGCAGCAGCAGTTTTTTGACGAGCGTCATACCCCGTCTGTTCCTTAGCTCTGCGGGTTCGAATAATGTCTAGGTCAGTTGGCACAAGCTGTTCCAGGTCGTTTGAGTATGCTTGTACTGATGCGGTTGGGACCTTCTTGAGTTTACCCATCAATTTCCGGTAGGAACCCGGAAGACTAAAATCCCGTTGGCGTCGGCGCATATTATACGGGTCTAAGCCCCCGTTCTTAGGCTCGCTCATGAACTCGGCATAGAAATCCCCGATTTCGTTCGGTGGATAGATTACATCCCAACCGGGTGTCGGCAACACAACATCGTAAATAGAGTATTTCTCGTCCAGAAGATCATCCTCAGTTACTGCGTGAGCTACGAACCCATAATTCTGGGATGCGGCAATGTCGTCTTCCCACACTTGAGATGCCTCTGCTTCCCTTTGATCCCCATCTGTAGCAGCCGACCTGGATTTGACTAGGACGAGATCACCATTGATGACCTCGGCCCCGAATCTGTCCCATCGCTTGCTGGCGACAAAATTCCAAACAAGAGACTGGTATGCATGGCTGTACATGGTGCGCATCGAGCGATTGATAGACATAAGCGCCCCAACAAAGTCGGTTGGATTCCTGCCGAGGTGTTGAATTATGGCCTTTTCCACGTGGCACCGCGGCGGAAGGTATTCAAGCGCCGCCCTAGGGTTTTTAGTTTCAAGGAATGCCGAGCAAGCACGAGCACGATTTATATCTTCTCTGTGGGCACCTTTCGCATGATCTTGGTCTTGCGATTCCTGGAGCAAGAGCGGATCGTAAGATAGAAGGGCTTCAATCGCACCGGAGAAATCCTCTTTTAGGATTTTCATGCCGATCTCCTGTGTGCCAATCCGATGTGTACCGAACCTTTGAGTTCCGTAATAGTTGATAAACCCGCGCTGAATGACTTGGCTCAGTGCTGAGTCCATGATGGACTTCGCCACGCTAAGCTTTTCTTCGAAGTTGAGATTTTCAGTGTCACTAAAAACACAATTCTTTAGGACGATGACGAACTCATTTCCATCATGGTCGTTTAGTCGTATGGGGTGTTGCTCGTACTTAAAGTCCCCTATTTTGACATTGCCAATTCGCTCATTGAGAACGATAAGCGAGTTAGGATTGCGACCTTTGATGCTCACACGCTGGACAGTAACAGCACGGCGATCCTTAGTCCCCGCAGCTCCAAACGCCTTCGGATGAATTCTGAGAGCCTTGGCCATATGATTAAGCGCATCCATTGTGTCTTTATTTTCCTTGTAAAGGGAAAAATGAAGATACGGACCACCGCTGCCCTGGGAAGGGTTCTGGCGGTTGTTTTGGGCTCGAAGATTGATTGATCGATTGCCGCGTTGCTTGCTACCCCCACGAACAGCTGTGGCTTTAATGGAGCCATCAGAAGCCGTAGTGGTATCAACCTTACCGCCGAAAATGCGACGAATTTCCTGATATATATACATCAGTTGACTGAACTGTGGGGTGAACTAGGTTTACTTACACCATGGACAAGGGATCTCTGAGATTTATCCCCGATGGCAGGAATACAAACATTTCCGTGGGTGTTAGATGTCGATTTTGATTTTTGTTGGATCTTGGAATAGAGGGAAATCAGTTCGTCTGCGGATGGTTGACCCACCAAATCGACCAGAGCATTCTTATCCGACTCTGTGATATTATCCGTAGGCGGCTCTTCGACCGAAGCGCCCGGCATATCCTCTGTATGCTCCGAGATATCATCTTTGCCTGTTGTATGTACCGGCTCATCTGGCTCATCTGGCTTTGGGGTGCCGACTGGCATGATATTGCCTTGGCCCGCAGCTCGCGCCTGATCTCGTGTGTTGTTATAGAAATCATTTAGATGAACTACCTCACCGTCCTTGGTAATCTCATTGACTTGGAAGTCAGTAAACCTGATAGTACTCAGTAATTGATCCTGTAACGCGAAAGGAGCGGCTTGGGCTTGGTTGCCCTGACCGGCTGTTTAATAAGCCTCATGGACCATATGGCCGCAAGGGGTTGTAACATGCCCATATCTGATAGATATAAAGTTGCGATAGTAACGTACCTTGCACGAGATTGGCCAGACCAGCCGTGCTTCTTGGTGGAAACAAAGTGAAGAATGCCAAGGCGTTGTTCAAGCGAGTTTCTCATCGAGGCATTGTTGCCTTGAGCCATGGCTGTGTGCGTCGCCATTGTAGGTATGAGATGGTATACCAGGAGAGGTGATAGATGCAACCATGCCTCTAATGAGAGGGTCAATGAGGAACGGGGGGGGTCGGATCAAAATATCCTAGCATTCGAAGTGTCCGAGAAAGGGTCTGTTCTTGATGTTGAGAGAAGCATTAGGTATTTCTCTCTAGATCATGGGGGATCAAACACTAGCCGGCACTCCTTGCCTGTCTGGGTAGGTACCTACCTACCTGGTACATGCTTCTTAACCATAAGTCTATTTCCTGCATGAACAAGCTCTCTTTTGATGGTGGGGCAATTGGGGTTGCAGAACAAAATCCATGAATACGTCGGCAGAAAAGTGGCAGGTAAAGGCGGTGTGTCACAAACAATCACAGTTTAGGAAGGCGGCATAGGTACGGTCTCCAAGGACAATGTCTCGAGTGCCTACCTGACTAACCTAAGTTAGGTACTTAAGTTAAGTACCTACCCAGTAGTACCAGTAGCAGTGTTATTAACGTTTAGTCTAAGTACCTACCCAGGTAGCACATCTAAATCATCTTCTAGATACTAGGTAGGCAGTTGCCACTCTGGTCTCTTCCAACACCTGCTAATTGATTTGGTGAATTGTCGATAGTCTGGCCTCTTTTGGCTGTTAGAGAAAGAATAGAAAATTAACTTTATCTATTAGCACATAACCGACTGTCATGAATCTTTGGACCACACCATCCCGCAAGCCTTTCGTGGTTGAACAGACACCTACCCTTGGGGGACTTTCCCTCAAACTTTGTTTTAACATATTATTGTGCTTTTTAAGGTTTCCCCCAAATATATACTATAAACGATAGGTATAGGTATTACCAATGCCGTAGATACTTACCAAGGAGAAAGACAGTGTTATTTCATGATTTACGATGGTTTTTATCCAGTACAGGAATGGTGTAAATGCATACAGACCTGGAAAAGCATGCTTGCCTCAAGACATAGGTACTTAGGTACCTACACTTAGGCTTCGGGAGGGCTAGCTTGGTGTCTAAAATCCACTGCATTCGGTACTGTACATGTACCGTAGGAAAAGTGGAACTATAATACTGGGGCTCGCCCTAGAGTGCTGCGATACAGATCTACTTCATTCCTGGCGCCAGGCAACATTACTAAGTTCTTTCTCCCTTCCGTGAACCATCTTTGCCTCTTTAAACACCTTCATCTCTCGGGCATAGCATATTTATCTTGTGCCCGCTGAAAGTGATGGCGCCTAAGAGGAAGGCTTCTACGAGTAAGCCGTTACCCACCTGTTTGTTAGAACGCGGTGATTGTGCTGATGGTGCTGACCTGTGCTGAAGACGTCACCGGCACTGCTAAATCGGGCAGGGCATCTGCTTCCTCGACACCTGGCCCTTTGACGCCTCGAGACATCGATAGCGACGATGAACCGAGTTCGCCTGTAGAGGTAGCCGCAGACGAGGAAGAAATACAGAAGGCTGTTGATCGTTTCACGCTTGCCGCATACCAGGACAAGGTCAAGCGAGGCCCCATCGACAGCGCCTCGAGGTATTTTGGGGATAACGGCAAACGTGACTTTTCCTACCTACCTCTAAAACCAGACTACAAGAGCCGCCCTATCTGGATCGACCCCCTGCGAGGCCGTATCATTCTCGAGAACTTCAACCCACTTGCCGAGCAGGCCAAAGACTTCCTAATCACGATCGCCGAGCCCGTATCCCGCCCGACCTTTCTGCACGAGTATTCGTTGACACCACACAGTCTTTATGCCGCCGTGTCTGTTGGGTTACTGCCTCAGGATATTGTGAACACTCTCGACCGTTTCTCGAAAACGCCACTCCCTCAATCCATCATAGGCTTTATTCGAAGCTGCGCGTCCAGCTATGGCAAGGTAAAATTGGTCATCAAAGACACTAAGTACTTTGTTGAAAGCAATGACCCTGAAGTACTTCAGAAACTTCTCAAAGATCCCATAATCGGCCCGTGCCGGGTCCAAGGAACTGAAACCGTGACCAATGCGCCATCTATGGGCGGTCTGGTCATTCCTGGCACATCCAATGCAGCTGGTGTGCAACAGGCTCAGTTGCAGTCAGAAACGGCTGAAAAGGCCCAACCCGAAAACCCCTTTGATGCTCTGCGGGAAGATGACGACGATGATAACCAAGAGGCTGTACATGCTTTTGAAATCCCTGATACCTGTGTAGAAATAGTCCAAAAGCGTTGCCTTGACATTCAGTTCCCTATGCTCGAAGAATACGACTTCCGGAATGATGATCGAAACGCAAATCTGGAGATTGATCTTCGGCCCGCAACGCAAATTAGGAGTTACCAAGAAAAGAGTCTGAGTAAAATGTTTGGTAACGGACGGGCTAAAAGTGGCATTATCGTTTTACCATGTGGTGCAGGTAAAACCCTGGTCGGCATTACTGCCGCATGCACTATCAAGAAAGGTTGCATCGTCCTATGTACAAGCACCATGTCGGCACATCAGTGGCGTCAGGAGTTTCTGAAGTGGTCGAATATACGGCCCGAGGATATTGCTGTTTTCACGGCTGATAGCAAGACAAAATTTCCGGGAAATACTGGTATCATTGTCACGACATATCCAATGGTTACTCAATCTGGCAAGCGAGCGTACGACTCACAAAAGATGATGGATTTCTTGACGGGACGGGAGTGGGGTCTGATGCTTCTGGACGAAGTTCACGTTGTTCCCGCGCAGATCTTCCGAAAGGTATCCCATTCAATCAAGAGTCATGCGAAGCTGGGGTTGACTGCCACTCTACTAAGAGAAGATGACAAAATTCAAGATCTCAACTTTCTTATAGGACCTAAGCTATTTGAAGCGAACTGGATGGAGCTGTCAGAACAAGGCCATATTGCGAAGGTTCAATGCGCTGAGGTGTGGTGCCCCATGACGACGGAATTCTATGATGAATATCTACGGACACAAGACCGCAGCCTCAAAGCCAACCTTTATGTGATGAACCCGCGCAAAATCCAGGCGTGCCAGTTCCTCATAGATTATCACGAACGACGTGGCGACAAGATCATTGTATTTTCGGACAATGTCTACGCGTTGCAAGCGGTAGCTCTGGCTCTCAACAAGTCCTACATCTGCGGGTCGACGGGGAACAACGAGCGCATGCAAATTTTGGATAACTTCATGCATAACCCAGCCATCCGGACGGTTTTTCTCTCGAAGATCGGCGATACGTCCCTGGATTTACCTGAGGCCACATGTCTAATCCAGATCTCTTCTCATTACGGATCGCGACGTCAGGAGGCCCAACGGCTCGGCCGTATTCTTCGGGCTAAGCGAAGATCAGACGAGGGCTTCAATGCTTTCTTCTACTCCTTGGTATCAAAGGATACAGCCGAAATGTACTATTCTACAAAAAGACAAGCTTTTTTAGTCGACCAAGGCTATTCGTTCAAGGTGATTACACAGTTGGCGGGCATGGAGAAAATGGAAGGATTGGCATACAACACGCCACGGGAGCGTCGTGAACTACTCCAAAAACTTCTCGTCGACGCAGACAAGAAGCAAAGCGAGCTTGCGGAAGATACAGATGACCTTTTCTATACTGCATCTAAGAAGAGACGCGTGAGGCGCACAGCTGGTACTTTAGGCGAGCTCAGTGGCGGGCAGGACATGGCGTACATCGAGCAAAGGAAGAGCATGAATAAGGCACTGAAGAAGAAACCACAACAGAACGTTTTCTTCAAGAAGATGGCGAGGGAAAAGCAAAGGCTCAAGGACCAACGATAACGTGGTATAGAGGTTTCACATATGTGGCGGGATTGACTTGATACGGGCGGGCAGTTATGGAATACCCTATCACCCCGGGACACCTCGTGGAGTGTATATTATTGGTAGAAGAATGATCATATAACACACCGTGGAAGTTTTCACCGATATTGTTGATGATTCCGTCTCCATGATTGTGCACGTTGACGGGGGATAGTGCAATACGTGCACCAGCCCTTGCAGCCAACGACAGTGATACCGCTCGGCCAATATGCGGGTTTTGTTGAAATTTTACCATTATATGTAGTACATTATCGGGCCTATCAGAATTGCCAAAAACAACACATGGTAGATGAAATGGCAGTTCCGTGATCGGCTTGCGACAGGGTCTGTCTCATGCTACGTAGTGAGATAAATACGTGTCTTTATAGAGTAGAAAAGGGATGGAGATTATAAGGACTATGAAAGAGTTGCGCTCAACCCTGTAATCTACATGGTCTAGATCCTCGAGGAAGTTTCAGCCCTTCTTTCGTGGTAGGTGCCCCGGCGCAATGGGAATGCAACGAAGAAGAAAATTACGGTAACCGAAGGTTAGGTACCCGTTACTGGAGGCCGTTATTGCAAGGGTTCGGTTGACCTGCTGATGACATCATCCCAAGGACGCTAATGAACGCGTTGCGCGCGGCATTCGCGGAAATGGAAACTGGGTCCCATAACTATAGCAAACCTTGTGCATATGGTCCAAAGGGACGGCGCCCAGCATCTGCCCAGCATCTGCCTAGCAATCTACCATGTGCTGCTGAAAAAAAAACATCACATGGGAAACACGATTGTTTGTGGAGATGGACGATCGACCAAGCCCGTTGTTTCCCGCCAAGGTACTATATACAGACTAAGTATTATTGGTATGACCTCTCAGGTGGTGAAACATACGGGCGCCCTATCCAACCCTTTTAATGTTGAGTCCCGAGATAAGCCCTAGACAAAGGAGGACCCTGGCCTCGGGGGCGCGGCCGGTCAACACGGGTGCAACCACACATGATGAACCATGGCTACCAATGAGGCGCGTTTGCTTGCATTGCACTGCTTGTTTTCTTCACCTCCGTTCCTCGGAAGGCGGCGATAAGAGGACGGGTGTCAGAGGACGTGTGTTGGAGGACAGGTGTTGGAGGGCGCACGGTAAGATATATGCCGGAGGGTAATTATGGAGACTCGGTGGGAGTATAGCAGAGCACATCATTCGGTAAACAGGTGACCGGACACACCTGCGTAACGGCAGCGTAGAGGAAACGACCAGGGAGGGACGAGAAAAAAAAAAAATCATATACTCCGTATAGCTCCGTGATTGCATCCAATCATCATGCATGTGCCAACAAGATCGACTCATGGTTGCAGCCTTTCAACAGCTCTGCACCCGATAGTTCATGACATCCATGGTTATAGTCCATTCTTATCAGCTCGGCTATTCATGGTTAAAAACAATTGGCGAACGGGAAAAGCAGCCAACGTACCTGGAGAGGGATTAACATCATTTCAGAATGCCAACTCCGCGGGGTTGCCTCATCTGGGCACTGATCTGATAGGTAGAATAGGTAGGTAGGTAAAGCAAGTAGAGTAAGTGAGTATTGTCAAGTTCTTCGCGAATGGCCTTATTCGTGGCCACGGGACCGTTCAACTCATCATACGTATCCTACTCATTCGTCCCTCCGCCATGCTGCGTCTTACCCAAATCTGCTCTCTGCATATATAACTTGCCTAAAAATGTCTTAGCACCTAGCCAATCTAAAGATCTCGTGCGTCAGCGGTATCCAGTTACGGTATTAGGGAGTAGACAGTACCCACTGGTCTGGTTCGTTGAGGCTTAGTATACCTCGACATGGGTTAGGTGCAATGCTGTAGGGAGGTAGCTGCGGTAGCGAGTTCATTAATCTGCGCCATGTAGGTATGTAGGTATACTTACATAAGACTTGCACCTCAGCTACTTTCGGCTTACATCCAGGTTAGGCTTGTCGTATACACTACCAACCGCCAACACGTGGGAATAATCGAGCCTCGGGTTAGGTAGGTGGTCTAGATTATCTCGAGATTGTCTACCTACATACAGTACGGATCTACGTGTACTGAATAAGGTGATTGCTATTAGGGGCAAGATTCTAGGCAGATCTGGGCAGCTAACGGCCTCCCTAGGTATCCGATCTGTCTAACTGTCTGGACTCGCCGGCTGGCCTCGACAATTTCAAATTGAGACATTCTTATCTATCGTTTTAGGACGCCTACAGGCTGTAGGCTATAGCCTGCCATGCCTGAGTAGGTACTTACCTACTTCCTGTGGCTTGTACTGTGCTTGACGCACGTACTACGGTATGTCGGTATGTATGTCAGAATGCTGCTCATCACCCACATCGTAGGCCATACCGGCATGGATAATTTGCCCACGCCCACCGTGCATTTACCATGTATGTGTGAATGTAGGTTTGTATGTACGTACATATGTAGGTATTCCCTAGCTACATGTCGAACAGATCCTTACTATGCTAGTTTGTCTTTGACTCGAGGAGCCCAGATAGGCCAGGATCCGGTCTGGTCTACCGCCTCTTCGTGAGCTGGCGCCGTCTTGGCACAGTGTGGTGCCGGTATTAGTGTATAGCGTATGTAGGTATGTAGTGTAGTGCGCACTCCCCCTACTGCTAACTACCCAGACCTTGCTCGGTACGGCCGTCCACTACTGGCACGGTACCTCAGCACAGTACCTACTACATGCCACCCCGTAGGAACCTAGATGGTAGCAGAGTGGTAGGTTACTTAGCTTATCTTAAGATTTATTTATACCGTACCATAGTCGTACCTACCTTGGTGTGTGGCTTTGCAAAAAGCAGGCTAACCATTTATGCGCCTTGAACTCTATTTGTCTCTTTTTTTTTTTGTATTACTTACAGTAGCTAGGTAGGTATAGGTAGGGAAGTAGGTGGTAGTGTAGTACGTATACTCCGAATTCCTACCTACCTATCCATAGTAGGTAGGTAAAGAGACCCGCAACCCACTACCTATGGTCAACTTCAAATACCCGCTAACAAGCCGTCAAGCCCTCGTCCTTCCGACCTCCATCTACCCTTCGCTCTCACTCTACCGTATCCCTCCTACCTCTTAGCCATTGTGAACCCCGTCCGCCACTGATGCGAACGACCGCTCTCGCCACCTAAGTAAGTGAATCGACAGGTGCCATGGGCACCAATTCCTACTTTTGAGTTCCCTTGGCGCCCATCTGCTACCATCTGCTTCGTAAGTCGAAGCAAGAAGCCATGCCATGGCAAGAAGCCATTACAAGAAACCATGGCAAGACACCTTTGCAAGACACCGTTGCTGTTATTAAAGCATTGTACAATAACGATTTCACAAATTTCCCCCATTTCACGTCTCCTAGGAAACCCCTTGGTTTGGCCCTTGCTCCATTTGGCCGTCCGCCTATCTTTCCCTGTATTCTATTATTACTGCATGCTCTTTCACAGAATTGTTTCATTGCAACCCTACTTGTGTGTCTCGAGCTCCTGCCCATCATCCACGCTTTGTCCTCGCCAACATGGCAGCCCATTGTACTATGGCCCCTCATTCGCTCATTAGGGGGACTTGCTTTATAGTCCTGGTGATAACTCTCTAGACCCCTAGGGCAGTCTACAAGTCCATGCTTGTGCTAACGAGTTCGCTGCAGCGTCTTTGAAATACCGAATTACGCATCATGTGCTTGAGTCGCTTTGCTAGCAACGACGACCTGAGCCGCCGGGTCTACCACGCCTTGGATCTCTAACCCGAACCCTTTGACCGCATTTGTTTCACCTTGTTTCCCGTGGAACGCTTCTCTTGGTGAATTGGCTGATACGCGCCTGCGATCATGGGGGGCAGCCGTGAGCGCCTTGTGGGGTGGATTCAAGCCCTTCGCCCTGCCTTTCTCTCGAGGCATCCTCACTTTAATTTCATAACTATCCATTGTAGGATGCGACTCGACTTGGGTTATACTGTAGTTCTCCCCCGCTAATCGTTCTCTAGATTTCTGGATTATCGGATGGTCCATCATAGGCTCGATTCTGATATACGCCACAGGCCGTGGTAAGATCGCCTACATCGATGCGCTCGCCTTTGCCGCTGGCGACAATACCCAAGCCGGTTTGAATACCATAGACCTGAACCTTCTCAATACCTTCCAGCAACTCGTCATGTACTTCAGTGCTCTTTTATCGAATCCAATCACGATCCACTCTTCGGTGGTCTTTCTTCGACTCTACTGGTTCGAGAAGCAGTTCCAAGGTATCGTCCAGGAGGCGCGATCACGGAGGGTCACCATCAGCAAATCACGTTCAAAGGCACGGCCGGATGCGGCAAGCGTCGAACTGGGACTAAATGGCCGGAATATTCATGTCGTACACGATACGGGGACATCGATGCGAATGACAAATGATGCCATGTTGCTGAATCAAGCTCTGATAAATGGAGAGAAGTCAGACCCGCTTGTTAATAGCTCATCTGGGTCAGAAGATGGATCGGAACACAAGAGTTCAAACGAAGCGCCACAGACGGCTCAAGCCCAAATCAGATTTGCAACCGATCCACGGAGGAGTAACGCGGTAGAAGATGACGACGATCCCCCAATATTGCCTCAGAAAAGGACAAATGCAGAGCACATCGCTATCTTGGAGAAGCAGCGCAAAGCCGACAAAAGTGTACTGAGAATACCTGGGCCTCGGGATGCCGACATGGGGGCCCTGCCCGAAGAGTTCGAGGAAGAGCCCGAAGAGAACCTAGACGCCCCTCGTGGGCGGCGGGAATCAAGCGTGGAAAGACCGCAGGCGACACACCGACCGTTGCCACATGGGGAACGACAGCAAACCATTACCATCACAGAGCCTAGTAGACCGAGAAGGGAAGACCACGGCGCAGAAGACGCAATCACATCTACACATACTGCTGGTGCCCTCACGTTCCAAGAGCCGAGGAGGGAGGGGGAAAGGCTCCATCGAAGCGAGACACGATCTACATTTCAAGACCACATCAACCCGCTCCGCCGTATCAAAACGGCCCTGACGCAGGGTAAAGATGAAAAATCCATGCCATATCTGAGTTGGCAACCCACGATAGGTCGAAATTCACAGTTCGTCGACCTGACCGAGGAGCAAAGAGAAGAACTCGGTGGCATCGAATATCGTTCTTTGAAGACACTGGCACTTGTCCTTACGATTTATTTCTGGGGCTACAGTATCTTTGGAATAATCACTTTGGTCCCGTGGATTGTGCATAACAACCCCTATTACGGTTCAATTGTAGAAGCAGCCGGTGTTAACCGAGTATGGTGGGGTTTCTGGACCGCCAATTCGGCATTCATGGATCTTGGGTTCACATTGACCTCTGACAGCATGAATTCATTCAACACGGCCATATTTCCGTTGCTTGTCATGTCATTCCTCATCATCTTGGGGAATACTGGATTTCCCGTCGCCCTGCGTTTTATGATCTGGCTAGGCTCACTGTTTGCGCCGCGTGGTTCGGGTCTTTGGGAAGAGCTTCGCTTTCTTTTAGATCACCCTCGGCGCTGTTTTACGCTATTATTCCCTTCGAATGCAAACTGGTGGCTTTTCTTTATTCTCGTTGCCCTCAATGCCATTGATCTAATATTGTTTATTGTTCTCGATGTTAGTCTCACCGTCCAATCCCAATCCCCAAGATCCGGGCTATCTCGAATTTTGCTAACTGTATGTATAGCTTGGCTATGGAGCTGTCTCTGGGCTACCCTTGAACATACGGTTCTTAGATGGTTGGTTTCAAGCTGCGTCGACGAGAACCGCCGGGTTTTCATGTCTCAACATCGCCGAACTGCACCCGGCAGTGCAAACTTCCTACTTGATCATGATGTACATTTCAGTTTTTCCCGTCGCTATTTCGATCCGTAAGACAAATGTATATGAAGAGAAATCTCTTGGCGTATACTATAACGCGGACAGCGTCGACGCCGACGATGAATCCAACATATCCTACGTGGGAACCCATTTACGACGTCAGCTGTCTTTCGATCTGTGGTACGTCTTCCTTGGGTATTTTATTCTCACCATTACCGAAGGCCCTCGCCTTACATCGGGGGACATTTCTATGTTTGGTGTGCTTTTTGAAATCGTCAGCGCCTACGGTACCGTCGGGGTGAGTTTAGGATATCCGGGTACGAATACATCGCTCTGCGCTCAATTTTCCGTTCTGGGGAAGCTCGTCATTGTTGCTATGATGATCCGTGGCCGCCATCGTGGTTTGCCCTACGGCCTCGACCGTGCTGTTCTCTTGCCTAGCAAAGGCCTCAATCGTAGGGAGGCAGAGGAGGATGAGCTGAGACTGCAGCGACGCCAGTCTGCGATTTCCCTTGCTCCCGCCGACAATCGGCCACCGAGTGCGCGGGGAGGCCGTAGTCGCAGCGCAGAACGACGCAATATTATCACAGGTTTCTTGCATATTGGGCCTGCATATTCAATGGCCAAATCCGAAGGCAAGCCAGAAACGACCGGGTTTGCTAGACCGGACACATTACGAAGATATACGAGTGCCACCTCGGTCAGGACACGTGGTTCTTATGATCCACGGAAATAGGATCGAACGCTGAAGGCGCTTTCCCCAACGCCGCTTGCGATTGGCGAGTTATGATCAAGAAGTTATAGACTGCTTTGTAAATAGTTGGACGGTAAGGCGATCTTCGTCCTTAGACATTTATGACGTTCTTAAAGAGGGGGAAGGCTCACGCCCGGATAAGGATAGAAAGTTCCGTGGTCCGCAAAATTTCCCGCTGCGGGCGCCACTTCGCGTGCGCCAACGGTAAGAACGAGGATAGAAATTGCCCGATTCCCTATCCTAGAAAAGGGTAAAGGGCTGGGTTATTTCGCTACCCAGTCTCCTTTCGCGATTGAAAGGGAAACGTCTCACGTACCTCTCTCTCGCGCGGATTTGGCTGACAACCTTCGTTTGCTGCCATGTTAGAGCGTCGGCGTCGGCGTCAGGCATTGGGGTCAGGCAACAGGGTAACCATGTTTATAGGGGTCTTTTTTTTTCATTTTTTTTTTTCAGACACATGACTGTGAGTAAGCGCTTTGAGTAACTTTTAAACTATATGAGACGTTCTCTACTTATTTGGTTGTGCTGTCAATGCTTGACGAACTCTGTAAATGTGTTTGATGGGACGGTTCCGTGATAAGTTCTCTTATACCATAAAAGAAGAGTGGTGTGCCCTCGTATGCATCCAACAGGGTTGAGGCTGTTAGTAAATAGTAGTAGTACATTGTCTACAAATATTCATGTACAAGATTTACAGGTCGAGACCTCCTTAACAAGCTCATCCGGACCTAGCCAGTTATGTTGCGTCTCTGTCTTGTCTTCCGCTCGGGCCTTGCATCTCTTCATGTTTGCAGATATCCTCGCGTTTCTGGTTGATATCATCCGTCGGCCTAGAGAATCCGGCCGTTTTTTTCTCGCCCCCCCCCCAATCTGTCAATATTTGAGCAGAGGCAGAGCTGTCTGAGCGTGTATATATTATGCGTATATATACATATACGTGCCGTCACACCACGCGATAACCGTCGAGAAAAACCCTCCATCTTACCTCTTCCCGCTGCCCCTCGCGGTGGCGCCCTTCCCGCCCCCTGCCGGAGCTGAAGACGTTCCTGGTGCGGCGCCAGCTGGCGACGAGGTGGTCGACGTTGCCCATGTCGTGCTTGGGCTGGCGCATGTAGGTGAGGCGGGCGCGGCGGGCGCGCTTGGGGCGGCGCCAGACGACCTCGATGCCGAGGACGTTGGGGCTGTAGACCTTGTACCAGAGCTCGACGCCGACCTTGGTGAGGTGGTTGCGCAGGAGGATGGCGGTGTCGACGCCGGCGCGGCGGATGGACAGGCAGACGCCGGCGAAGGGTTCGCCGCGCCGCGTCGTCACCTGCAGCACGTCGCCCGGCTTGGCCGCGTCTGGGTTCGCCTTGGAGAAGAGCCGGGTCCGCAGGCCCTTGGGGTCCAGGCGCCGCACCTGCTGCGCGTGGTACGCCGCCAGCACCGCCGGGGTCGCCGACCGCGCGGACGGCACCCGCGGGTAGACGCGGAAGGCGGACCGGGTTGGCATGCTGGAGTTATGTGGCTTCAGGGCGTCTGTTTGGTTTTTTTGCAACGAGGCCGGATATGTCAGTCAGTCTGCTCGAGTAGTCGGCGGGGAGGGAGGGAGGGAGGAAGGGAGGAAGGGAGGAAGGGAGGAAGGGAGGAAGGGAGGCGCTAGAGGTCTGGAAATGAGCCGACATACGTAGATATGGTTGAGGCAGCGGTTGTTTCGGTTTCGGTGTCGGTGTCGCTTCCGAAGGAGGAGAAGAAGAAGGAGGAGGGGGGGGGAGGAGGAGGAGGCGGCTCTGTGGTAGAAGAAGTCGTTGGCGTGGTCTCGGTTGCCATTGTGCGCGGGGATGGCATCGGGCGTTGCTGGCGAGCACACCTCAGCACGCCCTTCCAGGCGCCGAGTGGCCGCCGGGCGGTTTGTGTGAGCATTGTGTGGTTGTGGTGGGTTGTGGTGTCGATTGGCTCGAGACAGCGAGGAGTATCGGGCCACCACGATCTTTCCACCGGTCAAAAAGTTGCTGTCGCTGCTGCCGCTGCCGTTGCCGCTGCCGCTGTTAGAGCTACAGGGGGGTAGGGGCGGGAGGGTTGGACAGGCTAGCCTCGACCTGATAGGTTGGGAGAAACGTTGTTGCGTGCTGTGTAGCCTGTGCTTCAGGGACCAGAAGCCCCCCACGATTTTAGAATTGTTTAGGTGAGTATGTACTTATGTGTACTTAAGTACGTATGAAGTACATATGTGGGATAAATGTGGGATAAATCTAGATACCTACCTAGGCAATTATCACCTACCTAGACTATATGTAGTTAGTTCTTTTCCTTGGCATGCCCCTAGCGTCGAAACAACGGCCAGGAAATTTTATGGGAAGCGATATGCATTTAACGCTAAAGTAACTATAGTTGATGCTTGAATGGATAGCAGCTTCGACGGACGTCCAATGCCACTTTCTTCTTTGCCATGCGACATCGCACATTAACACAACAAGGCCAATTGGGAACGCCGGACCCTGAAAGAGAGAGGCCGACTCGACCAACAGCGGAAGGAAAAGAAGAATAAAAACGAACAAGAAGAAAAAGAAGAAGAAGAAGAAGAAGAAGAAGAAGAAGAAGCAGTAGAAGTAGAATCATAATGTGGAGGAAATCGGTGCTGGGCGCCGTGTGTACCAGCAGCAATGGCGCATTCGAAGCCTCATTGAGGAGGATCGCAGTCCAGCAACAGCGGAGCTTCACATGCACGTCTCAAAGGAACGGTACGGAGTATTTCGTATACCGATGGCTCGTTTTGCATGCCGATATGCTAGCTATATGGTGTGTGTACGTGTATGGTATATACTAATCGGACGCCGTCTTCTAGCTAGGATCACGCACTTCACGCCGACGTCCTCACCCGCCCTCGACAGCCTCCTCAATGACATCCGCGACAACATCATCCTGCCCTCCTACCTCCCCTTTTCCCAGCGCATGAGGATCTACTCACCCAAGTGGGAGAAGCGGCTGCAGGCCGACCCCGTCACCATCGAGATCGACGGCGAAGTCATCAAGTTCCGCTACCGGAACCAGATGGCCCAACGAGTCGCCATCCGGAAGAAACTCCACGACGCCATCGCGCAGTTCAAGACCCCCGACGACTTCGCCAATCTGAGGCCCCTGCTTGAGGGCATCACCCGTGCCGGCTGCAAGCTGAAGCCCGGCTTCTACGACAAGGTCCTGCGCGTCGCCGGCACCAACGGCCAGATCTATAACATGATCGACTGCGCTCGCAGCGTTCGCTCTACCGGGTACAAGCTCGATACCAGCGAGAAGGTGAACGAGGTACTCCACTTCGTGCAGATGATGGCCTACGACGCCGAATGGGCCGAGGTTACGACGCGGAAGGCTCTGCGCTGGGCCGAGATCGTCATCGAGATGCTCTACGAGGATGAGCATCGGCCCGAGCGCCACGAGGACGATATCATTGCGCTCGGCGCGCTTCCCCTGAACCGCGACCCCATGATTCTAGCCGCGCCGCTGCACCTGGCCGCGGTGCTCGCCGCGGAACACGAGGCCGGCGAGGACATCCTAAAGAAGGTGCACAAGCTCTCACGGGACGTCATAGCCTTGTGGCCCGAGACCAAAGGACTGAAGCAGCTGCAGCACCCCAAGCTCTACACAGACCAGACCAAGCTGGGCTATCTCTCGACCCCCAACAAGTTTGCTGCTCTCGCTATCCCGCTTTTACACGGGTTTGAGGCTGCCATCAAGGTCCTCGAGCCCGAGCTTGCAGCCCAGCTGCAGATACGGCATGACACGCTGGCAGCGGAAATCAAAGAGGCGATGGAGGCTCTCCCCCCGAGCGATACGAGAACGCCGCCCGGGAAGGAGCTGAGGGCTGAGGCCGTGTACAAGAAATACCACGGCGGGTCATGAGTAGACGAGAAAAACGAGATAACAAGTGGAGTAAACAGAGGCACGCTCTTGTAATACTCGACACCCCAAACTCCTATGTGCTAGTCGCACATGTAGATAGATGTATAACAGTTCAATATATACAAGAGATCTATCTGATCAGTCTAGGAACATAGTACAGGCGCTAGATATGATGACCGATCTTGTGTATAGCGTGAGTGTTCGTGGCTCCTTGGCTTTAGAAGGGATTTCCCCGCCTCGTCTAGAATGCAGTCAGTTACAAGAAGACACAGCGAACGCCATGAAACCCCTCTCTTTACTTTTTTATTTTGTTTTTTTTCTCAAGCTTTTTTGTTTACACCCAACCTCGGATCCCCTCCCCTCCCCTCCCCTCCTCTCCCACCCCACCAAACACACCACTCACACGCACATCTATCCGTCCGTCTAGGCCAAGACGATGTACTTCTCGAGGTGCTTAGGGATGGCGCCGAGGAGGCCCTTGCCCTCGAGCCAGGCGCGGGAGAAGAGGCGGTCGGCGTAGCGGTAGGCGCCGTCGCAGAGGACGGTGACGACGGTGTGGCCGGGGCCGAGGAGGCGGGCGACGTCGCGGGCGGCGACGACGTTGAGGGGCGCTGCTGGCGCCGAGGTAGAGGCCCTCGTCGTCGAGGCAGCGGTAGACCATGGCGACGCTCTCGGCGTCGGGCACGTGCAGGCTGCCGTCGAGCAGCGCGAGGTCCGGCGCGAGGTTGTCGGTCACGCGGCCCTGCCCGATGCCCTCGGTGATGCTGCCGCCGCTGCGCTCGACGAGCGTCCCGCCCGACTGGATGTACGAGTGGAGGACGGAGCCCGGGGGATCCGCCAGGTAGCTGCGCACCCGGCCCCCCGAGGCCTCCTTGAGGAACCGCGTGGTGCCCGCCAGCGTGCCGCCGGTGCCCGTGGCGCACGTGAAGGCGTCGACGGCGCCGCCCGTCTGCGCCCAGATCTCCGGGCCCGTCGTCTCGACGTGGGCGCGGCGGTTCGCCGTGTTGTCGAACTGGTTCGTCCAGACGGCGTTGCCGCCGGACTCGTCGCGCAGGCGCTCGGCGTGCCGCCGCGCCTGGTGGTTGTAGTTGGCCGGGTCGTCGAAGGGCACGGCCGGCACGGGGTAGACCTCGGCGCCGAGCAGCCGTAGCAGGTCGACCTTGCCCTGCGACTGCGTGTCCGGCATGTAGATGACCAGCCGGTAGCCCCGCGACCGGCACACGTGCGCCAGCCCGATCCCCGTGTTACCTGCCGTCCCCTCCACCACCGTGCCCCCGGCCCGCAGCAGGCCCCGCTCCTCCGCGTCCTTCACCACGTACAGCGCCGCCCGGTCCTTCACCGAGCCCCCCGGGTTCATGAACTCCGCCTTGCCCAGCACCGAGCAGCCCGTCTCCTCCGAGAGCTTGTTCAGCTTGATGAGCGGCGTGTTACCGATGGCTGGTGGTGGTGGTGGTGGCTCGTTAGCAAGCGAGGTCTCGCAAGGGTTGATTATCTGAGGGTTGTTGTTCTCTTTATTTTTATTTTATTTTTATTTTATTTTATTTTTTGGAGGGAGGGAGGGAGGAAAGGGACGAGGACAACAAAAATCTGCGCAGAACTTACCACCAGTGAGCCCATTCACGATGCCCTGCGCTTTCGAGACCGCGAGCGTGTAAGGGCTGGGTTCATGAGCCACCACAGGAGCGACGGCTCTGCGTGCGGCTGCCGTCGCGAACCGTCGGACGCTGTGGCCAAACATCCCTTTGTATCGAGAAAAGATAAAAACAGAATAAACAAACAACACGTCAGGTACGACGCCTTGGTACTCGGGGATAAATACCACCCTCTGGTTTTCACGTCTCGCAGGGTCACGATATACAATACAGTAGATGTGCATGGGATGGGAGTCTACGAGGTTAGCCAACTACGTGCTAGGACATTTAAGTGGGGACGACTAGATCGATCGCCCTAAGCCCGCCCGTCGCAGCTCCCGAGCCGCCGGCTCCTAGATCACGCCATTACCGAAAAGTTACGGAAACCACGGCAAGACGCCTGGGGCCATGAAAAGGTCTCGTATTGGGAAAGGTACTAGCTTGTAAATGGGAACCTGCCTATCTTGAACCCTGGTAGGTAATAGATTTTGGAAAGAGAAAGGACAAAAAGGAATTTATTTGTGCTCTCGCCCAATAACCTTATTCCCTCAAGTTTACGAGGCATTTATACATGTAATGCGCACTGATATCAAACGGATGGCATACCAGAGTATGCAGCTTTTAATCAAGACAGGACCGATATTTCTTAAAAACGTCCACCATACCATGATTACCTTCGGGGGGGAGAGGGGACAATTTAAATAGAAAGGATTCCCACTGGTGCCATCCCCTAGCGAATCCGATAAAAGTTGGACCGCCATTCATGAAGTCATAAAAAGTCATAAAACGAGACGACGCGCTTTACGAGCCTAACAAGAGGTCGGTAAAGTCGTATCTGGGGCTCCAGAAGGCTCCTAAACGTGTCAAATTCCAAACACTGGCTCGTTGTGCCCTTACTATAGAAGTTGGGATTAGATCAAGAAGGGCTAGTGAGGTATATATACCGCCCTTCACGCATTTGGATTCGTGATTCTCACGTACGGCGTGGGGAATAGTCCCTTTGCGTCCATATAAGTTCCGAAACACCAATCCCCATTGACGTCCTCAATCTCACGAATTTCAGCGCCGCGAGGAAACATCAACTCGTCATCCGCATCTGGCGCTGGGTACCACGACCATATAGCGCCTCCTCTCAGTCCAGCCCCTCCATCGGGAGGCAGACCAACTGGTTGCTGCTGCGGCCCAGGTGGACTGGCAGCGACATCCACGGTCACGAAGCGCCACACTCTTGAACCTCTGACATACCAATACCATTTCTCCAGCGTCCGGTCGTCGTCATGTGCCTCGATCGACAGCCCACTCCCACCGATCACGTCCCGCATGACAACGCGCTTCTGCCCACCTTTTGCCTCGACGAAGCCGACGACGCTCATTCGATGGCCACGCAAACACCGCCGCCAACCAGCGGGTCCATTGTCAGAGGAAAGGCGGCCATCACGCAGGAGGCCATCATAGCAAGCGAAGCAAATGTCGTAGTCTCCGGGCTGTGCCTCCGAGACCACGGTACTTGTGCACGCACTGCAGTGATATCGCCGATCAGTTGGTGGTATAGAACGTTGGCAGACATCACATTTCATCGTAAATATCAGTGGTCTAAAGTTGCTGGTATTCATCGCACTAGGACCTGTGAAAAGCGTCGCTGAATGTGGCCGATGACGTGCTTGTACTTGTCTAAGGCCCGGGCTGCCAGGTGGGGTAGAAGTCGAGTTTGACAAAGGAGGAGAAGGCAGTGGCGACGGCGATGAGGGTGGCACATATGTCAAGGGAGTCAGAGGGTGTGTGCAGCCGTACCCCTGATTCACACAGAGGTTGCAAAACCACCAGTCCCCTTCATTGCACACATCACATCGCCAGCAACACTCATTGGCCCAAGTACCACAACGCGAGCAGAACATACCACTTTCGAGGCGGCTGTCAGGGTTATCTGTCGTGAGAGTCTTGCGGCCATCTGCCCCGCCTGGAATAGAATGGGGTGGAAGGTAACGAAATGCAGCCAGAGCGTGCGGTGGTTCAAGCTCATGGCCGACGATAGCACACTGCCGTTCCCACTTCTTAGACGCACCGTATCCAAATCCGTACCAGTTTTTGCACCCTTTCCCTTCTCTATAACAGCCTAGACAGATATTCCACTGCCCATCGGCACACCGTGCGCAATTATAGTGTATTTCGTATTCGATATGCAGCCGTTGGCACCGAGCGCAAGTAATGGAAGGCTCGGGGTAAAGTTGCGATTGCGTTCGTTGGTGGCTTCTGCGAGTAGGCGAGGGTACGAACCCAAGGCTAGGTAGTGGGTTTTGAGGCGCAACTAAGCTCGAAGGCCGTCGTCGTCGCTTAGTGCGCTCGCCACCAGAGTCATCACTAGGTGAAAATAGAGGTTGGGGTACGGGATTCTGAGGTGCTTGTGCCACGGCCGAAGCTCGTCCGCTAAAGGATAAATCTCGCGTGCTACTGCTGGGCTGTTCGCCCGACGATGAGGCTCGTGCATGGGTTTCGGTCGGCATGCTCGAACTTCGGCCATCTACGACAGAAGGCCGACGGTTGGAGGGGTCAGAACTTTGGGACCGCAGAGTCAAGTCCGTTTGAGACCGTGCTGCCGGAGGCACCTCAGCTGTGCTTGGGCGAACAGGGTCGGTTGCACTCCTAGCGCCGGTGGACGTCCCCCTTCGTTGCCGACCCCCAGAATCACCATAGACATCCAAACGTGCAGACGTAATAGGTGGGCGTCTACGGTCGTCGGCTTGGCTTCCAACGCTCGAGTCTCTCGGTGAGTGTGCAGAATTCGATCTCTGTCTACTACCGGGGCGCAGGCCATCCGTAGCAGGGGGCCTTGGTAGAGGCAGAGCTGTCTGCGACCGACTCGAGGGCGTGGCCGTATTACTCCTTCTCGTGGACTCCACGCGAGACCGCTCTCTCTGACGCCTCCTATAGGCTTCCGTAATCCTACGACTGAGCTCGTCGTTGCGGGTCAAATCGAGATTGTCAAGGTCCAAGCCATCGAGCAGACCCTCTTCTTGTATCTGGCGAGCAAACTCGTCAATTTCCCGTTCTAGCTCCCTCGAGTCCACGTCCGAGGAGCTGATCAACGACCTTATAGACGCCTGGTGCTCGACATGCCTCGTTCTCGTGGATGGCGAATCGCGGGTAGACCCCGGCAGTTCACCTCGATGCCGTGACTCGCTACGGCGTCGTCGCCGCTCGTCAGAAGACGCCGGTTCAGGATGTAGCATTCCAGCCGAACCAGCTCGACGCCTTCGCTCGTCTTCTTGCCCGGGCCGGCGTCGGGTATCGCGACTGGCTTCCCGCTCCATCCTGCTTCGACTACCACCCTCAGACCGACTATGTTCACGGCGCCTCCGCGACGAGTGCTCGACCCCAGCGTCGCGCAAGCTCAACTCGCGTGCCTGCTCCATCATCTGCCGCTCCAGCCGGTCTGCTCGACGCTCCTCGGCAGACCGCTCGGGAAGACGCACCCGAGGAAGGACATTGTCCCCGGGCTTGTACTTCTGGCGCAGCTCATCTTGCTCCGCCTCCGGCTTGGCCTTCTCGGGGTTCGAAGCGAGGAAGATGTCGAGCAGACTTGTGACCGTGGCATTGCGACGTGTGTCTCGGACGCTCGCACGACATGCCGGGCAGGTGAAGACGGCGGCGGCGGGGGGGTTCGGGGAGGTTTCGGCAGAAGTCTTCTGCCATTCGAACCAGTCCTTTAGACAGGAACCACAAAAAGTATGGAGACAGTCGAGGAGCGTCAAGGGTTGGAATAAAAGCTCAGTACAAATCTAAATAGGCAGTGACAAGGTTCACCCAGTCAGTAGCTGCGCTTTTCAACTTTCCTCCTTCCTCTACGGTTCGAGACGTTCAGGGCTAGGTAGTCTCGACCTGCTTCTGCCCGTATCCAAAGGCTAAAAGACGGGACGAGGGCCAGTCCAGCTGGCTTCCCCCGCCATATCGCATATCGGATAGCTATCGGGAGAGACAACGTAGCAGGACCGACTTACCGAGCAATTCAACTCTTTTTCCAAGTCGACCCCTGGTCTTGCAGTAGCCATAATCGCGCTCAAAATAGGAAAATTCACGAGGGGTCGCCAGCGGCCTCGGGAATATTATATATCCAAGAAGCGAGATTATATTGGGAGACGAGACTGTATACGGGGACAAGTCGTCGGTTTTGGGATCACCTGGCGGTGGTGATGGTGCGTGGGGTACATGTACCTACACCTCAGCGCCCATCTATCTATCTACCTACGTGCTTGCCCTACTTATGTAGTTACCTGCTGCAGTAAGTACATCCGTTGGGCGCCCAACAAGATGGGGCTTAGCGCACATGCCGCCTTCGCTTGGGCTTGGCTTACATACAGGTAGTATTAGGTAGGTACCTAGGGAGGTAGGTAGGTTACCTAGATAGGTACTTAGGAACTCTAACCGGTCATCTGTGTCTAGTTCTTCTACAATACCTGAGAAGAAGAAGAAGAAGAAGAAGAAGAAGAAACAGGATAGACGAATATCGGGTGTTTAGTGTTCAACGGGACAGAGGCGCAGTGAAAATACAGCGCCCCAATACAAACAACTAGTTTTACCTAAATAGGATAAATTACCAGGTAGGGAGGGAAGGTAGCTAGCTACCTATGTACCTACAGACGGAGCATCTATCTTCTTACCCAGTAGCACTTACTTAAGTACTTACCTACCTAGGTATGTTATAATAGGGCACTTATTAGTGGTTTAAACGCCAATGCTAAATGCTAGGTAACCTTGGCCCAAGCCATGATGGCATATACACACCTACACACACACCTCACACCTATGCCTTCTTGCGGATTCCTGAGATTATGCCAGAAGGCTGGCAATCACTCCATCAGCTCTACCAATAAAATGAAGCCCGGGATCACGACGTGTCATTAGAAGCAGAGTGGGCAGTATTCGGCCTAGTCTTCCGTCCATTTCGTGGTTGTGGTCCAGGATCCGGGTTCTTCCTCCGGCATTGGTGATCCCATGCGCCGGAATAGTTGAACATGCACTCTCGCCGCAAATTGGCGACCCCCAAAGGAGTTCCCCAAGAGCGGGCTCCGGTAGTGCCATACATCTTTTAAGCATTCCGGAGTCACATTCTATGGCGCTTGCCAGGCCGACCCATGCTATATCATACCAGTTACCAGTATATCGGATCACGAGTCACGACCTGGGCAGGCCCAGCTTTGACTTCTCAGCCCCGACTGAAGAAAAGCGCCTTCTGCGCTGGGAGAGATGCGAGAAAACTGGAGATTTGTCGGCTAGCCTCGGGTGCTTTTAACATTAATAAGTCCCAGAGATGTCAAAACAGCGGATTCCCTAATCGGACAACGTCATGAGGAGCTTGAAGGCAGTGATCATGAGGTTTGTCAATGTTTTGATCAAACTAATAGACTTCAATGAAGAGACGGCCTACGAATACTAGGTTATTCGGATTCAGATGTTGACACGTCACTGCGTGATCGTCGATAACTCTGTCGCGCTTTCCGCCGGGCCCTTGCATTCTCTATGAATTCTTGGGGAATATTTTGAATCAGTAGGGTGTGTGACACACCTCACATATGAATATATGAAATAGTAATATCCTAATGAAGCCGCTGTAAGGGCTGAGGCAATGGTGGTGTCAGCGTCTTTTTTTTCTTCTTTTTTTTCTTTTCTTTAAAAAAAGTTTTTGTGTGAGATAAATTGATGTTAACAGGGGAGTTAAAGGTACGGCTCCTCATATAGAGGTAGGATTAATGATGATTAACTAATCGGAAATTTCGGCACGCAGTACAATTTTCCCATCTTCCTTCTATCTTGTCAGGCATGAGAGGAGCATGCCAAAGCCGCCACATTTCTCCGACCATCCGCTCTACAAGTACCATACGGTTCCTCCTTATAATGCAATCTCCACATGGTTTGGGATTTGATTAACTATAAAATCAATTATATAAGAGTATTACTCGATCCTACTACAATGGCGCTGCCGCATTTCTTCAGCATTATCCCCCTCGAACTCCGTATGCAAATCTATGAGTACTTGCTTAACCCTGAACCGAAATCCACTGCTGTCGTTTCTGTGGCTCTCGAGCAAGACTACACGCAACTAGACGACCTGGCCCTGGTGTACACAAAAGAGTCGTGGGCTTCAGCCGATTTGAATGTGTTCAGAATCAACAAGAGAGTATACGAGGAAGCCCTTCCCATTCTCTACAAGTGATGTATCTTCAGGGAGTGAAGAAATCGCTAATTCGCGTCTCGAAAGGCTCAGCACAGTCCACGGCTGTTACGTGTGCCGAGAAATGGAACCAAGCGGTTGCGAAAGCTGACTTTGAAACGGCAGAATACTTATCTTGCAAGATTCGTGTGATGGGGACCCGAAATGGTTGGCCAGCCTCGTATTGGAGGATGCAAAGATCAGGCTTTCCATTTGATATGCCTAAAGGCGATATAGATTTCCGTTTGACAGATCCTAGGACGGGGGATCATCTTCTTGTAGATCGTGATCTCAGAATATTATAGTGCTATAGCTTGACATTAAATAATAGTTCTTCTTACGTTCCTGATGTCAAGTTTTCCTCTTGGAGCCTAAACCTCCAAGGCTAAGTTTTCGATCGCCATCCGTCATCTTGACTTTCCTGCTCTCTCGCAGCATCCTGAGGCCGAATCCTCCAGCGCATGCGGACAAACCCACAGAAGCTACAGTCACGATAGGAAAGCCAAAGTATGACGTTCGAATGAAGCTTTCGAGGTTTGCGCCAAACAACGAAGAAAATGCGCAGCCAGTAGCAAGCCCAAAAGTGCTGATGCTAATCATGAGTCGGAGTATGAGAAAATCGTTACGGTTCGCGTCCAACAGGATTCCTACTCTATTTACAACGTGCTTAATGTTTGAGCGCACGATAGAGGACTAGTTAGGATAAAAACTTACACTTGCTCTGTGTTCTTGATAGTTGAATCCAAGCTTTCGCATTGCTCTATGATCTTGTCACACACCGCGACGTAGAACTCAACTAGTACTTCGGCATCCGCCTGACAATCAGCCACGCCTGATTCGTGTTGATGATTGTAAACGAGATGAAACATGTCACGGTAATGATATTCGTCAACGAGTTCTTCTATCACAGCACCCACGAGTTTCGCTTTGTTCTGTAGCACATGCACTTCTTCTGACAAGAAAAATAAATACCCAAGTTTGTGGCGATCAACCTCTTGATCTAGCTGACGAAGAACGTTTGATGCTCTGGTTCGAATGGTATTTAGCTCGACTTCTAGGTAATTAAGACGTGACCAATAGCAAAGCAGCCTCTAGAGCTCAAAGCTCAAAAAAACTGCGCTTCGTCAACGATGCCCGGTCCTGTTCGATGAAACGACGGAGATGGCCCAAGAACTCTTCGTTTGAAGCACGACTCGCAATAATTACTGTGCATACGCAACAGCAAGATCTGTCCTCTTGAAATAATTATCTTGAGATGCAAGAGGCTCAGCAAGATGGCATTGCGGCGGACGAGAATATATGGTAGGTCGGTCGTATGGAATCTGCGTAGATCTTGCGGCCGTAAACCATACTTGAACGGGAGGTCAGCGTTGAACTTGTCAGTAGAGGAGTCATTACCTTGGACGCCACCTCGGCTTGTTTGGTTTTCAAATTAGCTGACCTGTCCTCAAAAACCTGAATGCAGTAAAGGTTTCGTTCAGGGGCTTTGGACAGGTTGCGCGTATTGTCGCAACATAGCTCTGCCCGAGTTCGGGTTTCAGCGGTTTGGGGGAAGCTTTTTGTGACGATCCAAGATGGATCGAAGAAGCTGAGAGGCACTCGGGCCGTGGACGAGGTACATTTGCCTTGGATTAGCTTAGATATCCCAATGCGCAGTCTTTGGGGGGCGACCATTGCAACACAAGAATGTCCGGCAGGGTGTGGAAGCGGGAGGAGCAGCGTTGAATGACGGCACGGAAAGTGACGATGTGTTTGTATGTAGAATGGCTCGAGGTGGTAGACCGATGGGAGGGCTTTATCATTTGGTGACACCAACCCATACTAATTACCTAGTTCAGTAATCTCCCGCTCGGGGTGTGACAGGGACTAGGATTATAAGGAAGTAGATAATAGAGACAACATCCCAGCAGCTCGTGGAACGTTCCTCGACAGATGATCTTAGGCTAGTTTCCAGGAGCGCATGACTGAATTCTCGCTCTCTAAATCCCGCCCTGAATCCTCGAGATGTTGGCTTAGAAGTTCCTTGGCATCGTCGTCACTAGCCCGCATTGTTTCGAGGTACTCGGATACGGTAACGTTGTTCTTGCAAATGAAAGCTGCAGCTTGGGTGATTGCAAGGGGCAAGAATGACAGCTCTTCGATTGGCGCGACCGCATCGGCCTGGCACCACTGCTCTTCTAATATCTTAGACTTGGGTAATTCTACCGACTCCGTGAGCGACATTGGGAAAATCCCAAGACACTGTTGTCTGTTTGTCAGCCGCTCGCCGACTCGCCTATCCCGTGTTGTAACAAGCATAGAGCCGCTGGTGCCGTTTGGTAAATACCGGGCGTACGCTTTGGAAGCGGTGCCTCCCCCAGACACGGTATTTCCTCTATCCCCATAATACATAGCAGCATCATCCGCGTTATCGAGCACAAGAAGCCAATTCCCGCTCGGTTTATCGTTAAACCAGTTGTTGAGAAGCTGCATAGCATCCACGTTCCCATCGTTCCATCCAGGGAGTGAAAGCCTTCTAGCGATCTCAAGCTAGGCCTCCTCGAAGCGTTCAGGGTTACTTCCATAAACCCAAAAGACGTGGGCCTCGGGATATCTATCCCTAAAGACATAGCAATACTCTATAGCAACCTGAGATTTGCTTCAATCGGATAACAATTAGTACTGGGTAAGCATCTTATCCAACTGGTGAAGTTGAACTGTCCAGGCCAGAACTGGGGGGAAGGACGAATAGTGAGGATGGGAGCTCACCCAACGCCTCCAATTACGGATATTGCGATTCAAGATTGCTCTTGGAACATCTTATCGATCAAGCTCAGAGTCATGTTTCTCCCAACGAAGTTGATATCTCGTGGGAAAGGAACTATGAAAACAGGAGGAATCCTTCGGCGGTGCTGGCTCGTACTCCAGAGGTGAGGAATATCGCGGGAGGCCATGCGTGAAGGTGATGTTGACATGGGAGCTAGACATATCGAAATTATGCAAGGCTTGGCTTGGATGTGATTTCTGTTCTACCACAGATTGAAAAGTTCCCGCTTGAAGCAAAATATCAAATTCAGATTTCAAGGCTTCATCAAGCCTCTCTATTTCAGGTTCATGGAGTACACCAAGCACGGCCTTCTTTCCTCGCGCCCAGGAGGACTCCTGGGGCTTTGGAAGGGCTCTTAAAATATGGTCCTCGAGTCTCCGGGCGAGATTCATACAATTCGTAATGACCGGAAGAGTGGTTGCCTTGGACTCATCTTGGATGTTACCTCCATCTATCTGGAGCTGGATCTTGTTTACAACATCCAGCATCAGCGGAAGGCGAGAACGAATATTTCGAAAGACGACTGGCATCTCGGCCATGTCCTCTTCTAAGCGTCGGAGCTGCCGGACTACCTTGGATCCGAAATCAATGAATTGGACGATCGCGCTTGCGAGTCCTATAAAAGCTAGTGCTTCTGCCATGTTTGTTATTTGGTGCCCGACTTGGATAAGGTAAATATGATGATATGGGAGTGTTGTTGTGACTAGACGTGATAGTTGAGTAATGAAAACGTGATTGGTGAGCATGGTTAGCAAGAGAAGGTAAGTTGAAACTTGAGAATCATAGATCAAAACTGCAGGGGCAGGCTAGATGTAAATCGACTGGTAGGTGGCTGCTTATACTGACCGGGTCTTGTCGGGTATGGTAGGCACAGTTCATCCCGCAACACTCGCAGTGAGACGCCTCCTGCAAGCTGAGATTTCCGGTGTAGCTGTAATAGAAGGGCTCCTTGAGCATAAGCCACTGCGTTGCTGGCGAACAGAGATTTAATATTGGCAGTGTTAAAGCATACAGACCAGGGTTTTTGTCACAAGTATTACAAAGTGCTACGGCTTTACGTATGCCAAGGGGTTGTTGAGAGTGATCACTTGGTAAAAAGAACCAATATGCAGGTAGCCGCTTCTTTATCACGCCCTTGAGGCCTTATTATTATCCGAATCAAACCACATTATGTTTCAAGCCCTAGAATCCTGGTCCTTTCCACATGTTAAGGGGATTATGGTACGAGGTGGCGCTGGAACACAAGAAACTATCTCCTATATATATAGCCTAGGACATGTCCTACCAGCCCAAACATGCTATTCAGCAGATGTTTGCCAGATCAGTCCCCATCTTGCCTGCCCCTACTAAGTTACTCGTATTCTGCCGTCATGGAACGAAAGGCACAACCTAATGCAACGTATGATTTGGGCGGGCGTCTTTCACGTATGCAGAACGATCTTGTCCAATGTTCAGCTGATTTCTTAGAGTCATTCAAGTGGAGGCCGGCAACGAGAGCCCAGACCAACGGGTCGAAGGTGAAGCCCAAAGTCGGAATTATCGGCGCAGGTCTTGCAGGCTTACGGTGCGCTGAAGTTCTAGCTTCCCACGGTATTGATACAACTATCCTCGAAGCGCGTGACAGAATTGGGGGTCGTGTGAGTAATTGAAATAACATTTATTCAGAGATATATTTTGCTGACTTGTTTTTAAGGTTTACCAAAAGAGCTTTCTCGGCCGCTCAGTAGATATGTGAGATTATCTTCCCAGAATGTGAGTAGACCTGAATGGTTTCAGCTGACTGAAATGAGACAAAAGGGGCCCAAGTTGGGTACATGGCGCAAAGAATAACCCCATCGTTGATCGAGCGAAAGCAACATGCACATCACTAAGCTTGCTAGACGATTCTACACTAGTGTATGATTCCCATGGGGAAATTCTCGCAAAGGACTTGATGGAAGAAGCTTTTGATGCAATGTGGGACTTGATATCTGCCGCATTCAAGTACAGCAACGAAGAATGCAATAATATATCGCCTGACTTGAATTTGAAGGGGTTTTTTGAAGAAAAGCTCAAGAAAAAGGCCTTTTCACCTGATAAATGCGAGATCATCATACAAATGGGTGAAATATGGGGGAGCTTCATCGGCGACTCCTGGGAAACCCAAAGCGTGAAATGGTTCTGGTTGGAGGAATGTCTTGATGGAGGTATTGTACAACCGCAATGTTTAAGTATGTCGAATGAACGAAGCTAATGACAATAAATCTAGATAATATATTTGTTGCAGATACGCACGCTAAGATAGTTCAGTCAATGGCCGACAAGGCTCTTTTGCATGCCAAACTTCACCTCTCTACACTGGCACGCTGTGTAGAAAGTAAGATGAAACCGGATGGGGATCCTATGGTAGTGGTACGGTGCTCTGACGGCGACTTCGAATTTGACGAGGTCGTTGTCACCGCACCTCTAGGTTGTCTCAGGTCCGGTACCATCACTTTTAACCCGGTCCTGACCCCTGCCATTACCGCGGCCGTTGCAAATGCCTCTTCTAGCAGTCTCGAGAAGGTTTTTATTGCCTTTCCTATAGCTTTTTGGGAGATACCAGAACCCCAGATCCATGAAGATCAGAACAGAACTCCCCCTAGGGTATCAAAAACAGCAAGCTTTGTGCACTTTCTTCGTCCAGCTTATTGCCCGAAGGAACAAAGCTCATGGACCGTGGAAGCTGTCCCTCTCTCGTCAGGCATCAATTTTGGAGAACTAGCTCAGCCAACACTTTTATTCTCTATCCACGGACCATGTGCGGCTCATGTTATCTCTCTTCTGCAAGGGCTTTCTCCAGATACTAGCGAGTACCTCCAGGCAATTATCGGCTTCTTTCAACCGTACTATAGTCGACTTCCTAAATACTCGCAAACAGACCCGGAATGCCAACCCTGTGCCGCCTTGTGTACTAACTGGCAGAACGACGAGCTAGCGGGCAAGGGTTCTTATACCAACTTCAAAACGATTGGCAGCCGCTCCCCGGGAGAACCAGAAGTTCTCTTAGACCAAGATATATTGGCAATGAGAGATGGAGCCCCAGAGAGAGGTATATGGCTGGCTGGTGAACACACTGCTCCATTCGTTTCCGTGGGCACAGCGACCGGCGCATACTGGAGTGGCGAAGCAGTGGCCACTAGAATTCTTGGAGCGCATGGGATATTGTGTCGACAGGATGTATAGCACGTTACTGTGTGGAACCATGCAAGAATACTCACGTCCTTCTGGTAGAGGAATGATTGAATAGAAGCGAGTAATTATCCACAAATAAACTCTTTCTGTCCCTTGAGAAAAGTAAGTTGACGAAAATAAACTTTTAGGGAATAAACCTAGATAACTACACAGTGACTTTAAACCGACTTTTACCCAACTCGAAGATCATGGTCTGGCGACCCCACGGCGTAACAACGGAAAGCGTAATAGATAGAACGTTTTCTCATGCGACCGGGAGAGATTAGCGTGGTACCAGCTGCTTCACAGTGTAGTTCTAGTGGTATTTTAATATATATGACAACCACAAGCCTCCGATTGTGAATAATAGGACGCATAATCAAGATAATCAGGACCTATGTGAAGTATTTATTATATAATATAAGAATACCTTTTAGTTATTTATTCCAACTATTAATTAAACTGTTTATCTTTTCATAACTAGCCTTCAAAGGAAAAGGGAAAAACATTCTTTAGTATTATGCTTTGACTACTTTAAAATAGCTAAGCGACGGCAAAGTTATAACTAGCTTCAATAACCCTATCATACAGGGCAGAATATGCCTAGGACCAACCCCAAAATGATCTATCTATATTGTTGAACCCTACGATACTACCTAATAGCTACAGATTATTGTCAAGTGTGATGTAATACAGATGGAGACGAATAATTATGCCTTAACCAGACTAGCCCTGGTAATTGACTGGTGTGGTATAGGTAGTAATTACGGGAAGAATACGTCGAAGGATGCGTGTTATTGAAAATATATCAATTTACTTGCTAATTATTATGTTGTAGTTTCCGTAGATTCCATTGCTAATCTCAACATTGCATATCAGGCGTGTACTATAATTATCATCTTTGCTACAATAATATTGCAACCCTAATCCTACGCTGTGACTATCTGATTCAGGACAGATACTTAGACCTGGGCATTGCCTGTTTTCGGCATGGATCTTTTAAGGCGTTTGGAAGTGCGAGTCACTTATCGTAGTCTGCCTAAACGGCTCTTCTAACTACCACCATCTAAAGGGGGGGGGTGTCCTTTGGTGGCGGCTGCGTCGAGGGTCCGGGGTGAAGTCTGTGGCCAACCAGACGGCCCTAGATGGTACGAGCGCTTAGTGTTGATACTTACATGGTAATTAGTGATTAGATAGAACTGGCCTGTTGGAATGCCATCTCCCCCCTATGCTTTGCCCCCCTTTGATCTTTGATGATTGACCTAGTTCCACAGTCAGGCAATGTTAGATTCCTGTACGGCCCCATGCAACGAGCTTAATATACCGGCTGGTGAGAGAGATTAAGGAAATTAGGGGGGTGCATATGATCGAACTTGCTACGATCTCATGATATCTGACTGGGCGTTTAAGCGACTAAAAGCTCGGTGATAGGTGATGCGCTACAAAATTTGGGAAATTTTGGCGAGAGCTGCCACACCGAAGATCCCTCCTAGTTATTTTAGTTGGTTACACGACTCTAGATTATTACTACGACCTATTCTACCCCTAGGGACCAAGCTTCACTCCGGGACACCTCCGACTGGCAATTGCAGTCTCGTGGTTTGTGAAAACTATAATCATACCAAAATTAGACATGTATGAGAGGCGATTCTCTATCGACGAACTTTTATGCTAATCCAGGTCTTGCGGCTTACAGGAGCTTAGAGACCTAGCTTGGGAGATTGCTTCTCTTGTACTAACTCTGAGCGTAATAAGCGAACACGTTGTATTTACTTAATCGGGTTGCCTATCTTGACTTCGCTTGTGAGAACCCGATTCATACCGCGATTCCGATAACCTCGGTCATATATTGAGTTGTGATATGTAATTAGTTTCTATTTGTGTGTCCACTCGGGTTTCTTCTTCTCAGCGAATGCCTGCATGCCGATTTTCTGGTCCTGGCTGCCGAAGATGCCGTGGAACACCCTCCTCTCGTACTCGACGCCGTCCCTTAGGCCGATATCCTGGCTCTTGTTGACGACCTCCTTAGCTCCAATGATAGCAACCTTGGAGTATGTGGCAATAGTCTCGGCGGTTTTCAAAACGCCCTCCATGAGCGCCTCATGGTTCGGGAATGTCTTGGCGGCAAGCCCCCATTTCTCAGCTTCGGCACCAGAGAACGAGTTGCCGGTGAGGATCAGCTCCATAGCCTTGGACTTACCAACGGCCCGCGTCAGCCGCTGGCTCCCGCCGGCACCTGGGATGGTGCCGAGCTTAATCTCGGGCTGCCCGAAGTTGGCGGTTTCGGTACAGTACAAGATGTCGCACATCATAGCAAGCTCGCAGCCGCCGCCAAGGGCGTGGCCGGACACGGCGGCTAGGATCGGCTTTTTGATCTGTGTTGTGAGGTCTGACCACGACTCGATGAAACTCGTTGTGTACGCCTCGGAGAAGGTGAGGGGTGCCATCTCCTTGATGTCGGCCCCGGCTGCGAAGGCCTTGGCGGAGCCCGTTAAAATGATGACCGATACATCATCGGCTGAGTTGAATTCGCGGAGCGCTTGGTTGAGCTCGGTTATTAGAGGCGTGCAGAGCGCATTGTACGCCTTAGGGCGGTTGAGTGTCACTGATTGTTACGTGTAAGTTAGGATTATATACCCCTTCATGGGAGAGTCCCTGGTCGTTGGGCAGGTTGACTGGTTGGTCTTACCTTGGCCTACGCCGGGTTTCGGGTTTGACGTCAAAATGTATTCATAAGATCTCGCAAGCGTAGAGGAAAACGGCCGTACTGCTCTCGGAAGAGTAGTTGGCTGGAGGCGGGAGGCCACTGGCCTCATTGCTCTGAGTGGGTTCATGATGATGAGGGGGAAGGGGAAGCCTATATATTGGTCTGGCGGCTGAGTCGGGTTCCGATGGGACGTTCTGGGCGCAAAATGTCTGTCAATTGTTTGAATGCCGGGACCAGAATCTAGGCATGGGTAGGTGTTGACTATGAAGCTTTTCAGGTCATGATGGGAAGCCGAAGCTGACCGAGGATAGCTGCGTTCTCCGGTCTTGGCATAGGTAGTGGCCAATGGACCATAACATTGCTAAGAGAATAATACCACCCCGATTTAACGATAATACGATAACAGGGTATCTGAGTCGATCAGCAGGGTATTAGGCCGGCAGGTGCCTAGGTAGTTGCCTATGGTCCCACTTAGAATTTGAAGCGGCCCACTCTTCATAAGCCACATCAACGGTCCCACGGTGGGAATTGCGTGGCAAGTGGCTTGGGTTATGATGCCGACCTATGTATAGGGGTCCCGGTTTTAGGACACGTTGTTAGCAGGTTGTTCACAGCCATGTTTGGATCTGTACTTTACGGCTAGTTGGTGCAATATATTTCGGAGAAACCACCCGTGTTCCAACCTTTTAGGTCATACGATATTGGAGTGTCTACGGTGTTGGCGAATAAAACAATGTTACCGCAATTTCCAGCCAAAAACAGAAGGACAGGTTGAATTGCATTATAACAAAAAACAGTCGTGACTACAGAAGTTGTGGCTTATTGAAGTGGGTTATGTAAGTCCAAAACTCTACAGTAGGTAGTTATTGACACTACCTAAGCTACCTAGGTAGACTCTAGCCTGTCCTAAAATGGGGACCTCTCGGGTCGGTTAGTAAGTTGGGTACTACGTAGGTAAGTACCTACATGTTAGTTAGTACTTGTGCGTCTCAGCATGACACATTAACTGCCGCATACCTTTGTACCTTTCTCGCCTTGCTGGGGCAGTACACCACCTAGTACTTCATCCATAAGGTGAGGACGTGGCTAATAGGTATTTAGGTATTTAAAAACAGTGGGGCCTCCAGTGGATAGTCACCATCCTGGCTGGCCAGATCACCCATCTTAGGCGACTGCGAAAAGGAGTGCAACAGGCAGGATCGCAATCTTTGGAAGTGGCTGCAGGCTACTTGCTATCTTCCTTACGACAATCAAAGCCCCGGTTCTTTGCTTCACGCCATTTTGACTTTCCGATCACCACGCTCATTCCTACCCTTTCCACCTGTTCACAGTTTCGTTTCTCGGGGACTATCTCTATCATCAATCGCACCCATTCTCGCCGCACCGATAGAACTGCCTTAATTTCGCCCCTCCCCTTTGATTGCGTTGCGATGGAGAGCACTGAGGTCGACCAGACGCCCTTTGCGGCCGTCACAGCTCAGACGTCAAAACTTCAGAGGGTCAGCTCGCGCCCGACATCCCTATGGAAGAGAAAATAGCTTGGATACTGATATCTTAACAACAGCAATACCAGACGCTCCTCGACCGATCAACGCCCTATGTCCTCTATCGATGGGTCGGCACAGCTGTAGCCTTGTCGGTCTTCTTCCTCCGAGTATTTGTCGCGCAAGGCTGGTATATCGGTAGGATGCATCCTGGCACCACTATGCGACTATGTTTTGCGATTCCTAACAATTGAATGTATAGTTGCCTATGCGCTTGGCATCTACCTACTGAACCTTTTCCTCGCTTTCCTCCAGCCCAAGTTCGATCCCTCAAATGATATCCTCGACAACGAAATGGAGGATGGGTCCGCCGGCGGCCTCCCGACTAAACAGGACGAGGAGTTCCGACCTTTTATCCGTCGACTGCCCGAGTTCAAGTTCTGGTACGAGGCAACTCGCGCGGTCACAATTTCTTTCGTCTGCAGCTGGTTCGATATCTTCGATGTACCGGTCTTCTGGCCTGTCTTGGTTATGTATTGGTTTATCCTCTTCATCTTGACGAGTACGATAAGACCCCTAGTTTGTTACTATGCAGCAAGGCACGCTGACGTTGACCACAGTGCGCAAGCAAATCCAGCATATGATCAAGTACCGATACGTGCCCTTCACCTTCGGCAAGGCTAAATATGGCAAGAATAACACCTCATGAGAGGAATACAGGGCTTCAGGGGCTAGGGACGATGGCAAGGGACAGGATACGACGGCTGACTGAGACGCGAATTGACTGTCCAGAAAGCCTACATATGGGTTGACCGTTGGAGGCTCAAGACGGGATGATGGGATGCGCTCGATAGGGCGTCTAGCTTTTCTGACACAGCAGAGTTCCGAATTGTACAAATTAACGATAGATGTATTGTGCGCACGACGCATGACGTGGGATGGTCACGCCTCTTTTTTTTTTTTTTTTCTCTCTGCGAATTATGGGACACGTTTGATAGCAAACAGGTTCTTACGCGTGTACCTGAGATGGGGTACTCAAGCATGGGATTCCGGCACCCAAAAGGGATGTTTCGGCACAGAGAATGTCCATTTCTCGGATGGCTATAGATTTTTTTTTTTTTTTTTTAATAATGCGAAAAAAAACACCAAAATCTCAGCAGCTACTCCAGCTGGGTGTTTAATTTCTATGAACTGGCACAGCTGGGCTACCTTCAGTACCTACTTACTTATCTAACCAAGTACTTACCTACCTAGGTACCTAAGGTGTTTAGGCAGCACGCTTCATCAAATCCTAGGTAGGTACTTACCTACCTTAGTGTAGGTGTCCCCTAACTTATAGGCAGGCAGGTAGCATTAGTAGGTAGTTTAAGGAGTGGGCCCTGCCTATGGGGTAGATACCTACCTAGGTAATTCTAGTTGGCACCTAACTAACAGATTGTAGTGGATGGCCCGATCAATGAATGTAACGATGTCACAAAATGTTTGGCGACGCGTGAAGCTTCAGCCTCCCTCTTGATCTCTCCAATCTAACTTTTCTCAAACCACCACCTGCCTTCATCTATAGCATGCGCGAATCCACGATTCGGTCGGGCAGTACACCGAAAACATCACAGACCCTTTATTGAATTTGAGTTTTCCTATCGTTAGCATTGCGCGCTTCGCGCGACCTTTGTCCCGCGCGCGAGATCTATCTCGCCATCTCTATCCCGCCATCTTGACCCCTTACTACCAAGGCCTTCAAGATGGCCTCGTCGTCGCGTAGTGCGGGCGAACACCGGCCCGTCCATCAGGATTATATTGCCCGCATCCGGTATTCCAATGCCCTCCCGCCTCCTCCAAACCCTCCGAAGCTCCTCGATATCCCGAACACCGGTCTTGCCAGCGGTCAATACACCGCACCTGGCTTTGCATCAAGGCTGGCTCGAGAACAGCCGCTGAACATTGAGGCGGATGCGGAATTGGGCATGCCATTGGATCTAATCGGGATGCCAGGCATATTCGACGGTGACGAGGGCTGTAAGATGCAACCCATCCGCGCTCCATCCGCGCTCCATCCGATCTAGCTACCGTCGAGTAATGAATGGTGTACTGATATGGTGTTGTCTTCAGCTATACATGCGCCGTCTCAGGCACCTTCCCTCCACTCCCTTAATCCCCAGGACCGCATGCTCCTACGGCCATTGCAGACCCTCGGCAAGCCGAAAATGGCAGACTCCGCCGTATCTTTCCTTCGACGAACGGAATACATATCGTCTGTCTCAACCAAGGGCAAGCACGACGCCGGGGCACTACGTTCTCTCAATCCTACTCCCTTGAAGCGGCCGACTAAACGACGATCACCCGAGCCAGATAAGGACTCACCGGCTTACGTCAAAAGAAAGATCGACCAGAGCTTTTCTATAGCTGCTGCCAACCTGAAAGATAAGAGCCGCGTAAGGCACCCTATGAAGCGCAACCTCAAGCTTGTAGATAGTTACCCCATGGTTCCTGATCTGGATGCGTTCCCCGACTACGGCGGCTACTTCACGATCAAGTTCTCCAATAACCCTGTACCTGCCTCCGGGACCTATGACAAGCGCTTGTTGAATGCTCTCGTCAAGCCCGGCACGCTGCCCGAAGAGATCGAGTCGGCATACAAACTTGCCAAACAGGCTCATGAGAGAGATCCCGCGAACAATCCTAAGCCCACCAACCCCCAAACGTATAACTACTTCCTTAGTGACTCGCTGGAGACCTCGGAGAAGTTCAACCAGCGGTTTGATGTCATGAATGACGACCGTAACGATGATGGTTTATACACGAGCAAGAACAGCGACGGCCATGGTTGTTTCCAGTTCCGATTTATCCGAACATACGAAACCAAGGACGAGATTGCGCTCGACAATACCACCAAGTACGATGAGGAGTTGCTCATTGCTTTCAATAATGATGATATGGTTGACCAGAAGGCTGTCTACTATTTACCGGTAATGCATCGCGTGGTCGTGAAACCTCAACGCTCGAGGACCATCCATCGGGATGTGCTTACGGATGATGTTGAAGAGATCCCCGACCGGCTTGCCGTCACGGTTAACGACTTTGACGATAAAACCAGGAGCATCATGGAGAAGTGGAAGACGGACCCTTACAAGGACCCTTTCCCGAGCGAGCAGGCTGACGGAGATGATGGAGGCGAGAAGGCTGACCAACAGGAAGATACTATCAATGGCGAGGGCGAGGCTACGCGGGAGGATTCGGACGAGGACCAAGATGCCGAGGGTGATGAAGAGGAATAATACAGCTGCTCATATGTACATGGCCAGTCACCTTAGAGCTCTAACAAGCTCGCTGATAGGCACTGGCGGCATTTTCGCCTCAACAGCGATTTAGTCTATTTCGAAGTGGATAAAAGCATACAGGTTAGGCGCATTAGGTTTATTGGTATCCGCTTGCTCAATAGCCTCAACATTGGCAACTAAACGTACTCTGTTTCACTCGCTAAGTGCCCGGATGCGCGGTTGAGCCATCGTCAACGAGCCACTTTGCTGCCTTGAATAGAAGCTGTTGTGCATCATATGAAGAAAGTGCCGCAGCATACACACACGCCTTGCGGTGTCAGTGTATAAACCATCCACTTAACGCCTCGGCCTCATTGGCCAGCGTTTTTCTATCACGCTCCTCGGGTCTTGGGGAAATATTGTTTGCTGGCCCGGTGGATGTTTTTTTGGCCCATTTAAGGCAAAACGCGGAACAGATGGATGCCCGGAGGGTACGAAAAGGTGCGATAGCTCAATGTTTCAATCGCCAACAAGGGAGTTTTATGGCCCAAGGAGACTTGCGCCTCTCGGAATAAAGCAAAAATATAAACGATACTATAAAAACGGTATATGCAACGAAGAAAAAGAGACAGCCTACGAATTACAAGGGTGAACGGGACGAAATCCCCCCCCCCCTCCCCTTCCGAGAGCTACCCGAGAGACTCAAAAAATCTATATTTATTTTCCTTCCCCGACCCTGGACGCGACAGAGGAAAGCGCCCGTCGCGCGTTCACACTTAGGAATCCATGGGGAAGCGACCGGTGAACTTGAAGGTCCGGAGCCCGTCCTCAATGGCGCTGACGGCTTGGTCGAGGCTCGCGCCGACGAAGACGCCGGCGTCGGCGCTGCTGCTGTTGGCGGCGGCGGAGGCGAAGCCGGCGGCGAGCAGCATCTGGCTGGGGGGCGGCGCCGCCGAAGTACGCGACGGGCTTGCCGAAGAGGTAGGCGCTGTTGGCAATCTGGAGGGGCCGCATGGGCGGGTAGAGGGGCGAGAGGTGCGCGGGGGCGAAGACGCCGGCGGCGTCGGCGGCGGCGGTGACGACGACGGCGTCGAAGTCGGTGGCGTCCGCCAGCGAGTACGTCCTGTCGACGCCGCTGACCAGGCGCTCGGCTACGATGGTCGGGATCAGGCCGCTGGTGGCGAGCCGCTCCTTGAGCCGCTTGGCCTGGTCGAGGGCCGCGGACGAGCCATTGCTGGCCGCGGCGACGCTGGCGAGGATGCCGACCTTCAGCGTCGCGATGGTCGGCAGCGTGCCGGCGGTGATGGAGAGGCCCTGCGTCGTGTTGGTGTGGTAGTACGTCGGGTCGGGCGCGGGCGCACTCATGCCGAGCGCCGCGGCGACGCGCGCGGCGACGTCGTTGCTGACGCGGTTCAGCTGCCGCAGGATGCTCTCTTTCACGGCCGCGGACCGGAGGTTGCTCGTCTCGAAGCGGATGGCGTTGACGAGGAACTGCTGCTCGACCGGCTCCAACGAATTGTAGAATAGCCGTGGCTGCGTCCAGTGGTCGTCGAAGCTCGAGGACAGCCCGCGCACGAGGTTGCCCCCCACGGTGCGGAACGGCGCGGTGAAGAAACCCCGCCCGGAGGTCTGGTTGGCCTGCCGGGGGAAGCCGCCGTTCAACGTGTTGGGCGAGTCTGGGATGGCACGTCAGCTTACTTGTGTGGTTTCGAAGCCCGTGTGATCCCGATGCTTTTGGGCCCGGGGTAGGATCTAGAGACTTACACGCCGCGGTGTTCTTATGAATGAATTGCTGGCCGGCGCCATCGCGGTTATTGTTGTGAATCGGGACAACGGGCCGGTTGATGGGCAGCTGCTCGAAGTTGGGACCTCCGTTCCGGTTCAATTGGGTATCGAGGTAGGAGAACATGCGTCCTTGTAGTAAGGGGTCCTCAGTCAAGTCAACGCCTCTTACGATATGCCCTGGTTGGAACTGTATGCGGCGCGTCAGCAGATGCCCTGACCTAGGAATCCATCCTACATGTTTACGCGACCTGCAATCGGACCACTTTCTCGTCCCACCATCGAACATGTGGGATTTCATACAGAAGTGACTTGTTCGAGCGGCGAGAGCGCCGGATTTCTTCAGACCAGGGATTGACTTACCATAACCTGCTCCGTTTCGGCGAAGTAGTTAGTTGGGTTTGCATTCAACTTCATTACCCCGAGTTTTTGTAAAGGGGCAAATTCTTCCGGGACGATTTTGGTTGGGTCCAGCACGTCGATACCGAATGCCAGCGCTTGGTCTTCATCAAAGATCTGAACAGCCAGCTCCCATTCGGGGTGGTTGCCAGAAGAGATGGCGTCGAACAGGTCGGCACGGTGAGCATCAGCATTCTTGCCAGCGAGGATTTGAGCCTCCTCCCAGTAAAGGCTAGCCCGGCCCTGTTTTGTCTTCCAGTGCCATTTAACAAGCTTTGATTCACCATCATCTGTGACCAGACGGTAGGTATGAATTCCAAACCCATCCTGAACGATTAGTCAGTTGATGAAACAAGTCAAGTGCGTTGACGTCACGCACCATATGACGGTAGCTTCGGGGAATTCCATAGCCAGCCATCGCCCAGAACAGCGTGTGAAGCGTGCTCGGCTGTTGGGAGAAGAAGTCCCATGCTGAGTCATGAGCGGAGGCCGCTTGCGGGATCTCGCTATCTGGGCTGGGTTTGACCGCGTGAATCAGGTCAGGAAAGCGGATGGCATCTTGACTGTCGGTCTGTTAGCCATTGTAAATGAATGTATTAGATGAGGGCATCCGTGTTTGAGGTGAGGTCATATTCCTAATACGGCAAGACAACTGATGCTCGATTGGCCTATATGCATAAAAGGCGACAGATGGAGATTATACTTACATGAAAACTGTTGATCACCGGCGGGATTAGTATAATAATTCCATATCGAAGTTTGCCAGTCTAGTAAGGGAGCTAGCAAGGGTGGTTCATTGCCCTAAACAAGCAATCGGGTTTCAAGAGAAGCGAAACATATCTACTCACACTATAATCAAGAGGATTAGCAACTACTACTGTGCACGATTGTAGAAATGGGAACGGAAAACCGTAATAGGAATCCCCTGATGCGAAAGTGAGGCCGCTAGGTTTGTAAGGGAAGTAGATAACTTACCACTGGGATGTTATTTCCGACAATATCTTCATATGGAAATATTAGCAAGAGTCAGCACTGGGAATAGTAGGATTAGACCTCCGTACCAAAGTTGCCCTCATCAGTATAGCTAAAATCTCAGTAAGCCACGAGAGTACATAGAAGTGTTCAAAAATTGTTGAGTTGTGCTTACAAACGCGTTGCGAACCCGTGGACATCCCGGGCAGTGTCGGCGCTTCCTCGGGAGCCTGCCACAGTAGAAAAACGAACAAAGACAGGCGTTTCTTTTCCAGCGCTCTTTAGGAAAGAAGCGGCGGTGATGTTATTCCAGTCGCCATAGCTCGTGAAAGTACCATGAGCTCCAGCGCCTCGAGCATGGACAGCTCGCTCTGGGACCTGCCAAATCTGTTAGCATATCCGGGCTGTTGGTAGTTTCTACGTCCCACTCATGTCTGTTTCTTCGGCGAGACCCCCGTTATTTGTTAGCTTGAGACAACTTACTCTCTCATGGTCGAAATGGGTGATCTTTTGGCGGAAAATAAAGTCCTCGAGAAGAGTCGGACCTCTATCCCCTGCTCTCAAGCTATCTTGATCGCTGATCTGCCCCCCAACATCGTCAGTTAGATATCCGGAGCCATCATCAACGATGGCACCCGAGATAGGAGTCTGCGATGTATCAGCGGCTCGTGCGTGAAGATTCGCAGGATCCGCGAAGGGGCAACCAGTAGCAGAGACAAGTCCCTGAAGCCCTAAAAGGGTGGCAGAAATACTCGTATGTCTCATGATGTTTGCGGTGAAGACTCGAGAGTAGGGACTGGGTTGAGGTAAAGAGTTCTTGGTAACGAAACGGATGAAGGAATAGGGACACGTATTTATGTATCTAAATGTGGCACAGCTTACAAGGTGGGAAGATTAATGAGAGTCGGTACCTACGCTATGATGAATGTCTCTATTCGGGCACCAAGCTTAGTATGGTTGTATTCTCAGCAAGAGCTTTGATTAGAATCAATGCCTAGCCAGGGGAGTGACTCCTTACTCCTTGGTTCTGATTCGTAGTGCCTCGCCCACACCGCTGTCAAATACTCGCTTTGAGTAGCCATTTATATTTTAGGCCAGACTATGAGGTGACGACAAGACCAAGGGTTGGGAGATAGCCCAGGTTAGGAACCCGGTGTCGTATTCTTGCGATACCTACTTACCTACTACGTACCTAACCACGGCTGGTGGACTGTGTGAGCAGACAACAGGCAGGATACTGTGCTGGTAGGGCCAGCCAGCAACCATCGGCGCGCAGGGTGTAGCAACCAGTTGTTGGCATCGAGAAGGAGCACCATTTGATGGCAGCTTGACCTGCGAAGACTAAACTCGTACGATCTCGTTCAACCAATGTCAGGTGGGACGACGGTCGGGAGAGCCGTGCGGCCGCACCCACAGGCGATAGCTGATGGGACATGGGAAGGAAGTGAGTTGCTCGCAGTGCTCTCTGTGTGCTCTCGCATCAAAGAACAGCATGATGGCATATCGTGTCGTTGCCAGACCCCTAAGAGCCTGGGGAGGTGGCAAGCAGCAAGGTTCCTGGTTCGGTACGCTGGGCTACCGGCCCCCCTACATGTCCCGGCACTGCCAAGAACCGTGGTCCGTGGTCCGTGGCGTGTCGATCCACGATCCAGCATTCCAGCCTAGCACTCCGGCGCTCTAGAAAGCCTGATTGCTCCTTTTGGTGTCGTTGATTTCGACCTCTCTCGTGGGCCTCTTGGCCGGCGCCTTTCTGCACGGCTATCACATCCCTTCCAGTAAGAAGGTGGTGAGATGTTGATTGAACCCGCCTGGGATGTAACATGTAACGCGGCTCCTACCGGGTAGTGGGAGAGCGGCGGGATAAGGAGCAAGCGAGGGACCAGAGGCGAACCATGGGTTGGAGATATAGCAGCTAGGTCTAATAGCTAGCAGCCGCCCCCATGCATTCGGTAGTTTTGGGGGGATTAATCCCATCTAGGTAAGGCGCACGGGGAGACTAATACATACCTACTGGACATAGTGTATAACTATCCAGAGCAATAATACCCAATGTACTAGGGACTTGCATTCGTTTCATCTCCGGGACCCTTTTGATAGGTACCTCGGCCATATAGAAGGCAAGGTATTGAGGGAGGTTAGTGTAAGTAGTGTGATGAAGTTACCGAGGTAGGTAAGTAAGTAACTACCTATCATACTTAAGTACCTAGGCAAGTAGGTACTAACCTAGATGGTAGTGTACCTGTTGATTGGCGGTGGAGCGCTACTGTATGTAGTAGTACTGTGCCTCTCGGAACGCTGGCCATCTGGAATATGCCTGGTCAAGATGCTTGGATTACTCTTGTCCCGACATGATTCGTCCCAACACCCATGCACAAGCAAACTCATCACCTGCATGACGAAATCTTGGAAGATGTAAATATAGATATATAAATAAAAAAATTACATACTAGTAGCTACCACATCGGGCCAGTTATAATAATTCGTTCTAACTGATCTCCAATAATATGCCTTACCTACTTATCTGCCCGCCTGCTTGTTGGTGGTCGTGATATCAACGCTGCAACATTGGAACTGTTCATACATTGCCCAGTAGGGCAACTACCTAGGTATGTATGTGATAAGGCCTAAGTAACACAAGCTCCCTATTTTGAACACCCCTATATCCTTGCTCTGCTACCATGCCCATTAGTAAGTACCTACCTACCTACCTACCTACCTACCTACCTATTGTAGTTTATCTGGCGTTGAGGTCTGAGTGGCAGTCTTCTACACCGAGGACGGGGTCGAATTGGTCCCAGCTAACTTGGCTGTTTGAAGACCCAGTCCCCGTTTGATTGGTTAGGTCTTGGGATTTTCCAAAAAGGGTTGACCCGAGACCAAGGGTAAGAGAGAAAAAAGAAACACCCCCTCCCCGTCGCCCCTTCCCCCCAAAACCTAGGATTGGCAATGATGCACGATTTGACGGCTCAGTATTTCCTTCTTCCGGTGACATGATGGCAAATCCCAAAGCCACGTGCGTACTGACGTGCCGTAGCCGAGCACCATAATACCAATAGATTGTACACTATCTAGATGTAATAACTAAACTGTATCTATATTAATAGAAGATGGATGGAGCGTGTGACAGATTCGGAGACGAGTTCCGCCCGGGAACGAAACGCAACTGGAAATTTCACCGGCTCCTCTGTCGTCGTTTCTATTGCCAAGCATATGGAGGACGCGGGCATGCGTCCGCACCCCTCGCGAAAGTTCGGGAATACTGATTCCAAGGTTGCACCAGCTATATTGCAACTCTGCTCTCTATCTGGGTAGTGGAGGTAGGCGTGTAGTGCATGTAGTGCATGTAGTGCATGTAGTGCATGTAGTGTAAGTCGAGCCCACACTAGGCCCGGCACTAGAGCCGGCGCTATAGCTGACAAGTAGGTACCAAGCTGGGATTAACTCCATACCTTCCATAACGTCTTTCTGGGTCTCCACTAATGCATGCATGATAGCCTAATCAACTAGTCGAGGTTGCTGTTGAGGTGTCATATTGATGGCCACCTCTCTCGATGAAGCCTGTGATCTGACCCTACTCTGTCACGACTGGGACACGAGTCATTTTATGTTTCGGTCCTCGCGACCGCCGCCTCCCATCGAAATATACAACACTATACACGACGTGTTTTTGTTTCTAGAACTATATACTTTGGCGTTAGGACCGAGTTGTCACGCGTGGTAGGTGGAAATCACGGAAACAGGAGAAAAGATTCAATGGAAGACCGCGGCGCCAGTGGAGATTGCGCACAATCAATAGATCAAAGAGGCTGCGAGAGCACAAACCATCCCTCTGTGCCCTTTTCCCCGGGAATTCGACTACGCCCATGTTTGTATATGCCGTCTACCTGTACACTAGCTCCCGATCCCAAGATACACAAGTTCGCCCCGGGAACGAAGCCAGCCGCATGCCATGCCCACTCGCTATTCCCCAATGCAATTAATAAAAAACAAACTGGCTGGCCGCAACACAATGTCTTGTTTACATAGCAGTCAGCCGGCGTCTCCGTGGAGATCGCCGAAGCGAGCTATCCGCAGCACCGCCTTCCGCATCATCAAGAGCTAAGATCGACAATATCGACTTCTCAACCTCGTCCCTCCCCCCCATTAGCTGATCCTCGTCCACCCAACCTATCTCAACCGCATAGCGTAGGATGTCGCTCGCGCTCTCGAACCCGGGGACGCTCTCGTCGGCCTCCGGGTCAAGGTAAGACCACAGCTCTTTGGTCGCGCGCTTGAATGAATTGACTTCCCTCTTGGGCCCGCTGAAGTTTCGGACCATCCATTCGTACAGGTATGAAAGCCAGAGCACGTTTGTGTACGGCTCATGGATGGCCCATGTGATAGGACCATCGATGCCATCCGCATAGGGCGTCTTGTGGTCCTCAGGTGGGAGACACACGCGGTCCCCTCTTAGCAAGAACGATCTCATCTGCCGATATACGCGACACTGAGCTGCATGATCGCTTGTAAAGATGCCGAGGTCGCGTTCCAAGTCGTAGGCCACGGGCTCCGAGTCGTAGTCGGCCTGCGCCCGCGAGAGGCCGTAGTCCAGGATGGTTATTTCGAGACCGGAGAAGCCGAAATAGCAGGTCCGATCCCGTTCATCCTTTGGCACGGGCTCGCACACCTTCCGAACGCAGAGGTTCCCTTCATGGAGGTCTCGGTGCTAGGACTTATCAGTATAGATAGCATGTGGGTATGCCTCTGCGGCCAATGCTGAGTGACGCCTACCTCGAACCCTATTCTCGCCTCTGCGCGCGCGAGCGCGATGGCAACGTGGAAGAATATATCCCATAGTTGGTCGGCCGTGGCGAGCTCGAAATCTTCAAGCGCCGTCCCCGCATCCCCCAACTCCACGACCAAAAACTTTGTATCATCAAGATACCGGCTAGGCGAGGGGTAGAATTGCAACCGGTCCGGATCTTGTCTTTTTAGTTTCTTATGGAAAGCTTGGTGCGTTTCGAGCAACTCCCGGCAGGCCTTTCCTTGGACTATGTATCGCTCTTTGTAGACCACGAACCCGGGGATATCGGCCACCCACTCGGAGATCTGGAGCTCGCCCAGCAAGTCGGATTCGCCGTGGGGTTCTTCGTCAACAAGCCCCGACCTTTGCTGTGTCTTGGTTTGCGGTTTTATCGGCGACGATAGCCGTATTACTTTTATGATGCTTGTGCCCCGATCGTTCGTCACTCGGTATACCTCTGCATAGGAGGCTTCTGCGATCTTGGCGATGTTGTCGCCCAGAGGGCAGATTTCAGCCCAGGAGAGGACCTGTAGTTCCTTCGTCTGGTCGTGAAAAGAGAGTGCATGCTCGGTGACCGACGTCTCATCTATTTTCTCCTCTTCCTCTTCCTCTTCCTCTTCCTCTTCCTCTTCCTCTTCCTCTTCCTCTTCCTCTTCCTCTTCCTCTTCCTCCTCCTCCTCCCCCCCTTCCCCCTCTTCTGTCTCTAATTCCGGGATTGGCGGTGCAGATACAGGCTTGGGTGGCGTTAGAGGTTCAATAGCTTTGTCGCTGGGTAGGCCCAATGGCTCAGACTGCCTTGTTCTTCTTCGCAAAGGCAGGGGCGATTCTACCAGTTCTAGGTTTTCATCCTGTAGGTTAATCGAGGACAAGCCGTTCGTTAACTTTGAAACCAACTCGTCGTCGCCGTCATTGTCGAGAACATGTTCTTCTATTGGCACTGTCTTTGCTGTCCGTATAGGGGTCTGAGATAGCTCGACAAACAGGCGCCCGGCAGCCCGCGGCCTTTTGGCCTGCTTACCGTATCTCCGAGTAGTGTTTGGCTTTGACATATTCACATCTATTATTGGGATTCTTGGAGCGGTGTATCGTTCAGTATCTTGTTCACCATTTTGAGAATAATTGATCAATGTGTATCGACGTTTGAGGGTCGAGTCAGATTTGTTTACTTCCCTCCTGAGACGTAACGGGCGACGCCCCAGCAACGGATTCACTGATGAGCCAATACCTGCTTACTCAGTAGGTATACGCCACGAACGACGCCACAGCTGACCCGGTTACCCCAATTCGTCATTACTGTAACACCAATGTGCTACCCAGTGAAATGTGGAGCCGCGCAGCACTGGACCCCAACTCCCGGGACTGCTCCATCCACCGTCAGCCGTCAGCTCCTAATTAATTCCTTGAGCTTTGTCTACGTGGTGGTCGAAGTATTGGAGTGCGTCTCTCTTCGCCCCCATTTCTCCTCAACCTCGTCGCGCAAGCAATTGCGTTCTCGCACGAGGTCCGTGAAGATGGCTGACTTCCTTAAAAACGTTCTCGGAGGCAATAAGCCAGCAGGTGCGCCCGCTGCCGCCAAGGCTGATTCTGGTACGTGGTCTCTACCTCACAATCCCATCTCGAGGCGCCAGCCCGTCGCGACATCCCACGACCACAAGCACCTGCCTACCTCCCTCTTGATAGTCTGTCGCGCACAAAGTCATCCCATAGCATTGTCATATTAGCGTCGCAGAAGACAGCAGAAGACAGCAGAATGGACACGCAGAATATGCTGACTGGCTGAGGTTAGATTTCGCCGATTTTGCGGAGGCGCCTCAACCCGCTGCTCTGCCCTTCCAGCCTGTCGCAGATGGCTTGGCCAACGGCGGCGCTGTCCCTACCGCGCTCCCCTATACGAAATGGTATAACGTACACGAACGCCATAGCCTGAGCGAGTTCCGCACCGAGGGCATCATCCTATCCGTTATCGTCTTCATCTGCACTCTGCACTTTATCGGCTCGCGACTTAATCGATCCAAGGCGAAGGCATGGGCCAAAGCCCACACGCCTCTTCTGACCGGCGAGTTTTCTCTTGTGGGTTTTGGTGGCTTAGCTATCTCAGAGGATGAATCCGACAAGGTATTGAGGGAGAAGAGCTTGTTTGAGTTTGCCTCGTATGCGACTGGTCGACAGAACATCGCCTTTATGGACGTCAAGCTGTCGCTGATGAAGCGCTTCAATCCCTTTGTGCTCATCCCCGACTACATCATTGGTTTCCTCTGGGAGGGCTACCCGAGCCCAGAGGACTCGGTGGGCGCTACTATCTACCCATTTGACGGAAGAGAGGCTCAAATCGTCCCTGGTATTCCCGGTGCCGCTGAACTCCGAAGTAAGGACACGAAGAGCACCTACGATGGTTTCGTCTGGGCTATTGTGAACAAGTCCCAGATGAAGGAGCTTCGGGACGAGCGGTACGACGTGTCCATCACCTTCACCAAAGATCACGCTAAGCTGCCTATCTGGACAACTGTCATGAGCGAAAGCGCCGAAGTCACCTCAGCCCTCCTATCAGATGAGCTGGTCGACGCTATTGAGAAGGCGGGAGAGCTGTTCGACTATCTTATCATTACCGACCAGCCCTTGGAGAAACCTAAGACGTAAGTTGAACGCTCTAGCGAAGCTGGCAAAATTAGATCAAACCTAGATACTAACAAAGTCGTAGAATGGATGAGGCTACCCCGCGTAAGCGCATCTTCCTTAAGTACCGACTCCCGTCATCAAACAACTATGATAACCTCCTCCCTCTATTCTCGTACTTTGTCCGACTGCCCGATCAGTTGGCGTCCGCGGCCCACTTCCGGAATGAGGTGATGCGCAAGATCAGGAGCGTACGCGATGAAAACATGAAGCAAATCCAGAAGGCTGCTGAGGACGAGAAGGCCGAGGAGCGGGCGCTTGAGCGTGACAAGGCCAGGAAAGCCAAGCGTGATGCAGAGCTTAATGCTCTTGACGCCAAGGCTCAGAAGAAATACCTTGAGAAGGAGAAAGAGAAGGAGTTGCGCAAGGCGGCTAAGAAGCAGACAGTGCGCGCATAAACCTGACTTCCAAAATTCTTGTCCAATATATTATAGTGGCTACGAGCTAGTGTTTCTATACGGGGTTCCGCGGGGTGGGTGGTATGATGGTTACGCAGTAAGGAGAGTCACGAATAAAAGGGGCTTCTAAACAAGGCATGTATAATAGGCGCGCAACAAAAACAAAAGGGCCTATTGCCGGGCACTATGTATGTAACTACTTTCAGACGTTCACTGGTGAAGAAATAATACCGTTTAATACGCCCTTCGTTGCGGTTGGATCTCTTTCCCCATGCCTATCAATTCTCTTCCTTGGAATTTGGTCTTGCTACCAAAGCTACGTAGTGTCCCACAAACCCCTTGATGACAATTATACATTTCGGGCATTCATTACGAGACCAGCTTGGAGAGTATATCCTCGACGCGCTTCACCTTATCCTGAGCCGTCTGTTTCTTGTCCGTCCTATATTGCGGCATGGTGAGAACCGTGAGAATTTGGTACAAGCCGGAATGTTGAGAGGGGAACGAGGGTCAGAGGAAGGGTAATAGAGGTATAGTCATGCCCTCGTTTAGGGCAGCCAGCTCGTCAAACAGGGAAAGGAGAGAGAGAGAGAAAGAGAGAGAGAAACGCTCTCACCTTGTGCCGACACGCATCGAACTCTGCACTCTCACGACGCCTCGCGCGTGGACGACGCTGTGGGCCTGGCCGATGACTTTCATGACCTCGTCCCAGGAGCCTTCTATCACGATGCAAACGATTCCCCACCCCCCCCCCCTCCCGGTCAGTTTGGTTGTCTTCAACTGGCGTTCCCAGAAGCATCGCCTGAAAAAGGGGGTAGGTAGGGTAGAGAACGGCGAGATGTGCCCCCTCCCCTTTTGCCAAACGACGAAAATACATACCGACTGTCGTGCCCGCCGAGTGCATCGTATACGAGAGCCCGCTCGCCCTCAGCAGCTTCTGGACCTCGGCCACCTCCTCCGCGACGGAGACGGAGCCGGTGCCGACCTGCCGGGTGTCGTATTAGATGGGTGCATCCTTGTCTTTGCCCTCGGCGCTAGGGTGTCTCCTATCATGCCGAAATCGACAGCAGCCCCCCTGCAAAAAAAAAAAGAAAAAAAAGGAAAGAAAAAAGAAAGAAAAAACCTTGGAGATGGGTGGCGATGATTGCTGCTTCAGTAGACGAAAGCGGCCATGCTAGGCGAAACTCACCGGGATCAGACAGAAGTCGGCGTAACACCGCTCGGGTGTCGCGACCTGCGTGTATTCCATTCTTTTTACGTATGCCGGTATATATGTGTTGCTTCTTTGAGGGTTGTGTTACTTTGGAGAAAACACAGAGGCCTCTCAACAAAGATCGGGATGAGTGAAGGTGACCGGCCAGATGGATTAGACAAAACTGGGGTAATGTCCTATAAGTTGCTCTGGCACCACTGATGTTGTGTAACTCCGGCAATTGAGAGATCCATGAATAAGCACGTCCGGGACCCCACTGGCAGCTGGATCGGCTCACGACGGCCCCGGAGCAAGGAGGACAGCTGGAGCGATCAAAATGGTTGATACATCAGGCGCTGCTGGTATATTTGAATCTATATATGTATGATAATCTAATTCAACCTGATATTGGAATATGTAAGTACCCAATCGATATATGTACTGATTTCCTTATTAAAAAAAAAAAAAAAAAAGTAAAGGCAGGTGCTAGTAAGGACTTGTTCGGTTACGAATGCCAGAAAATCTCCCCTCCCTTCCCCGCCCCCCTAAAACAATGGACGCCGTCGCTATGCAGCCAATAATCAGCGCATCTTAACTAAGATAGATGGTTTGCTTTTTTTTTTCTCCCCCTTCCCCTCCCATAATTTCAAAATTGTCCAAACTCTAAATCCAAAAAAAAAACCCGCGCCTAAAGTATATACCCGACGTTTCGTTCCCGGGTCCGGTTTACGCGAGCACCAACGCCGCGGCGAAGAACGCGACCAGCGCCCCCGTGCCCACGCCGGCGGCGCGCCGCGCCTCGTTGCCGGGGGCGTCGGCGTCGGACTCGGCGGCGGTGCTGTTCCGGCGGCCGACGGGGTTGGCGACGCCGTTCATGAGGTCGGCGGTGTCGACGGAGGGGCCCTCGCTGAAGAAGTCGACGAGCACGAAGGTGGGCTTGAGGCCCCACTCGGCGAGGCAGGCCTGCGCGTGGCGGCCGAGGGCGCCGGTGGCGGACGTGGAGGGGCTGTTGGTGGTGGCGATGTCGGCGACGTTGGGGATCATGATGGAGGAGCCGAGGTCCGTGTAGGCGAAGTGGTTCATGAGCGGCAGGAGGCCGGCCGAGAGCGCCGACGCCGCCGACGCCTGCGACTTGGGCCGGTCGATGCTGCAGTTGAAGCCCGACAGCGACGTGACCTCGTACGCCGTCTCGAACACGTAGTCGAACTCGGACAGCAGGTACGGGTACGCGCTGCTGGCCGTGATGGACGCGATGAAGGTCACGAGCCGCGTGTCGGCCGCGATCATGGCCTGCAGCGTCGGCCACCCGTCGCTCCCCGACGGTGTGAAGCCGTACTTGGAGATGCCCGAGGCCTCGAACGCGGCGCCGAAATCGGCCGTGTCCTGGCCGTCCGAGTTGACGATGAGGAGCGTCACCACCTCGTTCGGGTTGTTGTCCATCCAGAACCGAACGTTCACGAGCCAGTCCTGCAGCGGACCGGCGTCGAGCAGGACGCACGTCGTGTGGCACATCTCGATGGTGCCATTCTGGTCGTGGACCTGCACCTGCAGCAGCCGGATGCCCGCGTCCAGCGCGACCGTTGCGTTGAAGTACTGGTTGCCGGCCACCGAATTCGAGGTGCTGGCGTCGCGGAGGAAGGACGAGTCGTGGGCGCCCATGTGGGTGATGTTGCCGTACGAGCGGCCACAGAGATCCGGGGAATTGTTACAGGCCGTCACCGATGCCGAGCCTGAGGCGGCGGCGGCCGTGGAGACGGACGTCGCGGCGACGGACTCCGTGGCGACGGATTCTGTGGTAATGGATGTTGCGGCGACGACGGATGTTGCCGTCGTCGTCGCCGCCGCTGAGCCATGGTTAAAACCCTGTGGTGATGCATACGCCGCACTCGCCAGAGCGGCCAGGGTTGTCATGTAGGTGCCTAGCGAAGGGATCATGTTGACTAAGGAGATGGGGGATGAGGATGCTATCTGGAGATTATCCGCCTGTGCCGTTCGCAGAAGAGGAAAGAGGAGGATGAAACAAAATAACCAAACGAGAGGCGGCGAGTGAGTTCACTATCTATCGCCCATATAACATATAACTACAGGTTCTAACGAGAGTTCAAACTTTCAAGTGACAGGTCGGAGGAGCGTGGAATACGTAACGTCCATTCCTGGACCCCAGCTCCTGTGTGTCCTGTGTTTGATGCGCGCGAGGGTGCCGACATGCCGGACCCCTACCATTTACGACCGGCCGTATAAGTGATCTACAGGGGTCAGCGTGGCTAAAACCAGCCTAGCAGCCGCAGGACCAGGCTCGCCCGCTCACTACCTACTCTCGCCGTGGAACAACTATAGTACACTACATACACTACACTAACAGGTAAGTTACGCCTAGTCCATAGTCAACCCAGCTGGTTTAGCGGCGGCGTCTTCTGTGGGGTATGCCCACACCCAGATTCGTCTGAAGCTGAGGACTGCGCCTCTCCACGTCAGCCCCTCGCAGAGACGAAACCATGCAAACGCGCGTTCCTGCTGTCACTCGGTCGTTTCAAACCAAGTTGCGCAGCCCTTCCACGCCTCGGGGACGTACACTACAACATTTACCACCTATGTATCCCTATAATTACCTATTATACGGCTTCCCATGTGCGGGTTCATTCGTTCATTCGTTCATTCATTCATTCATTCATTCAATTCTCGAATAGTTAAATGGTAAGGAGGGTTCAAAAGAACGAGAAAAAAAAAAAAAAAACTGCCTCCCTGGGCGTATTGTTTGTTCTCACGACGTCCACTAGCGGCTGGAAAAGTATAGGAAACATTGCATGGCGAAGCTAGCTATCGGCTGTATAAAAAGATACGAACCACTTGGGGTTTTCCATTACTTGGAATAGAATAAGGAGGGCTCGATACCAAATACCAACCCACTGCACTCGAATCATTCTTGTGTCATTGGACTCATTACTAAGGTATAACTACCTGTTAATTCCTAGTCTAACTACAGCACTTGTATGGTCCTGGTGAGAATACGAGAGCCCCACTAAAATAGTGCTACGTTTGGCCGTGATGAACGCCTGCTCATCGTCTGGTTTTGGCACAGCGAGACACGCGCACACACAGATACCTACACACACAGCCCCTTAACAGGGATGCCATGGTGGTAGTGATTGCGCAGAGAGTGTCCGATACATACACACGTCTGTACATATAACTAAACAGACAAAGACGCCCTATCGGAAGATCAGGTTACTGTACCAACTATTTTTAGCGAATAGAGAGGCGACCTGAACGTTCACATGAACCGAACTACCGAGCTACCGAGCCACTCACCTATTTACCGAGCCAGAGCCTCCTCAGACGGGCACCCATGCACGAAGCAACGACAGGTATAGCACTGTAATTGGTTGATCAGAGGTGAGATCGCCTTTCGGGGTATCCATCGCCACGTTTGCATCACCCCGCATCGACATTGATTTATTACGGCCAAATAATTAGTACAAGGACAGCCCTCTCAACACCGCCTGATGATGGGTGTCAGTGTTTTACTCAGGATCATCCGCATATGACTCTGCCGTAGCCCTTCCTTCCAGCTCCTTGACCTTCTGCTTGCCTTCCTCGGTGGTGGCGTCTATGATCTGCTCTTCTAAGCTAATAATACCAGCCTACAAGGCAAATATTAGCACTCCGACACGTCAAGTGATGCGCTGGGGGCGTGGCCATCTCCTTACCTGGCTCAAGAGACCCACGACCTCCTCGGCCTCAGGGACCTTCATGTTGCCTAGAACCTCGTTCACCTTGTCGAGGCTGCCGGATTCTAGCGCCTTTCGCATATCTGGCGCGAAGCTCTCGAAGATCTTGCGTTCGTGCCTCTCGGCCTCCCCTTCGCCGTTTTCGGGCGGGATATTGATCTTAATCTCGGTGCCCGGTTCTACAGTGTGCAGCTGAATCTGTTCCACGTCGCCAGAACCGCCATCCGCAGCCCGCTGCGCGTTAATCTCAGTCGTCCGGGTCTTAATACGAAAATAGGTGTCTTGCACGTCCTTGAAGAATACCTCATGGGCCTGGTGGCCTCTTGTGGTAATGCGCTTGAAGAAGAGCGCAACACCATCCTTTCCTAGCGAGCGACAGTACTGGAGTAGCAGGGCCTGGTGAATGTAGTTTCGTGCGAGATCATCCTGGTTCTGTAGCTGTGCGTCAAATGCCAGGACGAGGATGCCATCGGTCTCCTTCTCCGACAGAATCTTGGGATGCGAAGAGATGAAAGCATGACTTTCCCGGTACTCGGAGGCCTTGATCTTAGCGAACTTGCGACCATCGGCAGAAGCCTCGATCTCGCCATCGTCACTACTGCCGCCGTCTGATGCTGCCCCAGGCGTCTCGGGCTTGTTTATATTAAAGTCGGGGTTCAGGAGTTGGGGTTTGCCATCGCTGCTCTGCCCCCCCGACGTGGACGGCGTAGACTTTGTGACATGGGAACTATCAAACCCCGTATGGATGCCCTCGCTTGTGATTTTGCGGCTTCCTTCCAGCTCTAACTCTGCCAGCTTCTCCTCAAGCTGCTTCTGCAGGTCCTGCACTTTCTTCAGGTGGTTCCCAATTTCCTCGACCATGGCGTCGTAGCGATTCTCCGGGTTCTTCTCGTTCAGTGTCCCATTCACCTGGTCTAGCAACGTAGCCATCATCTTAGTATAGGTAGGTGTCTGCGCACCCTCGACCCGGACGCCCTCAGGCGGCGTAGGTGGCTGGTCGTCCTCGGGATTGCCGGCAGACTCGATGACGGCGCGGAAAGCCATCTCGGCAAGGTTGGATTCGGCTTGAGCAGCGTTTGCCTGGAGAGCGGCCAAAAGCCCAGATATGCGCTTCAACAAGCCATCGTTGACCTGACGTTCATACTTGTAGGTCTCGATCTGTAGCCGGCGCTGTTGGCGCTCGGCGTGGATCTGGTTCTGCTTGGCGCGGATGAAGGATCGTTTATCGACATTGGGGTGAACCTCGATATCGGAGTCATCGCTGAGTTCCAGTTTGTCCTGTAAAGAGAAGCGTCGCGGTCAGCCCTCGTCCGCAGCGCTTCGAGGTCCCAAGGGATGGAGATGGGTGCATAGCAGCCGTCTATCTCGACATCTAGTTCCGTAGACGGCCCTCCCTTACCCATTTGCTGTAATCCAAAGGCATTTTTAGCTAGTGCTGGGGCTAGATAAGCTGGGGCTAGATGAACAGTTTTTTTCTTTTTCTTTTTGGAACGAGGTGGGCTCCAAAATAACATTCGTTCGGACAGGTTTACAGGCTGGCGACCTCACGGGTGTGCATGAAGGGATAGAGATGTGTGATGAGGAACATTCTGTGATATTCTATGCGACTGGCGGTTGCGGGGTGTTTGGTGATGGGATATGGTGATTGTGCTCCATTACACAGCGAAAGAGGGGCAAACTGGGATGGCACTGCTCCAGTCAACTAGGCACCTACCTATTCTCTAACTAAGCACTACCTACCTAGTTACCTAACCTACTAACCTACCAACCCACCTACCCGTACCTACCGTCTCAGTAAGTACCTAAGGTAGGTACCTTTGGGCCGATTGGCTGTATTAAGGCTCCTAGCAGCCACAATCGCACCATTAAAATGTAACTAGCACTGTCAGACACCTAGATTAGACGTTAATACTACTACTACTACTAAGGTAGGTACCTAGGTAGGTACCTATCTAGGTAAGTAGGCAGCCTACTTCTAAGTGGGTGTGGGTACCTAAGTGAGCAAGTGCCTAGGTACCTAGGTAATTGGAAGTAAGTATCAATTAGGTAGGTACCACCTCCCTGTGGAGGGGCTGCAGCGGGGTTATAGGTAGATAAGTAGGTAGGTACGGTGCCCATTTATCAAGGAGGTAGGTAGTTTAATTGTATTATAAATGTTGGTTATAAATCATACTTTGCCTGGGCAACAACTCCATTTATAGAGCACGGCACCCTTAATTTCGAGGTTGCGCAGGTGGAGGCACTCTTTTTGTTTTCTACAAAGAAGCGACCGGCCGGAATACTAAATTGAAATCCAATGCTTGTTACCTGTTCCCAGGAGTACACTAGCAACAGCCCTGATGACCCTATATTCCTAGATTGTGGCCGATCAATTCTGGGCACCGCGGCACGAAATGATGGAAGCCGTATAATAGCGGCATTTGCTCGACGTTGGATCTTGAAGTCCTGTTGCTATAAATACCCCCCATCACAAATTATGAATAGGAATAATGAAGGCCCATCCCGGTTATATTCATCTGCTCGCCCGTGACCACCTACCAAAATAGTTCACAAGACAGCTTGAATAACACCTACCGAGGTAGTATTGTGAAGAGAGGGGTAAACAGTGTTTACTACAACATATCATTTGCGGTCACGTTACATGTAAATAAATAAATAAATAAATAAATAAATAAATAAATAAATAAATAAATAAATAAATAAATAAATAAATAAATAAATAAATAAATAAATAAATAAATAAATAAATAAATAAATAAATAAATAAATAAATAAATAAATAAATAAATAAATAAATAAATAAATAAATAAATAAAACTACGGGGTTCTATAAAATTAGGGATTGAGGGCTATGGACAGTCTTTTAATTCCTCGGCCGGCTCATCCCGTACACCCAAACCATGCTATTTATGTTTCTACGTTTTGTTTTTAAACTACCCACCTTGCTCGCCCAACCTAGTACCGTAGAGTAGTACCTGTATGCTCCTAGATTACGTCACCCCTGTTCCTTGTGCAGGCCAACTCCCTCCTTGGTGTTAGTCATACTCTCACGCTCTATCGTACTCTATCATATTCCGTCATATTCATTCCTACGCGCGATCCATGAGGCTACCTATGGATGAACCTACTCCCCATCCAACTCTTTGTATCTAGTTGCCACAGCGCGGCCTCGCGAACACCCACCTTCTCCGTGTCAGCCAGTCGGATCATTCTTATACGGACCCGATCTATGACATTCACATGTCAATTCCGTATATTTCTCAGACTAATATGGTTCCGGTTACCATTCATGGGATTGATGTGACTTCTATCTAACTTACCTCAGCAGGCCGGCGGCTATGTTGTCTAATAGGGAGGATGAACGAACTCCCTCCCCCCTTATACCACTAAATTTGAACAATCTATCGTTGTGCCTTAAGGAATGCCTGATACACGTGGGTGAGTGTCGTCGAGATAGAGTTTCCCTGTCCCAGGGTCATAATCCGACTATCCAATAAGGATTCGAGGACATTCGCCTCCTGAGAAGTGAGGTGACAGGATGTGGTGAGAGCCCCGAATCCAACGGAGCCTTAGACGGGCTTAGATGTACGGCACAAATGCTGAATACGCCGTATAACCATGACTTAACGAGTCCCAGGTTTGATGCCATTTATACTCGTATATAAGTACTTATGATAGATGTGATTACAGTCCGCCTCCTACATATACCTAGTGCCAAAGCATCCTACGGTTATACCCTGTCAAGTGCTTCCCTTTGAGCGTGTATCCGGGGAGCTGAAGGAAGGACTAAAAAAAAAATACAATGGTACATCGATTGGCCTGAATAGGAAATAGTCCTAAAAGGGAAATAAGCTGGTGTGCCAGGATCCTATCCATAACTATCCAATGCCACCCCGAACAGGTTTAGAACCATCGTGCTTCGCCATCGGAACCGCGGCCGGATCGTCGTTGATGCAGAAGCGAGGCTCGAGGATGACCGTTAAACAACGTGCTTGGTCGGGCCGTTTCCGCATGGAACGTCGGTAATTGCCACGATCCAACAAGGCATTCTTTCACGTTTCCGAGTCACCAGCGCATCCGGAGGATGGCCTGTGCCGTGGGAGTAAACATCTCCGCCGCGATCGTCGCTCAGCCGAGGGGCTATTATGGGACTGACAAAGACTAACTGATGATTTTGCTGGCCAAGAATTATAAACGGAGACGTGACATCGACGAGGGAGCGAGCATACACAAGAACACCGTAGCACTGTTTTAGGACATATGCCACCAGTCGAGAGGCTTGGGGTTCGTGACCATCGTTATCGACCTGCCCATACGGCGCGCTCATCATGAGCCATAATCTATCTACAGCTCAGGTATGCCGTTTATAGATTCATAAAGTCCTGCTCGGGATATGGATAGGTAGTGTATATAAGGGATGAGATAGACTCGAGAGGTTTGACTTGGATTTGGAAAGACCATCAACGATCTCATTCATCTCTTCATTCAAGTTCCCTCGTGTCTCCGGCAGGCTGAAGCCAAGAGCGATTCAAGAAACCCTGCATACAATTCAAACATGGTCGTCATTCTAGCAGCAGTGGCAGTCGCCGCTACCAAAGGCAAAGGTGGCTCTGCGTCTGGGTCCTCAACTACCCAAGGCGGATCTTCCCCAGCCCCGGCACCATCACCTCCAGCACCACCGACAACATCTTCGTAAGTCATTCTCTTTCTGTGACTTGGATTACCTACAACGCTAACAACAGTATGCTAGTTGATCTCAGAACCATCGCTCGGATGAAAGGCCTTGCTATTGATCTACTAGATGGCGATGACCTAAAGACCTCTATCTGTAAGCTTAGGAAGCTATGAGGAATGTCTACTCGGCTCTTACGTTGGCTAACACTTTCTTTGTCAGACGAGTGCCAAGGCTTTGGAATTAGAGTCGAATATTGATGTGTATCGATGATAGCGAATAGGAAGAAGAGAATGACACACTGAGATGCGGTGTGGTTGATGGGAAAGAGTGTAAGAAGTGCGAGACGGATGTATACATTGGGGGACTTAGAAGGCAAGGTTTCACCGGGCAACCGGGATGCATTAGACAGATCTGTTTGTTTCTTTTTTTTCCCTCTTTTTGTTCGTTAGACCATATTCAACATAGACCTGTATTTACCAAACCAAGTCAGACTGATTTTACCTTCAACTTTGAATGTATTGTGTGAGATGAGAGTTATGAGCCTCGGGAAAGGTGTGCAAAAGAAGACCCAGTCACGCAGAAACATACTATGACGGGTTTATTACTTTAGCAAAGCCTCATCTAACTGGCAAATCAGACGATATGTAGAACTGAGAATGTTAGTCTTTATGGGTCATCCCTGGGATTTTCTATTGTTAGTGATTATTCATGCTACTTGCTAACTACTGCTCTCTAAAAGCCAGACTATCTTACACTCGCTCACTCACCCCCGCCCCGCCTCCATCTCGCTCTTAAAAGGCCGTTGGGGACGAGCTCCGCGGCCGCCGAAGGCTGATGCAGTAGGCGGCGAGGTCGAACTCGCCGTCCTGGAGGAGTTCGGCGGGCATGTCGGAGACGAAGGCGCGGGCGCCGCGGATGAGCTCAGGGCCCTGGCCGCCGTCGGCGGCGTCGAGCGAGATGTCGCAGTAGGCGAGGCGGTACGCGCCCGTCTCGTAGTTGATGAGCCGCGCGAGGTCGGCGGGGTCCTCGCAGCGCCACGCGACGCCGCGGACCTCGTCGTCGGGCCCGCCGGGCACGAGGGCCGGGAACGACCCCCACATGCGGACGCGCCACCCCCGGATGCTCGCGTTCTGGCGCGGCACCGGGATGGCGTCCTCGATCTCGTCCTCGTCAGCCTCGTCCACGTGTCCGCACGCGACCCGGATCATGTGTGGCACCTGCAGCGAGCCGTAGAAGAACAGGTAGAACGGCTCGAAGGTCACGCGGGGGAACATGCGCAGGAGGGTCGCGTTCACGTCGCCCCCGTCGTCCTCGTCCTCGTCATACGCCTCCTCGGTGAGCGTGGCCGCCGCGGCGCTTAGGTTCTTGGCGTCGAGGGAGGCGGCCAGGATGGTGGAGGCGCCCGCGGGGTGGGTCGCTAGGCTGAGGACAATATTGCTGTGGAATGCAAGCAGATAGAGTTCTCTGCCCGTGGCTGTGGTTCGTATGCCGCGGAGGGCGAGGATGGCCGTGTTGTGCGCGTCGGCCTCTGCATCGGGCTTGGACGCTGGACGCTGCGCTCCTGTCAGGGGATCCATAGCATCGGAGAGATGCTCCATGGTTAAAATAGCTGCTAGTCGGTATTCCTTAGTGTTTGTGGATTGCTCTGATAATGAATCGTTAGTGGATGGTTGGTAGATGGCCGGTGAATGGTTGGTGAAGGTAGTTGAAGGTAGGCTGATAAGGTAACGTATTGTGTAGATTCCGTGTTGTATGCGAATCTTATATACTGAGGATCGATATTTAATTGTTCCTATACATCATCTGTGTTGCATTCTATCTATTGTTGTAAATGAAACAATTAGATATCAAGGGCAGACAACAAAGCCCAATGTTGTGGTATGAACCCAAAGGAACTATCAAAGGATAAACAGGTAGGTGTGGTTCGTGCTGCTGTCTCATAACCATCAATAATAATGTAGACTGCGTGCGCCTCGTGAAGCTTGCATGCCTCTGCTACGGAATAATGCTTGAACCACATAATACAATAAACAAATGGTAATACCGTATTGCAACTCCGCCCGCCCTAAACCGACGTGCTCTACACACGCACAATGATCTGCCCCCTCTGCTCACTTAGGTGCTTGGCCCTCTACGAAGTCTAGAGCCTGTTCCGTGGTGACGCAGTTGATGGTGCTATTCTTATTTCTGAATAGGACACCATAGCATTTATCAGCCACATGAACGATTTCCGGTCGGAAGGTAGTGCAGATGAATTGTGTTCCCGCGGTGTCCGAGATAGACTGTAGAAGCCCGGCAACTGCTGTACGATACTGCGCATCGAGATTGGCGTCAACCTCGTCGAATATCACCATGGGGCTAGATTCAGTCTGCTGGAGAGCGAAGATCAAGCAGAGGGCGCAAAGACCTGACAATAGTTAGCATATATTGATCAGTGAAGACAGATTCTCTGCATGTAAACCTACTCTTTTGACCACCAGAGAGCTGTTGGATACGCTGCTGCTCATCAGCTACCTTCGAGTTGAACGAGACACTAATGCCGACGCCCGTGTAGTTCTCCACACTTCTCCGTTGCTCATCGTCCGACTCGTCGGGATCTACACGTCTGTCTGTCCGTCTCTGAATGACAAGGCGACCATGACCGGCAGGGACAAGCCGTTCAAATATCGTCGCAAATTCCTTCGAGACTTGTTTGAATGTCCGCTCAATGGCTTCGTCTTTCCGTTGGTCTAGATGTTGCACAAGCTCTTCGATGGATTGTTGTGACTGGTCTAGTTCCTCGCGCCTCTTCATGAGCTGTTCTTGTTGCACGGTAAAGCTGTTGTATTGCTCTAACGCCTTCTTATTGACATGCTTGTATTTTTTGAGTGCATCTGCCACTTTTTTGAGGCGATTGCTGATCTGTTTCCGGTCCGTCAGTGCACACCATCAAAAGGGGATGGAATTTACAACTTACCGTCTTTGCATCTAGCCGTTCATATTTGAAAGCGTCGTCGGGCACGATTCCAAGGTCGCGAATGTTTTTCGCGCATTCGGTAGCTCGTGTCGTCAGTAGCGCTTTCTTCTGAATATTACGGTCTATTCTTTTTTGTTGCTTGGCGATTTCCCTTGCGACCTCTTGCAGCTCCTCCTCTTTCTGGCCCCTTTGCTTGTCTAGAGTCGCGACTTTGGACTCTGTAGATTCGAGCTGTTTGTCGTTTTCCCGGAGCTGGCCATCAACCAGAGCCGCCGCATTCTGAGCCTTCTTGAGCTCGCGTCTTGCGTCCCTTAAATCGTCACTCCCACTAGAAGCGCCGTCAATGGCTTGACCGGTGAGTTGATCGAGCTTCAGCCGAAGGTTGGTGCGCAGGTCAAGCTCGTGCTTGTTTTTACGGTTCTCAAGCTCTCGTCGATTGGCGCTAACCTCATTCCATTCCTTCTGGAGTTCTTGCACCTGAGAGCTGAGCGCCTCCAACTGTCGGTCTTCGGCGGTCGTGAGGGCTTTCTTGAAGTCCGATGCTAATTCGGCCTCGTGGGCGCCCAAAAGATCACCGAACTCTTTCATATTTTTGTCGACGAGATTCCGCCGCCCAATAGCCGTCTCGAGCCGATCTCTTGCTAGGGCAACTTGGCCGTTTTTTGTATTCAACTCGGCACGAAGGGGTCCATGGCTATTGTCCATCTGTCGGAGTTGTTGTTCTGCTTTACGCTCTTCGCCTTGTGCAAGGCTGACTTCTTGATCCTTCTTTTCTAACCCCTTCTGTAGGGTAGAGACGTCTTCTTGCAACTGATCGTACTTGGCCCTAGACTCCTGTAGAGAGTGTAGAGCATCTAGCCGGGAGCTTCGGGGGTCGATATATCCACCAGTCATGGCACCACGCTTATTAGTGGTATCGCCGTCGAGCGTTACAACATTGACGCCATGGCTTTTGGCATACTGACTGCCGATGGTTAGGTCACGGCAGACGATGGTTGTACCGAAGACTTGACGGAAGGCCTTCTCGTATTCAGGGTTGTATTTGATTTTGTTGAGTAGGGGTATAGCGTCTTGCGCATTTGGGAGCTTCGCGGGTTTCGGTTGTAATCTCGAGAGTGGCATGAACGTGATTCTGCCGCCAGACTGCTTCTGTAGAGCCTTGACTAAATATGTCGCTGTCTCATCGTTATCCACAACATAGTGAAATAAGCTAGCACCTGCAACCTGTTCTACAGGTAGGCGGTATGTCTCATCGACGGTTAATAGCTCTGCTAGAGTACCGTAAGCACCGGGGATGTCGAGCTTTTGCTTCAGTCGGCGTATGGACTCTAAACCCAGCCAGGTGTTAGAGTCCATGCTCTTTCTTAGGACATTTTCAGCCTTGGCCCTTTCTCCATGGGCATCCAAGAGTTCTTTGTCGAGAGCGTCGTCTTTTTTACGAAGTTGTTTTATCTCTTCCTGGAGCTTATGGACGACATCCTTAGCTTTGTTGTATCCTTCGGCTAGAGTTGCTCGGTCGGTACCAAACGCGCCATTCTTTTGCCGCAGCGTCACTATCTCATCCTCTAACTCTTGGATCGAGGTTTGGATATTATTAACCTGTTCTTCGGCATCGAGACGTGTTGCCTTTTGGGTGCCTAAGGTCATATTCAACTCGCCGATTTCCTTCTTAAGCCAATGGTCCCGCTCGGTTTTACTCCTAAATTGGGTGCCTCTTGTTTGTTTCGTGAAGAGCCGTTGCCTCCCAGCTTCGGCGGTGTCGAGAGCCTGTCTTACATCTGCCTCCTTTCGCCTTCTCTTTTCCAACTCGGGCATTAACTTCTGGAGCTCCGTCTCCTTGGACGAGATGGCTGCCTTAACGCGGTTCAGCTCGGCATCGTGCTCTTCCTTTGCCTGTTCCTGAGCTGACATGCTGTCTGACAGGCTCTTGACGGCCAGCTCTGCCTTTGCCCTTGTTTTTGCGTTCTCGCGTCGGTCTTCTTCCAATTGTCGGCGGTCGATGCGAAGGAGCTCCATCTGTTTCTGCAATTTATGGATCTCGGCATCCAGCGAGGCGATTACTTTCTCGCCTGCATTGTAAACATCACGGTTCCCGTCCGTGTCTTCAATGCCGCCTTGGCGTGACTCGTCAAGCTCCTCTAAGGCTTCCTCGACCGCGACTTGATCCTTGCGATGGTATGCATATTCTAGGCAGCGGCGTTCGCGATCTTTATCCTGATAACCTCGAAGCTCCTCTTTCTCCTCCTCTAGCTCGCTCAAGCGCTCCTTGATATAATCTAGTAACTCGTCGATCTTATCTCTCTTGTTGTTCGTGTCGGTCATGATCTTGAGAGATTCGGTTCGCCGAGACTCATATACCTGCGTTCCGGCCACTTCTTTCAGCAGGTTGAGCCGATCGGATTCTTTCATATTGGTCAGGGCGGTGACGCGGCCCTGGGGGACGATATAATACGGATTGGATTTAGAGAAGCCTGCGGTTTCTAGAAGATTGGTGACATCAACTTTGGTGACAACCTTCTTGTCCAGCGAATACTCGTCCTTCTTGAGACCAATTGTCCGGCGCAAAATCACTTCCTTGTTGCCGGTATGGAATCGATCATCGCTGTTGTCGAAGACGATCTCGACGTATGCGGACATGACCGCAGAGCCGGAGCCTTCGTGTAGCAGGGCCTGGCGCTCCTCGCGACTCATCTGGGTGTAGGCATCGCTGAGGACAAATCGAATTGCGGCGAAGAAATTACTCTTGCCCGAGCCGTTGCGGCCCACGATGACATTGGTTTTTGGCGAGAAGGGCTCCATGACCGTCTGGTCCTTGTAGCTGCACTTTTGTTAGCAACAGATGCGCGAGGAATAGCCGCCGGCCCTTGTCGTCGTCGTCGTCGTCGCCCTGGCTGCTGCGGACGTGCGCACCCACCTTTTGAAGCCCTGGATGATAATCTGCTTGATATACATGGTCGCGACAAGTGCTGCCGGACGGGCAGCGCGTTCTGTGTACTCGGAGGCGTGTCGCACAATACATGAAACTGCGAATCTTCGATGGGAAGTGTTGCGCGATGGCGGTTGGGGTGGAAATGGGGATGGTGTTGGTTTGTCACGTAATTCTTTCGGGGACGCGTTTGAAGCGCGAACAATTGATGACAGTGGGGGAGAGATTCTTCATTGGCCTGGGCGTGGAGCTATCCAGGATGCGCCTACCAAGAGGTAGCAAGCCTTATCGAATCTTACGGTAGGTAAGTAGGTACTGTACCTAATTGGCACCTACATAGGCACCTTACTTTATATTCCCCTAATCGAGCTAGGTAAGATGCCTAGTTGCTTGGGGGGCTTAGATAGGTTGTGGCTTACCAGTCCTTGGACCAAGATTTGTGGCTGCAGCTTCTCCTTCTCCTTCTCTGGGCAACTAAGCAGATAGGTGCCACTGGGCTGGGTACCTAACCTAGTGGACCTTGCTACATACAATACCTAAACTCCTACGTACTATGTGCCTACTTAGGTACTGCATACCGCGCCTATTTACCTCGGTACTCAATAAGTTCTTACCAAGGTAGGTAGGTAATAAGGAGCAACGGTTGCCTTGAGGCAAATGTGTTTCTCTATAATGGAGTCCATCGTGAGCATCTGCCTAGGTAATAGCTATTGTGCTGTTAAGCCTTACGCATCACATGATTACTATCGGGTTTATCGGGTTTACTTAGGATATGCCAAATAGATACACTTGGCACCTTCTATATGTGCGTATTAATAGCAGCATCACGACTTAAAGGACCAATACTTTTTGTCTTGTGACATGTCATTCATTTGTCCTAGCTGAGCAATGACGTCCTTCTACGATACTTCTGCACCCACGCACATAGGTAGGTAGGTAGGTACCTAATCTACCTACCTAGGTACTTACCATTAAGATGTAACTAGCACTGTCAGACACCTAGACTACCTAGACGTTAATACTACTACTACTACTACTACTACCTAGGTACTTAGGTATCTAAGTTTTGGGGGCGAAATAGGTTTGAGGCAGTGCTATACATAAGTAATTTTGTAGATAGGTACCTGCCTAGATAGCTACCTAAGGTGGCCAGCATCTCAGATGCCTTTGCGAGTATGCATGTAGCAGATACAGTCATAGGTAGGTATCTAGCTCTATATTGGCTCGAGTCATTGATTTCGTCGTGGCTATATAGTCTCTGCAGGCGTTGGCTTGCATCATTAGATCTGGGCGGAATGATTGGCAGTCTTAAGTACTGAAGTATCTAACCTTTACTTACGTATCTAACCTTAGTACATAAGGTTTGATGGCTAGACAGTTGATGCAGTGCGAATTATCGAACAGGTAGCCTGAGGCTTGCGGCTGGTCGACTGTATATTAATTTCTTGTCTCGGTCTGGAAATTGGACTGTGTGTCGATCATGCTGTACCTGATGGAGCCTGTGGTGTTTTACCCGCTGTCCTAGCAACCTTGGAACAATTTGTTGTGTATGGGTCTATCTACGTTATGGTATGGATGCAGGTGAGCAAATAGGCAGTCGTCAAAAGGGGGACTATCAGAATACCTAGCCGATTCTGGCAGAACACAAAGGCAATTTGAGGCATAATTGTACAAGCGTAGATCCGATATCTGAGCATAGTTACTACGTACGTTGATTGTTCTCAAAATTTCATTCGTGTCGTAGGTATGAAAAGACACATCTAACAGGACTAGTATTTCGCCAAGCCACATTCCGTTCCCCAGGTCAGAGCCCAGGTTGTGCACGGCTCTGGTGGAGCCACTGTATTGCAGCGCCTAGTGCATCGGCGCATCACCATTCCCGAACGGGGTAAGGCGGAAGATAAATACCTAACCTACCCAAGGGTACCGACTAACTATTGATAACAGCCCTCGGCAGACCACAAGGAGCAGGCTTCGAGAAGAAGGAAATATTACCAAAGGAACAACAACACAGATGCTCACCCATCTGACTACCTAGGTAGATAAATGGACCTAGGTATTTTTGAGCATGGGCGGTCAAAGAAGGTTGGACATCAAGGTACATACATACTGCCCGTGTAGCTTCACGTTAATTCCGGATTGAGACAAGGTACGTGTGCTTTTAAAGTATACCTAGGCATGTAGAACCTATGAGCCTTCAGCCTAGGACGCCCGGGACTGGAGACAAACTACTACTTTACCTACCTACCTACTTACCTAGTACCTAAGGTTGGGTGTGCCGGCAGGACGTTAGGTGCCCAGGTAGTTGTTACCAGGACGATAAAATATACTTGGGTAGGTACCTGTTCAGATAGGCACCTACCTGGCTAGATGGTCGTGGTGAATCTATTTTATTAAAGTCAACAGAACAATAGACCAAATACATATATCGGTCAAAAAGCATGGGGTTTTTTTTTTTTTTAACAAGTATTTAAAACGGAGACTCCTGACTCAAACGATGCTTGCAAAAGGGTGTTGGGGGTGGTCGGGCTTCCGGCTTCATGAGGTTGAAAGAGAGACAGGGGTGCGTTAGGGACGGGATGTCCACGGGTGTCGCCATTTAATGATGGCTTACGATGGCAGTTGGCGAGTGGGAATGACAAGCATAATTGGGTAAGGCGCAGGAGCTTGGACCAGGGGCACAAGCAGAAACTGCAGGCCCCACCCCTGGCTACGGCCCCCATCAGCCATCCTTGCAGCTACCTATAAAAGTATCAGTCCAAATACAAGAGGGACCGGCGCGCCGACTCCAAAAAGTCAGACCTCGAGCTGCACTCCGTTTCCACTGCCGAACAGCCCAGTAGGACGACAACTACCACTGGTCCCGAAAACCTAGCGCACGTACCACCTCGAATGCAACCCAGAGACAAACTCCGAATACAGGCAACAACCACCCGTGCTGTTGGACTGTGCATCACCAGGGGTTGCCTGCCTACTAGGTACACAGTATTCAGTAATCAATTCCACTGCCTACTGCCGTGTCTTACTGAATAGGGCCCAGCAACATCCGCTTTAGGCAATGGGCTCTTCAAGTTGCATCACTGTCACGGAAGCTGCAAATAATTCGAGTGCCATCGCAACTGAGCAGTTGCAGATGTGAGGCCGGGTCAATCATCGTGCATCACCAACTAAAAGGCCTCACAAGGGCCCATCCCATCTTCTTGCCTATCTGAGGTATCCTGGCGTCAACCCTTTTTTTTTCTTTTTTTTTTTTTTCTTTCCTCGTCTCTCAAATTCGCCATTACAGGTCCTTGTGGTCTTGCTCTTTCCCTTCTCAGGAAGAGCTGTTGTAAACTTCATCCATCATATTATCACAACGCCTTACTCATATTTGGCCTTCTATAATTGGGGTTGACTTCACAACAAACTGTTAGTCGTAAGTGGTGCTGCTCTCTCCTTCGATCCTACACAATTTCCGCCTGCCACCCTCGTGCTATCTTCTTGGCTGTTCAAGATCCCACTGGCCTCGGCCTGCCCTATCTACCTTTCCCAAAACCAAACATCTTCGCACATCATATCGGGCTGCGCATAGCGGGCTGCGCATAGCACAGTTGTTCGTCGATGCGCGTCAATTTCCGGGTCACCCCTCAGGTGGTGAATAGGCGGGCCGGGGGTATGCAAGTCTATCAACATTGGAAGCCCCCTTGAGGGCGTTACGCCTCCAGTTGCTTGAAGCCGCTTTGGAAGCCATACTTGCCACGTACATGTTCCTGTTACGTTATGCAATAGTATATTCTCAACGGCAGGGAGGGTAACACCTCTACTACCCTTCCCGACGTCGCATGGACTTGTTCTCCCATGCAAGGACAGAAGAAACGTGGTGTGTGTAATCCCGATCGCAGACAGCGCTGTTAGTCATCCGGTTTGATATGGGCTTAATGCACTTTATTCTACCCACTTGGATCTGAAGAGTCGAAGAACCGGGCAAATGGGAACTAATAATATAGTGACAGTGTAGTATCATAAGATGAACTACTCTCGGATATTGGCCTTACAGCCCCGGAGTAACTAGCAAAGATGGCATCCAGGTGAGTCAATAATCGTCCTCCGAATACGCTCTTGTACGTGCTAACGTGCTGTGTGTTCTGCAGACTCGATCGTCTTGTAACGTATGTGTCTCCAATCGACCAGCATCGTTCTTCTAACCCCTATTAATCTTCAATGACGCTCCCACCAATTCCACAGAAGCCTGAACCCCCGTTTGGGCCATCATGACTAATAGCTGGTTTAGGATCCTAGAGACAGGCAGTACCAAACTAATCAAGGACACCGCTGTCAATCAGCTTGCAGATTGGCAAAAGCAACACCCCGAGGAGCTTTTCAACCTTCTCTCGCGAGTGGTGCCATACCTTCGGCACAAAGATTGGGACACTCGGTCTACGGCCGCTAAGGCCCTGGGGAAAATTATTGAGAATGCTGCTCTCTATGATCCTAACGAGGATGAAGATTCTACAGCAGAATCGAAAGAAGAACTCAAAATAGAAACTAACCTCGTCAAGAAAGAAGAGGATGCTGAGCACTTACTGTTGGCTGAGGAGTACTTCACGCCTGGGTTACTGGACGTGGAGATGATCCTTAGATATGGCCGGCAACTGTTGCGTACCGGCGCTAACGTCGACTATGGAATTGCGAATTTGGACCCGCAAGCACGATTGATGCATCTGAAGAAAACTCTCAATGGCCGCTTGGGCTTGTTAGGCAGACAATTCAAGGACGATGAGGTCCCTATCCCCATTGAGACGGCCACCAGCCCATCCACTCCACTGGAAATAACCCCCCACAACGGCGTTCCCCATCAAGAGAGCTTTCCTACCTCCGGCCCTAGCCAGCCTGTAGAGGAATCCGGATTGAGTGCTAGGCAGAAGAACGCTTTGAAGCGAAAACGCAAGAAAGAGGCTCAAAAAGCAGCGCAAGGAAAGGGTGGCTTTGGTGATCTTTCAATTAGGCGGTCTTTTACCACTGGTTGCGAGGGATTTGATGAAACTCCCGCGGCAGATGGCGACTCCAAGAAGGGCACGAAAAGCGATTATTTTAATCTTGATAGGCCGGCCGATGTCGACGAGGACAGCAAAGTTGTATCCGAATTTAAGGGCCCTACCATTGAAATCAAATCGGAAATTGAGGTAGACGAGGAGTTGCAAGGCTCCGAATGGCCTTATGAACGCCTATGCGAATTTCTGAAGCTCGACATTTTTGATCCGCAATGGGAGATTCGCCATGGCGCTGCACTGGGACTACGAGAAATACTTCGAGTTCATGGTGCGGGTGCTGGGCGTTTGAGAGGTAAATCCAAGACGGAGAACGATTCTCTCAACAGGAGATGGCTGGATGACATGGCATGTAGGCTATGTTGCGTGCTTATGCTTGACCGATTTACAGATTATGCATCCGATACTAGTATCGCACCCATTCGAGAAACCGTTGGCCAGTCTCTGGGTTCCTTTCTAAAACACGTCCCACCAGAATCCGTATATAATATTTACCAAATATTACTCCGAATGGTCATACAGCAAGACATTGGCATTGATAAACCCATCTGGCCTGTCTGCCATGGCGGCATGGTAGGGCTACGATATGTTGTAGCTGTGAGAAAGGACTTGCTCCTTCAGCATGGCCACATGATTGATGGCGTGGCTCACGCTGTGATGAAGGGCCTTGGAGATAGCGACGACGACGTCCGCTCTGTCAGCGCGGCGACTTTCATCCCAATGGCGCAAGAGTTTGTCCAGCTGCGGCCTTTGGCCTTGAACGAGCTCATTAGCATTGTGTGGGAAAGTCTATCCAGCTTGGGCGATGATTTGAGCGCCAGTACAGGCAAAATTATGGATCTCCTAGCAACGCTTTGCGGGTTTCCGGAAGTCTTGGCGGCCATGAAGGGCTTGGCTGAACATGACGAGGAGAGTTCATTTACACTTCTAGTCCCCCGGCTTTACCCTTTTCTACGACATACCATAACTTCTGTTCGTTTAGCCGTCCTCAAAGCTTTAATGACATTTGTTGATCTCGGAGAGGAATCACAAGGGTGGCTTGACGGTAAGATCCTCCGGCTGGTTTTTCAAAATATCCTTGTTGAGCGGGATTCGGAAACACTCAAGATGTCCGTCCAATTGTGGACTGCTCTGGTCAAATGCTTGGCAAGGGATCCAAATCAGCTCGCCAGCGAATTCGCCACCCACGTTGAACCGCTTATGCAACTTACGCTGCATCCCGTCGGAGTATCCCGCCAGCCCATCCCCATGAATGGTGCCCTGTTTCAAAAACCGTCCGGAGGCACTTACACCGTGCCTGGGGTTATTCCCATTGCTCCACGGAAACTTTCAGACGCTGAAGGTGGTGAAAGGGCACCAAAACGGCGTAGGAAGTCGACAAAACTTGAGGACGTGCCAACCCCAACACATTCACATGATCTTGATGGCCATATGATGCAAGGTGACGTCGATCTTGTTGGCATGGAAACGCTCATCCGTTCCCGTGTCGCCGCTGCTGGAGCTATGGGGCTGATGATGTCCCTCGTGCCACCTCAATATCTGGAAGCTTACGATGCACATCTCATTCCAGGACTCTGCTCTTCCTATGCCTCGACGCAACTCAGTGCCTGTGTGATCATAGACGAACATGCACGGAACTGTACAACAATACAAACGGGAAACCAGAGGTACGTAAAGGAGCTGCTCAAAATCATCGACAATGATCGTCCGGCGCAGTACCGTGACTTGGTGAGCTATGTGCAACGGGTTCGGTCGCAATGCCAACAACTTCTCAATCTCTTCCGGGATCATGGCAAAGTGTCCCAGCAAAAGTTGCCCGCCCTAGCAGTAGTAGTGCAAGGCGAGGCCGAGGCTGGGCCTGGTGCTTTCTCCATTGCAAATGCAGAAAAATGCGTCACCGATGATTATGAGCGACTCAAGAAGGCCATGGCACCTGCTCAGCGCTTAATCGCCCTCCAGCAGCTCAACGAGGCCAGGCAAGATACCGTGTCAGCTATAGACGACGCAAGGGCTGCCAAGGAAGTGCGCGATACCCGCATCAGGGCAGCTGCTGCGTGTGCGCTAATCGCCATGAAGATGTTACCGAAAAAGCCTAGTCCTCTCATCAAAGCTATTATGGATAGCATTAAACTTGAAGAAAACCAGCTACTTCAGAACCGTTCTGGCGAGACAATAGCCCGACTAGTTCAACTCTTCACTGAAAAAGGTCGCCGAGGGCCGGCTGATAAAGTCGTTTCTAACCTAGTGAAGTTCTCATGCGTGGAAGTTGCTGAGACGCCCGAATTCCCTGTTCATGCCACGAAAACCAATGTCATTTTATCCATGTCCAAGGAAGAGGATAGAGTCGATTATGGAGCTGAGGCGGCGAAATTTGCGCGCGAAGCAAAGGGCGCTCGTATTACACGTCGCGGAGCAAAGGAGGCTCTTGAGATACTATCTCATACCTTTGGGGCAGAGCTATTTACCACAGTGCCGAGCCTCAAGGCATTCATGGAAGGCCCACTGGCCCAAGCATTTGCCGGAGGACTCCCCCCTGAAGCGAAGGATGCCGGGAGTCCGTTTGGCCAGGAAGTCGTAGATGCAATGTCGGTCATTCGAACGATGACCCCTACTCTACACAAGGCCCATCACTCATTTGTGATGCAACAAGTTCCTCTTGTGATTAAGGCTTTACACTCTGAGCTGTCGGTTTTTCGGTATATGGCCGCCAAATGTTTGGCAACTATCTGCAGCATAATAACGGTTGAGGGCATGACATCACTCGTCAAGCAAGTATTACCTTCTATTAACAATCCCCTTGATTTAAGCTTTCGTCAGGGTGCTATCGAAGCGATTTATCACCTCATAGCCGTCATGGGGGATGGTATTTTGCCCTACGTGATTTTCCTCATCGTTCCCGTTTTAGGTCGAATGAGCGACTCCGATAATGATATTCGGCTGATTGCAACCACGTCTTTCGCCACGCTCGTTAAGCTCGTGCCTCTTGAAGCAGGCATTCCAGACCCCCCCGGATTGTCCGAGGAGCTACTCAGAGGACGAGATAGAGAACGCACGTTCATCGCACAGTTACTCGATCCCAAAAAGGTGGAATCGTTCCAAATCCCAGTTGCCATCAATGCCGAATTGCGCTCCTACCAACAAGAGGGTGTTAATTGGCTTCATTTCCTAAACAAATATAACCTGCATGGCATCCTCTGCGACGATATGGGTCTAGGTAAAACACTTCAGACGTTATGCATTGTTGCTAGCGACCACTACTACAGAGCCGAGGAATTCAAGAAGTCGGGCGCCCCGGAGGTACGAAAACTCCCATCTCTTATCGTGTGCCCTCCAACTCTGTCCGGACATTGGCAGCAGGAGATCAAAACGTTTGCTCCCTTTCTTACCGTTACCGCCTTCGTTGGGCCTCCAACGGAAAGACGGGCGAAGGCGTCCCAATTTTCCACCACAGACATTGTTGTCACCTCATATGAAGTGTGCCGTAACGACGCAGACCTTCTCGAGAAACAGAGCTGGAATTACATCGTGCTTGACGAAGGTCATTTAATCAAGAACCCCAAAGCCAAAATCAGTCTTGCAGTCAAGAAGCTTGCGAGTAATCATCGACTCATCTTAACCGGCACACCTATCCAAAACAATGTTCTAGAACTGTGGTCTCTTTTCGATTTCCTAATGCCAGGATTCCTGGGTGCCGAGAAGGTATTCCTAGATCGATTTGCTAAACCTATTGCCGCGAGTCGCTTCAGTAAAGCGTCATCTAAAGAACAAGAAGCCGGTGCATTGGCGATCGAGGCTCTACATAAACAAGTTTTGCCATTTTTACTCCGACGACTCAAGGAAGAGGTATTAGATGATCTACCACCCAAGATTCTCCAAAACTACTACTGTGATCTCAGCGACTTGCAACGAAAGTTGTTTGACGATTTCACAAAAAGACAAGGCAAGAAGCTCACGGAAGAGGCAGGCCGTGATGACAAAGAGGCCAAGCATCACATCTTTCAAGCTCTTCAGTACATGCGGAAATTATGTAACTCCCCTGCACTCGTCATGACGCCCAGCAATAAATTATACGAAGATACTCAACGACTGCTCGCGAAATCCGGAACCAACGTTGAGGATCCCGTCCACGCTCCCAAGCTTACAGCACTCAAAGATCTATTAGTCGATTGTGGCATAGGAGTCGAGGGTGCCGATTCGAATGATCCTCTCTACCAACCGATCAAACCGCATCGTGCCTTAATTTTCTGCCAAATGAAAGAAATGCTAGACATGGTTCAAAATACGGTTTTGAAACGCATGCTGCCTTCGGTCTCGTATCTTCGCCTTGATGGTTCAGTCGAAGCTAACAAGCGACAAGATATTGTTAACACGTTCAACAAGGACCCATCTTATGATTGTCTGCTCCTGACAACCAGTGTCGGCGGTCTAGGTCTTAACCTAACCGGGGCAGACACTGTAATATTTGTCGAGCATGATTGGAATCCTCAACGTGATCTCCAAGCCATGGACCGAGCTCACCGTATTGGTCAGAAAAAAGTCGTCAATGTGTACCGCCTGATCACGAGAGGTACATTGGAGGAGAAAATCCTGAGGTAAGCGAGCGTCATACCAGCTGTTACCTACACAACTAACATCATCAAAGTCTACAGGCTTTTAAGATCGACGTCGCTTCCACCGTTGTAAATCAACAAAACGCTGGTTTGGTAAGCATATATAACTCTTATACCTCGCCGCAAATTTCTTCTCTCGCCGCTTGGTCATTGGAAACGGGTATTAACTTTGATACAGGGAACGATGGATACAGATCAAATTCTAGACCTATTTAACTTCGGCGGTGACTCCGGCCCAAATCTTATCTCCGACAAAGCCAAAGACGGTGTCGAAGGCCGCGAAGAAGATATGGTAGACGTTGAAACCGGAGATGTACGGGCACCAGGAAAGAAGGCGTGGGCGGACGATTTGGGGGAATTGTGGGATAACCGTCAGTACGAGGAGAGCTTCGATCTAGACGGCTTCCTTAAGACGATGCAATAAGGCGTCACAACCGGACATCGTACCGGCCAGCCTCAAGGAGGCTTATAATACGAAATTACCAGACTAGGCGCCATATGGCAACGCCGTGAGTGCCCTAGCTGTGTCCTGTATATAGTGTAATCATAAAAAAGCAGGGAATCCCTCAGGGCGACAGGGTCAAACGCTTGGCCCTTTCCGCCCATTCCCATCACCTTCTCAGAGTAAACGCATTGTTTACATACGTTATCCGGTACGACTCTGGCTACTAGCTTCTGTTTGTGATTTGAGGAAAGTGTCAACGAGCTTTCTAACATAACATTATAAACATAGAAATAGGGCTAAGGGTACCGATAAGAAGAGAGTGACGTAGAAGTAGAGAGCAGAACCTCGCAAGTATATATATATGGAAGGGAATTAACAAAGAGAGCCGAAATTCTATCGGTACTAATATTTCCATGCATAGCTATCACTATCACTAGCATCAACAATGGTGGTAGGTATGGCTAGTTTTAATATCAACGAAGTCGAACCAAGAGGATGATGATGATGGTATTAACGCTGACTATAGGCGCGCTACCAAGCTATCTGCTGCCCTATAATGAATCCCAACTCAGGTTTAGGGAAGAATATAAGCAATTATTAACCATTAACTAACTTTTTAAGCTTTTTTCCCTCTTTTTTCCTTTTTTTTTTTTTTTTCTTTTTAAATACTTTTTGTTTTAACTTTTCCTCAATAATACGGTGGCCGCCTCCAACCGCCGCCAAAGGAGTCGCGCCTACCGGGGCGGCCATCGGTGGAGTACGAATACGACGAGGGGACGGTCGAGGGCGCGAACGGGTCATCCTCCAAGATGGAACCGTAGCGGTTAGGGGGTGGTGGTGGTGGCGGCGGTTGGTGGTGGCGGTGATGATGATGAGGGGGGTAGTCGGACTCCCGATGATGGCGGCGGCCGCGGAGGTCGTCTTCGCCTCCGTCGTCATCGTCGTCGTCGTCGTCGTAGATGGCCATACGAGAGAAGTACCGCTGCAGGTTCTCGTCCCCATCGCTGTGCACGCCGACGCCGCCGCCGCCGCCGCCGCGGTGCCGGAGAGGCGGCGACCGGCCTCGCACGCCGTGCAGGTGGTGCGGACGCCCCGGAACGTGCGTGAAGGAGGCGCGGACCGCCCCGTCCGTTCGTCCGCGCTGGTACGCGTCCTCGCGCACTCGCTCGATGTGGCTCGCCACCGAGTCGAGACTGCCCCCGCCGCCACCGCCGCCGTGGTGTGCCCGGTTGGGTGGCCCCGGCGGGTGCGGGACGCGGTGAGGCGACCCGAATCCCCGGGGCGCGCCCGGCTTGTGGTGGTGATGGTGGTGGAGGGGGAGGCGGTTGTCGTCCGGACGCACGTGGCCGTGGTAGGGGCCGTGGTCATGGGCGCGGGCGTGGTGTTTGTGGTGGTGGTGGTCGCGGTGGTGGTCGCGGTGGTGGCGGCCGTCCCGGTCGGATACTGAGGACGGAGGCGTGGTGGAGCGCCGGTGCGACGAGCGCGAGCCGGCCGAGGATTCGCTGTCGGAGCCGCTGTTTCTTGCTGCGTTCCTCCTCCGGTTCTGATTCTGATTTCTGTTCTGGTTCTGGTTCTGATTTCGGTTCTGGTTCTGGTTCTGGTTCTGGTTCTGGTTCTGGTTCTGGTTTGGCCGGCCCCCTTGGTTTGGATTCGGCCGAGGTGCGTGGGCGGCGTTGTTTGGTTGCGGGCCGGGCGGGTTGACCGGTCTGGCCTGTTGCTGGGCCTGAGTTGCTTGCGGGTTCTGGGCTGGCACCCGGGCCGGTTGGGGTTGTGGTCCGACTACAGGTTGCGGCTGTCCCTGGAACTGGGTCTGGATCGGCTGCTGTTGTATCGGGGGGAACGCAGCGTTCATACCCCTTTGGCTCTCCCACATCCGGCGGATGTCGACGTTGTCTCGCGGCACCCGTTTGAAATAAGCGGTGACTGAACCACGCTGGTACGCGGTCTTCACGCGATGGCCACCGTTCGAGTGGGACCTCTTCTTTGTGTGGTGATGGTGGTGGTGATGGTGATGGTGGCGGTGGCGGTGACGGAGGAGGTGGTGGTGTGATGAGTCCCGATGCCTTCGGGGGGAGGGCATGTCCTGATAGCCCGGACCGCCGTCGTCGGTGTAGTAGGTGAATGGCCAGAGCTGTTGGTCGATCTGGGCAAGGACCCAGTGGAAGCTGCTCAGGTCTATCTCCCGGCTCATCAGCATATCGGTGGTCTTGTCGATCTGCAGCTTCAGCGGAGCCGGTAGCGAGTTCTTCTTGTCGATGACGCCTTTCGTATGACGATCCAGCAGCCGCACCTTTTTGGCGGCCGCCTCCTTGGATATGCTCCGGTCCTCGATCTTGACGGCCTTCTCCCAGCCGGGCCGTTTCTGCTGTCCGTAGTCGTCACAATCGTTGTTGTCGACCCACTTGTCGTATCGGAAGACTACGAACTCCGTGAGGTCGTCTTTCATATCCGACTCCGAGCGGACCTCCCGGCTGACGTCCGATATCTCGATGGTCGGGCCCCCACGCAGATCCAACGGAACTATGTTCCTCGGCGGGGCGAGCGGCCCTTGTGGGTACCCCAGCGGATGGCCTCCGGGGTGGCCTCCGGGGTGGCCATGCGGTGCGAGGTGTGGAGGGCCACCAGGTCCCCTGGCCTGACCTGGCTGGGGTGCGTTGGGCCCGGGAGGATGGTTCATTTTTCAGGCCACCAAGGCAGCCCTGTCTTTTCTCTACTGCTACGAGCAGTGAATAGTGCCCGGGCGAATGTGCAAAGATGAGAATGTTTTTTTTTTTTTCAAAGGTCGGGAGGTGCCTCGTGATGTTCTCACGTCGACATGGATATAAGCCCTAACAAGTTTACTGGGAGTCACCCAGGGCGCTTTGTGTACAAGTGAGTTCAAGAATAGATGAGTGCAACTCCGGCTTTCCGTGGAGAAAGGGGAGGGAAACAACTTCGTTCTTATTAGATAGGGTATATGGGGCAGATTATAAGAGCCGCAACAGCTTCATCCAATCCGGATATAGGAGGGCTACCCTCCCCTTCCCTTCGCCCTCACCCTTAGAACCGGACTAATCTGGTTCATCGTTGTAGGATGTTTACCCTCCCTTCATCCCTCCATCCATCCCTCCATCCCTCTATCCATCCCTCCATCCCTCCCCCTTACTTCGTGACAGCCACTCAAGCCGCAGCAGCAGACGGCATCGTTTTCGGGATGCCGAGTATGAGACAGTGCTGTATGATGCTGGCTGTAAGCTATGGCCAAGAGGACTGACCTAACCTAACCGGACCGAACAGGCTGCCGAAGCCAAGCCCAGCACGCTAATGGCGCCCAGCTGCCGTGTGCTGCTGTCCATGGGGAGGGAGGGATCGACAAAGCCATGCCTGGGCCGCGACCCACGCGAGGCGGAAGCGTGGTAGATGCGCCACCACCAGCGTGCCCGGCTAGAATACGCAATGAGCTATCACTGCAATCGATCGGGCGTACGAGCTCGGGGGTCTGCTTGTGTCAAGTTCTGTAAATAATGTAAGTAAGCGTCTACCATGTCTACCATGTCTACCATGTTTACTACCATGTTTACTACCATGTCTACTACCATGTCCGGGCAGAAGTACGTACGTGCATGCATCGGGGACACAATCATGATTAGAGCCCAAAGCAAATGGCATGGAAAGACATGAAATGAGCATGACGAGACGACCCTTCTGATGCGTCCATGCGCGTATACAGTATACACGCCCACCAATGATATATCTATCCTCGCCAAGGTTGCTCGGAGAAGTGCCTTGGCGAAGAAATCAAGCTCTCCCGTCTTTCCCGTCTTTCCCGTCTCTCCCGTCACACATCTCCAAGACCCAACCAAGATGCTTCTGAGGCTTGTGCACTATTATTACGATAGCCGATAACCACTGAATATGTGCTTGCATGTATAAGCATGGTATGTTGCATGCATTTCACGGATGCATGTCTAAGCTTCGGCGTGGGTTGTGTAGTATGGGTATAGGTATGGGACCCTGGAACCCTGGAACCCTGGAACAAGAGCTCTCCCTCAACGTCGACGTGACGTGACGTGACGTGACGTAACGTGACGAATTCGGTAAGTCGAGAAGATTGACCGAGTCGGGTTCTTCGTTCGCCGTTATGCTAACCTGCAACCACCAACCACCAGCCTCACAGTTCGGCATTAGGTAATGAGAACCTGTGACGCTTTGTCCCGCCCCGCGAGCAGCGCCTCCGATCATCTCGGTCTCCTCTCTTTTACTACCACGATCCTCTGGAGGGGTCCTCAAGAGGGGAGATGCACTGGATTCGGTTGGCTGACCAAGGAAAAGCAATGCCAAGGAGCTCGTCGGCGCCCCGTTAAGCCCATTGCTGCCGCCCTGTTGTGCCCTATTACGCCCTATTACGCCCTATTACGCCCTGCTATGCCCTAGATATCCCATCAAGCACTCCCACTAACATATTACATGCATTTGTGGCGTTCCCCAGCAGAGGGCTCTTATCACCAGGCAAGCCGGGCGGTGCAAACAAGACCCGAACAACACTCGACCGAATCTGATGATAGCAGACAAATCAGACAAATCAGACAAGTCAGACAAATCAGACAAATCAAACAAATCAGACAAATCAAACAAATCAGACAAATCAAACAAATCAAACAAATAAGATAAACAAGACAAAACAGACAAAACAGACCAAACGCCCGACGGCTTCCATGTCCGCTGGCCCATGCGGCGAAATCACCGCATCGCACGGGTTGGCCATCGACATTCGGGATCAGCATTATAACAAAAAGCTTTCTGACCCCATCACATCCGTCCTGGCGCTGACACATTCTCCGCAACTATTGCAGCTCGTATGCCTCTTAGCGGCGGTACTAGTTGCTGCATAGGTCCTTGAACCATCACGGAATCATATATCTTATACTCTTCGTTTTATTACAGCAACGAGGACGTCTATCTAATTGGTAGCTTGTTATCAGTCGCACACCGCCGCATCGATATCTATTATTATTATTATATACACCTAGTTACCTAAACATCGATCTGCTCGAGTTCGTTTATGCATGGCTACTAACACCGGGGTAAGCTGCCCTCTCCCAGTCGCCCTCTTTCCCTCCGTCTCTTTTCCCTCCCTCCCTGGCCCTTGCATCTTGGCGTAGCCTAAGCTCTCGAGTCTCCTTGGTCCATGAACGGAAGTCCCCACGATGTATTGGTCCTCTACAATCCTAGCCTATTTGCCTGCAGTCATCGTTGATGATATCGCGAAGCCTCGCTGGCCCTATGGTTATTCTGTACAACCCACATATCTGAAGCGTCTTATCATGTTTCTAAACGAGTCCAATGCCAGACGTGCGTCGTGCAGGTTTGTGATATAGGCTCGACGATGGGCTTACACAACGCGCTGGGCATCAGATTCCAATCCGCGGCCCAGGCGGCCCTGCGGAGGGTGACCCGGCCATAAGAATGGCGTTGCCATACAGGCATCTATCTGCTACACGTTCAACGTTTGGGCTTCCGCGGCCGAGTGTTCCGGGGCTGTGTGTGTCCCGGGTAGGAGGTCTTCCGGTATGCGATATCTCAATGCGACTTACTCGCCTTGTGTGCGGGCTGGTAATAATATATATCTTGATTCCGCCCTCAACACCAATCGGAAGCATAAGAGACGGCATGGAGAAAGCCTCCTCGTTCGCATGGAAGGCGGCGAATCCGAGGGCTGGCGATGCGCCTGGTGCTATAGAAACGCAATGCCGATCCCAACGCAATCAGGCGCCGCATTATGCAAACCCACGTAGCGGCTACATATAGTATGCCGTACGTGTTCATTAGTTTATTACGGCTGCCCAGATAGGTAGGCACGAGGTAAGCACCGAGGTCCTCTTGCTCACCGTCTCGGCCGAATACCTGCCTGGGTACTGACTACATGGCACGGCCCGCGATCTCGTCATTGTTCCAACCCCGTGGGGTAATGTCATATAGCAGATTCCAGATGTCCCAGACAGAGGGCAGACAAAGCATCCTGACACGGCATGGAGTCACGACAGCAAGCAATAAGCGTACAAACAATGTTACGCGAAGCTGACTTGTGTGCTTGAGGTAATCACAAGACCGTGTTTAAGCTTATCCCCGTTCGCCCGTGCCCGTAACGATTGGTTCGTACGAGGTCGACGACCCCGGATAACTCGAACGGACGGCCTGGCCTGGCTATGTACGACGCGAAGTCGGCCCAAAGCTAAGGATAAATCAAGAGTGACCCCCTCCTCCCCCCCCTGCCCTGCCCTGGCAAGCGCATCTCCGCGCGCTGTCAGTGTCTCTATGCGGATCTGAGTCCTTTGTCTACCCCGGGAGACAAGAGATACTTTGTAGATCGACTTTCACTGCTTACCCTACCTCACTATCAGGGATCCATGTACAACAAGGGCCCGACAGGCACGACGTCAATCGATTAACCCACCCCTCCCCCCCTCCCCCCTTTTCCCTTGCTTCTCCGCCTTCGGCCATGTCTATTGAAACCTTACGAAAGCAACCAAACATTGATATATTTTGTGTCCGTAGTATAGTAGATACATGCTCCTTGTCAGATGAACAAATCTCCTCCTCCTCCTAACCCGCCTACCCGCCTGCCCCTCAACCAAGCCATGGTTAACGCCACGTAAATAAAATATGTGCTGATCAACGAGAAAGAGAGGTGGGTTGGACGGAGGACGGGTACCCACCCATCTATCTATATATTTGCACACGCAGAGACGGGCGAATCTCACGTGCCGAATTCCCCCCAACCTCGACCGGCGTACTATGTACATATCTTGGGTCCCTCCGACGGATGGGAGTGGGCAGAGCGAGGGCGAACGGGGAACGCCTCGGTCCGCGAACCAGGTTTGACTAGGTGGCGTGCATAGGGCGATAGCAAGCACATCTCGAAACGCCCGGTTGCTTAGCTGCGAGCGTCAGCCGGAGTACATATATATGTAACATGCATGACCTCTTCCAGCCCCCCCTCTTCCTTGGTTCGGACTGTCAGCCCTTCTAGTAAGGTGTGGGAGTTAACCCCGGGGAGCGAAGAGAGAAATAGGCTGGCGTGGCGGGGAGGAATTGGATGGGGGGATTGGGGGAGATGCGATGCGATGCCACACTTACTCCAAAACAAGCGTGATAACGTACATTGAGAGAGAGAGGCGTGGGGCTCCTGCGGTGGTAATGGAGAATTAGCCTATTTCTCTAGATTCTAGATTGGCGAACAATCCCTCGCCTCCTACCCTGCATTTGGTAGCTTAGCCGCCGTGGATCAGGCAAGTAACGGAGCTCTCAGGTGGTAATTGTTAGTATTGCTCTTCCGTCGGACTTGTCGCCATTCAAGTAAAGGGGGTTGCCTGTTGTCTATAGTCGTAGCCCGCGGGGGAATTCATTGTTAAATAGCCTGTCGCGCTTCGTGTCTGGGGGCTATTTGTTCTTTTAGAGTGTGCATTTAACCCGCCTCCAAAGATTTCTGCTCCACAAGACCAATCAATATACGCCTTAGTTATCATGGTGCGAAAGAATGCTCACACATAGGGCGAAGTTCGACAAATAGGGATACAGGGAGCCAATGTGAAAAATTAAAAAAATTAAAAAATAAAAGAAAAATTAGAAGCTAAAGAGACCAAGAAAGGGATTGTTTTAAAATTTTGTTCATTTAGTATATACAACCAATACCCCCACCAGGCTTGGCCGGCTATGGCTCAAAACTCCAGTGCAATATATCCAATTTCTATGTACAATTCATGTAATCCGTACACGCCTATTCGTGTACGATCACTCCTACCAGGGGTATCTATCATCCATTCCATCCATCATCATCTATCTATCATTTCATGAGGTCATCCGCGTGTTGAGCGCAGGGGGGCTGAGAAATATCGTGATTTAAGCCTCGCCGTTCTGAATGATAGCGTCGGTGGTGCCGCTGGGGACGCCGCTGATGGCGCCGCCCTGAGCCTGGGAGGCGATGTACTCGCAGAGGCCGCTGGGAGAAGCGGCACCGAGGCCGAGGAAGTAGGCACCGATACCGGCAACGTGGGGAGAGGCCATCGAAGTACCGGAGATGGTGTTCTGTTGTCGTCTCGTTAGCCAATTCATACCGGAATATTCCTCGCCTCTGCGCCGACAGAGAAGAACTTACGGTTTTGCCACCGGGCCAGGTGGACTCGATATCGGAGCCGGGGGCGAGAATGTCGACTAGAGAGCCGAAGTTGGAGAAGTATGAGAGGGCATCGGTCTTGTCGGTGGCACCGACAGTGCAGACCGAGGGCTCAGAAGCCGGAGAGGAGGTGGAGGCATCCGCCGCTTCGTTACCGGCGGCGACCGCCATGAAGTGGCCAGCGCTGACGACGTTGGCGGCGGCGTCGTTGATGGAGGATGAGACGCTACCACCGAGGGATAGGTTGACGACAACACCCTTGGGGCAGTCGCGGCTGGGGGCATCGCTAACGACGAAGTCCATGCCGGCGATGACACCGGCACTAGAAGAGGGAGAGAGGTTAGCATCGTTTTCCTCTTACATGTTCAAAGGCGTATTTGGAGTTTGAAGTGGGGAAAAAATTAAAATAGGAGAATGCATACTTGGTACCGGAGCCGTCGGCGCCGAGCACCTTAACGGCGTAGAGCGCGACCTTCTTGGCTACACCAAAGGTCTTTGAGCCAATGGTGCCGGCAACGTGGGTACCGTGGCCGTTGCCATCGGTGTTGTCGTCGTCAACCTGGTTGGAAGCGAAGGTGGCCCGGCCCTCGAATTCGGGGTGCGTAACATCGATACCCGTGTCGACGACGTAGGCGCAGACGCCCTCACCCGCGCTGTCGTCGTAGGTGTAGGTGCTAGAGCCAGGAGACGTGTTGGACAGACGAGCCAGGCCCCAGTCAGCGCCTTCCTGGGTAGCGTAAGCTTTGACAATAGCGTCGTGCTCAACGTATTCGACCTTGAAAGTAGACCTGTTAGCACTACAATTTATCGGCACCTAATAACCGGTTCGGTACCCGCTTACATCAGGCATGTTCTGCAGAGCCTCAACCTCCTCGGCTGTCATCGCGGCGGCAAAACCGGTGAACTTGTGGGAGTTGTAGGTGTACTCGATGTTGCTGGAAACCATGTTCTTGTGGGCCTCGAGAACCTGAACGCTGCTGCTGCCCCTCATCTTGACGATGTACTTGCCCTCAATAACGTCGGCATTCCGGGGCTTTAGGAGGGGAGCGGGCGAGGCACGCTTCGAGGGGGCGGCAAGCACCAGAGGGAGAGCGGCAAGGATGACAGCAGAACGCATCTTGACGAGACTAATGAGACAGATTTGAAGAAGGTAAGAGGTATGACAAGAAGATGGACTCTTCGCTTCGACAACAAGGCCCGTGAATATGGGATAGGATGAGATGAGATGGAATGGGATGGTGAGGCAAACGAAGGCTTCTTGGAGGTGGAAAACGATCCCTTTTTATAAAACCAATATCTCCCCGCCAGAGGCTATGTTTCTTTCTTCCACATCATTTGTTCGCATCTTCACCTTCCATCGTGGCTGATCATTCCCAATTCCAGTAGCTCCCATGGCATAATCACAGGCCAAGGTGAGGTGGATTCTTGCCAGGGGCTCTGGCGGTTGGGACCCCACTGCCGGATTTGGGGCTGGACAAAGGACCGAACAATTCGAGCTCGGATAGCTGTCCGTGGACGTGAGGCCTAGCAACCCTAGTTAAAAGGGCTATATGCCGGGTCGATCAGAGGTGGATACAGGCAGACAAAGCAAGACGTCGTAGGATGCAGTTTCCCATCCAACCAAGCGTGTTTGGCTGTTCGAGTTGGCAGATCCAGGCGGCTCAGGTCATAAGCTTTGGTGTCTGCCGGCGTTCTGCTGGAGAGGCATGCAAGCAATAGATGTCGATCATCTAATCAGGCCAGTCTTGTCACCAGGCTTCGGCGAATGATTGGGAGCAGACCAAGCATTCGCATCTCTTATCAGGTGGGGTTGAGATGAGCTGGGGGCACTGACGGGAGAAGCGCGCTCCAATGACTGCCACGAAGGTGCTAGAGCTAGAGATCTGGAGATGGCACGTTCGGCTGACGCCAAGAGATGATCAGCCTCGAGTTTTGATTGCAGTTGGTGGTAACAAGCAACTGGCCAAGCGAAACAGCCGGCCTCATGCTTGTCCTCGGAGTTTTGTCCTTCCCTATCTGGAATTGTTACCCCAACTTTTCAACTTTTAGAGACCAAGGGCCCTTCGGCCGATTCATAGAGTCTGGCGAAGATCGACGACAACAGCAGCGAGATCTCGGTACATTGCCATTGGCCCTTACATATTCCCCGTGATCGCTCAAGTAGGTAGAAATGATCCGCGAAATGGTCAGTGACAAACATTTCAGCGCCAAGACAACCTAACGACAAGCTTCGGGTGGAGCGAGTCGGTCGGTCGGTGCCATGGGAGGGAGCCCTGGGGGGCCATGGAAAAGCTTGGTCAGAGTTGGCCGAGGTACCAGATGCAACCGTTTCATCAGAAATAGAATTCGACGAGGCCGATGCCTGCACCACAGCCTCTGGCGCTCTCAGCCGAAGCTTATGAGCTTCGCAACTCACCATGGAGCGACCGTTTTAGCCTCCCATTGGCTCACACTGCGTTATAGCCATGACCTAGCTAGTTTGTGGTAATGGACCGACTTACGAGATGCCAAGCGCCAACCGGGTCACCATACACACGCCAAATACGTACGTAGCAGTGCTCAGATAAGGGGATGGGCCAGTTTGGTTCCCGACCGTTACCCACTCCGATCCCTCTGTGCGGTTCCGCTGCCGGAAGGCGAGTGCAAATCGCTGCCACACACGGAAACCCGCCTCGACCAGACGCATGGCCGACCTTACTCTCTGTGGAAGGACGAGGCCAGACGGTCCTGACCGGCCGGAGCAACAACATCACGCAGGGCAACATTATCTGATAGTGAGGGAATCCGGCGCTACGATTTGCGAAGTCGCCATCCGCCAAGCCAGCCCGTCTACCGCCGATCAACGACTTCTGGTACTGTAGCTCGGGTTCCGAGGGCCTGCTCAGTGACTTACGGCCTAGGCGATGCATTGTTCTTCGCCTATGCCGCGTGCTTCTCTCGTCCCACGGATATCTCGAAGACGGACAGCGCAGAGGCTAGCGACCACGTAACCTGCCTAATGAGGGAGATCATCGTGTCGGCCAAGCATTTGGCGAGGATTTGACGATGGCTTCAGCCTCGGCCCAATATACTCAATGGCGGGAAATTGGGTAGCAAGAAGCCAGCACATTTACCGTACCGGACAGGGTAACCTCGAAGGGCGCATCTTCCATATTGCATGGCTGGAAACCTGGGAAACCTGGGAAATCTGGGAAATCTGGGAAACCTGATGAGTCTCAGGTAACAATTAGGGGGCTGGTCTCTGGCCGTTTTGATGCTTGAGTATATTTCGTAATTGCGCTGATGGTAGGTAACGTTATGGTAACATCAGGTAGTCAGTCGGCCGACGGCAATTCGAGAGATGCTCATACAAGACGGATCCAGGCACGCAAGGCAAGGGCCTGCAGGCAGGGGCTCTCTCTCGGTATGTAGAGTACGTCCCGAATGGAACCCAAGACATTCAGGTACCTGCTTATGTACGTCATTGGCGTAACCTGAGCGAGTGTTACGTGCTTCCCTCCCGGCGATGGCCAAGACACTACCTACCCACCCAAGGCGGGTACGTATACATGCCCAGATACTGAATGCCGAAACTCACTGCCCAGTAGGTACCTGTACATTCAATCGTGCGTTTTGTAAAAGGCGACATCTTTTTTGTCCGAGCCTTCGCCTTTTTAATGACCTTTAAACGCCTTTAGCTACTATACACTAGTTATACATATATTCAAATGCCTAGTACGCAAATCAATTCCCCTCCCGAGACGGTAGTCTGTTGTTGATCGATCAGATATCGGATCTAATAGCCGCGAGCGATCTTCATCAGCCTACTGATCTTCAGGGACCACCATGAACGACTACGCTTGTGCTGTGCCACAAACAGAATAATAGTTACTTACGCCCCGCATGCCCACATGCCCACATGCCCGCATGCCCGCCAGATCGTAGTCGCCCATCAACGCTTCCTGTCATATTTATTTAGGATATCATGCGGCCATGGTTGGTATGGTGGGCGGTGTGCTTTATTTCAGGAAGATCTTTATGCGTAAAATATGCCGGTCTGATCGACTTAGGGATGAAGGCTCCTTCTAGTACGAGTGCTCCAATGTGTAAACATGGTAAACATGGCGAAGTCTATATTTGGTTGGCCCCGCTAACCGTGGCGTGGCGTGGCGTGGTGGCCTAAGCTGCCGATGTGGCTACGCATATCAACGAGCCACACCGTAATTCCCACTCGATCCTTTCCACTAGTCATAGCATAGTAGTGTAATATACTTTCTAACCCAGGTAGGTTAGCAATTATATGGACACTTACCTGATTTGGTGGTTCGATGAAAGTACATACACTCAATAAGTACTTACTTACAAAGCCTTCCCTGACATTTCATGTCTCGTCTTCATGAGAAACCAGAAGGCTTGTTGATCTCCAAGTTGGTGTTATAGCAAGGAAATCGCCAGTAGTCCATGGGCAATACATACTTCTCACGGTAGTATCTGCATAGTAGAGTAGATCGGTAGCAGGAACCATGGCTAATTTTAGTCGCTCTGCTGTTCAAAATCCACCACAAACCCAGTAGAATTCCCACTGGAACCATGCATGAGGAATGATGTGATCGCCCTCATCATCTTTGAGCAACATAGCCCTTGACCGTGACCAGATTCCCTTTACAGATTCCCTTTACAGATTCCCTTTACAGATTCTCTTTACAGATTCTCTTTACAAATTCTCTTTACAGATTCCCTTTGGGTGTTACTATGTATGGATGGAAGCTCTTGGTGGAGTACTAAATATCCTTGTCTAGGGATATGAGGGGTTACATTAGTTATCGCAAGTCAAGCCTTATTCGGGATTCCTTCCCAGGCGAAAACACTTGTGGAAGCAAGCTCTGGGCATATGGTGGCTGGCCTCTTAAAAATAACTTTGGATTGCAGCAGGGGGACGAGACGACTCCGTAGTATTAGTTTTCACATCAGGCCGTGCAGGGGAAAGCAGACTGCAGCGGTTCATGATTACTTTAGTAATTTACCTACCCAGGTAAAATACTACCTAGTGTAGGTAGAATAGCAGGGATTGCATGGAGGAAAACTCCCATTTGAATTGTCAGTTTACAATACTAATAATACTGACGGCTTACACGTGTAACACTGATGATTGGAACAAAAATAAATGCGGCCATCATAATAACACATCATTGCTACCACAATATTGAAGTTATAGCTAAAATCAAGCAATTAAAAGAACAATTAGTAAGAAGACAGTGCGTCGACTTTAGAAAACCCCCGCTGGTATTCTTGTGTGGTAATTAACTCAGGCGGGAAGGACTAGCCGGGGCAATAGCTTACCCCAACCTAGGAATCTATCTAGCCTAGACCAGATTCGGATTGTATCTACAACACACAAATACCTACCTTAGGTACCTACCTACCTTAGGTACCTACATACAAAGCACGAACTCGCGCTCGCACTCGCACTCGCACGGTAGAAAGACCTGATTTACCGTCCCTGTGTCCAACCACATTTAACCAGCCAGAAGATGTCCATTTCGATCCGAGACTCGATCCGCTGGCCGCCGGACCCGGCCTCGGAGCCCACGTCGACGGTCGTCCTGACGTCACCGGGGCGCCGCTTCGTCGACGTCCGGGTCCTCCTCCCAGAGGAGGCCGGCGGCGGCGGCGGCGGCCTCGACTGGGCGTTCGCGGGCACCTCGTCGTCGGCGGAGGTCGGGGACGGCGTGTGGCACACGACGTGGCGCCACGTCGTGGACTCGCGGACGAGCGCGCCGGCGTCGGTGGTGGACGAGGGGGACGTGCTCCCGCGCGGCGACGGGGTCACGCTGGAGACGGGCCGCATGGTGAACCCCGCCACGGGGCGCGTGGCCGAGTACGAGGAGGTGTGGGCCGACCTCGAGCCCGAGGCCGTGCCCGAGGCCGGCCGGGACTCACCAACCGGGTCGATTCGGGGCGCGCGCTACGTCGTGGTCGAGCTGAGCCACGAGGCGCGGGTGGAGAGGGGCATGGTGGTCTGCCTCGGCCGGCGTTGCCAGGGCGTGGTGAGGGTGGGCGATCGCTTCGCCGCGGAGAGGTGGCTGTGGGGAGACGGGACGTGGCAGCGCAAGTACCGGTTCGGTGGTCAGTGGATCCCCGGCCCCGAGCAGATGGGTCGTGATACCTTGTCCGTGGGGGATGAGGTCGGGCTGCCGGACGCCCTCCAGCGGTGGACGGTCGTCGAGGTCGGCTATTTGTAACTCTTTTCTACATAGTTCCCACTGTCTGGCTATGAATTACCCCTCGCCCATTACTACCTCGCCCCCTCCTCCATGCTCAACGCCTCTCTCGCCACCTCAAAGGCGTCGTAGTGGAACAACACCTCGCGAAACTCGTCCGACCAAGGCAGTGCCTCCGGCGGCGGCAGCGGGCCGTGATAAAACCTTCGAATCTCCTCTTCGACGCCGCGGATACGTAGCGCCTCCGGTCCTCCATTCGAGACTATCATGGTGAGGTTACATCGTGGGATCCGCAGCTTGTCAAACAGTTGAAGGCGTTCTTGGACGATGCGTTCTATTCTTCCATTTACCCCTTCCACGGGGCCCCCGGCATCCTTCTTCCCTGCCTCTGCACCGTTGTCATAACCATCGGTAGGGCTGCCCCTATAGCCTTCGAGTCCCTTGAATAACACCTCCAACACGCTCGCGCTCTCAATAGCGACCGCGCATCCCGCGGCGTGCGTCGGCAACATGACATGAGCAGCGTCTCCTATAATAGCGGTCCTTCCACGCACAAAACTCTCCAGCGGTGGACGTCTGAATAGCCGATGCACTCTGATGCCATCTTCAGAAGCCATCGATATAATACGACGAGTCGCTGGGTGAAAGTTGGATATGGTTTTGAGGACGGTTTCTTTCGCCGCCCTCGCATGCCATAGCACATCATCATACCCACTGTCTCGTTTGTCATTAAACAGCCCACTCTGAGCGTCATGGGATGGCGAAGCGTGGGTGTCGCTGGATGGAGACAGCGAAGAGGGATGATCCTCGGTATCATGCACCATGGCATTATTCAACACCCTCCCGCCACGGCAGGTATAAGTGATCCAGAGAATACGCTTCGCGTTATCAACCCAGGCGAGAAAACCCGGCGGCCTATCGCGGTACTGTCCCGCAAGCTCAGGATCCGCCATCACGTCATCCATGGAAACAAGCCAGCGGTAGATGGAGCGGCCTGTCGGCTGGGCCGGAACCGGGCGACCGGCGAAGTTGGTCAGGAGGTTGCTCTTTTCGGACTTGTCAGCCAACGCCCTCTTCTTTTCCCCGCGGCAGAGGGGGGAGGGGAAGGGGGGAGAAATCGACTTACGTGTGCGCCGTCGGCGATTATAACCAGATCTTTCTGCACCTTTCTCCCATCCGCCAACTCCAACACGCCGCTCTCGCAATCCACGCCCCGGACCTCGCACCCTAGATGGATGGCGACGGGCGTGCCTGTGCCGACTATGCTTCCGCCTCCGCTTCCACCGTCGCTGTCCAGCCGCTCGTCCTCCGTCGCGAGAGACCGCAGCCCGCGGTGCAGATCCACGCGGTGGAAGCTCAGGCTCGGGGAGCCCATCGCCGCCTCGATGTCCTCGTACGTCGATTCGAACACAGTCCTCAGGTGCGCGGCCTCGGCGTACCGCGTGTGCAGGTTGGGCATGGGGTCGGCGGCGGCGAGGTCGAAGCCCCAGCGCCGCAGCGCCGCCGTCGCGTTCGGCGGCGTCGAGATTGCGGCCCCGATCTCGTGCCCGAACCTCGAGCGCTCGTATACCTCGACGCGGAGCCCCGCGCGCCGCAGCGCCACGGCGGCGCTGAGGCCGGCGATCCCGCCCCCGACTATGCCGGCCGTCGGGGGCTGCGATGGGTCTCGTGATGGCATCGGGGAGGGGGGGTGGTCTGCTTCGCTTTAGCTCGATTCGTCGGGTTTCGCCGGGGAGCAGTTGCGAGACGACAATGGTTATCAGCGTCGACGGGGTGTGCAGCAGGTAAAGCGCCCGGGAATGCGTTAAAATACGCAGATGGCTGGGTTATCGGACTTCCCCTTCTCCATTCCGTACGGGAATCCAAGCAATGGCACGCTCACGTTTGGCAGCTTAAAGAAACCTAATCCAGATCGAAGCCTTTTTACATTTTGTTCCACACTCGCGGCCGTTTTATCAAGCAGTGCTTACGCTCTCCATCCATAGGATTAATTATACCCGGGACGCACTGCAGCAGACGGGGTAGCTAGGTTATCTATCTGCCTATAAAGCCAGTAATTGGCACCGGCTTTGTGTGGTGACTGGTCACACAGTGTCAACCCGGGCTGGGGTTATATCAATGGTGCGGATATTACCTAGCAAGCGACTACTAGCCTGTGAACGATTGATGGATGTATTTATTGTATTATCCTGAAACGTATATCAAGACCCGGGGGACGAGTGAATATACACGTGTGGCCTCTGCCGACCGGCCGGTGGCCTAATGCCCGTTTTCCATATTAGAGTTTGGGCATGCAAAAGGCTTGTTCGCTCTGCTAAACTGTGAGGATTTACTTTGGCTATCCGGTGGCAATCCTACAGTGTGGTAAAAACCCTTGCAGTAGGCATTAAGAGGTTGTGGTGCAGTGGGAAATAGCAATTTAGAGATGGGAAAAAAGATGGGCCAAGAATGGCAATCGCCGAGAGGTGTTCTATTTAAGCTACGTGAAGGTTTTCGATTTCGCATTTCACCCTAACATCTTCCCACTTGCCTCATGGTGGACTCTCACTCTACATGCACCCCTAACTGTTTTGATATGACCCCGACCCATTCATGCTGTGATCTGAATTGACTCCGCCTTGTGCCCCTGCCTCGCTGACCATGCATGAAAAAAAAAAAAAAAGGAGAGAAATCCCAAAGAACCAGAGTCGCCGGGCGCACGAGCAAGCCGAATCCATGCGCCTGGAATGTGACCGCGAAACCCTTATCCCAACCAGCATTCCACGTTGCAGGGTATATAGTCCCGACAGTATCCCAAACTAGAGACAAGTAGCCATATGGAGAAAGTTTAGACAGTTCCCAATTACCAACCTAGCACTTCAACGGCGCTGCGTGCCTCGGCTTGTGGCATAGGTTGGAAGCCAAGTTGCCGGGCTTGAGTTCCCCCCCGCAGGCGCCGCAGACCAACAGCCACCTTCCAGCCTTCCTCTTCTCCAAGAACGAATAAGAAACGTTTGCCTTCTTGGTCTTTGATGGTTGCACGCAACACATGTAAGCCGCGAGCTTTCCAATTGCCTGCTTGAGAGCCACCACGAGATGACGCAGTGCTGGATTCCATGTGAGGACCCATGCGGCAATCATCCTTACACGCGTCCAGCAGTTCAGTGAGGTAGGCATCGGCATCATCCCCCACCAGCAATTTCGGTTGACCGCGTGCTAAATACTTAAAGCGAGGGGCCGGTTTGTTCGTCACACGGGGAGATGCATTAGAGTCGGTACTGGTATGCATAGGACACCACACCTCCATGGACTTGAGAGTCCAGGCTTTTACGTCCCACTCCCGCTGGGGAACACCTCGCACATCGTCATCGATGAAGAGGCCCTCGGTTGTAATGCGTAGGATTAGCCCGTCGGTAACGTGACCGACGCCAGATACCAGTTGAGATGCGGGCGTTTTAGAGAACTGGTTGAGAAAACCATAAACGGCTTTGATGACGATTTTGTCGGGGTCTTGCGTCGTGTATGGTCGTCGTACAGATGGTGGCGGCGTCGTTCTAGACGTAGATTGAGATGGCGCGTATGATGACTCCGTAAAGATTGTCTCGCCGGATTTCCTGCGAGTATGCGATCTCGGTTGGTCATATGGACGATATGAATGTGTGTCATCATCCGTGCCACGAAACGATTGGGCCGTCGGCGGTGGTGGGCGTCGAGTACTGGTAGAAGTCGCACTCGGAACCGTACTTGGGGCTGCACTCGGAGCCGTGCTTGGAGCGGCGCTTGAAGCGACACTCGGAGCGACGCTTGGGGCCGCAGTCGGTTTAGTCGGGGAGGGGGGTTGTGTAGGCGGCTTTCCGTTTGGCCAGGGGTTCGTCCGTTCACCCACAGATGAGAAGGCATATGTACTCTTTCGGGGAGTCGGTACCTCTCTCGCTTTTGCCTCTTCAGCCTCTCTAACTGCTTCGGCTTCCTTCAGCCGGGAGGCTTCCTGTTCTTTAGCCTCCCGTTCCATGGCCTCCTGCTCCCTAGCCTCTTTCTCCTTGGCTTCCCGCTCGTTGATCTCTCGTTCAAGTGTTTCTCGGAGCCTCTTCTCGCGTTCGAGCCGTTCACGAAGTACCCTCTCCCTTGCTTCCTGAAGCCTCTTCTCTCTTAGCTCCTTTTCCTTCTGCGCCTTTTCCCGTTGTTCACGCTCACGTTGCTCTTTCTCTCGTTGTTCCTGTTCACGGGCCGTTTTTTCTAATTTTTCCCTAGTTTCACGTTCGTATTCCGCCTTTTCACGCGCCTCCTTCTCCAATCTTTGTCGAATTTCTCGCTCAAGCTCCTCTTTTTCGCGCGCTTCCTTTTCCCGCCTCTCCTGGGCAGCTTTTTCACGCTTAGCTCTCTCCTTTGCCTCCTTCTCACGTAGCTCTTTAATACGCCGAGCTATTTCTTCCTTCTTCCGTTGCTCGGCTTCTTTAGCTTTCCGTTCTTCCTCTTTCCGCCTTGTTTCCTCCCTCGCCCTCTCCCAAGAACCTTTGGTGGCCTCGACCTGTGGACGCTCTTGAGGACGTTCCGGGGGGGGTTCTATGGTAGGTTCCTTGGCACGCTCGCTGGGCTGGCTGGGTGGCGCTTTGATTGGTTCACTGGGTGGAGCTACAGGGGGTTCCCTCGGAGTCTCTTTGCGTGGTTTCCTTGGGGGCTCTTGAAGGGATTCTATTGTAGATTCTCTGGGAGGCTCATTAGGGGGCTCGTTAGGGAGCTCACTAGGGGGTTCCTTAGGGGGATCCCTGAGAGGTCCTTTGAGTGATTCTGTTAGGGATTCCTTCCGAGGCTCCTTCCTAGGTTCCTTTGGCGGCCCCTTAGGAGGCCCCTTAGTAAGCTCCTTGCGTGATTTCTTGGACGGTTCCCTAGGTGGCTCCCTAGGTGGCTCCCTCGACGGCTCTCTCGGCGGCTCTTTAGGCGATTCTTTAGGCGGCTCTATAGGCGGCGCTATAGGCGGCTCCTTGGGTGGTTCCCTAGGGGGTTCCCTGGGGGCTTCTCTGAGTACCTCCCGAGAAACTTCTCTGGGAGCTTCCCTAGAAACCTCATGTGAGCGCTCCTGAGGGCGCTCCCGAGGACGTTCCCGAGGCCGCTCTTGAGGTCGCTCCCGATGGCGTTCCCGGGGTCGCTCTTGGGGACGTTCCTGGGGGCGTTCCTGGGGACGTTCCTGGGGACGTTCCTGGGGACGTTCCTGGGGGCGTTCTTGGGGGCGTTCTTGGGGACGTTCTTGGGGACGCTCTTGGGGACGTTCTTGGGGACGCTCTTGGGGACGTTCTTGGTGACATTCTTGGGGACGCTCTTGGGGACGCTCTTCAGGGTGCTCTTGCCAGGATGACTTCGATTTCCCGGATGCAGCACTATGCTGTGAAGGGCCAGAGCGGGGAGGCGGCGGGGTGCCATGTGGTGGTGGAGGTGGCGGCGGACCATCGGGATCGGGGGCTCTCGAGTGTGGTGGCGGGCCCGTGCTTGGATACGAGCCGCCTGAATGCCCATTATCCCCCGGATTGTAGCTCCACTGGTGCCTGGAGTCCCCTCTATTCGCCGACGCCGAACCACTTTCATTCTGTATCCTCCCCAAAGCCCAGGCTCCAATACCAACAGCAAGCACTAAAAGCAACATGCCCATATTCCCCATACCCTCGAAATGGCGATACCAGACCCTGAAAGCGGGGGCGAGACTCTGGAATAGTACGACTAGCACCAAGGCTGATGCAAAGCCAGCAGCGAAGCTGTTCACATTCGGCTTCAATGACGGCAGATAGAGAAATCCAGCACCGGAGGAATGTGGCGGTATTATAAAAATATCGTACTTCCCAGGTGGAAGATTTGGGCTCGACTTCCGCGGGTTTGTGCCATGCGGCGGCGGGGGAGGCGGTTGGTCGCCCATGATGGCAATTCGGCCACTACGAAACCAATGCTCTCTGTATTGGTTCTAATTAAGCGCCCAGTATGCGGTGCGACGTATCTTGACGATGTGGTAAACGGCTCTCACGGGTCCTAGTTATCTGTGTAACGGAATCGAGGGTATTATCGAGAAGCCATGAGGAGCCAGGACATCGTCGGGAGGTGCTCGTGCTGTTGGTCGAGTCAGTCGGGTTTCTTTTTTCCTTTTTCTTTTTTCTTTTTTTCCCTTCTTTTCTTTTTCAATATTTCATTCTAATATGGAGGGGCAAAGTCGCCAAAGGGGTCAGTCAGGTAGTGCTGTTACTTACTTTGAAAGCGAACGAGAAGAAGTGCAAGTTAGGCTAGAATGTGAATGCAAGAGCCGATGCCGCAAAACTCTACGGGGTATGCCCACAAGGCAGCAACGGCAAACGCAAGAAATGATATACACAAAAAAAGTAAGTCGGCTGCCACGGGTGGTTAAAGAATCCGGGTTGTAAAAAGAGGCTTCCTGCGGGTATCGAGATTGTGACTTGTGCACTTTTGGCGGGAGGTGGGAGGTGGGTGGATAGATAGATGGGATGGACCTGAGGGGGGGTTATTTACACAAACGGGGCGGTATCAGCACCTCTTCACTACCGAGCCGTTAGCTAAGCAAATGGGTATCCAATTGGATGGCTCGGATCGCTCGAACCGATCAACAAGGACACGAACGCAATTTGCGTTCGCTCGCTCGACCAAGACCCCAAAAGAAGAAGTGCTGGGTGTGGTGTGGCTGCGCATTCACTAGGTAGGTTAGGTATGTTTACACTAGATTAAAGCAGGCCGAAAGTAGGCAGCAGATTTGGGGAAGGAAAAAAAATTGTGGACCGAATTTGTTGACGCCAAGCGCAACCAGCAATCAGAGAAACCTTAAGCTCCTGCAGGACTGGCGCCACTGTGACCAGTGACAGCTTAAGCTCATGCAGATATCCACACAATCCGCCAATTAGGACTGCACAATAGCTCTTAGCGGGAACACGTAGCGGAGACACTTACCCAGCATCAGAACCATGGCCAAAAACATCTAAACGTCTTGGGCAGCAACAAACCGTCCAGTCCAGCCACCTTCCGCCTACCTACATCCGCCTACTGTGCATACCTAGGTTAGGTATGTGAATAGAGCGAGCACCACGCTACCTATCTAGGTACACATGGCCTCCAGGCCATCTACACTAAATACCAAGTGAATATTAGGTCGTACCTACTGTCTTGCCGTGCTTGGTCAGATATGCAGTGAAGATAGCGAGGTCCCAATCTCCAGCGATTACCTTCCTCACGAATATATGGAGCCTTCAAATTTGATAGTTGATTCTGAACTGATCGTCGTTATCAAATTCCGAATGCGAAATAGCTGTGTAGACTATGAACTGTGACTAGAGGTTTCATCGCAGCTTGGAGAGTAGATCGCAAAAGCGATCACCATTAGTATGTAAACATATCTGCTCCCCCTCGCGATGACATAACCCAATCACTCCTCCCCCGGGCTGCCCTGGGCTATCTGACCCAGCCTACCCATATTTTGAGGGCCATGGGAGGGGGCGGGGGGCTTTTTACACTAGATAGCGGGGGACCAATGCCAGCCAAACAAGTCGCAAGCAAGTCATGGCAACCACAGTATCGTCCGGCATCTTGGCCGTTGAGTGGCCCAAATCGTACCACAACAGCCAGGAGAAGGAAACGTCAAAGAAACGAACGACGATGGAAAGCACCCTCACTTTGTCCGGGCCGACATCCCACCATCGCAAAAATCCACGAGAATATCAATTTTCCCAGCTCCGATCGCGGATCTCGCCACTATTCAGGGGTCTGATCTGGGATTTACCGTATTATGGTATGATGATCCCTCCAGGAATCGCTGAACGAAATCTCCAACCACCACATAGGCATATCTTCCATACTTTCCTATCCTCGATGGAGACCATTGCAATGGAAGTGAGACATATAGATTTGAAGAAGAAGAATCCAATTGATACTTAATTAAAGATAATTAGAATCGCTAGATAAGGGAACAAGTAGTTCACTTGTTCAACCCCATACTTCTCCAATTCGTGTTGTCTAAGACACCTGCGGTTGCTAGGCAACGCCTCCGTAGAATCAAATACCAAGACCCACTACACACATACAACAATCAGCATTCGGTAGATTCCCTGGAATAGGATAAAAACATGTTACCCAGACCACAGTCGCATCTGTTCAGTATACATCAGACGAGGCTAAAAGAAAGTAGAGGGAGGGCATGAATCGAATTGGACTGAGGTATCATTGGGCTGACGCCATACATAAATGTGTCCGCGCCACCTGCGTGCTGCGTGATGGGACGGCCCGCGAAGTTCCATGCGAATTGGGGTAGTGTCTTATGTATGCACGGGTAGTCAATTTACATGTGAAGCTGGCACAAGTGCATTTTTTGGTCTGTGTTTTATGACCCCCGTAAAGGGGACTTATCCTTCCACCATTATGTAGTGTACGATTGGAGCTGTCTGAGGGGAGGCCGCCTATAGAGATGAAGATGTTAACGTTGCTACGAACCAACAAGACAGAGAATCGTGCAACCTATGATGACTATTGCCCACCGTGTGATAATGTTTCCCTAATTCCTTATCACCTGCATATGTATAATGCGCGCGGAGGGCGCACCCATTGGGCATGCCATAGCTAGAATCGCGAAGCGATGGGCAGTAAACTTATCCAATATCTGCTGGGCATTTCCATATGGCTGCCAGGACCAAAACAAGGGATCAAAACAAGGTCTTTCTACATATTCGGTAAACAGTATCGCAGTGTGATGCGTGTATACTCTCGAAGGCGGTGTCGAATCATACAGGGTGCCTTCACGGACATCTTGAACGCAAAATTTGGGCTTCGAAACGGTAGTTTATACTGACACGCTGTTGAGATGACTGAGTAATTGGCATGCCCTTGTCGGCTATTTCTAAAGGTCAAGAATTCCCCATACCTGAGAAGGTTCTAGGATCCTAAGGGCACATCTCACTTCTTTGATAGGTATCAATGCCTAGGGGATATTTGTACGATTAGCACAAGACATATGGTCTAGCAAGGATCAGTGAAACTTCATACAGAAAACGTAGTTAGCAAACAGAAATCTACTTGTTCTACCATCACAGAATCTGCCTGAAGAGTGGTGTTACATATACCGTGATAGATTGTAATTTGTATAAGTGATGCAGAGGAATAGGCTAGAAAGTGTCGTCGTCGCCCTTGTAAACGGTTATCAGGGATCAGTTGCTCATTTGGAGTATTAGAATTAAAGATCTAAAGTCTTGAACATATAACTATTCTCGATTTCTGAGCAACGGTAAAATAGACAGCAACGACTTAGGCGGTTCACTTGTATATCCTTCGTCATGGCTTTGATTATAGGCGGTGACAACCAGGCACTCAGAGACCTAAGTACAAGCTCGAGAGCAACGAGGTTGTTAACACAATTGTAGTGTGCCAGTGATACCCAGAGCTGGGTGCCACAGCCCGGCTCGGTGCCGTCTTGTTGGTTGTCCGTTTCACCACGGCGCCCTTGCGTAGATTATCAAAGAGAGAAGCTAACACCTCGTGATTAGTGGGGGTTACTTGTACCACACAAAGCTTTCCAATGTCTTGATAAGTTTTAAGGGGTGTTGGTAGTTCGCAAGTTGTGGCAAAAGGGTTACAGTATTGCCTAGGTAGTGGTGCCCCTAGAATCGGCGGCGATGTGGTAGATAAGAATCAGTGACGTAAAGTTAAGTGAATGGTCGAGACTCTCGTGCCCTGTGACGGGCTGTGGTCTGGGTGGAGGCTCTCCAGATTATGTACCAAATGGCCGTCACCCGTGGGGAATGAAATGGCGGCTAGTGACAGTGCGTAGTTGTTTGGTAGTTTGGTAGGTTACCATGTATGTATGTGCGTGCTTACAACACTTAGCGATAAGCAAGCAATGGCGGCTAAAATGATGTGATGTCCATCGTCTAATAATAAAGAACAGAGGGTGGGCCAGACACCTACCTATGCCTATGCACGAAGTTAGTATGTGGTATAATTACTTATGTTATGTGCGGAAAGCAGAAATGAAACCAAGATCTTGCAATGTTAAAATCTTCCCAGTTCAACGACAGTTAGCTGACCTTGAGCAAATTGTTAGGGGTACAAGATCAATGTTATAGTTATTACTGTCACCTTTTGCAACAATATTGTTCGCATCGGGATTTTGCCGCTCGCATCGCATTATCGCCCCTGTCTAGGTATGGAAGGTTCACTATGCTAACACCTGTACGATTTGTGTGCTTATGTAGCCGGACCTTCCCCTACGGTAGTGGCTGGTAGCAGTGATAAAAGAATACCGTACGTTTCTCGGCCGAAGGCAAATGGTGTAATTGTCATCGTTATGAGTGTGCCTTGTATAGCCTTGGGAAGCCGAAGTTTGGCTGATGAGCTTCTAAGGGTACAGTATGCGGAACATACAGGTAACAATGCCCGTGATATATCCGCATTTGTATCACAGTACGTCGTACTGTATGCACGATGTTCGGAGGATCTGCTATTTTCGCAATAGCGAGAAGCTGCCGACCGACCCGAGACCCCATGGCGATGATGGGGTGTGGTAGGGAGTCTCTTTGAAGTGAAATACCGGGGAGCGATGGACTCCAGATGGGATCTCTCCGAGCTGTCGGTCGTTGGTGCTGCTAGATTAGATTGGGTTGGAATTAATTTAATCCATCGCGCAAAGAGATAACCAGGGTCGAATGCCCGTCTGTCAACATACTTTGTAATCAGGTAAAAAAGGGCTCAGTAACTACATAGCGGGAGGGCCCAATGTTATGCAGAAATGCCAGGTATACATACATACATATATAGTACTCGGGAAAAGACTGTCTCAGCCGATTGACTTGTTTTGATAGGTTCAATTCCGGTCGGGTCATCCGTCAGATTACAGGATCTTGAAATCTTATTCCCACTTCTGCAACCCCATGATGCCCCCCCTTGCAATCATGTCTGTATGTAGGATGTAGGTAGTGTACGTGCAAATAAGTCCCCGACAACCGACAACACGGGCTTGCACAGGAAGTGATCGACAGTGCCTCAGATACTATGCATATGCACATATATATATATGTATGTAAAACTACCTACACGAGATGCAGGTATGAAAGCTCCACAACCAATCAAGAGCACCTTCTACATACCGTTCCCAGAGCGAGATACCCGGCCCTACCCGGCCTGAACATACGTGCATTACGAAGTCGTACTGACCGGATGCTGAGGAATCAATACATATATCATGAGGTCAGCAGTCAGCTAGGATAATTACCTAAACGAATGAGCATGCATGTGAAGGCGCGACCACACTACCGCCGCACTTAATGAAAGAACGTAGCGGAATGGGACATAACCGCCGCTTACACTTGGTTTGTTGTTACGAACCACCTTGGAAGCATGTGCCAGAGACTTCCTAATCTCTTAGTGTAGCCTGTAGATAGTTACCTACAAGTAGGTATGTCATGACACCACAAAACTGGCCTGCACATGTATTTGCAAGGGGTTTCTAGATTGCTTCTATTTTTGTTTAAGCTGTCTCTACGATGTGGACAATGTCCTCTATCTCAATCATTCACTAGTTGACTTGCGTCGACTATGATTATACATCGTCGCGTCGCGTCCACTGGTGGCGGATTTTGCAATCTTATTAGTTAAATTCTGCGTGGGTTTTTAGGAGACTAGAAGGATTGAGCATTACTCGCAGTAGAAGTTTATAGCATCCTCGCGAATAGCAAAACCAGTCGGTCGGTAAGCTAACAAGGTCCAACACACCACATTTGGACAAACTATGACACACTCCTCTCTCTCATTTCTCAAATGACCTAATATCTAGGGAAGGAATTATTAGGTTTATTCAGGTGTAGCGTTTGTTATACGTTATACATACAAGTATGTGCTAATTGCTGCAACAGCATGATGATGGTGGGTAGAGAGCACCTCGCCCACTGTATAGGTAACCATAATTAGATTCCCAAACCTATCTTGTGGTTAGTATACTACCTAGGTACGTACTTGTATTGGTTATCGAGAGGCGTGTTGGCTAGGTATGCGGCATGCGGTGTACACTACTATATTAGGTACCTACCTAGAGATATGGTGTGGTGCAGCACTACTTGAGCACTGTTTGTTAGTTATCCAATAGGCATACACTACCTAGTGTACTTAGTAGGTAGTACACTAATGTATAACGTCCAGCTGCTGCGCTAGGGTCGCACCAGGGCTTACCGGTCTTCAACCGGGGTATGCGTCTTGAGGTCTTGACTTCCTCGGTTGCACGTTGCGAACACCCTAGCCACCTACTTACACTACACTACTTACACGTGCAGTGTAAGGTAGGCGTGTACACTATGTATATACAGTATATAGACATGTACCTTTATACTGTATCGACGGGACCGAATTCTCCAATTGGGGCAGATGTCGGGGTATGGCACGGCATAGTGGGGTTCTAGTGTACTTGTACACTACAGTGCACGTAAGTCCCCATCACAGAAGCATAGGAACTCGGTTCCCTTTCTGTTACCTAGTATATTTTACCTCATAGTTGACCAGACCCCGGCCGAAGACTCGAAAGCGGAAGTCCAGTCTTACTGAGGGTCCGCGAGGGTCTTAGTATGGAGCGTGCTCAAAGGGAGCCAGCGGTGGAGACAAGAGGAACCCGTCCCGTGATGTCTACAATACGGTGCTTTGTTGTGGTTGTCGTTGTTGTCGTCGCTGGCTGCCGGGCTCGTGGATGAGTGATATACGGCCGTGGCCGTGATGGCATCAGATCAGTCCCTGGCCAAGAGAAAGAAAGCCTGTCGATGTCGATGTCATAGTGTGCATGCAGCAGGCATTGGTTCCCGTTTCCAAGACATCGTCCAAGACGGTTCCAAGACTCTAGCCAGGCAGAACAAGCCGTTCCTACTGGTCTCGGCAGAAGCTTGTCTGGGTCCGAGCTGTGAGGCGTCTGCATCGACCCGACTTGGCGGAAGCTTGAAGTCGCCACCTGGTCGCCTCTTGCACGTCTCGCGCCTCTTGTGCCTCTCGCCCTCCCTTCTCCTCTCCTCGTTGTCCACCCTGCCACGCCACATTGCTGACCTATGTATCCGCGGGCAGGCGGGAGGCAGGCAGGCTACCATGCTTGACTACCATGCCCGACTATTTCTACAGATGTTCTTTCGTGCTTCGATGCACATCCCTGCTCGCCACCTCTATCATCACTGGTCGGCCGGCCTGTCCTATCTGCGGGTAGTCTGCTAGCAGTTCCAAATACTGGATCTGGACTGGAAATACGAGCCCTCTCGTTGGCCGCCGCATGTCTATCTCGACCGCTGCTTTGGAGCCAATCTAGGTGCAATCTAGGTCTGATGTGCAATCACACAAATGGAGCAACACCTCCCTCATTGGGAAGTATAGCCGGTGCCACCTCGGCCAGCTCCTCATCCACACGATGAGGGTAGAGAACGAGCTGAGTCGAAGCCTTGTAGCGAGCTATCCTCTAACGCCCTCCATCCGGCCTAGACAGTTCGGGCCCCCTATCCGCGTGGGATCGTTACAATCCCTCCGCACATCGCTCCATACCGAGATAACGGACACAAAGCACGCTGACTGGTTGTGTTTTCCATCAAGTCTCCCCTGTAATCATACGGTGCCCCCGTCCGTGTGGTGCTCCGTCAGCCTATCTTGAACGTGCTTCGTAACTGGGATTAGCGTGGTTTGTTAGCCTAAGTAGCTTCACGTTTGCATATGAAGTAACATGGTGTCTTGTCGCGTCAGTACGCCTGGTACGCCCTATCAGTCCTTAGTTAACTGCGGAGTGCATACGGGGGAGTACCCTGGACATTTACCCGTCCGTCACCCTGTTCGTGTGATGTTTCCTTGGTCTGCATAAATCCGTCGCGTGCCCCCTCAACCAATCTCGCCCTCCCTTCTTGTCTCTTTCTCTCATCGTGTCCATCGCTACTCCGACGCGCCTGCAGGACGACTTTGACGATGGGTGAGCTTCGCCAGCCTGGCCCGGTGCACATGTGAGGTGACTAACCGTGTGGTGTACAGGCAACTCAAGCGATCTCGATCGTGTTCCCACGGGGGATGAGAAGATTTCTCATACCCCTCCGGGAGACAAGCACAATGCCTACCTTGACCCGGCCGTAATGGCGTCGGATTACGAGGGCAAGCCAACACCAGAAGAACTTGCCACCCTGCGCCGAGTCCCCGGCAACCTCCCGGTCGTCGCTTACTTGATCTGCATTGTCGAGTTCTGCGAGCGTGCGTCATTTTACGGTGTGCAGCCGCTGATTTCAAACTTCGTGAACCAGCCTCGTGAGTTCACCCGATACAGCTCCAAGAGCCACCACAAGTGGCCTCAGCCGCTCTTCGGATGCCGGGTGAAAATGAAATCGGTTCTCTACGGGTACTAACATGAATCATCATGCAGTGCCGAAAGGTGGAAATGGGTTCGGTGCTCCGCCCCGGGGTGACCAGCAGACGGCCGGTGCTTTGGGGCTCGGAACGGTCACCGCCAATGCCGTGACGCAATCCTTCAATTTCTTGGCCTACGCCCTCCCCTTGGTTTTCGGTTATCTCGCCGACACTCGGTTCGGTCGTTTCAAGATCATCTGCTACGGTGTCGGAGTGTTCGGTATTGCTCACATTCTGATGGTTGGTGCCGGTTCAAAGGATCTGCTCGCCAACGGCACCGCTAAGGCGCCTTACTTCATCTCGGTCTACGTTCTTGCCATTGGTGCTGCTATGTTCAAGCCCAATGTTTCGCCGTTGCTACTCGATCAAGTGACCCACACCGTCCCCAAGGTTATAACGCTTGCCAGCGGTGAGCGCGTGATCCAAGATCCGGAGTCTACAACGGAGCGTGTGATGCTGTGGTTCTACCTACTCATCAATGTCGGTGGCTTCTTCGGTGTTGCCACTTCGTACGCTGAGAAATACGTCGGCTGGTGGTTGGCTTTCCTTCTTCCCCTTCTGCTTTACATCCCCCTCCCATTCCTCCTGTGGTTCCTCTACAGCCGCTTGGTCATCCACCCGCCCGGAGGAAGTGACCTTGCCAACGTTTTCCGCGTGCTCGGTGTGGTCCTTCGCCGTGGAGGTATCAAGCGAATTGGCCGGAAAGGGTTCTGGGATCTGGCCAAGCCCAGCGAAATCGAGAAGGCCGGCCTGAACATCAAGACTCAGTGGAACGACGCCTTTGTCGACGATGTCCGCCGCACCTTCCAGGCCACCGGTATCTTCTCCTTCTTCCCTATCCAGTTCCTGAACGACAACGGTATTGGCTCCGCCGCGAGCTTCCTGACCACAGCCTTGAGGACTGATGGTGTGCCCAACGACGTTATCTCCAACTTCAATTCTCTTAGTATCATTGCCTTCGCGCCCATTCTGAATTATCTTTTCTATCCCGCCCTCCGGAAGCTGGGCATTCACTACGGCCCCGTCGCCCGTATCACCACAGGTCTTGCCATGTCAACGATCGGTGGTGTTGGCTACACCGTTATCCAATACTACGCCTACAAACTCTCACCCTGCGGTAACAAGGCCACCACCCATTGTGACATTGGCGAGGGTGTCGCACCGATTTCCATTTGGTGGATGGCTATCCCTTACGCCATCGGTGGTATCTCCGAGTTGTTCATTAACGTGCCCGCTTACGGTATTGCGTATTCTCGTGCTCCCGTCAATATGAGGGGCCTCGTATCCGCCATCAACCTGTTCAACACGGCCATCGCTTATGCCATTGGCCTGGCCGCCTCATCGGTCATCACCGACCCTCATCTGGTTTGGGATTTTGGCGGCTCAGCGATTGCTGGCGGTATCCTGACCGTCATCTTTTACTTCACTTTCCGTCATATCGACAAGGAGGAGTACCATCTCAGCCAAAACCAGGACGCCCACCTCGAAATGTCGGGCACCGTCAACGTGGTTGGCGAAAACGAGCTCAACAAGAGCGTCAACCGACCCGCTCCCATCGCGGACAACGAGGAGATGATGATTTCACAGAAACAGTAAATGACGTGACGTGATGAGGGAATGCTTACTGGGTACCGGGTGCCTCACGTGGGCTTGGAGGGCGGGGACTGGCCAACAAAAGTCATGTTGGCGCAGCGTAATATAATAGCTATAAAGCATGGCCTTGCGTTGCCACTCAAATATGCATTGACCAATACATATCATGATACCCCTTCTAATAATGGCATTCCGAAATATTGTATGACAACAACTTATTGTGATGATGCAGCATGAGTGGAAAGCATCCGTTTGTATATTGAAGCGTTGTACTCAGCGCGGCATACTGACATTCTTAGTAATCGACTCGATTTGCCAAGCGTCAGCGCCCTCTGCGCGTACTAGGAAAGCAGCGAACGGCACAGCTAGCCCTAACCACAGGACCCCAGCTTCGACTCCCAACGATTACTCAGCTCAACTTGGCAATGAGGCTGTCATCCCAACCCTTCTCTCACTGGCGAGGCGCTTCACTTCCATCAACTCACCGGTAAACGTGCTTGCGCGACGACAGGTTTAACGACTGGTCACTGTAGCATTGATTCAGGCCCAACAACAACGCAATAACCAGCATTAACTGTCCCAGGCGCTTTAGGATGGTGATTTAGTCCATACGGAATTGCATACGAAATTGCACGCTTCCTTTCTTGCCTGCATGCCCTTCCGCATGCCCTTTCGTATCCTCAAGATCGACCTTTCAGTCTCAAGTGCACTCTCTAGCGTCTCAGCGAGTCCGCGAGGTTTGGGCAGAGTTTGGGCAACCCCAGTCTGCCCGAGCTGCCCAACCCCTTGCGCGCCCCTTACGGCCGATCTCCTGCGACGATAGGCAGGTGAGCGCGAAGCGTTGTGGCGGGTGACGGCGCCGATCTGCCATGGCTGGCTATCTATCTAGAGCTGGGAAAACGCGTCCCGGCCAATCAGAGAGGGGAGAGAGGGAACCCCCATTGTGAGCACGATTCCCGAGGCAGCTTTCTCGTATGTTTGTGTTTCGCAAAACCAGTATCTCCGGGGCCCTCGTGTCGCCCGGAAACCGGGTGAAACCGGGTCCTCTTCTTCCAGTTCCGTGTCGCCGGGTCAGGTGGTCAGTCATATCACGCAAACAGCGATCCGCTCTACGGAACATGAAAAACGTCGCTCAGCGGGTTGATTAAGCACGGTATCTAGCTACTACATACATAGCAGTAGCAGCCTATCTTAGATACCATACATATTGCCGACCGCAAAACCCAAGGCGTTTACGTGGACTCGGCCCCCCGGTCGACGGGGCTTGGCAATCAATCGGGAAGGTCGGTGGTCGCGATCGGCGCCGCCTAATCTACTGTTGTCCATGGCGTCGAGTCCGGGATGGGGTCAAGTCCCTTAACCTCACGGCGGCGGCGCAGAGCCCTCGCCATTCTCGTCCGCTGATATGACCATGTGTCGGGCTAAGAGATGAAGATTGGCCACGCGTGAAACTCGGTGGGAATCGGCACGACTGGCTCCGCGAATGCTTCTCGCTCTCGGCAGGTCTTTAAGTGCCTATCTAGAGCAGGATGGTGCAAATATGATAGTAGCAGAGTATGTATATAAGAGACGGCCTCCGTCCTGTTATGGGCGGTGGTTGCTGCTGGATTCCAGTCTAATTGAACCGCTCCCTGAATTCAAGCGTATCCGTACTCACCCTTCTGGTCCGCAGTCTTGTCTCGCTCGTAGCCTGTCATCATGTTCGGCTCTAAGGTTCGAATGGCCTCTCTCATTCAACTCGCTACCCACTTACAATCCGATCACTAACCAATGAGTTTAGATTCTCCCTGTCGTCTTAGCGATCGTGTCCGCCGTAACCGTATCCGGCGCCGCCATCGAGAAGAGGCAGTCATGCGCCAAGACATGCGGCACCGTCTGCTACACACAGTCAGACATTGATGACGCCGTGGCACAGGGCTACGGGTACCACGAGAATGGCGAGACAGTCGGTACGTCTTCTAAGTTCCTTTTACACCCTTCCCTCCTCGTGGGAGTGACCCCCGGTCATATATATACATACATATAAAGAGTCCAAACTAGCTGGTTGTCTCTCCCCGAAGGAGGCGGCACTAGTCGGAAGGGAGGGATACAAAAAGCATCATTTGGAACGAAAGACTCGCTGATATGTTTTCAACCCGACCTCCAGGCAGTAACGATTACCCCCATCAATATAACAACTTCGAGGGCTTCGACTTCCCCGATGCGGGCCCGTGGTACGAGTTCCCGATGCTGAGTTCCAACGAGGTTTACACAGGCGGCTCGCCTGGCGCCGACCGCGTCGTTTTCAACGAAGCTGGTAATTTCCAGGACGCAATCACCCATACTGGAGCGAGCGGGAACAACTTCGTCGCCTGCACGTAAAATTATAAAGTGGAAAAAGTGTGTAAAAAACAATAAATAAATAAATAAAGGAGCTACTCTTAGAAATTCTTATCTTTGCTGGTTCGACCGCATTTCCAATGCCTGAAAAGGATCAGGAATGAATGCGTAAGGGGGAAGGGGAGGGATGGCTAGACTTTGAAGCTGCTGCTGTGACTGTCACTAATTGCTTATGTGATACCGGAGTATATCATCGCAATTCGTTGTATATCGTTTTGATAACTAATCGGACAGGGACGCTTATACCCGGTTATCGATGTGTACTGAATTCACAAACCGACCGACTTAATCTAGTTGTGTATCCCGTTCCTCTGTTTCCATGTTCTATAATCGTCAGGCCGGCCAATATTATGCCATGGTATTATTAAAAGCGCATGCACTCACCGTCTCTGATTCCATAGATACTAACGTAAAGTCAACGCCAAGACTTACCTCAAAAGACGTTTCGCTCCCAGCCGGCACGACCCGTTCCAGCGCCACCCAGAAGCTCGGGAACAACTCCTGGTACCTAGGTAGATACATTTTGTACGGCAGGCCACATGGTTTGGATACAATAATAAGCGAGAGATCGGAATTGGCCATGACCTCGTCTGATGTCTCGAAAGGCCAACTCGGCATCATGTCGGTGGTAAGCCTCCTCGACCCCCACTCTCGTCTCACGAAAATGCAAAAATCGAGGGCGCAAAAAAAAAAAAAAAGAAAGAAAAACAAAGGCAGGAACAATACACTAGCATGATACAAGAATTCAAGAGAGAGGGAAAAAGAAGCGCCGATTGGATCAGTGTCAGCTGAGAATGAGGCGAAAAGACAGCCTCACCAAGTATGTAGTTCATACCTGGTAATACTTCCGTGACTTCGGACACCATGTCAACCGAGGCTGCTTATGTCGAGACTAGACAATGACAACAATGTACGTAGTAGGCCATTGTAGATCTAAAGACAGGGAATTGATCCTTTCCCTACCTATCTAGCCTATCTAATTCGTAGCTCTCTCCGCATAACCCACCTAGTGCGGTAGAGCGCTTCCCAAATGCTCCCCCCAATCCCCCAATGCTTATACCAAGTAAACAATAGGCCCCTAACCGGTGCCTAGCTCCTGACTACAATCGGCCCGTCACTCACGTGAATGGGCGGCGGTAGGTGGATGCACAGCATCGCGTCGAGGATGAGGTGGGATAAGATCCGTGTCAACCTTCGAGAGAGAAATCGGACAATTGCATAGTAGTGTCGTTGTTGTCATGCGTCCTTCACACATTCTCAGGCGACATCAAATAAGGTAAGTTACACGCAGCAAAAGCCGCATCGCACCCAATAAGCGAGTTCGCGCCGGACGACGACGACCTCAAGGACCCGAGAAAGAAAAAAGAGGGGAGGAGAAAAAAAAAAAACCCACAAGATGAGGAGCAAGGCGATGACGACGACAACGACGGCGTGGTCGGCGAGTCTATGGCTCGCCATGGCCGGCGCCGCGCGCGCCGAGACCTTTGACTATATCATAGCCGGCGCGGGCACCTGCGGCCTCGTGCTCGCGAACCGGTTGTCCGCGGACTCAGCGGTCCGCGTCGCCGTCATCGAGCCGGGCGAGGACGTGCGCAATAACGCCAACGTCACGGACCCGGCCAACTTCACCGTCCCGTACGGGACGTCCATCGATTGGCAGTACTCGACCACGCCACAGCCTGGCGCGGGCAACCGCACGCTTGACGTGAGTGGTTCCCTCGATGATGCTATCCCCCCTCTCCTTCCCTCGCCTTGGCGTCCCGATAGGATAGCGGGTAGTCCCTGTTAGGTTGGACTTGTGGCTTAGAAGGGGGGGGGGGTGTCTAGTGCTTGGGGAATCAGCTGTTGACCTTGACCATCATCCATCGTAGTGGCATGCCGGCAAGGCTATTGGCGGAACAAGCACGATCAATGGTATGTAATAGAATAAACATGAAACCAATGCGCGCAGCCGTGTACTAGAACAATCTGTATACCTAACTATATGCGCGCTTTGTACAGGAATGACCTATATACGCGGCGACAAGGCGCAATTTGATGCGTGGGAGGCGCTGGGTGCCAAAGGCTGGAACTGGGAGACCCTGTACCCATACTATAAAAAGGCCGAGAAGTTTACTGTCCCGAGCGGCGCCCAGGCCGCGGCCGGTGCCACCTATGACCCGGAGGTCCACGGCGACGCCGGCCACGTCCACACAGGTTTTCCCTTCTCCCTTGTGAACGGCAGTTTGCACGACCTAGCCGTGGACACCTGGGCGGCGCTGGGCTACGAGCTCAACGAGGAGGTCAATGCGGGGAGCGTACGAGGGTTTAGCGCGTGGCCGCAGACGCTAGATCGAGATCGAAATATACGATCCGACGCCGCTCGAGCGTATTACTACGACATCGACGACAGACCAAATCTCACGCTCATCAAGGGCACTGTCAAGAAGGTGACCTGGGCGTCTTGCACGGCGAGCAGCCAGGACGCAGTTGCGGATGGTGTGGAATATGTAACCCCGGATGGGGGGCTGATTAAGGTGACAGCTGCCAAGGAGGTCATCCTATCCGCGGGTGCGCTGCGGTCGCCGCTCATCCTCGAGAGCTCCGGTGTCGGAAATCCAAGGTAAAGGAGCCCCAGTTGGCACCGTGTAATGCGATGGTGTGTCCCATGTATGTGTGTATTGACGTGTATCCGCTAGTCTCTTAAGCAAACTCGGTATCAAGCCGAAGATCGACCTCCCGGGAGTTGGGGAATACCTCCAGGAACAGCCCAACACAGCCCTCGTATATAGTGGCACACAGAACGTATCCGGTTTCGCTCCATACGCGACCTTTTCGACGGCGGGTGACCTGTTCGGCGATGAGACACCAGCCATAAAGGCGTCAACTTCGGCTCAAATACCGGAATGGGCAGAGAAGGTGGTAGCTGCCAGTAATGGAGCGGTCAAGGCGGCAAATGTTGAGAAGCTATTTCGCATCCAGCACGATTTAATCTTTGAGAAAAACGTGACAATCGGTGAGACGCTGACGGCGATCTTCGGGGGAGAGTTCCTTGTGTCAGCCATGTGGCTTCTGTTGCCCTTTTCGTGGGGTAGCGTTCACCTCACTTCCGTCGACGCCATCAACACCCCGGTCATCGACCCAAAGTATTTCCTTGTCGACTTTGACCTCGATGTACAGATAGGCCTGGGGCGTACGGCGCAGAAATTCTGGAATACGGAGCCCGTGAGTGATATTGTCGGCACCCGTGTTTCGCCTACGGATGACGATGTGCCGCTCAATGCGACTGATGGGCAATGGGCTGGGTATATTAGCGATTCTTGTGAGTCTGCCTTTATCGATTCACTTCTCTCTCTCTCTCTCTCTTTTTTTTTTTTTTTTTTTGTTTTTGTTTTTAAACAAACTCTCCTCTTCCCTTTTCCTTTCTTTTCTTTTCTTATCAACTCCCTCTGTTTCTTTTATCTTTTATAAGCTTCCCTCTCTTTCGCGTGTCCATCTCGACCGATTCCCCTTTGTCATTCCCTGCCCTCCCATTGGTTCATTGATTGGATATGGACGTTAACCGATGTGGTGTTGTAGTGACGCCCAACCACCATCCTCTCGGCACGGCGTCTATGATGTCTCGCGAGCTCGGTGGCGTGGTGGATGCTGAATTGAAGGTTTACGGCACGAGAAACGTCAGAGTGGTGGATGCATCCGTATTGCCCCTGCAGTTCAGTGGCCATCTGACTGCCACGCTGTATGCCGTGGCAGAGAGGGCCGCCGAGATTATTGCCGGTGCTGTTTGATATATAAAACCCATAGAGTGTGCCCGTAACCTACCGAACTTGCTTGAACCATGTTGGGATAGACGGTTGAACAAGAGTAGTTTACCCTAATCATGATCTGGCTGTATCGTGTATGTATATGTGTGTATGCATGTATGCATGTGTGTGTGTGTGTGTGTGTGTGTGTGTGTGTGTGTGTGTGTGTGTGTGTGTGTATGTATGTAATAGGTATGTGTATGTGCACGCGGATGGGTTCTTTGTAATATACCTATGTAATAGGCAAGTGCCTAAGGTAGGTAAGATACCTGTCGGTTAGGTTAGGTATAGGTGTGTCTCAATGAGGTATCCATGAAGAGGCAGAAGCAGGTAACAACTAATGTACGCCAGACGCTCTTTCAATTCGAGCCGCTTTACCACCGACTCGGAGTTTCGAGAGAAGCAACTACCTACCAGGCACTACCTTTTTTCCTAGGTAGGAGCACCAAGTACCTAATGCACCCCCAACAACCCAACAACCCCTTTGCGGAACCTTAGAAGCTACCTAGGTACCTAGATCAAGGTGTGCTACTAGGAGGTACTATACCATGCCTTCCTAATATACCATCGGGTTCACGGTCGTTGTGGTGCATTAGGTAGGTAATTATAACTTTAAATAAAGGGTGCAGTGTTTTGGTTGGATTACGCAGCTCTGCTGCAGGTAGATACTTAGATATCTGCCTCTGTCAAACATCCTTGTAAGAAGAACATCAGGGGTTGTTTCCATGCCTATCTATCCCTGAACCTACCTACCTACCTCAGATACTAAAGTTACTTCCTTACTGTTTCCCCTTGGATGTTGTGTGTGCGGATCGTCTGGGATTGGTTGTAAGGGATATATTCAATGATAAATGCCGCCTAGTTCTCTGCAATGAGGTGAAGTGGACTATTGGTACAATAAGAAGAAACCCCAGGGGAGAAGGGGGGTTGAGTGGGGGTTAAAAGGAGTATGTTTTATAGTAAAAGTGAAAAAAACTAAAGGCAAAGGAAGAAGGGGGCAGGCAACAAGAGATTGGTTGCCTCAGGTAGGTAGGTAATCTTCACACACATAGTTCAACACCTGTCGAGCCTATTATATACTACCTACTGTACCAAGTACAAGTATTAATGGGTGAAGAAGGCACCAAGCATACCACTCCTTCGCATTCACACCACTCAGCTCACCACCAAGATCAACACTTAGGTCAAGACTTAAATCATCACTACTTAGATCACTACTTAGATCGCCATTGAGCTTGCGCACGTACTTGTGACTTCCGCAAGCATCCTCGCGCTTCACCCATCTTCCCTCCCCATCTCTCTCTAAACAAGAACCGCCAACAACAAATAAGACAACACGAAACAGGACGTGATAAAACACAGTACACAGTTACCATCAAACCAGCACTAATAACCAAAACTCCCCAGACTATACCAGCGCCGTTAGCAGGTGCCTTGTCGCATTACCGCCGCAACAATCGGCAACCCACATACCTACAATCGCCATCCCCTGCCTGCCTGCCTGTGACCACAACCCAGGATGAGCGTGCTTTCTCGCGCCGGCCCTCGTCTGGGCAACATCGCCAACATCCGGCGAACACTCGCAATCGGTCAGGTATGTAACCAAGAGAGAACACAACGCATCACGCGGCTTATCACCTACCGCTCCGACTAACCACCATTGCCCCCCTTCCCCCATCTTCTAGAAGCCACCCGCCGCCGCTGGTAGGCGCATTTCCTGGATGCCCTTCGAGCAGCTAGACCCGGCCCTCTACCCGCCGCCGCCTTCGCTGCAGCCCAAGCGCCCGGTGGCCGAAGCGGCCGTCAAGGCCGACAGTACTGCCCAGCCCGTCGCACCCTCGGCCTCCGCCACTGCCGCGGTGGGGGGGATGGGGTCCGCGCCGCTGGCCGCGAAGACGCGAGATGTCCTGACGTCCGGCAGGCCCGTCGCCGCCTCGAATCTACGGACCGGGCCGACGCCGTTATCGCAGACCCAGAAGCGCCCGTTCGTGCCGCGCGATACCGCGATGGCACGGGCAGGGGGCACGGGTCGGTCTTGAGCCCGGGCCGAATACGGGACGAGGCCCGTAAACCGCCCAGCCACGCGGCGCTGCCCCCGACACAATCCGATCCGGAAACAGCTCACTTGGCGGATTGCTTGAATACGTAGCAAGGATGGATAGAGCATGATTTGGATGGCTTGGGATGGTGAGCGGAGAACAGCGGAAGAGTGCCGGATGTATACTCGCCTTCTTAGCCTCCTTGCTAAATCCAACGTGCGAAGAACAAAACAGAAACGCGTAATGTGATAAAATAGATATCACAACAAGGAAATATAAATATGGACAGCGGCATGTAGACATAAACGTTATTACCCCAAGTCCGCTACATGGACGACGTGAAAGCGACTTCAGTAAAGAGGGAGAGGAAGGGCACCTCTAGGCTGATGAACACACACTTTCAGGGGAGTATCACCACATATCCGCACTCTTCCCTCGCCATCTGTTCGCCGATCCTTACGCGACCCTAGATCAACCGCGCCTTTTTCATTCTTAATAGCGGTGGGCGTAGGAGCGGATGGTATTCTGCTCAGATAGCGTATGTATTTTCTCTACTTCTTTCCCTGCTTGCTCATATGCCAAATAGCGCTTTCAAAAATCAACCAGTCTCTACGCATGCTGATTACTTGTTGGCGAGGTGGTGCCTTAGAAGCGCTATTTAGGCAGTATTCGGCGGCTGTCTCTGGTGAAACTTTGACTCGTCATTCTCTGCATCTCAGCCTGGAGGCTAAAAATCTAGCTCCTGTCGTTAGAGAAATACCTCCCATTGACCTAGACACAGGACAAAACATAGCTGGATCGTTGAATCGTATAATAATATTATGGCATTCTGGAATAGCCTCGGTCTCTTCGCTATTTTACAACTTAGCATGACGTATGCTGTAGACATATACATGGAATCCTTCCCTTCAGTTGGGATACCAAAGGAACCTTTTTCGTCCATTATCTCAGCTGAGCATGGCAAATCATCTCCCTTAACGCCTCACTCTTGCTAAAAGTATCTTTTTTTCTTTTTTTTTTGGGGGGGGGGCGAAACCTTGCCTTCAAACCCGATAAGTCATGGCATTTTCTCATTCACAGATTTCGATTCGGGGTCCTCGTTTGATAATCGTACCATCCCGGGGAACTTATGCAAAATTGTCGCTCCGGTCTACACCAATGTCCTCAAGCTCCGCGAAATTCTGGAAGTGGAGGGGACGATGTTGATCACTGTAGAAGGGCAGTGGTGTGTCCAGTTTGACATGCACTGGCTTTTTCTCTAGGCCGGAAAAGCTGCTGCCCATAAAGCTGTAGTTCCATTTGCCGTTCTCAGGTACTAAGAAGTAGCCCTTGTAGCGTGGGCTCAAAAGCAGCTTGCGTTTCATACCCATGGATGTTGTAAAGCCTTGTGGCTGGTCGCTCCCGATGTCCTTATTTTCGGCACCCCATTTATAGCCATTGGGGGTCAATCCCCAAGCGGACAGGGACACCGAGCCAGGTGTGAAGGCGACATCGACCGTGATACTATTCTCCTTAGACCATTTTGGATGGGCATCAAGTAGACGGGCGTGCTCCGTGACATCAGCTGCAGACATATACGGCAGCTCGTTGCCGGCCATTGTGTGGATAACACCTAATGGCTCTAGGTTTCCTAGATATTCGTGCTGTGGCAATTGCTGGGGAAGCTGAACAGCTCGTAGACCTCCAATTTGAGGAACCATGACGATGCAGCGAACCTCTTTGACTTGGTCGTTGTCTGGAGCTGAAACACCGTACAAATAACCCGCTACTTGAACACGAAGATCAGCAATAGTAATGAATTTCTTCAGAATGTTATTTGGCATGACATATGTGATGTCGTCCAAGTCGTTATCCACGGACGAGACATATATGTTGTTGGATCGGGTCCGTAAATTGGACGTGGCAATTGCCCGGGTTCTCCACTCTGTTTTGGAAGCGAAGGTCTGTTGTTCAAACTGTGATGTGGTTGTAACGATAATTTCTTCGCCATGCACATTTTGAGTCTTAGTCGTGACAGCTGTGAGTTGTTGCTGCTCCTGCTGTTGTTTCTCGATCTCGGCAGCTTGCTGTCGTTGCATTGAGGGAGCCGAGATTTCCATACCCAGAATGATATCTCGAACTTCACTGCTAGTCAAACTCGAGACATTGACGTTATTTTTCTTCCCATAATCGTGAAGGATCAAGTCTCGTAATTGCGTTTCAACCTTGACCCAATCTTCGTCTGCCAGGGTGGGCCATATATGGTGCATTTGTGTTATGACACTCTTATCGGGTCGTAAAATGAGTTTTGTCTTGTCGGGATTGACATGGAGTGCACGAAGGATCAACACAAGGCGGGAGAAAGCGGTGTAGGAAGATATACTCTTCAACCATTCGTCATACAGGTTAAAAAGGACCATCTGAGGTTCGGTGGCACGAAGAATCATGTCGCCAAGCTTTTCGACTTTCATTGCAGCTTGGAAAGGCAACTGTAACTCAGACGCACGAATTGAGATATTGGGGAAATCCAAAAGATGAACCTCCAGGGGATCCAAAAGGCCCTTTCTGGTGACGATGAGCTCTTTCGGCTGCTCTTCAATCGGTAGAGATCGGATGAGAGCAGCAACTTCTTCAGCTGTCTTCCACTTCGCCAACTGACCCAGACGTTTCTGGCCGGCCCACACGCTAGTGTGAATGATCTTCAAGAATAGTTGACCGGTACGAGGATTGAAGATGAAGATGGCGCCGTTGATTGGCTTTGTTGTCAAGTTACCTTCAAAGGTCTTATGAATTGTCACTCGGTATACGTTGGTGTCGTCAATGAATAACTTCGTCTGGTTGCTGAATAGCTCCGAGTAATTCTGAGAGTTTAAGAATTCCTGGTTGCTCTCTGAGGCATAAAGCTGGAGGCCTTTCCGAATGCGTTCACGTAGCACGTAGAGGGCAGGGTTTGCTTTCATAATCTTAGCCATAGCCTGCTGCACGAGAATCTTCAGGCCAGGGAAGTACTGGCCGTATGCAGAGTATAGATTGTACGCAAGGTCAATACCGATCATGAGACCTGTAGCCGAAGGGTAGATACTCATATTGTCATTGGTGTAATCTAGATATTTCGCACGGGTATACCGTTCGATGTCGTGAGAATCGTAATCACCGTACCGAAGTTGAATATCTAGCCAGAACTTATTGGTAGTCGTTGGCTCAATGACGTCTTTCGTATCGTAAAGAAGCGAAGGCCGAGTGACGTTCCACTTGCTATTCGCAAATAAGAGGATATCGGCGCAAGAACTGTTCATCTTATACGACTTTCGGGGATGGATGGTTTCTTTTTGCACCGTCTCAATGCCGAGTGCCTCTAGTTCTTGATCAAAAACTTGGCAGAAATCCATTACGACAGATTCGTGAATCTTCTGCCACAAATGAGCACGGAAAATTTGAATCAAAGATATCTTCAGAGTGGGAATTTTGCCGTGAAGGAATATACCAGTGAGATCGAGCTGAACCTGGAAACCGACGTAGACATTGGCACGGTTGATAGTTGGTGACCACCATAATGTGAATCGACGGTTAGGGATTTGATTTAAACCCGATCTTTGGGCATTTGTGAGCTTCTTGAACTTCATTGATTCCTCGAAACCTGAAGCACGTTCCCAGAAGAGGCCTTCCCAAGAAGGGAAACCCGTCGCTTTGAATAGTGTGTGTTCTAAAATAGTTTCAACACCGCCAAGGGCTTGAATCACATCGGTGCGGTAAGCATTGAGATTCCAGAGCTTTCCATCATGACGCTGGCTCGTCCACCAGAATGGATTGCTCTTCATTAATTGGTAAATCTTGAATTCACTTCTGGCACGGAAACCTTTGTCAAAACTGAGAGTGCTTCGGTCTTTCTGGAATAGGGTGTTTATACGAGGCAACCCTCGATCCCAGCTATCCTCTAGATCTTCTAGAGTTAGGCGTCTGTTTTGTTGGTTCGCCTCCAATCGCTTTTGTGAATATTCCGTCCACACTCTCTGGGAATCAATGAATTCAGCTTCCCATGGTATGATGTACCGGAAGATGTTCGGTATCAGCGTTTCTTCGTCATGTGTCATACCAGCCCGGTAGTGAGTGACGCCGAGGTCCGTCTGTTTTGACCATCGCTTGTCACTGGCCGGAATAAGGATATGGGAACCTGATATCATACCAAGCCCTCCCAGTTCCTTTGGAGTGTAGAAAACGGCTGGAGGGAAACGTGATGGCATCTTTGAATTTAGCCCAATCTTGACACGCGTTTGGATTTTAGTCTCGCACTTCACTATCGTATCGAGAAGGTTTACAGTCGATACAGCGGCCTCACGATAGTAGGTGAAGAGAGCAATGAGTGCAGTGTTCCACTTGTTGGCGATCTTGGTAAAGGTGGTAGATCCGGACGACATAAGAATTTGACGTATGCGATTGTTGAATTTTTGAATGTCTTCTTCAGTGACTTGTAGGAACGCGTGTGCGGTTCTTTCTTTGGTTGTGTTGTCTACGAGAGACCAGACACTGTCCTTGATAGGAAATTCATCGTTCTGGTTCCTGATTTTAGGTAGAATACGAACCTCGAACCCGCACATGGAGTATAGAAGGTTTGGATTATCGCGACTATAGACGCTGGCGAATGTATCGTCCCAATCGATAGTCGTAACAGACCGCGGAAGACGGTTTTTGAGATCCCAGAAGACAGCGCGACCAAGATTGACGTCGTGGCGCATGAGACGCATACGGGAATCCCTCGGCCAACATTTCTTGCTCTTGTAGCCGATGACGTTCTCAAAGTTCGGATCGGGTTGTTCTGTAAGGTATCGTTGAATGAGATCACGAGATTCTTCAGCAGTGAACCTCAAAAATACCCAGATCTTGTCAATATACCGCATGTATAAGCGAATAGGGTGCTTCGTCTCCGTTTCGCGGTCACGGAACTGAAGGAAGTCGTTTGGACTTGCCGGAGGTCCGGCGATTTCACTAGCACGATTCAATCCCAGGAGCAAGAGATCGAGGACCAGGCCGTAATATTGGAACACAAATCCCGAGAACTGTAGTCCACGAATCATACCGTAACTGTTGACGTGATTCATATCCTTGTAAGTTAATTGGACGTTGTTCTTCGAGCTGATATAGTCAGCTAAATTGTGATCCATTATTAGCCGTAGGAGACGGTTCAAGAGTGTCAGATCGATCTTCTCGTAGACCTTCGAGAGCTCTGTCTCGATCATAACGTTGCACTCTCCATCAGCTGTTTCCCAGACCTTGTCTAGATTGTTGATGCCCTGGGCCCACTTGTAGACGAGTAGTGGGGGAACCTCGGAATCCGAAGGCTTAATCCACGCAGGAAAAAGATGTCGTTGGTCCGCTTGATACCAGAGGTACTGGTCGAGGTACGCATCACTAATCTTTTCGATCGGCTCAATGTCATATACGGGATTAATTGAGCTATAGTTGTCGTTCATGTCTATCTGGACCTCCTTGAAAGCACGCTGAGTTAAAAGGAATCGTTTAATCCTCTCTAGAGTTGTGCCTGGGCTGTCGTATGCTTGTTCAATAAGTGCAAGCTCCTCTCGCTGACTCTGGTTGAGGCGCCCCTTCACGGAATATGCTTCTCGAAGTCTTTCAAGGGCTAAAATTAAGATTTTCGTATCATGTTTGTACGCCACGCTTGGGAAAGGAATAGGTGTGAATTTTCGAGATTCAAGCCAGTGCACAGTCGTAGTATAGATGGCAACAGCCTCTTCCGAGGAGACGTAAGGACCATCCTTCATATAATTATGCTGTCGCTCTTGTTCAGCCTTAAGCCAAAGTCGCGTCAAGCGACCAACGTTCTTCTTGGCGACGGTCTTGTCAACCGTGGCGCCCCTTCTGATGCGCTCGCGGTTGTAATGGGCAACCGAAATCCACCAATCTGCCTTCGACTTGACGTAGCGAAGAATGATGTTCTCAATAGGGGCGGGTAACCCCGGGACTTTCCAAGGAATATTACTCTTCCAGCACCGCCACGCCTCTGAAAGATGTTGGAGAACGGTATTAACCTTGTTCTGTTTGATGCCCTCGGGCATCATGTCCATGAGATCAGCCATGACGGAAGCACGAAGCTCAAGGTCAAAGTGCGATTCAACTCGTTGCTTGGTAACTGTCTTGGCCACGCCTTTGCTGTGGCGACCTTCGAATTGACGGGAAAGCAAATTACCAAGCCATCGTTCCAGAAGAGGAATAATACCTCGCATGAAAAAGAGCCATACTCTCCAGGCGGGTGCCCAAAAACCACATCCAGGCCCTTTGCCAACGGGACCACTATTGAACCGGTAATAGATCAGATGCTTGAGATCCTTGCAGGTGCGGATCTGGTGCATGAGCTTATACTTATACCGGTACATTCCGGTGAGTTGACCCACATGATTAAACGCATATAAAATACCATCTGCAAGCTGGAAAGCGTCAATGTTACCAAGACGATATTGGACCTGCGCATCAACAATGAGTTTTGTAAGACGAAGAATTTCTCGCATCAAGTGGAACGCGTTGCCAAATCTTGACTTCTTTCGTTCTTTTGTGGTTAGGGTCTTCACTGGCTTGAGGTTAAAGTTGTAGTCGAGGTGGAGATACGTAAGGTTTTTTCGATGGATGAGGAGGTTTAGCATGTTGAAACCCTGGCGACAGACCTGTAAGCCGGCTTCAACCCAATCAATGGTGGTCTGCTGGAAGAATTTCGTTTGCTTTAGGCTCCTTAAAAGATCCTGTCTGTTCAACGCCTTGGATTGGTTTTTATGCAATTCGTTTAGGACGAAAGTCTTCAGTAGTTTCTGGTATGAAACGCGGACTTTAACTGGTTGTTTCGGAGGACAATGCTCAAGGTACCAGTGCTTAACCAGAGGAATGTCTTGAGCGCGTACCATGTGGCCAGACCGGCGATCAAAAGGGAAGGGAGCCCACCAGAGCCCAATCGCCGCAGCCGTGTCCTCAGTATACAGCTCTTCGTCAGCCAAGAACGGTTCAAAAGCAGCAGGTAGCGTGAAAGCGTCGTCTTCGGGTTCCTCGATGTTTCCTTCGCCGAAAATCTCGTCTTCGTGGCTCACGGTGATGTTTCGGGGTGCAACAGATCGGGAAGAAATGGGATTGATCTGAGAATCAAAGTAATATGCCGGCATGCTAGGGTCCTCGGACTTGAGATATACATTGGGGGGGTGCGAATACCAATGCGAATGGACACTTCGCGGAAGTGAATTGTAAAGATAGGGGTAGGCAACCCGGCATTCGGTTTTGATCGGCAGCCGAAAGATAATCCTGTCAATGGCATTGAATTCTCCGAAGTCTTCATCGTTCGGGTCAATGTCCTTATAAAGCGGCTCGAATCGGGGCCCGCCGGGCAATGCGACGTTAAGAGCTTTCGCAGTGAGCAAGCTCTTGAGGTCAAAAAGGTAGAAATAGTTTTGATCGATCTTGTCGCTGAGTAGAGGACGACTAAGTCGATGCAACGTCGCTATCTGTTGTAGTGAGAGGTTCCACGTCTTATAGCTAGGGCCGTTGACATGCTCAGTATCCAATAATGGGCGATGGTCATAGAACCACTCGTACACAGCGGCATCTTCGTCTTCATCGAGCTCCATTTGGATGGGCTGGAGAGGTTCGACGTCTTCGAGATTCTCTGACCAAGACAAGGGTGGCTCCTCGTCATCAAAAGGTGGGAATCGCATTCGCTTAAACAATCTTCGATCGCTCTTCTCCTTTCGCATGGTCAACCACATGGTAGCCCACTGGGCGTGAAATACTGGCGGGATCACACGAGGTATCTCATTGACCAATGTAAGGCAACCATTAACGTGGTAGAGAACCTTCACGTCCCTCGTCGACTCCCAGGGCATGGGCATATTTTCCAAGAGCTTCATCACTGCATGAGGCATGAACTTCAAAGCACCAAGATAGCTGCGCTTGTCACTTGTGTACTTCTTCTGCGAGACATCGCCGATGTCCTTGACGATTTTGCGCAAGTGCTCTGGGGGCATGTCTGCCTTCTGCGTCTCAACAAAGCCCCCCTTGCGTCTCTCGCCGAAACGGTTTCGTTGTGTGCGCAGCCACTCCTTCTTCTTTTGCTCGAATTTGGCGAGGTGAGGATCAGTGGTCGGACGGTAGCCCGGGGGCCGGGGAGCTGGAATGCCGGGGGGTGGAGGGAGAAAGTCCGAGGGAGGTCCTGGAGGCGGAGGAGGCGGCGGCGGCGGCCCCCAGCCAGGAGGCGGTGGAGGGGGTGGAATGGACGACATCGCAGGGCCGATCGGGATGGATAGCTAGGCGACAGGTGATTTGAGTCGCTTTCGCGCCGCCGCGGTGTGTCGCGGGGATGGCGTAAATAGCCGTCGCAGTCAATATGATGGCACTCGGACGAGCTGATATACGCTGGATGAAAACAGTAATTAAATGACGCGTTACTAGGAATTGTGGCAGCCTCTCCAGATGAAAGCCGCGCGACGTGTTTTATGATGGGGTGTTGGAAGTTCTGGAGTTTCCAATAGCGCCTCGCGATCGCAGAATGGGAAGTTTTCCATCATACAGCGCTATTCTTGATCAGGCTAGACCGATTCTCGTCTCCCGCCACGATTCAAGGCCCGTGATCACGTGGGGTTTGTGGCTCAACTATTTTTGTGGCTTCCATCCGTTCCCCACTAAGCTAAATCTTTATTGGTTGATAGGTATATCCTTCGGCACCAAGCGCGCGAGATCCACCCCACACTCCTACCTATTCTCAGTCAAACCAAAATTCCTTCACCCAACTTTCCGAAAGTTCGTCCCGCAAGCAGCCAACCATCCCACCGACCACAACGAGACGACAATCACAACCGTCACAATGCCCGACAACAGAGTCACGTACCGAAGGCGCAATCCTTACAACACTACCGTAAGCATTTAGTAAATCCGAGTGAGAGGAAGACGACTAAGACCGGCCAATAGAGCAACAAGACCCGCATCGTCCGTACGCCTGGTGGTGAACTCCGGACCCTTCACATCAAGAAGTGCGTTCTTCTCCTCCATTAACCCAATCGCAGAACGTCGGTCGAGAGTCTCGGGCGGCGGCCTAAGGTTCAATTGCTGACTTTATTCCTCCAGGGCTGGCACAGCACCGAAGTGCGGCGACTGTGGAATTAAGCTACCTGGTGTAAGTTGCAATTCTTCGTCATATCTCAATAGAAATGCCAGCAGAATAGGGGAGCGGAAAGAGATGGAATGAAGAAAAAAAATGGGCTCCGAGTGGGATGACGATATCATCTATTTACCAGTTGGTTTATGTTTGTCTGGAAATTACTAAGAGTAGGGTAACAGGTCCCTGCCCTTCGGCCCCGCGAATACGCCCAGATCTCCAAGCCCAAGAAGACTGTCTCACGCGCCTACGGTGGTTCACGATGCAGTAACTGTGTAAAGTACGAAGCCCACGCGTCACATCCCTCAAAACGACTATTCCATATCACCATTTGAGACGCATCGGGCCCGAACAGAGCCGTATGATTTGTCAGATTGCTGACCAATACCTAACAGAGACCGTGTTGTGCGGGCTTTCCTCATAGAAGAGCAGAAAGTGGTGAAGAAGGTGCTCAAGGAGCAGGAGCAGGGTGCCAAGAAGAAATAAACTGGTGATCGGTTCTAGGACGGAACGGTTAGGTCTTCATTGGTTTGGTGTTCGCTAGGGACATGGCTGCATTATACAAACGGCTGCGGAAAGGCTGTTTCTGCTTTGAGGGCTTTTTCTCATCGTCTAGATGATCGGAACGTATAAACGACATTTCAGACGACTCATTGTGACGCATGAGCGCCCATCACTTCCCGCGTGATGCTGGCCATTCAATACAGAGTGTGCCCAAACTGTGATCAGCAACTAGCAAACCCAAGGCCACTGCTCACATCGGCGTCGGGGACACCCTTGGAAACAATCAACGCGATTAGACGGGGCCAGATGTAAATGCGAAATGTCCACCAGGGCCTATTATGCAAACCCGTACTACGTTTAAAAAAAAAAAAAACACCTGAGACTCTATGGCTGCAGTCTAGCATATTATCTGTAATAATTGTCCCAAAGAATCAATAGTCCCGTTCTTCTTTAGTAAGTAATGTCGTGATTATTTTATATGCAGGTGCTATCTACTAGTGTACTACATAAATACAAGTATGCGATTCTGGAAAATGTAGTTGATGGTACCCGCCTAAGTAATCTACGTGTTTGACCTTACCTAGAGGTACCTAGGTATCATATCACAGATATTAGGAAAGCTCTATCCTTGGCAGAGTGGGTTTATTTTGCTCGATGACGTCTCGTCCACAATTTATTCTTACGCATCGATAGAATGCGAGGTTACCTACCTTTGGCCATTCACGTGCCTAAATTCGAACACCCTAGACAAACCATCATGAATGTTTCCGACTAACAGATAATTCTGCACGACGGTCGCTATGGCTTCTCTGATACGCGTATTCCGACCCATTGGTCCTGTGAGCGCCGCGGCTGTGCAGAGACGATGCTACCCCAGCTGCCGCCCACTCTCGACGGCAGCATCTTTCGCAACCTATCTAAGAGGCGCAAAGACCTCGACATCGTTTTCATACCCGGTCGCCTATTTCCATGCTCCCTCCCATCGTAGAAATCGCGATGGGCCGCCGCCGACCGACTTCGCTGCAATGGATGTCTTAGGCAACACACCAGTACCCTCGACGACAGTCGACATCTGTATGTCGGACGGTTTCCAATTGAACAGCGGGGCCAGGATTGAAGAAGGCGCCGGTGTTATCCTCGTCGGCGGCGAGGCGTTTGCATGGCGGCCGTGGTTGCCGCGTGGCGAGCACCGGTTACTCAATGCGAAAGGGCAGTGGGAAGTACCCAACGAGACTCTAGGCCCGCTGTCTGTATTATGGCCACGTCCGGGTACGTTTCTTTGCGCTTTTTCATTATACGGCCCCTTTTAGCGCAGACCCTACAAATTGAGATGTGATGCTAATATGGGGTGGCCCTGCAGATCTTCTAATACTAGGACTAGGTCCCGAAATCTGCCCGATCAGCCCTGAACTACGTCGGCATATCAGTAGCCTAGGCATGAGAGTGGAAATCCTCGACACCCGGAATGCCGCAGCGCAGTTTAATCTCTTAGCGACAGAGAGGGGCATCCACGACATCGCGGCCGCTCTGATACCAATCGGCTGGAAAGAGGGGATCGGGGCAAACTGGTGACGAGGGTGCTCCTAAACATACACTTAATAGGACTCATACCTGGCAACGTCCGATGACGTGAGGCAGGGCATCATGAAGTCACAATCCTCCCCGAAATATCATTTCTTTCAAATACTTCGATTAAGACGTTTTCTTCATGAAGCCACACTCAATACTTTCAAAGCTTGGGTTCCGGATTTTCTAATTGTCAGCTCATTCACGACATATCGACGTCGTCAGACTCAGGGCACCTACAAATGCCAGGTGTGCCTTATATTATACATCACCCCGACATCATTTGCTCGGCAGATTCCCTATCACGGGAGCCTTGTGCGAAAGCTTTATTTATCATACAAAGTGTAAAATGGGCTCACGTTGCCTCTGTAACGAACGGTGTTCATTCTCATCTACCTAGCCAGGCAGGTTAGTATAGACAACACCCTCTTCCGTGTATGGTTACTTGTTTTATACTCGTTATTATATTTACGGATTGGCTTTCCCGCCTCCCCCCTCCAGGCAATTCGCCACCTACCAGTAAGGTGCATCCAGTACCCCCGAGTGCCTAGGTAATGTCATACATTATATCAGGGCACAGCAATAGCCGCGTCTTGCGCATCGGAAACCACAGGGATGTCCTGGTATACATACCAGCTGCCTGACCTGGCCACCGGGCATTCTCAGTGAGAAGGACAGTTGTCGGTGGTAATCGCTTAGTAATACCTACTGGCAAGCTACCTCGGTAGCCGGGTAGGTAAGCATTGTGCACTGAGACATCGCATTTAACCAAAAGGTCGGAGCACGTTTCAAGGTACGGCACAAACGGCTGTGGTTCAATGGCCGTGCCTGGATCTCAAGATGGTGGTGGATCACGGGATGATGATTGGTAGATGGGGCAAGATCCAATGGCGTACCCGAGATAGTGGCACGTTGACATGACTGGGGAATTTATTAGTGGAGGCAGCCAACAAGGCTCGGATTCGCGGGCGACCAACAGGCAGGTTAGGTACCTACTGGAGGTAACCTGGGGCGTCCCCCTAGGGTAAGGTATCCGCTACTTAAACCTCACGTAAGTACCGTACCTGCCCTACCTCTAGGTAGGTACCTGGGTAGGTACCTGGGTAGGTACCATAAGTAGGTACCATAAGTAGGTACCAGCATACCTACTTGGATGACAGCCGGGCAGGAGGCAAGCTTGGGATGCCATGCCATGCTGGTGCATCTGCACCATGCCACGCCACAGACAGAATACATACCGACACCAGCCTAGACCGCGATAACTTGCATTCCCTTACACATCGTCCACCCCTTACCGCAAGTTGGGACTTATAACGATCCGACGAAACTATCGACGTTGCAATACCAACTATTTTCTCAGCTGGCCGGCTGCAGTTTATTCGCGCCGCTTAGTTCCAATACAGTTAGGCTCGTCAATGACAAGACATTGGGCACGAAGGGGACTTAAAGAGCAATCCTGTCATCTTACATCTTACCACCTTATTACTTACGTAGACTACCTAGTAGGTGAATTTGTCTGGTCTCTTCTCCCTGACCGAGCTCTCCTATCCCATACATACCTTACATACCTTACATACCCTTACATACCTTACATACCTTACATACCTACTACCTACCTACTTACCTACCTACATACATACATACATACATACATACATACATACATACGTACACATATTCATTCATTATTTCTTTCTTTCATTCGTTTATTTATCATCGCCTGATCTCTTTGAGAAGCCCAACCACACATATAAGCCTTCACTATTTACCATTTACCAACCTACCCACCTCTACTTGGTACTTGCTTTAACCTACCTACCTACCTACCTACCTACCTCCTTACTTACTCATGAGATACCTCCAGTAACAACTGGCTATCTCTCTTATCTCTATCCCTCCCTCTCTCTCTCTCTCTCTTTCTCTTTCTCTCTTCTTCTATTTCTCTCTCTCTCTCTCTCTTGCCCCCTCATACAATCTCGGAAGCGGTAACCCATACAACCTGACGTGTCTTTTCTAAAAGCGAACGGACGGATAAGCAGGGTTCGGGTGCCTGCTTTTCGTAGCCGTCATTTGTTCTGCATCAAAAACCAGAAGGATCGGCCATCGAATATTCCACGCTTTCCACGCATTCCACACATTCCCCCATCGCGCCAGATATAGTAGGTACTTAAGCTCTCGCTTCTACAAAACCTTGTTGTGGCCCAACCAGAAGTCTCTTTCCTCTATCTCTTCCTGGTGAATTGAGAAGGGCGTTTCACCATCTTCGGTTCCAAAGTAAGTACAGGCCGATCGTCTCACTCGAGTCCGCCATGGTCGCCATGTCTCCTTGTTTCTTTACAATAGCACATGCAATACCACAGTACCACAGGCGCGAACCAAAACGGTCACACCTAGATAGCATCACTTTCGGGGAAGGCCGTGCTGCTGCTATACTGCCCGCGCCATTTGGACCTCTTGGACCTTTTGGACCATCTGTACCATTTTCTGTATCCGAGTAGAATCAAATATTTACGATGTCTCCGTCTTCCGCAGTCTCATTTCTCCTTAAGCCCCGTTCTGCCGGCCTCGCGCTTGCCGCCCTAGGCGGCGTGTTAGTCCTGTATCGGATGGCCAAGGTTCGAACCGCCGTACCCGGGGCGAGGGACCCCGACGCTACGGACCCGACGCTACTACGTAGCCACTCCGAGATTAAGTCATATAAAGCGGCACGGGCCGGCATTACCTTCCCAGGTATCCGCGTCTTCTATCGGCGCCACCCGAAGGCAGACGAGCTCCCAAAGGATCCCGCTCCACTACCGCTACTGGTTTTCATCCACGGCCTTGGAGGTTCGGTCGCGCAATTTCATCCACTCATATCCAGCCTTTCTAACTCGGCGTCGTGCCTCGCGGCCGACCTCCCGGGCTGCGGTCGTTCTCAATTTGCGCCAACATCATGGGGTGCTTACACAACTGAGAGTCTCAGCGAGCTCGTTGAGACCATTATTCGTGCTCATATCGAAGAGGGACAAGGGGTTGTGCTCATTGCTCATAGCATGGGGACTGCCATTGCCACTAACATTGCGAGCAAGCAATCTTCACATCACCCGCTGCCTCCTCTGAATGTCATGGGCGTCATCGGTATCTGCCCCCTCTCCGGCCCGCCACCAGAGGCGATGGTGCGCAATTTCCGCCGACTTCTCTGGATACCCGACTTTATCTTCAACCTCTGGAGGGCCTGGGATAGGCGGGGGGGGCCTGAGAGCGCCAGCGTCAAACGTTTTGTTGGGCCGTCTGGTGATCTCGAAGCCCGTCAGCTTCAAGATAGGTTTAATAGCCAAAGTCGCACCCCGGTCTTCCGCCGGATGGCCTGGGGCTCTTTACCTGTTTATGTTGCTGGTAAGCCAACTGGAGGACTCTTTGGAAGTGCTGCTTGGGCCGACATTGACGCGCCCATATTTCTTATTGGCGGTGAGCATGATACTGTGACGTCACCCAAAGAGGTTAGGAAAATCGAAGAGATGCTTCAAGTCGCGGCAAAAAATCGAGGAAATTTGGATGACAAGCCTCAAGAAGCTAGTGCGAGTCGAATTCCTCTCCCAGAAAGCACACTCGGCGAGGCAGCAGCTCCAGTAAACACCGACACAGCGCTGCGGGATCATATGCCACGATCTATCGAAGAAATCAGTCAAGGTGACTTCACGCGCAAACAACCCCCCCTAGCAACCGCCGAGGAACCCTTAGAAGACCCCACAACTCCAAGAGACCATCAAGAGCTTGGGTCTCTAAACTACATACCCTCACAACCGATTCATCCCAGAAAAGTCGTCAAATCAGCTCTTCTCCCAGCAGGACACGCCTTGTTGTACACACCCGCAACAGTACGAATTCTAGCTGGACTAGTAAGTGACTTTATGAACGAGAACATCACCAGCCGTCTCTCGCTGTAAGTATCCACATACCCCTCGCTGCTTATGTTGTTATTTTAAAGCTAATGTGATGGATGATAAGTGGTTGGCAACTCCAGTATCTCTCACGTGAGGGCAAGTGGGACGTTAAGAACCTAGCGAAATGGAAAAGCGTACAGCCTGTTTCGGAGCCCATCGGCGGAATTTTCAGGGCCATGAAAACCCTCCGGGAAGTGGACGAGGAGCATTGCCCGAAGATGTTTTCGGCCAAGTGGTAAGCCGAATCTTTACGGTTTCCTGTTCACTGAGATACGGCGGCTAATATGCATCAGGGGCAACGAGATCAAGAACGTTATTGACATCAGTCATGCTGATCCTGTTTACGATCCCCAAAGCTTTGGCAGCAGTATCAAATACCACAAGTTCCCGACTGTATCCAAGATACCTCCCACCGATGCCGAGGTACAGGGTTTCATCAACCTCGTCGATAAGGTGCGCAACGATCAGAAGCTAAGGTCGTCTTCGGAGGCCAACTGGAGCGAAGACTACGTGATCGGCGTTCACTGTCACTACGGATTCAACCGCACCGGCTACTTCCTTGTCTGCTACCTGATCGAGAGGTGCGGCTACGGCGTCCAAAAGGCTATCACGACCTTCGCCGAAGCCAGGCCTAATGGGATCCGACACTCGCATTTCCTCGACCGCCTATTTGTTCGATATTCGAATTTCAAGGAGTAGACCAAGTCTCCCCGCCCTGAGGCCAGGAAAATCACAGTTCGTTTCTATGAGTGTAGCGATTGATATTCAACATCTTGTTTTATGCAGCAAATGCTTCTCCTTTCGCAGGCAGGGTATACCCCAAGGTTGAACGCGCACTGTATGATAAGTGAGGGTTTGGACTATTCGATAGGGTTAACTAGAGGTTTCGGATATTGTCCCTTATTAATCTAGTCTTTGGGCACAGGGGTTTCACGATGAGGTCATGGTGTCGGTGTTATCATAGATTGGCTTAGGCTTAGTTTGAATCAGCTTCCTATCTTGCAGATATTTGAATCGGACTGACCGGTGATGCGCATGTTATGTTATCTTCTGCGCAGCGTACCAGCACACACGGCCGACCTCGGAGTCAGTCCAGCCAAGATGGCGCAAGCTACCTGGTACTTATCTAGTAGTAAGTAGTAGTAGTAGTAGTAGTAGTAGTAGTAGTAGTAGTAGTAGTAGTAGTAAGTAGTAGTAGTAAGTAGTAGTAGTAAGTAGTAGTAGTATTAACGTCTAATCTAGGTGGCTGACACTGCTAGTTACAGGTAGGTAGTACCCTGAGTAGGCAATGCACCTGCCTACTTAGCTACCTAGGTAGCTATCTACCGTGATATCTGGCTGATGCGGGTACTGAAGTAGGTAGGCAAGCGGGTAGGTAGGTAGGTACCTGGTATGCACGTCGGCTTGCATTGCATGGCTCTGCATGGTCTAAGTTGGCCCCAAAGCCAGACGACGCAACGGCGGACATGGTGGACTTCAGACCACTTTGTTAGGTCTACAGACGCTCAGCGCCCAGCGCCGTCGGGAAAATCGAACACTATCCGGCCTAGCAAGTGTAGGTATTAAGATAGGAGCTTTGATATTTCTTTCACAACACAAATAGAAACGTGATGAGATGGCCAAAACTTGACTGCATCTCCTCGGGGTTGAGCGGGTGCCAACCGTGCCGTGACGGTACCGTCAATATGTGCCGTACATATATATATGTACATACATACATAATCCCCCCACTATACAACGCCTGACCGGGGGCCCCACCTGGGCAGCTCCAGTTAAGTAAGTACCTAGTTATGGTGTACAAGTAAATCGAAACACACGGGCTGACCGTTGATTCACCATTCACCAACATTTGATTTGTCTATCCGGGCTCAGGTTCCTTCTTTCATTCTATCCAACTCCAATCTGCTATCTAAAGATGGCCCCAACCACTTTTTGACGACATTCGATCGATTCTTTCCCCTGATCACCCGCGCGCTCCGCGTCTGCCGTATGCGGAACATGCCACTTCCCATGGGCCAAGCCTCCAACCGCTTCGATTCGTCATATTCACACAATGCGGCCCTTCGTGAAGGGGCGGCTGCGAGCCTTCGCATTGGTCTCGCTCGTGGTACTGCCTTTCGCCGGTGTCGCCTCCGCCCAAGCTGACGGAAGTGCCTCAACCCTCCGCGATGCCGCCAGATCGAGCCCGAGCACTCCGTCCATGGAGCCCACCTGCGAATCCCGGACCGTGAACTACATCACTGATTCATTACCCCAACAATGCCTCACTACCGGCCCCATCGCCTCGATGCCGATATCCGACACGGCCTCCGTGGTTACGACCACCAGCACCCCGACTAGCTCGGATCCCGTAGCCCATACCAGCGATGTCGTAGGTGATGACCCCGAACTGGAGGGGGAGGACCTCAGCACCGGCGCTTTCATGTCGTTCGAGGAGTGGAAGGCCATGATGGTTGCCAAGTCTGGCCCCGATGCCCTCGAAGCCAAGCCACGCAGATCCAGGGATGGGCGTGCTGACGCCCCGGGGGACGGCTTCGATAGCCTAGGAGACGAGGGCGAGATATCCTTCGACTTCGACGCCTATTCGGATAAAATCTCGGAGATTGCTTCCTCGGCTCGGCCCCGCGAGCAGGAGAAGGAAAAGAAGGAACAGGTCGAGATGGTGGCGTATGAGGAGGGCTTCACATATTACCGAAGTAAAGACGCCGGGACTACATGCAAGGAGAGGTTCTCTTATTCGTCCTTCGACGCCGGTGCAACGGTCAAGAAGACGGGGCCGGGGGCTAAGAACCCTACCGCCATCCTGGTGGAGAACAAGGATTCCTACATGCTGTTGGAGTGTGGCAGGAAGAACAAGTTCTTCATCGTCGAACTAAGCGACGTGATTTTGGTCGACACCGTCGTTATCGCCAACTTCGAATTCTTCTCCAGTATGGTGCGTCAGTTCAGAGTCAGCATTAGCGACCACTACCCCGTCAAACTCGACAAGTGGAAAGTTTTGGACACCTTCCAAGCCCGGAATTCGAGGGATATCCAGCCCTTCCTGGTAGAAAACCCCCAAGACTGGGCAAGATATCTTCGGGTAGAGATCCTCAGTCATTACGGAAATGAGTATTATTGCCCAGTGTCTCTATTGCGTGTCCATGGGCTCCGCATGCTTGATTCTTGGAAGCAAGTCGACCCATCCGAACTGGAAGGAGAAGACGAAAGCCCCTCTTCCATTCCAGAGCCAGTAGAGGAGGACATCGAGGTGGCCGATGAACCTCAACTGGAAACGGAGGTCATTGAACCTGTGAGAGCCAACAACTACACCATGGCCATGGAACAGAGCTGTTGGACACCGTATTGGGATGGGGCCTATTTCCAGCACACCTTTCCCCTCGTTAGCGACTGCACCCAAGCAAATGATCCAAAATTCAACGCGTCCGTTCATAGCAAGGGGCCGCGTGGGCCAGCTCCGACAGGGCCTCAATCTACTACCACCGTCGATAATGGGGTCCATTCTGCCATGCCAAATACCTCTTCAGCAGCGACCGCGGCAAGGCAGACTGCCGATCCATTAGCTGATTCGTCTAGATCTGGGTCCCCGGCCTCTGCTTTTGCAGAACGACCTATGAGCACAGGCGCTAGCATCCCATCTTCGTCTTTATCCGGATCGAGAGATAACACCCTCATCACCGCCACTACTACATCAATGTCACAGACTGCCAACGAAAACACAATGATGCAAAATACATCGAAAGGCAAATCCTCAGCTTCAACCTCGATCAAACCCCCGTCATCACGGTCATCAGCGAAAACTTCGCTTGGTTCACAAACCACAGTTCGCAACAAGACCAGCACACCGACCTCGCCACCGCCGTCGGCGCCAACAGTGCAGGACTCGTTCTTCAAGGCCCTAACTAAGCGGCTACAGATCCTGGAGTCGAATAGCACTTTATCTCTCCAATATATCGAGTCCCAGTCCAGATTCCTGCAAGAAGCGCTTGCTAAGCTCGAGCGCAGGCAAATCGCGAAGGTAGACCTCTTTCTTGACAAATTAAACAATACTGTCCTAGGTGAACTTCGGGAGGTTAGAATACTGTATGATCATATTTGGCAATCTACCGTAATCGCACTCGAATCGCAACGCGAACAGACGGAGCACGAAATCGTGGCCCTAAGTACGCGGGTCGGTGTTCTAGCCGACGAGGTTGTTTTTCAAAAACGCATGGCAATTGTACAAAGTGTGCTCCTTCTTGGCTGCCTAGTCCTAGTTATCTTCTCGCGTGGCTTCGCCGGTTCCGCCGTGGAGGCGTACTATCCGAGCCAATTCCTCCCCTCGTCTCGACTAGCCTCCCCTATTCTCCCATCTACCCCCAGGGCACAACTGAAAGGTGCCCGTTCTGGCCTTCGACTATCCGGTGACCAAAGCCCCACTAACACCACACCCGTAAGGACTCGAGCGGCAAGTCGTTCCACACAAGCCAGGCCACGGATCAACGACGACCGTAACCTAGGTCGCACCTCTGAACAGGGAAGTACTGGCTCTAAAGGAGCCAACTCCACCCTTGGAATAAGGTCAGCGACGCAGATTAGAACCCTCTCAGACCCTTCAGGTCTAGATTTCCAGCCCCCTACACCCTCTAGCATGGATGATATGGCGTATGACTCCGAGCCGGCCATGACACCGAACGGAGATTATTTCTCCGCAACTACAAGCGTGAATGGAGATCCCGCGGCTGGTGGGGGAGAAGAGGAAGAGGAAGCATCAAGGATGTATCCCGAGATGCTCGCGAGGCAGTCTGAGAGACAGCTCACCCCAACATCGGACGCAGAGGTGTCTGAATACATACTGCCACGATCGGGTAGGCCCGGCATAACGCATTCTGGCTCTACACGGAAACCCTTACCTGCTTTGCCAGAAGATCCCGATTAAAATGGAGCACTATAAATAGTTTTAGAATACTTACTTCATCTTTATGTAATATGTATGTACGAGAACAATAATGGATACGAATGATGACGAAGAGATATAACTATCATTATCGCGCATAATTTTCTACTCCAATGACGGACCATATATTTGGGTGTAACGCTTTTGTATTATCGTCAATCGCGAGAATATCAAGCCGTACCTTCAAGCCACTACAATTTATCAAGAAACCAACCCATTGCATACCATTGCAGCAAAACCTCTACCTGGTTCACATGGTCTCGTAACAGCTCCCTTTCCACAGAGTTCAAAAGAGAGGGACCCTTTTCGTATTTTAAAGGATTCGCTAGTCACTCTATCGCAGACACTTCCAAATCGAAGAAAATAAGGAAATATTAGAGGTAAGAAGAGAGGTACGAAAGCAAAATAAACGCTAGAGTAGATGTTCATTTATAATCCCCCTGCCTGTGAAAAGCAGCGCCCGGGGGATAGACAACAGTAATTTCAAGTTTAGTGCGCGTGGGAAATGCATTTCTTATATCCTCCTTTCTCGCTTCTAGATGCCAGCGGGCATCCATTTCCCCTGGTCTCTCTAGCGCCCATCATGATTTGGTACTAGGGTATGGCCACGCGTGTCTGTCAGTTTAGAAATCACGGAGTGAATAGATAGGCATGTTCTAGGCCGTAGGTGGTTGTATTTAGGGCTTAATAGGGTTAACAATTGATTCCTGAACCTTTCAAGACCCAAGGGGGTCCCGAAGGTCCTTATATACACCTATTTCCAGTACTAGAACCACCCTAGGTGTCGGGTGGTAGCTAGCAGGGTCATTATTGGACCCGACAGTGTCGTACGATAGGCAGCTGTTCTATATTTTGAATAGACATCCCAAACCTGTTCGGGTGGGGAAATAGAGTCTTCGACGAGATTTCGCAGAACAGACGAAAATCGTAAGAGGTATCTCGCAGCTTCGGGGTCCAACCCAATGCACGCAGATGTTCACAGAGAATAAGAACGATGAAATTGCTTGGCCAAAACCTCGTGGCCAGAAGAATCGGTGTCGTCCCCCATGCTTTAGCTCTGCAGGCACCCACCCACAGAGCGCTGCATTGCGGGAAGTCAAGCCACTCATCAGGCTCGAATAATAATGAAAATAGAGTATTAATATGGTTGATAATACAACTGATGGTGAGTAGGTAGAAACTGTGCTGGTAAACCATCAAGTATGAATCGTTTTGCCTGATGTGTATCAGTGCATTCCAAGAGCAGTTGAAATGCCTCATGAGCTCGTCTCCTTGTTATTAGAAATTTCTAACATTCTCTTCAGCAAAGTATTTCCTTGAATCCCAATTGAGAGCTTTTCGCTTGATTAACAGTTTAACCTGGGCCAGCACGCCCTCGACGAAGATGGCCAGCCACGGACTGCTTACTGGCCATCAGGATATTTGCCGGGTCTGATGACAGCCAGCCAGATTTCTAGGGAGCTGTGTTGACGGGAAATAGAAACTAGGCTGCTCGAAATAATCATACGTCACCTGATTAAATGTATTTAAGGGTGGCAACTAGGTTGCGATTCGGGATGCCGTTGCGAGACACGAGTCATTCCACGTACAACTTGCAGGAGAGGCCGGTTTTAAAGGACCAGTTATGCAAATCAAAGCGACTTTGTATTGATATCCGCGCTGGTATTGCAATTTCACAATCTTAAATCTTAGAGAAGACGATAAAGCTTCGCGCGCTGCCCCCTAGACGCACCGCACCCAAATTCTTTTGATCTCCTACATTCCCGTTTAAGTTCAATGAGAGGCAAAATTATCTCCTGGTCGTCCCGTACGTATGGGGTGTCTCAAACCAGTACCTGAAGTTCCCTTTCAAGACCGTGGCATCTTTTGAACATTGATCCCGTCTTGGTTTTGCCAAATAGGAAGATAGTCATCCTACATTCAATTCTGAAGAAGATTTGCACGCATGGTAGTTTGTTTTGTTGAAGACCATGTGAAGCCATAAAGGCACATGCAGAATTATCAATGGCATGGCATTGAATCGTGGGCCGTAGTAGATAGGTATATTCTGCGCATCGCAAAAACAAAAAAATTAAAAAGGGGGAGAGGGGAAAAGGGAGAAAGAACAGGAGAAAAAAAAAACGCGCACTCATCCCTTAAGAATATGAGGCTATCCGGTATTCGGGGCCGTTGAGCGAGCACAGGGATATTTGCGAAGTGTACTGTACCAAAACTTTTGGCCCTCTGATCGATGGAAACGGACATATTTGCGCTTTCATCTACACCCAAGCCGTCCGTTTAAGTGTTGACTTGGACCGCCGCTTGTATGAACTAGCCATGAATATGTGCCGTTGGCCATTAATGGTCCCGGAGCTTAGAAATGCGGAGGTTATTAACCTATACAGATCGTGCAAAATATGTAGTGGGCGAAGGGAGCAGGACCCGGATATAGAATTAGTGGTAGCAAAACGACACTGTAAGGCTTTGCATAGAGACACTGGCGCATTTGTCATTGAGAAATCGGAAGCTTGAAAGATTAGGACTGGTCTCTTTCTCAGCACTGGCGCCCGTAGCCGGCTAGGAGGAGTAAAAGCTATGATGCAATGCTGCATCGTAGTCGAACTCCTCTGCCTCTGCCATCCGAGTCCCACGATCGAATTGTGAGCGCCTACGACGTTGCTCGTCGCGGAAATGCTGTCCTGCATTGGGTGTGAAGAGACCTGTAAGTTTATTAGAGTGGGCTTGTAGTTTGGCATCATTTTTCGGCATTTGCCTACCGACGTGCTCGGCATTTTCGCAGCTTCGCTTCATCTTAGACTGGTTATCTGGTTCGGGAAATGCTTCCTCTTGCCCAACAAGGTCGGGAGACGGGCCGTTTAGAGTGTAATAGAGCTTGGCGTATTAGCGTTCAGTAATAAGTCAACACGTTAGGGTTCGTCCTCTGTACCTTAGGCCTATAGTGTATAGCCTCCAGCATTACCGAACTATTACGGAATTTCTGTACAAGGCAATCCTTTCCTTGGATCGCTACCCGTTCAGTTAGAGTGTATTGGCAAAAAGGTGAGTGGCTAGATTTACTTACTAGCATACGAGATTTCAGCAACCTTGTCGCTTTTGAAGCAATTCCAGCGTTGATTTGCTCTCGCACTCGCAAACTTCACATATGTCAATAAATTTCTCTGGGTATCGGTGATTCAAAGCTTACATCAATGATGTCCAGTGGCTAGTACAGAGTCAGTTTCCATGAAAACAAGTCGGTTCATTTGGGAGCAGTACTAACATCGACGAAATTGATGAACGCGTAACCAACGCTATATCATAAATTAGTTGTCTGTTTCTTGTAGTTTCTTTAGGTGTGTAAGACTTACTTGCATTCGTTGGCAAAATCGATGCGCAGGTACATGAAGTCATATTTGCCCCAACTTGACGCATCCACGATTCTCTTCAGCATCGCTTGGTCAACCTTATTCGGTATATTTCGCAGCATTATCTATTTAGAATTAGAAGCGCGTCATTTGATAAATATGTTCGAAACTTACTGTTGTACGAACATCAGTTCCCTCCCTAATGCGATTGACGTCGACGTGGTTGTGACTGTTCGTCGGCTGGAAGTAAGGAGATCTGGATACTCGGGTCGCATTTTGCCGGCGATTTAAGCCTGGGAATGGACGAGGAACTACCATATCACGAGGGATATAGGCGTTTCGAGATGTCATAGGACTGAGGAACGGGTATGCTGCTGACGAAAAGGCCGTGGTATGAGGGCGAGAAGGCAGGCTGTCAAATACGTAGGGCGGGGTAGCCATAGGGATGCCATGATATACAATAGGCAGCATTCCATAAGTTGGCTGGACTTGTAAAGCTGGAGAACGTATCGGAGTTCTAAGGATGGTACTGCCATTGTTCAGGGTTGGTACGGTGGACTGGGATCGCGACATGGTCAGCCGCTGCAGGTCGTGGGCGATGTCCGAGCTTGCGGTTGAAGTCCGCGTAGGACTGATCACATCGTTGTTGATGGCGCCATATGAAGAGATATCGGGGCGATATAACGCAATGCACAACTGAAAGCCACCCTGGTTTCCTCGTTAGCGGACATTATAAAAGAATACTAAAATGACAAACCTCAATAATCGTATTATTGAACCGTGCGACAGCTTTGAGGGAAACGTCGTTATCGCAGTATTCCGCGATCGCACTAAATAGGCTGCCCTCGGCGCCAGTAGCTAGTTCAGGCTTGAAGGCGAAAAGATCTCCCTCATCTTGTAACAACTTCTTTAAAATCATCACGAGTCGATGTTGTTCTATAAGGGTGGCCACTGGTGTCGCAAAAACGTTAAGGTAAAGTTGACCTTCGTGGATAGTTGGAAGACTAGATCCAGGTTCGACAGCCTGGTTTCGATTAGACTGGTCCTCACTGCGTCATAACATATACGCTTACCTGAGCGTAATCCCGGGGGCTGATATAGTTGGCAAACCAACCTCGATCGGAGGTGAGCGTAATGTTTGAATATGTAGCACAGGAGTCTCGGATGTTGACAAAACGGACCAAAACCCTGTCCCCATTCTGATCTTCGCAGATCTGGCGACTTCCGTGCATTTCAAGCCCAGCAGATTCGAGCTCCTGGAAATTATTAGCCAAGTACCTGTACGGCGGGTCCGTCACTTAACATACCGATAGATACGAGCCCACGTCATGAGCGCGAAGCCGATAGCCTGGTTGAGTAATTATGAGACATCTCGAAAAATCCGTATCCGTGCTGAGAATAGCGTGAGTAAACCTTGCTTGCTGAAGGTCATTGATATGTTGTTGATCAGCGCCGAAGTTGCTGGTGGAGTCGTCTCTTCGTTGCCCAGCCGGCTCGGTTGTTGGGCCACTGGGGAGAGCGTTACGGTATGGCAGGAAAACGGACGCGGTAGGCGACAGTTTCTGTGTCCTTGTGGTACCTATGGCTGAAGTGGAGACAAAGGGGTCTTTCTCGGAATGTATATTCATTCGGACAAATGAGCTAGGAAGTTCCAGTGCACCTCGAGAGTTTGGCACAAATCTAAGTGCACGGTTCTCCTGAGCTCTAGAATTCAAAGGCTGTGGCGCCTTGGAGGATTTGGCGGAACCATCCTCCGGAGAGAACACCGTCAAGCGGGTATCTGGGGTACCTTTGAAGGAATCCGCTCCACCGCTAGATGAACGAGGCGAGGCCGGGTTAAAGTGGCCTTCGCGGCTGGGGGGGTTGGCACTCATATTGAATCTTGATGGGTTTGGCCGTATGCCTAGATAGAACGGCTGCAAGACTAAAGCGTCGGATTCAAGGATCGGGAGTCTACTGTAGACTTTCGTTGATGGATGCGGCCCGCTAGTTTTAGCTTTACTGACGTATCTGCTGGTCCTATTTGGCGAAATAATGGTTAGTACAATTAAATGCAAGAGTATCTAGGTAGGAGCAACGACGAAAGTAGGAATTTGTAGGACTTGTAGATAGCGTGCTCTGGGGCTCCTCACGGCAGCTAACTTACTTCAACTAATTAACCTAGTGAACAGCATTGGTACTAGGGACAATCGTGTAGAAGGCTTTGGGCTCTTAGAGTATGAGAGGGAAGCAGCCACAAACTGCAATCACCAGTGCTATGTAGGGGGATAATAACAGACCAAGATATTGGGGGTCGCTAGGAAGGTATTATCGAAACGTGAGTTCTATATTGGAGGTCCAGTGAAGGGGATTTAATAGTATGTTCCGTTGCAGGTAGGTCTTGCGTCGGTAACCAACTATCCTTCAGTTTTTTTGGGGAGAGATATTAGGGGAATTTAGTACAGCGGAATTATAAATTGCGACGAAATGGAATATTTAAGCTCGAGGTTAGATTACGAGACGCTGAAAAAAACACGGGAAATAGTGTATAAAAGACTTTGTTTGCTAGGTGTGACTTGGGTAGAGGGGGGTGCGGTGCGCAGTCGAAGAAAGAAACATGGAACAAACTTACTTCTGTGTCGGGAAACGACGAGGTTAAATAGCTGAAGAAATATTGAAACCTATTGGCTGCGTTGTCACAGATAGAGCGTGACTGGCAAAGATCAGAGAATGTGGTCGAGACGTTTGGCCGAAAATAAAGAGTTTGTTTGGTGCCGGGGCGCAGAACCACCCAGATGATGCGATTGACCTAGAGACAAGACTAAAAATAGGCAATAGATGTAATGATAAATCGTGCCCTTGTATGGGGGTCGACGTCGGTGAATAGATCGTCAGCGATACTGCGCAGTGGGTGGCCTGCTGATCAGGGCTGTTTGCTTGCAACCAGATGCTTGCTGAAATAAGGGAAATGGATGGCTGTAAACTCAAATTCATTCACAAGGCAGTTTTCGCCACGAGGCTATTGCACCGTTAGTTTATCGGATGTGAATGAGAAGTTGTGGTACGCTGTGGAAGATTAGTGGGTAGTCCCCAGGAGCCTGGGTCTTACGTACAAGACTGGACGGCCTCTCACCTAGCGACGACCCAAGAAGGCCGGCTGTCGGGATTATAAACTCAACGGTGGCGTAGCTGTGGTTGCTCCGGGGCCAACTCACGGTATCTAAGAGACTGATGGAGATTACTACAGGTGACCAGGAATGATTGTGGTAGAGTGGGAAGATAGGGAATGTCTGGGGGTCTAAGGAATCAACGAAAGTCGATGTGTTGCCGACGAGAATGGGTTCAATATATCGTCGGTGGGAGCTGGAGGAGGAAGTAGAGAAGAAGAGGGAGGCAGAGAGAAATTCCAGAGAACAAACTTGGGCCGAGTTAAGTCTGGCCTGTGGGAAATTCGGGGTGTCACAAACTTTCCGTGTAGGAATATGTGGAAGGAGCGTTTTGGTGGAAGGTGTAAAGTAGGGAAGGAACCAGCAAACATTACCTGGCATGGCGGAAACATAAACCAAGAACCTATTTGAAGCATTACCACCTACCCAATCTAATTACTAGAAAAACTCAACCTGATCGTAACTCCCTTTAGCTGCGTGTGGTTTAGGCACCTACCTACCTAGGTAGCTTCCTCTTGCATCTATCTTATCGCTATCTTATATTTATTTATTTATTCCAGAAAGATGTGAATGTATTAAACCGTCCCGAGCCTGAGTTGTTTGTCCGCCTTTGTCAATTTTCTCTGGTCATCGCAACCTAGCACCTGTTGGCTTGTAAATGATGCGTGCTCCAGGTTGATTATGTACTAAAATATTCCCTAATTCTCGTTTCACGGTAACCTTCCCGAGATTGCCATTTTATCCCACGCTATCACACCTATTAGAAAACACACAAGTTTCAGAGCTTGGATAATAAAGGTGTTACACCCCGTCTTCGCTTGCGTAGGTGGGTTTTTTTTTTTCTCCTTTAGCGTAATGCTCGCCAGCTACTTTTAATTATGCAGGTATCGCCTGAGCTGGCTATGAGGTGTTTGGGTATCTACCGAAATAGGCCCTCGGGTGCCTATACACCGCGTGCGTTGTAGGAGCTGTTACACTCGAACGCATTTGGCCGTGTTAGTCCCACGAAGCACGACGGGGTCTGAGGTCTTTGCTTCAGCTACCTAGACAGCAGACGTTATGGCACGAGCACGGACCATGTGGTGGCTACGGTATGGGGGGTGGGGCGACAGCTATTGGGGTTTTCTGATTCTTTGGGGACATTGGATTTATATGCCGCTCCTACTACATAAGCTAAGGTTGGTACGGAAACACGCCAGTGGGTTACGTTATTGTAAGTGGTGCCATATACTACTAAACATGCTATTTTATTCCTTCTGCGGTTATCCAACACGAGTTTTGGCAAAAAGCCTGTCGTAATGCTGCGAGATAATAATTATCTATTACAAAACTTGTTGAAGATTTGGTATTGGGACCACTTAACCGCTGCCTAACTGAAGGCTTGAACACATCATGAATTGGACCCCAAGCCTAGAATCGCTTGAGCTAGTATTTATTCGCGTATAAAATCCCTTGATATAACGTAGGATGTAGTGTGAGGATGTCGCGAAGAAGCAAAATAGGCCGGGGGGGAGAGGGGGGTCGGACTCCGGATAATAACTTGATTATTCCCCGAGGCTCTTTCATCGGAATGGTCCCGACGGCCCACCACCGAGTAGTCAGCCGCCTTGAGTTGATCAATAAGAAAACTTCGTAGCTTATAAATCCCGTGAACGATTCTTCTCAACTAATCCTCCTGGAGCGTGTATATAAGTAATGTGGCGTTAGCTAAAGACACCAGAAAGCGTAGCCTGCCACATAGAGAAACATTCGCATTCGCGCCTAGAGAGCAAACAACCTACTAGTATCAATACTACTACTACCACGTCTATTTCTGGATCACTACTTAAAACCATGCCGGGAATTATCTATAATAGGGTACTTCTTATCGGGTTTGAGTCCAACGTCTCACTACCGCCATATTTTCGAGAGCTATTCGGGACGGCCGAGGAGATCCGTGCCAAACTGGACGCCGACCATGCTCGCATTCAACGCGCCGGCATTACGACCGTTGTATTCCAACTCAGCCCACTAGAGCAGGAGAAGGGGCTTAAAGACCTGGAAGGGGTGTTGCGAGAAGGGCAGTACGATGCTATTGGAATCGGCGCTGGCGTTAGGATTCACCCAGATTATGCGCACCTATTCGAAACCATAGTCAACATGTGCGGGATGGCTGCGCCCGGTGTCCCGCTTATGTTCAATGACGGCCCTGGCGGAACCGTGGAGACCAGTAAGTGATATCCCGAATCGCCGTCTCCTGCCTTCCGGGCCACTTGGGGCTTGGAGGGATACCCCCACTTGCCTTTGCTCGGCCTGTATGCGGCGACCTAGGCCTCGGAGCTCTTCGTATTTCCGAAAGACCTCGTACCTATTTTGCTGATGCTGACATTGGGGTGTTTAAGTCGAGAGGGTCCTTGGCGAACGTATCCCGTGAATTGCGAGCGGTATAACACACGACAGAGCGCTAGGCTAAGCAGGAGTGTTGTTTTGTCTAAAAGGATCCGGGATCCCGGAACCTGAGGCTGAAATATGAATGAGTCGGGATGCCTAGCCGTCGAGGTCATCTCTAATAAGTTTGAATAATACTGAGCAATATATGATATGGCCGTGGGGGAACAAAACCCTTAGAGCAATACTACTGATTTTTCCCTTTAAGTTATTATTATTATCATTGCCTCGCAGTGACTTAGTTACGTACACACTGTTCTTCATGTAAATAGGGCGGTAGGTTACTGATACCCCACAGAGGCTGACTGGCAGTGCTCAGCGTGGGGCAAGGTACATACCCGGGTATGAATGTAGCTACGTGGGTAGGTACTGTGTGCATTAGGTAGGCCATAGGCATGTACATATGTACTGGCCCACAAGGGGTTCGTTATTAGGTTCCACCGAGACTTTTGACTGCAATGAACAACTTCAAGTCCGAGACGTCACCAATTTCAATCCGTCTCGTGTGACGTTTCGGCATGGCACTTATCTAGACGACCCCTTTGCGGTACGCACCCCAACAGCCTGTCCGACTGCCAACCTACCACGCAAACACCTAGATGGCACAGCCCAGGTTCTTGGTGTAGTAGATTGAAATTGTGATGTGGCTTGCATCGAACCTCTTGAGACCCCTACAGCTCCTGCGGCTCCTGTGGCCTCTACGTTCTCCTCACCTCAAATAGGCACCGCTGCCGTCCTCGTCCTCCCTCCCTCCCCCATAGAGCCATTTCCAACTGCAGGCAAACCGAGCTCTCTGCCAACAGCCCGCTGCCAACATGCCGCGCAAGGTGCAAAGTTACGACGACTACGGCTCGGCCGTCCAACAAATTATCCTCTCCACCACGGACGCCGAGTTCCTTGACCAGCTCATCCCGGTCCTGAAAGACGCAACAGGCACTGGCCGATCGAGCGCCCTCACCCAAAATCTGTCCCAGTACGCTGATGACAGGGAGGTTGAGATTGAGCGAATAGGCCTCACAAAGCACGAAGAGTTCCTCGGCTCGGTCAACCAGCTCCAGAATGTGCGCGAGCGCACCGTCACCTTGACGGCCGATATCCTCGAGCTCAATCAGTCCATACAAGCCAGCACGGAAAAGCTAGCAGCACAGAAACAAGCCCTTGTGAGCACTCGCGCTGTTAGAGAAAACATATCCGATGTGTCCGAAGCCTTGAAAGAGTCATTAAAGATATTGCACAGCGTCAATAACGCGCATGACCTGATCCGGAAGAAGAAGTACTATGGCGCCTTGAAGTCGCTTGATGACCTTCAGAATGAATTTCTTATTCCTACCATCCAAAACCAATATGCTACACAGCATCGTCTGGCGGATTTGATCCAGAAATCCATACCAGCTTCCCAAAAGATCATTTCTGAAGCGGTCATGACAGATCTTAACACCTGGCTGTATCGTATAAGGGAAACCTCTCAGTTCCTGGGAGAGGTGGCCTTTTATCACACAGAGACCCGGCGGATCCGCCAACAGGAACGGATACAGCAGAATGAGTTTTTGGAACATTTCAGCCTTAATTCCGCCATTGAGCTGGTCTTCGATGAAAGCGAGGAATTCGACGTCTTAGATAACGACGAGTTACAGGTAGGACTCCTGGGATTAACCCTTTACCTACCTTTTACTAATACGAAGACAAGGTCGATTTTACCCCTCTTTTTGAAGCCTTACACATCCACGAGGCATTGGGACAGATTGACAAATTTCGATCTGAATACGCTGCCACAAGAAGGCGACAGAAAGAGCTGTTACCGCCACCTACTATTTGCTTAACAACTGATGATGAACAATCTTTGAGTAGTCTATTGGAGGGCATTGCTGGCTTTGCCATTATTGAGAAGGCGACAATGCGACGACTCCCCCAATTGCGCACCGCAAGTGATGTATGATTACCATGCATAAGCGTTACAGGGCACGACTAATTGTACCATCTAGGTTGAGGAATTATGGGATTCAATGTGCTCAACGGCTATATCGTTGGCATCTAAGGCTTTAGGCGACATACATAATGCCGAAGTTCTTGTGCAAATCAAAGGAGCTTTTGCACTCTTTATCCAGACTATGCAGGTACGGATAGCTTCGGCCCCCTTTGCAGGGAACTCATTTTTAACGCTATTGTAGGGATGGGGCTACTCGGTCGCAAGGGTGGATGCCTTTTTGGTCACGTTATTTGACAAATACGCCGAGCTGCTAAAGCGGAGATTTAGCGAAGACTTCCAAGAGGTAGGAGAGTAGCAATGATATGAGGAGCTAGCTAATCCTTCGTAGATCGTATCTACCGACGACTATATGCCTATGGCCATCAACACAAGGGAGGAATACGAAAAGGTTGCCAACGTTAGCTGGTTTACCCAGGATCAACCCGTCGAGGAATTGACGTGAGTTTCCTTTATGATACGTCGCTGAAACTTCGGATTCTAATTCTTCAAAGGTTCCCCTGCGTTCTCCCATTCTCTCAGATGTACCCACTGTGTTGTATCGACATTAGGAATTTCCTCAACCAGTTCTACTTCTTCTCAAATGACTATTTTCAGCATCCCACCAAGATTGACGATACACTGCGAAAGGTAAGTTATCGTTTGGAAATTGCCTGATCATAGTCCTAACTTGATGAGTAGTCACTAGATGAACTGCTCACGGAGAAGGTGTGCAAGTCGTTGGTTGAACGTCTCAGTTCGCAGTATCCTGGGCAGATCGTGCAAATCTTGACTAATCTAGAACATTTCGAAACCGCATGCCACGAGTTGGAACAACTATTGATTCGAGCGCGGTCCTCTGGTTCTGCGGGTGGACCGCTAACCCTGGCCGCCACGGAGCAGTTTCGAGAACATAAGAAAACAGCTGAGAAGCGGATATTCGAGCTGGTTAATTCCAAGATCGACGACCTTATGGAGACAGCGGAATATGATTGGATGGCCCACACAGCTCCTTTGGAGCCCAGCAGCTATATACAAACCTTAACTACTTATTTGTCTAACATTATGAGTACGACGTTACTAGGCTTACCACGCGAAATCAAGGAGCTTATTTACTTTGATGCGTTGAGCCATGCCGCAAGCAAAATACTTGTCAGTGCTTTACCATAATTTCCGTTTCATGAGTTCGACTAATAGAGAATCGCCATAGGCGCTCCCACTCTCCCCTGATGTGAAGAAGATTAATCCAAATGGGGTCATCGCTTTGTCTCAAGATGTTCAACATTTAACAGACTTTGTTGATGGACTTGAGAACGGATTTATGTTACGATCCAATCTGGATGAGTTAGAACAAACTATCCAATTACTACAGTCAGACAATACAGACGAGTTCTTTGATGCCTCAACTCGGAACAAGAAATACGGCCGTGTGGACGCGATGAATGGCCCCATTTTGCTCGAGAAGTATGCTTCGTTGGTTTGCAAGTTAGATCAATGTACTTTACTAACAGCCTACAGGCTCACACAACAAATTTCGAGTGCGGGTCCGACCTCTCAGCGTTTCGCAAACTTTTCATCTAATTTGTCGTCTCGTTTCGGGTCGAACAAATGAGAACATATATTTGACGTCAACTGGGCCCGCTTCCCTTTGCCTCGTCGTGAGCCCTCTGCTCAGACTTGAATATCTTGGCATTGATAGCGGGCGAATAGAGAACAAAACCATATCGATTGCATTTTCCTTCAACTAATATCGATTACCATATTGGGCAACGAGTTGGAATCATGCATGCTTATTTCCTCGGAGAGTATACTTTGTCCTGACCTAGAATAATGAAAGAGAGAGCATCACCTATACGCCATACCCTTAGAGAAAGAAAGGTTGTGAATTATACCGTGGCAAGCTGATGCTGGCTGAAATATTCACACGAAAAGAAGCCCCTTGTTCAACACCATTTGAGCCACTTCTATGGCTCGTATCCCGGACCCCGGCCGTATCCTGCTTCAATGCCTCTGATACCTCCGACTGGCCCGGGTTTGCGGCTTCTTCGGGAATATGAAGAGCGTCGGCGTCGACGTTTCCCAGGCGTTCTACTGCTGCTGTGGCATTCCCGGATACCCATACATGCCTTCCATTTCAGTGTACATGGGTTGCGGGGGTTGCTGTCCATATGGCGCGCCCGGCGCCCCAGCCTGTACCTGATTGTACATGGGCGGAGGGCGGTACTCCTGATCCGGTGAAATGCCATGTGCGCCCATATAGTCCGGTGGCATGTGGTTTGCCCCACCGGGCAAGCCGTGTTGCCCGGGCATTTGATTGCCCGCGGCGGCAGTTGGCACGCCCGGTGCTGATTGCGACTGAGCCGCCGGGTTAGGGCGTTTGGGGTGGGTGGCTTCCTCACGAGGGACGATATCAATCAGAAAATCGAACATGTCGCTCTTCGCAAGAGCAGAGGCAATATCGGATCTTTGAAGAGTACGTCGCTTGTTTTCCTCTGCGTGGATCCAGGCACGCATTGTCAGCTCCGTGATGAAGATATCACATCCTTTAGCGAACAGAATGGGGGCTTCGGCCGAGATCATCTTGACTTCGGGGTCAGCCTTCATGACTTTCTTGATGCGAGCTAATGGGAGCTGGTGCAGTTTATAGTCGTGGGTGTCGGTTTCCAACTGATTGATGGTCTGCTGCCAGTAAGTCGTCAAAATATCCTTGTATTGCCCGTGTAGGCCCTGGTGTACGTTCGCCCAAGGACCGGTGTAGAGCTCGGCGGGAGCGAAGCCTGAGTTTGCTAGCTATACGGGCAGAGTCAGTCACCAGGAAGCCAAGTGTGCGGGCTGGGGAAAATAAAGAGGTGGGGTGAAGGGAGAGGGGAACAGTCTTCGACTGAGACTCACAGCAGCACTGGCACCTGGAAATAGAGATGGTTAGCGACGTTGCACGAAAATGAGGTGGCCTCGCGACAATATTGTACACGCACGCACGCACGCACGCACGTACCGTAATGGCCTCCATGGCTTGTATCATACTCCGTGGGTCCTCCCGAGGTGCCTGCTGCCGCGGCCCCGCCGGTTGCCCGTGATGACTGTGGGTGGTTTGACGATGACTGGTCCATGGTTGCAGACCCGGGAACCCGAGAAGAGTGCAAGGACAATCAACCAACACCCTCGGTTCGACGTGAATAGAGAGCTGGGATCAAGACGACCAGCGTCAGCGTCACTCGGCCTTACGAGAGGCTATTTGTTCGAATCGAATCGGCGTATGCTCAGAGCCGCGGTGCAGCCGGTTTCGCGTGGCTGGCAGCTGAAAGAGCAGGCTTCGCGTGATGCGAGGTCGCGGGCGGGCGGGATGAGATCCTCGAGAGCCGGCAGAGAGGCTTCGCGACCGTACACTGCGTCTCCCGCGCGTCGAATCGGGTTCTAGGGAAAGGCGTCGACCCACAGGGTATCGATTGCCCTTGCGATAAGGCGGAGGGATTGGCTGGAAGCGGGTGGCAGGGTGGCAGGGTGCGGTTATCGATACGCCTCGGTGATGCAATCGCGCGCAGGCAGGCTGCTGCTACAGTATGCGAGTGTCTGAGGATGTCGGATGGGTGGTTTGGTCTGGTTGGTCTCGCACTTGTCTTGGGTGGCTGCAGGCGACACAAGGCGTAATCGTGAGGGCTCGAGACCTGTTGCGCACGCGCGTCGCCGGGGATGGGTATTGCTGTTTTTGTGTACCTCCAGAGACAGCTCAAGGCGGTACTTGGTAGGCAGTACTTGATAGGCAGAGTGATGTAACGAATAAGCACTCTCAATGGCTGGAGCCGGCGTCGAGGCTCGTTCGAGGATGGATTGGTGGGATTGATTGGCTGGAAGGAGGGGTTTTCGCTGCGCTGAGCGGGCAATCGGGGGATATATAGGTACTTTTTGGGTAGGTACTGCCGCACGGCACAGGGAGCGAGTCACTGGGGATTTTCCGAACCGTGTGATGGAGGGATGTCTTTGGTCCCAGGTATCTTTGGTCCCAGGTACTCAGGTACCTAGGTGTTTTTAGCGGCTGGCCCGAGTGGGGCCTTGTCTTGTTAGCAAACGACCAATCTGATTTCGGCCAATTTTCTGGGGGGTTTTGCTCTCCTGCCGCCTCTCCCAGCTCCCAAGGTTCCGGCGCTTCCTCCGGCGCTTCCTTTTTCGTTGTAATACCACCAAATCCTGACTCCCCGTTGGCCGGCAGTCCGCTTCGACCGTTGCAGTGCGCGCGGCGACGGCTACGGCTGGATCCGAACGGGCGGCAGGATGGCAGCCAGCTTCCCCAGGCCGAATCAACTATATTGCGCGTGTCCGCCTCTCCCTTTGTCTCTCCTCTCCACCGCTCTTTTGGCCACAGTGTCGGGACAACGTGTATGGTCGGCTCTTGTCCGCCTCGCAATGCTTCAGCAATGACGCAATACCTCTCAGTTCAATACAGCAGACAGGCCCTAGCTACAAGCTACAAAGGACTGTCCAACAACGAATGACGCGCAGTACGATTCAATTGATCAAAGTCGGTGGGAGACGAGATGGCAACTCAGGAAGAGGACCTCCATACCGTCTTATCAACCTGGCTATTTCCGACGTAGGTAGGCAGGTAGGTAGGTAGGTAGGTAGGTAGGTACCTTATGTACAGCACAGTCAGTGACCAGGCTGACAGCTGAGCATATGCGTGTGTGAGGTATGCGCTGGCAACGTGGTTGGGCAGAAACGCATCATCGTCAATCCCGCTGCCTACCTCGATATGGTCTGAGGGTGTTATTACTACCACCCGCCCGGGCGCCCAAGTAAGTACCTGGGTACATCATAACGTACCGACATGCCTTTCGGCGAGAGTACCTGTTCATAAATATATAAACACGTAAATACATACTCCCATACCTCCATGTACAAACGCAATGCGCGTCAGGTATGCCTGAACGGCAGACACGAATGCGGGTTCTTTTCAGCTACATCCGGTACCTACTTCTTGCTAATCACTAAGTACTGCTGCTGTTAGGTCGGTAGGTCGGTAGGTCGGTAGACTTGTCCCTTTTTACTCATAATTTGATCAATCACAATATTGGAGACACCAAGGCCGCATTGCATCCCGTCACATTTCCGGCATACTATCCCTTATTCCGTACACGTACGTTGGCTTGAATGCGATCCCCCTCGAGACGAGGCGCTTAGGCATTTTCTAATCATAACACACCTCTTGGGGGAATGCTCATTTGGTAGCAATCGGGCAGTGATGGGATGCCTTGACACGCTTGCCATCCATACCTCCTGTAGTCCCCAATACAATTAGGTAGGCAGTAGTATTATTAACGTCTAATCTAGGTGGCTGAAAGGTACCTACCTAGGTAGGCAGGTAGGATAGGTAGGTACTTACTTAAGCAGGCTACCTAGGCAATCTGCACCCGTAATCATGCCTAGAAATTCCAGCCACATTTCAGACCACAGCCACAAATTACGGGTCAAAGGCCACAGTGGGGCCAAGGGAACAAAACTCCTCGGTCTAACAGAAAAATTTACTGACCGGAACGCCTTTCCCAACATTTTGACTCTTGACACCTGCAAAACGGGCGCATTGCCCGTCATCATCCAACGATGGCGGACAGCACAGTTGGCTTATCAGATGCGCAGATTGACGAGCTCTTGAACCAAGCTGAGGTGAGACTACGAGAGAAGCAACAAGCGCAGCAGAAGCACGGCGCCCCTACTCTTCGAACTTCTAGCAGTGAAATGGTGAAGAAGAACGAGGACAACAACAGCAATGCCACCAATAACACCACGCCTGCTCCGCATGCCATCTCAGCCCGCAGCAGCAAGAGGGCTCAGGAACTCGCCGTGCGAGTTCCCGAGGCTCGCAGATCCAAGAAGGAGATGGTACGTCTTCCATGCCTTCGCCTTCGCCTTCGCCTTCGCCTTGCCTCTCCCATCCTCTGCTTCCTGATGAAACTTTATCCCAATTCAATTGATGCGAGGGCCACTCCCGTCATGGGCAATGTCCTCGCGACATAATGATTTCTTTATCATAGGTAAGTTCAATCCTGCCCGTTCTTCTCAATGCAACCACTAACCCCGACATAGTTACGCTGATTGAAGCCTCACCACCCTTTACCTTTTTGCTGCTCTGTCCATGGCCCCAAACTAACAGCAATACGCCAGGCACACAAAGCAGACGCAGGCCCTCAGTGGTTCAACCTCCCTGCCACAGATTTGACGCCGCAACTTCGCCGTGATTTGCAACTTCTTAGAATGCGAGATGTCCTGGACCCCAAACGCCATTACAAGAAGGATACTACCCGAGCCATCCCGGAGTTCTCGCAAGTAGGAACCGTTATGCCTGGGCCGACTGATTATTTCAGCGCCCGTATGACAAAGAAAGACAGGAAGCGAACTCTTCTCCAAGAAGTACTGGAAACTGAGAATGCCACCAAACGATTCAAGAGCAAGTATGGCGAGATACAAGCCACCAAGACAAGCGGAAAGAAAGGCCATTACAAACAAATGATGCAGAAGAGATACGGCCGTAACTACAAGGGATGAATGCTCCCTGCAAAGAGTGGTCGCCGCCGGTATATAAGTATGCATACCCTGACCACCCCCTCTATATATCGAAGACCGGACCTAGCCACCCTCCATTCACCGGACATGGGTCTGCCTCAGGGTTCATTAAGGAGGTTTCAAATACCATCATCAATCGCCGCACCTAAATTATGGGCTTGGGTAATATGCACGATTGTCACGTTGGCACGGTTGCGACTTGCAGGCACAAATCAGATTGCAACGGCGAGCTACACAAGTTAAGGCGTTGCGCCTCGTCAAAATAGCCTCTTGCGGCTCGGTCGTGTTAACGTTGAACATGATCAAACCGCTCGCTTCAAGGTATGAGGAGGCCGATATGCCGAGCGTAGGCTCCGCTACAAGTACGGGGGCCACAGCGTAAGGCTAAAACAGCCCTGTAATGTTATCGCCAACAAGTATGGGACGCGATTACCAAAGAGGCGAGAGTGTCCGAGAATGGGCTTGCAGTCTCACGATAATGCTCTAGCACGAGTACTGTCGCGCCTTGTTGCCGCCCCTCTGACTGCCCTTGTCCTGGACATGTATGGTCCATTGTAAAGAAACGAGACTCTACACATCCAATATGCAACCAATAACATGATCAGATAGAGGTTAGACTAATTTCCTGGCCGTCTACTGTGAGACCTAGAATACAATTTTGCCATCACACTATGTTTTGGGCTGCCTTGTCATGGAACTACTTGGACGTGATAAATCTGTGGTCGGATAATAATAAATGGTAGATCCTACCAAGAGCGAACAGTTCACCATTCAATTATTCCCTACATATAATAAAAGGCTCAGTTGTCTATGTTAATGATGACCTTTGAGAAATGACTCTGAGACCTGAGTCTCTGATATGCAGATGCAGCATCTTCCAGGTTAAAATCGACTTCATCTACCACGATCTAGATCCTTTTCTCTTCCACGTAATGCACCATGTCTCGTAACATGTCTCGTGTGCCTAGCAATATACCCCTTACCATACAAGGTCGAAACAGTGTGCTCATAACGTCTATGGGTGTTTGTTCCTCCCTTGTGACCCCCCCTCTGTACCATATTGAGTTAGTTGTCATTATATCGTGTATAACCCATAAAAGCCTTGGAGACGTAGTCAAAGGCTGCGTAGTCTTGTCCGGTTGTAGACGGCAATAGAAAAGACAAGGAAGAGAGGGCGAAGGATTGTTCAGTTACTTACACGAATCCTGCCAACGTTAGATTACGAGAGGAGAAGAGAAACAAGGAGGGGCACGCATTGTTTGTCCCAAGGCTGGTTTACGACGCTGTGCGCTCCTCCCCACCCCCCCTCTCCCCTCCGACTTAGGATTATAGGGGATAAGTCATACTTGCAGAGCGGCGATGCTCACGCCCCCCCGTCCCCTGGACAAGGACCCAATCACCCGGCTTGACCTCGCGACCTTTACACCCCTTCAGTGCGTTCCACGCCGGCAGCCCCGAGCATGTCAACGTCGCTGCTTGCCCATAGTTTAGATTCGACGGCTTGAGGACGAGCGCGCCATGCCGGAAGATGCCTCGCCGGCATAGTGTTCCATGTGTCATTGCCCCAACTTCGAGATCAATACGTTAGTGTAATTTTCTCTGCAATAGGAAAAGGCTCAATATGGTTGTTTTCTGATTTATTTAAATCCCCCAAACCCCCCAAACTCTCCACCGTTCTTCAGGGCTATAAATGACGACCACTTACGTCCGTTGGGAATCGCGTCGAAGGTAGGGAGCACATCATCGGCGATATCCGGACACATGTATGTTATCACTATCGAAGGTCGAAGCAATTAGACGGGATATATTGAATAAATGTTATACGCTTCTCGGTGAACGCAGAATTACGTATCTGTTGGTAATAGTGAGGTTGGAAGCCTCCGCGAAAGGCCCAGGGATAGAGCGCACCGTCAACTCCCGGCTTCAGATCAGGCCGTGCAGCGGCTACCGCAGAGCCTATGGCCGACACTCTACCTGATCCGTCGGGGCCCGGGACGAGCGAGGGGATGATATCCATGGGAAAAGAACTGGTCAAGGCACCCTATTTGATGTCTCGGCATCTAGATATAGGGTATACGAACACACGTACTTGGGTCATGACGAGGTCTCGATGGTTCAGAGATGCGGCACGGAGTTCAACTAATACGTCGTCTGGGCCGAGATCCCGCCCTGGGACGCCAACGTCCGCTGCCCAGTCGATTGAGCCGTCATTATGTCAAATATATGTATACAGGCCCACTAGGTAGTAGGTATCTCCGAAATCCATCTTTATCGAGTATCTAACTCCATGTTCTCCCAGCTTACCTAGTTACTCGTCTTCCTGCCAACGCTCCACCGATCTGCCGAGGGCCGCTTGACGATGCTGACCGGGGTTGGCATCAGCATTTTACTGTTGTATGAGTGGAGTAGAATGTACAAGAACTACCTACTTAAGGTAGGGCAAAAAAAAGGTTATGACCAGACTGCCGAACATAAGACGTGAAGATAGGTAATGTATTTTGCTCAATCATGATGTTATCTCGGGAGTGCTAGATAGGTAGGTACCTAAGGTACCTTACCTACCTACTCCCAGGTAGCCAAGGTAGTTGCGTTGTGGCATATTACATAATCCAATGAAACGCCCAGCCACTTAACCTATATGAGCTTAGCTCAGTTCGTCTGTATAGGTACAGTCCAAGGTCTGGAAGCCCCAGCTCTAGCCACAACATCTCCCTACCTACCTAGGTACCTAGAGGCAGTTAGGTGCTTTAGCACAAGTGGTTCCAGGTAACCATGCCCGTGTCTTGTCTGCAAGCCTCACAGGCCTTCACCAGCCCCTCCTACATCAATTACCTAAGTAGTACCTACCTACCTACCTAAGTAGCTACCTAACCTACCTACCTCATAGCACTGCGTTGCCCCAATCCCACCAACTTGGCGAGGCAACGTGACTGAGCCATTGTGTTTGTACTTATGCTGACCTGGGTAATCATGCGACCAGGATGGTAAAATAGCTCTGGAGAAATGGAGACTACAAATCCGACGGCTGAGTGGGAGAGGGTCGGCAATCGGTTCTATCGCAAGACTCAGCTGTATACCGCCGTCTTCGACCAGGACCTGGACCTAGATAATTATATCGTTGCCGGGGCACCGTACGGCGGCGCTGTAGGTAAGCGAATAACTCGAGGTCTATCCTATCTATAATCTTCTTTTTCTTCCTCTTCCTCTTCCTCTTCCTCTTCCTCTTCCTCTTCCTCTTCCTCTTCCTCTTCCTCTTCCTCTTCCTCTTCCTCTTCCTCTTCCTCTTCCTCTGTCTTTCCCTTCTCCCTCCTTTGTATGACACGCTGAGCACCCTCCGCGAATAACCTCACTGACGTCACGCAGCAATTTGCCGCGATGACACCCGCATCGTGACGTACCGGCCTGGCCAGTCTGCGAAGCCGAGTATCGATATTTATAGCTGCGCGGGAAAGTTACTGAAGAGTATTTCCTGGGACAAGGGCTCCGTCAAGGGGCTCGGATGGTCTGAAGATGAGAAACTGCTGGTTGTGAGCTATGATGGCACCGTCCGTTGCTATTATAACCTGCAAGGTGACTTCACTCAGTTCTCTCTGGGTCGCGAGGCCGAGGACTTCGGGGTCCACTCGTGCCGGTTCTACGACCATGGTATGGTAACATTGCTCACCAACAACGCCCTCGTGTCGGTCTCGTCATATGACGAGCCCAGGCCAAAACTACTAGCCACCCCGCCAGAGGGAGAAATCCATTCCTGGACCATCATCCCCCCGAGCTTCACTTTATCGCGATCCGTGGAGGTGTTACTGAGTCTCGCAAAGACCATCTATGTTGTAGACGCCGCCGATTGTGAAGATCGACTTCTTGACATTGGACCCTTCACTCACATCAGTGCTTCCCCCAACGGCAAATTCGCCGCTCTCTACACCGCAAATGGCAAAGCACACGTCATTACATCCGACTTCCAGGATCGGCTAAGCGAATATGATTCCCGCTCCCAGATCAGGCCAAAGTACCTCCAGTGGTGTGGCAATGATGCTGTCGTCATTGCCTGGGAGGACGAAGTTAACGTGGTTGGTCCGAATAGTGCGGTGGCCAGCTTCGTATACGAGAATCGTGTTCACGTCATCACTGGTATGCAACCCACAACCCACAACCCCCCTCCCCAATGCTTCTCGACGGCTGATTGGGATAGACCATGATGGCGTTCGCCTTTTAACCAATGATGTTTGCGATTTCATCCAAAAAGTACCGGATGTCACTGATGAAGTTTTCCGCTATGGTACCGAGTCGCCAGCTTCTGTCCTTCTGGATGCGGTAGACCAGCTCGAGAATCAATCACCAAAAGCTGATGACAATATCCAGCTTATCAGACCAAATCTTGTGGAGGCAGTCGACACCTGTGTCGCAGCCGCCGGCCACGAATTCAATGTTCATTGGCAGAAGCAACTACTGAAAGCAGCGTCTTTCGGCAAGTCCGTCCTCGATATCTACAATAGCGATGACTTTGTCGAAATGTGCGAGACGTTGAGAGTCCTGAACGCTGTTCGCTATTACGAGATTGGTTTGCCCCTGTCGTACGAGCAATATCAGCGCCTTACACCGGAAGGACTAATACAAAGGCTCATCAATCGACATGAATATCTTCTCGCAATCAAAATCGCCGGATATTTGCATTTGGCGACAGACCGCATATACGTTCACTGGGCTTCGGCCAAAGTACGGATTGGTTCGGAAGACGATAGCACCATCTGTAATACGGTGGTCGAGAAGCTTGCCGGTAAGCCAGGTATATCGTTTGAGGCTATCGCGCGTGCCGCGTATGACGAAGGCCGCGGTCGGCTTGCTACTGAGCTTCTCAATCATGAGCCGCGCGCTGGCCGTCAAGTACCCCTCCTCCTAAGTATGGAGGAGGACGAGATTGCGCTGGATAAAGCAATTGAGAGCGGCGACTCAGATCTGATGTTCTTCGTGCTCATCCAGCTCAAGAAGAAACTCCCGCTCGCCTCATTCTTCCGTGTGATCAACGCCCGTCCCGCCGCCACGGCACTCGTCGAGTCTTCCGCAATGGTGGAGGGCGATAATTCTCTACTCAAGGACCTCTACTACCAAGACGACCGAAGGGTGGACGGCGCCGGCGTCTTCATTCGCGAGTCTCTGCAGCAACCAGATGCCCGCACATCGGGAGACAAGCTTGCGCTAGCAGCTAAACTACTCTCCGAATCGAGGGAGAATAACTTTGAATTGGCCGCGTTGAAGGAGGCGTCGACATTGCTGCGGATGCAGGAAGCCCTAGACCGCGACCTGACGGACTCCTTTAAAGGCCTGAGCGTCAACGAGACACTCTATAAACTAATCCATCTAGGTTACTCTAACAAGGCCAAGCGGATACAAAACGAATTCAAGGTCCCGGAGAAGGTGGCATGGTGGATTCGGTGAGTAAAAAAACATAAAATCTCCCTTGATATTCATGTACGATGCTTACCATCCGCGAAACAGATTGAGAGCCCTCGTGGCTAGACGCGATTGGAACGAGGTCGAGGACATTGCTAAGAGCAGAAAAAGCCCAATTGGGTGGGAGGTAGGCAAATATATACCCCTCCAGTCCAATGCCGATTCCCATTCTATCCCCCTCTTCCGTTCGCTATATCTCGAAAATACCTTCGCTAACTAGGCCCCCCTAACCCATAAAATAGCCCTTCTTCAACCTAGTGCTGCAGGCGGGAAACACCCGTTTGGCTGCCGTCTTTATCCCGAAATGCACCGGCTTGGAGCCGGGCGCGACCATCACCATGTACGAGAAGTGTGGCATGCGCCTCAAGGCTGCCGAGGAGGCCGTCAAGGCCAAGGATGCCGACGCATGGATGCGCATCCTCGAAGCGGCGGGTAAGAGTACGTCTGAGGGAAGGGAGATCGAGCGGCTAGGAGCGCAAGTATTCAAGAAGTAGTAGGCAGATTATGTTCACAGAACCCGTTAGAAACACTCGATACATGGCGCATAGCCTTGAGTACGACGAAATTCACGAGGCATATAATATAATGTAGACTTCATTTCAATTTCAAGCCGGACGCCTAACCTGAGTAGCTAATATTATGCACATCGATGCACTAGCATAGATCCCTCGATAGCCCGATGTAGAACTTCGTAGAACTTTTCGTTGGCCATTTCCTTATATCGACGTCTATGAACAAAATGCTAGACATCCGCCCGCCTTAGGATATTCCTTAGTCAACCAACCATCATGACCCTGCCTACTCGTTAAGGACATAACACACATGAACAGAGAATCAATACATCATTGTATGATCCCTTCCATCATCATCACCTTTCATCATCCCATAACGTTGCGTTCATGCGTGCTACCTACAACTGATGTTCTCATTTGCTCCTAGATTTTGACAATTATCGCTTAATCCTTGTTTGATCAAGCGTCTGTCTGCGTGTATTAGGCGAAATTCTACGCCTGAAGACACAGGGGGCCGGGGAGGGGGGGGGAAATAATAGCAGAAATAAAGTCGAAGAGTTACCGAGATGACTTTCACCAGGAAATTTAACCGAAGGGCAGGGTATCCAGTAAGAATTGTTGTCCGGCATATTGTCGAGATTCGGAGCACAAGAGATCGACGCGTCAACACCGCGGTCGCATCAGAACTGGATTTTGAAGACGGCTCGTAGCAGAGGGTACCACATAAAAAAATCGGAAATTTTCGTGTTGGTAAGGCTGATCAGAACGCCGGTAAGGTATCTTTCCTAAGGAGCCTGGTGGTAAGAAATCTGGTTTTGTACAGGCCTATGGCTATGGTACCTCAGACGCGCTGGCGACGGCCTTTCGACGGTTTCGACGATACGGTGGTCCAGCCATCGGGATCTTGGGTGGGGGCGGCCTCGGCCTCAGGGGCGGCAGCTGCTGCTTGAGTGGGTTGCTGAGCAGCAGCGGGAGGGGTTCCATTTACACGTGGACCTCTACCCTCATAAGTACCCCGAGGACCTCGGGGCGCGCCGCCACGTCCTCGGCCATCTCCGCGACCACGCGGGGCATTCACATAACCACCGCGGCCCTGTCGCTGCTCTCCTGCCGCCGTCCGCCAGTTACCGCTCTCTGCCGCTCGTGACTTGGGATTCTGAGCACCTTCTTTGGGCTTAGACGGTGGTTTCTGGTCTCCGGCGGCTCCATCCTCGGTGTTTTCTGCCGGCAGCTCCTTTGACTCGACGGGGGGCTCGGCTTTTTCCTGAGCCGCCTCTGCCTTGGCCGCTTCGGCCTCAGCAGCAGCCTTCTCGGCATCAGCAGCAGCAGCCTTTTCGGCATCGGCGGCGGCTTTCTCGGCCTTCTCGGCATCGGCGGCGGCCTTCTCGGCGGCTTTCTCGGCAGCCTCCTTCGCGGCAGCCTCCTTAGCTAAGCGGCGCTCTTCCTTGGCCTTCTCATCAGCTTCCTTCTTCTCTTTCAACAACTGGTCCCGCTTGTCAGCAATCTCACGTTCCTTGGCTGCCGTATCAATAGGACGAGCAGCACCGAAAGGGCTTGCTTTCACATCGCCCGTCGCACTTGGCGATGTGACATCTGAGGCTTCGGCAACAGTTCGCTTCGCAAGCTGAAGCCGAGGGCGGCCACCGGTAGCAACAGCAGCAGGGGCTGGCCCAGCTGGTGAAGGCGGCGCTTCGCTACCTTCGCGAGACTGCTCAGACGACTTGGCCGGCGTATCGCGACGCATGTTGTTACGCCATTGGTTATCTAGCTCCGCGGCGGTGGGGGCCCGCTCGGGGCGTTCGGGTCGCTCTGGTCGCTCTCTGAACTCTCTAGGGGGGCGGGAGCCTTCCTGGCGTCCTTCGCCCCATGTAGCAGGTGAAGCTTTACGATCTTGTCGGAATGACTCCCCGCGGCCGGCGTCACTTCCCCGGGGGCGGCTATCCGTACGAGACATAGAGCGTTCGGGCTGCGGGAGGGGAGACAGAGGACCACGTCGTTCCCAGTTCCCAAAGTCTCTTACTTTTCCATCATCTACTGGGCCTTCACGGAAGCTCGGGGTACGACGCTCGCCGAAATCATTGGGACGTCGGCTGCTATTCCGAGAGGGATCGTCCGCTAGGGGGCCCTTGCGCTCCCAACTGGACAGATCCCGAGCTGAATCCCCGCGGTTATCACGCTCCTTGGCTAAAATTAAGTCAGCGCCTGTGAGCATCAAATCAACGGGCGATACAAACTTACGAGGATCCGCAATTCTCACTTTGATAGTTCGCCCCTGGAAGCTATTTCCATCGAGGCTTAGTGCTTTCTTGAGACCGTCGAGAGTGGCGAATTCAGCATAGGCGAACCCTTTAGGGCGCTGCTCAATCCGGTCCTCGATGATCCGAACGCTAGTAATTTCGCAGTCAACGAAGAAATCAGTCACACTCTCGCTGGTTGCTTCGTAGGAGAGGTTGCCGAGATGAGCAGTGTAGGGGGGCTTTGTAGGGAGCTGGGTCGGGAAAGAGTCGCGGGGTGCGTAAGCTAGAGAGATGTAACAAAAAACCATATTAGCCTTCACAGCCGGAAGGAAGACAGCAGCAAAGGTTAGGGTCATGTAACTGCGCACCTCGATCATTACTGCCGGAGCCATAGCTAGAATAGCCGCCGCCAGAGTAGCCGCCCTTCCGGTCGACGGTGGAGGGAGGCAGAGGCTGGGAGCCTGTTCATTTCTCTAGTTAGAAATATGTCTGTTGGATGCATTGCGCCTCGGATGGACATACCAACGACCTCCTCCACTTCATCAGCCCAGGATCCACCGTACTCTATGCATACATGTTAGCTATGCATCGTTCAAATGGCAGTATAAGCAGCATTGGCAGCATTGGCAGCGCAGCGGAGCGGATGGGGGGAGGACGAGGGGCGGGGGGTCAGAGGGACCACTGACTCTCTTCATTCAAGAAGGCCCCGAGGGACATCTTCTGCTGCTGCTCCTTCTTCTTAGGCGCTACAGGATGCGTATGTCAGCATAGTGCGTACAGCAGGCTGACGAGGGCGTGGCAACAAACCCATGATTGCGGTGTTGGGAGGCCGAATGCGCGGTAGCGTGCAGACAGTCAGTCGTCGCGCGAGGTCGAGAACAGAGGACCACTCAGGCAAGAGACAGGCAAGAGACAGGCAAGAGACAGACAGTGGCTGATCTGTCGCTTGGTCGGTCGTCGCTTGGGTCTACGGCTGTGTAGGTGTGGTGTTGATAGACGGCAGCTGAGGCGGTTGAGGTATCGTCGCCAATCTCGAACAAAATGGGGTCGATTGGCGGACGACTGGATCTCGAATGTTGTCTCCGAGGGGTTTGGCAAGGGGAGACGCTTGCCTCTTCGGAAGAAAAATTTAATCGCTGGAGGGTTAATTTTGGGTGCTGGGCAATTGGGAAGTTCGTGGTGGGGAGGCCGCTTGAGCCAGTTCCAGGCGTAGTGTAGGGCGTGTAGGTACCTCGATAAGTAAGTACTTCAGGTACCCTGTGGTATGCGCCGTGCAGCGCTGTACAACGCCCATGTACATCGTAGCGTAGCAGCGTCGGTAGATTGCCTTAGACACCTACCAGGTAGGTAGGCGCTAAATCACAAAACCTTTTTGTCGTGCCCTTGACCATGTACTACGTACCTACCCACCTTCCTACCTGGTTAGATAGGTACCTACCTACTATAGTAACTCACCTACCTACATACATTAGGTAGTTATACCTACATTTATCTACCTACCTAAGTTCCTAGTCGCTTCTTACCATATCTAAAGTCTATTCACCAACAACTTTTCTGTTCATCACCTACCTGGGATTTGTACCTACCTACCTACCTAGGTAGGTAGTTAAAATCAACCGAGTTTGTACACCGACTCAGGTAGGTACTGTAGGTAGGTAGGTAAGTAGGTATGTCGGTAGTCTTCAACAGATCTATTATTAGCTGACAGGTCTTGTCCTCAGCAGCTCGACCCATCACTCGAGATTAATATAATCTGAAGAGAGGCTTGTTGAAGTGTTCTTGTACCAAATTTAAGATTCTATCTGCCTTAGGTAACTTACTTACTTACCTATTTACTAGCCTCCTTGTCCAAAGTGCCTGTATAGGCCCTTGCTACCTGTTATATGGTATAGTTAATTTGAGTGCCAATACTAACTTCAAGGAACCATTCCCAACCCAGCCAGGTTAGCGTGCCGGGTACTTAAGCACTAAGTGAGCTCCTCTTTTTTTGCACTTACCGATAGAGATTGAGAATAGATAGAAGGAGGGAAGTAGATTCAATTTATTACCTGTCTAGGCCTAATTGCTATTTGGTTGCACCATCTGAATCTTAGACTGGACCTCTTGCTTTTATCATTCAGTCTCCATCTATTGATTGCTTTTTATATCATTCTTTTCAGCAGACACTCGTTCCCGCGTTTAATTCGGCATATAATCCAATTGGCAGGGTTCAGTTCTGAGCTTCAGGCGTTTTCCGACCTTTTCCCCACAAGTTCAAGTACGAATACCTGATCTGGGAACCTCGTGTTTATTATACATACATACATATATATATATATATGTGTGTGTGTGTGTGTGTGTTTGGATCCAAAGATGACACCTTGGTTCTCCTGGTCCCAGACCACCTCTCACCGGCAGCAACGGCAGCAACAGCAGCAACAGCAGCAGCAGCAACGACAAGAAGAACCAACACCAACACCATCGTCATCAGTATCGTCCTCGGCTCCATCACTATCATCTGCGGCAATTCCTCCACAGACGAGCGATGCCTCCTTGAGCCAGACGCCAACTCTGCTTTTGGGCAGGCCCCCCGTGCTAAAGACAAAAGATGCGCATCATAAAGAAATGCCATCGTCCACTGAGCTGTGGCAGATAGCCACCAAGTCTCTCCAGACCGGTATGGTCACTGGTTAGTATTCGTCTGACCACCAGTACTTAATATCCCGCTGAATGGCCCGGTGTAGGTGGATTTGGGCTCTTGATCGGCGCTGGCTCCGGAATCTTACGCTCTGGACCGCCTACTTTATTTGCACTATTCGCCGGCCTTCAATGGTTCGCTTTAGGTTCAAGCTATATGGGTGAGGATCAGGGTCTATAATCTCTCTTGGGGCTGCGCACTAACTTACGCCAGCTTCAAAAGACCTCCTCTGCCACGCATGGGGGGGTGAGGAGAACATGAGTCCCACGGACCTAGTCAAAGCAAGTGGAGTGGCGGGTGGTGTGTCAGGGATGACGGGCGGCATCATTCGTAAGCAATGCCCTCTTCCTCTTGCCTGAATAATTCATCGGACCAGCTCTCATCTTTCCTAGGTGGTCCCAGAAACATAGTACCCGGAATGCTGTTCTTTGGCACCCTAGCAGCTGGGGGTTCATACGTATCTGAACTGACTCGGAGTGCCGAATCGAAACCGAAGACAAGCTGGCTCGACGCAAAATGGAGTCCGGTGCAGCGATTATCCGACAAAGACTACATAGAAAAGCTGGAACAGAAGATTCTTCGACTTGATGCCGATATTGCCATCATTGATGAGAATATCGCGTCTCTAAAACAATCATCACAGTCATCAGTCGCACCTACAGAAAGCACGACAGAGTGATCAATGCCTCCAGTCATTTATTTAGGCGGTAGCCCAGGTCCAATTGTTCGACCGATCTGGGACCCCACCAAAAGTTGCTTCAACCTAAATGCCTGCGCTCCCGTCAGGGTATGTCGAAGTAAAGGCTTGCCGGATTTCGGGCCAGCAGACTCGCATTTCAACATGCGCAGTAATGCGTGTGATGCAATCGAACACCAAAACTGCTGCTAGTAGGTACCTATGCAGCCAAGCTAGATAAGCCACGGAGTAGGTGCGCCATTGACTATGTCGTGCAGTTTATTACAGCGCTATGGTCCAATATGTACAATATATACAGAAGGCACAACAAACTTGAAAGTAGAATAGCCCCTCTATAGTGCCTGGCAGCCAGCGCCAGAGTGTTACTTTCAGAGCGAGGCAATAGCAATCGAGGTGTTATTTGCGTGCGTGCAACTTATTGCAGAGTCCTCGGACGGATGTTAAGAAGAGTGTGGCAACAACCGAGGAATAGAAATAGAATGAAAACCCTCCAAAGGAGGAAAAAGAAGAAGAAAAAAGAGATCAAGTCAAATATGCAGGTCTCCCCGGGAATCGAACCCAGATTAGCGGAATCAAAATCCGCTGTGATAACCATTACACTAGGAAACCTTAGAGATAAGTCATGTGACTGGCCATTTTCACTCCAACGGTAGAATTCAAATTATTCGGTATAATGGAGCGCGACATTGGATGCAGAGTATCCAAGGCTCGACTGACATAGTGGTGTCTTTCATTGATAGCAGCGAAAATTACAACCGGTCGGCCTTCCATGACCTAGAGGTAATTAGTATATCATATCCATGTCTACTCGGCTCAGAGCCCCAACACAACGGCTGCTTCACTAAAAACAGAACCAAGTTTGCCGATCCCCGGCAAAGTGATACCTGTACTAGTTTCGCTAGAGACAATAAACCAACCACGTCGATTGGACTCCAGGTCTGGCTTCGACCAATGGGGGAAGAGCGCAGAGGAAGGTGCTCTTCGTGTGGGCGCACATGGCATAACGTCACAGGGGACGCTTCCATCGATGATGATGCAATTGTCCTACGCGGCTGCTACAAGATCACCTAGGTCCTTCCCTTACTACCACCTGGATAGTGTCCCCTTCCCCTGCCCGATTCCCGGGGCCGTGGTTCTGACCGGTTAATTCATACTATATATAATTCATTCTACCTATAGTTCGCACTATATATAGGTAATTCATACTATCATTCCTACCATCATCCCTACTTATCATTCATACTATAACACCGGGAACGTCGCCGCGGATCACTGCTCCATATAATAATTACCCATCATCAAGAAAACTCTACAACTCTCATCAATCGACATGACAGACGCTAAAGGCAGCCACCCTCACACCGAGAAAACACCACTTGGCTCTCACCAGCCTGGCCAGGCTCCGTAAGCCCACCCCCTCCCCCCCATGTTCATTATCATACCTTGCCCTTTGCAATTCTCGGTGGAGGGGGGACAGACATCCCACTGCTAAGCAGTGTAATCGAGTGCCTCCCTCCCCAGAGCTATGAAAAGCTAACTTGCGCCACTTCATAAATAGGAACATTGCGGACGAGCAACAGTCCAGCCATAGTAAAGCCACACAGGTCGACCTAGGACCCCCCGCCGAAGCACGCGAGGAAGCTGTCAAAGACCAGATAGACGGGGCCATTGCGAGCGGGCCGAAGAAGGCAGACCAGTCGACCGGTGGGCGCGTTCTCGTCGGTGAGACAGGCGATTTGCGCGACCTGGCTGCACGGCGACAGTCGCAGTACTCACAGAGACGATAACGCCTTAATTTATGCCGTCCGAGGTCCTTGGGGTAGTCCAGTTAGCTATCTGCTTTTGAAGGTACTGGATGATATCATTGTCGTCGCGGAGGTTAACGAACCACCACTATTCAGTTCTCGGGGAATTAGTGAAGTTTCGAGCTGCTAAGCCAGCATTACTATGCTATTGCCAAGTCAGAACAGAAGCTTCGTCATGTCGCCGTTGGTTTGTAACACGGGAGACAGATGTAATCTTGTATTGGTGTTCTCAATCTAAACTCATCTCGGACTAATCCAGACGATGACTGTCTTCATTGCCCATATCGAAGCCTCGACATTTCCCCCACTCAAAACCCCTCAGCATTTCATGCATTATCTAGCATTTCAAGCGCTGTCGTAGCCAGCCTGTAATAACTATAGTTCACTATGAGTGTAACTTGGATCGCTACGCCTCAGCAGTGAGGTTACAAGTTGCCCTCCTATTCTTGGAATCGGTCTTCAAAGGGGATTACGTTCAGTGAGAAAGATAAAACATGGCCTCGCTAGACTGTATGGGTGAATGTCACGGACGCTGATTAATTCGATTTAATAACCACATCTTGCTAAAGCTCGCGGCTACATCCAGGGCAGATATGGGTTTATACGGGAAACCCGTCCGAAAACGCGCAAGTTATGGAATCTCCGACACTTAAGCCATGCCCGGAGATGCCTCTGGCCCTGCTAGGCTTAGCGACTCTTGTTCCTGTTCGGGCCGAGTGGTGGGCGCTACAACGTGATATCCGGCAACATGTTGCATATCGAATTCGCCAGCAGCACGCTGGGCGGCTTTCTGAATCGCCTCTAGCAAGATCATTAGCCTTTCATGCACGTTGCCGCAACTCCGCCTGTCTCCGCCTACCGGGCTTGCCGTATAAGTCCACGCCATTCTGCCTAAGAGACCTCAGGACGTTGATGACCCACGTCCGACAGAAAGCGCTGTCGTTGCCGGTGGGGATTTCCTCAGCCGCCGCTACGATTCGGACGATATGAACCCGCTCGTCGCGCTTGAGGTTGGCGATCTCGCAAATGATCTTCAGGTGGTTCTTTCGCATCTTGTCAAAATCGCGAACCTGACGTGTCCTCGAGCCACCGAGGTCGTTCACGTCAAGTAAGTCCGTGACCCCTGTGCTGTCCCTGAAGACAAGGCCCCAATGCTGTAGTGTTATATCAGTATGTGGCCACTTCGGGATACCGCAAGATGCCAAGCGACTGAGATATGTTAGCCTTTCCAGCGATCGAATAGCGTTCGTCGTACGTGCCTCACACACAAACTGCCACTTCCCATGGGGAATAACGCTACGTAGAGCCGGGAGGTCCGAGGTTCTGTGTCGCTTGTGTTGCTAAACTCCATAGTTGACAGTGGCTTTCACGTGCCGTTGCGGTCTGGCATAGGATGCGATAACTGTCTAGCCTGTGGGGAAGGTAATATAGGGGAACAATATCGACTACAGAATGGCAAGCCTCGATTTCCGTGTATTGATGGGTTGCCATGGCCTGAGTGAATTAAGGCGCCTTCAACCTAATACGAGTTAGAAATTTGTTTGTAGGACAATAAAGGAAGGGACGATGAGCCAAAGGGCAATGGATGTCGGATACTGTGCAGCCCCATCTATTATACCAGCGCGGGTTTACATTACCTACCTAGTAGTCGAGCGTCCCCTATAGGTAATGAATGTATTCCAGCAGCCAGATAAACCAACCTACCAACCGTCGGTTCATATCGCCTAGGAAATAGAGGTAAAGAAAGCGTCGACCCCGCCTCAGCCGCCATAATAGAGACAGCTATCTTTGCTACATTCTGTGCTTTAATTCAGTAGACAGTACTTAGAAAATTTAGTATGAAAAGTAGGTACCTAGAGTAATAGTCACTGCTTGTTGAATATATCCCATGTTTGGTGTAGTACATATGTTTATGGGGCTGTTAAGGGAGTCGGATAGTCTTGTGTACAGAAACCGGGACGCAGGTATAACTTAGATGATGCAGGAAATGAAGCTCGCTAGGTGCGTATGACGAGTATACTGTGTGTCCAATGCCAGCCATCATTTTACTAGACCTCAGACGTGGCTTTTACTCTGCGATACATTTTTCGACATCGCTACGTAAGCTTGGGGAATTTCGTCACTTCTTTTACCGCGGGCGAGTCCTAATTACTGTGATTAGTATCAATGAAACGTCTCTCAACCCTTTAGATATGATTTATCGCATTTGTGTATATGTTATAGAGGGTAAGTATGGAATCCGGTCAGGGGGCGCTGCTTATTATCTGTCACACCTTCTCATCTCCCTAGATTCTAACACCGGTAAGGGAGGAACGGTATCGGGCTAAACACTTAAACATATTTCCTACTAGGATATAGACACTCACCAGGTAAAGATAACACTAAAACCCTCCTGGTGAACTGTTGAAGGTGGCACGAGGCATATACCGGACCGAGACGACGCTCTCTATTGATCCTTCTACCTCATGGCTGGAGTCTTCTGTCATTGTCTTAGCCTGGTCGATTGAGACCAGGATAGAAGTCGCTTTCATAAGCTCATTGCATAAGGAATACGACCCTTCCCGCTAAAATCCGGCTTCCTTGGGGCCGCTAATTTCCGCGAGGGAAAGTGGTGCGAGCTTATATTGACCTGAGAGTTCGTGAGAATGGCCGTACACACGGAGCTCACAGAGACCCCATATGTACATAAAAGAGCTTAGCCTTGGTTGAAGTCTGGCCGCGAGACAAGGGCGTGCATAGCCATCCAACATACACCGAAGCGCTTATGATCCCGATCCAACAATATATTCTCATTGCCATCGTGTATTAGCTATTTGCAGTGTTCACGGCCTTGCTCGCCTTCCCCTTTTTATATCTTGGCCAATCCGATATTGATTGGCCTGGTCACTAGATCAAGCCGGCAGCGACGATTATCTACCCCTTGTTTAGCCACGGCACCGGCTGCTCAGGCTCGGCAGAAAGAGAAGATACTCCTATCGGGACATTTGGTAAGAAGTTTCTAAGCAACCTGTCTTATGGGCTCATCATGCTCCGTGTATATTTCGTCCCAAATGGTTGATCGCCGACATCTTGTGTCTAAGTGGGAGGAAGCCACTCTGGCGAAGCTAGAGCTATCATCTCCTCCGTGTTTGTAATCTACATCTCCGGCCTCCCGAGGCGGCGTTTAACAAGAGATATATATACTAAAGTTTCCGCGCGTAAATTAACAATACGACTGGATACACCACGCGGCTACAAATAAGGCCATCGTCAACGGCACGGGTATCGCGGGAGGGTGCACGCTCCGCGAGGGCGACGAGTTCACTCGTACAACACAGCATATCGTCCCGTCCAATGGGACACTTCGCTGGGAACCCGTGGCGCCCTCTACTACGCACGTAAGCCACTTGTCTTTTTCATTATCTACTTCAAGGCGGACCCGGTTCGAAAGATAAGGTCGGTATTGCTGTACCAGCTGGACTGTTAACTTGCGCTGCCGGTATTAGTGCTTCACGCGTATTACCAACGAAATCCATCTCGTCGGCCCCATTACGCCACCTGACCCTAATAATCAGAAGATCCGCGAGCTATATAATGAAACGACGATGGTCGGCGAGAAGGAGCTACCACCACTGCTGCTGCGTAGCAACGCTGTTTTCGCCGCCCACACCGAATTCAACCTCAAGGCGAAGAGCAAGTATGCCAAAGCCGAGCTTTACCCAATCCCGCACTTCGAACCTGACCTCACATATGACTGGGTGACGTGCTAGAGAGGCAAGCTACGTCCGGGCGATACGTCCTGCTCACAAACAGCGGGGCCTATAATATCTAATCTATGCCCACCACCTAGCATTCGCGTTCAGATTATGTATTCGTCCCGAGAGAGATTTGGAGAGGGAGAGAAAAAAAAAAGGATGTACGCCTTACGTAAATTTACGGGACTAAAATGACGGCATTGGGAAAACCTGGTGATTATCGTAAATTATATATATCCCTCTGCCTGGCTAGGGGGAGAGCCAGACGGGGGCGAAAGACGTGCTCCGGATCGTGGTCGAGAACGGGCGCGCCCTGTTTGACCCCCCAAACACACATTTCGTGGCCAAGACGTCCCCTGCAAAATCCGACGCCGTTTGACTTGCAGATAACTCATCGCGAACAAACCTCATTCGCTCTCCTCTTGTGGCGTTTCGCGGGGCACCGATCCCTGCCATTGGGGGTCCCGCGGCCAACGACGAGCGTGTGTCCCTAGAGCTGCATATTGAGGAGCAATGGGTACCGAAGCCGGGGCGGAGGGTGCGACATACCACTGCACAGGCCGTAGCCCGGTATTCTCCGGCAATGCACTTACGGCCCGCGGCGCACTTAGCTCGGCCTCGCTCGAGACTGGGACGGGCTAGCAGCAATACGGAATATACGAATACGAGCGCTTCTGTCACCGCCTTGTTGTCAGCGCACTTCAGCGCACTTCAGCGCACACTTCCGCAGGCAGGCTGGTACTGTGCGCACTTCTTTCTTATGCAATATCGCCATAGGACATATCGTTTTCGGGATCAGCGAGTGGCCAAGTAAGTAAGGCACCTACCTACCTGGGCAATGGATTGCGACGCTACACAGTATATTGGTGTCCCCATCCCCCCTATTTCTGTATATTTCGGGACGTAGTGAACGCCACATGAAAAATCAGATAACAATTTGAACTCACAAGATGCCAATGCTTAGAAATGCGCGCCGGGTGTTGCAGATCCGGATGGCGTGGTCTCCACTGCGTGGAAGTACCACCGCGCATCACCGCGTGTGAGTGGTTGGGCCTCCCCGAAATAGGGAGCGGGTAAAGCGTCCCTCGGAAGCGACCCCCGAGGGGACGGCTGTGAGAGAGAGTTAAGGTTTGCTAGCCGCGTTTGCTTAAGAAGGAGAGGCGCTCGATCTGTATCCCCCCCGTTTCATCTAATGCGTAAAACTGGCCATTTTACCCATCCGGTCTCTCGTGTGTCAGGTTAAGCTGTCAGGTTGAGCGGCGTGATGGCAGTCGGCAGTATCATAGAGTCGTCCGACAGCTTCGAGCGCGCGAGGGCTACTCCAGGTAGGTACCCGCCGACGATATGCCACTATCGGGTGTTGGCTTACGATAATACATACATAGCTCGAGGCGCGGCTGAGATGATCGAGACCGAGACGGAAGACGAGTCGACAACGTATCCCGAGGGCGGGACGGAGGCATGGCTTGTTGTGCTGGGTGCTTGGTGCGCCATGATTCCGTCCATGGGGCTGCTGAATACACTGGCCATTCTGCAAGCCTGGGTGTCTGAGAACGAGTTAGCCGGCATGCCCGAATCCACCGTCGGCTGGATCTTCAGTACCTATGCCTTCTTCCTCTACTTTACCGGCGCACAGACGGGTGAGTTTCGCCCTTACGAGATCCCGGCAGTCTGGTTCGCTAAAAGAGACCGATTCTTCTTCTTTTTAGGTCCGATCTTCGACGCGTACCCAGTGCACCTGATCGTAATTCCGGGTAGCATTGGCATTGTTGCGGCCATATTCCTCTTCAGTGTCTCGACAGGTATTCCGGCCATCCGCTTGCTCTACCATGATGATGTGTAATAGGGGCTAACGTTTCCCCAGAATTCTACCAATACCTGCTCTCCTTCGGCGTGCTTGGTGGCATATCCGCATCATTACTGTTCAATCCGAGCATATCGGCCGTGGGCCACTGGTTCTATAGGAAGCGCGCCCTCGCAACCGGAGTCGCATGTACCGCTGGTGGCCTGGGGGGTGTAGTATTTCCCCTGATCATTTTGTACGCAGCTCCGCGCATCGGTTTCGGTTGGGCCCTTCGTATTGTCGGCTTTGTATGCGTCGCTGCGGGCGTGGCGGCGTCATGTCTTATTCGGAAAAGGCTACCGCCAAATAAAAAGGCTGGCGCCTCGATCGATCTGAAATCGTTATCCGAACCACGATTCGCTGCCACCGCCTTTGCCACGTTTTTAGTCGAATTTGCCGTCTTCATCCCCTACACGTACATATGCTCCCATGCCATACACGCAGGCCTCGACCGACAGACGGCATATCTTCTGAACGCCCTACTCAATGCGGGTGCTGTCCCTGGTCGTGCACTCCCCGGGTATATCGCTGACCGGTTCGGATCATTCAACGTGATGTGTGTGACGGCCTTAGCTTGCGTGGCAACGATCCTAGGCCTTTGGTACACGGCGGGCAGTAACACGGCCCAAATCATCTCGTTCGCTCCCCTCTTCGGCTTCTGGTCGGGTGCGGCCATCAGCCTGACGCCCGTTTGTATCGGCCAGGTGTGTCGGACCGAAGACTACGGGAAACGAAGCGGCACCGCCTTCTTCCTTGCTAGCTTCGGTGCTCTGACTGGGATACCCATCGCGGGCGCTATCCTGGAACTTAACAACGGCTCCTACCACGGGCTCATCATATTTGCTGGAGCCCTCTACTTGGCGGCTTTGGGCGCTTTCATCGTGGCCAGAGGCCTCGCTTGTAGTTGGCGCATCGCGGTCATATTTTGAGACTTTTCACCATACGCGCCATATCACACACTCATAATCTAATGAAAGGCGGATATGGAATTGGGATTATTGTATGGGTTATTCCGTGACACTTGTCCCCAAAGTCACCATATCCTCGCCAGAGATGGGAGGACTATAGGAAACGATGGAATACTTATACGTGCTCAATACCTGAGGAACAACTTTGAGGTTCATTCGTACGCAACCACATGCTCCAATCCTCAGCTACCGGCGACATGGCGCAGGAATATAGCCTGGATATCATCTTTAGGAGATGATGGGCGGTGTTGGCTCCTAGTTACTGGTCATGCTGCGCAAAACACATCTGCTGATACTTTATTAAACAAATCAGTATCCACGAGTGGCGCTGGATAAAACAGTGCAATCATGACATATAAAGAAGAGATGGTATACTCCAGAATACGCAACAGGCTAGAGAAGATGAAGACATCTCCCCGGCCATTTTAGCCCATATGGCGATGGTTGACAAGATAGGTACTTCAAACCCGACGGAATTAGCCAGCCACTCAAACCCATCTGCTGCTGTTGCCTTGTCCCAATCCTGACTCTAAGAAAGCTAGGAGTGCCTACCACGCAGAATGCGCATCAGTTGATATCTTGAGTATAAACTTTGAATGGAATACTTTGTCGGTATCATATATGTATAGCTAGATGCTATAATGATTACCCTCGTATGCTGGTAAAAACCTATCTATCCAGGTAGGTAGGTAGTGAATAAATAATTAGGTAGTTAGGTACTGTAGGTAAGCTGTAGGCACTCAAGGCAGTATAGTATAGTATGGTTGGGTCATAATTGCCGACTTGGCGACCAGCAACCACTAGCAGTGCCCACTATTTGTCCACTACCACGCTATACTTAGGTAATTTCCAGCCGCATGCACTTCAACCAGCCTCGCTGGCTAGGTAAGTAAGTAGGTACCTTACTTAGTACCTAGCTACTAATTGTTCAACGGGCGACAAGATTCATTTTCGGAACATCAAGCCAAGTCTCTCCTACAAATTCCTTCGCCTTACCAACTAACTCGTTTACCACACTCGAGATGACGACAGCACATAGGCCCACGTTTGATCCCGTTCGCATCTCCATTCGTCCTAAAGCTTAGGTATGGTGCTCTGCTAACAGTCTCCAAGGCACGCGGGAAAGAGGCCCTTCGAGGACCGGCATACCACCAGAGACTCCTTCCCGCACATACGCAACTCAAGTTCCGGTACGTTGTGATATTTGCCCACCTGCGAAACCTGCACTCTCTAACCCCGTAACAGACAACCAGGACAAGGAGGAGATGCCGACGGAGTTCGCGACCTACGAGCCGAGCTCCTCGCAGCCGAATCCACACATTTCGCGAAGAAGAACGGCGGCGCGCTCCCCGACGCGAACGAGACCGAGACATCCACTATCGCAGCAGACAGCTCGAAGCGGCCGCTAGAGCTGACGTCGCAGGCGGACGGGGAGGAGAGCTCGGATGCGAAGCGGCGGCGCATATTAGAGGAGTCGAGAGACATCGACGCGGACTCCGAAGACGGCTCCGAAAAGGACGACGACGACGACGACGATGACGATGATGATGATAGCGACGAAGACTCGGACGACGAGGATGCGGAGCTGCAGAGGGAACTGGAGAAGATCAAGCGGGAACGCGCCGAGAAGCGGGAGCGCGAGGAACGCGAGAGGGCCGCCGCGGAGGAGGAGGAGCGCGAGCGCGATATCGCGCTAGGGAATCCCCTGCTGAACCCCAAACAGGATTTCAACATCAAGCGAAGGTAATTCTCGCTCGCTCACTCGCTTTGCGGTCCCGATTTGCTTTGTCGAAGGAGGCTAACTTGCCGTGATAGGTGGGATGATGACGTCGTCTTTAAAAATCAGGCGAGGGGCACCGAAGACAAGGGCAAGAAGAAGGAATTCATCAACGTAAGTCGTCGTCTTCAGCTGTTCGACCGTGCTCTAGGCGGTGCTGATGCTGATGCTTCTACAGGATCTCCTTCGATCGGATTTCCACAAACGTTTCATGAGCAAATATGTGCGATGAGCATTCGGTCCAAAGCGAGAGCATGATTTTATTGGATTAAGAGTACTCTCGGGTTGGCAAAGGCTCTCATGGCGTTGCGGCAATAATATCTAAGACTGCTTATATTGATGCGCGTGGCCTCGTTCTGGGTCATCATAGTCCCTATGGCCCCCCTCCGTCTAGTCAAAATCCGGATCAAGGAGGGGGAGGCGTTGTATACCAAACCCGATCATTGTGCTTTTCGGGACGGAGCGGGTTGCTTCTGTTGCGGCCGCCCCGGGGGCCAATATAGCGTCGTTATAGCCACCGGGCCTGATGAGTCCAGTGAGGTTTGTGGGGGTTCAGACCGACTCGTAAGGCCATGACATAATACCATGAAAACTAGCATGAATAAGGATATGATAAATAGGTAGTTATTACCAAAACCTCTTTGGGTTATCTCCATCGGATTTCGTGTTTTAAGCCTCTCATTCTTACTACCAAGTGATGTATACACGACGTAATGGACCTTTTTACATTGGCATTGGCATGCCGCTAAAACAGCAAGAGTGTGGGATTTCATCCACATTAAAGATCATCACACGCCATCACATAGGTACGATACGGGATACAGTGCTTTATGGGTACAACTAGACAACGGTACCCTTAAGCCATGGCCATGGCATGCGTTCTGGTCCAGTAACTTCGGTAAAGCACAAAGATAGACATCAGTTTACTTCGTCTTTTTGGATTCCTGCCGGCCTTCGATAATTCCACCATTCATGCGAAGACGATGGGCGCTTAACGTCGCATCCGCCCTGTCAAGGGCTCTCATGGCACGGGTGACGGCCTTGACGCTGTCGAGCAAAAGGACTAAGCGATTCAAAACAACGTTAGCGAACCAGTCGGTTTGAGGGTTTGCCCATCTTTTTTTCCCTGGCACTACTTTATCCACGGACCCCCAAGTAACAAAAGCGGAGAATAAGGAGAGAAAAAAAGGGGGACAGGGACGGGGACGGGGACGGGGATGGGCTAGGAAGACGCACAGGCTGGTATGATGGCCCATGGCAGGTTGAATCCAACGTAGTAGACCCAGAAGTAGAGGAATTCGGGCCGGCTATGCGACCTCTCTGTGAAATAGAACTCGCACTGGCTCGTCGCGTAGTAGAGCGCGACCCCGTAGAGATGCGCGACACAGGCGATGATCCGCAGGGCGTGGCGCGAGGGACTGTTCCGCGCCGTAGCGATAGCGTTAGCGAGGCAGAGGGGCCCCCAGAAGAACTGGCGTGTACATTTCATGTTAGCTGCCGGCAGTCGCGCCTTCGAGAGTGAATCCAGCACGGAGAGCGCGTGTACTCGCGTGGGTAAGAGCAGCAAGGGTACTCACTACCGTGATGCTCTCCACACTCAGCATGAAGAAGTCGGACGTAAGGTATCGCGAGTCGGAGAGGGCGTATTCTTTCCATAGTTGGGCAAGGAGAGACTGTGACGATGCGACGGTGGCATGGTTTAGCACAAAGTAGCCTAGCCGTGGACAATTATCACGTCAGTGCTCCCGGCTTTCACCACGCTATATATAGACTGTATCTCTATCCTTCGCAGTCGTCCAGCCTCCGGTTGTGAGACGACGTGTAACTCACCTTCGAAGACACAATGCAAACACGCGTCTGCCCCGGCTCGCGTCAGCTCACAGATACTCGGGATACCCGGGCAACGATTATATCAAATGCAGAGAGAACAGGGGAAACGGGCTGAACGGCGCCGCGGGAGGAGAACGGCAGTGGGGATATAAGGGAAGGGGAGGGGGAAGGGGAGGGATAGGGGTTTCTTCTCACTCATCACAAACCAACAAAACACAGCGAGACTCGAAGCGCCGAGTCCCGGGCTCAGCCTACGCGCAACCAGCGCGGCGCCCAGCACGGCGAAACCGAGCGTGCCCCCGAGCGCGGACAGCAACACGGGGACGGGGGCTTCGTTCGTCTCGTACGCCGGGATATGGACACCGAGGGGGTGGTACGGGTGCGTGGGTTCCGGAGGCATCGTCGGTATTGGAATGTCCTCCCCTATCACGTCGGTAGTGGCCAGGGGCCACCACCACGGCCAGCCGTTCATGACTAGTTACAACAGGTAACTAGTGTAAAACACGGTAGTAGTCTAAGCTAGTGGTTGGTAGGGTAGCATCCGTCAGTTATGGTTAGTGGATATCTGAGGCCGATACCTACTAGATATCTCATATTTGGTCCCTACCTAAGTACCTAGTTGCGATGTTGTAATCTACTGTAGATGCACGTATGAAGTACTACATACCTACCCATGTGTATTTTTTGGTGATTTCCTATATGCACTTGCCTGATGTGGTTTAGTTAGTCACTTAAACGCCGCCTCGGCTCCGACAACCCGAACAGCAGAGGGAAGAAGCAAGTATCTACATAAGTAAGTAGGTACCTAAGTTTATCTGCCAAATAATCAATCTACCTAGGCTAGGTAGATAATGAATGGTTCTCAAAACATAGACTTGCTATGCAACTTTATTTACGTTTTCCTGCTTAGGTATGATCCCAATTCCCATAGACATATAAGCAACTATTGCTCATATGATGAATTAAATAAAAATTCACGAATTGACTGTTGACGATGATTGTATCACCTTTGCTGACGTCGGGTAATTCCCCTAACGGGTTTCGGGTAAGTCTCTGCGGATATATCGGGTTTTAACGGACCCTCCTCAAGTAAGTCTAACAACTTGACGCTGGATTCGGAAGCCTTTCCTCTCAAATTCATACCTAATCAACCAAGCCTCGACAAAGTCTACCCGGTCCCATCTTCAGCACGTTCTAATTTGCCTAGCCTGGACAAATACATATGTACATGTGGACAGAATACTCGAGACGAAGTTGACTTGGTCTCACTTGGATTCTGGCACATAAGACGCCACGAAGCTCCGATTTACTAAATAAACAATCAACGCCGCCGGTGCCGAGGCCGGGGATGGGGTACATGCCTTGATCCTCTCGCTTCGCCTCCAGCACCGACGTTCCCGAACCGGTCTCGCTCCAATAAGCCGAAGCGGGTATCTTTTGGCCGCCCGCGCACCACGATGCCAACACTGCGCATGGAGACGTGAGACAGCTCCCACCCGGCACAGTAAACCAATCTGGCGCGCATGAGACGCCGGCCCTTACCTTTGATGGCAGACGCCCGTCAAGAGACGCAGCTAGCAATCCAGCCGAGCCGGATCAAGCGAAACACGGCCTGTACATCCTGTCGCGATGCTAAGGTACGGACGGCCTCGGCAATGCCGCAGCCGGCTCTGATATCGATGTAAATGTCCCAATCCTGGGGGACTGACACCACTCCAGGTTCGCTGCAACCCCAGCTCGAATGCCGATCAGCCCTGCCAGCGCTGCGCGAAGCTGGACTTGACATGTGTTGTCGATAGGACCCATAAGAGGGTATCACGACGAAGGTGCGTTTCGAAAGAGAGCTTCTTTCGTCTTTCCTTTCGCCTTTCCTTTCGTCTTTCCTTTCGTCTTTCCTTTCGTCTTTCCTTCCAAGATCTGGACTCCGGTGCTCAATCCCGGGCGGGTGAATGCTGAGTAACCGTTCCATGCCATTCCGTACCATCTATATTCCGGTATGGTAAATAAGTGGACTAGCCATTTCATAAACTTCGGATCTGGCCTCGGGGTGTGTAATGTAAAACAATTCGTCTAGCACGAGTCTATCTCGAGATGACTCCCCAAAGAATCGTCACTGACCATCTAACACCAGTAAACTTGATGAGCTCGTACAAGAGATCCAATCTATCAAAGAATCCGTCGGGTCAGCCTCGTCGGCGAATGTTCCACCGCCAACTCCCGTGGCCGCCCGGCCCAAAGGACTGGCAACTGAACAGTTGTGTGTACTCTCCCCCGGTGGCGTATCTTCCCGGTCTAGACAGCATGTCACCACCGGCGCGGCGACCATTGGGGTCGCCGAGCCATCCGTGGCCTTAAACACGCCGGTGACAACACTTCTCTCTGAGGCAAGCAACGACCCGAGTCTTCCCAGGACCCTCGGTTCGTACCCCTTTTCTGGTGACGATATCGACTTTTACTTCCAGAAATATTTCGAATGCTACCACCCATATATGCCCGTAGTACGCGAGAGGGATCCTAACAAATGTTACGAAATTTGTCACTTACTCTTCTGGACCATCATATACGTCGCCTCTCGGCGATATGCGAAAAGCGCGTCGCTGGTACCGTTTTTGTCGGAAGAGATCCGGCGCCAGGCGTTCGCAACCTTGGGCGACATTCCCTTATTACTGCCTACTATTAACGCTATCATATTAATATGCTCCTGGAATTTTCCTGCGGCACGCTTTACCAACGATCCCGCGGTTCTCCTCTCTAATGCTGTCGTTAGTGCGGCACTCCTCTTGGGAATCCATACCGGGAGAGGGGGCCACCCTGAATACAGCCATGGATTATTCCAAAACAGTTACACAGACGAAGCAGCAACATACACTTGGGCAGGTCTCAATATCGTGTCACAAAGGTATTATCAGCTGCTCGTAACTTGCGTCGTTGACTTGCGTCGTTAACTAACTAGTGGTGCTAGGGTGTCTTCATACATGGGATTGCCACCCGTTACTTCGTTGTTCAATCAAACCATTCAGAATACTAGTTAGTATATTCATACACCAGTTTCTATAACCTTGCTCGAGTTATTCCAAACCCCAAACCTCCGGGTTGCCACTCTATCAACCTCTACAACTCCGTCAATTACGGCAGAACCGTGACACTCGAACGTTGGAGAGTGGTTGCTGATTGAAGTTGCCATAGTCGATGGGCGAATGCCTTTTCATGTCCCGTCTAGCTTTCGCATCCTTTTGGAGTGCCAAAAATTTTGCAACCATGTCAATAAGATAATTCTTGCCAACCTCGAAGAGTCTAGCGGGGTATCAACCCACATAGTCCAAGTGCTTGAAGATGAGTGGAATATCGTGCAAGGGACAATATGTTCTGAGCGAGCAGGTATCTAAAGTTCACTTTTGTCAACGCCCTCCAACACCCCGGCTAACGTAAGTAGACGATTTGGATAGATTTAACGCCCTGCTCGTCCGGCTTGAGATTCAAATTTTTTATATGATGCCTACGCCGGGCGTTAACCCGGAGTCTTTGAAGCAGAATATTATACGGGCGTATCATACCGCCGCGTCGGCTTTCCGATATGCCCAAGATCTTGATATAAAGATCGGGTTCCTTAGCCACGTCACACATCCTCAAATGCGCTCATTGCTGACAGCGAGCTGTATCGTCTTCAAGTTGTTGCGTTCGTCATACATGCGGTTTCTAGACAGAAAGTCCATTGAAGCTACAGCGTCGGATGCAGTTTTAATTTGCCACCGCATGAGCATCACAGAGGGCGATCTACCTGTACGCCTAGCTGCATTGCTCAAGACGTTCCTCGAGCTCTGCCGCTCACCAGCCCGTAGCGTGGCCTGGCAGACAGAAGAACCCACCGTCTGTAGCTTCCCGCGTCGTCTCGGAGCTGGCGTCACATTTGATTGTTTAATACGTTGGAAATCAGATGGCACAATGGATCGCGCGATGAATCAGCAGCAGCAGCAACAGCCACCTAATCCACCAAATAGTGACTCCAGGGAAGAGACAGACGCTCTTTTACCAAGTGCTGTACCGGATCTATTATCTATAGATTGGACTTTCATGGACGACTTTGAATGGACCTGGACGCCGCCTGGCCTAGGTCACCCGGTAAACCTATGGCATGGCATGGCTCGGTAATCTCGTACCATAGTTACGGCCTCTTGCCTCTTGCCTACTATTTTTTAGTCTATCAGGTACCCCAGGGTGTACAGTCCTGGGCGGCGCCCACACGTATCCATGACCTATGTGCAGAAGGTCATCCATAGCACTTAGAGGCTGTCCATATAGGGCACATAAGAAATTGGACTGGAGTTTAACACAACCCATGGCGTTTTACGAAGACAATGAAAATTCATGCCGAATCCAATTATACCAAGAAGTTAAATTTCTACACAATCCCTCCTGATGGCACAAACTAATGTACCCCAAGCCCGAAACTTGCCTACGCCAACCTAACTCTTCATTCTTCGATGCAATTTGCCCCTCGCTGTTTATATAGACTGACGTGATACGTTAATTGAATGTTTTGACGATGGAACTGACGTGCTGGTACTCCTATGTACAAGCCTCCTGTTGAGCCATGGCAATGGGCTTATCGTTTATGCCATAATATTTCGGTGTCCGACAATATCGCATCGCCTCGCCATGGCTCAGGCCTAAATCGTGTTGCTCGGCACAGCTATGCAATGAACGACGCCGCTCTGCTCTGCATATTTTTTTTATACACCTTACGACAGCCTACGCGATTGGATCCTCAGCAAGTGACGGACTCCCCCCCTTCACTCGACGCCCCGCGGCTACGGCAAAAAATTCTATTGGAGCTGGCTGTTTCGCGCCGCACGGCGGTGAATCGGGGGCGCTGTTTCCCGAGGCGATTCGGACGACATGAGACGTGGGCCCGAAAGAACGTTGTGGCTGTGCTTGCCCAGTCAGCCAGTCACTCGCCATCGTGTTCCGGATACCGAGAGACACCTGACACATGGCTAACTGCGGCGTGGAAGGCGAATAATTTTCGTCCGACCCTCATTCAGATGAGGCACGGTATGATGTAAGGGAAGGTTCACACGTGCTGGGCCCGCGGTCTCGGATCCAGGCGGCCGTTTCCAAGACGAAACATACTCGCCATAGATTTGACATACGACCTCGACCCGGCGGGTTCGGTTGGAAACATTGCGCTGATGTTGAAACCTGCGAGCCTGACAACACATCATCCATCCCGCCCCCCTTTCTTCTTCTTCCTCATACACAAGTTGACATTAATTATGTTCATCGGCAAACAGGTCGCATGAAGTTAGTATCTCCGTTTGTTCCTATCTAGCTCCCCCCTCGAACGACCCAACCTAACGATTTATTATTATAATAGGGCTCGCCGATAGGCTCCTCGGGGGCCCGTATGATCGACGTTGAAGATCGTCGCCTTCGGGATTTTCGCCTCAGCCGTCGAGGAAAGAGAAGTTTCTCGCCTGACCATCTCAACCCCAGATTAAGCCCCGAGTATTATAGATATATACATATACGCGAGGGGAAGGGATGTCCTTGCTCCCCCCCCCTCCCTCCATCCCTGCCTCCCACCTGCCCATCTCTCCTCGCATGCCGTCCCGCATCGCGTCATCGGCTCGGAAGCGGCTCGAGACACCCGGGACGGGAAGGGTACGGCCGCACGCGACAACGACCCCGAGGGGGAAACGCAACGTTGCCTATTCGGTTACGCCTCAGAGTCAGTCCCCCTTTGACGTTACGTCGCGCGGGGGGGAGGGGGAGAGAGAGGGCGGCGATGACTTCCCGTTCCAGAACGTCGCTTCGCGGCTCTTTTCCCCGCGCCCCCGCCGGCTAGGGGAAGGAGAAAAGCGAAAGAATGGGGGGGGGGAAGGGAGGGAAAGAAAGGATGGGAGAGGTGCGCGTACAAAACTGACTCGGTCCCGGGTCTCCGTTGTGGGCAGAGGCTTTTGACATCTGTCAAGTCTCGGGGGGACGATCGGCGGGGCAAGGGGAAGGAGAGAGAGAAAGGGGGGGTATACTTTCTTACTTTCCTTCTCTCTTTCTTCCCCTGGTATCCCGGGCGAGGGTTAGAGTTTCCTTGGGGTTTGTGCGCGCGTGCGTTCGCCGCGACGGGATATTCTACGCGAAGTACGGCTGGGTTACCTGAAGCATCCGGTGAACTCGGGTAGAAGCTTCGGCAGTGTGGGATGGGATTGGGGGGGGAAGCGCATAGGCTAAGGTTCGATAGATACCCGCTACGCACGCCCGTCGCCCTGTCGGCTGGCCATTCCACATTGCGACTGGTGGTTAAGTCCGCGTCTTGGCGGCGGGCTCTGCTTCTCGGTCTTTTTTTTTTTTTTTTTGTTACCCGAAGATTGGATTTTCCCACTCGAAACACACACACATTATTCCCCCTTCCCCCATTTCTTGCCACCCCGCCGCCCCTCCGAGCATGACGAGCATGACGACCCCGTCCGATGTGTCGTTCATGCGGGTTTAGTTCGGCGGATTTGATAGGACCAGCCACATGCTCGGTGTGGCGGGAGGATCTCTCGTGGATCGGTAAATCAGTCCATACTAATCTTTTTTTTCCCGAAACGCAATCTATGTAATTAATTTGAACATTGATTGTGGCCCCAATGCAACTACGGTGCTTGTGCATCGCGGGAGGGAACCGGTCACGGAACTCATTAAGTTGGTGCTCACATAGTCCACACGCCAAGCCCTTCGCAACATCGCCTCTTCGGGGGGGAAGGAGGAAGAAGGAAGGGGGGGGGGGTGGTTTCGTGAGCGCGAAGGGGCGAAAAAGGGCGATGGATGTATGTGTGTTGTCTGTACACGCCGGTCAGCAGGGTTAGGAAGTAAGCAGATGTGTACCGAATCATCAATCGTCCGTCCGGTTTGCTTAGGTGAGCAAGGGGATCAAACGAGACTGGCAGATGATAAACATCGGAAGGGGAGGGGGAGGGGGCGTTGTTTGTCGTCGTCATCGTCGTCGTCGCCGTCGCGATCACGACACGTGCAGGAATTTTTCAAGCGCATATGGGAGCAGCAGTACCACGCTATAGCAACCGTAATAATAGAAAAACCGAAAAAGAAGAAGAAGCGAGAAAACAAGGCAGAAATAACGACGGGGTTTCCTATCTTGATTTAGAAAAAGAAAATAAATAAATAAATAAATAGAACTCCCTCCTGATGTGCCCCCGTCTCGTCGATATTTCCCCGCTGCCGGCGTCTACTCCGCGGTTACGGATATGTAGTAAAAACCCGTTCGCTTCATTCAATCGTCGGCCAACCTGCGACTTACGGCGGCGGCATGGGTGGAGGATATGTGCGCAGTATGAGGGCATGCCCGCCAGAGGGGGATTGCCGAAAGGGGTAGGCGGGAGGGCGCGTCCGTCGAATCAGAGACGAGAATCAGCGGGATGAGAAGCGATGGGAGGCTATAGCCAAGAGATGATTATCATAGATTGGGTGGTTATAGCTTACACAAAAATATATACAGTGGTATATGTGTATAACTATCTATAAGAGCCGGCAATTATAGCGTCATGAGCTTGCGATCGCGGAATATATACAGGCATGGGCGGCGCACGCATCTATACCACACCAAGATATGGTCGTGCCGGTGCTTGGGCTCGGGGGGAAGGGAGAGGGGAGGGGTTTGATCGATTATCCGGGTTTTTCTGTTTTTTGGGTCGCTTGCCTCCTGTAATCACCCACACCACCCTCGTTTCCTACAGTACAGTAACCTGTCGTCTGGCGCCCCTCGTTGGTTGCGACCAAGGGGTCTCGCCCTACCCCATGGCGGCATGCCACGCGTCTGCGTCTACGCGCGTCTGCCAGGAATGCAAAGAAGGGTATCTGTTCCAGATATCGTCGCTGGATGGTTCGGCTACTGCGTTCTAAATTATCTTTTCTAATCTCTCCCCCCTTCCCTCCCCTTTTTTTATTGTTTCGTTTTCCATTGGGCTACGACTTGGGGTACATACATAGTAACTGACCGACGGCGCTTGACAGGCAAGGGGTACGTACAGCCAAGAGGTATAGTGCAAGGTGGTGTAGTTCAATGCATGTATCAAAAGGGGAGAGAGCTGTGTCTTACATGATGTGCATGTACATATACGGCACATCTTAAGCAGCGAATGCAATGAAACAGTCAAATCTACCGGCCGTCCTCCCTTGTCCGCCTATCTGCCCGTCTGTTGGCCGAGCTGGCGTTGCCCGGTAGGCTGTGCGGCCGTGCTTGGGACGAAGCCACCCATATCGCACACATGCGCGTAGGTGCGATTGAAGCCTTCTTTTGCGCTCGATGGCGATGTGCGACTGTGCGACGACGACGTCGCGCCACTAATAGATCGAGAGGATCCGATGAGGGCGGGGGTAGATCTCAACAGCCATCGGTGGTTACAGGTGATGGTACACTACAGTACACCATGTAAGGAAGATGTAGGGGAGCGTAGAACGAAGAAAAGCAGGTTTATTTGCCCGTCATACGTGGTGCCCTTTCCTTCCCCTTGTTTTTGCATAATAGAGTATGACGGGGGAAAATTATGGTCAAGACAGATAGGTTGATAGGTTGGCTTGGCAGCCCTGTAAGGAAAACTCCTGGGTCCCGCACAGCATGGGCAGTTACGGATAGACATACTATCTTGGTGTGGTGTAAGACGCATGGGCGGTAAAAGTGGTGCTGGGATGCGATTCGGTCATCGTCATTAAAATGTGACAGCTGGACTAGGGGATCTCCTCCCCCCTTCCCCCTGTCCCGTCATCGATGGTGGTGGACGTTCTGTTACCTGGGGCCAGCCTCGCGAGAGCGCAACCCAACCCAAACGGCCGAAAGTCTTCTTGCCATCTTAACCGGTGAGGATCTCGGGGTCCTTGTTTAGACTGAGTTTCTCGGTTGACCTAAAGAGGCATGGGGGATGCTTGAAATCCCCAACTTCTCTCCCTCTCGTTTAACCTCGTACCGCGTTCGCATATCATATTATTTCTACCCTCGCTAATCATATAGCGTGCCGCTCTATAGGTAACCCTGCCTGTCCCGGCTACACCTCGACGTCATAATCTTAAGAATCTTTGCTCATTTTTCGTCGTCCAAACGAAACGAACGCCTCGTCTTACCGAAGCCCGGGTCCGAACCTATGACATGAATGCGACAGTCAGCATCGTAAGGACGAGCGTTCGCTCTATGAGACTAGGGACCGGCCAGAGACATGTCGAGAGGCATCATTAGATAATCGTTGGCTTGCGGAGAGCAAGGCCCCATGGATAGATACCTTGGCGCTTCATTCTTCCTTTTCTCCGCCCAGCGAAGCTAATTAGTCTTTCCCGACAACTTTCGTTGTTAGTGGACCGGCAGGCCCTTGCATCCGCTTTCCCATTTCCCCAGGACCCCAGACAAGGACTATCCCTACTAACACTAGTAATGATCGCGTAGTGTATACTTGGACCCTGACATATAACGAGATAATATAATGACAGGACGAGGGTAGATGCCAGAGTCAGCCAATATTCAATGTGGGAGATCGCCTATCATCATTCATCAGTGAGACGTGGTGGTGGTTTATTACCTGGTAGTGGGAAACCCGATATTGCCATCGTACCCACGGGTTTGGGATGACAACCTACCTTTCAATCCCTCAATCCTCCTGGGACTGCAAATATCAGTGGCCTCAAACGTCCCCTACCTTGTTATGGGTACCCTCACGCCACTGCAGCATGCTGTAGGTTTGCCATCGCTCCTGAGGCCTGGCCCTTGTTGGATGCGCGGAGAAAAGGGGCCTTCTCGTGGTGGCGAGTCCAAAGTGCGCATGATGGTCTCTCAAAGTGGCTAAGGAGCCGTTTGTTCTTGCGTGAACAACGGCAGGCTTGGACTAGGCATATCTCTATGCGGTATACCGTAACGCACTAGGCGGGATTTGAGATATCACGCACAAAGAATCTACGTAAACCTGCGTTATAGACGGCGTAGTCCGAGTGAGCGCCTATCTCTAGTTTTAGCGAAATAACTCCATATCGGTTAGCAACGGGCGAAAGGCATAGAAGAACGACAACCCAACTCAAACTAGCCTTCCCACACGGAGTCGCGTATGAAGGTCGAAACCGAATAAAAGAGACAATACATCGGAGGTCTCTTGCTGGGGTGGAAGCCCGTGACTCAGAGACACAGCAGGGGCCGACCTTGGCCCTCAATACGACTACGTACAGAATAGCCATGCTATGTGGGGGCCGGCGCCGATGAGTTCGGAGAGGTTCGCCGGCATTACCTCTCTTCTTTTGTAGATTTTGTGGTTGTGCAAGATCTCATATGCAGTTTGCCCCTGGGAGGGGCGATGGTATCGTTATTGACAGACGGGTTGTGTATGCCGAGGGCACCACAACATGAAGTGAGACGATACGTATGCCAACACACGTCCTCGGCCAAAAGGGGCAAAGGGGTTCTTTGTCAAGTGGTACCGCCCTCCAAGCGTCCCAAGACATGCAGCTGCGTCCTCCCGATGTGGTGGTATCAGATCTCACGGCTACACATTCAACTAGAAAGCGACAGCTCGCGCCACTTGCAGATGACAGGCAGGTACCGTATATATCTGGCTGAACGGGGAGGGCGATTAGTGCATTATCGGTCCGTAATCACACGACGATAGCAGAACGTCGACGAGGAAGAGGTAAGCTGCCTGGTGACAGACAGGCCTACCGTAGAGACACATTCGAACTACAGCACCTAGAGAGAAAATACCCGAGACCCACAATGATGTCGGCACAGGGGCCGACAGTGATCCAGCATTGCACTTGTAGTGCGTGGCGCCTTCGGGGGATTCGACCAGATTCCCCAAGGCTCATCTACTGTCGTTAACAGACCGGTTCACCACATCGTAATGAAGCCGGCCGGCCAGTTGCTTCGCACGACCTCGCTGGAAGTGCCGAGGGTTAATTGAGATTACGGGCCAAATCATGATTCTAGGGAACACAACCTCAGCAGCCGGTGCCAGAGCCAGCGACGAAAACGATTCCACCACAACAGGCCGGCAAATATCGAGTCTGGATGTTAGATAGTAAATACGTACTGTCGGGCAGTCACCTCGCAAGGAGCCAAAGAACCCTGAGGAATGCTGAAGAACCCTGCTACACGATGCAGAGTGCCGTTTGTGCCGCACAGGACGGCGGTGGCGACATTACTCTGCACGAAGCGAGGACTAACGCTGATGATGTTCGGTGGCAATTGATAAAGCGTCACACATGGGAGCACGTATCTGGAGGGGGGGGTTCACTCCGATACGATAATGTGATATACCAGGATCGCTTTGGCCGGTCGGCGGCAGCGCTTCTCCTCCCCTGGGACGAGGCCACATAAGCATGTCCGTGGCCGTCTGCAAGATTGGCGATGTCGTGTCAAGGCAAGGCGCTCTCCGATATCCCAGACGTCACTTGGCCAACGTGGACAGAGCGTCCGATCCGTACCATGCGGTGTAAACGCTTCTGAGATAGCATAGATAGCATACATACAGAGGTGCACCACTCGACAGATGGCAGGCGGAGTGTTGGGTCCGGGTAGCAGCCGAGAGAGTTGTCTCACCAGCATCATGGGCCCCAAGACGCGAGTGTTCAAGTGTTCAAGTGTTCAACCAAGCAGGCTGGTTTGCAGGCTGTTTTGCAGGCTGTTTTGCAGGCTGTTTTGCAGGCTGTTTTGATGGCCGTTACGCCACCTGGCCAGTCGAACAACCTTGATCCTGACCTTGTCGTTACCGGGATGCCGAACGCAGGCAAATCAAAGGCTTGCTACAAGTAGATGGATGATCTCTCATGATCTGATATTGTATAAGAAGTCGGTCCGAGCAATAGGAATGCATGCATCCTCAGCCACGGAGCTGGCAGTGTCGACGTCGCAGTACGACGGGACGATGACCTGCAAACTCCCATGGAGTGCGATTGAAATCGATGGATCCAAGGAGAAGAGATGTTGAAGATAGATTAGCCACACACATACATACATACATACATACATACATACATACATACATACATACATACACGGCAGTGGCAGCAGCAACAGTGGCAGCAGCGGCGGCGGCGGCGGCGGCGGCGGCGGCAGCAGCAGCAGATGATGACAACCCCGAATGTATGTGGGAGAATGTGGGAGGGCGAGTGTGGGAGGCGAGGGCGGCAAAAAGCGGGCTTGGGTAAAATGATTGGAGTTGTTCCTGACATAACTATTTGTACATATAACGATACAAGTACGTACTGTAACTAGGTAATAGAAGATAGTAGCATAATACTAGCATATTACCCAGTACAGTACAACCAGCACTAAAATCTAGGGAGTTAATTAGCTAGATAATCGTCGTGAAATTAGCACGGTTTCAAGAGGCCGTGGCTAATTAATAACGGATTCTATTATCGGGCTCCTCTTAGACACGCTAGCATTTGATCACCTACGCCTATCCTATGGCGACATCTCTCGAGGCGAAAGAATTAAGTATCTATGTATATGTGCGAGGGTACTTGGTACATTAGGAACTACAAGTATTACCGAGGCCATCTCGCACTAGCTTAGATACTGTAGTGCCCAGGCACACAGGTAGAGAGATACAAAACGCGGCCAATTATAACATATCGCAGTCCGCTTTTAGAATCACATACAGTACACTAGTAGCGTGAGCCTCTGATACTACCCACTATCTAAAGTAACCCTATCTACTAGGTACTACCTACTATTGCTACTATTACTATCACTGTTGCTACAGCTGCTACAGCATGTACGTACGCTGCTACATATGTATAAGTGCCCGGGCTACATTAGTTCAGTTACCTTTGAGGTAAGTTAGTTGGCGCGTGCTGGCGCAAGTCGCAAACCCCTCCCCTATTTTTCGCACTCCTGAAATAGGCACTAGTGGGAAATCTATACCCGAAGGGTGCGGAGAGTGGGTGATTGGTAGCGATATATTACATTGTACGGGAGTAACCCGGGAACCTGGTGCCGTTGGGAGAAGTTAGGTACGCTAATGTACGGACGAGAGCTGGCCTAGCGCTGTAGTCTTGACCTGTTCGGGGAATTGTCGCGAATGGCATCTCGGCCGGGGCCCACATTATCATCTTGACACGGGCAAGCCAGGGGGCTCCCGATGACAGCGGGTCGGATGTTGATTTGACAGGGACGTGGTCAGATCAAGGGTTCGTTCGTTTGACAGGAGCACGGGTCTCAATTTTATCTCTGACGAAATACGCGACCTTTTAATGATGGGTGACTATGACGGGTGCCATTTCGGTCACGCATACACACATGCCCAATAACAATATACATAATACTATCCCTATACATATCCATAGTAATAAATAAATACATACATACATACATGTACGTACATACATACATGTAGGTAGTCAGTGAGCTACTTACATATCCCATGATGCGCTCCATAATATGCTCTCCATAATATACTTTCCGTGATATACTCCCCATAATACGCTCTCCATAATGTACTATACATAATACCATACATAGTACTATACATAATACCATTCTTGATAATCACGGGCTGCAGTCAGAGACCATGCACAGCACAGTCCTGGAGCTGCTGACGTTTGATGACAATACGACCGTCACCTATTATCGTCCGATGACTAACTACCTAGACGAGGCAAAATAGCAGCGCTGGTATATTGCCTCATCATATTGTAATGCGCGTCTGTGTGCGACCACAACATCTCATGGTTCCATGCGCATGCATGCAGCTATCTCTCCTGTGCATTGAGGATGCCGGTCAGCTGGAAATACTACCATTGGTCCTCAGCTGATGGGGAGTGGCATGAGGGTCAGGGGGCCATTCTCGTGCGATGCGACGGCCCAAACATTAAACCATTCCTCACGCGTGCCTCGATCAGAGATACACCCGCCCGCCTAAGCGGCACAGCAATATCTACCGAGGCTGCCGTATGTACTGTACACGGAGAGAGGATCCCTACCTCCGCCGGCAAAGGTGTTATTGTGTGATAACTATAAGGCTTAGCTTAGTCTATGGACGTGAAACATCGTAGCGAGACAGCTTCGTGTTGGAGTATGGTGTCGTACGCCTACACAGGCTACATGCACTCTTCTGGCCACCAAGCGCCTGGCCACCAAGCGAGCTGTCGGTATGGGATGGACTCCGATACTGAAAGCTTCGAGCCCGGGATGATACCTACTGTCACACTGCCAATACAACACCAAGCAAGCAGCATCGTCATTTGCAATCTGGGCTATGGTCCCACCGGTACAACACAGTTGATGGAAACATAGGCTTCCCTAGAAATGACAAGATGGACTGACTCCCTTTCCCGATATATCGCACCAATACCGTCGCCGGCCGCGATATCATATATCACTAGGCGCATGCAAAATGAACGATGCATTTCAGACGACAACCCTACAACAATGCACGAATTCCCGTATGTAGACACCGCCGAAGAAATGTATGATAAACTCATCTACGCCATGTTAGGTGACCCATTCCCCGCGAGGTAGCCTCGGGGGGGTTAGCGGCGGCACAGTCGCTTAAAACGGTGGTGTAATATGGGTCATATTCCGCTAAGGGCCGAGGAATATTTCGAGTTGACATACCGAGCCCCTCCCCTAGTTACGGTCAGTAAACTCCTACTCGATGTAGAGATACGAGTGTAACAAACAACACCCCGTTACCCGTTCCGTCTCCTGTATTGATATTCGCAAACCAGGGGATCCGTATCCTCGTCGTAGTTGTTCTGCAGCTTGCTTTTTTTGTCTCCTGCGCACTTTTCCCCGTGTTACTTGTGGTGGTCACAGCATGACCAGGTGCCAGGAAAGCCCAGCGTATACTCAGGTAACCATCTAAACGTTGCAACAATCGCCGCCTTTTCCGTCATTGTGGCGCACGGGACCTGCCAACCCCGATTGCCAGCCCCTCGGTTCTGCTCTGAACTAGCAAGATTCCAGTTTGCGTCGATTCGTGAACGTGCATTTAGTGACCGGGTACCAGGTACTACGGTATCAGCCGCCGGAGCTCCCTCCCACCCAAGTCTGATCGTCATTTTGCCCAAATAACTCTTGTGGTAGTGCAGTGTAGTGTGGTGTAGTGTGGTGCAGTGTGGCGTAGTGTATCTGACCTGTCTAGCCTCTTCGATGAGGTTTACCGTTGGGAAGATGTGCGTGCGGCGCCGACCCGCATGAGGCGTTGGCCAACACCCACATTCTCGCTATCAATGTGGAGCTGTCAGAAGATGCAAAGCATGCTATAATTATAGCATACACTACGTAGGCGATACGCAGGCGGGCATAGTCGTCGACAAGGACCCGTTCTACCAAAGTGGGTTTTACGTGTCCCCAGAGAATCGGCGATAGGCATAACGTCGAGGAGGGGGACTCCATGGATTGCGAAGTAGGAAGCAAGGTAATGGTTATGGAGTGTGTCTTCGTCCTGGAGAGCCCCAGTGAACCCCATCAATTCTTAATGACTGAATCGGGGGTCCACGACCCGATATCACGGGCGAGGCTGATAGGCCGGCAGAATTATGATTACTGATCCCGAGGACTCTCATTGCTCGACCACAGCGGGGACGCACACTGACAGATCGTGGCTTGCGCTCAAGACGACTAACCTGATAGGTTCAAGGCTCAGACTAGCAGATAGCAACAATCGGAGACAGTTACACGAATATGTATAATGATGATCATGTCTGGCTAAAAGCTTTTTATTGTTATTATAGTGCGATCCGGGCGTCAAGGGTATGTAAGTGCTTAAACATATCGGTCGTTACGGCCTTTCGGTGCTTAGACCAACTAGTGCAAGGCCTAGGTAGGAAGCTGAATAGCCCAGGTCGATTAGCAAGCAACTCAGTCTTGCCTACCTTTGCCTAGTACTCTTCGGTTAGTAGGTATGCACTCGGTAATGAACTCCCTCTAGTGGATCTCGTGTGATTTCACACGAGGCGACGAATCGCTGAAAACCCCATACCACTAACTACCTGGGTATGTATGTAGTGTAGGGTATGTATTATTATTTGGCACCGAGGATAAACGGGCTAATACTTATTTATGTCCTAGTTCGGAATGCACATACCTGTTATCATCACCTACCCCAGGTGGTCAAATTTCTTGATCGGTCGGCCGGCTTTGGGAAGCATATCCAAGTTGAATAGCTAACCTACCTGGAAGTTGCGTAGCAGCCAATCCCTACGACTTCAGCCTGGTTGGTGCAAGACAGCGCTTAACCATCTAAACCTTTATCCCTTTGCGCATCACCAACTACCCCCCACAGAGTCCCTATTAATGTGTAATGGCGGACAGTAGGTGATGGACCATCAGTGTCGTTTACGCCTGTTTCTCTTGGACATAATGTGCCTTTTGAGCGCATAGGCCTCACCATTTACTCAAAAGGATGCCCACAAACCATATATTTTTGAACGACCAAGGATAACGCCAAGGACTTACTCCGCCAAACCGCCTCGGGGTCCCACTAACTACACCAGTTATTCCCGAAGGAACTTCACGTAATACATACCTTCTTGATATGATTGGGATGGGGCTGGGATGATAATATGCGACGCAATTACGGGATTGGACCAAATCCAGAGCTGAGTAGGTCAATCTAGCCCCTGAAGCGATGAATGTGTAAGTAGCGACGGGTGCGTATTCTTTCGTCACTCACTCGTGATTCCTTCGGGGGTTCTCAGTTTTACACTTCTAATGCGCCGAACGCCTGTGGTTATGCATATAAGTTATACGGAGGTGGTTAAACTCTGCTGACGGCAGTGACCTGGGTTGCTGGGTGGCTTGATAGATCTGCGTCCGGCTGGCGGATAGCGGGAGTATACACACCAAGTTAATTCGCGAAGGGCTGAACTTGTCATCCCGGAGGGTCAGCGGTTTGGACATTCATCGTCATCTCCGAGCTTGCATATCAGTTCATAATCCAAGGCCATGACCATGGCGATGGATAACAAAGTGCTCCCGCAACAATGCCGGATGCCGGGCCAACAGGTTTTGGGAATCGAGGTACATGCACAATGCAAATTCGGAGGCATCGGGTTTTTATTGCCCACAGGTCCTGTACAGACTGGGTCAAGGTACACCAAAGCGGGCTCGATTGTAACAAGCGGGAAGACCGTCTACAGCACCCCCTTCCCCCTCCCGAGTTTCCGGTAAGCGTTCGGAACCGAGAGATTTAAGTTCAATGACTCGACGGCGGAACACCGGCCCTCTCGCTCGGCGGATCACATTGTTCCTGCATACCAGCACATTACATACCTGCTTGAGGTAAGGACCCAGTCGGTTAGTAGTAATGAAGGTAGCACGACGTGCTACTTACTTACTACTTACACTAAAGGCGTGCCTCTACAAGTACACCATTCCTCTGCACTACAACCTGCTCGATAATCTAGATAATACAGCACCACACCTCAACTGCTACATGATTTATACTAGTTATACATACCTCCTTGCACTACGTAAAATTAACCTATGTGACAAAACCAATAAGCGGGATCTATCTGGGCGCATCTGGGTGGCGTCACAGCACCACAATACATCATTCATACATACATACATACATACATACATACATACATACATACATACATACATACATACATACATACGTATAATTATAGGTACTATTATTAGTTGACAACCTCGATAATTCCAGCCAAAGCGACAACGTGGGTGAGAAGAAGCTAATGCTGGTGTAATGTACTGTATGTCCGGTAAGGGACCCGTTTCAACGGCTATAGCCATGGGCTAACTAATCTCTGTTATACTGTGGCATACATGGTAGCTACTAAGTACATACCGGCCTCAAATATCCCTTTTCCAGGTACGGTCGCCCCTGGTCGCTCCTCGGAGAATTCCATCTTAGCGTAGCCTAGTTATTACACGCTAGCTCAGGCAGACTGCTTAGGTTAGGCAACTTAGCTCAGGCCAACCCAGACAACACTTGGCCAAGGTTAGACGGGAGACTGATGAACAGTGAAGTAGGACAGATTCCGCGTTGTGCATCTTCAGCAATCAGTTAACCTGCATACATACATGTTGGTACCTACCGTGGGTAGCGGTAGACCTAGACCACCCGTTTGTGCACCCATGTACCAGTACCTACTACCCGGTACCGTAGGTTAAAGCCTCAGGCCGTCTGGGGGCGTTCATGTCGGTCGAATCTCCTGTAATTTGCACTGGTGCCACCTATGATGCTGCAGAGGACTGCAGAAGTAGCGGCCGTGGCCGGCAGCAGCTTTCTAGCCCGCCGGCGCCAAGTAGGGGCGTGTGCAGCAGCGCCCAAGGTTTGCTGCCGAGCAGGAGTTGGTTACAACCTGGTTATTGTTTGCTGAATCTGTCCATGACCCGCCCCCATCCCCTTGGAGAGTTGCTCGCTCGGCTGAGTGCTCGCTCAGCTACAAAGCCAAGAGCGAGCGTACATAATATTCGCGACTCTCTCGATGACGCCGCTGGCAGGTGAACTTAACTTACAATGCTAATCAATGCCTGCATAGGTACGAAGTATATATGTATACTTACCTAGGTTTTGGATATCTGTTACCAACTTTTTGTTGTTAGCCCCGGAAAAAAAAAAAAGGGCTGGGTCTCTTCGGCCTCTACCTATCATCTATCGGTTATACTTTTGATATGGCGTACAACTTCGCATGCACGTGGTCTCATATATACTTTGAGCCTCCCGCCTACGCACCTCGGTCTGTCTAACAGGGCTTGGCGAGAACCATTACCGAGCAGTGTGCACTACTCAGCGCCCATGCAGCTGTTTCGCTTGACTTGTCGACAATCGCACCCAATACTCAAGGGTGCTTTGATGTCACGTCTGCCCAGTCCAACTCAGACTTGACCGTAGAGTTAGTTATCCGGCTATGTTTTGTCCATTTTCGAACTTAAAGGCGTTGTTGGGCTCACACTGGGCATTGATAAACCCGACCGTGGGGTTGTACATGATACGAAGCCATAAAGATACCCAACGCCTAACGACGACGATCGTCGAGGAACTAGTTCTTGGGAAGGCATGAGATTATCACATCGAGCATCACATCGCATCGCATCGCATCGCATGGGCTACAAATAACGTGGGATAAAACTATCGTCGCGCGCCGTTGCGAAAGCGTCCAGTTCCTCGGGCGTCCTTACTACATGCACTATCTTTCCTCTGGCCTTTGCTGATGGTGCCGAAATGCAGATGCACGGAAACCTTCTTCTGGGTCGGCGGCCTGCAGTTGAGGCCAACCTTGCCAAGGAATCGTTAACGGCGCACTGGTGACGAGATTCTATCAGTCAATACGCACATAAGCCATTGGAAAGTCCCGTGGGAATGCTGCGTGTAACACTAGGTCTCGATTCCCAGCTATGGGAGTCTGCCCGAGTCGGGGCAGGCGCCTCGCGCCGACATATCAACAGCAGCGAGTTTGTTGCTCGTTGGAAGAACCCGGACTGATAACCACTCCCCCCTTCCCCTTCTCTTTCCCCCTCTTGAGGGGGTACATGTATGTTCAGTGACGGGAAATAGGTAAAAGAAGGAAAAGGGAAACAATATGAATATACACTAATTGATGAGAAATGAGATAAAATCACTAACAAAAAGAATAACTAACTAATAACAACAACAATAATAACAACAAAGGGAGATAACTAAGCTATGTTGTCCAAGTATATGAGTACTTGTATAACTAGCTTTTGCTATGCAGTTTATGATGCCCGCTCACCCGTTCCCATGATATCTCGTCGTTTTATAGTTTCTGATACCACCGAATTGATCTATCATCCTGTCAACCACACACCCCTAGGGAGCTGACACTTCAAGTTCTTCAAGTTTAGCCCGGCCGCCAAACTATAAAACATAGTTAGATAGTTAACTAGATATTTTCTCGATTCGCATGATGGCTTGGCGGCCGCCCGGGGCGTGTACCTGGGACAGTGGGGAGAGGAAAGAGGCCAGACTGTAGTGAAAGAAGTACGGATATGCCTGTTGCCTGTAATGCACACTCCTTGTGCGAGGTCGATCCCTGAATCGTTCCTCGACTTTCCCAGTATGTATCCGGCAATTTCATCTGGCACTAAGACACGACAACCGCTAAAGTTACCGTCCGCAAGAGGGGCGTTCGCGGGTCCCTGTTTTTGCGGGCCATCCATGCCCCGAGCTTCTACACGTACCAGGTAAAGGTCAGTGGCAGCAAGGTAAGTAGGTAAGTACTTAGCTAGTCACTAGCTGCTTGGGGGCAAGGTTCTGCTACAACAATCGCCCTACTCGTTTTGCCTAAGCGTGTGCGTGTGCGTGCGCATTTATATATATATATATATATGTATAACTATATGATGTGTGTGTGCGTGTGTATGTGTGTATATGTGTGTGTATATATGTATGTGTATGTGTGTATGTGGTGCGTGGTATGTGGTGTGTGTACGGTACGTGTATATGTGTATTGTATTGTAGTGTAAGTGTAGTGTAGTGTAGTGTAGTGTAGTGTGGTGTAGTGTATAATGTGTGGTGGGGAGACAACAACTGCTGAGCGCCTCGACGTTTCCTTCCCTCGGAAGTACGTACCCTGGTTGAGTGCTAAGTCTAACCGCATAGTGCCGTGGTGCACAGTACATTACCAGCAGTAGCGCAAGTACCTAGCCTATACCTAATCCTACCCTTGCGCAGCAACGCCCAGCGCTGAACCAAGATTGTCGTCCCTTGGTGAGCAAGACCCTTATGAGCCATGTGGTCCGCTTGGGAAGCCGGTGCTACCAACGGTACCCTGGGCAGCAACCCATCGCAAGGACGCAAGGGTCTAGCAGTCAAGAGGCTACTTGCTACCTGGGTACTTCCAGATTAATACCCGTGGCAGGAGTCATGGTGCGCTAGTCTGGAGCATTGAGGCAACGCCACGCCACAGGCAAAGCACCAGTCAGTCACGGCCCTACCGGGTTAGTCGTCAAAGTCTCGTCTGGCAGGCATGATGCGAGCACACAGTACGACTTGGGGTTTCCGTCTGGACGTCAATGTCGTCGCCAATCCCCTGTCCGGCCGGGAGCATGGCTGTCTCCATATAGCTTCGTTCTCCACACCTCCAGATGATCCTGAAGACATCAACATTGAAAAGTCGTTGTGGTCTCCTTTACGAGTGCTCAGTTTCAGTTCTCTTGTGTTGGTGTCTGGGGATGCCTTGGTTTTCGTTTTATGTCCTTCTCTTTTCTAGTTCTTCTTCGTCCACGACCGTTGAATACGTGCTTCCCATAGACTACTTTTCTATAACAGCCACTTGAACCACCACAGTCGACCGACGCCCTTCCCGGCGGGTCAACGCTTCCTTCCTTCCCCCCGGCCATTGGCGACTGAACGAACGCCCCCAGTGCCATCACTTCGCTATCTGGTTTGGACTGCTCTTGAGGGTCGTATATATATACATACATATATATATACACACACACACACACACACACATACACATATACAGACAGATACAGCCCGTTTGCCCGGCCCCGCGAAAAGAAGAAGGGCAAAGCAAGAAACGTCGAAGCATCCCCAACCTCGGACCCTTTTCCTTCCTTCGCCGGCAGCACTGTGACCTTCTCTTCACGACAGCCCGGGGGCCAAGGGTGCTCTCCGCCATCCACAGATTTAAGCATTTTTCGCCGCCTCCCGATTCATGGCCGGTCCTCTTCTCGACCACACGTCACACCGGACTGAAGCAGGCCTATAGCAATAACCTTTCACTCTGACGGCTGGATTAGACTTCCGCTAATATCTCCATCCTCACTCATTTGGTGTCAGCTGGGATTATACGCTCGCAGCCGTACCCTCTTTATTTTCTCCTATCTCTGGAACTCTGCTGAAAGCATCTGCGTTAAAGCGAACGATTGGCTGCAGATCATAGCCCGAGAGCCCGCATTGGAAACTCTCGCCCTCAAGTCACCACGTCACCACGTCGCCGTCAAGCTTAAAGGTCGTCCCGTGCCTAGCTTAAGATCGTAACAGATCTCGTCCGTACTGTCGCGGCATGGCATATGACCTTGCACGGGCAACGGCAGGAAACAGACCACAGTAGTTGTTGAGATGTCTACTATTTACGCCATGCCACCTTACGACCGCTATTCTGGCCCGGGCCGCGAGTCCTCATCAGTATATCCTCGTGCAGGCCAGACGGCTGGAGCAAGGCACGAGCGCGAAAGCACCATTCTCCCGCCTATCCGCCAGGTAATTAAAGATTCTTGTGTTTCATAGCTCGCTCTAACAGGTTGGCAGGCTATCCCAGAACTTCAGCTAGATGTTCAACGAGACGGCTTAGCGAGAACACCGCCGTTAGCCATATCACCCACCGGGGGTCAATTTAGCGAGGCCAACACTCCTCCGGAATATGTTGTTTCTCCCAGTCAGTATAAGCGAAGGCGTTTGTCATATGAGGAAGAGAGAAGGTCCGATTGGGCCAGCCAGGTGCCGCGACCCTACGCAACCCCTCGGCAAGTTGGATCCAGGCCACAGTCCCCAGCGCCTAGGGCATGGGGTGATTCAGATCGCTCGAGCTCCTATATCAACAACGTGGCATTTCCGTCCATAATATCGCCTGTCAGTGCCAACATACCCGAACGAGCGGAGCCACGCCCGACGCTACCCAGTCTACCACTCTTGAACTTTGAGCGAGGTGTCGGTGAGACGCTTCGTATGCAAGGCCAAACTGGCGACGAGTATGCACCGGAGGAGCCCAGGCGGCTCAGTCTAGTTACCAGCACTAGCCACGGCCCGAGTAATGGAGGCCATGGATACCAGCCGGTAAGCTTTACCTACAATTACCACCATCCAACCAGAGCCCAGTCCCTGTCTGTTGGGTCAGCCCACATGGACCGGACCACGCCATTTTCGCCAGGGGCGTATACACCCCGCTACCAAGATAACTTCATGCGTGTCGGCGATTTCGGATTGGGGACGAGCAGAGATGGGAAACAACGTAAGCGCCGTGGCAACCTGCCCAAGGAAACAACGGATAAGCTTCGGGGCTGGTTTGTGAACCATCTACATCACCCTTATCCAACCGAGGACGAGAAACAAGAACTCATGAGACAAACTGGCTTACAGATGAGTAAGTCAGCCCATTGCGTAGTCTAAAACGCCCTAGTATGGACCTGCATTGCTAACCTGAGCCCTTGCGACTACAGACCAAATATCGAACTGGTTTATCAACGCTAGAAGACGGCAGCTGCCTACTATGATCAGTAATGCCCGTGCCGAGGCAGACGCAATGAATAGCCGTGCCGCAGATGGCAAGGCAATACCTTCGAGCGAGCGAATAGATTACGAGCAGGACGGCAAGCTTCATAGCGATAGCGAAGGTAGCAACTACGAAAGTATCGAAACGGGCTCCGCAAAGCGGCATCGACCGAATGACTTAAAACGCGAAAGCATATAACACCAACTCCGGCTCATTTGCGTTCTTCATACGGTTTGGGCGTTTTTGCCTCGGCTGCTTCGGGTATAGGCCAGCATTCTCTAACAGGATCCTGGCTGTGTTGAATACCCTTTGCATCTCGCATCATGGCGATATTTTCTTCCAGCCCTACAAACATTCCTTTATAGAGTAAGCTGAATTTTACAAGAAGCTCGGCTACTCGTGAGGCATATGAAGTGTGTGCACTATTTGGTGGATTGGCCTACCACGCCGACATTTGGATCTCCAGCCAAGCAGGAAAGCCGAACAGAGTCCAGATGTCTGTATATGTGGAGAAGGGGTTAGGAGGCCGTCAGACAACTTATGCCCTCGAGGTTGTTTAGGAAACTCCATGCAGAAACGTGCTGTAGCGCGCTAAGGAAATCATAACGATGTCAGCCGACATTATGACTGGAATAGCCCGCCATGCGAAACGTTTACCATCAATGAAGGGCACCTCCACTCGAGCTCCCGGCGCCGAGATTCTAATAGCCCGAATATTTTCCCGTACCCCGAATCACAGCCCTATTCGCCCGTAGGGATCTCTAGTGCCCACTTTCCTCGCCCCGACGAGACGATGAGCTGTCTGGCGAAGCTATCCTAGAACAGTGTGCTATTATATGCACAAATAACCCCTTACATGACGACTTCTGGTCGATATAGGGAGTGCAGAGCCGCTCAAACCGACAGAGCTACCGCACAAGATGGCTATACCTTCACGCTATGTCTGATTAGTTGTGTGATCAACACCTCACGATGAGGCGAGAGAGAGGTCCCCAAGATATTATGCGATTAGGCTTAATAACAGTAGCGAATACTAGCGGGGAAACCCCCGACTACGCGGGAGGGGTGGTGTATAAACATTAGCGAAGGGGAGCCTGGGTTGTTATCCAAAGCCACCTGTATAACGCCTAGTTTCCTACACCGTATAGACCCAGCCGCAGAGGCATTTCAGAGAGCATTACCCTATGTACAGCGTATTGCATCGAGTCTCGACATACTTCTACACCAGTAGTATCGAGGATTGAATGGACGATTACGAGGGAACAAATGGTTGCTCGATATCCTAGCTAGCTAGTCTATAACATTTCTAGCTTTTAAAATCAACCACTGATGCAATAACATATCACGTATGAATCGTTAAATCGGGATGTTCAGGCTTACTAGTCGAAATAACGGCCTGGCGCATCGTTGCAGCCGGGGAAACATATACGAGTAAACTAGCACCGCTACCAGAAATAAGACAGCATCCTAAGCATGAGCTGTGCCGCTCCGAGTCGGCGCCAAATACAAGCCATCTCCCTATATGGTTGCTAGTTGTGTAACTTTGTGGATGATACTAGTGCTGGTATGCAGGCTGGGCAGTAGGTATATCATGCTTCCCTATATCAGAAATCTTTAAACTATAATATAGGCTCTCTGGTGTTTAGACGCCGGGGCTGAGAACCTGATCCTTACGATAATATATCCTGAAACGCAAGTACGAGGATGGCGTTAACTGCACCCTGAAACGTCCTAGAAAAGAAGGAAGGGGAAAAAAAAAAAGAAAGAAAGAAACACTGGGCTGAGAGAGCAAGGTGAAATGTATGCGACGTAGCAGTGTATCCCGTGGTAAAAGCTCGTATCACAGGACAAAGCTGTGCTTACTTCTTCGGACGTTGTCTCAACTTGACTGCCTTACATAGTATAACTATCCCGACTACCGGGGTACAGGGGAGACAAGGTAGACAGGCATCGAAAAGTCGTCCGCCATTGGACCAAACAAACTCTGAGCTCAAGTTTTGTTTGGGCACAACTAGCCAATCAAATACTACTACACGTCGAACGGAGGCCGCATAGAGCAAACTACCTAGCTAGGCTAGTTCGGTTGCGTGATAGCACTAGCGAGTAAACGACCCGCCGCCAGCCCGGTAGGCTCAGGCAGGTGTTACGATTACAAGTAGTGTAGGTAGGTAGAGATAGGTAGGTTGACTGGACGGTGGTGGGTTTGTATGGGCATGGGCGGATTTTGGGTTACGGGTTGAGTTTGGATTTACTTTTGATGAGCAGCAAATTAGGGGAGGTTATCTCGCTTTCGTCTGCCTGCCACCCTACACACCATCACCAGAAATCAGATTACCAAGTACTGCGGTATATTGCAAGCATAAAGATCCGCTACGAGGGGCCGGGGATTCTCCCTGACACGGCAAACTCGAGCGGTTGTCTAAATAAAGACTGCCGGGGGTTGTCCGTTGTCAATCGAAACCCTTGAGCGGACGGAGGCTAGGTAGGGTTAACTTTGTTTTTGCCCGCTTACATGAGATACGATATATTAATTCATTTAATCCACTTTGCAAATATGGGAGGGTCGTCAGCACAGGGAAATCCATTATCCCTCGTGACTGCCATTCATTCATGCTACATACACCATTCATTGCATTGTACGGCGGTGCCCTGACGGAGCCGGATCCCCTTACTATAGGCAGGCCGCTCGTGCACAGATCTACCGTATACCTGCCTAAGTACTGTGCCTGCGCGCGTTGTGACTGGTCAACCGTCACTCGGCGGCAAGCGACCAATGAGTTCGTCTATACGAACGCAAAGAATACCGAACCAGGTAACTGCCATTTCGACTCACGGGAGCGCGGATCCACCGAGCACCAATGACATGGGTACCCGGCAGTGGGGAGGGGGATTCTCGAAGTCCTTTTGACAATCCCTGATGGCGGGGTCAAGACAGATTGACACTATAGTGTCCAGGTACGGCATAGGGATGTGGACCCGACCCTGGTCAATTCAGATCTTGATCCTCCCACTTACATACATACATACTACGTGATACATTACATAGATTCATTACATAGATACATTACATAGATACATTACATAGATACATTACGTAGATAACTACATTACATAGATACATTACATGGATACATTACATGGATACATACAATACCCCCTACACTATAGAGGTAGCACAACTGCTAACGGTAAATACTATCAATGTACCTAACGTAGTAATACCTACCTACTTTGCCTTGGTACAGTACCCGGTCGAGGTGGTCAACGCTAAAGATTCCGTGCTGTGCTCGTGCTCTCTCACTTTACATGGTACCGTTTTACAGCGCTTGAGGTAGCATTGCTAGTTGCTACTAGTAGTAGTACGCTAGCGACTAATTGTATGCGCCGTGGCACAAATAAATCGAAAATTAGTCTAAAAATCGCCGTGACTCTGTGAGCGTTCGGCTTCAGTGTCATCTTTTGTTTGTCGGCCCGCCCAGGCTACCCACGCTAGGTGGTTTTTTGTCCTTGTTGACTTCATTAAGACGAACGATACGATACGATACGATTCATAAGAGTATTTGTACAGTAACGCTGTCGACCAGCCTAACCAACGGCATTCTGTAACTAGTACCTACCTACCTGCCTGGTCTTCGATATCATTCTCAATCATTATCATTGAACGAGCAACGACCAACGAGCAACGACCAACGAGCAACCAGTATCGAGTAGCGAGTAGCGAGTAGCGAGTAGCGAGTAGCGAGTAGCGAGTAACGAACCTTGCTTAACCACCCACCCGCCACGGTCTGCCTCTCTCCCTCTCCCTCTCCCTCTCCCTCTTCCTCCTTCACTCCCTTCCCCCTCCCCAGCGGGAAATAAAATGCAAGATGTGAAGCCGAGTTGGCGGTAGAGAAAACTCTCGCCGCTGCATGATAGCTGACCGATTCAGCTAACCCTTACGCCGTTTGCGAAGACCCTCACATCAGACGGGAGGCCCGGTTGCGTACTAATCTCGACCTGTGCTGCCGATGTTGGCCAATCATGGACCTGATCTTTCTCAGCCTGGAGGTGGTGACATCGCCTAGGTGGAGGTTTCGCATCATATTTGCCAATATTTTTGCCAAGAGATGCCTGGGTTGCTCCCCGACACTTACAAAGCATGTATGTATGTAGGTAGGTATGTAGGTAGGTATGTAGGTATGTATGTATATATGTATGTATGTCATACATGGATAGGGACTGTAATCGATCAGCGTAAGCGGTCGGGTACCGGTCTGCCGGATGCAACTGGGGCTTCAACTAAATTAGGTAGGCATTGGTCCCTATCGACTAAGGGTCTATGAAACGAAGCGAACTTTTTAGGGGACGATTCTACATCGATTCGGTCCCGTCAGGTTGCTGGGAGGGTCGAAGTGTTCTATGGAACGGCCCCATAGAAACCATCACTCTAGACGGGTTTAGTTCCTCTGCCTACGCTACCCACGTTACCTAGTGTAAGTACGCTATCTACCTACGCTACCTACAAGACCATCTACTGCTGCACTACTGCACTACTGCATGCAGCTGCAAAGAAACCGAGACGCCGAGGCTGAACGTCATGTTAAACGTCCATGCGTGTCAGAAGAAAAAAAAAAAAGCGCCGTTTTCTCGCTAAAACCTACCAACAGGCGCTGATCCCGACACTAAACTAACGCCCTAGGCCCCGTTCGCCGTGACGCGTTTCCCCCCTCCTCTCTCCTCTCTCCTCTCTCCTCTCTGCAACTTCTGTTCCGCCCTTCTGGTGATTTATTCCGCAATTCCTCACGCTCCAGCCCAGCCGCGGACGGCGTCGGTTGTTGAAACATGAATGGAGAAGTGCTCATTAAAGCGACCTTCCGACGACGGCCGCTCTGTCTGACACGCCCCGGTCCGGCATTTGGCAGAATTTGCCAGGAACATGGGGGAGCCAATGAGGGCTTGCTCTCCGGGAGCGAATGCGCCTGGGATCGTTGCCCTCCCGTTACGTCAAGACTTGCCTGGACGACCTTGACCTCGACAAATGCCTGCCTGGGCTGCCTGAACACGACCACTGCTACGGATTAGTATGTAGCCTATCATGCGTGGCGGCGGCACTAACATGCATAAAAAAATTTCCATGCCACCTTTTGCCTATCCATGTCGTTTATACCATGTCAGATGCTTGGAGGGGAAACGCCCCCCTCCAGGGTGCATCAGGAGAGGTCCAAAGCCAGCCACATTAACCTAGTGTAGGCCTAGGTATATTAGCGCAGCGGGCCACGAAGGGAATAATTATGACCGGTGCCAATCGAGGGCTAACAAGAGTCAGGACCTGGGCTAATTAGCCGTTTGGCGGCGCGAGATCTTGGGCGATCTCCTAGCCAGGAGTTAACTAGGCACGCCAGACTAGCACCAGGACCGTATGATACCTACCTAGATAGGCAAAATGTACTTACCTGCCTGAGTCGAATGGGATAGTTATCGGGTTGCGCAGTGCCTCCGGTAAGCCATCTCACCTCCAGGTGGGTTATGCTAGGGTCGACGACGGACCTACACTTACACTACTATACACTGCGCTACGGCACTCCTGCAGTAGTATAGTGAACGTCAGCTGTCACCGACCTGCATCGAAATGCTCGGATGATCTAGAACTGGCCTGCCCCCTCGGCGCCTGGCGCACACTGTACGTACGTATGCACACGGCGGCGGCCCTACTCCCTTCGGGAGGGAGGGCCCACCGCATGTTTTGCAGCTGGATTACATATGTGTTATACGTTTTACCGGCCGAGCAGGGGGTGTCCTAGGAATGAAGTGCCCAAGCCAGCCCACCCCACCATTGCTCCTTCTGGCAAATGGTCCTGGGTATGTAGGTGTATCGACCGACCGACCGACCGACCGACCGACCGACAGGCGTTTGCGATGATCACGACAGCTCGCGGGGACATTGGGCTTGCGACACGAGCCCGGGAGGCCAGCGAACGGGCAAGGCAAGCGGAGTGAGGCATTAGTTGCTGGGTGTCGGCTAACTCTTCGCCAATCCAGTCTTCACTCAGAACAATTCATCCCAGGCGGCGTAGTGTACATAACCCGACCCGGCACATGGAAAGGTCGGGCGTACCGTATAGGCGGCCTACACCGCAGTCCGCGAGCCCAGATGTATGAGAAGCCGCATGCAGCCCACGAGAGCCGCGACAGCGCATGACGACGACGACGTTTCGACTTGCAAGGCCGCCCCATACCATGCGGCAATGTGGTCACGGAGCGGAAAGGATAAGGCGGCATCACCAGAACGCGCTCGTCTTTTAGCGTACGCCACAGCTCCCGTTGCATCCCTGGGCCCTTATTTCGTTTGCTCGTTACCCGGACCAAGGTACGACGACGCAAGGTAATCCAAACACTCGAACGCCAACCAGCAGCTCGAACCACCTAGGCTAGCCCGTCACCGACATACATCCAAGCAGGTAGGTCGTTGAATGCGGTGCGATGCTGTGCGGTGCGATGCTGTGCGGTGAGGTGAGGTGCTGTGCGGTATGGCATGGCATGGCGCGGCGCGACGCGGCGGCACGGCGCAGTGCTGTCTTAGCATATACAAGTAATCCTCGACCACACGATGTTGCATGGTCAAGATGGTATTTTTGTTTTGCATCCATCGCCGCCGCCGTTCAACATGTAAATGTACACTCACCATGCCTGTACACGCACCAGATAAGTAGGTACGTGCGCTACTTCTTCGAGAATCGTCTAATCTACTACCTACTCGGGGTACCTTGTGCTTACTACCTAGGTAGGTAAGTAATAAGTAAGTAATAAGTTAAGTAATAAGTAATAAGTAAGTAGGTAGGTAGGTAGGTAGGTAGGTTGGTAGGTAGGTAGCAGGCAGTTAGTTTATAGGTAGGTGGTATTGACGGGTAAGCATGCGGTGCCATCTTGGTTACCTTGCCTTGGATGCAACGCCAACCCCAAGATATCGGTCGTCGGAGCCATAGATTCCCGTGTGGCTGAACAGGTGGGCTCGCTGCACCTCCCCGAGCCTCCTCTCCTCCTCTCCTCACGACTCGCCCGGAGCGGAGGGAGTGGAGAAGAGTGGACCCCCAGGGTGGTAGATGACACAACAGCACACACGGTGGAGACCTGCTGTACCTCTAACACCACCGCCACCAGCACCACTACCATTACCACTACCACTACCACTACCACTACCACTACCACTACCACTACCACTACCACAGACCTACCACCGCCTGAAGCCCACCCGGAGTGCCGTAGGGCTGAATGCCGAACGCTGAACGCCGAACGCTGAACGCTGAACGCTGAACGCTGAACGCTGAACGCTGAACGCTGAACGCTGAACGCCCGAACCCAGAGGTGTTGTTATGTTGTTATGTTGGTAAAGCCGTAAACCCGGCCAATCTACTCCTCTCGGCAGGCACCTTTCCGACCAGTCCCGCCCTTGTCGTGATTATGCCAGAAGATGCGGGAGCGTCGGACGGCCTGACCGGAGAGTCTTTGGTAATCCTAACTCCACCGCTTAACCTCGCCTTGCCTTTGCCTTGCCTTTGCCTTGCCTATAGCAATCATAATCCGTAGAGCCAGACCGGGTCTCTAACCCGCACTTCACAGTCTTGCGTTACGTGCAGGAGCCGAAAGCTCCGGTGTGACAAGGCAAAGCCCGTCTGCACGCGCTGTGCCAAGGTGAATGGCGGTTGTGTCTATCCCGAGTCCCGAAGGAAGCCGGCCTTCAGGCGGAGGAACGTAAGAGAACTCGAGGAGCGCCTAGGTAATCCACCCATGACTCTAATACCGACCCGTGAGAATCCACAGCTGAAGACATGACATGTAGCACAAGTCGAGGGCCTGTTGAGACACGCCGGGGACGGGGGTTTCGCTGCTCCTGGCCCTGCCGCCATTCATGTCGCTGGTATCGCTGGTAACGCTGTAGGGCTCGATGCCGAAGGGCTCGCCTCTGATGCTATCAATGTCGACGACGCCTTCGAGACATCTGTGGCCGAGGGCCCTCTATTCCAAGGCCGCGATTCTGGTGCCCCGGATATCTCTCTAGATGATTCGACTTTTACGTTTGATCATGAAGACTCGACAGCACCCGCAGAGGGCGTACCTGCGCAGCCCCTGGGTGGCTTCGATAGCAATACCTTCAATGATGAGTTAATGGGCCTGGGCGGCGTTTTCGAGGCCCTGCCCCCGTTCGAGGTAATGGAATGCCTGTAAGCAGTCCGGACAAAACTTGTCTACCCCTATCCTACTAAATACGGATAGCAATCGACTTTTCTTTGAACGACAACAGCAGTTTGCCCTGATTATCCATCCAAGTCACTATCTGCATGCCTTCTATTCCCCCCCCCACATGCGGCCACCAATGTGTCTTCAATACGCAATATGGGCCCTTGCCTCTAACAACGACCCGAAGTATCACGCCTATCACGATAGTGAGTAATGCTAAAAGTTGTCTTACCCCCATGAATCGGCACTTGGGCATATGATCGCATCATCTCCCCACCCCGGCTAAACTTATATTGCCAAAGTTTCGGGTGCTCCCGAGGCTTTCGTGCGACGTTGCCTCCGGAAGTGCCTTTGCTGATATGTGACGTGAAAGTTTTCTACCAGCGTGCTCGACGTTATGCCGACATGGACGAAATGAAGGTGTGTATGATAGTTCCGCGTACCATGTACCATGCGCGTTGCGAGGAAAACTGATGGATTATTGCTGACTGTGAAAGGGCAATGGTGAACATTTCATCAGCATCGCGCATGCTCAAACCTGGTGTGTTCTTGCTACGGATGAAGCTAAATCAAGTGCGTTGACCGTTTGCCCTCTATCTTACCCTTGACCGCCTCAACTGTCTCCTTTCTGGTGGGTTTGCTGGTCTCCGAAAATGCAGCTGTAAAATGGCTGGGTACTCCTACAGCGCCTATCCTCGTACCTTTTCTACCTCTTCGAATATCTCAGAACACGGGACCGGCTAATGCATGGTCCCCTCTTCGTAGTGATGTTCACTCGGGCAGCGATGAGCTGTGCCCGAGCAGTTCGGCTTGCTGCAATGATGGGCCTTCACCATCTAGATTCCGCTCCCGACGAATCAAGCCCAACCCTGGCTCCTCCCCAAGATTGGGCAGAACTCGAAGAACGACGCCGTGTATTTTGGGGTATTTTTTGCGTTGATAGCCACTGCTCTATTTCGACAGGGTGGCCACATCTGATAGACGTGGCGGAGGTAAGGCATACGGCGTTGATGTGATAAAAACAAGGTCAGCTGATCGAGAGCAGGCTACAACTCATCTCCCTGCGGTAAGTAGAGGTTAATGCATATGTTTTAAGGATTACCGTAATGATCTTCCCCCCCCGAGGTCCTGAACGAATAACACGGCTATTACCCAACAAGCTCCGTACGTTTAAACTGATCTTAACCACGTAGACCGAAGCCGCCTTTTACAATGGAGAACCTATGGAAACATGCACCATTCACGATGCCTTTAAAGGAGAGCACGCTTACTCGTCGTTTGCTGGAAATATAGTCGTGTGCCACCTATTTAACCTCATCCTAAAACACGCCCATCGGCCAAAAGAAAACGACAACCCCGAAAATTACGAATACGGCGAATACTGGAAGCGCCATCGCGATATTGACAACACTCTCTCAACCGCGTTCATGTTTTTGCCAGAATCGTTTAGACTACCCGAGAATTACCGTGACGTGACTGCTGTCACCACGAATTTGAATCTTCATGCATCGATAATCTGCTTGCATCACGCGGCCCTTGAGAGAATTGAAACTCACAGTCTATCCGAATATGCGAAGCGAATTAGCCAAGATCGCCTTAGTGCCGCCGCCCAAGAGATCGTCAATATTATGAAGTTAACAAGTCACTTGAGTTCAAGCCCGGTAAGCAGATCCTTAATTCCGGCTTGCGCCCCGCCAGGCTTTTCTGATTATCTTTGGTCATAGAGGACGCCGCTAGGCGCATTGTCTCTATTCTGCGCCGCTTCAGTCTATATGTACTTCTGCAAAGAGAGCAATACGCCCACAAATGTTGACAATCTTGATTTCATGCTTTCCGCTATGGAAGCGATTGGCCGCACGCATTCCCTCACTCGATCTTTTCTGCGTCAAGCACTTCTTGACATTGAGCGGAACGGTGTTCAGGACATCGTACAGCTTCCTCGAGTCGCACGACTTAGCCGGCGTTTAGGTAATGGAGTATCTCATAATGTTCCCTTGTTGGCCAGGACTAGGTTGTCTCGTCATTCGGAAGCGCAACCGCCGATTGCTGGTCTACCCATTGGAAGAACCAAACCGCGCACAGTGCCTCCTCCATCCATATTGTGGCCCGAGCCAGCTCGGATTTTGGGGTCACCATCTGTAGGTAGCGGCAGCGGTTTCGGTTCCGATGACCACACCCACAAGCGACAACGGACAGCTACTCCTTCATCAAATTCGTCCCTTCGTGCTGATTCGGGAACGTCAACTGGGCTACCCTTGTTGTCCTCTCATCCCTCTATTCGATCCGAACCCATTTCGCATATAAACCAAAGTATAGATCCCCCAATTCTTAAGCACGGCACCACAGGCAATACCCACAAGCGTATCGGGGTTACGATAGCACCAAGCCTTCTGGGGAATAGGGGCCCGAAACCGTTTACGACAGCGGGTAGTGAAGCGTCGCAGACTAAGGTATCAAAAGGAGGTATGGGGAGCTGGGAGCTCGGCGGCTTATGCGCCAGCGCTATGGCCGACCAATGGGTTGACACAACCCCAGACGGCGACGACAACTCGACCGAATTCATGTATCCAGACGGTATCGGCCTTGATTGGGACGGATTCGATACGAATATTGGGGTAGACACATCGACTACTACAATACCAACACAAGACGAGGAAAATCAAAACACAAACAGTATTGGGGGGTTACCCTATGTTAGGTAAGGCTCGTGTCACGAGTATATTAAAATTGGAAATATTTGCAAGGACATTTGTAAATTTATTCGTTCGCCCCAGGCCGGCGACGAAAGACTCAATCCATTTCTCAAAATCATCATATACCCCCAGCGGCCCTTCCCACAAACGTAAAATATAGATATTGGCACCTCCTCGAGGAATTGACGGGCAATGCATTCTTTGCAGTCAGCACGTAGAAATTCCTACTCCCTCGTCAATAATAACCAGCTCGTTCCTCTGAATTGATTCAGTCTTCTCTCTTTTCTTTAATCCTTTGGGAGGAGGGGGGGAGGGACAGATGAATGAATCACTTGCTTTCGATAATGCAAGAATAAGAGCACTATTATTATGGGTTTTGAGTGCCTTCAGCTATGCCTTCTCTACAAATAATTAACTATCCGAACTAGCTGCGATTTGACTTTTTTTATGATATTTTGCCCTACAAGATAATGATTTTGTAATGAGTGGCAGTGGAAAAAGCGGAGGGATGAAAAGTGTTTCAATATATAAATGAAAAGAAAGAGGGGGGGTTCAAGTAGGCATTAATCTCAGGTTAGCACTCAGGGCGAAAAACGCAGCCTTACAATAGCCACTAGGTTGCTTACCCCGTCATTCGTTGATTCTTCCATTTATTTATTCGTCGGTAACCCTATTTACATGATCTATATGCCGTCACCGCCCTCCCTTCCCTTTAAATAGGATAGAACATGCGGCTTGGGATGCGTACCCACCTTGGCAGACTCCATATATCGTAATGTATAGTTAAATGTAAATTCTTCAATTTCCTTCCCCATCATAAATTTCCACCCTTTTATGAAGCTCCGCGCTAGAAAAGTTCAGAGGGAGGAAAGGGGAGGGAGGGGGTGCATCATTTTTCACCTGTAAGGAGCGTAAGTATCTAAATGCCAAAATATTTTCCCACATCACCCGCCTCCCATTCGGGTCTATAGCAGAAGTTGAGGCGTCGGCCCTGTGAAACATTCCTCGGCTCTTCGTATAGTAGCGCCTTATTCCCCGTGGGTATATATTATACGCATGTGGTGTACATCAGTCGATGGTATTAGCTGCGCAGGGGTATGGATCTGTTTGTTCATGTGATATAAATTATTCTACTGATGCTACCGCCGGAGTCGGCCAGTTAACGGCATGGCGCCACCAGGTAGAACATTCGTCTACTATAGGAATTTATTTCGAGCGCTCTTTACTCTTTGGTAATCCGCATTAGCAAAGTAAAGAAATAGAGATGGCACAACGTAGGCTTATCGGGATGGTGTGTCCGGTCGCCCACTCCGTATGATTCGTGCAAAAAGGTTCTTGGGGCCACCGCGGCCTGTCTTATCAAGTGGCGCCGAGCTTATGTCTGAAGCTATAGCCGTACTCATAGTCGCGGAAGCCGGAGCTGGGGAGGGAATGCCCCTCAACGTCGAGGCGGAAGAGGACTTATGCAAAGCGGCTGTGGCACCCTGCCATACATTTAGCTGTTGCTGGTTGCGATAATAGTAGCCTTGATTGACCTCTGCTGTTTTAGGTGCGTAGTCTTTGGCGCCAACTTCGTCAATAGGAGTCGTAAGGGTGGGTACATGTCCTAGTCTGGCCTTTTGTTGCATTTTGATTTTGGCGACACCGCGCTCGAGATGCGCCACCATGGGTGCTTTAATAGCCCAATTATCGTCTGGCTGGCGTGTCTGCGCCAGTCTGTGTAGATGTGGGAATTCCTGGCTAAACTTAATATCCAGTGCCTGTTGCTGCTGATCAATCGCTTGTAGCCGTGTTGCTTTTACAGCTGCTGGTAGCTCTGTTGTAGGGGTTCTGTCTTCGCCGTCAAGAAGTTGTAGCCAGTCGTCGTAGCGCTGGTTGTCATCTTTCTAATAAATAGGGTTATAATGTCAGTTTCTCCGATATCGACAATTGGACAGTGGCTATTATTCTTTTATATTCGCAAAGGCTACCGAGAGTAGGACAATTGGGGGCGAAAGGCTAGGCTTACGTGCTTTCCCCATGATACATCCTGTAAACTAGCCAGATATTCGGTGGCCTTCTTCGTTGTAGTGATCCCCACGATATACTTGTCGAAAGACTGAGAAAATTCGCGATAATGGCCTTTCAGGACAAAGCATTGGCCAGGCCAATGTTTGCTTTTGAATTTCCGAAACAACGCTTCGGCCACGGGTGCCTCCCAAGGGTATTCGACAACTTTATCGTAGAAGACGACACATTTGCTCGTGTACCACTTGTCAAAGGAACTCCGGCTAGCATCATCAATGAGGGCCTTCTCGATCATTTCCATTGACGCCCGCGAGACGAAGGATGCCGGGGCTGTGAAGTTAATCGCCCCATGAATATGTGACCGTTGATAGTTGCTATTTGGGCGTAGATCAATGACTACAACCTGACCCGTCGGGAATATCTCAAGCAATTTGTTGAGATGGCCCGGCAAGAGCATGCGGGAGCCCTCCTTCGGAGGGCTATGGCTCTGACCACCCATGGACAGACTTTGCAATCTGTTAAATACTGCCTGCTGTTCGCGGCGATGTTGAAACCAGCCCTAATAAAGTCATGAGTACCCGGCGTGCCGGACCAGGCGACAATTACTTACATCGATATCGGCAGTCTCCAAATTCAGGTTCGACGCGAGGAATTCCTTTACCGCAACCGTTGGATTCGGGTTACTGACAAAATACTCCTCCAATCTATTCTCAGCATGAGCTGGAAGAGTCGGTCGGGTCAGAAGTTGGTCACTCATTTCGGAGGTCGAGTGAAGCGTCGGCGCTTGGATAGACTGTTGGGCAATAGGAGCAGCTGATGGTTCCTCCGGGAAGTTAGCGAAAGGGAGACAACTCTCTCCCAGAGATGGTTGAGGCGTCGAGGTTAGCCAATCTGGCATGTTGTCTTCGGGAAGGAATTGCATTGCCGGCGTAAATTCGGCTCGTATGTCTGGCAATTTGGCTTCGAACTTGTCCTTATCCAGGGCAATAGAGATAGGGTCTGTCTTTGACGAGTTCATATTTCCGGATGGGTCCAACTGGTCGGTCGCAACCGTGGTGCTCTCCGAATTGTCAGAGCCCACGGTGAGATTGTTAGGCGGCGGTGGCGGGATGGAGATATCCCATTTATTGTGCGTAACCAGATTATTAGAGCGAATAAAAGCAATAAAGTTACAAGCATGGTTGTCCGGTAGCATGTCCCAAACCATGACTGGTAGGGACACGAGCAGAAGTGTTGAGTGGCTCTTGAAAACCCCTTGGACTTGAACATATTTAGCTAGTGCGGGAATAGTCGCAAGCCAACGCTCCCAGTCGTTGATGTTCAGGTTTTGGTTGTCTTCGAGTGCAAGAGAGATCATCACATGGGGAACACCCTCACTCGGTTCGGAACCGATGATTTCTTCGACACCAACGGGACCCCCGACAAAAGAAGCAGAACGCGAGATAGGCTCGGAGCGGGGCGACGGTGGTAATATGTCATCGGAGACCCTACATAGCTCAATGCTCGGGGCCTTATGATTCGCAGTCATCATGAAGTGTACCGGCGTGGTTCTCGCCTCAAAGTGATTTCCGTTACGCCTCTCAGGTCGGGGATGCTTCAAACGAGCCAGAATCTCAGCATGGAGCATGGCCACGGAGTACATCTTGCCCTTCCAGTCCTGCAGCACTTCAAGGAGCGTGGACGTGAATGAATATCTTCCAGGTTCAGGGGCGATGGCATCCCAGCTCGAAGCCGATATTGTCTCCGTTACGCTATTGCCAGTGGGGAACGCGGCGCTCGCGGCACCGGCACAACAATCTAATAAGATCAGAGCATCCGAGAGTGACCTTTCGAGGAGGGTTTGGATCGCAGACCATCTTGATTTTATCATCAGTCTTTGCCTCGGGGGGACGCAAAAGAGTCGTTATGAGAATGTAATGAGAATGTAATGGGCCGAGGGAAGTGTGCAGCTTACTGTAACCAGGGTGAATCCAAATTTCGCGTCGCGCACCAGGTACTTTGTCTTGCATCATCTATCCTCGCGTGGCCACCGTAGTACACTATCAACAAGGTGTCGGTAGATTCGTGCTGTTTGATCATCGCCCCGATCTTCAGCATCAGATCCAAGTGCGCATTGCCCGAAGGGATGGTGAACCTCTCGGTCTCGAAATTGTAATCATTCTGGAAGCATCTCTCCAGGTCCTCAAGCTCAGGGAGCACAAACAAGTCATCCGAATCCCAGTAGAGTAAGAGAACATAGACTTTCTTGTAGCGCTGCGAGCTGCCATGATTAGGGAAAGCCCTAGCAACCGACTAGAAACAAGCAATTAGCCGCCCGATCCCATGCACAATGAATGCTCATCAGCGGTTCAACGGGGCCGGGAGGTCATACATCTTCTAAGGCCTTTGCAAAGTCAGGTAGGCGCTTCAGATGGTAATTTACTCGACTGATATCGTGGGTAGCAGAGGGGGGCTTTGACGACCCCAAACTAGAACCATACTAAAGAGGTGATTAGAGGGGATATTAGACCTTGAGATAAGCAAGTCGTGTTGGGGCTGAAGCCTCACCGTGGAATCCCCGCTACTGAAACCATGGCTATCTGTTGGTTGCCTCGAACTGATAGTCACGAAAGGTGAGTTGTTAAAGTCAGTCATGGTTGACTGGGTAGCCGGACTCCAGAAGTTGGTTTGATGCACTTATTAATGAATGGCAGCGGTTGTGGAGAAAGACAGATGCTGAGAAGGGGGCGGCAGATTAACCAGATCCGGATGGTTGGCATTCGCTAACATGATGCTATACACTACCTGTGCCTAGTATTGCCCCCTTCGAGTACTATGACACCATGCCGAAGATAGATCGGGCGGCCTTGGCAAGATGAAGTGGCTATATGTTGTGGATATGGGTTGTCGTTGTGACCTGTCCTCGTTGTGTTGTGTGATCAGGCGAACGGGCACTAATGAGGCGGATGCGGGTTTGAGGGGATGGAATCGAAACCGAATCGAAACCCATGCTCGTGCTCGTGGGTTATTGTGGCCCTCCGCTGTCAAACCGATGCTACCTGAGTAACGAACCAATAGTGCCGCTGGCTGCAGCTGGTCTCTAGCATGGAGGGCGTGGCTCAGCGGCGACGGCGTCAACGCCCTCGGTAGCAAGATCCGGTTTAGCGCTTGCCCCCTGACAGGATCAACAGGCATGCTACTGCAAATCCTTTCAGCCCGCATGCCACCCATTTCCCTGCCCAGGCAAACCAGGCAAGCCGGGCAAACCAGGGACCATAGTTACACAGGTACGTTTCAGGCACGGGTAGATCACAGGCAGGCTCCAAGTTGTGTTCTATACAGAGACTAGGCTAGGCGTACGAAGCATTGCTTAACGAGCATGGGCACTGGCAGGATAAATCTCATGTATGGTTCTGTCTGGTCCATGCTCATTGACGACTATTTAGCTTGTTTCTTCTGCTACAAGTGTTATGATAGCTGGTAGGCCGGGCCACCAAGTGTGCTAGAGAAGCTATACCTGCAGGCCACCTCGGCCACCTCGGTAGGTGTTTTATCCCCAAGGCCGGCTGCCGGTAGGTTTCCCAAGTTTCAATAAAACCCCCCCCGCACAAATGCGCCCAGGTTGAAAATTGCACAACGACGCAAAACAACGGAAGCATAAGTTTGACGTGAGAGGAGCCTTATCCGTGGGGCTAGGAACGACTTTGGGCCGTTCGAGTGCCGAGGCTACCAAATGTGGTAGGCAGTGCATTAATCTTACTTGCGCGCCCTCTCCGCAATGCGACGCGCATGCGCCTCTTCCATCAGACGCTCGCCTAGACTTCTTGGGGTGCCAGTAAAGGAATATCGATCCGATGCGTCCATACCACTCCGGCCATCGACACTCCCAACAAACGAGTAGAAATCGCCCATCTCAATCGCTTTTTGGTGTATTTCTTCGTTCCGGACTACTCCTATTGTGAAAGGGACCCCCATGTATGAACCCATAGATGGGCCAGTATGTTTTGCAGTCGACGGTGTAGGCGGAAGGCTAGCAGGCTTAGCAATCGGGATGGCGGGCGACGTGGAGTAGAGCGCAACAGGCGCTATTTCAGCTGAGTCGCCGGTTAGAGACATGATCTCCTCTTCTCCCCCGGATTCTTCCTCTTCGATATATTTAGGAGCTCTATCCATCGCCTTATGCTGCAACCCTGAGTCGTCATCGTCAAAACTAAACATATCCTCCTCGTTAGGGTTCCCAGCCCTTTGGGCTAGTGAATTGGGGGCTGGACCAGGCGATTTTGTGTTGTTCGGGAGCACCTGCTGCGAGTTTGAATTCTCCTCTGGTTTTGATTCTGATACCGCCTGTTGGGATCCTAGCAGAACTGAATTCTCATTGACCTTAATGGAGGTGACAGAAGCCAACCCGAGTTTATCGCCTGTTACTTCGCCAATACTCCACTTATCGTGGGTCTCCTGTGTTAAACATCCTGTCTGCTCATCCCGTGTCTCGTGAAAACCTGTACCGTTTTTCAAGACAATGTCGGGGGCTTGTTGCGAAAGTGTAGCCTTTGGTCTCCTTTTCAGACTAAACATAACGAGTCCTTCCTCTTCTTCGTCATCATCGTGCATCTCACCGACGACAGTCCATTTAGATGTATCCTCCGTAGAGTTTCGAGCCAAGGCCTTCAGGCGTTCCGTTGACGATATCTTCTTAGGTCTCGGTGGAGAATTGCCTAATATAGAGATCTCTTCCTGAAAGGTTATGTGATCCAGAGAATCGTGGATCGGTATGACTTGGTCGTCGGGTATGGGTGACGTATGGAGATCGTGAGTTCGGGGTAATATTGGGGGGGAGACTGTGGGCAGGACTTCTTCGCCTTCAACATCGAAACGAACCCGTCGTGGACTCAGAATTTCTTTGGTGGAACCGGTCGAGGATCGGCGTAATGCGCTCCTATGCGTACGCGATCCGCTATCGTCCGATGTTATCGAGGATGGGATTTCTTCCGGACAATTACAAGCGAAATCCGGCCGCAGCCCGGCAGCGTCCAGTTGAACATAAGACGACGGTTCTCGTGCATTGTTAGGTTTGATATCTCGGGCTGTGGAGGACGAAAGGACGGTGGTTGGGGTAGAAATGGATTGGCTAGGCTGCATGACATCAAGTAGAGGAAGGAAACTTGGGGTGAAGAGACCGTGGAAGTCACGCTCGCGACCGCGGTCAGGAGGTGAGCCATCGTTGGGGGGGGATGCCCGAGGTATGTGGGAGGACGGGGGGGCGGCGAGACCCTCCCACGCCGGGACCACCGGCCAACGGCGGAGCGACCGAGATCTGCAGAGGAGGCAGTGTCAAGCACGAACCTAGGGCCTAATGCTGGGTAGTTGTGGAGCTCATCTGCAAGCACCTTTTCGACGCGAGCTGATACGTGCTCAGGTACATCGTGTAGCAGGCGGTGCGAGTACCTTTGAAATTCACTTGCCATATCCTGGCGATAATCGCAGACCTTCTGGTCAAGCTCCGCAAGCTTGTTCAGGAGCTCTGAAATGAGGGTGGTAGTGCCATCCATTGTCTCATCCATTGTTCACGACTGCGCCACCACAGGCCAAACACAGCGTTGGCGATCCGAGAGACACAGGCCAGACAAAGACGAAGGCTCAATTGAAGGCAACCAATGGACAAGCACTAGGCATTGTCGATGTTAGACTCATAGGTGCGCTTCCGCAGACTGTATCAATGTTGTATTGGGGTTGGAGGTTTCGGCCCGAGCCAAGAAATGGGAAAAAAAGGTTGTGGCTCGTGGTTTAGTTGTAGATCAAAGACACGACGAAGCCCCAGCTCCTGGGCTGACCGGCGGGAATAGGCCCAATCAGGATGCCGTCTATGCCAGGGAGTAGTTGGACGGGACGAGGGTTGCTGTGTCCACGGAGTTCCCTCGGGTACTGTCGCAGATCGCCAAGGTTGTGTTCAGACGCTGATATCTGTGCAAGTACTGTGACCGTGACTGTGACGTAGGAAGCATCCAAGAAGGGAGGAGGCTGTAGGTAGCAAATGGGTGCAGCGCAGGGGGGGAAGGTTAGTGGCAATGGTAGTGGTAGCGGTGGTGGTTATCGTCGGAGTGGTAATTGTGGCAATTGTTTTGTTATTTGAGGCAGTATGATAGTTATTTGTGACGGCGATAGTGGTGTTGGTGTTGGTGTTGGTGTTGGTGTTGGTGTTGGTAGTGGTGTTGGTAGTGGTGGTGGTAGTGGTGGTGATGGTGGTGGTGGTAACGATAATAATAATAATGCTAACTAGTACCTAAATAATGGCGGTCATAATGAAAGGTGGGCGAGTCAGGATGATAATAATGTCGAGTGACCTACCAACGTAGCTCAGGAGCTAGCGTAAAAATTGTATGTGTACAAATCGTGTTGATCAGGGCCGGCTGATCAGCGGTTGTCAAGTGTTCTTGAGTACACTACATACACCAAAAAAAAGAAGCGATAACACGAGGAGATTCAGATTGTGGGGGGCATGGGCATTCTAGACCCCTAGCCCAGGATATGGCGGTGGATACATAGGCTACAGGGGCTCTGTGCACAGGGGTGGAGGTGAGGTTCCAACCGCCTGGACACGCGGGCAGGCGGGAATGCAATTGAACTTAGGGCTTCGGTAATCGCATAATGGAATTTTTATCAATAAAATCAAAACATGCATCCCATAGGTAGGTAGGTAGGTACCTAGTAGTTATCTATATTCATTTTTTACTTCTATTGTTTACCTTTAAGTAGGTACCTACCTACCTACCTAGGTAGGTAGTGCGATAATTATCTTGGGAGTTACGTACCTATCTAGGTAGCAATCCTGAGATAGGTACCTACTTCTTTCTCCCTTTGTCAATGATAGGCAATGAATGACTTGCACACTTAGGTACTAATCCATGTTTCCTCCCACCGAGAGACGCTTGAATGATGTCATTGACCCAACTACCAAAGGTTATGCATCCCTAACCGTCCGAACCTCTACCTAGTCTAGATATGGGCGGGTATGGGCCACCTGGCTGTTGGCCAGCAGCTACTTATACAACACAATGCCTGCCACCCGGTGCAAGCTATGATTCAGCGACTCCGGGAGACGCCTACTTGACATGAATTTGCTATAATCTTCCTAACAACGGCGGACTTCCTTTTGCATGTGATGGATATATCCGGCATACTTATTCTACTCGCGACTCGAATCACACCCATCTGCTTGATTACTGTATATCTGATGAGTTGCGTCGCCAATCCGTCAAGGGCTTTCCCTCCACGATACCTAGCACGCCTGGTTCCGAAGTCGGCCCTTCAGTTGATACCACCCAAGATATCGGATTGACCGGCTTGTTTGAATCGGGCAAGTCGGAAAAGCCCCCCGTATTCGTCGTTCCTCGGGAATCATGTGCCAACAACCACATACCAGGTAGTATGATTGTCCAACGCTCTTATTAACAGTCTGAATCGTTTCTCCTAATGCCGAGTGCCAAATATCACATTCGTCGTGCGTCGTGGGATATCAGCTGGGATAGCCCATATCTCAACGGCGGCGAACAGGCCGTAGTCATGGTAACTGTCGGGTGAATATTGGCAAGCATCTTGTGTTGTCCAACGAGGGAAGGGCTGGAAAACAATCAGACAGCCAACCCTCACCGGTCGTGACCGGTCAGCGGGACTCCAGAAAATAAACGCCAGACAGGGCAAGCACAAGGAACGCCTGCACCTGATGCAACAACGCCCGGTCTAGTCTAGCCCTGTCCGCAGATCGGAGACCCGGAATCGCCCAGGCATAGCCAGCTACCGGGTCCCTCGTCGCCGCTCGGCATGAACATCAAGCCTAAGCAAGGGTCTTAAAATAACAACGAACCGGAAACAGGATATCCGCAAGAGTGGATGTGTAAGGCGCTCTAGAATGGCCTTGGGGGAGGCAAGTGAGCATGGAGCGGCTCGTTCACCTGCGCCCCGTATATCTCACCCTGCAGGTTCCGAGATACACCCCCGGAGTTTCCCATCGGACTCTTTCTGGACTGCACGCATACCCTCGACATTTCAATTCGCCTTCCACCATCAGTCCGATAGAGTGAGGCACAAATCCCCGAGACTTAGGTCTCTTTATTTATTGTTCTACAGACAGACTCAATCTGAGATGGTGAGTGCCCGTATACTCGGTCTTTTCGTCCGGGCAAATAAGTGCACCCCGTAGTAGATCCAGTCAGACTCTAGTGGATGCCGGGCCGACCATCTACTCTCTCACCCATAGCGTATATAGCTATGCGCCTCGACACATCTCTTCTGGTCATTCAACCTAATTTTGCTACGTGTGTGTTTTCTTGTATCGAGGGTTGGATCTGGATTGTATGAAATTCCTCCTTATGAGCAGCAAAAGTATTTAAAGCGCTCATTAGCATTGCCCGGGGCGGGGGCCGGGGGGTTATAAACTATGTCACGCGAGAAAAGGAACTAGGATGAGGGTGATGCTTGGAGTCGTATTCTAAAGACACATGATAGATCTGGGCTAGGCTGTATTAGATATGCAAACATAAGCCCCGGCTGCAGGGGTTACGGACTCCTAATCATAATGGTTTGCCGCCGCAATACCCTGGAAGGCCATGGCTGTTTTTAACGATATGCAAGGTTGTGTATATGGCTTTCGAAGGTATGATGTATGAAACCCACGGGTTCCTTACGGCAAGGGCCTGGCTAACTGGGCCAAGAAATACCTTTGAGATATCGAAGGGGTTGCTACCTGGCGGTGTTCCAACGGATTAGACTAGCGGAACATGCAATACATAATTCGGTGTGTTAGAAAAGGAGAGGAAGGGCACATGGTTTTTGAATATCATCCGGGGATATGGACCTGATATCCCAAGCATGTAAAAAGCGTCGCCGTCGCTGGTGACATATGTTTACAGACCTCGTAGTACCAACTGCATGTCAAACGCAGTTCAATAAGGCTTATCGCTGGCAGTGGTATCAACACTCTATGATAGGTAGTGGTAGAGATGCTAGCTTGCAATCTGGGGACCCCTAGCATTTACTTGATGAGTGAAGCTAAACATGCTCAGGCCGTCCGAGGTTATATTTATAGGTTGATTCTTCTGTGGGTCCAAGATCGTATTTGAGGCAAGAGCGATGTAGTTGCTAATAAACTCAAGACATAGGACCTCTAGATTGGAGATAGGGCTGGATTTTGACTATATCACGTGCGATTCTCTGCTGTAGCTAAATGCGAACCATAGCCCAAGGAGGGTCTAATCCAATACAATGCGTATTCGGGACATTCAGAACCCCGAGTCACTTTACTACACAAACACACGCTTTGAGCGGATGCATAGAAGTGTGGTACAGGGCTACCTGCCATGGTCCATTGTCTCCGTGACCGTGTAAATCTTGAATAGAGAGGCTTTGTCCTGAAATTTTATTGGTTTCTCTAGACGACCCCCGAGACAATTGTCTAGGCCTTCACGGAGGCTAGAAAAATGGCGGATAAGCACCGCTTATTCCAACTTGAGCTACACAGCTTAACCAGGATTGCAGTTTCGCGTTGACGAGTTGCCAAGGAAAATCATAGCGCATATCATTAGACTCGGTGCTTGTTGACAATATGGCAGATATATCGGGTTAGAACGCGAATACTTGATCCTCCAATTTGCTCACTGCCCGGGCCTTCTGGAAGCCGAGGCTTTCGGTTGCCTTCTTAAGTCCACTGATCATCGGGGGTGGACCGCACAGCAAGATCTTGACGTCTGGGGCAGCCTTTGGTAGCCATTTCTACGCGCCGGGTTAGCCCGCACTATCCAAAACCGCGGGATAAAGAAATACCTACCGTCACCATATCAGCGGTTACATATCCAACCCCACCAGTCCATCCCTCAGGGGGTTTGTCAAGGACATAGTGCACTCTGAACCCTGAGTCTTCTTTCGCAAGCTGATCAAGGTCCTCTTTTAAGAGGATATCCTGCGGCGAGACATTTGCGAAGATGAGGTCCACCTGGGTCTTATCCCCGGTGGGGCGGCCGCGGATGATGGCGCGGACAACCTGGAGCATGGGTGTAATGCCAGTACCACCGGCAACCATTCCAAAGTGACGAACCATGTTGGGAGCATAAACGAAAGCACCCTTGGGGCCTCGGACTTTAATAGCCTGCCCAACAGCCAAGGAAGCCAGGTGTTTAGAGATATTACCAGTGGGGTAGGACTTGACGAGGAGATCGAAATAGCCGGGCTGGTGGTCGCCTGAAATCGGGGTGTACGAACGGACAATTTCTTTCGTTGTGCCGTCGGGCTGCTGGATGTCGGCGCCAATTGAGATGTGTTGGCCAATTGGGAGACCAAGAATGGACGTCGGGGCAGGGAGTTTGAACCGGTAACTGGGAACAGTTAGTCGTGTGAATGGGGATGGCATTGTAACCAGGTTGATGACTGACATTGCGACATTGTGAGAGATGATGGTCTTCTCCTTCAACTCGAAGTCTTGGAACACGGTGGGCTGCAAGACCTTCTTCGGTTCTGCATAGATAGCAACGCTGGGGTTAGCACAGCATGACCAGCGGTGTGTGGGATCGAAGCAGAACACGCACGTGAGCTGGTAAACTTCCAGACACTCAACAGGAGGGCGAGCAGGGTCGCATATGGAGTCCATTCCTTCTTGACGATGAAGGTGCCGAAGACCAGAAGGCCGGCGGGGATGTAGATCCCGTCGACATATTTCTTCGCAGTCAATGGAGTGTCCGCCATGGTGAGACACGCAGCGCGGGGAACGAAACGGATCGGTGAGACTAAGGCGACGCAGACGACGTCAGCACGCGGTTGATGAGGTTGTGCCTCGCTCGAGAGCCGTCGAGTATCGGGGAATTTGAGGGAGGACTGGTGGGAGACAGGTTGGCGGGTTTCGGAGGGCTTACTATCACTTTCAGGGCCGGTCAGTCCCCAACAAAAATCGGGACGACTCCGGCGCTCAGGGTCCAAGCCAAGAGCGGTCAAACGTGGGAGAATGTCGGTCGCATAAGGGTGGGCTGATGGATCGATCGATGGGGCGACTTCCAACAAGATATACTGTAGCTAACTGGCACCCAGAGGAAGGAAGCTTCCACTTTAATTCAACAATTTCTATGCCCTACCTATCTAGGTTAGGTCTAGACTTCGTTATCTAGGTAAGTACCTACCTACTACCTAGGTAGTGGTAGTGTTATTAACGTCTAATCTAGGTGGCTGATACTACCTAGGTAGGTAGGCAGGAAGATTAGATATCGAGTACATCCGCAGATCCATTGATGAGTGCGATGGATTCTAAGGTACCTACCCTAGTAGTAGGTAAATAGGTACCGTAAAAATGTTTGTAAGTACATATCGATAGCTAGAGGCAGAGCTACTATTATAGATATAAAGTATAAAGTTGCCGGTATCTACCTACCTACCGATACCTACTCAATAGGTGGGTAGGTATCTACATACAAGGTTGTGGGTAAGGTAGAAAACCGCAGTTATGGGTTCAGTTAGATCTAAGAATCTACCTAACTACGGTCTAACTAAATTATCTTAATATCGATTTCTCAAACACGACGGCCCCTCCCTGTGCCTCAAATTGCAAGAGATCGTATGGTCTCCCCTAACTCTACGTTTCAATGCAAGGGAAATCGGTTTATATAGCCAGGTTAGTCTAATTAATGTGCTACTTGGTTGGCATCAATTGCAAAGTTATATCAATGTGTTTATATCACGTCAGTGAAGGTGCCGACTTTGCGTACCATGCGGTTAGGTGCTTAACGGGCTTAGCCTTTCCACCAGTCACGCCCAGCATTCCAACTCCACCTGGATCTTCGGCCGTGGTCGGCACCATCTCGTCAAACCAATAAACGTAAACCCGAGCTTCCTCCGAACACTCCTCATCCAAAATCAGAACCGGACGCTCAGATATACCAGTATGGGTGACTTATCACTGAAGGCGTCGCTAGAGGAGCCGCCCTTTCCACTGACCGAGGTGGATAAATGGGTTTTATCTCTGACTGACGAGGAATTTCACTATCATGATTGGGAAGACTTGAAGAAGATAATTGGTATGGCGAGACATATTCTCTGATTTTTGGATGACAAACCCGACGACTTACGTGCAAGCGCTAGGTGAAAACAACCTCTCGGTTCTCAAACGGAAACCTTCTGAACTGCGGCGATATATGGCATGGACCACCGAAACTAGGTCCCAATATGGATCAATGACCAACTATCTTCTAACTCATCGCCTGCCCAAGGCCTGGGGATCGCCCCCTTTTACACCAGCTTCGGTGGTCCCCTTCGATGACAAGTCTGACTATTCTGTTCTCATTAACGATTGGCCGTACGGTCTCACACCTGACATCGCCCATATTGTTGTTTGGTCGAGGACTATCATCGATACTGAGGCAGAGACTGGTGATATGACTGCGGAGAGCCGTTGTGTGGTCTCAGACTTTATAAAAAGGTTCTTTATTGACAAGCTCGGTCCGGAAGGAGAGACAAAGGTCTTGTGGTTCAAGAATTGGGTCTCATTGCAAAGCGTTCGTACTCTTGAGCACATCCACGTGATGGTGAAGGATGCGAGTAAAGAACTTTTGGATGAGTGGACGCAGGAGTTAGCCGTCCATAGGTTGAGGAACTAACCAACCTCGCGGAGCGTGTTTGGGCCTCCTGCACCTATAGCAAATCTTAGGCTGCTCTCTTCTGCTTTCTATTTCCTGTCCGAGCACCACCGGCTTGCTGCTGTTGTGGTTGCTGCATCCCTGCCATGCCACGGGCTGCACTTAGCACTGAAACACTTAAAGTTAGCTATTGTCATTTTAAGGGTAATCTGTAGTCGTCTCAGAAGCGTAGACAACTTTCCCTAAATAGCCCTGGGCCGAAGTACCCGGGGGAGCCGAATAGGAACCGAGAAACTAATCCGTAAAACACTTACGACCGAAGCCCTTGAATGCCCCATACGCCGGTACGACGGACCAGAGAAGCCAACCCCAGTTCCCGAACAATGTGACAAGGACTACTGATGTCCAGGTAACCCAGACAACATCGAACATGTATTCCGTAAGACCAGGGGCCGACAGGTCCTCTCCGGCGGTTTTAAGAGAGTTGGTTGATGGGTCAAATTTGGGACGGCCGGTCGATTCTAAGACGAATTCACAGACGAAGCTAGGAATTGAGAAGACCACGTAGAGTAAAAGAGACCTCCGTCTAACAAACAAGTTAAAGAGGATGAATAGAGCATTGACGGTGAGTGTGCCAATGTGAAGGTTCTTCAGGGTAGCTGTGTTAGCCTTAGCCCTGTCCTTGCGCGCTTTCTGAGCCATCGTAATTTTAACCTAACTCGCTGCTTGGTATAAACACAACATAGGACGCCCAAGAATTCTTCAGACGGAAGTCGACAGTGTTGTGGAAGGAAGTGTGTCGAATCCCGTTTATCGGACTGCCTCGTATCATAAAGGCCGAGATTAAGGTAGTTTTGAGAGCGAAATTTCCAGTTGCGTTCTCCAAAAGGGTGGGAACTACCATGGAAGGAGCCGTGTAACTAGGTAACTATTTCATACCAAGAGCTACCAACCTACCTAGTGGTGGGGTCCCAACCGCTGCGCGGCTGGTAATTTGCTCCCGTCCCAGCAATGTGGCGGGTGGTACGTGGGTACATGATATATGAATGTGTTGTAGGTACCTAGGTACTACTGTAGGGGTACCTCAAAGCACCTAGTCGTTAGCGCTGCGTTGTTGCTCTGCCAGGCTAACTCTAGCCGCCACCGGCCAATCAAACGATGCATCGCCCCCTGTCAGCGTCACTCCACCACAACATACCAAAATCGTGACTGTGCCAAAGCTGCGAATAATTGGCAACTGCCTCCAGCACCTTGTTGTTATTGTTGTTGTTCCTATCCATACCAGCAACCCACCCTCTTCATGGTATTATTCGGAGGGCACCCTCTGAGCCCGGGAACTGGAACATCTTTGCGAAGAGCACCACGTTCTGTCCGGTCTTTGTGATGGATCCGTCATAACATAATCCAGGGCTGTTTCTTTCCGTCTCCCACGTCTCCTCGTTCACTGGCACTTTCTCACAGACATGCCCGCTCAAGACTGCCGAGACCTTCTCAACCAGATTCCCGTTTATCTCCCCGCCGCCCGTCTCAACCTCTCGGCCCATCCCGACAACATCCCTGAACACCATCGCTACGTCTAGTCGGCCCGCCTTAATCATAATTATCCTCGTCCTCTACGTCCGCCACTCGTCGTTTCTAGGGGTGCAGCGCCGCCACCCAACGCATCTCCAAGCATCCCGCCCGGCGCCGATACCGATCACCAGCCTCAATCTTCGGCTTCCGCGGGGGCTTATCTTGGCGGGAGCACGGGGCGACCTCATGGCTGTTTGACTATAGTATCACACTGTCCAGACTCTTCCGAACCGACCCCGGTTGTCGCCATGCCGCCTTCGAGCGCCGCCCTTACGGCACAGCTAAGAAATACGGTCCATTACCACCTCGATCAGCACTCATATGATAACGCGCTCTTTTTCTCGGAGAGACTAGCCGCACACGACCCTCGCTCGGGCGAATCCTCATACCTCCTCGCACTCAGCCATTTTCGATTGAGAGACTATAGATCAGCCTACGAGATCAGCAAAGCCCCTGGCTATCGTGGCATCCACCTCAACTGCGCATATATATTCGCACAGACCTGCCTTATAATCGAAAGGTACAAAGATGGTATCACCGCGCTCGAGAAGTCCAGGGGCCTCTGGTCTCACAAGTCAAGTTTCGGAAAACATACGGCAACGGCAAGAGCCCCGCATCCGGACTCGGCTGGTGTCTTATGTCTGCTTGGAAAACTATACAAAGCGTACGACGATAAAAAGAAAGCGATACTAAATTTTGAGGAGGCACTGAAAGTCAACCCATTCATGTGGGATGCGTTCGCAGCCCTATGCGACATGGGTGTGAACGTACGGACGCAGAATATCTTCAAGCTAAACGACATTTTGACAGACGGGCTAAGTTTCGACCAACCACCTGGAATATTGGTGGAACAAAAGGACAATGGTGCAATAAATCCCATGGAGCCACTAAACAGGAAGGCTGCGATTCGATCTACCATATTCGATGCCATGGATCCTTTTGACTCGCAGCGATCAGGAGCGTCCAACGAAATGATCCTCGGTAATAACTTTCTTAGCGCAGGTTCCGGAGAAAATGATTCCATGTCCAAAATAAATGCCGCCCGCACTAGGATGGCAGCCGCGCCAGAGCCCGCTCATGATCCGGTGGACTCTCCAACGGTTGCAAATGTTGAACCAAACTTCTCCAGAGGGGGCTTGGCGATAGACCCACCCCCGGCGCCTATCCGAAGAACGAGGAATACTCAGCCCCTGGATCCCGGACCGCTAGACGCCGCTCCCAAAATGGGACACCGCTTGGCTGGGAAAAGAAACCAGAAGGCTCAAGATGAACACTCCTCTGAGCCAAACCCGGCTATTCTCAGGGCCTCCGCAGCTGCTGTGTCCGGCATCGAGCGGAAGAGGACAGTTTCCGGCCATCCTGTACAACCTAGACCACCATCTGAGGAGCCTGGTGCACCTCAGCGAAGAAGTGCGAGGATAAACACGTCCAGAGGTGCAAATGCGAAGGCAAACTCTGGGGCAGCCACAGTAGGTGCAGCAGCAACGAGGGAATTAAAAAGGGCTAGACCCCAGATCTCTCGTATCTTGCGGCCTAATTCAAGCGGTGCAAGTGTTGGCAGGGCCGTTAGCGGTAATAGGAAACCGCTAGAGGAGAATGGCATGGATGTGGACCAAGCTGAGGCACCCAGGGTCAAGGAGGCGCCTCCTCAACCCCCGATAGTTAAGCCTGTGGAGCCGGATGTGATTAAGATTGAGGAGGCATTGAGGTGTCTGATCGAATTGCTGAAGAAATTTGGATCTGGGTACCTGGCCCTTTCTCAGTACCGATCTATGGATGCGTTGGCTGCCTACACATCGCTGCCACGTGCCCATCAAGATACTCCTTGGGTGCTGTCCCAACTTGGCCGAGCATATTATGAGCAGGCATCATATGCTGAAGCGGAGAAGTATTTTAGAAAGCTGCGGATACTTGCGCCTACGCGCCTTGAAGATATGGAAGTCTACTCTACGATTCTCTGGTTTCTCAAGAGAGAGACAGACCTGTCTTTTCTCGCCCACGAACTGGTAGATTCATCTTGGCACTCGCCGCAAGCATGGTGTGCCTTAGGCAACGCGTGGTCGCTCGCGAAGGACCATGAACAGGCCTTGAGGTGTTTCAAACGCGCCACTCAACTCAACCCCAAGTTTGCGTATGCCTTTACTCTGCAAGGGCACGAACATGTGTCTAACGAAGAATATGAGAAAGCCCTCACGGCATATCGATTGGCAATATCAGCGGATCGTCGCCATTATAACGCCTATTACGGCATCGGCCGAGTGTACGAAAAGCTCGGCAACTACGACAAGGCCCACACACATTTTCATTCCGCGTCCACCATCAATCCCACCAACGCTGTCTTGATCTGCTGTATCGGGAATGTTCTCGAGAAGCGGCGCGACATTGTTCAAGCATTACAATATTTCAGCAAGGCGACAGAGCTTGCACCCCATGCTGCTCAGACTCGGTACAAGAAGGCGAGAGCCCTGCTTGCCTTGAATCAGCTCGATGCGGCTCAGAAGGAGCTAGAGATCCTTAAGACCCTAGCACCAGATGAGGCGACCGTTCATTTCTTACTTGGCAAGTTATATAAAACGTTAAACGATAAGGGCTCCGCTGTTCGGCACTTCACTATTGCGTTGAATCTAGATCCAAAGGTTAGTCGAACTCCGCTACCTCCTTTCCTCCTACTAACTCTGGAATTCAGGCAAGTCAGCAGATCAAAGAGGCCATTGAAAGCCTAGAGGACGACGATAGTTTTGATGATTCTATAATGGCATAACGTGGGTCTTGATAGCCGGGCATTCGGTTATCCAATTCGCGTGGAAGGCCACATTGTTGTTCTCCAGGGGCATTGGGATGGTCTGTTCTAGTGTTGGTTCAGGGAACGCGTGGGATGATATTTGGAGTAGGACTACCCGGGAAAGGTTGAAGCGCTAGCGTTTGGCGTCTAGGTAGGTATCTAGCGCGGTTCAGTGAGGCTTTGCATTGGAATAGGCGTTCAGGGCATGAGAAGTCATCCACGGGGGCTATTGACCATCCGAGGATAGGTGCTTTTGTGTATACAATCAGGGTATGCATTGTGGAAAAGTGTACAGTACTACTAGCTAGCCTCTTCATGGCCATTTGATGAGGGCATCGTACAATGGAAAGCTGTGAACGGAAGTACAAAGGTCGTAAGTATTGCCGATTCTCATAAGAGGCAGCTGGTGCGTGTCAGTTGAACACTACCTAGGTAGGTAGGTAGAAAATGGATGGCTACCTATTTTCAATGCATCACTGGCTGTTCAACCCTACCTAATACATATCACCTAACTTAGATCGGTTGCGAATTGCCTATAGCAGTTAGGCTTTTGCAATCCCTGTCCAGTTGAAGGAAAGGGATCGCTATGCCAAGTGCCTAATCTACCTATGGGTAGGTAGTTTTGTTGAGGTTTCATAGGTACCTACCTGGGTACCTATCTAACGAGGCGCCCTAGGTGCCGTAGGTAATACACATCTTGGTACCTTACGTGCAGACAATTGTACATATTTAAAGTTTTAAACCTAACTCATGATTGGATGATATTGGCATCTATGGATGTATTATATATGACCAGCTGCGGTTACAGAGCTGTAGGTACCTAATGGAATGCTGGGTACACGGGCCACCACGCTAGCAGGGGTCTTGCCTCAATAGAAATCAGTCCCAAAACCACAGCAAAATGTCCGCGGAAACAGCCCACGGTTCATAAGCGCAATCGGGCCCTCCTTTGAATTCAAGATTCAGGAATTAAGCTGAATTTTCTGATTGGCTCAACAACCTTCCTATTTTTAAGGTAACAGCCTCCTTTAGTAAATACAATCAGCAACCACCCGCAGAATAGCCCTTTATATCTGTCCCCCCCATCCCTCTTTTGCTTCCCTTTTCTCCTCTTTCCCTTTCTTGTTTCCCCCATACAACACGTACACATCAACAATCCACGTCAACTTTTACCATCACCACAACATCCATTTCCGGCACTAAATTTACACTACACCCAACAATTCAAAATGACTGGACGTAAGTGCATCTCTTTTATTTATCCCTGCTGTTGTCGTGCAGATACCATTTGGTTGTCGCGTCTGGTGGTGACTTGTTTGAGCCGTTCGACATCACCATGCATGGTGGGGCAGGTGTGGCTGGTCTTGTATCATCCCAACGCGTCGCGGCTCTAGCCCGAGTGCAAAACAACTATCAACTCTCTTATGCCCCACATGTCGTGCCATGATGCTCTTTGGTGTTGTTTGTTAGGATGAGACGTAGCTAACGTGACCTCAAGGCGGCAAGGGCGGCAAGGGCCTCGGAAAGGGTGGCGCCAAACGTCACCGCAAGATTCTTCGTGACAACATCCAAGGTATTACCAAGCCCGCCATCCGGCGTCTGGCTCGTCGTGGTGGTGTCAAGCGTATCTCTGCCAGTAAGTAACCTCTTGCTCTCCAGCCCTTCACGATGTAGTTTGGATAGAAGGCTTACGCTTGTCTATAGTGATCTATGAAGAGACTCGCGGTGTCCTCAAGTCCTTCCTCGAAGGCGTCATCCGAGACGCAGTTACATACACCGAACACGCCAAGCGCAAGACTGTCACATCTCTAGACGTCGTCTACGCCCTAAAGCGACAGGGCCGCACCCTATACGGTTTCGGTGGTTAAGCTACCTTCGTTACATCCCCGCATTCTTTGGCGTCTATGCCAATGTACACAGCATGGCGTATATGGTTTACCGAGGATGCGCGAGGTGTGTCCCCAATGGCGGGGGCCTGTTTTCAGTGTTCTCCGAGTGATTATGCATGATACACACCACTGTGTGATTGGCGTTGGTGGTTCTATGGGTTTACTCTGGTCTATGAGGTGGGTTGATTGCTCACGAAAGGGAAATCGTTATGATAGGGCGTGTAGTGCATAGCACTAGTGAATACATACATGCTTCGCGGATCGTCAAATACAAACACTGCTTTGATTGGTTCTGAACAAACGATAAATTTGTGATCATGATTTCTTCATCAGAGGTAGCGCCTATATTGGTATCTTGGTCTACTTCAACTCTAAACGCCCAGTTGTCCAAGCCTAATAGCAAAACCATGTCGTATTGGTGATGCGCTCAAACGATAGCTTAGCGCTCAAGGTTTGCTAGCATACCAGCCGCCTAGCCCGCAGATATGAACCTGTGTTGTCGAGTGTAGAGTACACTGTGTAGGAGGAGGGGATGGGAGGCTGAAAATATCACAAATACTTGCGGCCGGCAGCTGCAACACGTTGGCGGAAGACAGGGCTGCCTACTTCCATGTTGACACGGTAAAAGGGGCTCATGATCGCCTTGACCCAAGACTCGTACACCTCCAGCATAAATGCGCGCACTGCTTCCTCGGTCTGCGGGCTCGTCGGGTTCGTGGCGATAGTAGAGGTCGAGGAGCGGGGATTCGTGACGGAAGATGCGGCCGAGGGGGGTTGGTGCAGGAGCATGAACTTGACGTTTCCGCCCGTCACAAAGCAGGATACGTAGTTGTTGAAGAAGCGGTCGATGCACTTCAGATACCTACAATAGAAGCGCGGGGGGTCAGCTTGTGAGGCGCGCGAGAAGCCGGCACAGTCCGTAAGCATATACGCACATCTGCCCGGTGCCCCATTGAACCTCCTCTACGATATCGAGGCTACTGTGCACGATGAACTGGTTCATGTGCCGGGCCTGCTCGGGGAATCGCGGCTGGCCGTCGCCACCCGCCTTGGACGTGCCGAACTCGTACTCGAAGAGCGGGTTGTCTTGCGTCCCGACTATGACGAAGTAGTAGGACATGTTTGGTTGCCCTGTATCGCCAATTCCCTCCCTGTGTCTCTGAGGTATAAGGTGTTGGTTGGATTCAGTGGCTGGCGGCTTGGCGATCGGGTGCTTCTTTCTCTCTCACTATCTGTCGATCATCTGTGGGACCTGTCCGCCGTATTTGCCCATCGGCTATAAACTTGGTGATGATTTCGCTCTCTGCTGAGGAAAAAGTGTTTGTTTGAATTGAGGTGTTCTGGGTGGGTACCTTACTTCCATGGCCTGCCTATCTAAGTATCTACTGGATACCATATCTAGTCTGCAGTTTACAGTAGGCCGCCATCAAGAAGCCCACACGGGAATTACACTTGAGCTACGCCGCTCCCAGCCCAAACTTACAGGTATGTATGTATTTATTGTTTACGACGTTACGTAAGAATTTTCGACCAGGGCTCTGATTGCCCCAATTTATTTCATTATGGTATCATCAGCCAATTACACTAGTTCTGGTGGCCATTTGATCTTGAAGCAAGCAACAGGATTGGTTAGTGGCAGCCCCCCCACTATGCGAACCAGCCGCATAGGTAAGGCGACACGTCCAACTACGATACCCATCGTTCAGTACCTATTAACTATCCCCCAGCTCCTTGTGCCCGAGGAATAGCAACTCTTCTTCCGTACTTTCTCTTCGCAGAGCCTCAGTACGACCAAGGGGAACCACCCGAACCGTCGAATAATATTGACACATATAGGGTTACTCCCAAACCCCTTCCTAGTAATTCATGCGATTCGCTCTCGACTCCTGTCTACCAGGCATCACTCGATAAGAGGTTAAGGTAGCCTACCTGTAATGATGGATATTAGGTGCGATAAACAGAGCTTTTTGCCCAGTTCAGGAGGCACCAGCGCCCTGCGATAGATCGACATAAAATTAGGTTGGCATAATAAGAAGTGTAAACCTGGCATTTTCACCTCTGTCTCAAAGAAGTAAAGGAGCCTGCTGGCGGAACTAATCGCTTACGCCCTACATCCACAACATATCACGAGCTGACTAGTAACTTTGCTCGCCATGCATTAATAACAAATAGTCAATTACAGCTTCCAATTACGAAACCTCGAGCCTAGCAAGTCTAAACGCCACATAAAGAAGTGACATATAGATCGAACACCCAAACGATGCTGTATTAGGCACACGCTTCATCAATTTCCCGCGACCTGCTCCCACTCACTCGAGGCAGTATCCCTTAGAGCTACTGTCATAATTACGGTCAGCTAACAGCCACATTTCAAGTTCTGACACACGTAAGCGTGATGGCCAGGATATCTCCTCGCATTAAAGTTTATCACTTTGCATATGTGGTTTTACTTGCAGGGGGGCTGCAGCGGAAGACGTATTAGGAGAGTTCGCGAGGTGAGAATGATTCCCTGATCGTGGAGTGATGAAGGGAACAAGTGACGACGGGGGACTCCAATCCTATAGATTTGCAGGGCCAATCACCGAGTGCAACACATTCAGACACATAAACATTCAACGACCGTCTGAATAGTCAAGTACAATGCAGCGTTTAATCACAGCACTCGCTCAGCTCTCGTTGGCGAGTGTACGCCAGCCGGCTTGGAACAGTTGTCGCGGGCCTGGCCGTCATCTTCGTCGGGCGAGTCGCTATCGGGTGCGCTTCCACCCACTGGCAAAAACCCTAGGACCTCCTTGCCAGTAGCTTATTTCTACGGGGTATACTCTAATCTAGTACACGTCGAAAGGGCGGGGGGGAATACACGGTCGTTACTCGGGAGATGCCTGCCAAACATGTGCTGATCGTCCGTATAACCCTTCTACCAGCCGCTAATATAACAGCTTCCAAGATGACAATGAACACAGCCTCGAGAAGATTCGCGGTATTATATTAGTTTACAAGGGTGATGAACGTGATCCTGAGACGAATTTCGCAGCCTGCATTTCCTCCACATATGTCACGAGACCCCTTCAATTATCAGCCAAACAGCCCCAGCGATTAGATACTATAGTGTTAGGCTTCAATTCCTTGACCACCACAAGCAAACTAATCGAGTATATAGATCAATGATATGGTGCGGATTTAGTTTAGTTCCTAATGTTGAGTTCGGCAAAGCCAAGGAGTGAGTAGCTTATGTCAACCGTGGAGTCACGAACATGATCCTGCCAATTGCCTACGATATATCTTTTTAGTGGAGGAGATTCGATTCTGCGGGTTCCCTAATAGCATTATCCTTTTTTGGACCAAACCTGCGTGCAGTTGAGAGTTCGGCAGTTGTGATTGATAAAAATCGGGTAGGTAGGTAGTGATAGAACATATATAAAACATTGAGTAGGTAGGTGCTTAGGTAGGTAGGTAGCACCTAGGTACCTAGGTACCCAGTCAACCAACTGCAGTCAGTTCGGGATCAGAAGTGGGCCCGTGGAGTTAAGTGTGGGCAGTGTCATTGGCTCATGCTCCGGCTTTTTGCCCCGATACTTTTGCATATTTCGGGTCTGGAGTTTCGAGAGAGTCGAATGAACCACACCATTCCCAACGCCAACAATACCTTCACGTCACCATGTTCGGCGCCTTTAGAGCAACAAACGCCTTATCGGGCGGCCTATTATGGTGCGTCCGTTTTACCCCTAGCTACTGCAGACCACGCAGGCACGATGGATTGGGTCCTGGGAGCTATCCCCGATGATCGTCGACCATCGATCAAACACCCCCCTAAACCAGACGAGAACCCGCAACGTTGTTTACCCTGCTGACTTCGGGGCTGGGTGCTTCCAGGAAGACTCCCTGGCGGCTGTCAAGGTTTCAAAAGGCGCGGCAGCGAGGGCGACTTCGGGCCGTTGACGCGGTTGTAGCGACGGTTGACCAAGCGCTTGCGAAGAAGGGCGAGACGCTTAAGGCCCTCGAAGTATGGAAGGAGACAATGCCCACCGAGGCTGAGATGCTGCCGAAGGACAAATACACCATGTTCGACCGGAAAGAGAAGCGATATAGGAAGGGCATACACAGTAGGTTCCCTAGTGCTCCTCGGGTGGTAGTCTTACCGGGGGCTTTGGCATTAATATGGGCCGCCATGATGCTGATTTTGCACTTTCACCTTTTGCAGAACTACCGAAATGGACGAGAGTTTCGCAACGATTGAACCCACCGGGCTACTAAGTTATTGATACACATCGAACTGGGGGCATAAAAGAAACGGTTTACAGCCATATACCATGGATAACTACGGTATACATAGGTACGGTATACATGGGTCTATAAAACAAGCCTGTTCAGGCTTGGTTGATCACATGTACACTATATTGTACAAAATGTCGATGGAATTGATCTAGCCACGACGCAGGCTACTTGGCTTGCATATAAACATATGAGAGAACATAAAAGCTGTGTCCTAAGGTGAACTCTTGGGGCTTGTTAATGGTGTGGGTGATAGTCGCAGCCTGCTTATCCACCACTGATGATACACGTTACATGTACACGGATAAATCCCGCCTAGTAGAAGATCGGCCTCTACATACCTAATTCTATCGAAGTCGCCCATAATCATCCTCGTTATGGCCATCTCTTTCGCGATTTCTCTCGGAGTCCCGCATTCTCTCTAGTTGAATAGCCCTACCTAGACCGCCCCTGCCCTCGTCAAAGTCGTCACGATATTCGTCACGCACCTGGCCCCCTGACTTGCCGCGGCCATACTGACGTCCCTCTTCAAATCCTGGATCTAGATCAGTGCGGATGATACGCTCGTCCAGCTTGGTGCCACCGATGTACTTCATACAGTCTAGGGCGTCTTGATGTGTGTAGTACTCCACGAAACAGAAGCCACACGGGGTCTTCTGGAATCTGTCGAGCCCCATGACCAGACGCTTAATCTCGCCGCATTTTGAGAAAAGCTCGTATACCTGTTCTTCTGTTGTGTAGAATGACCTAGATACGGCCCAGTCAGCATCCTGTCTTTAAACTCTGGGGGCTTATCGGCGAGGCGGGCTCCAAATAGGGCTAGAAGTATGGTACACAAAATAGAGTGTAGGATAGAGCAGAAAAGTGAGCAGAAATACACAGGTGTACAAAGGGTGTACTGACAAGTTGCCAACATAGAGCGTAGTAGCCGTCCTTAGAGGATCCTCGGGTGGTTCATCTGGTTTAGTGTCGGCCATTTCAGTGTCACCATCACCGCCGGCTCTTCCATCACGTCCATGGTCATTGCGCTTTCTTTTGTTATTCTACGTCTTAGGAGTCAGCCAATTGGCAAGGCAGGCGTAACGATGTGATGTCGCTCACCCGGTTGTGGTAGTAGGCGCTCGGTGCATCTAACCGGTCGACGGTAGATCGGGTACCGGAACGCATCTTGAATAAAGGCTTTCCCCGCCTCAGGTTGAGAAACGCTTACTCGTCTATTACTTTCGAGCGTATCTGTAGGCAGCTGAAGTTCAATGTAACCAATGCGGAAAAGGCTGAGAAGTTGTTGTAAAGTGTGATGAGAAGGCTAAAGGAGATGAAGGTACCTCAGGTTCCACTTTTACTTGGGGAAATCCCAAAGTGCAAGACCTCTTAGATAGGTAGGTAGGTAAGTAGGTAAGTAGGTAGTTACCTACCTGTCCGTCCATCCAGGGTAGTACTTTAAGTAGGTGTGTGGCTACTGTGGTTACCGCGCCAGGACGCGCTTGCGCTGTCATAACGCTAGGCTAGAAAGCGCGCTAACGCAGGTGCTGAATCGGAGACCCGCTTTTCTACAGACCAAAATTCCACCACAAGCTCGTCCAGCTTTGGGAGCTTCTCCAGGTGGTACCCAGAAACACCATTCCGTTCTATACCTATCTTCTAGTCCTGTCTACCTACCCGGAGAGTCGGACCTCACTCACTCCAATACTTTCGGGACTTTCGGGATTTCCGCAGCCTCCCCCAGCCTCCCGGCCATGCACTTCTGCCGGCTCTAACGCTATTCGATCGCTTCGTCTCTCGCAATCGCACTCGGGATGCCCAAGATAAAGGCCTACACCCCCGCCTGGCTGTCCAGCCCTTCGCCTGGCCATCGCCTCTTCGCGCCGAACCCCGACGATCTCCAGAGCATACCTTCCTATGCCTCTCTAGCTGCCTCCACCGTTAGCGCTCGTCGGACCATAGCGACAAGAGGGACTGAGGTTTTCATCGCCGTGGGCAAGGAGATCCGATGGGCTGACTTGGTCTACCTCAAGGAAAGATGGCAGGAGAAATCAGCCCGGGGTCGGGGCGGTGTTGGCATAAAGCGTGAGGGGTCGGACGAAGTGGATGACAGCGACATCATCAAGGATTCCATCGAAAATGGATGTGCGGAGGGCTTTCGGGTCAGTGCGTCCAAGTAGTTGCGTAGCGTGCCAGCTTCGACTAACCCTTCGCAGACAATCAAACCGCCTGCCATCGGTAGCGACATCCAACAGCTCGTCATATCCCCTTTCGCGAACTTCATGGCTATTTTGACCTCCCACACGATTCGCATCATTCTCATACCTGACCCATCTCACCTGACGGCCCCAAGCCTGGATGCGATCAAACCGAAATCGTGGTCCCTAGGCCCTACCATCCATGCCAACGATCGCTCACCTATCGCCTCCGCCCTATGGCACCCTCTCGGCGTCAATGGATCCGCGCTAGTGACAACTACAAGGGACGCAATAGTTAGAGTATGGGAATTAGCACAGAAAGATCGGTGGTCTTTCGACACGCCTACTCTAACAATCGATCTAAAGAAGCTTGCTGATGGCACATCGCTGGATCAGAATTTCTCCGCTAGCGACGTTGCGAACAAAGGTTTCTCCCCCGACTCGTTCGAAATGGATGTGGCAGCAGCATCCTTCGCGTCAAGGGGATCTGGAGGGTGGTCCTCAATGACCTTATGGATTGCAATGACAGGAGGAGACGTATATGCCCTATGCCCATTACTACCAAGTCAATGGGCCCCTCCTCCAACCTTAATTCCATCCCTCTCGATATCCATAGTCGGTAATCTGGCTGCAGTCGAAGACGACCCGAACGTATCCGAACAGGCAAAGCTGTTGGCACAGCAACAACTAGATTGGATGTCTGATCTTGATAACCAAGAGCCCCGGGTTGTCGACGGGCCACCAGGAGAGCCACCTACCGAAATATACACGAGGCCCTTGCGGCCTGGTGTAGTACCGCGTCTTCAAGGACCATTTATTCTTGATCTAGGCCCAAACATTGATGATGAACTGGACCTCCACTTGACGGATATATATGTCATTGGTGAGAAACTCGACACGGATGAGCTCATGTTCGGCGAAGACGAGGATCTCGAAATGGAGGATACCGAAGGAGAAGGTCTATCACTATCAGTCATATGCTTGCTTTCGTCCCGCGGCTTGGTCCAAATCTGCCTAGATATAGATAACACGCAAGCTCAGTGGCTGCCACCCCGCAATAGGTCAAAGGCCATGGGGCGTCTGATTGGTTCATCGACTTTGTTGACATTCTCGACTCTCGATACTCTTGGCGCTTCGGAGGTAACGGAAGAAGGCTGGCCTGTCTTCAGCCCCGATGTCACGTCCCGGTACTCGTTCTACATTACTCACCCTTCTAGTATAACGTATGTTTCTTTGGCACCTTGGGTTTTCCGGCTCGAGAGCGAACTTCAGGGTGATTCCGAGGCGGGCTCGGAATTCAGAATCAATCTCCTCATCAATGGCCAGGTTTCCACACGAGAGCGGCTCTACAGCAGTCCAACTAACAGCAATGCACAGTTGCCCTTGAGCGCGGCAGTTGTGGCCCGGGACCCCGACCTTGGCTATTTCTTGTTATCGGCAACACCATTCGAGCCGATCGCTTTAATATTCGATAGCCCCGAAAACGACTTTGTGGCTATTCCATCCGTCTCGCCGTCTTTCTGCCAAGATGCCGATGTCCGGCCCTTAGATTTTTTTGAGCCCCGCCCCGTTTATCAGCCATCTCATGCATTTGATGAAAGTTCTACGCTCCCCAGGTTCATCGAGCGGATCCGCACAAGCCGATACAAGACAATCTTGAATCAGGAGATCCGACTCTCGCCACTTACGCTACAGATATTCACTGAGGCTCACCAGATTCTTAGTGATGAGACACATAGGCTCGGCGTTGCGGCTTCAGAGGTCTTCCTGCGCTGCGTGAAACTGCAGGACGAACTAAAAGAGCAGATCATGAAAGCGAATGAAGTTAAGACAAGAGTCGAAGCCATCACGAATGAAGATCAGCCTGAAGAGGACGGAAAACCAGAGCCGAGCAATACGGCCATTGAGAGGCGGCTCCAAAACGCCAAAGAGAAAGGAGAGGCTCTGAGTCAGCGTATAGAGAAGATGAGAAAGACGATCAACAAGGCTACGAATCCGGAGCTCAGCCAGAAAGAACAAGATTGGGTTAAAGAGGTCCAGGCACTAGATGCCGGCATATACGGATCGGGGCATGCAATGGATGGGCCAAATCGAGCCAAGCAGTGTATGGACAGGTACCAGAAAATCCGAGAGCTCAAGGACGAGCTCTCGGAACAGGCGCGGGACCTCGAAGAGCCGGTCAGCGAAGATGAGGACAGCTTAAATCCTTCGAGAGACGACCTACGCATCCCATCAGAGCTCAGACGTGCAAAGGTTAGTCAAGTCAAGAGCCTCCTAGAGCGGGAAACGGCCCTCGTGGAGGCAGTCAAGTCGAGACTGGAACGTTTAGCTATGGTTGGGTAGAAGGCACCAGAAATACGGACGGTCGGTTCGGTCGGTTCTGTCGGTCCATGTCAAGGAATGTAAGATTATAAATAGGTATGCACGCCCGGGCTCACGGCAACCCAATGTACACCATTTGTTAACTCCGTTGGGGCTTAAAGCATACCGCTCTTTTTTTCCGATCAGTTACGACTATGTGTGTGCAGTGTGTATTGATCGCAGCATGTATTACAGCATGTGTGACAACATGTATTTGCAGCATATGGTGCAGCATATGGTGCAGCATCATGATATATCTAGTGCAGCATGTAGTGTAGCCGACAGTACCTACCTACTAGGCTAGGTACTACTACTAGGCTAGGTACTCTATAGTCCTCGCTCTTTGGTATAATGGGCTCTGCGAGGAGATGCAATAACTGGTCCTTTTTTGACCAATCCCCCTCCAACTGACGATACTGCACTTGATGCTTAGGTACGTACCTCACCTCTGTTAACTTCCAAGTCCTTCCAAGATAAGGGGTACGTCATACCCCTTTAAGGGATGCGCTTATCCGCCAAGGTCACTCCCGTAGGCTGTGTGGGGTCCCAGTCTGCCCGTTCATTGAAACAAAAACCGACGTACCTATAGCAAGACTAGCTACTTACGTACCCATCTATAAGCCCGCCTCACTTTCACGCCTCAATATTTCTTAACTGACCAGACAACAACCCCTTCTGACTCCGTTGAGCCAAACCCGGTAGAACCAGAGCCCGGGGGGGTATTTTTTTTTAATTTTTATCCTCATTTTTTTTTAATCCTATTCCTTGTATTCTTTGTATCTTTTGTATTTTTTAGCCTCCACAGGAGCCTACAGGAACCATACGCCGAGTGCATCTTGGGGCACTCCGGGGGTAGCACGCACTTTGCGGCAAGGCATGGCCACTACTCACATACGTGCCGACTTACAACGGACAGAGCAGCAGCTATCCGATATGATTTCACATAACGGTGTGACTGCTCGTGTTCCATGGGCTCCTGCGAATCGCACGGCGGCCGTGCATGCCAGGAGGTCTCGCCTAACCGTGCATCGTCTATCTACTGCCCTGTCTGGTTCCAGTGTTGGAACACCCAATGCCGGGGCTTGGCCATGAATCCATGGTGTGACAGAGCAACACTCCGGCTCTGGCCTCAGTGTTGTAGGACCCATGCAGCCTTGCCAACAACCAATGGCTGCCGTTCGTGGTGGCTGCAGGAAGCCATTGCCACCGGGATCCAATATAAATATCAGTCCCCGGAGCCGCCAGCCATGGTGATCGAGGACACTCGTTCCAATCCTCCTCCTCGATGCTCGTATACCTCGAAGAGACCCCAATTCCGACTCACGTCCGTCGTCAACACGAAACTGATACCATCATGGGCCCCCAATTGCCATCTCCATCCACCTCGGCCATTGACATCCGGTCACAGATCATAGGTTAGTTTAACTACTTTCATCTCACCTCACACACATCCAACATACATATACACACATATACACACATATACACACACATACATACACACACATACACACACATACACACACATACAAGACAATACAAAGACAATGCAAAGATAATGCAAAAGACAGGACAATACACACACAAGAACATAGCCTATTCTAATTGGGAATGTACTATAGACAACTGCAAGTTTCTCGTAGGCAAAGATGATAGTATCCAGGTGATCGTCGGGAGGGATCCTACCGGCAAGCACTCCGAAGCCTACGCAATACGACGCTACAAAAACAGTCATGAGGTCATGCTCGTGTCAGAATCGTGCGAAGATGCCCAAAATGCTATGGAAAATCTGCTCAAGAAATCATCTGAGGCGATTCACAAATACATGACGGCAAACGACTTCTCGAGCCGCTGTGACCTCAAGGCTGCTATTCTTGAATTCAACGCGGACGATGACGACGACGACGACGACGACGTTGCCTCGATTATATCTAATCACTCCGAGTCCTCGACCGCTGCGCTGTCCGAATGGGGTAGTTCCGGCGACGAGGCCGGAATGCCACAACATGCATCGGATATGAAAGAGGCTCCCAAAGACAGACAACGTCCTACTAATCGTCAAGGCCGCCGCACTGCGGCAGCCGCTGGCGCTCGCGGGCCAGTGGAAGGTTCACGTTCACGGACAGCAGTACGGGATGTTTCTGACGCAGCACCCCTGCGTGGCCGCCCTGTCCGCCCTGTCCGTTCTCGTTCGCCCCCGGCTGCCTTCAGACAGGCACCACCCTCGGCGGCCCCCAGTCACCCTGTGCATACTAGCCCGAATCATCCTCCGGCCGCGCCACCTTCGATGGGAGGCATGCAAATGCCGCCGCCTCTCCACCCCAATCCGATGACCATGGCTATCGGTCCGCTGCCTCATCGTAATCGCATGAACCCACCAGTACCCCCAATGCAACCCCCCACGTGCTACCGCGTCCCCACGGTTTCCGTAGATAGACCCCCTTTTCCGCCGGGCCAGGGGGTGTGCCGACCTCCTAAGCCATCCGGCCCCGACACCAGCGATAGCAACAATGGTAACAGAAATGGAAACAGTACCAGCAGTCACCCAATGCGGCCCTTTTCCGTCTTTCACCCCACCATGCGCACCTACACCGTCCGTATCACAGTGAATTGGCTACGTCACGGCCAGCACCGCATCATATCCCAGTGCCAGCCAACCCGTGAATCGCTACAAAGCGCAGCCGTCAGGGATGTACGCACGAATCCCGGCGCATTCAGCGGCAGCAACCCTGGTACGAAAGGCACTGTGAGTCCTGGTAATGGTAACAACAGGGATAACGATAGACCCATCATACGAGCACACGTGCGCCAGGCTGTATTTTCCGGCGAGCCGTACGACCTACGGACGTTCCACGGCCAGGACCTCTCCCGCTTGTTCCACGTCATGGCCGCGGATGACAGTATACCGTCTTTTGAGGTTGTAGTCGAGGATGTTTCCCACAATGCTAAAGATGACGATGATGATGACGATGACGACGATGACGACGATGACAACGACGACGCGCTCAGCATCATGGGGTTCCCCGGTACGACGAATGGTGGAAGATGGGACTAATTGGATTCCGGTCTTACCACATAGCTACTCCATAGAAGGGCGCTTAGAGGCTTTGACAGTGTTCGGCCAGTCAAAGCGATACACAGGGTACGACTTCCGGCTCGGGGCGGTGACTCTCTCGGTAGGGCGTTCAACACTTACCCTTTTCATTATTTCACCCTATGATCTTCTGTGGAATGAGATGGATATTGTGGCTGCGCCTACGGATCCTCTCTCAATGGGATTTGATTTCTCCTTATTTATTCCCCTTTCACATCCAAGCCAGCAATGAATACTTTTCGAATTTACCACGCATCTATCTGTCCCTTTTCCCGATGTTAGGTGTTTAGTTAGGAGCGGGGGTATTTTTTTTTTTTTGAGTCGGTACTCTTGCTCACACGCTGTTCTCTTCTCTGTTGTCTGCGCAGTTCGAGTAATGCGAGCAGTATACGATACTTTGTGTGTTACACGGGTCCGACTGCTACGTCAACAAACAAGTTTTTTTTTTAGCCAGTATTATTACAATTTTCCTTTTTTTTTGCATGTTTTGCACTTTAGTGTTATACAACACAATTGATCATTGAGTTCTCTTGAAAACACCCAATTAAATTCAGTTGTGATATGAGCGTTTAATAATATGGCTTAAACTATCGACGATGATTTGTGTGAGCCTGCTTTAGGGGACTTGTCTTTGAATGCCCACATAAACGCCCTGTTTTGATAATACTACCGCAATGCTTCTGTGGCAATATACATTGTAATCTCATGATCTGGATTGATGGTATCCCCTTTACGATTAGTTTATATGCTCGCCCTGTTTGTGACTAGCCAATTGTCGAGTCAGCGAGTGGCTGGGATCAGGGATTAGCACCATGCTTGGTCCTGCGATACTATAGGAGTATCTTGCATTAGCATCTCCAACTCTAGTAACTATGAGGACTCGATGCTTTTTCTTTTTCCTGTTGGCCCTCCATCATGGACTTGGCCACCGTCATAATGAAAAACCGTGTTTAGCCTTGTTCTTACTTACCCAACCTAGCAGAGCACGAGCTCTTCGATAACAAAACTTTCGAAGAGGAATAGCTAGCTTAGGACCTGATAAGTACGATACATTGATTCTAGATGTGTTGCTTCAACTTTTGCATCGGGCTCAACTCTTAATGTCTCCTTGGCTCACCAGAAGCTACAACTAACAAAGAACTTCAGATCTCATATGTCCCATGTCCCTCGTTCCATTTTTGAAGTAGCACGACGACATGGAGCCACTACCACAACAAGCCGCTATGTAGAAGCGGCGCTGATCATGCCCCTATTCGAAGTGATACCTCCAGCTACAGTACTAAGGCTGTAAGTTGCAGGATCTATGGAGGCCTATACAGCCTTACAATTCCTGGATATTGACAGATGGATAGAACGGGGATGTGCTTCGTGTAAGCAATGGGCAGAGGTCCTAATGGACACTCGTGACGCGAGAAATCACATGGACTTACTTACACACAACCATGTTCCATGTCTCACGCCTATGCAACTCAAGCCTACCTACTGCAGTTTACGGTACAGCAAAGGCGGTCGAAGGATATGGCTGCCTTGTGCAGATTTGGGGCACGAGGGGGCCGGTGGACCGGGCCTGGCCCCCATCTGCTTCCAGTCAACCCATTTCAAGCCAAGCACAAGATAATACCAAGGAGACTGACCGTACGATATGTGCGCCGAAGGTCTCTAGCCACGTCGACCTCGTGTCACGTCTGATTCGATAGGCCAGGACGTTTATCTAAACCCTCCCCTCCACGGGGCACAACTGGCTATCTTGGTGGGCGCGCTCCCCATTGTGTACGAATATAGGGTAGCACCAATGGGGGTAGGTGATACAATCTTTCTATCCAACAAACATGGTAGTATCCGGTACGCGGTGGGACCGCAACTAGGCAGTCTCGATAACCGAGAATGGTCAGTCGTTTCACCCTGTTGCCACGGGCGTCGTGGCATCGTTGCTCGGGGCGGAGCGAAGCACGCCTGCTTCCTCTGAGCAAACATGCTGGATGGACAGGAATGGCTGGGGTGAGTGAGGGTGGGATGGGGGCTATCTCGGTGCCTTGTTGCCCCTTCGGGACGACTCTCTGGATCCTTTGCTTCCATACGACGACATTGGGGCGGCACTGGATGGCGATGTGGTAAGACTGCGCGTGATAATGCTTGGGGCCAGATCAGTGCACGGATACGGCTACGGCTATGGATATCTCGGGGGAACTAGTGCACTTTAGAGGTATGTTAATAGCGATTAGGTGTATGAAATCTCTACAAGCGCCGTTATATTATAGGTTGGATTATCATAGCATAACAGAGTGTGATACGTTGCTACCGAGCAGGCGGATACAAGAGGATACTCGACAGGGAGCAACCTAGAACAATAAGTTACGTCGGTATGCCATCCTCGAGATGTATATCGGGCATGACATATGATTAGGTAGGTAGGGATCAATTTGATATGTCAGACCATGAATAATAAGGGGGAGAGAGCACCTCGAGTACATATTCCTTCTCATTGTTCTCGGGCGTAATAAACCCATCTTGTTCTCCCCTTCGTCTTGGCTCGATACACCACAGCCATCTACTCCAAATAGTTGAAACAAGGGCAAGAGCAAGGGGCAAGGAGGTAAAAATAACCAGTTGTCCTCCTCCCTGACCAGTCAACTGGGCTTCGTCTATAAGGCTGCTACGCCAACTAGCCATTGTCTGACATCTCTACTTCTCCGAGCCGCCCAAGCAGACTGCATTTTTACCTTCTGGATGACTTGCATCACATCACATCCGCCATCCAAGAGTAAGCAGGCGTAGGACCGTGAGGCGAGCGGCGACATCGTTAGTCAACTAGTATCTGCTCACGGGGAGTGCCAGGGAGGGGGAAGAAAAAAACAAAGTGAAAAATGCAGGTCTTACAGATACGCAAGGGATACGTGGTAATGGTCCGAACATTTATCCCCGGGGGTCAATTATACCGAGGAACAATCCCGAGTCGCAACTGTCACAACTCATGCCAAATCTACAATGAGATAGCTAATACGTGAGATATCCCATTATCTTTGTTGCGTATTTGCTGTGCCACGCAAGGGGATCTATTATTCTTTACAGAAATGTGCACATCTTCTGCCTCCATATCCGACCCCTCTCCTTCGCCCTTGCGAACAAGCCCGGTTCCTAGGAAAGACTACTTTAGCTGCAATATATCGTGCAGTATTGACATTCATCTTCTCTTTCATCACTCCTAGTAGTCCTAGGCAAGGATTGATAGCAACCTCCCCAGCCATCCGTTCAACACAATCCTCCACGGTAAATCCGGCGGAGAATACAACGGGAAGTTTTTTTTTTCTCATTTGGTGATTTTCTGAGTTTTTTTTTTGTTTTCGAGCTTCCTTCTACCCATTTCTCTCTCCTTTCTTTTTGGTTTATCAGCAAACCGTCGGTGTTAGGATTACATTAGGTATTTCAGTGGATGCCTTCCCCCAGTTGGTTCCTTAATTTTGATGCACTGGCTCACCATACATCTTTGTCACAACTAAGAGTAGCCATCATTTTCGTGCCATGATGTTGCGTTTTCAGTACGTGAATAGCCTGCGGGGAAGGGAAAAAAGGGCAGACAAGAAGGAAAGACAAAAAGGAAAAGGGCAAGTGAAAGGGAAAAGAAAATGGGGACTCGGGAAGCTTTGCCTGGTCTTCTGAGAAAACGAGCAGTTGAAGCTGTTGTCAATCTCATCGTCAGCGGCAACAATGCTGTCGATTGAACAAAGCATGTTTGTCTGATCGTTTACGTGCCCCTGGTTTAGCACGGTCCATGAACTGAGGAGGGCTTGAGCATCACAAGGCCCATCATATCACCAGTACCTGTGTTGGCTGTCTGTAGAAACGGAGACGATACTGAAGGCGAGATAAAAAAACGGGTGAGCCGCTTTATAGACCCTCTCTATATCTTTCAAATCCGCTGCCGTCGGGGAATCGGGGACCTTCCCAAGAGGGATCAAAGGGCGCCGGGTTCATGGCTCCTATGTGCGGTGTGAACATCGGGGATGAGGGCGAGAACGACGTACCGGACGTTCTATTGAAGCCGATGTTGTTCTGCTGCGGCATGGCGGGATGGGAATAGCCTGCGTTAGGAGCATTCATGGGAGGCGCCGGTGTAAGATGCATCGGAGACAATGGCATCGCTGCCAAAGGCCCGCGAGGTGTGTGAGGTCTGGGACCTGTTGGGTGAATGCTTTGTCGTAGGTTGGAGTAGCTGAAGAACGCCGGAGATGCCGGAGGGTAAGGTGTGTTCGGAGGGGGGGGCGCAATCGGGCCGGGACAGGGTGACACCGGAGGGTAGAATGAAGCCAAGGGATAGGCTTTCACTGTAGAAACTTGCGGAGATAGAACCCGGGCGGATGTATTAGAGCGATAATGAGGAACATTGTGACCCATATGAGTATTCATATTGGCTGCCATGCCTTGGATGTTCGACACATTAGGCACTGGTAGTTGAGCACTCGCTTGTCCGTACTGCATACGAGGGCGGTTGGATGGCCGACGGGGCAGATACGGATTCCATCGAATCTGGTTATGGTTATGGTTCTGATGATGGGCAGTAAACGCCGGCTTGGCCGGTAAGGTATGGTGTCGAGGCAATTCAACCTTCTTGGCCGGCTCCGAGGGGGTGACGCTATGATTCGGACCTTCAACACCCCGTCGACTATACACAGAATGAGACACCCAGCCTCTCTCACTATTCTCAAAAGCCTTTGCACTCTTCAAAACGCGGGCGGCGCCAAGGAGACTTTTGTCTGATGCATCTGAACCATTAGCCCCATTGCCTGCTAGTTGGATAATATGATGGAAGAGGGGTGGGGTAAAAAGGACGAGGCTAAGGGGGCATGGGATAAATATCAAGCCATGGTAGTAGATGAACTCACGTTTGGTTTGACCTGCCAAGTAGCGCTCGACCCAGTCGAGCTGGGGGACCCCTTCATCGTTTGGATCTCGGTGTTCTTGACGATGTACGACAACCCACTTGCGGAAGGCTTTGTTAAAGTTGCTGCAAAGGCGTTGAAACGAGTACTTCTTCGAGCGTGTAATCCGGAACGGGTTGGGCTGTGCTTTGATATACATCATCACGGCCTTGTTCTGTGTCTCGATAAACTCCATCACCTCACGCACGTCGCTGACCGGAATGTCGTGGGCATGTCCACGAGGGCCGTTGAGGGCCTCATTCAGCTTCGTGGTAAATCTTAGGGCCCAATCGTCGCTATGCCCGTCTGCTCCCTTTTCATTTGCACCACCATCTCTGTGGCCGCGTGCTTTTCCCTTTGGTTCGGCGCCTTCAAGGTGCTCATGTTTGCAGATCAGAGCACATATAGTGTCCAACTCGAACTGAGTCCATTCTCGCACCTCGGACTCTTGCTCGACATCATGCAACAGCGAGGGGCGCACGAAGAGAGACGATGAATCATCTCTCATATCATCATCTGCGCATAGGGAAGTGTCTTGGGGGGATGGGGCATGGCTCCGCAAAGGTGATGGCGACCCCATGGTTTCCGAAGAGGCCGACATGGTAGGTATTGACGCTGCTATGACGTTAGGGATAAACGATGAAAGTGAGGCAGGCTGTATGTTTATTTGGCGGGAAATAGTAACCTGTAATATCTGCGACTTGGACCCGAGGGAGGTACCGCAAAGACAATACGGAAAGACAAAAAGAACGCGAATAATGTACGCGTGGGGGGAAGAGGGAAGAGTTGTGGCAGTGGACTAGAGAAGGGCAGAGTATTGAGATATGGATGTTTGCACAACTTACCTTCTTGATCAATCCAATTATGCCTTCGCGATAGAAACGTGAGATCACGATATCGAGGCACAGGCCGATGGCAAATGCTGTTATTGCGAACAGAAAGAACCAGTGGCTTGCAGAAGTTAGTTAAGCGACGTGCAATAGTGTTTATGGCACAAGAGAAACTAAATGCTCGAAAAGGCGGGTAGGGTAGGTTATAACAGAGACGGGGGAAAACTGGGAGGTTTCCGTGAGGGACGGGAGAAGAATGCCTGGCCTGTATGAAAGAAGGGAAAGGACATGAACCGAGTTGTAGAGCTGGGTCGGGACATGGGGCGGCCTTATACACATAGATTCGGGCCTGTGTAGTAGGTAATGAGGTAGGTAGGTAAGGAGGCAGGTAAGGAGGCAGGTGGGCAAGAAGGCAGGTAAGTATCAGGCAGGTAGGTAACGAGGTTTGTAGACTGGGTAGGTAGACCAAGTAGGTAGACGAGATAGGTAAACAAGGTAGGTACGCAAGGTAGGTGCACAAGGTAAGTAGATGAGGGACGGTTAGATACAAGGTACCTACTACATACAGGCACAATAGAGATGTACATTCACATTGGCAACACGGTAGGGGCGCGGTTATTCCTGTTCCAGTAAGAGTTACAGGAGGCATACATACCGCACTTTTCGCGGAACTATTGCTTCGACCGTTGAGCCTAGGCTGAAGCTGAGTAGGTTTATGTCGAAGACAATGAAGTAAAGATGTAGAGAAGTAGGGTTGAAGAACAAGCAATGAAGAGAAAAAGGGTAGATTTTGTTGTAACTATCCAGTTAATAAGTACAAGCTATACCGATAGTATAGGTAATGTATATTGCTGGTGTACCCAAGCCTTAAGGGGCAAGCGCGTAGTTAATGGCCCAAAACAACCAACTCAGTTCATTCACTCGTTTGCCACTACCGGGGGCAGAGCGGGGGATAATCAACCTCAGTGCGCTGACCTTCTCCTCACAATGGTATATAGGATGTGTATGGTATATTCATGAAGAAGCCGGTTTCTCACAATTCCATGTCGGCAACGGTGGAATCACCATGATCCCATGCATCATTTGCCTGGACAGAGAACACCCCAGTCGTTAACTCTATCACCTGCAACGCCGTCCAAATGCTGATATGCTGTCAAATCTCCGCCATATGACCCACATGGCATTGTCGGTAGCTTAGTATATACCCTGGGTGCGATATTGGAAGGTGTCATAACTGGAAATGTGTCAATATTTTGGTCTAGCGAGGACGGAAAACCACTCACAGTCGTGTATAGTAACTACCAAGGGATTTGGAAATCAAATCGCTCTCGACGAAGTTTTCGGCTTCATCGGCGCTTAGGTGTAATTGAAAGCGTTGCCTTAAAGCCGCTGTTGTCTGCACAACACCAGCTGCATAGCATGGCATCTTCGAGTCCCTTCCCATCATGCTAACGAGGTCGATTATGTTGTCTGCAGATCGGCGAAGTGCTTTATTTCGTCAGCAAAATCCTTTCTGATAAAGCAATTCAGGTAACTTACCTTGGAATGCCTGCTTGCATAATATCTTGTAATCCTCAAAATCCGGAGAACCTACCCCACCCAATACATCAACATACTCTTGAGTAAGTTTAAAGGGGGCAGCTTCAAATCCAACCGACCCGGGGGAGTTTGAGAGCATGAATCCAAAATCGATATGAATAATATGTCCCTCGTTATCGATGAGCACGTTCCCGTTGTGACGATCCTTCAATTGTAGAATATACTGTATCATACTGTATGCCGCGAGTGAACGTTTAAACGCATCTACAGCGCTTTTATATGCGTCACTGTCGGGTTTGCCAAATGTCTTCACCCAATGATCCTTCAGAGTCGCAAAGCGCCTGCGAGGATTCACACCAGAATCAATTGACGACAATGTCAAGCTCCGCTTGAGGGAGTGCAAAGAGACACCGTTAGTGATGGTCTCAATAAGCCCGGAGGATTCCCCAGTAACCAGAATTTGCATCAGCTTGACCCAGACAGGTATGCCCGCGTCCACCCAAATTTTGTGACACACTTGGATTAGTTGGCATGCGAATGCCTCTTGCCTAAGGTCAGACCCTGTCTTTACGATAACACTGACAAGGTCCCAGTTTTTCATCCAGCCGTAGGGTGAACTTTTGCGGATGCGTTCTTTCTTAACGTGCCATGCCTCGCCAAATACAGCTGCGCTCGGGTCGTCGCGGTCGCCTTTCTTCTGGACACCTCCGGTCATAGCATCGTTTTCCATTCTGGCAGCCCCTGCCGTTGGGTTGTTGCCAGCTGTAAACTCATCATCTAGGTCAGGCTCCGAAACCGATGAAGTTGCGCTTGCTTTAGCAATGATCATATCGAAAGTCGGCCCTTGGCCATCATCTAGGTCGAAACTCTGTTCCTCCAGGCTCTGCATACTAGCAATGATCTTAGATCGAATGGCTGCCACTTCTTGCTTAGGTCGTTTCCCACTGGTTGCCTCTAATTGTGCTAGCATCTGTGAAGCCGTACGCATATGCGTCGCCAATGCTGAAAAATCAGGCTGCTCGTAGTTATTGCTCCGCTGCCCCGAGAATCCTATTTTCTGCAGGGATCCGCGGCTGCTAGGCCTGGATATTGACACGACAGAATCGCGCGGTGTGGAATCTGATGTTATATTTGTCGAACTAATTGGCACCGACTTATGAACGGCTGACTTGCCATTTCTCTTGTCAACAAAGTCATCGTCAAAAGCTTTGAGCATAGGCGAACTTCCTAAGTCACCGGATGTTGGTTCGAAGACGCTATCGACCTTCTCGTTCTCTAACGAGGTTGGGCGTTCACCAGGGGGCGTTCGGTGGGCGTCTGATAGATCGAATAGTCGTTTGCGGTTGTTCTGCTCCGAAACTAGAGTGCTCAGTAAGCGTTGGTTGTCGACCGAGTTGGCGTCGAAGGTAAAGTCATCTCGGAGAATCTCAATCATGAGTAGAAACGGGACCTTTTCGGCGCTATTGAGCACGGTGGCTTCAGCGGGATTAACCCTGACTATGCGATGATGGCGGCTTCTCGCGGCAGAGCCATCCACGAGCGTTGGGGGGCAGAGCACTGGAATATCCAACTCCGCAGGCAAGTCTCTAGCAATTAGTGCTAGCTCGGCCCGCAGGGCGCTGAGACGGGCCGGCTTAGGCACGATGACAAGCCTATTCGAGATGTCTAAGAGGGCAGATAAAAACATTGTCTGTGTCCGAAAATAGTTTTGCCGAAGCAGGCTACTCTTCTGATCTGTATTCATCTCGGCAAGGCTGACAACGGGCTTCACATGATGAGAATGCCTCCGAGATATGGCTTCCGTCGGGCGTGGCAGCCTGGCGGAAAGCGGTGTCGTAGGGCGCGTAATGATCCTCGGCGATCGCATCTCGGGCAGCGGAAGGGACGACGAACTTAATCGCGCATCTAGCATCTTCGATTCGGCAAGTCCAGGTTTCGCGATCGCTTGAGAGAGGGTGGTGTTGGGCCCCGGCTGCGCTGTGGATAAAGGAGTTATGATTCGCGGTGGATCCTCGACGGTGGGAGATTTCGCGTCCTGAAGGCTCCCTCCTTTAGCCCCATCCCGTTGACGCCGTGACCTCGTCGAAGACACGTTTACAGTCTGGCTCCTCGCTACCTTGAACTGTGCTTGGCCCGCGTCAGAGATGGCGTCGCTAGTCGGCTGGGACTTCCGCGCCTGCGCGACAGCGAGCGGTCCGGCCCATTGCGAAAGCCTGGGCAGTCCGACGCTGGCCAAGACGAAGCTTGCCAGAACCGTGACGGGGAGGACATTTTCTTGGATCTTCTCATGCCTCGCGGTGTCGGGGAGCCCGAACACGATATGCTGCACCTTGTTGTAAACTCTCCGGCAGGTCTTGAAGGCTTGTGCCTGAGGCGTCGAGGCGAGGTCGTGCAGATAGGTCTGGAAGAGCCAGAATGTCTGGGGTGTTGCTTTAGCAGTTGATCACGGGCCGCAATCGGATGGACGGCAACTAACCAGAAGCGCCGCACTGACTGACTCTTCGCACAGGTCCAGCAGGAACTCCTCCAGCGCCATGGACTCATTATCGACACTCATTATGAGGTGGCATAGCTGCGGTAGGAAGAATTCGATATCCTCGTAGGGGAACTGGCGCAGCTTGGAGCACAGCACGTAATGGATGCCAACATGATCCGCATATCGGCTACATATTCACACGCAAGCCGGAGGGTTAGAACTCGTTCACCATTCGTCATGATATGGGAATCGCAAGGCGCCGTCAACTCACGAGAGGTACGAGACCGAGAGAAAGGGATTCTGGTTGAAGACATCACTCTCAATAAATCGCCGCAGCAGATCCCACGACATAGCGACCTCTTTCCCGGGACCACCTGGCTGGCTATCGCGTGTACGTCCCTGTTGTTGCTATTGCTGTCGCTGTCGCTGCCGCTGTTGCTGTTGCCGTTGCTGTTGCCGCTACTTCTATTACTGCTACACCTTCTTCCTCTTCTTCCTCTTCTTCCTCTTCTTCCTCTTCTTCCTCTTCTTCCTCTTCTTCCTCTTCTTCCTCTTCTTCCTCTTCTTCTTCTTCTTCTTCCGCTTCTTCCTCTTCCTCTTTTTCTTTCCTCTACCTCTTCTTCCTCTTCCTCTCTTCTTTTTCTTCTTCTGGCCGCTGCTCTCGTTCACGCTCTCGTTCTCGCTCTCGCTCTCTTATAGTAGAGGGGACAAGTACCATGTCACCTGGATTGGGCTCGGAAGGGAAACATAGAAGGGGCGTCTACCATGGCTGCGGTCGTCGACAGGGCTCAGCACAGCACGGGTGGACGTGTCGACTGCTGTGTGCGCATCGCAGGCCAAGACGGAATCGAGAGCGCGAGCGAGGAGAATAACGGATGGAATTGGAATTGGAATTGGCCTATTTCGAGCGGGTGTCAAGATGGGACCTACTGCTGTACCGTTCTGAGCACGCGTGCTACCGTCCCATGCAAGGTGCCCAGGCGGGTTAGTCCGGCCTTCTTAGGTAAGGAAGAGAGGTAAGGTACTTGTATCTTATCGAAGGCCAGCTTGGCCAACAGAGGTCTCTTCCCGTATTGGCTCCCCTGCCATGCCGTGATCAGCCGGGGTGATTGGTTCGGCTTGAACGTCTTTGAGTCGCCGGGAATTCCGTACTGCCTAAGTAGGTTAGAGACATGGGTGTCCCAGGCACCGGAACGACCGGTGTTTAGGATCAATTCGCTGTCTACTGTCTACTTAGGTAGTCCAGTCTACTTGCACGGGGAGCGTGCCTAACCTATCGTGTATTATACATATCTCGATTGACAACACCCAGACATCATCATCATCGTCGTCCTATTCTATTCTCGGAGATTCATAGACACACACACACACATATATATATATATATATGTACTGTATCGTATCGCATCAAACATCTACGGGAGGAATGTGGGCGTAGAGCGAGACCGACCGCTCCCGAGTTAGTTACTTTCTTTACTTCCCTCGCTGAAATTTTTCCACCTTCCCTATTTTCGGGGATGGATTGTATAGAGCGGGGCCGTTGATCCCTTGTGCGCCTCATATAGATAGATAGATACCTTCATGCGTACCTGCGACGCCGCGTTCGAGATTCGTGATCTATGGTGTTAGAACCGAATTAGTTGTAGATAAACCAGCCTGCTTTTTCGCCTGGCATATCACCCCCCAAAGCCCTGTTACCTAGGTAGGTAGGGTAGGGTATATATTGATAATTTGTGCGAGTCTCGCCACAGTCTTGCTTTCTATCCGGCGTCCACGTGCCCAGAGGATGCACTGAAAGGCATGGGTGGTGCTCGTGCGGAAGGGGAAATGGTATCCCTTCTAATAGTTGATAATATGTATCGTAGGACACAGAACCCCGGGGTCCCCAAGTCACCGGTCTTTCCTGTAATATTCCCGATATTTACAATCCCGTCAAGCCGATCTCCGTGCTGTCGCATAGCTATAAACCACCAACGCCGTTACCATGCTGCTGACACTTTCGCTCATTGCTTCTGAACGCCGGAATGAAAACACAATCAGCCGTCACACGCCCGTGATCCTCGGTACGAAACTGAACTACATAGTAGCCTAGAGATGACAGCCTAGGCTGGCACCACCTTCTTCTTCCGCCCGCCCCTTCCCCTTTTCTTGACCTCGCCGGCATCGGCATCATCGTCACTATCGCTGTCCGCCTTGGCTCGGCCGCTGCCTTTGGCTCCTTCTCTCTCCTCGGTTACCTTGGCCACGATGTCCCTCAGGAAGTCCCATTCATTAGTTGAGTCGATAGCCTGTTTCAACATGGGCGCGGTAATACGTTTGGAGTTCTTATCTCTGGCCACCTCGGCGCTCTTATGCACAAGCTGTACCATGAAAAGCTCCAATGCTTTACCGACGGCGATCGGCGTCTGTTGCGCAACCTTGCCGACTTCTTCGTCGGCCTGCATGATGCGCTTGATGCGCGCCGTAGGGAATTTCGTCCGGACAGGAGACTCCATGATCTCGGGCTCCTTTGCCGGTGGGGCCGCAGCCGCTTTGTTGCGTGGCATGATGCTATGGGCGTTAGACGTAGCCGGCTGTGGCTGTGGCTGCTGGTGTTGATGCGTGTGTGGTTGCGGTTGCGATTGTGATTGCGGGTGCGGGTGTAGCTGTTGCTGTTGCTGTTGCTGTTGCTGTTGCTGTTGCTGTTGCTGTTGCTGTGGAGGGCTTTGGCTTGTGGGTAGGCGGTCCGTTGAGGTAGATGAATTGGTGTGGGACAAGTAATACGACGATGCAGCCCGCGAATGGTAGCCCGGTTGATGCGACAACAGGTACTGCGGTTGTTGCTGTTGCTGTTGCTGCGGTTGCTGTTGCTGCGGTTGCTGCTGCGGTTGCTGCTGCGGTTGCTGCTGCGGTTGCTGCTGCAGTTGCAGCTGCGGTTGCTGCTGTGGTTGCTGCTGTTGCTGCAGAGAATAGTACGGCGCGCTAGGCTGATGAGGGTATGGGGACAATAGTTGTTGGTGTTGTGGGTTGCTGTCGTTGTATGCGGGAAAAGGCGGGTGTTGTTGTATGGGCAGATGGTGGTAGGCGCTGTGGTTGGTGATGGTCGTGGTGGCAGCTGAACCGTTGCTAGTCCGATTATTATTATTATAATGTTGGGTTGGATATTGGTAGTGGGGCTGCGGGTGCGGGTTGTAAATACTTGTATGCGATCCCGGGTCGAGTGATGCCTGTATTGGTGGTGGTGCTTGTGCCAGTGCTTGTACTTGTGTCTGTACCTGTGTCTGTACCCGCGTCTGTACCCGTGTCTGGCCTAGAGGAGGATGCAAGGGATGGTAAGCATTGCCGGATGTGGGTGCAGAGGTACCAGCGTTCGGGAATGTGTAGTGGTTGAGCCGGGAGTTCGAAGCTGCTTCAGCGCCGGCATAGAGGGATGATAAGTCGGGCGACTTGGGGGCATATGATGTGTTGTCTCCGGTCGCAGACATGATCCACCCGTCTCTCATCTATCGCAGTGCAAAGGGATCGGAAATAAAAACAACCTGGAACAAAAGCGACCGAGCCACAAGCAAACAACCCGAGCAAAAAGACCGTTCTAGGAACTGTGGGGAAGCCTGATCCTAACGCTTTGTCTGGTCTGTAGGATCTGTAGGGTCTGGGTAGGGTCTGTAGGGTCTGTAGGCTAGGTGGTGATTGACCTTGCCTCTCTCTCTCTTTTTTTTTTTTGGTCCCTTGTTTCCACGGTAGGGAGAGAGACCTGGAGGCTCCTTATTCCTTCCTCCCTTGCTCAGGTGGCTGGTTTAGAGTCAACGCGCAGATGGAGCGATACAAACCCCTGTTTCCCTTGATGGTAGGTAGCTGCTAGCTAGCTAGCAGCTGCCTGGATAGCACCTGGGTCGCCCGCCGCGGGACTGGACAACAGGAAGGAGAAACACACTTGCTACGATCACACGAGTATGTGGGATGCAGATGCAGTAGTGCAATCCAACAATCCGAGATTGATGGATGCAACAGCTGACTCTGTTGGGCCCTCGACAGGTAGAGAGAAGGGAAGGGCGGGAGCTCAATGTCAACACAGCCCAAACAACAGCTTCGGTGTCCTTCCCATGCACCTTGCCTCACGGGCTAGCCTGGATGGGGAGCTGAACGTTTGCTGAGCGGGCAGGGCAGGTAGATGGGCGGATGAGCAGATGGACGGGTGAGAGGCCTAAGTGTCCAGCCACCTTACCTAGGTACCTATACACATGCACGACAAAAGGCTCAGGTATAGGAACACAGCCGCCTCGGACGCAGTGGGACCAGGCAGATGGGTATATCCCGACTTCTTGGGACCAAAGAGCAAAAGAAATCCTTAAAAACGAATTTCTAGACTGATTATTGGTTGGTTGTGCTGTCCCAGGGCAGTTTACGGGTTCGAGGCGTGCAGATAAATGGGGCTTTATTGCATCCACGTTCCCCCAAGGCAAGAGGTCGAGTGGCTGCCTGCAGATAAATAGATAGGTAGGTAGGTAGGTAGGGAGGGAGGTAAGTAGTAAGTAGGGTTGGGTAGGTTAGGTAGGTAGGTAGAGAGTTGGGGAAACGAGGGGCACAATGTGATTGCTCCCAAAGTCGAAATGTTCAGGTGTCAAGAATGGGTAGTTCAGATATTGAACTGCCGGGCGGTGAAAGTGGGGTGATGGAGAGGTAGGGTAGGTACCGGTGAGGTAGGTAAAGTGTGGCTTGAGCTCGATCTGTGATGATGGGTGCTTTTTATGCTAATTTCTGTCTGGACCAAGGGTGTGGGTGTGACTCCCCTTTTGAAGCGTTCTCTGTTGTTCGCTGCTGGCTGCACGGGTGGCGAGTGTCCACTGTTTTATATTCGACAAGGGACAGCAGTGCAGCATCCACACCGAAACAAGTCAGGGGGCCCATCCCACCGCTCCAACAGCTCCAACAGCCCCAACAGCCCTAACACCGTACCTCATTTGCGGCTTGCGGACCTCAGGTACCCAGGCTGCTTGCCTGTTGTCCATCCTCAGGTATCAATCGTGAAGGTGGTACCAATTTCGATGCAGATCTACACAACTCACACGTGCCTAGTTGTGTAGCCCGGGTAGTAGCTCGAGCACCAAGGTATCTGTGCAGCCTAATCGGGCACTTGATATACTTGTACCATTATCATTTGCGTTTTGCCATCCATCCAAAAAAAAAAAAAAAACTTCCCCCACCCTATTCTCCCTAAAAAAAAAAAAAAAAAACTCGAGGTCACCGACACCAAAACCTAGAAGTAAGCCTATCTACCCCTAGGTAGTAAGTAGCTTTACGGCTTTACTGTGCAGTGCTACCACACTACCACCCATTCCATCCACATGCTGAAATCAGTTCCGATGTCTTTTATTTTTGTTTTTCTCCCTTTCTTTTTCGCTTGCACACGCTCGCTGTTCATCTCCACATGACACTACTCGTTATCTTACTAGTGACTGCAAGAATAAATGCTATGACTACAAGGTGGAATCAGCCATGTCATGCTCTACCTATCGACTTGTCAAAGTATTCATCACCCTCCCCATCCGTCAGTGCATCCCAAGGTGCGCCTAAGGTGCGCCCAAGGTGAGTTACATTATTCGCTGACTGCATGCGCTCGCCGAAGCCACGCTGCGATCAAAGGTGTCACCCGACGGTCCACCCGCAGCTTCTGCCGATGTGTGCGCGCACGCTCGAACCTCTGCCACCCGTATTATTTTCTGCTCTGTACACTATGTCTGGACAGGCCGCAATGCCGAGCGGTGGCGCAGGCAGCAGGTCGAGCCAGACAGACAGACACGGGCTCGGCCATCCCTGTTCATTGTATCACCGTCTTCCAAGTTCTGGCGCTGGCCTCGAAATGCATGTCATCCGTCTAGTCGCGGAGTGGCAAGTCTACCGGCATTTGGTAGGATCGCCTTAGCCGCCGCCTATGTGCCCAACCGTGCGCCGTTGATTGCTTACCCCCTCCATGAACCCTCAACTCTCAACCCTTCAACCTTTCAACCCTTCATTCAACCCTCCAACTTCTCAACTTTACCGCTTGAATGCCCTTATCAAAGTGGTAGACAACGAGGCGACCCTCATGTTATGAATGATGACAACTATGACAAAGAGCATTTCGGAGACCGCATACACCAGTACTCTAGAAGCCGGATGTCTTGACATCAAGGTTCCTTATTTACTGCTTGGTCGATGATGTTTGTAACTTGATCTAATCTGACATAACACCATCCTTGTCTCGGTCGTGGCCTCAGCATGCCTCAGCATGCCTTAGATATTGGCCCTGATTCCCTGCACCAATACATTCAGACCTTCCAGCCGCCTGTTCGACTCGCTAAGGAAGAGGGAGACAACCGGCCAGGCATGAATGCCGCCTAACTCTCCGCGACTGGTGATTTCCATACCACCTTTCTTCCAGAACTGCACAAGTGCCTCGATGTCAGGTGCAAACACCTCTTCGTGCCCATAAGCGATCAAAATCCCCTGCGACGGGCAAGCTCGTTGCCACATCAAAATATCCCTACACAGACCCGGGGAGAGTAAATAATTATTTGCCAGGACGACATCCCCGGCATATTGTTTAGCATATGTATGCAACTGCCCGGCGTCGAGGTAGTCACTTTCGGTGTTGCGGTGCCTATCCGACGCAAGAGTCACCCAAGGAGATATAAGAACAGCCAGGGCAGGCTTCCTTAATCGTCGTTTCCCGGCTCCATTTACCCTGTCTACACGATGATCCATATTTGCCAAGTGTAACAACAAGCTGAGGACAATCGTTGCACCTGCGGAATCACCACTGATACACACTCTACCCGATTCGCCCACCATAGACAAAACGTGTTCATATCCAGCAGTAGCTTCTCCCAATTGCTTGGGAAAACTACCATCAGGTACAAGGGTGTACTCCAGCGCAAATATTGACGGGTTCTTATAACCAGCTTTTTTCAAGAGGTCCAGCCATGCAAATAGGAATTCCAGGTAGAAGTATGATGAACCCATCGAAAACCCTCCGCCTTACAAAAAAAGTCAGCCGTCGTTATTCTTATCGTGACGAGCCTCTTTCCTCCCAGAGGGTGAGGGTCGGGGTCGTCTTACCGTGGGCATAGTAAACACATAGGTCTGGCCGCTTCATTGGGTCATCCATAATCCAAATACCCTGGAATCTTTTCTATAATGATATGCTATAAGTACCATACATGGTGTTCGGGTTCGCCCTAACTTACATCTTTATATTCATGCCAGTGAACCGGGGGCCTACCATAGCCGTGACGCAGCATCCTGAATCCCAACAAGGGCAAGGCAACCGACTTGGAGAAAAAGACTCTCCCAACACGCGGAGGGATATTGGCGAAGGCATGGCGGACACATCGGATGACGATATCTTCGAATGCCGATGCGCGTTGTACGAAGGGAGTCCGGTTTTCGTACCTAACAAGGTATCGCTCACAGATAAAGCCATACGGAAGCTCGAGTACTGCTGGTGGTTAAGACCTGGTATTTGATGACCAAGCACAGCCCTGCCTCTGGATTGATAATATTACTTACGCAAGAACGGAAGGCATTGGAGCACCACATAGACCGTCTTGAAGAAGCCGACATGTATCAATAGCTGGGGTGCTAAAAAGAGGCAAAAGACGACACAATCTAGGTAAGAGATCGGACCCAAGATCATATTCGTTACTACCCAAGGCGTATACTACTATGTGCAACACGAAATTTCCAGGTGTTGCTCTTAGTATAATCTAGGATTTGAGGTGGAAGTGAAAATGAAATGTCGGGTTTCACATGGTATTCAAAGCGCATCATCCAATGACGGTAAAGTGTAATAAAGACAGCCAGCTATTGACCCGGGGGTTTAATTGCCGGCTGGTGACGTCGAGGATTTGGCTATGCTGATACGTCAAATGCTGTGTAAGGTGTACCTAAAGGTTAGTACCTACTAGACCAACCAATCATGCATAAGAACAGATTTCGTCTAAATCGCCCTACGGCCCATACCACAAGACGCAGGGCCTCCGGGAGTTGGGTTAGGTCAACCTCGGCATATACATGGTAGATGCTTTTGTAAGAGATGGAAAGAAAAGAAGAAGAAAATCCTGTGAATTATATATTCGATGTTAGAGCATCCCTACTTGTGAAGCAGCGTAAACTCTTCAGAGTGCTGATCTATGTTGTCCACGCCGTCTATAATCTATCTATCTAACTAATGTATACCTAACTAGGTAACTATAAAGATCATCGCTAGTTGATACCTAATGGTGAATGACCTCCCAGCAACATGTATGTTCGACCGAGCCTAAAATGAGAAAACGAAGACGAAAGACGGTAAGACACGACAAGTTAGAGCCGAGCTTGCAACTGTTTTCCTTCCTACCTCGAAGATGGATGGCAGATCCTAATTCTAGAACGTAGGGCCGAATAGCACCTCCGGCCCTAACCTGGAAGAAGCAGCCGTGGCTTCGTCTGACGTCGAAAAAAAAAAAAGCCGATAACCCTCCCGCTAACTTCGATAGCACCGGGAAACTAGGGTCTGCCATGGATTGGGGACAGACTTAAAAGTAGCCTTAAGTAAGTGCTTATTTACTTGCATAGGTAGCGAGGCCACCTACCTACCTATCTAGTGGTGTTTTACTGCTTGCCGATCTACTGGTATCGCAAGCATTATAGATATCGACCTAGCATCATGTATCGGCATAGGTAATTGATATGCACAGTTGGTAGCTCTACTCTACTCGAGCGTCCCGGTCAATTATGACTAAGCCTAGGTACGTAGGCAGGTGGCATCGCACATATCCCACGCGACGAGACAACGCAGCAAATTAGGAGGAGGAGGAGGAGGAGGAGGAGAAGGAGGGAAGGGAGGCGAAGCAACCCAGACTAATTCCTTGCGACGCTCAAGACCCTGTCCTCCATCTCGCGGAAGGCGCCGAGCACGTTCCCGTAGGCGCGGTACTCCGCCTCGCGGTACCCGTCGTCGACCTTCTGGACGTTCCCCCTCCTCCCTCCAGCGCGCGCCGATGAGCTCGTCGAAGCTCTGGCGCCCCCGCCCTTCGCCGCCGCGCTCGCACGCCCAGAGCGCCTTGTGCGCGCCGCCGAGGGCGCACGCGTTGCCGCCGACGTCGAGGCGGTAGACGCCCTCGGCGCCGCCGAGCACGTCGCCGAGCGCGCGCGCCATCGCCGGGTTCAGCGAGCCGCCGCCGACGAGGTAGATGCGCCGCGGCTGCGCCGGCAGGCCCGGGTGGTCCGGGATCGGCGCCACGAGCGGCTGCGACCGCAGCCGCATCGACAGCGCCTGCGACTCGATGATGATCCGGGCGTCCTCCTCGGGCGTCCAGTCGGCCCCCCGCCGCCGCCGCCGCCGCCGTCGCCGCCTCGGCGAGCGAGGAGCCGTCTCGCGCGTCGCACGTGTACCGCCACGTGCCCGCCCGCACGTTCGGCACGATCTCCGGTAGCGGAAAGTACAGCCCCAGCTTCGCGCGACCGTCGCTGTCGCCGTCCCTGCGCACCCCGAGCGGCGGCGTCTCGAGGACCGACCTGTTGAAGTTCGCCCAGGGGTCCTGCTGCTGCTGCTCGTCGGCAGTAGCGGTGACGGTGGGCTTAGGTAGCGCGTCCCGGACCTTCTCCCGCGCGAGCCCGCCGTTCTTGTAGCAGAGCATGAACATGTAGTGGCCCCTTGTGGTCGGGTGGTTCATGAAGTGGTACGAGGGGTCCGGCTTGTAGCTGGGCGTGCTCATTAGGAAGGTGCTGGAGGTGCCGAGCGAGACGATGGCGTCGAGCGGGCGCAGCGGCAGGCTGAGGATGGTGGCCGGGTTGTCGCCCGTGAAGGCCGCGACGCGGCAGCCGCGGCCGAACCCGAAGCGCGCCGCGAGGTACGGCGACACGGGGCCCAGGATCGCACCGCCGTCCGTCGGCACCTCGCCGAGCTTCTGGCGCAGCGCCGGGACCCCCTCCGCCCCGCCGGCCGTGAGCGCCAGGAGCCCCTCGTTCCAGGACTCGGCGCGGACGTCCCACAGGTTCATGCCCGTCACGTCGCTGATGTCGAACGGCGCAATGCGGCCGAGGAAGAGCGAGGCCAGGAACGACGAGCACAGCGAGATGCGCGCCGTCGCCTCGTAGACCTGCGGGCGCCGCCGCCGCATCCGCAGGATCTGGGTCCCCGTGAATCGCTGTCGCGCGGAGATAGGGGCTGTCAGCATACTCGCCGAGTCGGGCAAAAAAAAAGAAGGGTGGAGGGAGTTTTTTTTTGTTTTAAATCTAGACGGTGCACTTACGTGATGCGCCGAACTTCCCGAGGCGTCGGCGAGCTTCTGAGGATCGCCAAGATGGGCATCAAAGTCGTCGCACTCCTTTTGCGTGCTGTGATCCTGCCAGTTGGGCGCGAACTCGTAGGCGAGGGCATGCCCGCCTCCCAGCTGCTCGAGCAGCGAGCGCTCCGGGTCGAGATTGCTCAGGGCCGCCTCGGCGTCACCGCTCCAATACACGCTCGAGTGTTGCTGCCCCGACCCGCTGATGCCCTCGATCCGGCCTACGGGACACCCCGTCTCGCGGAGACGTGTGAGCACGAGGTCTACGGCCTCCACCCACATCGCGACCGGTTGGAACACCTCCCCCTCATCTTCGTTGATGCGCACGCCCTTTTTAATACCGTATTTTGCGCCGAAGTCCGCATCGAAGTCGACCTTGGCTTCCGAGATAACTGTCAGATCTGAGGATATGACGATTGCTGTTTGGTTGTGTACGTCAGTTTATAACTCTTTTTTTTTTTTTTTTTTTTTAATTATATATAACCACCTCCACTGATTGATTAAACCATGCCTGCGCCGAATAGCTTCGAGTGGAAGACAGAGCCAACAGAAATAATAGAAACAGATCGTCGCATGGCGACATACCTTTGAGTTGCTGGGTCGAGAGATCGAGCCCCAAATAGAGAGGTCCGGAGCTCATTCTTGCTTGCTTGGTTAGTTGCTCCCGCTCCTGCTTGGTATGTATATGAATGACGTAGGGAAAGGATTAGACTCGATCAGTTAAGGGATGTGACCGAAAGTCGTTACTTGAAGTAGAAGTTTACGTAAGGAAAAAACCAACATCATGTGAGTTAAAAGAAAAAAAAAAAAAAGATGGGAGGCAAAGCAAAGATAGAGTAACGCAACTAGCCTTCACGATATCTACTGGATCGGACGGAGATCTTGCTGGTGATGCACGCTTGACGCCAACTACCCCACGGCCCCTGAGCAAATATGTACACACATACCTGGGTAGAAGCTAGATAGACCCAGGCCCGCGGGGCACTACGGATAGATAGCGGGACAATTTCGTCCGAGGGGCCTTTTGCATGTCGTGGATTTAGCCTAAATACCATCCGCGCCAATCAATTGGGATCTAGCACTCTTAGACCTCAAGCCCCAAGCTCTCTCTATGGCTTTGCTTTTGTCATGACATGACCAATGAAAGGCGCCAACCCGGATGAAGCAAATAATGTTGTCCGTATAAAGGGGGGTTTAAAAGACGACCAAGAGATAGGCGGGTAACAAGCAACATCAAGAAGTCACTTGATAATCTACCAAGATTGAAATGTTATAGACACAGACACCCCTCAGACCTGATGCCGAGAAGGATTGGAATATCCGCGGTGCTTGTAATGACGAAACGCCATGCAATGCATCTCTCTTTGAGTATGATACACCCAACCTGATTCTTGGAAACTCGGCTGTCCACTCCCAAAATACGTGAACTGGTATATTTCGACCGCTCCATGGCCGCCACGTATATAAACCCAACCAACGCCTTAACGCCACCCGTGTCGCCGACAATGCTCCGTATGTCTATTTGGACTTGCGATTGGCCGCATCGCCGTTGCGACGCTGGTGATCGTCTTCTGCCTCGGGCTCAGGGCTCAGCCCAGGACTGACGTCGCCCGAGACGAACTCGTCAAACCCAGGGGCTACGGGCCCTTCTTTGGGTATAAAGCGGACACGCACCCTCCGGACGCCTCGCACGTTGGCGGCGACTCTAGCCCTGATGGCGTCCTCAACTCCTTTTACGTCTGCAACGGTCCAGAAGCCTGGAATGGCGATATCTAGGTCGGGTAGATAGTTCTGTCCAGACTTGACGCCAGACACCCTGCGCAGTTCGACCTCATGGCCTTCGCTCATGTCAGAAACGGCATTTTGCACCTGTTTCTGGATCGATGATTTAACCTCATCGTCGATACCCCGATCGGCAAGTTCGAAGAGGGAGTCAAGGGTATTTTCGACACCGGCCTTCACTACCATGACCGAGATGAGGAGTCCACCAACTGGGTCTAGCCAACCCGCATTCTGGAATATATTGGCGCCCAGGATCGCCGCCAACGTCACAATGCCGGTGAGGCTGTCGACTCGGTGATGAATGGCGTTGGAGGCAAGAACAGATGACTTCCGTTCACGGGCTACTTTCATAGCTGGAAGACGAGGACATCAAGTTAGTTACCGTGCTCACGCAAATCACTGTCGAGTGAAATCATCAGGGTACTTACTAGCGCGGTAAAGCCACTCCTTGATGGCAACGGTACCTGCCGCAAGCCAAACCGCATGGAGGCTTGGTATGGCACTTCCTAGATCATGGCTATGCCCGTGAGCATGCGAGGCCAGTTCGGCCGCTGCCGCCGGATCTAAGAAGAAGTGGCTATAGAGTGTCAAAAGGCTGCCGTATCCCATCCACAGGCCGCCAAACAGGAGCATGCTAGAGACACCCAAGGACCCCAAGCTCTCGATTTTACCAAAGCCGGTGGGAAACTTCTCGGTCGGGGGCTTCATGCTCCAGGATATGGTAGCAAGAGTCAGGATATCAGAGGCAAGGTCGGTAACACTGTGGATAGCGTCTGCAACCATTGCCTGTGAATTAAAGACATAGCCACCAACCCCCTTGGCTATTGCCATGCCCAGATTGGAATAGAGACCAATCCTGGTAATGCGTACACCTGCGTCATTTTTGTTCCGCGACGTTAGGTAGACATTGTCGTGATGATGGTGATGGCCCCCATGGCCATGCTTGTGGTCGCTATGCGTCCTCGTTTGGGTAATAGAGGCCATTGTGACGGGTAAGGAATGGAGAAGGGAGCGCGATGCAATGTGGATTGTGGCGAGAGGGGGCGAATAGGAGGACAGCGGCGACGATGACGGTGTCGAAGACAGAGATGGCCAAGGTGACCAAGGTAGCAGAGCGGTCGCCGAGGAGGCCGGGATGCAAGAGGTCCGGAGGATACGGTGGAGTTGTAGTGGGAGATGTGAAAGATGTGAAAGGTGTGAAAGATGTGAAAGATGTGAAAGATGTGGAAGATGTACAAGTATCCTTGAGCGAGAACCTTGGTGGGCTTGATGTTGGCGGCGGTAGGATTGGCGACCCTGATGGTGGTTGTGGTGACCCTGGTGGTGGTCACCTCGAGGGTGGTAGGATTGGGTAAATATTGCAGCAGCGGTGTTGATGCCGGTAGTGGTAGTAGTGTTAGTAGTGGTAGTGGTGGTAGCGGTGGTAGCAGTAGTGGTGGTGGTAGTGGTATCGTGTGGTGGTGGCAGCGACGTGGCCGTGGACGTGGCCGTGGCCGTGGACGTGATCGTGGACGTGATCGTGCTCGTGGTCTTGGTCTTGGTCTTGGGCGCGGTGGTGATCGTGAAGGTAGTGGTGGACGTGGACCGTAATTTCAACCAACGAGTGGGAAGCTCTGGGTCAGCCGCAACGAAACGGTGGCGTGGCCGGTGTAGCTGCTGTAGACGGCCAATGCTCGGCCTACATTGAGCCAACATAGGGACTCTTGATAAAGGCGTCCCTCTCCAAGGGAGGAGGGAGGGGCACCGTCTACCTAGAGGAGGGTATCTCTGCTAGTAGACACGTTTCCCCTACGCCGGCCAAGGACGGATCGCTACCGAAAGAGAGCGGAAGTGCGCGTCCGGGACAGGTATTGTGTCCTGGAATGTGGGAGGCTGTCATTGACCATTGATGCGGAACATTCGACGCAGGGACTTACTTCCATCAGACTGAGACCTGGCCGGCGGCCTGCACCATCGCAAGAGGCCAGGGTTTATCGCTGAGTACCTACTACATCCCTACTACCTACATCCCTACTACATACCTACCTACTACATACAGTACGTGATCGTACCTACCTCTACCCTACCTAGACGGATCCACGGTCTGGATACTTTACATAGCCCCAGGACAGGAGGACCACTCTGCCAAGTTCACTGTTGCGTCAGTGGTATCGGAATGTGGGCGAGCGTTAAAATGCGCAGCATAGGTAGTTAGTTAGTGTAACTAGTGGCCAAGTCAAGTCTGCATTTGGTTGGGAGGTACCTTACATACTACATACCCGTTGCTACCAGGAACATACCTACCTAGGTGTACCTAGTATTTACCTACGGCTGAGGGATGATCAAGCTTTTGTCAGCTCGGTATTTCCAGGATGCATACTTTCTAGATACCTGATAGAATATAGGCACGCCTACCGATATGTCTCCATTAACATATGAATCTTTCATGTCAAGGCGACAAAGATTTTAGATGTCCTTTGATGTTGACGTTTCTCTATAACTACCTAGCTAATTTGGTATCAACAAGTGTTGTAGATAACCAGTACACTAACTACCTACCTAAGTAAGTACTTACCTAGTACCTACTCGAGCCAACTATTGGTACCTACAGTAGTAGTAGTAGTAGTAGTAGTAGTAGTAGTAGTAGTAGTATTAACGTCTAATCTAGGTGTCTGACAGTGTGGTACCTACAGTAGTTATTAGTGTACCAGGTATGTAATGTAGGTAGTGTAATAGGTAGGTAGGTAGAGTTAAAACCCCAGATTGGATGCTGCAGCTGACAGAAAAGAATGGAGAGGCACAAAGTTAGTTATTATCCTGCCCAATGATTTCATCGGAAATGGTCATCAATCAGTTTACTCTTTTCCCCTTCAATGCCGTGTTGCCCGCCGGTAGACTAGTAGACTACCTACACTACCAGCCTACTACATAATACATATGACATAGAGCCTTGGGAGGTAGGGTGGCATTGCTTGCTCGGTAACAAAGACAGTATTGATTGCATCTCAAGACAATCCCCCTGAAACATCGTACACGTAACCACCACTCGTCATACATATATACACTACCTGCCATGCGCAAGCCTTATTTGCGTATCCCGTACACGGATGTGTTAGCGGCACCCACGATCATCCCAGCGAGTGCCACCACTCTATCTGGGGCTCTTGCCGCTCTGCAGGAATTTTTCATCGCCCCATCATCCTCGTCCTCGCCCTCGTCCTCGCCCTCGTCCTCGGGAACCCGGCAGTCTACCGCTGTCTTGACTGGGGCCGGCATCTCCGTCGCTAGCGGCCTTCCAGATTACCGGGGTACCAAAGGGACGTACCGCGTCAACAAGACCTACCGCCCTATCTACTACCAGGAGTTTCTCCATAATCACGAGGCAAGGAAACGCTACTGGGCGAGGAGTTTTCTGGGCTGGTCCACACTGCAGAACGGCAGGCCCAACGCTACTCACTTTGCTATAAAACATCTGAACGACTTAGGTCTGGTCCGGAGTGTCATAACTCAGAATGTCGATTCTTTTCATTCCCAGGCGCACCCCAACCTTCCGACTGTTGAGCTACATGGCTATCTAAGGTCATGCGTTTGCGCATCATGTCACCAGGAACTCCCCCGAGATGCGTTCCAAAATGAGCTTGCAAGGCTCAATCCTACTTGGGCCGCCTTTCTTGAGGAAATTCTAGCTACGGGTGCTCTAGATACAGAGAACCCGCGCGAACGGGACGCCAAGGGCATGAAGACGAATGCTGACGGTGATGTTGATGTCCCGGGCGCCCCTTATACAACATTCCGCTATCCCGCGTGCCCAACCTGCCTCGCAGAGCCGCCGCCGACAGGAGACGGAACCCGGGCCACTGTCGAGGTCGACTCGGGCGGTGCGTTGACACCCAACAGTACGGCAGGGTTTCTCAAGCCGGCAGTCGTCATGTTCGGCGAGAGCATACGTCACTCGGTCAAAGCAGCCGCGGAGCAGATGATTAACGATGCTGATAGATTGCTTGTCTTAGGCACATCCTTAGCCACCTACTCCGCATGGAGACTCGCTAAGCAAGCCAAGGACCAAGGGAAGCCCATTGCAATCGTCAATCTCGGAGGCGTGAGAGGTGAGGATGCCTTCTTCGGCCATCTTGATCCGAACCATCCGGGCACTCGGGGAGCTAGGGTGGAGATGTCTACGGACGAGATATTACCAAGCTTAGTAGAACAGCTCCGGCGCGCTTCCGACATCCTGACCCCTCACGAGACCCCTAGTAATATCGTGGGGGCGCATGGAGCTTCTGCATTCAAAGATATGTTGTCCTAGGGGTTGCAACATATCCCAGGTATGTATATACGTATGTAGCGAGCGCGGCAATCCGTATGCAACCAATGTTAAAAGAAGCTTGAATAGCCTGCCTTAGGTGTGGTTTGCTTAGTACCCTGTATTGACACCGATTCGGGTCCCGATTCCGTGGCTGCAGGGGTAGGCGAAGAAGGGGCTTTAGCCTTGGTGGTGGCTTTCTTCGAATTCTTAACAACGTCGTCCCGTTCGATTTCTCGTAAAGCCTCTTCCCATCCCAGCTCCTTCTCAGCATCCCCGGTACCCAGCACCTTCTTTACATCCACCTCTTCGCCTCTCTGGATCTTCTCGATTACTTCACGTAGCAGCTCGATGCGGACTTCGGCTCGCCTCGTGAACGTGGAAAAATCTCTCTTTAGCGCTATCATCTGGATAGACATCGACCCGATGAACAGGAATATGATGATGTAGAAGGTAGCCGGGTTCCATTCTTTCGATTTCTGACCCTTCGCCTTGACTAATTTGGTCTCCGGGGGTGCCCCAATTGATGGCAGATTTAGGGCGAGGACGGAAGGACTTGGGGATCAGGGACTTCCAAAAGGATGCCTGGGCGACATTGGGGAGTGAGCTCTGGTGCCGGAACTGGTGTTGGATATAGAATGGGATCGATGGTCGTGGTCTAGCCGGCCGAGCGGTCGCATAAGCTCTGAGAGCCCCTTGTTGTAATGGCCTCTTCATTGTGATGGCCTCCTCTGCCTCTGAATATATCAGATCGGCGCGCAGTGAACTTGATTGGGGGGGGGGGGGAGGTCAAAAGTTGAGCCAATCAGTTTTGGCATGTGAGGAATTGAGATTGGGTGGTTTTAGAATGCGACACACATGGTATTTAGTATTTAGCGTCGGACCCAGATCGGTAAGTCTAAAGTGGGGCAAGCCGCCAGTTGCTGTGTTAACAGGAGCTATCCAATTCTGGCTAGGTAGTCAATACTCCCTTAGGTAGTCCATTCAATCCCCATGTCATGTTGATGGTACCTTAGCTTGGCGAGAGACCGCAAATACGCTGCATAGTGGCTGCATAATAGACTCTACTCCAACATTCACTCCACGACACAACATCGTCATATTCTGTCCTTTTCAGTGGTTTGCATTGGGGCATGGCGTTTTGAAATGTGTATTTGCAGTATTTGGTCACGACGACATGATTAGAAAGTCCACGTCCCCATTCACGTTCCCATTCACGTTCCCATTCATTTTACCATTCACGTTACCATTCACGCCACCATTCACGCCGCCATCCACGCTCACGATACCATCACCACCATCACCACTATCACCACTATCACCACTATCACGCACCGCACACACATGGCCTCCCTCACCGCACGGGCCGATGCAATTCGGTCCGCTGTCGCATCCGTAGCGACATGCACCCCAGCCATCTCTGCCTCCTTAAAAGAGCTGCTCCAGGAAAGACAGGACAATAACGATGAATCCTCGAAACCGTTACCGAGACCCTCCTCACGAAAGACCACCCAAGCCTCTACCAAGACGAAGCCTTCAACGACGACAAAGAGGCAAGTAAAGAATGCGGGAGACACATCCCAAGGCTCTAGCGATATGAGTCCAAAAGAGAAAGCGATTCTTGCCACGCATGTTGTCAATGCTACACTGAAAGCTCTGGGGGAGGCCGCAAAGACACTGCAAGTCTCGAACCCAGCGAGGTTACCAACCAAAAACGACACAGCTAAACCCGCCGCTCGAACCCGCCTCCGACGATCGGCATCAGTGCCAATGACTCCTTTACGGCCTCGCTCTCTTAATAGGATCGAGACATCCCCCGTCGCGACAAAGGCAGACTCGTGGCTACCGACGCCTACTTCGACCAGTTGTCTGGCTCTCGTAGAATGTGCCAGGGTGGCTTTCGCAACGCTACGGAGCTTACAAGCTTCTGGCGCTGTCACTCTTCCGGACCTTCAACTGGAGACCGGAATGTCCTCTCTGATCGCAAAACTCATTACTCTAAAGCTGTTTGATCATGCGGTTAAGGAACTGCGAATATTAAAGAGGCGGCTGGAGGGCATGGCTATAGGAAACAGGAATAAGAAGAGCAATCCACCAACAAAAAACACCAATCCAGCGCCTAAGACATTGTCTGACCTCTTAGACTATCCTGCTGGACCCTATCCGGGACCTGTTGTTAGTTTCCTTGTCACGACCCAATTACAGGCCCTTCGGATTTTCTACGAGCTGAATAAAACCACTTATCTTAACACAACGTTACCTTTCCTACGACCGAGCAACCCAGCATCGCCTCTTAGCCTACTTTTATCGACTGCACAGCAAAAACCGGCCGAAAGCGCAAAAATAGCAAAGCAATTAGAAAGCCTCTCCCAGACGTTGCTATCATTAACACCGAGTTTAGCTTCGAAGGACGACAATATCGCGGTAGAGCCGAGGCTCAGTCCTTCCCCCGAAACATCACTAGAAGTACAGACGCTAGGGCTGATTACCCGATTGGAATCATGGCATCTCTCTAGCCACGAGGGCGATATCGACAAGGAGATATTATTACCGCTCTCGAAGTGCCTAGCCGCCTTCTGGAGAAGAACTTCACCGGAATGTAGCTCGAGCCTCACGGCCGCCTTCACAAAAGTCTGGGAAAAGATAGGAGTGCGAAAATCGCAAGCCTCGCAACCATCGAAAGGGTCTCTGGTCACAATTTACCAATTACTGGCTACCGCTTTCCAAGAGGCTGGGGATTCAAAGGAAGCCAAGAAGTGGGCATCTAAGTGGAAGGGCTTCATAACTCCGGGAGAGGAGTCTGCGGCTAAATGCTGTGCTGTCGCTTCCCAGCTCCTTGCATTATCTCTACAGGATTCTTCCGAGGTGGATGAGAATCTAGCCATCCAGGTATTAGATGGGATGCAAGGGCCTCTGAGCGGCAGCGTCATAGAATTGGATGACCTCCTCGTCAGTCTCTGCCTTCTCCGTAAGGTTGCTTTCAGCATCGTTGTTAAGGAGCCTGTCTGCACTGCGGAGGACGGTTCGGGAAAACGTCGAGAGCTTCTTGGGAAGTTCATCAATCAACTACCTCGATTCGCTCTTAGATGGTTAGGTAAACCGCCAACCTCAAATGGCGGAGCCAAAGACTTTCTTCGATTCGAGCAGCGACGCCAGCTTTTATCGAAGTACCTGCGTCAAATTCTGGATTCAGCCCTCTTGCTATCTAAAACCCAGTTGGATGAGGGCCCATTCAGCTGGGAAATTACAGATCCCATGTTCCAAGATTGCTTAATCTTGCTAGAATACATGGGAGACCTTGGGCAATTATCCGTGAGCAACCCGAACGCTTCATATCACGTTAAAATTTCCCACCTTTATTACCAGCAACACCTGGCGCTCCGAAAATCAGCGACAGAGAACGCCGAAGCCCCTTCGCTTCGGGCCCTGAAGAGATCTATCGACACTGTAAAGAACCAACCAGAAGCTGAACAAGCACGTGCGCAACTCTTGAAGAAATGGGAAACTTTTGTAGAATTATGCCGGGCTTCTAACAGGAGGGATGATGCTATCGATGCGCTCCGCTCGATAAGAGACCACTTGGTTCACTCTGATATCGTCCAGCCCATTACCTCAAGTTTAGCAACACAATCGGTTCGGCATTCGTGGGGGATCACCCCTGAAACTGAATTGCTTTCCCGCACGGTCCGTAACCTAGCGAAACTCGACAGAAAACCTAACGACTGGAGTTGGTTGGTTACGGGCGACGACAAGGCGACTGTACTAGAGCACGATCTAAATTTCATCATTACCAACGACAACCAAAACCAACACAATATTGACATGTCGAGTCCAATCATCGCCAATCTTCTACAGTTTTATTCTGCCGAACAGTACCCCATCAGGCGCCTTCGATCACTGCTCATAATACTTACCATTTGCATAGACTCGCGGAATCATGTCGAGGAGCTTCAAAGAGAGGTTCAAGTAGCTTTGGCACAGATACAAGATGGCTGCTTGGGAAATGATTCGGGCCTCTCACGCTACGCCCCATCCCTATGCCAGTCCACGGTATGCATTCTTGGAATAGCTTGTGGCGAGTTCAAGTCATCCGAAATCCAGCTGGCCGTACGCGCGTGGAAATCGATGGCGGCCAGCTGTTCGTCGATAAGTCAGTTAGCCGAACAGATCGACGACCCAGAACAGGTTCTTCAGATACTCCAGTCAATGGCAGATCTAGCGAGGATGAAAGGGCAGCAAAGCCTCCTCACAGAGATTACAGAGCTTTCTACCATGATCTCACGGTTGACTATCGATGATAATGCCGAGGCACATATAATGCAGAGCACTAGCCTCTGTTTACAATATCTTACTCTCGGCCAATCCACCAAGGCTGAGGAAACATTGAAGGTCATTATGAATAGTGTTCCTCTAGCCCAACTGTCTGGTGATATCGTTTCTCACTTTCATCTATCCACGGCAGAATGCTACCTTACGGTTGGGAAATTCGATGAGGCAGAAAGACACTTAGAAGAGGCCCGTAAAGCAGCAATAGCCTCCACGCACCAAGCTCGCCGGAAATATGCCCAACTTAGCCGCAAATTTGCCACTGCATACGCGTCATTCTTAACCTCAAGTCTTTATCTAGAGCGAGGCGAAAACCATCGCGCGTTAAAATTCGCTAAAACTGCGGTCAAGATTTTGTTCCATGACTGGTCGCAGCTGGAGCAATCTAGGAGTTTGCTGGCCGATGTTAGTACTGGAGACCTGCCACCAACCAACCTGTCGGAGGTTTCTGGTCTCGAAAGCTCTTGCATGTCAGAGTCTAGCAACACACGAGCGACTACTGGGCCTGAGTTTTGGGCTTTGGCGTACCCATTATTCCGCTTTACGTGCCGACTTTCCTCAACTTATGAGCATCTCGGCATGTACCAAGAGACACTTTATTACGCCGAACAAGCTCGAAAGATTGCCCAGAGCATGGACTCTTCGGGTTATCTAGCCCAAGCTACTACGTATATAGCATCAGTGTCATTAACAGCTGAAAACATGGAGAAGTCACTGGAGCTCATATCGGAAGCTAAGCCAGCACTTCTTTCATCAGAGCCAACTTTCCAAGCAGTTACCACTCTATGCAAAGCCGCTTCCGTCTATCAGCAGGCAGGAGAAGAAGATAATGAAGCCCAGCTTTTAAAATGCGCAGAAGCAATGCTTCAGGATTTGAAGAAGGGGACGGGACTAGGAGACATAGCTGAAGGGGGTTTGAACGCTGAGCCAGCCAAGGTAACGTTACCGTTGAGGCCTGCAGCGCGAGGTACAGGCATTGCAAAGCCAGTAGCAGCTACCAGAAGAACGACGTCCAGGAAAGCCACAACCAAGGAGACAAAAGCAATAGTGAAAACGCCAACGCAGACTAGGGAAGAAGATACCCAACTCAAATCGTTAAAAGCATCAGTCCTCCTCTCTCGATCGCTCGCATCCATTAGGCAGCAACACTGGACGGCAGCTATAGCGGCACTTCAGACCGCGACTGAGCTCTCTAGCCTATCTTCAGACCTCTCCCAGGGACACTTCTTACTTGGGATCAGCCTCATGGGCCAAAGTTTAGCGCAGATGGGGAGTGACTCGGTATTCTCTTTCATCCAAGATTCCACACTATCCTTTCCTTCAGTAGCCATTACCGCTCGGGATAAGAACCCGCACGGAAACCTACTCGTTGGGCAGGCATCACCAGTTCGCAAGCCTCGCTCCAATTCTCAAGAGACGCAAGGTTTTGTGCAAAATTTGCGCGACGCTCATGAACATCTAATACAAGCCCACTCGATAGCAACGCGAAATAGTAACGGCTTCTTAGTTCACCGGATCGCGGCAGCCTTGCAAAATGTGGTAGTCTTACTCTCTAATACCAACTCATCAGGCGTCCACGAAAGCCACCCGGCATATGCTACTTGTTCTATTGAACTGGCGAGGAACTTAACATGGCGCCGTGAGCGCAAGGCGAACCAGTACGATATGGCAAAAGACAACAAGGGGGCTTGGCCAATGGCTGTTGATAATTCCGACGCCAGGCGCGCCAGCCTTGGATTCACCAATGATATGAACCGATTTCAGAGAGAATATGTCGATATTATTCCCGACACTTGGAACGTTGTATCGCTCTCTCTAAATGAGACCAAGGACGATCTATGCGTGACCAAACTAAAGGCAGGACTCAGTCCTTTCGCATTGCGCCTACCTCTAGACCGAGCTTGTTCGAGAGATGCCGATAATGAAGTATTCGATTTCCCTCAAGGGCGATCCGAGCTTCTCGAGCTTATACAACTAGCAAACCGCAGCTGCCATGACGCTCGGGATATGAGCCGCAAGGGAGCAAAGTCGGAATGGTGGGCCGAGCGTGAAGAGCTAGATGAACGCCTCAAGGAACTCCTCAATACTATCGAAGCCACCTGGCTAGGAGGTTTCAAAGGCATTTTTTCGCAGCATGCCAAGCGCCCCGACCTCCTCGCGAGGTTCCAAAAGTCTTTCCAAATCATACTCGAGAAGCACCTACCATCGAGGCGCCAGGTCAGAGGCAAGAAGTCAAAGAAAGCCACCCCGAAGGTAAACCTCGACCCAAGAATCTTGGAACTCTTCATCGGCCTGGGCGACGCCACAGTCCCCGACTGCGACCTGGACGAGCCGCTCACGGACCTATTATACTTCGTGCTGGACGTGCTGCAATTCCACGGCGAGGCCAACGCGTACGACGAGATCGACTTCGACGCCATGGTGGTCGACACGGTGAGCGCGTTGCACGCCTACCACGCCGCGGCGAGCGAGACGAAGGCCGACCAGGAGGGCGTCCACACGATCCTGATCCTCGACAAATCCCTGCACGTGTTCCCGTGGGAGTCGCTCCCCTGCCTCCAGGGCCTGGCGGTCTCGCGCGTGCCCTCGCTCGACTACCTGCGCCGCGCCATCCAAGAAGCCAAGGGCCCTACGGCCACGGCAGCACCGCAACAGCAGCAGTCCGAAGCCGAAGCCGAAGCCGAAGCCGAAGCTGAAGCCGAAGCCGAGGCGGACGATGCCCAGCAGCAGCAGCAGCAGCAGAAGCAGCAGCGACCTGGACACCACGCGTCGATCGGGTCGGGGACGTACATCCTCAACCCGAGCGCGGACCTGACGAGCACGCAGGAGACGTTCGGCGGGGCGCTCGCGACGCTGCCGGCGGGGTGGGCCAGCATCGAGGGGCGGGCGCCGACGGAGGCCGAGTTCCGGGCGGCGCTGACGGGCGGGGACGTGGTGCTGTACTTCGGGCACGGGTCCGGGGCGCAGTACATACGCGGGCGGACGGTGCGGCAGCTCGGGCGCTGCCGGGCCGCCGCGCTGCTCATGGGCTGCAGCTCGGCCTCGCTGACCCACGTCGGCCAGTTCGAGCCCTACGGCCCCATCCGCGACTACATGCTCGCCGGCGCCCCCGCCGTCGTCGGCACCCTCTGGGACGTCACCGACCGCGACATCGACCGCTTCGCCGCCGCCGCCTTCGAGGAATGGGGCCTCTTCCCTCGCGGCACGTTCGCCGACGACGGCCCCGCCTCCTCCTCCGCCGCTGCTTCTTCGTCGACGGGGAAGACGGTCGGCAAGGGGAAGGGCAAGGGCAAGGGCAAGGGGGAGGCGGCCGCTGCGCGCTGTAAGAAGGGCGCTGCTGCTGGGGGAAGTCCGGAGGAGAAACCGGCTGGTAGCCTCGTGGAGGCTGTTGCTAAGGCCAGGATGGAGGCTTGCCGCTTCAAGTACCTCACTGCTGCGGCCGTTTGCGTGTATGGCATCCCGGTCTACATTACCAAGTAAACGGGTGTTACCAATTACTGTTTTTTTTTTTTAAGGTTGGCATTGCGAAGGAGTTTCTACGTGCTCCTCTTTGTTTTTCTCCTGTCGGGTTCGAAGGAGCGTTTACATTTACGATGGATGGAAGAACAAAGCGCGCAAGGAAGGGGGAAGGCAAAAGACTCGGGTTTGAGACTACATGCGCACATATACCCAGTTAGCATAGACGTCCTTGTTGAATGTTTGGTCATCGAGTGTAATACCGTCTCGCTGGCCTGGAGAAGTGTGTTGTTGAATACAGATGTTTGAGTTTCGTATCTATATTAAATGCACGTGAATTGCTTGTGTTATTTACTGTCTTCATCCATAGTACAGGCTTGACGAGGGCAGACCTCGACTCGGTCATTGTGCTATATCGACAAGGATTTAACTAGTCTCTTATGTTGTATTCGCTCCAGCTTTTCTCCGATTCTTGAAGTCGCGACTTTCATTCGTTGATTATGATCTGCTTCGTTCTTTTCTCTAAATCATCGATTTTTGAACTTAATCTAAACCTCACAAAGTCTACCCAGGCCGCCTCATTTGTCTCGTTTTACCCACCCGAGTATCAACTTGATCTATATTTCCTCTCTCTCATTATCTCTAAGTTGTAATTTCAATTAAGGTAGTGAGGGATTTTGGGTGTGTGTACTAAAATGGGTCAGCGAGGTAGTAAACCCATGATGCCACAAGCCCGGTAGATATTCTTGTGGTTAACGTGTCGCGTGGAGGAAGAGTAGACACGTTGGAAATGTAGATTAGGGGGCTTTGGCACGCACAAGACGAGCTACGGAGATCGTGTAATCAAATGGGCTAAATGTATCACTCATACGTCTTTAACTTCATAAATATGAAAAATGTCTTGGGAAGAACGATCTAATTCTATAATCAGACTCGTGCGCTAATAGCCCCAGAACCGCAAACGATGGTTTTCGGATTTCGGGTCTGGTGCTGAGCTGTTTGAAAGCAATATATCGTTGATAGTCATGCAATATATTTTTGTCAATAATGCGGGAACAAAACAGCAACCTACACCAGCAAAGTGATTGTTCGATCCCGCCGAAGGGGGGAAGGGGCAGTTTGCCGACTGAGCTCGTGTATCATCATAGCTGTTACGCAGCGAGAGGGCACCAAAGGCCTTGAAAAATAGCCGGGGGCTAGTACGCGAAGGTGCACGAATAGTGATAAACAGTAGCCCTTCATCCGATTTCTGCAGCGCATAGATCCTGGTGCCAGGGGATATTACACACGGCATTTTAGCCACTTCCTGAACGTTGTTAGGGAGCAGCTCTGTGTTAGAAAATGAGTTATAGCCACACACGCGGCTCCGCCGTTCGGATTCGTCATAGTGTAAACATGTGAAAACTCGTTTGGGGAACAAATGGGTCAGTTCACTGTTTGCACGTCACTCGTAATATCTTGAGATAGCGCTTCCAAGGCTCCCCAGCGGTTCTGAATAGGCAGGGAAGGAAATGCGGCAAAATACACTCACACATTACACGGAGGGGCCTACTCCCCCCGGCCATTTCGGGAATTTCCTAACCCCAACTTAAGGTTTCGTGCTAGAGCCGTTAGCCTAACGGGCCGAGCTGGATGAAAGATGATGTTTTCAATACCTGCTTTCTTATGATTACATCACGGTTGAACCAGTACATCTGGACGCCATTGCTGACTCTGCGCCTTGGCATTCCGCAGGAGGCATTGCGTCGTAAATCTAGGCTGTAAAATACATCTCACCTTCTGATAGAACGCGGACGTTGGATGCCGGCTTAACTAAACATTAGGTATACATCGTCTAGCTTATAGCGTGGGATGCCTGCCATGTCCTAAAATTTGTTTCAGTAAAAAAGTCATTGACGCCATGCAATAATAGGGATTGAATAAAGACAATCCTTTGTAGCTTAGTGGGCTTTCGCTCTCCTGCCATATTACACTGTCGCCCCGTGTAAAGGATAGTAGCACTTCAAATGGTGCCTGAGCCAAGTGCGCCTTCGGCCACAACGTGGTATAGCGAATGATAGGTCGTAATGGGTTTGTCAGGTTATAGTACGGGCCTCTGTCCGGGTGTTATGGATACAATCATCAACATGTTACCAGTTACCTGCCGGGCATCAAATTGGCGGCGTGTTATCGTGCCGGCAAGGTGCGGCGACCGTCCGCACCAGTGTATCCTCCTTCTTATGCGGACTGTGGGTCGGATGCACGCCGGGGATGGTGGGAGAACCAGGAAGACAGTGGTCCCAGGGATGTAAACTGGAAAGCCGCAGTGCCCTCCGCATCGATGGGCCCCCGGAAGGTAAGCAGCCATGGCCAAACAGGATGGGGTGATTGCCAGCAGATACCATCTCGCACCAGCACCAACACCGGGACCAGCACCAACCACTCAAACATTGTCATCGAGAGGGACGTAGGAGGGCGCGAACCGCCGGCCGTGGGTCACCCCGCCGCTAGCCCCCTGTTCGAGTTTCTGGCTCGCTTTGGCGGATGTAACGAACCAAGATTTCTTGGTGTTTATTGTATGACTGTCGTCCAGATTAATGCGATTTGTGACACGCTGGGAAGATGGCGGTAGCGTGCCCCCTACCCCAGATTCCCGCTTATGATCTACCCTGGGGAGTATTAGCCCGGAAATTGTTCTAGATGAACGAGAGAAACGCGGACTCGGAACAAGCCGCTGCTAAGGGGCAATGATTGCCCGCTGGACGCTGTCGAGACGAAATCTAGCAGCTCAGTCAAGTCACCTGGCTGACGGCGTAGGGAAAGAGCCTGTCACGCTGCAATCCGTGGGACCATGGGGTCAATCTCCTCGGGTTGTCTTGGCGAAGAGGCATTTTAGATCTGGATCGGTATAGTGTACGACACGGCTGACCACCTCAGATCACTAGCCACTCCGAGGTGCCTGCCAGTGAGTGTGAGGGAATAGCGATCGATGTTGGAGCCAGTAAGGCGACCCAATCGCCATGTCGCCCCTGCATGAGGATTCGCAGGCCTGGGCCGCCCAATGGCGGGTATAAGGGATATCAGGGCGAATAGCCAGAGAGCCGGGGAATTGGGTGTCGGAAGGGTGAAAGCGGCTTGTAGCGCTTGTAGTCATCATGATGGCGACAGTGATGGCGGCAGCAACAGCAACAGCAACAGCGACAGCAAGAGCGACAGCGACAGCAAGAGCGGCAGCAAGAGCGACAGCAACAGCGACAGCAACAGCGACAGCGATAGTGATGGCGAACGGCATGTGGCCGGTGGCCCTTGCCCAATAGCGTAAACATGCACACCAATAACAGACGGAGATAAACCCATGTTCGTGGCCTGTCATAGGTCGTAATGCTGCTCCCGCACCAACCTTGGCTATAGACTCGCAGCACGGCTTCTCTAAAAGGGCCGAGCGAATGAGGTGCCATGTGTAACCACCTGCGCACTTGGTGGGTTGGGGAGAAGGGGGGAAGGGAGGAAGGGATGACGCCTAATTAGGCTAGTTGTCTCACATATATTCCATTGATATTCCATCGATATTCCATCGATATTCCATCTCCATATACATTCACACGCGATTTTCATCCTGCCATATTGCATATCGGACTCCCAATAAGTCCAGCCAACCTTGGAGGAGATCGTAAGACTAAAGCATCTATCTAGCCTCAAGCCCGCTCCAAGTTCCATACCGGTTTGTATTTAGTATTTGGCAAGTAGAACAGAGGCAGGCCGGCTATATCAAGTATGTGCAAACTAAGCTCTTAGAAGTAGTACTATACCTGGCTGGGTAAGTATCTGTCCGTTTAAGGTAGGTTTCTATATGTACCCCAGGTTTCGCCCTGCCTACCTACCTACACTACCTAAGACCTACATACATACATATCCGTTGCGCCTGTTCCGGGTCCAAGTGCTCTACTTAGTCAGCGAGGAGGGTTTCGTTGGACTACCAATACGCGTAATTATTACCTATGGCTTGAAAAGACAATGGTGATGGCTGATGTAATGTCTTTTCCACTACGTAAATAATAAGGGCTAGTCGCCAAGCACTGTATATGCACTGTACGTAGCGCCATCATTGCTCGGATGAACGTTTAACCTACATATTTACGTAGTATAACTAAATGGCATTCATTCTTTAGCTGTTTACTTGCCAACGACACTCTTCATACATCTGTTTTTACATGGAGGCAGCATCTCCTTACCGTATCGTACTGTAATATCAAGCTTCGTGATGCATGTAGTGTAAACAAAACCGATATAGGAAATAGGTGCTCGACAAATGCATGGATACAGGAACAACGGCGGGGTGGTGTTGTTGGAGAATTAGAAAGCAACTTACATAGCTGGTAGCCAATCACACCTACTGCACACCAGGTTCCTTGCCATTGGCAACGTCCCTGGCGAATCCACCCAATGGAGCCGGGGTGGAGTTACGGAGCTGAAAAGCTCCAGAGGTTCCGGGATTGGGTTCTGGCTGCTAAGATAGCGGTACTCACTAACTCACTTGGGGCAACAAACTGGTATGGCACTTGGGGCTGCTCTACTACACTACCGGTAGCTACAGTACGGTATGTAGTTAAGTACAAGTCAAGTAGGTATTTATGTATGTATGGATGTTTGTATATATATATGGATTGCCTAACCAGACTGGGCGGAATGCTAGGACCGGAGTCGACGGGTGCCCACGTTCCTTCGGCCCCACACAGCTCAACCGAAGAGCTATTACACGGTATGCAGCTGGTCATGTCTGCACTGTAAGGAGTTCGTCACGAATATATAGATTGTCATTGGTTTCCTGTCAAACCAATCGAAAGGAGAATTCTCGGGGACATGATCTTTCCCCACCATTGCTACAGCAAGAACTGTTACGCTAGGTGGGTAGCGTAAGTGCTTAAAGCTCACCCGGACAGACCCGGATAATACTATAGAGCACACAGCAAGCACACGTCTTGCTAGGCATATAATAATAGATACAAGTAGTTATTGAACGCCACGGCTTGCACGTACGAAGCAGAATTACATAACTATGGCTGCCATGATACGTAGCTCGAACATATTGGTAGGTACTTTTATTTTATTTTTATTTTTATTATTATTATAGACCAGACCGGTGTGCTCCATTCCCGAATTACTAAGGTAGTATATAAATAATATTGAAGACAAAAAAGGGAATTGGGAGAGAGGATTGGGACAGTAGTAATGGGTACCTAAGGATTGGAGCAATGCATTGTGCATGGCATATGGCATGCCGCCCCTGGGCTGGGTCCTTTGCCCTTGTACCTACCGCACCTGGTCGCTTCAGGTGGTGTAGTGTATGTAGTAGGTATCATAAGCGCTTATTTATTACTTTGACGTACATATAAATGTACCAATTGAGCCCATCCTCCCGCTCTCCTTGTTGGCGGGTGAGATTGAGAGTCCCATATTTCTCCAACTTATCCACACACCCCCGTTCTCTCCTCTGCGCGACTGCCACGCGGGATTCGTCTCTTTTTTTCCCACCTGGGTCGTCCCCATCGTGCGCACGGCTTTGCTCCATTCCAAGTCTCGTACTGTAAGCTGCGAGTCAGCTAACTTGTAGTGTAACTGCAAGGCATCTCGTGTGGCTGTTACAGCCAAAAAAAAAAAAAAAGAAATACTTGGACAGAAAGACATTAGGGGAAAGTTAGAGAGAGGAAAAAAAAAAAAGGGTTCATTTCCTCCGGTCAGCCGAAACACCAACAAAAAAGATCGACGGGAAATATAGACACAATAATCAGACGCACTCAACAACAATAACTACAACACCACCACTACCACCACTACCACCACTACCACAACCACCACCACCACCACTACTACCACCACTTGTCTATCTAGGCACACCTGCACCTACCTACCTACCTGGTATGGGATACTGCAGACTGTTCGACCTGTGAGCATAACCGTCGACATCTGTATCAAGGTCGCCACAGTAGTGTAATGATAACACATAGGGCTTCTTTCTGGGGTTCGTTCGGTAACTAGGGGGCTGTCTAATAATCACTGGCGTCTTGTCCACCCAACATAGCGCCGGCCGTTATTAGTCGGGAGTGTCCCTGGTCTCGACTCCATCAGTGCATCAGTGCATCAGTGCACTCCTCCCTCTACAAGTAGATAGATACCTTGTTAGCCCTCCACATCCATCCTACGAGTATACATCCTATACATCCTATACGTCCATCCTATCCTGTATCCTCTCTTGTATCCTCTCTTGTATCCTCTCTTGTATCCTCTCTTGTATCCTCTCTTGTATCCTCTCTTGTATCCTCTCTTGTATCCTCTCTTGTATCCTGTATCCTGTATCCTGTATCCTCTCTTGTATCCTCTCTTGTATTCTGTATCCTATCCTATCCTATCCTACCCTATCCTATATCCTGACCATAGCCTGCTCTCTCTCTCTCTCTCTCTCTCTCTCCTTCTCCTTACCCCACAAGATACCCCCAACCGCTGCCCCGAATACGCAACCCTCCGCAAAAGGCTGCTGCATCCTGCATCCTGCATCAGTTTTTCTCTGAAAGGAACGCCCCTGGTCGCCTAGCCGCTGCACCGCTGCACCACTACGCCGGTCACATTACCACTACTTTCTTATCTTCCATCCCCCCGAATCCGTGACGTCCTGTCTCCCTGGCACTCTTGGTCGCCTCGCCCGCATCCCCGTGAGAGCGAGCATGTTGTTTCGACCGTAAGAACATATCGACTGTCATGACATCCCCCGCCACTCAGCTACGGCCCTTGGTTTCTTACGCCTGGATAACCGAGAGGGTAGCGGCTGTATGTCCAGTCGCCCAGGGCTCTTTTGATAGTTAGCGGCCGCTCATCACAGGCGCCTACAGTTAGAAAACAGCCTCGGAGGAGACGCACGACGGCTCTGGCCGTGGTGTCGGAACGTGTTGGCGTCCTTAGTCTGAATTTTCCTATCTCGATGACCGAGGAGGGCGGGACCATCTATGTAGCGATGTCACCGGACGAATCATGTGGTAAAAGCTCGTCGTTCCCGGGGGGAGATGGTGTGCGGATTGCCCATGAAGCCGAGTCGAGGCCGAGTCAGGTCGATTCTGCCGATCTGAACGGTTTCTCACTACACAATGAACACGATGAGCTCGATGATAATCTTGCCACGCCGGGGCTACTCGATGCTTCACAGTTCCCCGATTTCTCGTTCCCCTTTCAAGACCTAGGCGATGAGGGCCAGATGATCTCCCTCGACGATCATGTCACCGATCCGTTTGCTACTCCAGGCGCCGGCTCAAACCCGTCAATCCCCGAAAAGAAGGACACAGCAGCAGCAGGTCACCATGCTACACCAACCTCGGTGTCTCAGCGCCCGTTGAAGAGACCTCACGGCATCGATGGTTCGGAAGAGAGCAGCCAGGAGAGTCCTCATGATGGCCATATTTCCCTCGAGGATAATATGTCGGACGATTTCGGTCTTTCTGCCACGGCGCCTGGAGACGGTACCGAATTAGGAGGTAAATTGAAGGAGAATAAAACTGACCCCACACCAGCCTGGAGCGAACTAAAGACTAAGGCAGGCAAGGAGAGAAAACGGCTGCCGCTGGCTTGTATTGCTTGTCGAAGGAAGAAGATCCGATGCTCTGGAGAGAAGCCGGCTTGCAAACATTGCCTTCGCTCGCGAATCCCCTGTGTGTATAAAGTGACAACGCGAAAGGCGGCCCCGAGGACTGATTACATGGCCATGTTGGATAAGCGACTCAAACGGATGGAAGATCGAATTATCAAAATTGTACCAAAGTGTGAACAGGATACCTCGGTTGGCAACGTAGTTCGGGGTGTGGTGAAGCCCGTGTTACCAGGCACCCTTTCCCAGAGCAAGCAATCGGGCAAGAAACGGGCAGCAGACGAAGCCTTTGGGGCAGAGCTAGAACACTGGGCTCGTGGTTCAACAAGACCAGGATTGGATAGCTCAGGTAAGCCCACGTCGTTACAAGTGCAGGAAGAAGAGGAGAACAAATTACTTTCAGAGGGCACGGGGTCACTGCCACCTAAGGACATTCAAGAACATTTGGCCGAGGTTTTCTTCGATAATATCTACGGGCAGGCTTATCATCTACTCCACAAGCCAAGCTACATAAGGAAACTGAAGTCCGTATATCTTCCCAGGCGCGCTGTGATCTTTGCTAACAGATTTGGTAGGGCCGGAGCCTTGCCGCCAGTCCTGGTACTTTCTGTATGCGCCATCTCCGCCAGATTTTCCACTCATCCTAGATTCGCCATGACAAGCAATTTCCTCCGTGGAGAAGAATGGGCCGCGCCAGCCCGGGATATCGTGATCCGGAGGTACGAATGGCCGAACATAACCATCCTAACATGCCTGCTCCTCCTTGGTTTGCACGAGTTCGGGACATGCCACGGTGGGAGGAGCTGGTCTTTGGGTGGACAGGCTACCCGAATGGCTTATGCACTACAGCTACACAAAGACCTCGAATACGACCCTATGCGACCGAATCCATCTGCTCAGCTCAGCTTTATAGACAGAGAGATCAGGAGGAGGACTATGTGGGCTTGTTTTCTAATGGATCGTTTTAACTCTTCCGGGACGGATCGACCGATGTTCGTCAAGGAGGAGACTATTAGAATACAGTTGCCTATCAAAGAAAAACTCTTCCAGCTCGATATGCCGGGTCCAACAGAAGACCTGCACAGCCGAGTTCCCCATCCAGTGCCGGCTAACGAAGGCCAACTATCAGATGCTAAAGATAATATGGGTGTGGCAGCCTACATGATACGTGCTATTGCATTATGGGGGAGGATTATCAGCTTCTTGAACCAAGGCGGGAAAGATATCGACGAACATTCGATGTGGGAGACCAACTCTGGGTATACCGATCTTGTCAAGCAAGCCGAAGAGTTTCCGAACAACCTCCCCGAGGGGCTTAAGTATAACGCCGAGAATCTCCATTTACACAAGACAGAAGGAATGGCGAACCAGTTTCTCTTCTTACACATATCAGTCCAGCAAAACATCTTGTTCATGAATCGCTTTGCCGTGTCCTCCCCGGGTGGCACTTCCCAGGCCGACGTACCGCAAACGTTTGTGACGCAGGCTGGCTCGAGAGCCTTTGCCGCGGCGAACAAGATATCTGAGCTGCTAAAGGACGCCGAACAGTACATGATTGCAGCCCCCTTTGTCGGTTACTGTGCATTCCTATCTAGCACCGTCCACATTTTCGGCATCTTCTCCGGAAACGCCGCTGTAGAAATAGCAGCTAAGAGAAATCTTGCGACGAATGTTAAATTCCTCCATAAAATGAAGCGCTATTGGGGGATGTTTCATTTTATGGCCGAGAACCTCCGCGAGCAGTATAAGACTTGCGCTGATGCGGCGAGGCAAGGGACACCAGCAAACGACAATTCTACATCTTCGCCCATCTTTCAATACGGCGATTGGTTCGACCGATATCCGCATGGTGTATCGCAGACTGAGTACGTGGAACCCGCTTTGGGGAAGAAGAAAGAGACGGGTGACGACGCAGTGCTCGAGCAAAAGGCCGAGTTGCACACTGTCGAGGAGTTTTTCACCCAACTCTCGCCGCCGCCGAGCACGAACGAGGGGCGAGAAGCCACCGGGACTAATCGGCCGCCTCTCGCAAAACGGAAGTCTTTGGCCAGGAAAGGAAGCAACGCGCGAACCGACCAACAGCAGCAGCTCGAGCCCCTACTCACCGACCTGAACGGTACCAGCCTTCCCGAGCAGATCCAGCAACGCATCCAACAAGCACAGCAGCAGCAGGCCCACCGCAACTTTCGCTTAGGCGCCCAACCGAATGGCCCGGCCTCTTTCCACCACCTATCTAATGCGCGAGCACGGTCACATTCCGCTGCGGCCAACTATCATGCGATGTCCCCTATTTCGCCTGTCGTAAGCGGATTTTCGCATGGACTCCACGGTCACGGGCACCATTACCCCGCGTCGCTCTACAACCCAGACCTTTTCTCTCTGTCACTCGCGAACCAGTCCGGTTTACTGCCGCAACTTGACCGACAGCTGGTGTTTAATGCATATGGCGGGCTAGACCCCACCACCATGAATGGCCCCGAGGCGCTGATGGACTGGGATGCGTTAGCGGGCCACGCTTCCAGCGCGGGTGGTGGTGGCGGCGGCACAAATGGCGTGAGCGTCTCCCGTGACGATTCGGGCGGGCATGATAGTTTACCTGCTGGTTTCGTTTCCGAGCCAAGTTCGGCCTGGTTCATGCCGTTCAATATGGAACCCCCAGAGCTAGGCCAAGACCTAGGAAATGGAATGGTTGATACGTTCGGCATGTTTAGTCCCGGGGGGCCCTTGGGGCTAAGGCGGGGTGGTCGTTAGCGATCTCGCCCCGATACCTATGACGATAATTCTTCTTCTTGGACGGCTGCTGTTTTCCATTCCCCATTCTCTCATCCCCACTGTATCGAGTTGTGCATATTATACCCTCATCATTACGCGTAAGGCGTCCGTCTTTTCTGTACTATCAGGGTTGTCGCATTTTAGACCGGTGCTGAGCTATTGAGTGCTTTGACGAGTTTGCGGGCCGAAATTCGTACTCGGCGGGAGGTAAACATGAGCATCGCCTTGCGCTACTGCCCCTGCATATCTACTTACCTATCCGGACGAGGAGACGGGTGTACGAACTCATGAAAGCGAATCAGACGCGCGCGAACGAAAGGAACCCTAAAATTACTCCTTTTTCTTTTCTTTGGTGAGGCCGTTTGATATTGTTGGAATGGGGTTGGGACACCGTAGGTAACGGGTGTAGCGATGTATATATAAAAGATCGACAAGAAACAATTTGGCCAATAGACGCGCCGAGGGGGAAACCTCGATCCCTCAACCGTGGCAGACGGAATTCGGGGAAGAAGAGAGCAGTGAATCAATTCTTCTCTCCTCGCTCATCATACCTACCGAGGTTCCGGCCCCCGAAGCCGACTCCCTCCCATATGTCATCTATATAGTAGCTGTTTACCAAAGGCAAAGCCAAAGTGAGGAAGAGGGATAATAATAATAATAAAAAACAAAATAGCAAAACACGCCCTCGTTGTCGAAACGTGGAGAGTGGCAAAGGGCAGGGTCGGTGCCGGCAGGCGGATTTTAACATCTTCAGGCCGATTATTGACCCGTGTGCCCAGCACGATCCCCGAGTTCCCAAGATCTCATAGACTCGACCGATGGGGCAACGCGTATAAAGAATAAATTCGACGTGGCTTTTCAAAAGTCGGCGAAAACGGGCGAGATCGTGGTGGGCCTATGCTGACAATGGTACGATGGTGAGACCATAGGTTCCGTGCTTTCGGCATCCTGCGTCGGCTTTTCGTGAAGCCTTGGAACGGGGCACGCTTAATCGGGGGGTTCCTTTGCCGTGTTTTTCCGCGTTGTGTACGGCCCTGTGGTGTTTCGCGATCCGAGATTCTGGGCCGGCGCTTTAGTAACTTGAGATTTGCGGGCGACATGTAAGTAAAATTGACGCTTGGTGTCTAGCATTTATGTCTTTTTTATTGGGTATCTTATACATTGTACCGATATAGCTACCTGGTAGCCGGTCCAAATAGTTGTGTACAGGTTATCGCTACTTGAGCCTATTCGGTGGCAACAGACTCCTTCCCCCTTGCCCTCCTTCTTTGGCCGTGATCGCTTCCGTTTCTTCTTCGAGCCCCCAATTACATCGCCGTCGGCATCCTCAGCAGTAGGCTTCTCCTTCTCAAGCTTGCCGAAATTGAGCGCCGGTGGTTCCCGCTCGAATTCGGGACCGAATGTCTCTCTGCGCCATTGCCGCAGCCGGGCTTTCTTGCCGAGTCTCTTGCGATCTTTCGCCTGTTTTTCCGGGTCACGCCAATGCGCAAGCTTCTTGAGCCCGACAAAATTGTTTAGATCTGCATCGGATGCCATAAGTATGTCACGCGTCGTCAGCCCAAACGACTCAGGTTTCGTATCAATATACCCAAAGCTGGATAAACCCGTCTGCTTTGAAGAGGTGGCACGGCTTAGTATCTCCGGATCTTCCAGATTCATATGTGCGTCGACGAGAGCCTCCAGCTTCGCGCGTTCTTTGCGCGCTTCTTTCTGGCTTGCTAGTTTCTCCTTCTTTCGCTCCTTAGTAGTTTTTTGTCTCTTGGCCGATGGCGCATCCTCATCATCTCCTTCAAGCTCCTCCTCGGCCGCCTCACCATCGGTAAGCGTAAATTTAGGGCGCTCCTCGTCATCGAAGTCAGGGATCAGGTCCTTGATTTCGATATCATCATCCCACTTCGGCTTCTTCACTTTTTTGGATCCTCCCACAGCATCCTCTTCGTCGGACACCTCATCACCTTCGGCGTAGTACTCATCGTTGAAAAATTTGTTCATTCCTTCCTCCCACTGGTCATTTTCCCAGGCATTTTCGAGTATACTTTGCCACGCTTCATCCTTTAGCACTTTCCCCCTGAGACCAGCAGCCTTTTTCACCTTTTCCAGCTTGCTTTCGGCCTCCTCTAGCTTAAGACGCCGCAAGCGAGCACGTTCTTCTTTTTTTTGTTTCTTCTCGGCTTCGTGTTTTTCCTTCTCGAGCTCTCGCTGGCGTTTTCGGCCTGTCTTCTCCTCCCTCCTGACGGAAATAGAAGCAGTAACATCACGGGCATATGACCTTAAAACCTCATTACTTTTGCTGGGATCCTCAAAACGCAAATTGTAGGCTGCTTCCCATTCATCGGCCTTCTCATCTTCGTCCTCGTCGGATTCGAAAGGTTGCCATCCGTTGCCCTCGGTTTGAGCCCAGGCACGAGAGGCCAAAAAGTTGGAGAGGAAGAGTTCGGGGTCTTTATCAGCCTCCTTGACATCAGGAACCGGGACCTTAATTTTCGCGGCTCGTGATGGGTGTACACTGTTCGGGGCGGCGACTTTAGTTCCCTCTTTTGCCTTCATAAAGCCCTCGTCTTCGTCACTCTCCTCGCTCTCGCCAGCCGCTTTTAGCTGTGCTTGAATCTCGTTCTGAAGAGAGGCTTTCAGGCCATCCTGTTCTTCTGTGTATGTCTGCGGCGGCGCCTCATGGTCTTCATCCTCTGCCCCGGTATCACCTCGCATGATCCTTTCTCGATGGTAATCTTTGAGAAAAACAGGCTTTTCTTTGGTTTTGCGCGAGGAGCTTGACTGAACAGCACGGTCTTCGTCTATGGGTGTGTAGAACGTCGACTCCCCGTCGTATACACGGGGGTCTTTGTTCTTGATGGCTTGGAGGGTGGCTGATATTTGGGCATCGAGCTCTTCGGTAGCTAGGAAGCCGTCGTCATCCTCCGTCTCATCTGAAGAGGACTCGTCTTCGTCGTCGTCGTCCTGTCTGCTTTTCGAGGTGCTGCCGTTGGGCTGTTTCGACTTGTGCTTCTCCTCCACTGGTATAGATTAGCATTAGCTTTAGAGAAAGATATAAACCGAGCAGCTGGAACAAGTAAACTCACATCTGTGAAGCTCTTCGCGTTTCTTATTGTGCTCAAAACGTTTGGCGTATGCATCATTGATCTTCAGGTCCACTCCGCCGTCGGAATCGTCGTCGCTATCATCGAACAGCCCCTTCTTCGGAGCCTGTTTGGACGCCATACCGGCAACAGGATGGATGTTAGGCACAGATCCTATCTCTTTTCCCCCGTAGTACCGTCGGGGATTCGGCTGGGTTTCGAGGAGATACGCGGTGTCAAAGAAAACTACTGTCTAGCGAGTGAAGGTGCGCCGCGGAATTGGGGGTCTCGAAGCTAGCTCACTTCACTTTTTTTTTCTGCGGATGCTTCGTTGGCGGGGCCCTCGCGCCCGCCAAGCATGCCTTCCAGGTTCTTGGCCGAGTGTACCTAGGTACTCCATACTAAGCACTTACCTACCTACCTGGCACCTATTAGGTAGAAGGAGGCACTGGTTATAGGTTGCGTCGGTCCGCTAATGTTCCGATCTTGCCCGCACTAGACCCTACACAATCTAGCGCATAAATGGATACTTTTGGCAACTGTCAGGCCCCTGCCCCATAGAATCAAGTCTCAAGCGTCGTCATTTGGCATCGACAAGGCCTCCCCCAATCTTCTTGTACTTACTTCGCTTATTAGCTGCCTACCAGACCCCAACATATTCCGTGGTCGCTTCCACCACGTCACGTTAAATCTTGAATCACATTCCATCTTCTGCTCGCTGGCGGCCCTCGACGATTGAATCGACAATATGGCCGATTCAAATGCCCCCAAACCGAGCAGCAGCGTGAAGCTCGTGCTGCTTGGTGAGGCGGCTGTCGGAAAGGTATAAACACTCCCAACTGCCATTTGCTTCGATACGCGAAGACTGATGTGGCGTTGCTTCACCAGTCTTCCCTAGTGCTACGATTCGTCAACAACGACTTCCAGGAGAATAAGGAACCCACAATCGGCGGTATGTTGCCATCCTTGCGAACTGGCCTCCCTTCGGCTCGGTTGCGCTAACATAGTAATCTCCTCAAGCCGCCTTCCTGACCCAGAAGTGCAACCTGCCCTCACGGACGATCAAGTTTGAGATCTGGGATACTGCCGGACAAGAACGATTCGCCTCACTCGCGCCCATGTACTACAGGAATGCCCAGGCCGCTCTCGTCGTTTACGACCTCACAAAACCTACGTCTCTAGTCAAGGCCAAGCACTGGGTTGCCGAGCTTCAGAGACAAGCGTCACCCGGCATCGTCATTGCTCTAGTTGGCAACAAGCTCGATCTTACAAACGATAGCGAATCGGGGCAGGGCGATGGCGATGGCGAGGGTGCCGAGGGCGAGGACTCCGGGGATGCCCGGAAGGTATCAACCGAGGAGGCTAAGTCGTACGCCGAAGAGGAAAGCCTTCTATTCTTCGAGACTAGTGCCAAGACCGGCTATAACGTAACGGAGGTGTTCACAGCAATTGCAAATGCCATCCCAGAAACATCGTTAAAGAGCACGAGAGGTCCCGGCGCATCGAATGTGGCCAGCCGGGGTGGAGAGGAGCAGAGAGTGAATCTTAACGGCCCTAGAGAGGCGGCTAAGGAGGGATGTGCCTGCTAGAGAAGGGTGGGTGTATGGGTCTTAGCAATAGAGGAGTGTCTCATCAATTGGCCGGGTTTTCTCTCATCATCATTTCTACCTTGTAATATTGGAGCGAAGGTTTTTTTTTTTTTCTTCTTCGGGGACTTGGTATCTGGGGTGTTCGTCACACATGAATACCCTCTCTTGATGTATCAACAGCACGTAGGGAGTGAGTATGCCTACATGAGGACCACGCGTACTTAGTATTCAACACCCGCTATCATCCACGTGGTATTCCGGGTAGTAGAATGAATGCCTCCTCGGCTGTGTGTATAAAATCAAATCAGTAAATTGGCTTAGTGCAGTGGGCTACTACTGGCATTATTGGACTCAGAATCTAAATAAAGTTGTAACTATTGGGTATGTAAACTACACGCTCATATGGTTAGGTTTACTTACTTGGGGCCACAGCGTTATCGCTTGCCTACAGAGTGCCTAGGTAGGAAGGCAAACAGCTTCCGGGTCCAACCGCAGAAGGAAAGACATCTGACATGCATTTAGTTAGTTGTAACAGGCTGCAGTTTCTCAGGGCTCCAGCTGGCAGGTAGTTACCTCGTTAGTACCCACCGGGTACAGAATGCATGCACTAACTCAGTCTAACTGTAGGCACCTACACTACAAGCACCTGCCAGGTAAGGTCCCTAGGCACGGTATTAGATTTATGATTATACTGGGGTTGGAAGCTTCTCACATATACATAAACTCTGCTAAATGCATTCCCCCCAATGAGTGCTCTTGATAAGTGGGACCCGCCGACTCCCAAAACTTCTTCAGACCTGCGCATCACGCAGCACGTAACGCCGCAAGCACCACCACTTACACTATCCGGTTGTTCGCTTGCCCGCGCGTCAAACAAACAATGGTACGGTCGATTGCCTGAACGGCATACCTCAGCGAGCGTCGTCATCGTGTCTCTACCGAAGAACACCCTGGCTTGTCACTCGTAACACGGGCATCCTCGGCATATTCTATTCGCCTTGCCTATGAAGTCAAACGACGCCTGTCGCATCGACAATCGCATTCATCGTGCCCAACTCCTCCTCTAGGCGGCCCCCGTCCCTCCTTGGACCTTCTCAAGCCTTCCCCACATGTGTTAAGGGAACCGCGACGCCATCTGTTCTCAGTATGGCAACCCTAACTCCCGCTCAGCTTGATCTGGCAAGGTACGCCACGCTGTCCCCTCGGTCCTTTGGGCACATACGTGTAGATGGAACCTCATGCTCAGACAATCATCTACAGTTCCCTCACCCAGGATGAACTGCCTACGAAGTTGCGATGCGCTATCTGCAGCAAGCTAGCCGTCAATGCATTTCGGTTGCCGTGTTGCGAAACCGCCATCTGCGAAAACTGTAAGTGTTTCCTGTTCGCATTGCGGCCCAGGCACGGCAGATCCAAATACTTATACCCGTCCTAGGCCAGTCTACATTGCCTTCCTCTTGCCCGGTTTGCGAGCACACCCCCGTTTCGGGCGCGGATTGTACCATATATAAATCACTCCGAACCACCATTAGGGTCTTCTTGAAGACGGAAGAGAAGAAGCGCGAGGCCACGCGCCCCAAAACGAATGCTTCTACACCCACGACTCCTGCCGTTCAAGTAACACCCACGCCCACTCCCACGCAAACTCAGGGACCATCAGACCCGCCTGCTTCGGAAGCTTCCGTTCCAGAACCCACCAACCCGGGGCATGCCCCAGATGTCGCAACAGCCCCAACCGCTGACTCCTCCGTTGAGGCGGAGAACAAGACAGCTATAGATGGAATCGTTAATAACCAACCAAATGCAGTAAGTCGCCCTTGGTATCTAAAATGCATAGACAACTACTCTAACAACTTCCTAGGTAGAAATAAATGGTCACCTACCAGAGGAGCAAAACGCTGAAATCGAGGAAGCAGAGGAATCTGGTCCGCAAGGCCACGCGACCGAGGGAAATACGGGTGATGATGATGGAGAAAAGGGTGCAGCTGTGGCTGAAGTTGGCGCAGATCAAGCGGAGCAATCTGGCATGAATTTTGGTTTCGACCCCATGAATAATAATTTCAATATGAATTTCGGCAATGGAGACATGACCCAAATGCAGATGATGATGGCAATGCAGAATGGCATGAATCCTGCGGCATTCGGCTCATTCCCTATGATGGGTTCGTTTTTCTCGCCCGTGCGGGCAAGGAGCAGTTGCTAATTCGAGGTGTACAGGGATAATGGATCCGATGATGATGCAGAACATGTTGATGAATGGTGGCTTTGGTGCGCAAGGCATGGGCATGAACGGCATGAACATGAGCATGGGCATGAATGGATTCAATGGTGGCGGCGATGACTGGAACGGACAGCAATCATGGAACGTCGGCCAAGATAATTTCAATCCAAACGCTCCTGGTATGGGTAATGGTGACTTTGGCAACTTTAACGCAAATTTCCGTATAGGTAATTACGGCCACCACAACCAGTTCAATGACTATCGTCGAGGCAATTATGGTTTCCGAGGAAGAGGTCGTGGTCGTGGGTATTACGCAAGTTATGGCCGTGGGTATCATCACAGTTATAACCACCAAGGCAGTGCTTGGGCTGGTGCTGGTGGCCAATCCGATGGCGCATCACAGGCCATCGACATCACATCGGGCAATGTTGATGAATTTGGAAGGACGATACGGGCAGATCAAGGCCAAGCTCAAAACGGACAGCCAGTGGGTCAAGATGGACAGGATATTGTTGGCACGCAGAAAGGCAACGACGGGGCATCAGAGACCCAAAATCAGGTAGTCAAGGAGCTTGTACCTGGAACCGAAAACACTCAAGGTGATGGCGCAGCCTCTGATGGTGACGTCTCTGCTAAGCATCAACTGGCAAATGGTACAGGGCACCTGGATTCAGTGCCACCGCCGCAGCGGGTTGTCCCTGATGTCCCCCTAAATGCCCCTACCGGGCCCAAAGCCATGCGCCAGGGCCTCCCTAACACTAGCCTTTATCACTTAAGAGCGCGTGGTTATATCATGGATGAGAAAACCCCCAGTATAAGCACTGATGGTCCAATCGTGGCCAGTCCCGTTGAAGAGCGACCAAAATCGCGAAGTAGTTCTCCGCAGTCCCGCAAGGACAAGGATCGCCGCCACGAGGACCGTCACCAGGAGCATGGCACAGATGAGAAGGACAGGGCAAAAGATCACGATAAAGGTCGCGGGCGTTCCCGGACCCATAGCATATCAAACACCCGAAGTCCTACCCACAGTCGCAGTCGCAGCCGCGACCGTAAAGATTCTCGCAAGCACAGGCGACACCGCTCTCCATCTGCCTCCGATGTGAGTCGCGCTGATGATCACCGCCGTAGAAAGCATAGAAGCAAGCGGTACTCTACCAGGGACGATGATGACCACAAAAGTCGCCCGAGGGGAGACAAGTATGAGGAGCGATCCAGATCCGCGTCTCCCACGGAACGCGAGCATAAACGCTCCACCCACCGCAGTCACCGGGAACGCGACCGTGACCGTGACCGTGACCGTGATCGTGACCGAGACCGTGACCGTGATCGAGACCGTGATGAAAAACGGCGAGAGCGCGACAAGGATAGAGGTAGAGACAGCGATCACGACCACCATCGAAAATCCGGTCATCGCTCGTCCCATCGTGATCGCGACGATGACCGAGATAGGGATAGGGAACGTGATATAGACCGTGAACGTGCACGAGACAAGGATCGGGCTCGGGAGTCTAATAAAGAAGCTCGAAGCCATGACGCCAAGACGTCCACGGCTGAGGCCTCCGCCCCGGTAGAACCATCAGAGAAGAGCTTCAATCCACCCACCGGTCCCCGAGGAGGCAGTTTTTCAATTAAGGGCGCTGGCGGCAAACCCAGCCTAGAAATTAGAGGCGCAAGCGGCCGTTCATCCGACTCGCAAAGACGCGAGAGTGACGCGCCGCGCCGCCCCTCACAGCCATCGGTCTCAGGTGGTCAGAAATCAGCCCCCAACGCACCGGCTAAGGACCCGCATACGCTCGAGCGAGAAGCCCGTGACAGAGAGCGTCTCCTAAAGGAGGCCCAGCGAATTGCCGGCATGGCCGGCCTTGCGGGTCGAAGCAGCGGAAAGCGTGGCCGTGACGCTGGCGACGACCGGGGCGGCCGTAGAAAGAGCCGCCGCAGCGAGGCCGTTAGTGTTGATGATGAGGAGCGAATGAGGCGTATTGAAGCAGAGCGGGAGGGTAACCGCTGGGATTAGAATCTGAGAGGAGGGGAACCAGTCCGTTCGGCCATGATGGAAAGCAGTAACGAGTTAACTGGTCATATGGGATTTTTCTAGAAGAGGATATGAGAGCCAAGCAAGCAGGGTGCCAGCGCTATCAAATTTTGCTCAGCTTTCATTGACTTCTAGTTAAAAGCCTCCCCGGGAGAAATTAGTTGTACTACGCCTCGTCTTGTGTGGTAGTATATTACGTTTATCATTGTCGCCTCGAAGGCCGATGGTCACGCTGCAGCTTAGATACGTTATGCCTCGTCATGAACGAACCAGTACCATGTCTTTAGGGCAAACAGACCCATGACATTCATAGAACCCATATGCAACCCTATTCCTCTCCACGAATCTCAGCAGCATATCAACGCCAATCATGTGCATGGTTCGCCCCTTGGTAGCCCTACTTGACTTGTGAGAGGTATCTGACTGCTTTTAAGTCTTCCTGTAGCGTCTACACCCGGCTATGTTGCATTATGTATGAATCGTATAGGTATGCTATACTGTGAATATAGGGTGTAGCCATAACAAGGTTTCCACGATTTCATGCTAGGAATTCAATTCGATGAGAGCGGAGGCAGCAGGCAAATTGCGTAAGGCCGGAATCCTTGGACGATCCGTTTTCATACGCCATGTGGCCAGCCACATAAAGATCACGTCTACTACCATGAACCGCCTGGAATTGACGACATTACCATCAGACACACCTCGCTTGTCGATTCATTAAAGGGCGCTCCCGGCAGCGTATTGTCATTCCCCCCCTCTACTAAAAATTAAGGCAAACGCGCCTGATCGAAAAAATGACCGTTACCGAGCTAGCCTGGATCCCCTCCGCCACGCCGGGATCTATCCCGCCAGCGTTCCTCGCAGCCTGCCGAGAAGGCATAGAGGCTCAAGGCGAAGTAAGTGTCTACGATCTCTCTCTCTCTCTCTCTCTCTCTCTCTCTTACCCACCCGCCCATTCACTCACCTCACTCACTCACTCACTCACTCATCCATTCATTCACTCACTCATGCTATCTAATGCACTCTCACCATCCGTTCCGTGTACAAATTCCGCCCCAATGTCTCGGCCGGGGGGATTCGTAAGATGCTAACCGCACGACGTTTCAGTGGATCGCGACACAGGAACCCCCGACGACGACGACGACGACGATGACGTCGTCGTCGTCCCCGTCCCCCCGCGGGCCGCCGTCGGCGCGCGGCGCGGCGCTGTACCAGCAGCGCGAGGACCGGGGCATGATGCTGATCACGGCGCACTGGGCGTCGGCGGGGCAGCACGCGGCGTGCATCGCCAGCGCGCAGAACAGGGCGGCCATGGGGGCGATCGCGGCGCACGCCGTCACCGCCGAGATCCGGTACTTCCACGTGGACGGGGTGCGGATGTTCGGCGCCGAGACGCTCGGGGCGGGCCCGCTGCTGAGCGTCGCGAGGATCGGTGTCGCCGCTCGGAATAGGGGCGAGGTCGAGAAGGCCTGGGAGGCGCGCGCGAGGGAATGGCTGGCGGCCGAGTCCGGCCTCGAACACGCCGCCGGCTGGCGCATCGAGAAAGAGCTGGGGAGGGAGGACCGCGACGAATTCGTCGTCGTCGGTGCCTGGCGCGACGAGGAGACGCTGGCTCGCTTTGCGGTGGGCGGGAAGGCGTGGGATGATGTGTGGGAGGGTGTTGGGCTGGGGATGGATGTTACGACGTATAATCGTATCGCTTAGGTTAACTTCTGCTAATACTCTACCTGCACAATACACAATACACAAAAGTCGAAATGGTAGTTATACTTAATAGTAAATATGAGTGAGTGCTCGACGATGAGTGTGCACTTACACGAGCTCAGACTTACCCTATAATGATTTACTTGGTACATTCGGTAAGTATCTAGGTACCTATCTAAGGTTATTCGAGATAGTGGATAGTGGGGTGACCAGCGTTACAAGTGCATATGCAGCTGTCGTGGCCACCTGTACTATGTACTGTAATTGCCGGGTATCCACCCCACCTCTAGTGTAAGGGCTGATGAGAGATCTAGACTGCTCATCCTGATACATGGCTAGTACATTCGGTAGGTGATACTTCATATACCTATAGTACGCTTTACATATTCTCATCCACAGCTCGCCCACATTCAACATGCGGCATAGGGTTACGTATTTCCACAGAAACGAACATGGCATTGATCCATCCTCCCTCAGCCTCCACGGTCGTTCCATATCCGGTCCGGATTTGATAGCTGTTCGTGAGCATCGCGTCACACTAGCTCTCGAGGAGCTCCCGGCCGAGCTTCGGGAGCTGCTCCACGAGATCCAGGACCTGCATATTCGTTGGAACGCGCCGCGGGCTCATGATAGCCTTGGACCCTGGAACTCGAGGCTGCCTCCTGGACTGCATACGCTCTACACGCCCCAGACCGCCAGCGCTGCAGATTCGTACGTAATAGCACAGGCCACCTCAGGGTACGAGAGAGCTAACGTGTCGAAGTGACCGGTTATGCGCCCAGCTTCGCGCCGTATTTGGAGATTTAGACTGCTCATCGCCAGCTGTAGGTAGCCCCAGAAGCTAAGACGGCTACATTGTTCCATGCCCTATCTGACGCTCTCAAGGATTCGTTTACCAAACTTCCCACCGATCGATTCTCGCACTCCACCGCCTTCCAATATTTCCAGTCGTTAGGTGCTCTCACTAGCTTATCGACCTATGCCGAGCAGTATGCATGTGTTCCCGAGGATACGGATTGCAAGGGGTGGGCTCGTGGCCTTGGAACTGCCGTGTCTCTCGACCTGTCTTACGATGCCACCTCACCCGCCGTAAAAATCACAGCTGTCTGGCCGGAGGGGCACCAGAAGCTGCTAATGGATTCTCATCCAGATCATAGAACCGAGGTTGGCATCTTGACGCCCGATTCACCTCCACATCTCGAGCCTCACGAGTTAGGCGTGACTGGGCTACTGACGGTCCTGGGCGAAGACACGAAGCCTTCGCCTGTCTTGTTTGCTTTCCCTTCCCGACACAAAGATGCCGACTCGACATTTTCCTCTATGTTCCTTGAACCGCTGGGCCTACGTCCAACTCTACAGCTCAGGATGAACCCTAGTAGTCCACCCCCACAACATTCATCATGTTCTCTTCATGCATATTTAACGCTACCACGAACTATTTTCGCCGATAAATATCAACTCGGAGATGACCTGTTTTTGTCCTCGAAGAACTTGAAAGCATTGCGTTATATCAGCCAGCCAGTTGACCTCGAGGCGCCCGACTACGCAATGAAGCCATGGGGGTCTACTGTGCTCTTTGACCTACTACCTCCCAGTAGCCATGAAGATTCACCATGGACAGCGGAGATCCCGCTTCATCTTCGGTATCTGTCACCCGCAGAGGGTGGTTATAGCTCCATCAACGTTCCATCGCCGATTGTATTCTGGGCTTGCGATACCGCGCAGGGAACCAAATTCACAAACAACCCGTTTGACCGAGCCAACTTGGGGTACGATGGTTTATTTGAACCAGAGACATTATTTTATCACGTAAACCCGAAGGCGGAAGGAGGCGACAGCATCAACCATCGAATCAATGTCCCAGTTCTTGATTCGAACAAAACCAGATGGGTTAGCACCGGAACAGCTGCTGCGGTGCTTATAGGATTTGCGTACATCGTGTTTAAGCTAGCGTCGGTATATTGGAAGACAGGCCACGGTGGCCGTAAACCGGCGACAAAGAGCGAGAAGAAGAAGCAGTAGGTGGGCTACTGGGCTGGGCGAAGAAACCCCGTTTCCGTGAAAGGCGGTAAGTATATTGGTATTTACTATTTACACAGTAAGTCTAAGCAGAGCTCTATTGAGAAGTTAAAACAAGATGTGTAATTGGCCCTGGCCTCAGGCTTCGCTTTCACTAAGTTTCCCGGCCCTTCTGTTATACAACAAATTAAGCATTATACATAACGGGAAAGGGGTGTCAACAACACATGAGATAGGTGGGTTTTAACTACGGTATGAACATAGATAACTAGATAGAAAGCTAAACCAAGATATTATTAGACTAGGTACCCATCTAGGTAGGTACGCTACGTTGATTGAGTGCTGCTTCAATATGTTATATGCGACACTATTCAACATATTTATCATAGTAATGTAAGTTATGCAAATAGGTAGGCTTATTTTTATGCAAGTTGGCGCCACTTGTGACCTTCTGTTCAGTCTTGGCTTGGGCTAACAGTACCGTGGTTCGAGTGAACTTCTTATTCCAATAGAGGATAGTAACATCTATCTTGAATGTAACTAATGCACCGTCACAAGTGCTCGGCGTCATGTTCTCTTACATTGTAGCCGGTTTTGCATTTCTCTCATTGTTTTATGGCCCTGCCACCAGGTATTTGACGACTGGACAAGAGCCACGCCCGCTTCCGCGCATTCCGAGACCACGAATTAACGAATCGCTCTTGGCCATCAACACGGACGATCAGACGGCGCCGTTAAATTGCGCCCCCGACGCCTATTCGGTGCATATCCTCTCCAAAGCTCCGCTTGTGGTGTATATAGAGAATTTCCTCTCGCTGGACGAGCGAAATTATCTTCTCGAGCTTAGGTAACTTTTTAAAGCTGTCGTCTTGCCTACTTTGCTATATATATTTATTTATGCAAGCTAACCTTCCTTGGATATAGCGAGCCCCATTTTGAACCCTCTACCATCACAAATGACGGCGACAAGACACAGCGCAATGTTCTCGTCCGTGACTCCGAGGTAGCCTTGATCCCGCGCACCGAAGCCGTGCGCTGCATCGAGTTACGCGCCCGCTCATTCCAGGGCTGGCGAGATGATCTCTGGATTGAACGCCTGAGAACTCAGCGGTATGGGCCAAGCCAGCATGTAAGTCCACTCGGTACGAGGCCATGTGTCTCGGGCTGTTCTCGCTAACGATACTATAGTATGCCCATCACTTCGATTGGGGCACCGGCGCTTTAGGCTGGGGCCGTGTCAGTAGTTTCATGGTCTGGGTCAAGGCTGACAACGTTGAGGGTGGTGGCACGGAATTCCCAAGCCTTCAGCGAAACGGCCCAGATCGGCCTTGGTGTCGCTGGGTTGAGTGCCCTGACCCGGGATCAGCCAACGGCGGTAATGAAATCCCGAAGAAGAACGAGGGTGAGCCCATCACAGGCGTCACCTTCAAGGTCATACCGGGCAACGCCGTCTTCTGGGAGAATTTTCGGCCTGACGGTACAGGCAGAGGCTGGAATGAGACTTGGCATGCTGGTCTGCCAGTCACAAGAGGCACCAAGGTCGGCCTGAATATCTGGAGCTGGGGTCGTCTAAGCTAATGCCCGTCGCCTCATCACATCCCACCATAAACATAACAAAATTCATTGCCCGGTACCGAAGTAATTGGTGGCCACCGCCTCAGTCCGCCTGCACCATTTGGCCCAACCATGGGCGGGATCATCACGCCATATCCAGGACAAACTGGACAATGCCTGTCATGGCCGTTGTTTTGCAGTTTAGCGACACTTGATGCCATCCATACGCCCGGCTACCGGCGGCACTCGGTGGTACTCGGCGGTTCTCGGTGACGCTTCTATGCAGTGAGCCCCACATGCGAGAGGTTTCCTGCAGTCGCGTACCTATAAGCGGCCAATTAGCGAGTAGTCCCTCCCGAATGCCCGTCACCCCACCACCACCCCCCCCCTCTACACCAACGATACAGCCTCAATCTGGTGTACCCACACCCATGCTCGATCTATTCGCCATGGGCGCTACTTTCCTTGGTTCTTGGTAGAGAATGGGACGCCGTTTTCTCGATTCGATGAAGCTTGCATCAAGAGCGTATAAAGGCCCACTAATCCGTGGGGGGCTTCTGTATTTTCTGCCACATCGTTGATGTGTTGATGTCATTGGCGATTATTGGCATTTGAGTGTTAATGCCCGTGTAAGATAGGTACGATACTGGCACCACTCGGTGTTGGCGAGATGCCAAATGGTGAATCTCCGACAAATGCCCAGGTGCTTTTATTTTTATTTATTTTTATTCTGTTTCGTTCTTTAAATCACCTTTGTCTGTCTTTAAACATATCTAGTCGCATCGCAGGCATACGATAGATAATATAGTGGAGGCGGGTTGAGAAAACTCTGCAGATTTGGAGCCCATAAGTTGAGCAGAGCTTCTGGGAAATTCCGATAACTCACGGTTTGACTAGCCGAGTAGGTTAGTTGATAGGATAAGTGTCTCAACAGCGCACCAATAGAAGCTCAATATACCCCCACATGTACTTCAAGATCCTCGCCGTTAACGAACCCTCTTTCCACCTGAACTGCAGTCTGGATGGCAACTTCTTGACAAACTGAGGCGTAACTTTTTGATAATACCTCTCTACTTGTATGTAAATCGACACTGTCTCGTACCTTGCGGCCTGGTGAACCTACCTTGCCTAGGCAGTCTAGTCTCATCCCGGTAGCTTTTAAAGTCGCACGGCATGTCTGGCCATCCCAGTTTCGAGAATGCCCGGTGCAAGTATGTCTAAATAAGGAGAGGTAGCGCCCAGTGAAGTGGGAACCTATCCATTGAGAATACGGTAGTTGTTCTCCCTTATTTATTGCCACTAGGCAGTCGCTATGGTCGGCATTTGTCCATCCAACCGATTGGCCTGTCTTCCGGTCTTTCCTCTTCACCGCAAACGACCTACTATCTCACCTACCTTGGGGAGGTACCTATCGAGTCGAGGCACGCGTAGGTAATGCTAAGGATGGGAGATTGGGTGACCTGCAGATTGTTTAGCTGCAGGTTACTTGTATGTAGCGGCTACCAACTTACTTCCATGTAGATATGTTCTGCGAAGGTAGCAGTACGATGAAATGACGTATACTATCCCAGTTTAATTCTCCATATACGTACTATCCTTGTCATCTACACGCACCGATGTTGCCAGCGCCGACGTTGACAGGACCTCGGGAATGTTTAATACATTCAGGTGCCCAGGACTCTCTGTTTTCCACATTACCGCTGTGGTCCCCATCCCAAGTCGTCGCATAGGCAGGTGCTACTCTAGACTTCCTCATGCCCTCCTCGCCTACACAGCTGTGCTTGCCTTCTCCCTTCTTCTAGGCCGTTACCATTAAATGAAACGAGCACCCCGTTCAATGGACCCGGCTACCAACTACTTCCTTCGCGGTGCGCTACAATTATAAGTACTCGGTCGAATAGACGGATCCGCCTGAGGAGTATACGTCGGAGATATTGCAATATTCCCCAGAGCAATCACAACATCTGTCAGGGAACTACCGAGGGAAAAAAAATTAAAAAATAAAAAAAAATCATCCATCATGTCGCAGAAGCCTGTTTTCGTGGCAACCCATCCGCGGGCCTGCTCGACGGCCTTTGAGCGAGTCAGTATCCTAGCTGCTGATCATGTCTGATCGCATCACGCAATAAGAAACCCGCCCAAGAACATATTTGGGCTCTAACATGAAGCACAGGTGTTTATGACCCGTCAGGATATTCTCCAATGTGCCCATGAGCCCTTCGGAGACGCCTTCTACTACGGCCCGGAAAGGTTGGGTGAGCGGTATGCCAACGACGAGGCGGGTAGGGTGAGCAGTGGCTTCTCCAAGACCACCTATCAAGACGTCCTCGACCGGCTTGCTCGGGACGGCAGTGAGGTTAGACGAATCTTACTTTCCCTAGTCTTCTTACCGCTTCGTGATTCGTCACTCGACGCCCCTAGCTTCCCATGGAGTTTCACTGCCCACCCTTGGATGTATCTTTTATGTTAAAACGCCCCTTGATTAAGAAATGACACCCAGGCAGTTCGCGCGAACCGCCTTATTTGCAATGTGTTGTGTTAACAATCGAAGCAGGGCAAACGTGTCTTCATCAAGGATATGGCGTATTACTTGGTGCCCCCGAACAACGGAGCCCCGTCAATTGCGCCGTCTCTATGCAAACACTCAGATGGTAGGGTGGCTCATGGCGAAAAGCCCATGAATGGTTGTTATACAAATGGCGTGGGCGGTTACACGCAAGCTGGTACAGTCAACGGCCACGGCCATACCAATGGCACAAATGACCACAAACACACTAATGGGGCTAATGGCCATGCCCACGCCAATGGTACCAACGGCGTCAACGGTCCTAACAGTACCAACGGTGTCAATGATGCCTATGGCACTTGCGAACTGAAAGTACAAGACTCTAATCCCACTGGGAACCCCACAGTCATCCCGCTAGAGATCTTGAAGAAATTCCATTGGACATTCCTCATTCGCCACCCCCGGCGAGGCATTCCCTCATATGTCCGTTGCTGCTCCCCTTCCCTATCCAAAACGACAGGATGGGACCACTTCATGCCGAGTGAGTCCGGCTATGTCGAGCTCCGCCGCTTATTCGACTATCTGCGGGAACAGGGGTTGGTCGGTCCATCAGTGGCTGGCCACGCGAACGGGGCGAAGACGAGGGAAGATAAGATCTCCATCACCGTCTTAGACGCCGACGAACTCCTCGATCGACCCAAGGAAGCAATCAGAGCATTTTGCGAGCAGACAGACATCCCGTTCGCACCGAACATGCTCGAATGGGACGACGAGGAGAACCAAAAGTACGTGGCCGATGCATTTGCCAAGTGGAATGGCTGGCATAACGACGCCATCAACAGCAAAGGGCTCACCGCTAGGACTCACCCGAAGGTATGTTAATTAAAAGAAAAAAAAAAGAGGAAAAAAAGCCTTGCCGAATGCCTATGTGTTGCACAATAGATCTTCTTATCTAACACAGACCTTAATGACGCAGAAGCCTGTCACCGAAGAATCTGAAAACGAGGAATGGCGACAGAAGTACGGTGAAGAGGGGCAGAAGATCATCAGAGCTTGCGTGGAAGAGAATACTCCACACTATGACTATCTGAAATCGTTTGCTCTGCAATTCTAGTCGGTTTCATACCCTGCTGGCTCGAACGGAGGTTTTGCTTGTATGGTCGCCGGTTATTTCATGATGGGCTATTGTACATATGCTATATGACTTAGTACACTACATTACAAGTAGTAGCAACTCTTTACCTCACTCTCTTGGATGTACAGGGTAAGTAAGAGGATGTTGGTAGGGGTACACTCAGCTAGGGCGGTAATGTACACTAGAGGCTCTCCGTTCGCCCACTAGGAATATAAACAGCTATAAACCCTTTTGATTCTTTTTGGTGCCCTTTCGTAAAGTCCCTATTCGATGAACCGGCTCAAGGAGCGTTGGTCGGCGTCGATGTCTGTGCCGGCGACGCACTCTCCTCCCCTACTAGCTCGGCCTCACCTGCTACCACCGGTGTGACCGGTTCGAGACTGGCCTCCTCGAAGAGCTCATGCGTGACGTTCTCAGGCCACTTCGTAGCGTAGTTCCGATCGAGCGCACTCGACCACCAGACGGTGGCGGGGACGAGGGCCTTACCGTCGCCCGTGACGACGGGCGTCAGGCCGTCTCCGCCGCCGTCCCCGGCGACGACGATCTTGTTCCCCTTGCCGAGGCCGCCGAGGACGGCAGCCATGTCGGCGATGGTGTTGGCGCGCTGGTCGTTGAGGCGGCGGCCGCGCTGGCGCGTGGTCAGGGTCTCGCCCCGGGGGGCCGTACAGCACGTGGTCGCCCCAGGCGTACTCGTGCAGGCGCTTGCACTCGCGCAGGCGCTGGAAGACGCTGCGGCCCACCTCGCCGCCGCCGTCCGGGAACTGGATCATGGCCAGCGGCCGCCAGTAGTCCTTGCGCAGCTTCGCCGGCCGCAGCTTCTTGCCGTTGAACGGGATCTGCCGGAAGGCGTGGTTGGCCTGCCTCTCCCCGCGTGCGGCGGGGACCTTGGTTAGCGGGATCCGGTTCACCTCGGTCTGGGGGGGAGAGGGAGGGGGGCTCCTATATCGTCTCTCTTTTCTCCCCCCCCCTTCTATCTCTCTCTCTCTCTCTCTCTCTCTCTCTCTCTCTCTCTCTGTTGTGCGTGCGCGCGCGCTGCTCTTCTTCCTCCTAGGCCTTCGGGTGAGGAGGGGGTAGGGGGGGGTTGTCGGGTTTCGCCCTCCACGGAGAGAGGAGGGGGTCGATTGGGGAAGGGCAGACGGTTGGGCAGGCGGGGGCGTACCTTGAGCACAGGACTGTGCGAATATACCGTCATCCCGTCGAGAATGTGGTTGAAAATGAAGATCTTCTCGCCATGGCCGGGCTCGAAACTGGGCTCGATACGCCCGCCCTTCCTCCTCTTTGGCTTCTTCGCCGTCGGCGTTGACGATGTCGTTGTTGCCGTCGCCGTTTTGCTGTGTGCGAGTCGTATGCTGGTTCTCGTTGCGGCACTGCTGATCGACAGCCTGCCCAATTGGGCTGCTATCGGACTTATCCGCGTCGACATCGTGGGATTGCGGTGTGTGGGTATATGGTATGTAGTTTGTTGGGCCGTTTCGATGCCGGCGAAGCTCTCGGTAGTGGTCTCGTCACTCGAAATTTCCGAGCCAGTACCCAGGTACCTTCGGTGCTAGTGCGGAAGTATGTACCTAAGTACCTACTACTAGGTACTCTCTACCCATTTTGCAACTGCAAGGCTTAGGTCTTAGGTACGTGAGTTGGGCTGAGGTGCAGGCAGTAAGCAAGTAGTGGCTCTCTCCCAGTGGCTCGTTACATCCCTGTACCTACAGTTGTTGTCAGCTGGACGGACTTAGCTTGGTTTATCCCTAAATAACCTTGTTCATCGCCCTATGTGGACCTGTCTATCTGTTTTGTCTTGCAGCGAAACCGGGAAGTTTGGTCTGTCTGCCTGTTTCAGCCCGTCAGGCGAGCGTAACTGTCTGCCAAGGAGACAGCCCACCAATCAGACAGATTCTAAGCCATTCAAACTTCTAGGTTTCGGTGGAAGCTTCTCCAAACAACATGAAGCTAGTAGTAATGCCTAATGATGTAGTTCAATGCTGCAGGAATACGCCCGCGGCTTCCAGCATTATCCGGGCATCATATCACCCTCCCTTCCGTCTATTTGCACCAGGCCTTCTCCACCGTGGTCACTAAAGATAAATATTTACATCAACTCCTAGAACTCTTCGCATTTTGCTGTTGTTGTTCCTCCTCATCAAAAACAGAGACTCTTGATCAACAACAAAAGTAAATATATACACCGGGCTAACGCTGACGCCCCCCTCTTCCTGGCGACAGCACGTCGTCGTGCAGATCAGAACTAAGCCTAGCTCTGCTTTGTCGAAGATCAAAACAACGGAGGCGCACACAAACGCCACTCTCTAGTTTTGCCACTTTGGTTTTGTTCTTTTGCCGTTGTTGTTATTTCCCTTTCGACACTGCTCGCTCATACCTCCACTTCATACCCCCGCCACATACCACCGGATTAGCTGTTCCTGTTCATCGCCCACCGCGAGCAGGTGCCCGACACTATGAATTCACGCATGGAATTCACGGAGCGGGGCAAGAAAGCTTTAGAGGACGCCATGAAGCTTGCCGAGCAATATGGCCACTCACAGGTCTTGCCCGTCCATCTAGCAGTTTCACTTCTGGACCCCCCCGCAGACCCCTCCAAGGACCAGCAGAACAACCCCACACCTACTACCAGTCTCCTTCGCCAGGTCGTCGAGAAAGCCCATGGCGATCCTCAAATCTTTGATAGGGCACTCAAGAAGATAATAGTCCGGTTGCCATCCCAAGATCCACCGCCCGAGAATGTATCTGTGGCGGCATCGTTCTCGACTGTCCTGAGAAAAGCAAACGAATTACAGAAGACGCAAAAGGACAGTTATATCGCCGTGGACCACCTGATCAGCGCCTTGACCGAGGATCCCACTATAGCCACTGCACTTAAGGAGGGCAACGTCCCCAAGCCGAAGCTCATTCATGATGCTATTGTCGCGATCCGTGGAACACGGCGAGTGGACTCGCGGACGGCTGACACCGAGGAGGCGAACGAGAATCTAGCTAAATTTACCATTGACATGACTGCCATGGCGAGAGAAGGCAAAATCGACCCTGTCATCGGAAGAGAAGAAGAAATCAGACGGGTTATTCGGATTCTCTCCCGGCGAACCAAGAACAACCCTGTCCTAATTGGTGAGCCCGGCGTTGGTAAGACTACCGTCGTCGAAGGTCTAGCCCAGCGGATTGTGAATGCCGATGTTCCGGACAACCTAGCTGCTTGCAAACTCATGTCACTAGACGTTGGTGCTCTTGTTGCAGGAAGCAAGTACCGCGGCGAATTCGAAGAGAGAATGAAGGGAGTCTTGAAGGAGATCACTGAATCCAAAGACATGATCGTTCTCTTTGTCGATGAAATTCACCTACTCATGGGTGCCGGGTCATCCGGCGAGGGTGGAATGGACGCAGCCAACCTGCTAAAGCCTATGCTGGCGCGTGGCCAACTACATTGTATCGGTGCCACCACGCTTGCTGAATATCGCAAATACATCGAAAAAGATGCCGCATTCGAACGTCGATTTCAACAGGTCCTAGTCAAGGAGCCCACCATTCCTGAGACTATCTCGATCTTGCGAGGCCTAAAGGAGAAGTATGAAGTTCACCATGGTGTGACCATTGTAGACAGCGCAATAGTTTCGGCTGCAAATCTCGCTGGTCGCTACCTTACCTCCCGGCGTCTCCCTGATTCTGCTGTCGATCTTATTGACGAGGCTGCTGCCGCTGTCCGAGTTGCAAGGGAATCCCAACCAGAAGTGATCGACTCGCTTGAACGGCGCTTACGACAGTTGAAAATTGAGATCCATGCCTTATCTCGCGAGAAGGACGATGCATCTAAAGCCCGTCTGGAGCTAGCTAAACAGGCTGCGCAGAATGTTGAGGAAGAATTGAGGCCTCTTCGTGAGAAGTATGAGAGCGAGAGGAAGCGTGGCAAGGAAATCCAGGAGGCAAAGGTTAAGCTTGACCAGCTCAAGGTCAAAGCAGAGGATGCTACTCGGATGGGTGACAATGCTCGAGCCGCTGACCTTACGTATTACGCGATACCGGAGCAAAAAGATACCATCAAGCGACTAGAGAGGGAGAAGGCAGCTGCCGATGCCGCCCTGAGCCAAAATCCTGACAATATCGGCAATGCGATGATTACGGACATTGTCGGTCCCGACCAGATCAACGAGATTGTGTCCCGGTGGAGCGGCATTCCAGTCACGAGACTGAAGACCACGGAAAAGGAGAAGCTGATTAACATGGAACACGCTCTGGGGAAGACCGTGGTGGGACAGAGAGAGGCGGTTCAGGCGGTATCGAACGCAATCAGGTTACAACGATCGGGACTGAGCAATCCGAATCAACCCCCTAGCTTCCTGTTCAGCGGCCCTTCTGGTACCGGCAAGACGCTCCTGACGAAGGCGTTAGCTGAGTTTCTCTTTGATGATCCCAAGGCAATGATCCGCTTCGACATGTCTGAATACCAAGAACGACATGCCTTGAGCAGAATGATCGGAGCACCTCCCGGATACGTTGGGCATGATGCCGGCGGTCAATTAACGGAGGCTTTACGTCGAAAACCCTTTTCTATCCTTCTCTTCGATGAAGTAGAAAAGGCGGCCAAGGAAATTCTGACTGTCCTTTTACAACTCATGGATGACGGTCGCATTACCGATGGTCAGGGACGTGTCGTTGATGCCAAGAACTGCATTGTTGTCATGACGTCGAACCTGGGCGCAGAGTATCTTGCCCAGCCCGCCGGCCGAGATGGGAAAATCGACTCCACGACTCGAGAACTTGTTATGACCTCGCTGCGTAACTACTTCCTTCCCGAATTCCTCAACCGAATCAATTCCATCGTCATCTTCAATCGTCTCACGCGGCGTGAGATTCGCAAGATTGTCGACTTGCGACTGAAAGAAATCCAAAAACGATTAGAAGACAACAACCGCGCCGTCGTAATTAAAGTATCAGAAGCAGCCAAGGATTACTTGGGCAACGCGGGTTACTCTCCTGCATACGGTGCTCGGCCACTCCAACGACTCATTGAAAAAGAGGTTCTGAACCGCCTGGCTATCTTGATTCTCCGTGGATCGATTAAAGATGGCGAGGAGGCCAGAGTCGTTCTTATCGACAACAAAATCCATGTGCTTGCGAACCATAGTGAGAGTGATGTGACCGACGACGAAGATATGTTGGTTGACGAGGAAGATGCCGTCGAGGACATTGCGCCCGAGGACATGGATGAGGATATCTACGATTAATATCTCTCTTGGTCGTTCCAGAATCGGAAGTCTAGGTAGAGAAAATGACATAGCGTTACGAGGCATACGATGAATGGGTCTAGAGATGGGCGGGCGATAATTTGTTATTATGAATAAATCGTTGGGCGTCAGGTTACAGGTAGTGGACCGTCTTTGTTATGATACCACACTAGGTAGGAAATAATCGATACATACCTTGCATGTTGACACAATCCTAGCTTGTGCCCTGACTAAGTTGCTGTTATATCTGTAGTTTATGTTTGACTCCAAACATGTAGCAGCGGCCTAAGTCCTCTCCATTAGGTTTCAAATCGAATGTTTCAAAAAAGACTACTTGGATTTTAGGCTCGGTCGACTGTCAGTAAATGCTCGAATAAATAAATGTATGGTGGGGGACAAAGAAAATGGCCATGTCTCCTCAGCTGAGGAAATAGGGCTATGGCAGACTAGGCTTTCCCCAGATGAGGCGAAGCCGGGCATCAGCGGTGACTACCAGTATTCTTAGTATGTTCCTGTGTGCTGGTTGCACGGAGACAGATAAGCTGGTATTTTTAGCATCGCCCTAGCTCTAGTGTACACTAGACTAGAGGCCTGAGCGCGTACATACATGGTGTACATAGCTAGCTAAGCTGGTAATCTAACTAATGACATAGGTAGTTAGTTACATACACTATTTCAGCTAAACTTTTTTCTTGCAATTGACAAATCAACGCCAATGAAGAGATATCTCGCCGGATGACAACACAACACGTTATTGTCTTATCCTTGGACGAATTCGTGGTAAAGGTTGGGGGGATATTTATGAGATTGGAGAGAAGAGGAGATGAAACCAGGTACGCTCTTCTACAAATCTACAGATCTGCATGTCATACGTCGAGGTAAGGTTAGCTGACTTAGCTGACGTGCATCGAAGACACAGTGTGTCACGTAAAAAGACTCATTCTAGAAGGTCGAATGCATGGAGTTTAATTTGATAGTCGAGGGCCAAGACGACTCTACCATAAACTGTTTACTTTACCTTCTAAGTGCATAACCACATCTTGTTGTACATAGTATAATTATAGCCGCCTGTTCATTAACTAAGTTACAAGGTGAGGGTAATCAATCACACACTGTGGATTGTTGATCTCTGAGTGTGTTCTTTACTGTAAATAGTATTATGCTGGACTCTAGTGTACACGTCTGTCCATCGTCTGGTTATGCATGGGCTTCTCGCATCGGCTTGTGTATGCTCAACAAACCTCGGAGTGTAAAATAACAAAGCCAATCTTGAATGCAGGTTACCGATAAATGCTCGTATATATGCGATTGATTACCCCAACCTTTTCACCATTCTCATGCTATCGGGCTGGTTATCCCGGCTTGGCAGGAAATAGGAGGCGAGTGCCGATACGAACAAGAAGCTGATGAAAAGCTTATGATGAAAAGCTTATACACGGTCAAGACTTGTGGTGTGTCTGGGGAGAGGGGACCCGGGGTGGCGCCGGGATGGGATTATCAAATTCTGTTGCAGGGGTATAGACGATGCCAATGATTTGAAGTGCCGTCCGCCTATCATCGACCTGGATTCGAGATATTCGCTGAGTAACTGACTACCTTGGCGAGAGCCGAGGAACGCCGCAGTCATGCATCGGCTCGGTGGATGTTGGCCCTGGGCCAGGCCAGAAAACGTACTACTTCGGCAAGTTGCCGATATCAGGCGAGGATTACAGCCTTGGTCAATTACTAATGACCAGAACCGTCTGGGTGCCTATTTCTATTGTAGTATGTAGTACGCTTTGTACGCAACGTAGTGTAGTTATGTACTGCTGTGCCGCTGCCATGGACATGGCGATGCCGGATTCTTGGCATCATATCGTACCTAATCGGGTTCGGCTAGTAATGACGGGGTCTGACATGGCATTCCAAATTGTACGAGCCTTTTGCAAGCACAGTCAGAATTACAGGACGCCGCAAAGCCTGGATTGGATGGTGTAGGTAATCGGATAGGCTACATGCAATTGTCCTAGGGGGTTGCCAATTACGCCGTACTAGTTATGGGTATTAGTGAGGTGATCAGCAAGGCGTATGAGACTAGGAGATGAAATAAATAAATAAATGAATAACTATAGATAAATAAACCCCCAGCCATGCCTCATGCCTCTCTCTCTCCCTCTCTCTCATCAGCTTGTGCCTCCCGTCTCTATTCCCCCCATCTCCAGCATAAGCCCAAGTTGAGCCGGTCAAGATGAAGTTCTCCAGCATCACCTCTGTGCTAGCCCTCGCGGCCTCCGTGGCCGCCGTGCCGCAAAAGCAGTGCCCCGGCAGCGCCCCGGTCCCCTATACTACCATTGCCGGAATCAAGGTCATCGACACGCCCCTTGTCCGGAAGGCCCGTGAGCTCATGGAGGCCAACTTCGAGCCCTTCCTCATCCGCCATGTGTACCGGACATGGCTCTACGGTGCCGCCACCATCAACAACAACGCGACACTGGCCGCCAAGGTCGACATCGAGGCCCACGCCGTGGCGTGCCTCCTTCACGACGTGGGTTGGGACACGAGGGACAACTCCCCCTTTACCTCGAAGTAAGTAAAACTAGTTCAGTTAGCCCCTTAAACGCAACGTGAGACAAACACCCACGAGCCTCGTCACTAACGAGATCACCCCCCCGCCCGCAGTGACAAGCGCTTCGAGGTGGACGCGGCCATCTACACGGCCAACTTCCTGAGGGAGAACGGGGTCAAGGGGGAGTGGAAGCCGCGGCGGATCCAGAACGTGTGGCACGGCATCGCGCTGCACGGCACCAGCGCCATCGGCCTGCACAGCGAGGAGGTGAACGTCGCCTTCATCGTCGAGAGCATCAACATGGACCACCCGGGCCCGCACCCCAAGTTCCCCGTGGCCGAGTACGAGAGCATCCTGGCGGCGTACCCCATGGACGGCCTAGGCGAGGGCACCAACCGCGCCTTCACCCATATCGCCACTTACAAGCCCGACGTCACCTACGACACCTTCCTCGAGCCCTGGGGCGTCGCCTACGTCGAAGGCTACAACCCGGTCGGCCACCGTCTCTTCGACCGCGGCAACCCCAACGCCACTTCCCCCGTCCCTACGAGGCGGAACGTCCACGGCATGCACTAGAGCGCCCTAGGAGTATAGCATAATAAACAGGAATAAAGAAAAAAACCGCCTGAGCCAGGACGATCCTGGTTCCCCTCTCGGCACCTTGGGAGATATAATCCTTCAGTGGTCATTACAACTCCCCTCCCCATGATCTACAACTTCGGACCGGAAGTCTGCTGTTGATACGAGGCGAGCCGGAGTAAGAGCCCTCCCTGGTTACGAACTGGTATAATCAATCCACGATAGTGATGTTGGCTCACCCGTCCGCACTGGCATATGTGTATAATCTGCCATAAGCTACGCATGTATATATTCGTAATAGAAGAGAATGTATATTTACATATCTAATCAGACATTGAAGTCAAGGCGGCGACATATTGTATGACTCGTAATAACTTCTCTCTCTCGTAGAACACAGGCAATTCCAACGAATTTAATCTCTGGGTAGTTATACGTAATATGAACGTCAGAGCCCTCAAACCCAGCGCACTCACTGCTCCGCCAGATGATATTGCTCGTTTTCCATAGCGGGCGCCATTGCAGTTTATTATTTTGTTGCATCATTCCATGATCCAGCGGAACGGAGTGCAAGGCTTGCAAGGGGGTGAATTCGTGAAGACGTCAAACTAGCCGTCACAACTCGATGGATTTCCCAGCACAGCGTTATCTCGTTAGATCAATCTAAGGAAATATAATCCTCAAATGGATGACGCCCTTAAATACCCACTCCGTCCCGTCCCGCCGGCGTCTTCCCCGCCCTTTTCCCTCTCGGCCGAGGATGACAAAGGACACAGTCAAGCCTGGTCTCCACGATCGGGCCGTCGGTCAGGTAAGGGCAGTCGGCTGCGCCCTCCTCTTCACAGCCCGCTATGTCGTACCGGTGTTCCCTCCGGCTGTGGCACATCCCCTTGAAATACAAGGTGCTTCTGGTGCACATCGTTATTTATCGGCGTTGGTCTAAAGGATAGGTAATTAAGAAGAAGAAAAATGTTACAAAAATCCTGGAAGTATGGTGTCGTGGATAGCTTTCGCATTTTTCGACTAATCCCCTATTTACTTTATATGTGCAAACTACTCACAAAGCATGGTATCTACTCCCCGAGCTCACACAACGCGGCTTTGGGGATTCGTAGAAGTGCAATAGAGTTCATTGTCCGCACAACATTTAGTAACCTAACGAAAGAAAGAAATCGGAGGGGGTGGCATAGTCCTTTATTTGCCATATAAAAGCATAATCTGGCTGAACAAGAATGGCTATTTAGGGACAAGTTTAATTTTACCTGGAGCCTTTTTTTTTTTTTTTTAGCCCTGTAGTGACTATCGATGTCTAATATTATAAATTTTGTGCACCAGTCTTTGTGTTTTGAACCGATGTTGATTTTACACAACGCTCCCAAATTAGTTCATATATGGACCAAAAATAGATTAGCGTTTAATCGAGAGAATCAACCCCCCCTAGAATTCGGAGTATACCCGAAGAACATAGACTGTAGTGGTCAACTTAGATCATCCAAGCTATTCATCGGCGTTGTCGTAAGGGGTTTGATAGCGGTAGTTAAGCAAATACACTTAATTTAGTCATAACGACACACGCCACACACCACATTAAAACTACAGCAAAACCATTTCCCACGCAGCCCAGATGAATCCGCGCGAAGCGTCCAAAACCCCAAGCCCCCTAACAACCGCAGGAAGAAGAACCTAGTAATACACGACGCCCTCCATCAGCACCCTCGCAGTCCGATGCAGCTCGGCGGAGACGATCTCGCCGTTGCGGAACTCGGCACCGATCTCGACGGTCCCGCTCGGGTGCGCGATGGCGATGGACGACGAGCCGTCTCCGCTGCCGCGTGGTAAGTCCCGCCGTCGCCGCCTGCCGCGGCCGCGGCCGCGCATCTCCGCGGCGACGGTGCCCTCGATGTTCGCCGCGGCGCCGAGGCATAGCGCCAGCGTCAGCGGCACGGCCTTGTGCGCCTGGCCCATGGACATAGCCAGGCAGCGCAGGTCAGCGGAGCCCTCCGCATCCTCCACATCCGCCGCTGGCGGCGGCGGGAGCAGCAGGACGATCTTGGGCACGCTCTCGATCAGCGGGTCGAGCCCCATGCGCTCGGCGCCGAGGCGCCGGATGATCTCCAGCCGGGCCTTGAGCGCCTCGTCGGCCTCGACGGCCTCGGGCGTCAGGGTCTCGGCCACCACGGCGGCGGCGGCGGCGGCAGAATCGTCGCCATTGCTGTTGTCAAGTTTGAGGAGGTCCCCGAGTGTCACGAAGACGCCTGGGTTCGACACGTCGACGAGCGAGGCGCGGATGGTACCGCCGTCTGGCAGCTGGAGGACGTCGACGGCCCGCCCCGTCGGCAGCGCCCCGCGCCCCGTCCCGGCCCCCGCCGGGTCCGGGAAGCTCAGCGTGATGCGGCTCTGCGTCCCCGGGACCCCGTCCATCGCGTACGCGCCTGCCGGGCAGTAGACATGCCTCCCGTTCTCGTCGGGGGCGACGCGGAAGCGCGAGTGCATGATCTTGTTCGTGTTGGTGTTGAAGACGCGGACGACGGCCTCGCGGTATTGCTCTTCTCCTCCTCCTCCTCCTCCTCCTCCTCCTTCTCCTACCCCCTCGCTACCGTCTTCCTCCCCCAGAGGAGCCGTCGTCGCCGGCAGTAGCCGCCGGCGCTTTTCCGCCTCATCGAGGAGGCCCCAGTCCCAGGCGACCGGGCCGACGGCGGCGCTCATGTTGCCGCAGTTGCCCGCGAGGTCGAGGTGGCCGTCGCGGACGCCGACCTGAACGAAGGTGAAGTCGACGTCGGCGTCCTCGCGCCGTGGCGGCGCCGGCGCCGCCAGCACACAGATCTTGGACGTCGACGAGATGCCGCCGCCCATCCCGTCCAGCTGCCGCCCGTGCGCCCGGTCCGGTGAGCCCATGACGGCTGGCAGCACCGCCGCCCACGCGTCCGGCGACGCCGGCAGGTCCGACGCCCGGATCACGAGCCCGTTCGACGTCCCGCCGCGCACGAACAGCGCCGGCAGACCACGCCGTCCCTTCTCCTCCCCCTCCCATTCCCCCGCCGCCGCCGCCGCGCCGCTATGGTAGCGTCGACCCGTCATCGCCGCCTCCCCCGGATCTGGGCTGTCCCGGTTGATCGGGGGTCTATGCCAGCAGTACTGGTTGTGATATCTCTCCTTCCGTGCTGTTGTGCTCTGTGTGTAGTATGCGTACTGGACACCGATAGCGCGATATGGCGATTTTATTGTGCATGGGAGCGGCCACCTCGGCTGGAGGCGCAACACGGAGGGCGGCATCCCCCGTATATATATATTTATATGTTTGAATAGCAACAATCCCCCCCCCCTGAGAGTGCAACACACCTATTAATCCATGAGAGGTAATTGTGGGCGGTCGAAATGCGAATCAAGTAATCGGCAAAGATATGGATGGTTATTTCCCCTGAAACAAACCCCCGTCGGATAGTAAATGTCCACCGTGTTGTAGGTAGTATCCTGGGCGAGGCGTCTATTTACCTAGGTAGGTAGTGAGTAAAAGTAAGTAGGCAGGCATGGGGCGAGGTGCAGGACAGTGGGGTTCGAGGTCAAGGAGTAAGGAGTATTCATATCCAAAACATCGGAGCCCCGAATCGTCCGTCATCACACTGACCAAGTCGTACGGAGCTACCCGAGCTACCCGCCTCGCCTCATTTTGCACCACGTGGAATCGTTTAAATTATGGCTGTCCTATTACGTCCGTCCGACCTTGGGTCGCTGGCTGGCTACTAATACACTAATTTGACACAAGGCCATTGCCACCGGGGTCGAGCCCAGTGCTATCCCTGGATCAGCCTGTTAAAATATTTCGGAGGTGAATGCGAATGGCAAGTTTGGCTCCCCTCGCTCTATAGTGCGCATTTTAATCTTCCTCGTTGTCGTTGCCTGCATCGGCCATGCTGGTGTCGCCTGCATCTGCCTCGCCGTCAGTATCGGCACCAGCATTGTTAGCCTTAGCCGAGGTCGCAGCGCCGTCTTCATCGTCTTCATCGCTGTCATCCAGAACCCTGCCCCGCCTGGCGCGCTTCGAGGTAACACGTGTAGCCGCTTCGTCGTCTTCGTCGTCTTCATCTGCGTTAGCCGTCCCATCTACGTCCATGCGATCTTCCGCCGCTTCGGCCTTGGCAGCAGCATCGTGATCGGAGAGCAGCGAACTACGGTTCTCTATCGCTCTCTCCGCACGCTCAAGGGCATCGTCCTCGTCGCCACCATCATCTGAACTATCCACGACTATCTCCGCCGACTTGTACTGCCTGTTATCTTTCTTGGCCAGCCTTCGCTTCTTTTTGGGCTGACTCTCGCCATCGGATTCCTCTTCTTCATCCCGCTTTGCCTTCTTTTTCTTCTGGGAGCGGCTCTTGGACAATTCTTCTGTTCGGCCCTTTGGCTTCCGCTTCCGCTTTACCTTTTCTCCCGTCTCCTCATCCGTCGTCAACTCCGCCTCCTCCTCCGCCTGCCTTGCCGAGTCGCGCTCTCTTTCCTTGGCCGCCGTCTCTTCGCGCTCTTTGCGGATTTTTTCCTGCCTCTCCTTTTCTTTGGCCAGTACCGCCTGTCGTTCCTCCTCGCGACGTTTCGCATCGGCCTGCCGTTTCTCGATAATCGCTGCAATCTTCTCCTTGTTCTTCTCTTCATACTCCTTCTGACTTTCAATCTGCCGCCCCAGTTGCTTGCGCTGTGTATTGCGTGCCATGTTTGCGCGCTGTTCGACATCGACCTTTGGATAGGGCGGTTGCGGGTGTTGCGCTATCTCATCGAGCGTAACGATAGCCGCCTCGAGTCCGCCCATGGCCTCTTCTAACTGGACCAGAGTACGTTGGGTCTCCGGCACATTCATGATATGCTGAACCAGCTGTATCTGAACGAACGCCACGTTGAACTTGAAGTGCACTTGCTCTGGTGAGACTTCGAGGGCCTGGGTTCATAGTCAGTTCAAGTATGATATATATTCACGTCTTGGGTAAGCATACCTTCTTCGCGTAGTTCAAGGCTGTTTTGAAAGCTTCAAGATTTCGATCATGCCGCCCTCGGTTAAGCCATGTTCGTCCTAGGCATGCCATGATACTTGCATCGTTGCTCTTGCCCTCTTTCGACAGCGCAATCTCATAGTTTTCGATCGACTTCGAGAATTGGCGGAGTTCTGCAAAGGCGTGGCCAATATTGATATACACGTTAGCATCCTTGATAGTCTCCCGTACCTTTAAGAAGATCTGAAGTGCATTAGAGTAATCCTTTTTATCCTCAATGAGCGCGATGGCGACACCCTGAGCCGCATACGCGTTCTTTGAATCTAGCTGTAGCGCCTTGTCAAAGAACTCCACTGCTCGAGTATATGTAGCAGATCGTTTTTGTTTCTCCTGTTCTGTCTCCCGTCGCATTTCCCTAGCAGCCATCATGTATAGATTGCCCATACCTATCAAGGCATATCTATCATGCTTGTCGTAGTTTTGGAGGGTGTGCTTGTAGTGTCTCAATTCAGGATCCTCATTGATGTTCGCAGGTCTCTTGCGTGAGCCGACCCGACCAAGATACCAACCATACAAAGCGCGAACCTCTAAGTCGGCCGGGTTCCCTTGGTAGAGTTTCGCGACGGCATCCGGGCCCTCTTTGTTGGGATTCCTGCGCAACTTAATATAAGCTAGACGCGCTTGGGCATCTGTGTAATCATCATGGCGTGCTATGAGTTGCTCGTAAACTTCTACGGCTTTGTCCGTCAGGCCCTGCGATTCATAGCTGCGGCCAAGGTTGAAACTAATTGTCGTCACTAAAGCGTCGGTATCCATATCTTCGCCCTTCTCCCCAATCCGCATGCACGAGCTTAAAGCTGCTTGAAACATATCAGTTGCGCGGTCATGTTTCTCGGATTGGGAATAAAAGCAGCCGATATTGTTCAGGAGCTGGGGTGGGAGATTCTTTCTGAGGATACTGCGTAACTCAGCCGCATCCTCAATCCCCTCTGGGTGTTCGGACGAAGGGATTTGGTCCAATTCAAGTTGTTCTACTTGCAGGAGGCACTGAAGTGCTTTCTCCGGCTGGCTGCTCTCATACAGCCGAGCCAGGTTCAAAAGAATAGAAGAGTCCGGCGAGAGATTCTTCTTGGGGTCTTTCCAGGCCGTGCGAACTTGCTCTAGATACTCGATAGCCTTGCGCATTTCTGCAGACTTATCCTCTTTCGTAGCGGCGAACTGATTTACGAAGACTTCTTCGGCGTACAAAGTACCTAAAAGGATCATGGCCTCGTAGTTGCGTTCGTGTTTGCCGGCCGGCTGTATGATTTTCTCGAGACGAAGCTTTGCCTCCCCCAAGATCATTATTGAGGACGGAGAGCTGAGCGACACCAAATTTTGCGGGGAGGTAACCTCTCTCCAGCCCCCCCCTAGCCTCATCAGCACGTCGGTAGTAGTCTGTAGCCGTCTCGACATTCCCACTATAGTGCTCCTTTTTCGCTAGAAGATACCATCCATCACTCGCAATGGCATTTACATCAGTGTGCTGGATCGCCTTATTTGCCAATGAATCTACATTAGCGAGGTTCTTGCTTGACAGGAAGTAGCTGGCGAAGGTGGCGCATGTCAGTGGTTGGTTTTTTGTCGATCTTAAAGGATTTTTGGGTAAACTCGGTCATAGCCTTCTTGTAGAGCCTAATAAACTCAGGGCTGTGGGTAGGGACCCGGCTGCTGGCGTCGAGGTAGAATAACCCGAGCAGGATAAGAGCCTTGGATTCCGGGTTGAGCTCCAAAGACCTTACCCAAGCCTGTTTGGCGTCATCCTTGTAACCGAGCTGCCATAGACAGCAGCCGATGCCGATACGTGGATCTGGATCAATAAGATCTGGCGTTTTTAATAGGACATCTTGGTATGTCGTCAGAGCATCCTTGTAGTTGCCAAGCCCGTGCAATGCGCGCGCTTTGCCCATCAGGGCCAGCATGTTCTTGCCCTGTGAGACCTTGCTGGCCTGCTCAAACGACTTCAGTGCGCCTTTGAGAAGGTCGGCTTTGGCTTGGTCAATGGGGCCGCCAGCGGCGGCTTTTGAAGGGGCCTGCAGCGAGGCCTTAAGGAGCTGAAGCACACCCCGGGCCAAGAAGAGCGGAGGAAACGCAGGATTAATGCGAGAAGCCTCGTTCAGCGAGGAGGTGGCGAGCTGGAGATAATGGTCCTTCGTCTTGGCTTCGGAGAGTAGCGCGCCATCGGGGGGGACGCGGGGTGCCTCCCGACTCTTGCGCAAGTACATCCAACACACACAAGTAATGAGGCTCAGCTTCTCCACGGGCGTCGTGTCTTGCATGGCATTACTGCCGCGATTCAGGACCTCGATGGCACGATCGGTCTTGTTCTGCTTTGCGTAGGCAAGGGCTATGGTCATCCAGTAAAGACGCGCGGTGTGTTCGTTCTCGAACATGTCGCAAAGTTCTGTTGGGTCGTCTACTAGGTTGTTAAGGTCGATCTCGACGTTGATAAAATCGTCATCTTCCTGGACTGGGACTTCGATGGTGCCGGGGATATCGGAGAATCGCCTGCGAACGGCGGCGGCTTGGGCAGGAGCTGCACCGTTAGTTGCGCCATTAGGGTGGGCATTCCGGCTCGCAGTTGTGGTCGCCATCGTGGATAAGGAGGTCGAGGAGGTCGAGGAGGTCGATGAGAGTTCGGAGCTGCGGATAATGGGCGGCGAGCGCGGGACGGGAGGAGGAGACGGGAGGAGGAGACGGGGAGAGAATGGTGGAATGAGGCGGCGCGGTGTCGAAACGGAAATGTCAGAAGACAGAACCAGAAACTAAGGTTGTTATACGCCAATCATCTCCAGAGCCACTACACCCTTGCAGTTACCAGTAGAAAGAGATGTGATATGATAGATATGGTACCGGTTCGGGGGGATAAATGGGTTGCGGGAGGCCAGGGAAAGGGTAACGGGCTGGAGGTGTAAATGAAAAAGATGGTCACGGGAACAGTGCATCTTACAGCACCGCGTCGTACCTAACTAACTACCTACCTAGGTAGGTAGCAAAGAAACTTAAGCTTAGCAAAGTGCAAGGCTGAAGAGATTCCGCGCTAACTACGGGTGGAGCCCCCTAAATTAATGGGGTTGCTGCTGCGACGGATCAGCGCGTTGCATGAATGGTCCGTTAGGATGCAATGGCCCACCATAAGAACTAGATAGGTAACTTAACTAGGCACTTACCTACTACCTACCTAGTCTAAGCACTTATAGACTACCTGACGTTAATACTACTACTACTACTATACCTAGGTATACTTACTTACACAAGCACTTGCACTATATCAAGTACTTAGTTAATTAATTGAGGACAATTGAGGGCAACTTTATGTATTAATTAGTATTGTTGAAGACCACGGCATGCTACAGATTTGCCTCACGAACTAGACGCAAATGCCAATATTGCCCAAAAAAAAAAAAAGGAAAAAAAAAGAAAGAAAGAGACTTTCCAAAGTCGTCAGCCAGGACGGTCTACTACTTCGATCTTGTGCTGCCTGTTGAACACGGGCAACATAAAGCGTGGATAGGCTTATTCGGCCTTTTTCTTACCACGTTTATCTACGAGGCCACTTGTTGCGGTACGTGCGCTCGATACAAGTAACGAAATAATGCCGCTTGGTACTCGGTAATAAACGTTAGTCCTGATAGTCGTGTAGTATATAGACCTGCCGCCGCTTCTGCTACACTGTTAATATTTATTTTATATCAATAAAAGCTTTAGTTAAATAATTACTGAGCATTTATCAACAATGTTTTTTAGATGTGTATTATCACTAAACTAGTTCATTTTATACAATAGTTGCTTATAAAAAGTCGTTTTACAATTAATAATTTTTACCCATGAGATGTGCAAGCGAGATATGCAAGCGCTTGGAAGATGGAAATAGGGGGTTTCGGTGTAGTGTGGCAATGGACCTCTTTATGTTGCACCCTGTAGACATGCACTCCAGAGACATGGCGGGTGTAATGAATGATACCGCTTTGTGTCCAGGCATGTATGAAAGGGGTCAATAACAATGCGTGCCGGGCAAAGAAGGGGATTGTCTATAGGAGCAAGGCTTTCAATTATCGAGGCAATAAAACGACACACTAGTCACAAAAGGTTCTTACATCTCTGTCAACAGCTTTGGATTCATTGTCATGCATGTAATTCGTATATAGACCGCCCCGAGGATCTAGTTATCTCTGACCATACACCGTTGAGAATTAGACCAGCACTCTGCCCAATATCCCTATCCTCGATCCCTCTTTCCGATCTCTATCATCGCCCGAACCGCTTCTGTCCCTCTTGATTGAATATCCTTCACGAGACTAACATGACGAACAGCGAGACTCCTCTGTGGTTGCAGGAATACCAGCAGCCATTCACGAGTCAACACAATGTCAAGTGCCACTCCGGCCATATCCATCCGTCTAATATGCCTGTCGTGGGGCTTGTTTTAGCTAGGCTGAACGCCTCGTTGCGACTCGATCTGTTACTAGAACATCGCTCCGCGGTCGTGGCAGGGGCAGAACAGTGTGATACCTTCGGGTTTATCGGCGGCTCCGCCAACTGCATTGCCGAAGGGGCGCTAGATACGGGTTGTCGCCATGCACGTGAGGACTACGGCATTACCCCCGAGGAGCTCAATGTACTGGGACTCGAGTACAAGCGAGATCATGGGGGTATCAAGTATCTGACCTACACATATGTCTTCGCCGAGTACAATCCCCAGGACAGCCAAGCACCAACTTACAAGAGCACGGGGCCAGTACGTTCTCAGTGGTTTCCCCTAGACTCGTTGCCTAAGGGCATTGCGAAGCACATCCAAGGAGACGGGCAGATGCTGGAATATACCCTGTTCAACGAGGTTTTGCCAAGGCTACTCGAGGCGCGAGGCTTGTCCCAGCAAACCCAACAGACTCAGCCACTTCCGGCACCCCAGGTCCCTCGGATGGACTCTCAGGCCCCTCAGGCCTCTCAGATGTCTCGGGTGCCTCGGGCCCATTCAGAACATCAAATACCTCGAGATCGTCTTGTACCTGAGGTACCTCCAACACCCGAGGGTTCCAAGATACCTCAGCAGGGGGTTCAAAAGGTTCCTTGGGTTCCCTCGGGGATCCCGTTACGCCAGGCACCCGGGCAATACAGCAACCTACGACCTGCTCTCACCCCGGCTAATACCACCGCCGACCAAGCTAGCGTAGATGGCAAAATGCATATGACAAAGTTCGGCGCCCCCGTTTCGCAAAGCCTGCCGGGGGGTTCCCCGGCCAACGACGACGTGTCCAGCGCCGGTGCCTTCTTCCCGGAGACCCCCCAAGGGTATCCTCTGGCCAATAGTACCAACATGGCTGATGCCGACATGACCAATTCTAACAACGCATCAAGCGCTGGCGCCTTTTTCTCGGAGACCCCCCAGGGTTATCCCATGGCTAATGATACCAACATGGCCAATACTAGCAACACATCAGACGCGGGCGTCGTTTCTCCGCGTACCCCGCAAGTATCCCCTCTGCCTAGCGACACCAATAAGGTCGATGCCGGCCGCGTAACGTACCCGGCCCGGATCAAGCAGGGAATCAAGCAGGAACACCCGGGGCCTGAGGGGCCCTCCGATGTAAGCCCGGTGCGAAAACGCAAGGAACCGCCGGAGCAGGTCGAGTCCGCGCCTCGCCGTGTTTGTTTCGGTTCTCTCGGGTCCTGGGCATCTTCGACAACTGTGCCCAGGGCTGACGGCTCGGGGGGGCCAGATGCAGCCACAACAACTGCGACGACTTCGACCCCGTTATTTTCGAGCTTATTCAACTGGAACCCCTTACGGGGGGTGCTTGGCTCCTCATCGGGTGAATCCGCCGCCGCCGCCGCCACCGCAAGTCAACCGAACGCCCCCCCAGCCGCAGCTATCACGGCCACAGCTCCAGCTGCAGAGGAGCCCAGCGCCTTGCCGGCAGACGTAACGCCATCCATAGCCCAGCTCGGCCGAACGCCAGTTTTGCATCCTACTGTAATTCAGCCGGGCATATCAGTCGTGCCAGTGACGCTAGATGGGGCATCGGCAGCACCCGGGGACGGCGATAATAAGCTTATCCCACCCCCCATTGACGACAAAGGGCCTGCGTATGCCACTCAGTCAAGGCTCGCGCCCGGGCTTCGTTCTTTAGGGGCTGGCGGGCCGAGGGTCAACTTGAGCCTGCCGCACCCCGTTTCGGCCTCGAGTTCCTAGCGTTCCTTTGAGCCCTAACTTCTATGCTAGTTTTGTTTTGATTTTGTTTACCCGGGAGGTAGGTATAAGACGGTTTGTCCAATAAATTCGCAGCTGTTTAAGTATTCGCATAACACGAGTGTCATCGTGAAACCATGCTTCCCTAGTAACTGACAATTTATACTAGCGAAAGTGTGGGGATTCATTGACTGGCTTGAAGCAGATAAAGCGAGGACAGTAATATGATATAACCAGAATAGAGGTGAAAGTTGCGTGATTGATTCATAGTCTTGGGATGGGTAAATTCGGTGTCTCGTAGTCAAAGCCGCGCACGCCGGGGAGCATTCAAGATCAAGTAATTCTTAGTGTATGACAGAAAATTAAATTAATATTAAAGTCTGCAGTACCTTCACTCGTGGGACGAATCAAAAATAGTTGCAAGATGAGAGGGGCGTCCCATTTTTGTTCTTGATAGGTGAACGCGGTAGTAAAAAGTTTCTGGTATGTGTTGGTATATATAACGAAACGCAGGATGCAACCTATGGCTTCGCTGGTCTTATAATAACTGCTATGCGAGGACCTCTATGTGTGCCAAATATTCGTCATCTGTCCCATGCAAATCTCGTGATGCAGGTGAGTTGCAAACACCCAAAGTCCTCGCGACACTGTGCTAGAGTAAGCCGTGTCATCTCAGAAATGCACATTCCAACCACACCGCTGTCACATGCATTGCCTCTCATTACCGAGCTAGTCTAAAAATGGGGTATCGCTATTCATCAAAGATGCTTATTTGGCGTGTTTTCGGAAGGCAAGCAATTCAGAGAGACTTGGCAATGGACAACCATGCTTTAGGAAATCGTGTTGAAGCAGCTCGTCGGCAGAAGCACGGCTCTTGACATCCACGCATAAACAGACAGACAGGAAAGCTTTCAGCTCTTTACTGAGCTTTTCTGGCTTCTTGAGACGGGGTGTGCCGTTCGTGGCGATCAGGTAAAGAGCTTTAAGTGGTTCTTCGTTGAGGTAAGGAGGCTCAGACTCGATCATCTCGATCGCCATGATACCCAAGGACCAAATGTCGACCTTGGGGCCGTATTCCTTCTGTTTGACGACCTCAGGAGCCATCCAATAGGGAGTACCAACCATAGTGGCCCGCTTGGACTTAGTCTCGGTAAGTTTAGCACAAAACCCGAAATCGGCTGTATCTGATTAGCTGAACGTATCCAACCGGGAAACTGGGTGAATTTTAGGACCTACTAATCTTCACATTACCGCGCGCGTCTAACAAAACGTTGTCACTCTTGATATCACGATGAATAATATTTTGAGAATGGAGATGTTGCAATCCCCGGCAGGTCTGAAGGCATGGTTAGAATTTGAATTTGTAGGCGCAACGGAAAGAGTGAAGGAAAGAGAAAAAGAAAAAAAAAGAGCATACCTCTAAGCAAATTGTTGAGATTTGCTCCTCAGTAATGATAGGGTTATTATCAATAACGTCTGTCAAAGCACCGCCCTCCATGTATTCCATGACGACCCATAATTCCGAATTATTGTTACGCAGAAACGCGTCAAGGAAGTTGACAATGTTTCGATGCTTGCTGTCTTTCATGACCATAATTTCATTAACGATTAGTTCTTTCCGAGGCTGATGCGCTAAGTCCATCTGTTTGATAGCAACCTGAGCTCGGGATCCAAAATTGCGAAGAACGTCTCGGGCAACTGGCGAGACGGCACCCTCCTTAACCTTTGCCACGTAAACCGAGCCGGAAGCTCCTTGGCCGATTTTCTTTTGTTTTGAATAAGATAGATTTGGATCGTCTTTTGAGACGGCTTCTATCAATTTGGCCATCACCTCCTTCTCGGACATTGTTGACATCCGAACATCTTGCTTTCGCTCAGCCGGGGGCTTGGCGGTAAGGGCTGCTTCAGCAGCCTTGACGCTGTCATTTTGTTGAGGTTGTGTTGCCTTCGCTGGAACGTTTAGTGGCTTAACGGAAGGACCGGGGAGACGGGATGGGGATTGGTTCTGGCCGTTGGTACGGGGCTGAGAGGACCCATTCGCATTGCTACCGTTGGGGTATCTTGATGTTGGTGATGACTGGTCGGCCCGTGGCGGCACACGTTGTGTGCCTTGACTACCCTGAGGATCCCTAGACATCGAAGCAGGGCTCGCGCCTGGCTGTGCCATTGGTGGCCTCGAAGATGACGTAGTAGGCGGTGGAGGTGCGGGTCGTTGTTTTTCACGAAGACCATTCACCTGGGTTGTGGGCTTTGGCGCAGGAGGCGGCGCTCGTGAGGGATTATATCGCTCTGCTGGTGAAGCGCCGCCATACCCGCCACCAACCTCTTGCTTAGCCAGAGGCACCTTTTTCTGTGGGATTGAAGCGTTATAGGCTTCCAGGTCTCGCCTATTTTCTTCTATCTCGCGCTGCCGCTCTAGCCTTTGGCGTTGCTCATCCCGAGTCGCATCTGGTGGGACGTAATTTGGTGCCATGCCTTGCATCTGTTGTCGTTGCTGGGCCGTATTCTCGGGTGGCGGCGGTCGTGGAGGCGCATTTTGTTGCTGCGGGGGCACACTGCCGTAGCTGCTCTTTTGTTGCGGTGGAAGAGGCCTGGGGGGTGCCACGGAAGCGCCACCGACATTGTATCCAAGCTGTTTGTTACCCTGATTACCGGGAGGAGGAGTTGGTGTTAGGCTGGAATACTGCTGGGGATTCTCAGCTCGCTTGGTCAAGTCGGAGTAGAAATCTAGAACTTCAAAAACGGCTTGGGGGTTTCGTTCATAATCCTCTTTTGTGATGGCGGAGGAGTTCAGTAATTTGGACCACTCTGGCGGCAAACCAACGAACTGCCCAGTTTGTGGGTCAAAGCCTACGTGAACAGCATGGGAGAAGTTAGTAGGGTTGCTCACTCCGCCCATGGTGGGGCATCGGCCGTAGAGGAGATCAATCCAGTCGTAAAGATCATCATCTGATTTGACACGTATATGTAATGTCCTGATCGAATTGTCGTCGTCACCAGGACTGTTGGATGACCCGTTGGCGTGTCTCTTGATCTCAAAGATAGTGCCGGCGGCCTCGACCCTGCCGACGTTTACTACATCTTTGAGATACAAGGTATAGGACACTTTGCCGCCTTCCGTCTTGTGAAAGTCGAGATGTTCCTTTCGTAATATCAAGTATTTTTGCTTCCATGGCTGGATGAAGTTGCGGCTTTCTTTAACCTGCGCCCATCCCTCCTTGATGACGGCAACGCCTCCCATACCGTCTGTCTGGTTTGATCTCTCACGTGCCAGGGGGAGCGAGATTGTCGAACCGGTGTACGTTGAAGTGGCAGTACGCGTTATGGGCGACCCTACCATGTTCGCCATGTTCGCCATGCTTCCAGGCATATTGGGATTAGGAGTTAAATTAAGCCGTGGCCGGTCGGTTGGGGGCCGCGGTGCTGGGCCAGGATTCATGAACTGATTGTTCGAATATGCGCTGTCGTCGGAAGCAGACATGATTAGCTAGTGCCTGTAACTACAGAGGGATGGTTTTCGGGCGGTTTAGGAGCTAGTTGTGCCAAGTTTTGTAGGTCGAGGTCTGGGTCGGCATCGGTAGCTGAAACGGAACAGGGGCGGACTTGTGCTAGCTAATAGGCCGACGTCCCACAACCGTGACAGCGCACCGGCAGACATCTAAAGGCATGAGAGGCCAGTTGGCAAAACACGATACATACCTATTTGGGGCCGACATGGCAAGGAAAGTGTATGTTCGGTTGGCTTAGTCGCTTCTCATGAAATATTGGCCCGATACAATCAATACCCGACCGATTGGGCATCCAGGGAATAGGTGGTCTTTGCTCGAAAATCCAAGATTAAACTAGAGCGCCGCAGTGGGATTTCTCGGCCTTCGCAGCCTGGCAGCCGAGGCGAGTCGGACCTTGAACTAGAGGGGGGCGTCTCGTGTCGATAATCCGGCCGGCACGAGGGGGTTTTACCATAGGAAAGTGAGCGACGGCGAGGGGGGCACTCTCGAGATACTCGGGATCGCTCGATGCAGACTCAACTTCGGCAATACGATGCTCAGTCGGTCGGGTCGGCGGACGTTGGAGGATGGCAGCCTAGACTTGCATCCGAAACCGTAGTGAACTGGTCACAAACATGAATCAATGCTCGGTGGTGGAGATGGGGCCGGATATGGGCGCCTCGATGTCTGTTCGCAATCCGGCGTCGAGCTTGTGGTTGTATTGACTGACGAACGGCACTGGACTTGGAGGCGCAGGCAGTTGCCAACATCTGCTTATTTGCTGGACATGGATTTCTGGTCGGTGGTTAGATGCACAGTTGGAATAGGGATTACACAGGGTTTATGTGTATGTAGAGGAGAGGGTTGCAAGCAGTACGGCTGGGCGATGGGAATAGAAAGGGATGTTATTATTCCAAAAGGGTGAAGGAGGGTCAATATTGGCGGGGGGCTGTCGCGGGATTGGTTAGAAGTTGGAAGGGACAATAACCACCAACACCACCCACCACGCTACCTGGATGCCTTGTCTTCATCACCTTGGGTAGTTATGGCCCCTGCCCCTCTTATGTTAACCCCCAGCTTATTATTAGCGTAGAATTATGTACCTAGATAGGTACCCATTTACTTACACAGGTAGGTAGCCACTTAGTTTAGGTACTTCCCAAAAACTAGGTAGGCAGATCAGTAGTACGAGTACCTAACCTACCTACCTAGGTAGGTAGGTCCAGGTACCTAATAAAGGACTCAGGGGACGGACTTCTTGACTGGGTAGGTACATGTAGGCACCTTAGGCCGCTAATAGTCAATCGAAGGGGAGAAGTTGAGGGGTTTTTTTTTTTTTTTTAATATTTAACCTACCTCATAGAGATACCTACATTCATGGCGCCCATCTAGTAGGTACCTAGGTAGGTTAGGTATGATCCAGAAATGTAGATATGTTACTTCTTTAGGTACCTACTCTGGCCTGGACTGTTACTCCTCTTACCTGCCTCCAGCTAACTACTACCTACTATGCATTCAATTACCGATAACGAAATCGCTCGGCCGTGCAGGTTGATCTGTACTTTATATGTAGTTATAGTACTTGCCAAGAAACATGATGCTCTGAGAGCTATAGAGATAGGTACTTTAAGCACATCATAATCTGTACACAGATGCACCCGCACGGCATGTTCAAGGATAATCTTAAATAAAAAGAAACAAATTTATGTTTACATATAATCGTGATATCGAAGAGAGTTTCAAGAAGTACCTAGGCGGTAAACTGTTCCCAAAGATATCTGCCTACCTACCTGTAGACAATTTACCATATACATATACCTTGGAAGTAATTATACCTGCCTACCTGATAGGTACTGTAGTTATAGGAGGCAAGTACTGTACATCTCACCGGGCACGCACCTAGGTAGGTAGAGTTGGGTAGGGTACCCTCTCGAGTTACTACCTTGGGTACTGGTGGGTGAGAGTACATACTGTACAAGTAATCCGCCGGATAGATGTCAGGAAGGAGTTACGCAGTAGTTAGGTACCCGATGCCCTACCATAGATGTAGGTAGGTAAGTAGGTACCCAGGTAACATAGTATCTTGCTGGGTCGACACCGTTAGCGATTTGTTTATTGATTTGTCTAAATGTAAGAACTGGAAAAATACCTAATCTGCAACTAATCTGCAATGATTTGCTACCCAAGACCGACTCAAGAGGGTGGCTTTCCGGTTGTATGGTGACGAGAACCCCGCTAATCGGCGGCGAATCCAGTAGCCGGAGACCTGTTTTCCGAGGCTTGAGGCGAAGGAAGTTCCAATTTCGACCCGAACTCTGGCCCTAGCCCAATGCGCCGAAAAAGGGGCCGTCCCACTCTCAAAGATGAGGCAGGCATCCCTCATGGTGTCCTTGTAGCGTTGCGACGTAGTCCACGTTAGGTACTCGTCGTGATACAAGATGGAACAAGGACAATGCAATCATGGTGCTGGGCCTTGGCATAGAGAGGCTCTTTCTTCCCTTCCATCTTTCTCTACTGGGGACGGCGTAGCTGGCCGCTAATTGTCTTTGAGGCAACAGTTGTTCTTGCTAGTGGGGTTCTGGCCTCGATCTAGGATTTCCCACCCGCATCTCTCTTATAAACAAATAGGTATGCTGCAGAAGTTAATCTACTGGACAGCAGCGCGCACCAGGGGTGAGGATCCTCATCGATGCTTCGCTTATGCAGCAAAAAAAGCTTCTCTGGCAGAATCTCCTATCCAATCGATTGCTTGTTTGCCACAGATAGGGGCCGCCACCTGGGTACGTATTATTCCTGTTGTTCAAAGCGGGTATCGGTTTAGGAAGGAGGTCGGGAACGGTCGAGTATACAATGACACCAAGGCAATCAATAACCGAGAGACAGGCTTACTACTGTACGCCGTTGTCTACGGTAATCTACAAAATGAGAGAGCCACTTTCTACGGATTTCGGGGCAGTCGACACGATATTTCACAGGACATGGTTCCGAGATCGTTATGCACAAACAGGAATAGATGCGCTGCCCCTATCTTTGGGAAAAAAAAATAATAAATAAATAAATATTTCCTAAAGTTGATTTTTCCTTTTGTTTACTAACCAGGCAAGTATGACTGAGGCATGACTTCAGAGCGGGAAACACGCGGATAGGTAGCAAGCGTACTCTCCGGTTGGCGTGTTGCATCGTGGTGCAGCTGTTTCATAAATAGCCTGGCCTCATTCTGCCTCAGCGCTGCGGCGGGGGCGCTTGAAGACGCGCAACTCACCTGATTCTAGGCGGGTGTAGATGCAGGTGCGGGAAAAATAGCCAATGAAAGAACCTCGATCCGTGTTTGACAAGGTGATCAGCGGTAAAACAAAGCGCCTTTGTTTCTGGTTTGTAGATCTGTCGCAGCCCCTGCGAGCTACACTACACTATAACATCATTGGTCAGGAACTGCGCCGAGCGGTTACCAGAACCAATAGGTGCCATCTCCACATGCTGCAGCTCGCAGGCAAGGAACAATAAAGACCCTCCTACCGCTGTATGCAGTTGCTGCAAAGTTTGGCATTTCGATGACTTGGATACCTGCACATGGGAGGTGCTAATTGTAGCAAAAGCTGGTTGATATCAACATTAACCGAAATTACTACAATGGATGTAAGACCCCAGCACCCCGGGACCTCAGGACCTCGCAATATACCTTGTTAGCAGACAACTTGAAGTCAATCATTACTTACAGCTCTGTCCGCTAGGTACCTAAGTTAAGTAGTAAGAATCAACTGGATTGCATACAATTCGAGTATCTGAACTAGCATTGATTCTATGATATGCACTCTGTTACATGCACGTTGGATCACGCTACTTACTAGATAGGCGCCTAGTCAACTAATAGACTACTTAAGTAGCCTTAAGGAAATAAATACCTACTTGTAGTAACTACTGTGTGTTCTAAATGGTTTTATCATTGGAATCCTCTGGGTATCTAGTTTCAATAGTAAGGGGATAATTAGGGAGTCTATAGGGTGCCCCCTCCCCCCTGCTTACCTGAGAGGTCCGTGCACTCTAACACATTTCTGGTCTAGAAATACTCGCAGAGTGCCTTTGAACCTCCAACTGCGCACCTACTTAACTGCAGGTACCACTTACGCACAAGTACTCAAGTAGACATTTCTACTATAACTGAAGTAACTCGATGAATAATAGTCTCATAGCGGTACAAATTATATCAATCGATAGTCTATTAACCGTGTATTGGTTAATTTAGGCTTCATTATCATAAGCATATTATTCGTGAAGTTACTTCGATTATTATAATAGTCATGAGCCAGTCACAGGTGCCATGGCGGGTGATTGGGGCACAAGTAAAGTACCTCTCTACCCATTTACCTATCGAGAAGGTCCCGCGATTTTGGTCTAATATTGACCCACATAGATTAGCTCGGGTCCACTAAAATTTTCAAGATCGTTCAACATCCTGTTATCTGCCTACCTACCTACCTACCTAGGTAGCGAAGCCAAGTGAAAGCTTGCTTTTGATACCTATCTCGATTGTAAAGAATCGGCTTCCTGAACACCCCCCGACTACCTAGAAAAACGACGTTCGATCGGTCAATCCCTACTGTCTTAAGATGGTGTCGCACAGAAATCGTACGGTGGCCCAAAAAACAGCCCGAGCCAAGGAGAAGAGAGAGGAAAGATTTAGTAGGAAGAGGGAGGAAAAGAGAAATCCGGCTCTGAGACTGGCGCGACTCGAAAAAAATAAACCACTTACCCTAGATCAGAAGCGAGTTTGGGATGATGTCGACAACGACGAGCTGTCGAGCAGCGTGGACTTGCAGGTGCTCAGGCGACGGCGCATTCAGCAAGCAGAAGAAGCCGAACGACAGGCAATAGAAGCCGTGCAACCAAGAGATGATGACGAAAACGAGGATGATGCCGACAGCATGTTGGATTCAGAAGAAGAAAAAGAAGAAGATAATGCACAAGACCCCGAAGAAGGCACAAACGCCCAGGCACGTCCTAGGCAGGACAGCATAGCGCCATCCGTCGCCTCGACATCCAACTTCGATCTCACGCCAGAGTCTCTACTCCTTAAATTTCCACACCTTTTCTCAGATGGCTCTCGCCCTCCGGAGCCGAAAAGTGAGCACACACACCCAATTAATCACTCCCTTTCTCCGTGCGACCGTTGGGGCGCCGCCTGCCTCTCGATTGAAATGATCCTGACTTGTGAGATAGTTCTAATAACCACGGGTTTGGATTCAACGTTACACCACGTCGCGCGGACCTTCGAGAGCATTATCCCTGGGGGCAAATATGTTCGTCGATCCGCACATAAATACGTAAGTAAGCCGGTTGTGACGCATAGCGGACATGTGGTCCATCTGTTTCCCGAATCCTGTGTGATGGTAGCTAATGTTGATTCATGTAGGGACATAAGTATAGTGTTCGCGAAATTACAAAGTTTGCTGAGAATAGAGGGTTCTCATCGCTTCTAGTGATAAGAGAGGATAACAAAAAGTCCGTGGGCCTTGATGTCGTGGATATCCCCTCAAAGGTCACATTCCACTTCAGTGAGTCATCCCTCATAGCCCGTTCATACCATTTACCATAACTGCGCTGCATACATAAGTTCGGTTGAGGCTCCAGTCTACTAACTGTATATAAATCATCACAGGCATAAGTTCTTGGGTTGAAGGTCGGAAACTGGTGAGTTATATTGTTCCTCATTCTTATGAGGACCTGCCGAGCCTCGTGCTGCATGAGTGCTACATATTCACCCAAGCCATATCCCAACTAGAGGCGCAATGCTAACCATCTAGTGTTCAAGCCCGGACATGGCAACGCCACCAATCATTATCCTGAATTATTGCTTAATAACTTCTCAACACCCCTCGGCCTAGTTGCATCAAAGCTTTTAGGAACCCTTTTCCCATCGGTCCCAGAGCTGGCCGGGCGGCAATGCGTCGTGTTTCATAATTCTCGAGACTACATCTTCTTCCGAAGACATCGGTACATTATACGTGACAAGAAGGCAACCGAAAAAAGCGTAGTTGGAGCGGATGGAAAAGAGATGCGTGGTGTTGAAAATCTTCGTGCTGGTGAGTCCTCGATTTTCTATGTGGGTTGCGATTTGTTATATGAACCAAATAGTACATTGGGAGCCGCTGAATACAGCTTCCGTTGCTCGCTTGCACATTCAAGTGCCATGGTTCGCGATGCTATTGGCAGACCTGCGTTTGGATACCCTCGGCGTCCGGCTTCGTATCAATCCCTACGAGGTCCTTGAATTTACCCACCCAAACAGCTTACTACCTTGACACACTATGAATGGCTTGCCTAGACATATGACATCCTGCCTAGGCGCCGTCGCAATAGTTCTCTGACCCCTTTTTTATTCCATATATCAGCTTGCATTTAAAGTTCTTCACATTACATAGACTAATCCAATATGCACCATAGGATTGCAGGAGCTAGGGCCCCGGTTTACTCTTAAGGTATCGTACTTTTTTTTTTTTTATACCAATTTATTAAGAGAATTAAACATTAACCTTAACTAGCTCCGCCGTATCGATCGCGGAATCGGTAGAGCCGGTAGCGACCCGGTTGATCCTACACACTGGGAGTGGAAAGCTAAAATGGAAAAGAACCGCAAGCGATTTAACCTATAAACTTTAACGGCTATGGCTATGGTTATAATAGATCGGGCGGAACTTCATATCACCTCGACGATGAGATCAACCGACATCACGTGATATATGAGAGGAATATGGGGTAGGATGAAAGCGGACCCGATGAAATGATGCTTGCCTTGGGAGGTGGGTGGACCGAATAATCATGCAGGGGAGTCGGGCCCGCCAAGCTGGAACATAGCCAAACGGTATGCTACCCCCGGTAGAGCCTTGGCGTAGGGCGAGCTGCCTGCCTGCCACGCATGACCGTTATGTACATATCTCGAACTAGCCGGCTGGCCTCCGCCTGACTTGTTCTCCGATGGTCGCCTGCGTGTCTCTCTTGGCCTCTTATCTATCCATCTGTCCATCTGCCTTGTGACAACCACGCGGCCATTTGAGTCAGCCACCAACCTATTCGCCCGACCATTCACCCACCATCCGAAGTCATGTTAGTGTCACAAGCGATCGTTTGCATTTTCCTGGAATAAAGGGCCATCCTCCTTCCCCCAATATCGAGGTCATCAGCCCGACCTGCCGCAGGTCGCCTTTCATTTGCCTTTCATTTTCCTTTCCCACTTCCTATTAGACCTAAATATATCCATCCTCAGATAGCGCCTGACATTCCCAAATTCGTTCATGCACATTCCATCCCGTCCTTCCGATCCGCCTCCCTTGGAGGAAAAAAGAAAAAGCAGATGGATCGCCTACGATCACTGTTTCAGAAGCGAAAGGTAGACGAACAAGAATACCGGCCACTGTATGGGGAGAGCGTCGCCTTCGGGCCTGAAAGCGACGACGAACATGAGACACCTTTTTCATGGGCCGAGTACGGTATGTTTGTCGTGCTCGGCGTTGCAATGCTCTGGGCCTGGTATGCGCCCACGCCCCCAGAATACATATTATTGTCATGAATGATCTAACTAGCATCAGGAACATGTTTCTCGCCGCCGCGCCGTATTTCCAGTACCGCTTCCAGGCGGATGACTGGGCTCTCCGAAACTTCCAGTCCGCCATTCTATCTGTATCGACGCTTACGAATCTCGGCGGGATGACATATTTGGCCAACAAGCAACACTCGGCCTCTTACCCGTTTCGGATCAACTCCGCGCTCTACATCAATGTTGTGGTGTTTGTGCTGTTGGCCGTATCGTCAAGATCATTCCTCGACGCGACGCCCACGACGTACCTCGTCTTTCTGTTGGCCATGGTGGCATTGACAGCATGGGCCTCCGGGCTGATACAGAACGGCGCGTTTGCTTTTGCATCGAGTTTCGGGCGGCCGGAGTACATGCAGGCCATCATGGCTGGCCAGGGTGTCGCTGGTGTTCTCCCGTCCCTTGTCCAAGTCGCTTCGGTTCTTAGTGCACCACCGCCGGACGTTTCGGAGGTAGAAACGGCCAAGGCGGAAAAGGAGGCAGCGGCGTTCACGTACTTCCTGACGGCCGTGGTGGTATCGGCCGTGGCGCTCTTTGCGTTCGTACCGCTCGTTCGGCGACATAATAAAATGATCGAAAACCGGATGACGGCCACCATGGCGACGTCCACGGCCAGCATCGAAGAGGCGGAGCGCGCCGCGCGGAAAGTCGTCGGCATGGCAAGGCTGTTCGGGAAACTGTACTGGACCTCTGGTGGGGTGTTTTTGTGTTTCGCGGTGACTATGTTCTTCCCCATCTTCACTCCAAAGATCCTGTCTGTCACACCACCGGAAGAAGCAAACGCGCTTCTCCAACCCGCGGCCTTCATCCCTCTCGGGTTCTTCTTTTGGAACCTCGGCGATCTAATCGGGCGGTCGATGTCCCTTGTTGTATCGTTGCGGGATCGGCCGGTAGTTTTGTTTGGCTTCGGTGTTGCGCGTTCCGCATTTCTGCCGCTGTACTTTCTTTGTAACATCCACGGGCGCGGGGCCGTGATCGACAGCGATTTGTTCTATCTGTTGCTCGTTCAGCTGCCATTTGGCCTCACCAACGGCTGGCTGGCCTCTGACTGCATGATGGCCGCGGGTGAGCAGGTTGACGAGAGTGAGCGCGAGGCGTCCGGAGGATTCATGGGGCTTTGCCTTGTGGCCGGGCTATCCGCTGGCAGCTTACTGAGTTTCACTGCTGCGGGCATCTGATGATTCATGACCGTGGTTTTATTGTTTCTTAGAATGCATGGAAGGGCGACGGATGGACGGACGGACGGACGGACGGATGGACGGCGTTATTGTTTCTTTAGGAGGTGGGCTCATCCATCATATAGATACATTACGGCATCTTCACATTACCGTATCTTCCTAGGTATGGTGAGTTTAGATTATACATACTTTTACTTATGTACCTACTATTATTTTCTTAGATGCAGAACATACATTTAACTATCCATCTAACCAACTAGTCTCCTGCCTGCCTGCCTGCCTCCCTGCCTGCCTACCTACCTACCTGCCTGCCTCTGATACCTATATACTACTTGGCATACATACCATAACTAGCGTGAGGATGCATTGTCCTGGGCAGATGCTAAATACATACACTACTTGACACTACTTAACACTACTTGACACTACTTGCGTAGTGGCCTGTAGGTATAAATAAGTCGGCGTGGGGCGATGACACAAGAGGCGCACCCAGTTCATGTCTTGGTGTGCTGGGAGGGTTGGTCCACCGGGGCTTGGGATCTCTATCTGGCCGAGAGAACTCGAGGACTCAAACGGCGCCGGCCTAGATTTCCGCTTAATTGCGGCTCCCCACAGGACATCTTGGGCCCTTAGCCAATTGAAGCCTCGGCCACGATCTGTGGCGCCGGGGCTACACGCGCACTGTACTCTTAGAGCAGCCACCCCTTACTCGGTCGTGCAGCTCCGGTAGGTTTAGTTCCTGGGCAGTGCACATGGGATTTCGCAGTCCTGGCGGAGAGATGGTGGGCGAAACGGGGAGTGTTGGACACACGAACAAAACCTGAGCCAGATGTCGCTATAATAGAGCGCGTCATTCCTGGGGCCCTGCGCTGGCCTGCGCTGGCCTGCGCTGCCACGGGCCAGATTCACACGCTCGAGCTCGCCTGTCAGTGGCACCATCTCTCAATAACACCATCTCAGCAAACCACAGTCTCAATAACAGATCACGGCCATTCATTCCCCCCCCCCCTCCGAGCCCAATCCGGTGAACGGCCAAGGCATGGTCTGATAATTGTCTGTCATTCCCTCGCTCTGGCCAAACTCGCTTTGCCGCGACTCCTGACGACGCTTGACCACCCTCGCTTCTCCCTTCTCTCCCCGCCTGGCCCGAAGCAAAACTCCTAAAGAGGCCGCTTTAAGCGCAGGCTATCCCTCTAGTCCGGACCAGCGTGCCATCAAAACAGAACAAAACACCCAGCGCAACCGTTGCTATCCTTGTCTCCGGCGACCCGTCAAGCATTTAAACCCAAATCTTAAGCTAATATCATAATCCTAATCACAGACACCACTCCTCTTCCCGAGGATGGAGGCAATATGGAGCCAGCGATCCAAACCCATCTCCCAATCTGACCCGCACTACGACGAAGACCTCGAGGGCAAAACACTGCAAGAGTGCGAGAATATCGTCAACAGCCTCCAAAAGGTTGATTTCAGATACGTTGCGGAAGGTCGGGCCAATGTGGTCTTTTCTATCTGGGAATTGGAAGGTCCGGCGGCACCCTCCAAGGGACGGTTCGAGGGCACTCTGCTCCGTGTACCGAAGGTCACACCTGATGTGACGCCCTGCGACTATGAGACCCTCCAACGGTTTCACGAAGGCCAGGTCGAAGATCGGGTTGGCCGTCAACATCTCGTCCCCCAGGCCCTCATCAAGATATCGGCCGAGGTAGCCGACGTGCTGCGCAGCAAGAGGAACCGGACGGACGAGAGCGATATCCGGGCCGGCGGTGCAATGCTGATCCAGGACATGAGTGTGTCACCAGGCTACTCGGTTCTCGAATTCAAGCCCAAGTGGCTAGCGCAATCGCCCATCGCCCCGCCGGACGCAAGGCGGTGTCGCACATGCGCACGAGAGGGGTTCCGCAACCACCAGAAGCAGGCTCAGGGGCAACCGGTGTCGGTGCCGGTCTGCCCGCTCGGCTTGGTACATGAGGATCCCGTCATAGTCATGGGCACCATCAGGCGCCTCGTACCGGAGTGGACGGGGGCGGATCAGAAGCGGCTGTCCTATGCCTTCGACAGGAGTGGGATTCTAAAGCGGCTTCGGGAGCTGCAGACGACTGGGGACCCCGACCGAGGACTCCTGGACAACCCGTCGGACCCTGCCTTCGGGCTGGCCATGACACTGCGGGACTGCTCCTGCTACGTGCGGATGCCTACCGACACTACCAAGGACGTGGAGATCAAGCTGGCCGATGTAGACAAGAAAAATTGGGAGGAGAAGCAGACATATTGGCAAGAGTCTCACCAGAACCTGATCGAGAACGGCTGGTACACATGCGAGGAACGGCTCGATTCACCCCCCATCGTAACCAGGTGCGTCCTGGATCAACCACCCCCTACATCATAACAACGGGGTGGACGGAATCGATCCGTCGTGGGGACCGATGAACGTTATAGAGAGCCCGGCCTAGCGGGATAGTGGCCGGGTGGCGGTAGGATGGTAGCAGGATGGTGGCAGGATGGTGGCAAGACTGACGACGATTGCCCCTCCCTCTCTCCCTCGCTCTCCTCCGGCAACGACGCTCCCCCGTCAATGTATTCATAATAGCTTAATGTGTCACATACAGCATATACAAGTAGTAGAACATAGAAGCTTTTCTAAATGGTGAAAGCCCATTGGATCTCGACTTATCGGATCTTGCCCGGATCTTGCCCAGATAACCCCACCATATCGATTTTGTTTACCATGTGCGTGAGACATATCCATCTCACCGCATCGATATCCTCTGCCAACAAACCCATGTTTATGCGAGAGGCCGTAAGAAGGCTTCCATAGCATTGTTGTGTGCCGACAAGCCCACTAGAGGGAATAAGTGCATGCACATCAGACATATAGTACTACATACTCTCCTACGGTGGTGGGTACACGTGATGTGTCGGTTACATATACAGTCGCCTGCTGGCTATTCAGCAAGAAGGCTACCCTTGAAGGGGGGTGCATATCGGGACTGGGGGCTGTGACAGATGCAGGTCTAGTTTGCGACCGGGAGCGAGTCGAGAGGGAGGGAGAGGGAGGGAGAGGGAAGGCGGTGGGAGAAAATGGGGCCGAATGCAGAAGACGAGGCAATCGTCATGCCCGTCGTCTTCAGGTACTTAAGGGCAGGAGGCGCCCGGGGCCCTCGTCGCCTCCTTGCTCATGACCCCTCCTCCATCGACCTCAAGCTGTATCCGCACATTGGCACAAAGTTGTGTATGTCTCATGATAACGGCGTGGTGGGATGATTGCGCCGACGGGCCCTCACGCGACCAGACCGTGGGATTTGGGATTTGGGATTTGATAAGAGGCATCTGCGAGGTGGTGCGAGGGCACTAGCAAGCAGCGAGGTACCTCACCTTGCCTGTCCGAGGCATGGACCATCTGCTCGTCCAACAGACAGCACTGCGCTCGCGTCTGGGTGGGTCCGAGAGAACCCAGACGAGCATAAACCGGCCGGACAGCTCAGAAACTTGAACCAGCTTCTTCCGCGAGGACGCTAAAAAAGCAACCTGCAGCTGACCCACTGCTTCCCATCTGTGGTGTTCTCCAGCCAATCCGGACGGGCCGGCTAGAAAATATTTTGCGCTAGGTGCTGCCTTTTCGTTTCCAGTCCACGACGGCCGCCACTGGCAGTTGCAGCGTCGGAGGGTCCCCTGCAGGCCCCGGCCAGGAGCGGCGCAGTGCATTCAATTGCGAATCATTTCATTCACCTGGAACAGGCACTGGAGTCCGCTGGCATCTGCTAGAGCTACCTTAGCCCTAGTACACTACCTACACTAACCTACCTATACACTTCAGACATACGCTCTACCTACCTACCCTTCAGAATTATAGGCACATACATACAATACCTAGGTACTTAGATAGCCCGCTGCCAAGTGCCTACTAGGGGCGAATCAAGGGACCCCATCTCCTATTCCCACGGCCCCGGCCAGAGACCTTGCATAGCGTCATTTTATGCACCCGGACAAAAGATCACCTCCCGAAAAAGCCATCCCGCGTCCACTGGCGTGCCCCAGATCGCTCCCAGCGAGCCGAGCTTCTTCCCACCCGGTTCTGCACAAGACAAGAGCTGCCGCTCCCTCACCGTCAATTCATCGCCATCTCCTCACCGTGTTTTTTGTCTTGCCTTAATACTCCTTGTCCTTTATCCACTTCCCACGCTTCGGCCGCTCTAATTGCCTCCTCCCCTCCCCGCGCGATAGCCTGCGATAGCCTGAGATAGGCAGCCCGAGACAGACCACACGAGCTGCCGAAGAAGCGCTTAATCGATTATTTCACGTGCCACCGAAATATTTTCCTCGACGTACGATCGAGCCTCCGGTCGGTCGGTCGGTCGGCCACATCACGTCACACACCCACGACACGCCTCTCCCTTGCCCAGGTAGCCATGCGCATCTAGGAGCCCCGAGACGCCCGCTGTGACCATGGCCTTCAACTTCAACTGGTCGCCGCTCGCGGCCGACGCCGAGTTCTACGAGCGCGCACAGGAGCTCCTGACCAATGCCCTGAACAAGTACCCCAAGCCTCCCATCATCGTCGACGATATCCTCGTCACCGAGTTCAACCTCGGCTCCGTGCCCCCCGACCTCGAGATCCTCGAGATTGGCGACCTCGCCGAGGATCGGTTCCGGGGCATCTTCAAGATGTGCTACTCCGGCGACGCTTTCCTGACGTTGCGGACCAGAGTTCAGGTACGTGTGGCCCCTCTACACCTCTACCTACGGACTAGTCTCACGACGAGGAGGCATCCGAGGGTAGTGCCCCCGGCCTTTGTGGATAGCCTATCGATCGTGTGCTGCTCCGATGCCGTACTCTCCTTTCTACCTACCTATTTCTCCCTTCTCCCTTCTCCCTCCTCCTCCTCCTTCCCCTCCTCCTCTTCCTCCTCCTCCCTCTTCCTACTTGTACTGGTGCGTGCGGGACGGGACTCCTCCAGGGTGTAACCCCATGCTAGACAACCGCTTTCAGGAAATATATCCATTTAGTTGTTGTCATGTTGTCGGTGGTTCAGCAAGTGCCGTTCCCCAAGAAGCCATGCCACACGAAGCCCTCATCACATCCCGGGTTTATTCTGTGCCCCTCCCAACCTAGTGACCCCCGGGTCCTTGACCAAACGAACTCTATTCTCCTTTGGTCGAATGCCTATCCCAATCCTAATCTTATTTGATGGGACAATGCAACTTGCTATCATTGCCCATTGGTAGTGCTGTCGCATAAGTTTCCTAAATGAGGTACAGGGGCTCGCGCTCGGATGTTTCTTATGTTCCCCAACTAAGACGTTCTCATGCATCATATAGCAGTCGCTAATATGACAACAATGTAGGCAAATCCGTTGAACACATACCTCTCAGCCAAGCCAACCTTCACCTCGCCACAGCCCTTGGCGGCTTCCGCGGGCTTGACAATCCCGCTGTCCATTACGCTCTCTGAGATCAAGCTATCTGCATTCATCATCCTAGTCTTCTCCAAGCAGAAGGGTCTCACTCTAGTCTTCCGCAATGATCCTCTCGAGTCTCTCAAGGTCTCATCGACCTTTGACTCAATTCAGTTCGTCCGCGACTATCTCCAGAGGACGATTGAAGGCCAATTGAGAAATCTGATGATGGATGAACTACCAGCCATCATACATAAACTCTCACTTCAATTATGGTGCCCTGACCAAATGCCGAGGGAGGAGGAAATCGTAAAAGAAAATGTGGACGATGAGGCGATCGTTGATCCATTTGCAAACCCACCCGTTGAAGCGGTTGATTCGTACGGTCAAGTACTCGACGCCAACGAGATTGCTTCGCTATCACTAGACGGTAGATCAGGGGCGCAGTCGTTATTTTCCCAGAAGAATATGCTCAGATTAGCAGCCTTGACTGATTCTCACCGAACCCTATCATTATTTACCCCAGGTATTCGCGATGTCATGTTTAGGGCTTGGGCTGGTCCTACAGAACGATATGATACCGGTGCCTCCACTCCTGTCGTAGCGCCTGCACTATACCGAATGCCTTCTGCGCAGGGCAGTTCGACTATCTACACATTCACTGATACCGGTAGCGTGGACCAGGGTGCTCTACCCTCAAGACCCTCGTTGGTGAGTCTCAATTCAGCCACCAACGGGCTGGCTTTGGGGGCCGGGAAGCATTCGAGAAGTCTTCGGAAGAAGAAGACCCGCGTAGTCAACTTACGACGCCCGAAGAGTAGTAGCGAGGGAAGCAGCAGCGATACAGGAGAGACCGTATCGGATACAATTTCAGTTACCGTCCCAATCTCGGAACCTATTGTACCCACATCGATTCCAGAGGAAATTGAAGAAGAGATGGGATCACCACAACTCTCTGGTCGGATCCGCTTCGGCCGCGACAATTCGACGCCAATACGGCCCCCATTGAATATGGACATCTACAACGACCCTGGTATGGTAGACAGAGCTCCAAACATGTTGCCTGTAGACGAGGGTAAAATGTCCTCAGGTCAGGTAGAGAGGGCAATGGAAACAGCTGCATCATGTGGATGGGCCGATTTTGCCCAATTAAAACCTGCCGGCTCAGAAACCTCGTCGGTGATCCTCGAGCAGGCCTGGATCATGAAGATGGCCGACGAAATTGCCCGCCGGGTATACGACGAGAAGCAACGAAACGAGAAACTTTGGCAAGAGCGCCACGATGCGCCGCCGCCAGCTTACCAACCGATTCAATAAGTATACGGATTACACTCCTCCCATCCCTACGGTTTTTTTAGGGTCTTTTTTTTTCATTTGTCTCTCTATATTCCCTTTGGTAAATTATATCATGGCAACGGCGTTCTACACAAGGCTGGCTGAACCATAATCGTCATTGTAATGCAAATTTGGTGGGGAAAAGCTGTATAGCAGCGGCGTTACAGGAGCCAATTCTGGTCGGGTTCAAGCGAAAGAGAAAAATTTTGGTGTGGATGGGTAGTTTGGATTGGGAACCGGACTTATTCGATCTGGGAAAATCAGGATGACCAGAAAAAAAAAGGCATCCCCGACATGCGGAAAACAAAGGACGCCCTTTCCCTATTGTTGGCTGCTGGTTATTGGTTCAGCACATCACTCACATTTTTAACACAAGACACATCAAAAATTGTCGGACCCGACAGTTTGGCATCCTGATATTAGGAGAACATACGAAACTTAGAGGAGGCCACGGATAGAAAGGGCTGATAAAGAGGCTGAGACACTCTAGTTGGTGGTACGGTATTTCATGGGCTGTCTTGAATCACTATTGCTGGCAGCAAGGGATTCGAGAGTATCAGGGGAATCTTTCATAGTACGGATCGGGCGGAAACAACACCACCAGGAGGCAGGAAATGGACGGACGGACGGACGGACGGGACTGGCATGGCTGGGGGAAGAGGAGTCAAGGAAATACCACCACTCCCAGCTCACATATACACATACCTACCTACCTTCAGATATGGTATCAAACGGAAATAAAATACGAATGAGATTATACTTTGCCGCTACCTTTCATACGCACAGTTTTTTCTTATTGTCTTAGTTCGCTATTACTATGCACCATTGGCTATAATTTACCTTATGGTCACGGCGAACGGTTCGTATATCTACAGTGAACGTGTAGCCAACGTAGCGAGGGGTAATTGGTGGGGTGGAGGACCAGGGGTTTAAGTGGTTTTGGAGCTTGTTTTTTTAATTTCTATTTTTATTTAAAATAGACCCGTTCAACTTGTGGCCAAGGAATCATGGCCCATAAGATCCATGCGTCTTCCTCCGGGAAACATCGTGCTCTGCCTGCCATTCTCTAGCTGATTGGCTGCGTCTTCTTCTTCTTTTTTTTTTTTTTACTAATTAAAACGGTAGAGCTGATGGTCACAAGCGATCTTGAAAGCTGTGCGTTCCAGACTCCAACACGCAACCTCTGCGCTGCATTACGCGAAAGCGCCCCACCAGCATCGGTGGTGTAGCATTGCAGCCATCATGATCCCTGTAGGTCCGTACATTAAATATACAAGCGTGATCCCTCTTGATGGAGTGGGTCTTATGCGAGCGTTCCTAACCTGTGTGGTGCACTATGAACCAGTGTTCATGTCTCATGTCTTACAAGCCTCAATAATATTTGGCGTATTGTAGAGTGGTTTTTCAACGACAGTTCTCCTACGCCGAAAAGGATAAAAGGCGAGCCACAAGACCCGAAAGGCAGAAAGTTGATGGACGACTGTCACTCAACTATCTCGGTCAGCATCTGTCGCTTTAGTGGCCTTTGCTAAGGCGACCCGCAGGGCGGATGGATCTGACAACACACCGCCTAGCGCAGCTCTAGCGGGGGCGGTGAGCGGTGAGTTAGAGGTGCATGGCTCAGTGCTCTACCAGGTATAATCTCCTCTTTGGTTCTAGTCCGACTCACCGCCAGACTCAGAGCGTGGTGGGGTGAGGTCAACAGCGTGTTTGGCTGTGCCGGATCTCGACGTGTCAGTAGATGCTGAACCCGGCGAATCACGTTGCGGCGAGCTCCATGACCGTATCCATGACCGTAACATATTGCGAGTTATATCGTCAAAATGGGCGTGTCTAACCGATGGTATTGTAGTGCCCCCGCTCGCAACCTAGGCGGCGGTGCTACCGGTAGCAGCGGCCTTGTTGCTTGCTCTCAGAATAGCCAGCTCATCTTCCTTGGTCCTGACGTTCCTATTCAATTCCGCAATCATCTGTTGAACTTTATCCTCGGCCTCGCGCAGGCGCTTGAGCTCGGCTTCCTCGGTCTCGTGGCTGAAGGGCTGGCCAGGGCGGGTGGTAAGGGGGATCATAGCACTGCGTTCCTTGACGTCGCCTTCTTTCATGGTCGCAGCTGAGGTAAACGCATTCTTGCCCTTTCCCTTGCCCTTGCCCTTGCCGCCGGGGGCAAGGGTACCCTTATCGTGGGCGCTCGAGGTCAGGATTTTGTAGAATTCCTCGAAGGGCTCATTGAATACTTGTTCCTCGTAGGTCCAGGCGACAACCTCTCCGCCGGTGCGCATGGCTTCTTTCTCGGCCTCATTCCGCCCGTACGGATGAAGCCGCAGATGATGATATAATGTCTGTGGCTTCTCGCCGCTCTTGCTGTCGTAATACAGCTTTATAGTGATCTCGAACTCGCCCCATCCTGTCTCGTTCACTACGAATGCCCTTTGCGGCCTTTTGCTCGATTTGTTACCCAACGCTTCGTTCTCTTTGATGATGGTTTCGGCGTCGATGGTGCGGAGGTGGTTCGGAATGGATTCGTGGAGTTTGAACTGCACGCGGCGCAGCCAGTAGAAGATGTCGGTATCCTCGACACCGCGAACAAACACATGCCAGGAGTGCGTGTGGTCGGGCGAGACGCCGGCCGGACGGGGATTGTCGGTATCGTTGAATGGTCGCGCGGTCGTGCCGTAAACAAACGGCCGGAAGATTTGAACGCCTTTGACGCGTTTCCCCGCTGGCGGCGCCATCCGAATATAGACAACGAGTCAATGCTATAGTTGGGAACTAATTGAATGTCTGATGGCTCTAGCAGGACTTGCTACAAGCCAAGTAAGTAAGCCCTCAAGTTAGGCTGTGCCAAATGCTTCTACCTAGGTAGCGAAGTGAGTAAGTGCCTAGGTAGGTAGGTTAGGTAGGTGCATAGGTACCAAGGCAGGTAGGTAGGCAGGTAGATAGGTAAGTACGCAGGATTGGTTGCAGTGACGATCCGCCCGCTTTCAGCCTTGTAAATTGGGATTTAAACTTTATTATGGGGATATAGAAATTTAATCCAATAGGAGCGCCGGGAACATATATTCAAGCCAAGGGTTTGCTAGGTTTCCAAGCTAGCACCTAAAGACAGCCAGCCTCACACATGCTGCGATTAGCTACTTTTATAGTGACTTAAGACTTAAGCTGGAACCTTACCTAGCATCGTATGATGTCGTAGATACGTTGCGGACCGCTTACCCACCCAGAACATTCTTCGACGTTGAAAAAGATTCATGCCTGCCCAAGTAGATACTAGCTAGGTACCCAAATTCATGCTCCGTTACCAAGAACGGAGGATTCATATCATCACATCTAACCGGCCATTCGTCCAATCACCATCTCTACCGCGGACACCTGCAACTTTATTACTCCTTCGCCGGATTCGGCAGAGCCTAGAACTTTGCTAATCGCACCATGACAGCCACCAAGAAGCTAATAGTATGCGGAGGCAACGGATTTCTGGGGTCAAGGATATGCAAAAGCGCAGTCCAGAGAGGATGGAATGTCACGTCAATTAGGTATTATCTCCCCTCCAACAAAATTTCCCGTCATATATATAATATATTATATATATGTATGTATATATATATACCGCACACGAAAACTGACGCCCGTCCCACAGCCGCTCGGGGGCGCCGAAATGGGACGCCGTCACATCTTCCGCAGCGCCGCCATCGTGGTCTCACAAAGTGACCTGGGAGCGTGGTGACATGTTACGGCCGGCGACCTACGCCCCGCTACTCAAGGGAGCCGACTTTGTAGTGCACAGCATGGGGATCTTGCTCGAGGCGGACTACAAGGGAGTGGTGCGTGGTCAGGAGTCGCCCATTTCCGGACTCCGCAAGGCCTTCGCTGCGGCTCCGCGGCCGGGAAATCCGCTCGAGCGCCGCGTCGGCGAGTCGGACGCCGACATACGGCCGCCCGAGACCCGCGACCAGCTCACGTACGAGAACATGAACCGCGACAGCGCCATCATGCTGGCCAAGGAGGCAGCCCGGGACAACGCGTCGGCGTTTGTCTATATCTCCGCCGCCGGAGGGGCGCCTGTGCTGCCGGCGCGGTACATTTCCACAAAACGGCAGGCCGAGAGCGCCATCGCGAGCGAGTTCCCGGGTATGCGGAACATATTTTTCCGTCCGCCTTTCTTGTATGACAGCTCGCGGCCCATCACGATGCCTCTGGCCGCCATGACCGGCATTGGCGCCGCCTTCAACGTAGCGACAGGCGGCATATTCAGCAACCTGATGGGCGCAGGCGGGGTAAAGCCCCTCCAGGTGGACATCGTGGCGGAGGCCGTTGTACAGGCACTTAGCGATGAGACGGTGAAGGGCCCTGTCGAGGTCTCCAAAATCGAAGAACTCGCCAATAAGGCATGGAGGAGCACAATGCCCTGATCGGTGTTCATTAAAAAAAAGGTAATATTACACACAAACATATAGACTGTACCATAACTCCTCTATACGCCGTCGGTATGCCATTTCACAGCCGTATCGTGTAATTGTGCCACGCCGGGAACATACGCCTCCCTTTGAGCCATTCCTTTGCACTCATATCCTAGTCCCGCGCTCGAAACTGTCCCGTATCTCGGCCGTGTACTTATTGTAGAAGCGCGCCAGCTTCTGGTTGAACTGCTTGTTCTGCTCATTAATGTAGGTGACGTCACCATCATCACCGTTCTGTGCCATGCGCTCCCGTCGCTTCCGTAAGCGTACCTCATCAGCCTTCTTCAAATCGGCGACCAGACGATCCACGGCGGCCTTGTCGGGCTTATTTTCGTGAAATGTGGTGGAATCGGCGGTCGAGTAGAAGCTACCGTCCTTATCTATCGCGATGAGCTCGCCGTCCTCCATCTCGACAATGTCCAGCCCTCCCGACGCCGCGGCCTTTTCGATGGCCTTCATCTTGTCCTTCCCGTAGCGCTCCGTGTCTGGCGGCAGGTTCTGCAATTGGCGCTTGTACACCTTGTTACTCTCGGCGCGGTCGTCCTGGAAAGCATTGTTGTCGCGCCGGTGCGCCTTTTTCTTAAGGCGCTTGTCCCATCGTTCGCTTTCTTCTATCGTCCAGTCCCACGCTCGCTTACGCTCGAAGTCCCCGCCGCCCTCCTCGGTCTCGGCCTTCAGCAGCTTATGTGCGGCAATGTCGCGGCGCCGGTGCAACGCCGTCAGAGCCGAAGGGTCCGTAGCCAACCTTTTGGATTCTTTCGTGGCTTCTTCGAGATTCTGGTTGGAAGACGTCTTTGCGCGGGCCTGGAGAGCGCGGAATCGTGCCAATCTGTCGTTGGTCTTGGCAGCCGCGTCCGTCTCTGGGTTTGATGATGGTGCCGCGACTCCATTCGACGTAATGTCCCCTGGCTCGTCTGTATTTTGGCTGGTAGTCCCCTCGTTGTGGCCCTCAGGCGACATATCTTGGCTATTATCGGTTGGTTGTGCCGACTCTTGATGAATGGGCTCTTGCGTGGTGCTCTCCTCTGAGGCTGGAGCCGTCTTTCTCCTCTTTGCTGGTGGCATAACTTTAAGATATTGAGGGAAACTGTCAAGATTTCGACAGGTGCGTTGGTTTATTAGGGATTGAGAGACTTCGTTCAGTGTGTACCAAATTGATCGCGTGTGACGTTTTGCGCCTTGATGGTTGAGCGTTTGCTTGATGCTATCTAACAGCACTAGGTGAAGTTGGAATTACTTACTTAGGCATTGGCAGCCTCAGCTAGCGGGATATCTAGGTAAAGAGCTTATGTATCTAATGAGAACATGCATTTATGCTGGTTTATTCGTACCTGCTTAGTGTAAGCATAATATGGGTCTTTAGGACTACCCACCTAGGTACGTACGTATCTGAAGAGCCTCTGTTCTGCGCTGTATTTTAAGTCGCCCTCACATAGTATTATAGCCGTTACCTAAGAATAGAAATACAGCTGGAGAATAGGGTAAATGATCCGTAGTCAAGGTACTTAAGTAGCAGGTAAAAAACTCAACTCATCCGTCATAAAGCCGCTACTAACACTTTTCTAACAAGCTTGCCAAACGCCGTGACACCTAAAGCTGCCTAAGTACCTAACCTCATAGAGCAGAGACGGGATGAGCAATCATTCTTCACTACCGTAGCCTATATTCCATGGCTCACGCCTCACGCTGCAGCTCTGCTAGAGAGATGAGTTTAGGTACGATGTGATAGATTATTAGTTACGCGCTCTTTTGGACAGGATTTTAGTTTATCTATTATATTAAACATGGGTTGAAATGGAAATCAGGGGCTTAAAGTCGATGTTAAACTGGTAATCGGTACTTATAACTATCCTAATTAAATCTTATTTTTTATAATACTTGAAAGACATCCAGCCTTTTAAATTTAGGTAGGAAACAGAGCTGGAATATTTGTACCTATCTAGGTACCTTTATATGCTGCTGGCTTTAATAGACAATGATATGTACACTACTTACTTACCCATTATGGTATGTCGATGCCTGGTAACAAACTACCTAGGTATCTAAGGTTCACAGCTTATCGCCCCACATTCAACTGATGTTACCCCAGAACCTAGGTATTATCTATCTGGGGTTCTGAGTCGTATATATTTGATACTTCATATAACTAACATACTTGTATATGCTACCTATTTGCGCCGTTCGCGAATCCCGAGCGGCGTTTCGTTTCCTTTACGATGATACCTTTTTTGTGACCACGAGGGGTGTTCACACTCTATTTTCCGCGCTTATACCGAAACACCAGTTCATCTCGCCAAGATGCAACGGCTCCGTAGTCCGTTGCTTTTCCAGACGCTCCCAGCGAGCGCGCGATTATGGGAATGCCAGAGGCGACACATCCGCCACCACAAGGGACGCCAGAAACGGCGAACCGAAGGCCCCCTGCGAAACACATACCCTACGTTCGACATCTCATCTCTCCTCCTCGACCTCGATGCCGAAGGCGCCAGGGGTGTGCGCAACTTTGACTCCCAGCTCGACGGTGTGCCCAGAGAAGGCGGCGTCTGGAACGAGCGCGAATTGCAGCCCATAAAAGAACGCATTGCCGATTTCGAGAGGGCATATCGGGAATCTGACTCCAAGTTCAAGTCCCTATCCGCTGATAGATTCCACCCACTGCATATTAGCGACCTAGATTTCCTCGCTGCCGCCCTGTTTGGTCAACCCAATGCTCCTGGTACCGCGGCCCGTTCAAGGTCCAGTGCCAGCAGCCCAGTCTCGTCATACGAGGGCATGCTCGACTCCGCTCTTGATATGAATGGGATACCACGCTCTACACGGGTCAACACAGAGAGCACTATAAAGTATATGCTTCGTCGCCGAGCGGTAGCCCGTGAGGTGTCCCCAGAGCCTGGCGACGAAACGTCACCCCGCTTGACTTTCGATAAATATCGAACCTTCTCCGAAATCGATCGGCTTGTCACGAGGATGATACAAACCCCAGAGGGCTGCCAGCTACTATCGAGCGCAAGCGACGAGCTCCACGCGTCCCTCGTCGGACTCTCAGATATGAAGCCCATCCAATTATTATCACTCCTAAACAACGTGTTGATAAATTTAGACCGCCATGGTCTACATGTCTCTGCTAAGCTGTATGAGTTGGGAATTTGGACTGCTCTTAAATTCCAAGCCATCGCAACAGCACACCGGTACATCACGAGAATGGTCGCTCGTGGTTATCACAGCGAGGAGTTTATGAGGTCCATCTTAAACCAACTCTTGGAGAGCTCGATAGCAACATCCCATTTCATTTCTTACCAATTCCAGTTGAACCCCTCGAGTCGGCTTGGGATGGTATTCTCTCTTTTGACAGGTTATGTGCCGGGCGAGGAAAAGTCAGCGGTCTCTCTTCGATCTTTCGTAAACCGCAAAAGTCCCAACAGCTTTCGTCTATATATTCGGTGCTTAGCACGCCTTGGGGCCTTTAGGACAATATGGCATGAATGGCACGCAGCAGACTCGAAGGTACAAGGCATCGGCGCTGATGCACGTCGACTTTCCGCCTTCACCGAAAACGGCTATTTCGTAGTGGCAATGCTGGAGGCTTTAGCCAAGAATAACGACATAGGAAATCTGATCAAATCGCCTGAATTTACGAATGTAACTGGAAATTTCCGAGAAGATTGTCAACTCGATATGTCCGCTATTTCAAAATGGGCAGATACACTTGCCTCACCAGAAAACAGCATCGGGGAGTACACCTCTACCACCATATTTGCAGCAAGACAAGAAATATTACGCAAGATATTTGAAGGGAAGCAGATGCAGAGCGCGTTTCCTGCTATACAGACATTGTTCACGCAGATCACCTCTCCCCGATGATCAATCCTGACACCTTGTGAGAATACATCTGCCTATTGACAATCTCCAGCTTTGCCAAATAGCTTCACACCAGCGAATCCGCATTCCAGAGCTATTGTCATATCTAATATAGTATATCCACAGACGGTGTGCTGAGAAACGTATCTACACAGAGTATAGTTCTCATAGAAGTCGTCCGCCGTGGACAAGACCACGATGCGCGACATCGTTATGGGTCATATATAGCCTTTAGGCGCCCGAAGCCGAGCCTGCCGTCGCTCGTAAAGACTACAACTACGGGATTTTCACGATACACCAGAGCTCATCTCAGCGGAAATCACCACCCCCAGACTCAACTTCCCGCAGCTAGCGATCCAAATGGGGCCTGTCTGAAAGGAGGAAACCAAATAGCACAATCACCAATGAAGCCATAGCCACATTTCAGAATCCCTAGAATTGAAGGAGCGAGCAAAATTACTAGCAGAAGGTCCATTTTTGAATAATATTTGAAACCAGCTGGTCATGGCGAGAGTTGAGAAGACAAATAGACATAGGAAAAGCCATCCGCATGACAGGAGACACCCCGGAACGCCGTGTGTGAACGGTGACTCTGGCCTAGAGCTTCGGTGCTACCGGCCAATGCATAGTCTGGCCATGAATCACCAGAACATCTCCTGTGGATGCGCTGTTGCTTACTGCAAGTACAAGTCTGTACCTCTTGAGCCCACAAGGATGAATTGACCGTTGCCTAGGGTTTTCAACGTGATGGAGTAAGTTATTTACGAAGATAATTAGTAATTTCTCCACGCGAACGACGGCTTCATCCCTCTATCACTTTAACCTGCTTGACTTCCTTCAGGAGTTGCTGGGGGTTGATATAAAATCAATAAAATTGAATCCCGCCGTGCCACGGATCATGATAACCATATCTCTTCGAGGCAGTACTCTCCTCTTCGCTAGTCTTCACACGATTCCCACTTACCGCTAGAAGTCAGAACCCTAAGCTCCTAGCTAAACAGAGCCGAAGTCTCCTCGCGCTATTGCCGATGGCTTCCATTTGAGCGTTGAAAGTCGCCATCTCGATTCGCCCAAGGAATAAGTGTATCAATCCCAAACCCCCGGCTGAGGACACTAGCCCGATGCCGGTCTGTATACGTGTGCCCATTCGCAACCAACAACCAAAACCCTCAACTAGCCTAGGAGCCCAGTCGCCGTTTCGCTCGTCGACCCATCTCAACTCACATGGCCGTGATCGGGCCGTATAAGAGCGCGTAACGAATGGTCGGCGAAGATGTCCTCGCAATTGGCTCGTGTCGCGCCTTATCAGTCATCATCTAGGTAAAATAGCAACAAAGCCTAAAAGTAAAGGCCAGGACGGCCGCCCCCGCCCCGTTGGCTCGGGCGAGGTCGGAATCCTTCGCCTCGGAAAAGTAGGGGATTAGGGAAAGTCGTTCAGTTCACCAAGGAAATAATTGGCGCGACGGAAAAGCCCCATGGCACCCACCGGAAGGGAAACTGCATCGATAGGTAGCGCTTGTGAGGCTAGATAACCTAGACAGATAGCAGCCCAACCCGCCGATGCCGGAGCTTTGTCCCCTCCAGAGAGACGCGCCGATCTAGTTTATCTTCAGATAAAAAGAATTACTACGACTCGTGGACATGCCGAGGAATTGGCGTTTTCTTATCCTCAACCCTATTTTAAATAAATAGCCATGATAAGAGTGCCATTCGCCCGAGACGAGTGGGCCATGGAAGCAATGCAGGCTTAGGCCTGGGGTTGGAAACGATCAATCCCACGCGGTGTCAGTGCCTGGGTGTCAGTGCCCGGGTACCAGCGTCTGGGTGTGTCCGTGTCTGGGTGTCAGTGCCTGGTTGGCAGGGCAGGAGTAACGGCAGTGCCGAACCAGTCCCCGGAGCCAATTCAAAGTATAGGCCGGCCTCCAGGTTTTTAAGCCGGTGAATACATACATGCTTTTACTTATCAAATGCAAGCAGAAGTAACAGCCGCAGCCCGTATACCGGGGGAGGGTAGGGGGGCGAGACCGTATGCCAAGTTTTTTTGCCTTCCACCGGTATCTTCTTGTCGGACTCGCTGGGTATTTTTGGCCAAACGAGAGTTTTAGATTCGGGCATATCACAGCAGCGATGATGACAGGTACGGCATCTTATTCCTGCGCTTGGCAGCTATACCCCAACGCCTGGTTCTTCCGGCTGGTAGGAACCCTTCCCCCTCTGAATACAAATCTGGAAACCTCGCCAATGGTTAGGTGTCACTATACCTTCTCCTCCATGTGAGGCCACCTCGCTCATCGTTCCCTGCTGATTCGTAGGGGGTTATTTACCACCCGGCACTCGTACAAAGTAGTAGCAGCGGGAATCCGCGACGCGACGGTCAAAGCCGAGGGTACCAGCATACCAGCATATGTACGTGAGGCCATTCATAGAGTGATCAGCAAGGTAGCAACATAATTATTTGCCTTTGGGTGTCATTGGGCACGCACGGTGAAGACACCATACAAGTAATATCAGGCGCATACGGGGAAAGCAATTGGGATGGACGTGCGTGCAGGACGTGACACAGCAGCAGCTGGAGTGCGAGGGCGTAATGGCACCCCCCAATGGCGAGTGGGAATGAAATGCCACCATAGCATTAACGTATAATATATCATCCCGCTCGTCCACAGACAGAGCGAGGTGCATGTATACGTGCCGAAAAGGGTCGATCGCGAAATGCCGCCCCTAGGATCGACTTGTCGTGGCAAGTAAGCTAACCCGGGGTGTCTATCATCGATCAATATAGGAAGAAAATAAATGATAAATCAAACTCTCCTAGGGTCCGGGATGACATCGTTACACGCTTGCACTCCTCGGTGTGCATCATAAGTAAGCAAAGTGCCATGCGAAACCGGAGGCTCAACTTTATCCCGCGACATGTCAGCCGGATAGCGCGATACGGCATACTACAGACTTGATCATAGACTTAACAACATCCGACTTGGGAATGGATATACTAGGCATGTAGGCGATGTATGCGATGTATGCGATAGGGGTGCTCGAGCTGCTGAGTCACCTTCCTGAGATATCAAGATAGGGTCGTGTTATTCTCGCTTCACCTCCCGGAACACGGCAGAGATATAGAAAGGTGGCAAGAGACATCGTGATGCCGAGCTGGCCCGCCTCGTCCCACGCATCGACTGGCGAGCCGTACAATTGGCTCCTGGGGGGCATGCCTGCTCATGAGATCCCACCTCCAAGACCATCCCAAGGTACCCTACGGCGAAATGTGAGGTTGAGGTGTGAACCTGGTTGGTACACTGGTACATCTACATCTCGTAGTGTACACTGGAATGGTGCCCCCACGGCCTAAGGCCTTGGAAGCTTATTCCGAGCTGGTATGGACTCGGTTTCGCTCGGGAGCGGAACCGTTATTATCGGGAACCATCGTCCCGTCTGCTTCCCAGCTCAGCCCACTCACTACCTCATGGATTCTAGATCGCCATGTAACCCCGGCCATGACAATACCTAGGCGGATAATAGATAAGTACCCTATCGAATGTGGTACGACAGGCCGGTAAGCGCTCTCGGTCTTGATAAGCGTTTTATCCCTGGGCTCGAGGGGCGCGAGGGACTGGGGTACCTGCAGGATCTCAGAAGTCGGGAAGTTGACAGATGGCTCGCTAGCATCATCTTGCATACCTACCGTTATATTGCATACATAACGCGATGCCGATATTCATCACTGCAGTTTAGCGCAGTGGGAACCGGCGGGGGAGGATTGAACAGTACACCACACTACGTAGTATACCAGGCATGTCACCAGGCAGTGCACAAGTAAGTAGGTAGGTAGGTACACTACTCGCCCGCCTCTCGATCTGAGAAGGATTCAATCCTGGCGGCGATATCTCCATCGAATTCCATGCACCCCGGCCTCTTCCGTACGACGTCCTCGAGGCCCATGGACAGGTTCACTATGCCCCGGACCTCGAAGCCCCGAGGTGTACAGAAGTGTGATGGCCTACGAGATCCATTGGCTCAGGAAAGGCTATATCGTACCGTGCCATCGTGACCAGCGAGTAGGGTCGTATGCCTTTAGCAAGCAATAAAACATGACAATATGACAATATGACAATATGACAAGATGACAAGATGACAACATGATGATATCTTTTGTATTACCTGTGTACAGCGAATTCCGCCTGCTTGAAGAAGCTGATAGCGAGGTCGTGTGAATGGGAACAAAAATCCGCCGGTGTAGACCCTGACGATCATATCTGGACTCGCGGCGCAATGCTAAGGCTGCTACGTACATGAACGTGGTAAGAAGGGTCATCGGTGCTTTTCAGTAGGTACCTTACCTACTGGGTAAATCATGGGATAAAGCTTGGGAAGCTGAAGACCCAGATAGGTTACAATTGGAGACAAGATGTTCTATTTACCCATCTTCTCAGAGGCCCCTCCTCAAGAGAGGCGACGATAGCAAATGTGCATCATGCGTCGCCATGAACGTTCACCAGGATCATCTCAGGTATAAGCAGCAGAAGGGCATCGACACGAATATCAACTGGCGAGCTATGTTAGCCTCGTGCCGCTGGCCGCTGGCCGCTGGTGACATACAAGTACCTACCTAGTTAGTGGTCACCAGAGACGGACCGAAAACAGGGGCAGGATGGGGGGGTGCCACATTCCATGAACAATGGTGTGATGATTGTGATTGTTCACTCACTCATATAAATAAATATTCTTTCGCGCAGACAGACGTATGGATGTATACTTGTAGACGTGCCTAGATAGTCGCAAGATAGTCGCAAGATATTCCACCAATATGAATACCCTACGCAGAATTCATGCGCGTTATCGCTGATAATCAGCCTTGGCCTCGGCGAAAAGGTTGGCTTGTTTGTGCGAGCCGAATTGGTAAAATTGGTAAGTTGGACTGACTGACTAACTACCTACCCGGGTAATTGAAGCATTGTTCGTGTCTGCACATACGCAATAACGCAACAACGCAATAACGCAACAACGTAATAACACAACAACGCAATAACACAACAACGCAATAACACAACAACGCAATAACACAACAACGCAATAACGAGAAAGCCTTGTCAATGCAACACATACCAAGTAGCAGATTGCAAGCTGATGACAAAATCCGCGTCGCATAGGTTTCTAATAACACCTTCTCGCTATTATCATTCCACACAACGTCGTGTCTCGGGTCGGATCTTGCTTCTATAGGCAGGGATTCGGGGTCGGCGTGGGATGACGGGAGGTGGTGGTGTCGAAAGAGGCATGCCGAACGGCCAGGTCACAGCCCAGCCAGGTACTCAGGAGTAACACCATGGTTTCTCGGCAGGCCTACCGTGCAACCCGGTCGGGACAGCGTACCTCACCTCGGCAACATCGTCCTATCCCACGAGGAGTGCCCCAACCATGCAGGCTCGCAGTTGATTAAATCATATAGCTGTCGAGGCCTGCTTTATCATGGCTGAAACCCCCCCCCACGATCTGCTCGTGGAGGAGGAGCCATGGCCGGTCCGGTGCGCACGGGGACGGAAAGGGCAACGATTCACGTTCGCAGCAACTTGGGAGGAGGAGCTGCACAACATCGCCAATGCTTGCAATGCTCGGGGGTGTCTCACATCGAGGCCGTGGTAGTCTGCCCAGCGGGAAGGCGGAATTTGCGCAGGTAAACAGACCAAACGGGGAGGATGGGATGATGAGCTGGGGCAGATGTTGGTGGTGGTGTGCCAACCTTGGAAACATGGAAGTCCTGTGTGAATGAGGCGCAGAGGCGACACAGCTGGATGGCTCGACAGACACACCACACACAACAACACAACACACGCCAACCATACCAACCACACCAACCACACCAACCATACACCACACACACAATACATGGTACGCACACACAATACGCACGCACATACACACCCACGAATCTCGGTGGCTGGTCGGATCTTACATGGATCATTGGTAGTGGTTAATAATGGGATGCCTTCTAGGAAATCTCCAGGGCTCCCATTTGAGGTCTATTGGTCATGGATAGATGCATTATGCCTTTCTGCCTGTCCCCCCGCTGCCTTGGCCGGGCGCGCTACTGAGCCATGATGTTGTGTCCTAAGACAACTCCAGTCCATTGGGGTCTGTACACTATATATACCAACTACCTACCTCTCCCTACAGGCATTCAATCTACTACTCCTCTAGTAGGTACCTAGGTAGTATCACTGTAACTACCCTCCTTATCAGGTACCTAGGGGGAAGGTAGATACCTACCCACCTACCTAACCTACCTACCTACTGTAGATTCAAGCACATACCCAGGTCCTAAGGACAGGCATGGATGTATGCACTAGGTATGTATGTAGTTATGTATGTATGTAGTGTTCTTTTCCCCCAGAGAAGTGGGGAAAGGCGCAAAAGGGGGCTTGTGGGGAACGTCAATCTAGGCCGATGCCGTTACTAGAAATAGGTTGGTAAGCCAGCTAGCGATCAATTCAGCGCTCATCATCCTCCGTTCAATCCTGCAACCTCTGCATTAGCTATCATCGCAGTAGTAGTGTAGTAGGCAGGTAAGGTAGGTACCTTAGGTAGGTAGTTAGGTAGTTAGGTAGTTAGGTAGGTAGGTGCCTACATACTTACTTACTTACCCAAGTACCAAGGTTGGCGGCAGGCTGGGCCAGGCAAGCTTCCCAGCTGCCTTCCTTGCCTTTGCCCATCGTCCTCAAGATCTGGCGAGGTGTCGACGTAGTGTAACCGAGCCGCATGGTAGGCGGGGTTAGTGCTATGGAGCCAAAAAGACGGGTCAGGTAAGACCCTCAATGCCGTAGCTAAAACGTGCTCGAACTGGTGGATGAGGTGATGAGGCCAACCACACCAGTGACGGCAGCGGACGCGGAGGGGCAGAGCAGGGCAGGCCAGGCCACGGATGGAGGGAGCAGGCTGAACATTGGCGGTTTGATTGGATCGCCGCTGGTCGTGTTTTGACGTCGCCATCATGGCCCAAAAGCACAGAAAGTTATACCCTTGTGAGCTCGGAGAACCCTGCAGGCCCCAGACGTCCGATGCTGCTGAGCTGCTATCTTGTAGTCACACAATTACCTAATAATTTTGGTGCGACGACCGATGAGTAAAGGGGGTCTGGATCTGGAGGGGGTGAGAAAAGGCACAAAGCATACTGTACAGCAAAACCTGAAGTCTCAACCAATCTGCTGTGAGGAAGACGTCCGTGTTTGGAAGGATGGCCAAAATAAGCCCCTCTTGTGTCACACCTCCCACCCACTATGTATGTCCGCTAACGTGACCAGTGGATACCTAGCAGGGACTACATACCTACCTGTACGGAACTTATCCTGTGCTGTACATCCCGCAACACACTGTCGCCAGGTAACTACAACACCTAGTACCAGCAGCCAGTAGATTGATGAGGAAAAAATCTAAGAACATTCCCGGAACTCTGTCCCTCTTGACACGGAGGCTGTATGCCTCTACGGCTTTTTACTGTTTTCTTTTTATTTAATTGTTTAGTTAACTAACTAGTTAGGTAGTTAACTAGTTTATTTTATTTTAGTGTAGTGCATTCAAGCGAGGGACTAAAGGGGCTGAATGCCTCATATGATTACACGGGTTTTGGTTACAATCTATGCAAGTCAGTCTCTATGCGCCCTTGTCTGTTTTCGCCATCATATTGTCTCGGGCATATTCACGGATACTAAGTATATGATATATCTCGGCAAATACTACACTCATTTGACTATTTTATAATCTTTACGAGTAGGCGCTTCTGAGATTTGTAGAACGGTGTAGATAGCAACGGGTTGCTAGCAAAGCACCTATCCTGACCGGATGCATGTTCGTCTTGCCGCGACTAGACCGATCCCTAAGTGCGCGGTGCTCTGGGAGCCTCCCGGTGGATGCGGGTGGGGAGGATGCGAGCCTCACCGCGCCGTGATATGTGGCACCGAGGGAAATCCTCAAGTCCACCAGCAGAAAGAAGTGTGATAATGGAGAATTAGGTGGATGGGCGCCTACGACGGATCAAAAGTGAGGGCTGAGGGGCACGGACGGAGCTTCCTCGACCGGGACGACTTGATGATAGTCAACATAAACCACCTCCAGGGTTGCCTGGCAGATAGATAGACGAACAGCCATCTAGCCTTTTCCATGACCTACCACTTACGGCACTTACATAGGTAGGTACCCGTGCCCGAACTCCATCACACAGCCTCGCATATTAACGACTCATCCTATTAATGGTATATGAACGTTGGATATTATTATGCTACCAGCGGGACAACCGTGCACCAATGCCGAAGCAGGCCGGTTGGGCAAAGCATATCTACGAGATGTGCCTAGGGTAGCACTACCCGAGGTGCCTACCTACCTAGGTATATTGAAAACTAGAAAACTAAAGAAGATGTCGCAATATGCAATTTAAAATTTTTTTACCGGGGTTTCTTTTTTTTTTTTTTGGCCTCATGTTGACTTCCTGAGTAAATTCTCACCTAGGCTCCACTGCAACCCTATTGACTTAAAGTGGCCCAGTTAAAACTACCAAGTTACGCTAGCCCCAGACGGAACGTATAATACCAGCCAACGAGCATCTTTATGCGAACCCGTGCGCAAGGTGTTTTCATTTCAGCCAACAAAGCTGTATTATTACGGCCCACAGCCCTGAGATCACGAACGGCAATCAGGGTGAAAGAAGTAAAATTTTCTTCTTCGCTTTTTTAGTATTGTATTTTCTATATCTTACTCATCCAAGCCATGCGAAAAGTTTTCTGCTCGCCCCATACAAATGAATTCGGCACTGCGTATCTCACTGTTGGCTGATTAATAGGCTGGTGTGTGTAGGTGTGATTGAGCCATCCCGCCAGGTCCGTTTTCGGCTTTCTGTTCGCTGCAAACCACCTTGTCGGACAAATACCAGGCAAAGCACACTAAAATTATAAAAGTAGATATCGTATCCTGCTTTCGTAATATTAAAGTGCAAAAAAAAAAAAAAAAAGGTTAAAAATTTTTCGGGTGAGAAGAGTCATCGCCAATCTAGCTCCTTGATAGGCTCTCAATTGCTACCTCCATAATACAGTATTTCCTCTGTCCGCCTTTTTGGGATGTTATTGTTGTACCTGGTTGGTTAAGGTAGCTAGTATGGTCGCTTATTCGTCGCCCCTCCCTTCCTAACATGTTACCTATCTATCTAGTACTTATTAGACTTATCAACAACATACTGGAGGTAAGGAGGTATTACGAGTACATGTAGACCTAGGCCGACTAGCCGTGCTAAGTCACTGGCCTAGAGAGATAGTACCGACATGTATACACGCACCTATACCCACCCGAGCTGCATGGATTGACTGCAACCTGCACTATCACTGTCCCTATCCTCGTTACCTACGGTTCTAAGCCCCCCAAAACGCCAACCATTAGGTCAGACAACAAAGTGGGCGACAAGGTAGGTAGGTAGGCACACTAGGTAGTTATGTACCATCCTTTTTTGTGTAGGGGCCCTAGATACTGTCCTGCGGTGGCAGTCTGTAGTATATTATCGTTTCCTGCCCGCTTGGCCGAGGTTTCCCTCCTCTCGCTTCCTCACCCATCAGTCACACCGAGTTGGATTCTTTGCCCCTTGTTTGTGTTTCTATTCTCGTGTCTCCATTATTGCGTCTCCCCGCACTGCCCTCGGCGCTGTCGTCTAGAATAGATAACGAGATAGACCTTTGCATTGGCACATCAGCACATCTACTACATCAGCGCATCGACATCCGCACATCTGCATTCATACATCTACATCCGTACATCTACATCCGTGCATCATACTACTATCTCAGCCACCAAGCCCGTGGTCGAGTCACTCTGCCGTACCTTGCCCGAGAGAGGCCGGTCACTCTCCTCCGCCTCCATCGCCCCAGATATATCTATCTCAAACTATCTAAGAGACCCCCAAATCTAAACTCCGACTAGCCAGCACCGGGCCCGAGTTAACCACCACCTACTCCCACCACCTACTACCACCAAAACCACCAATAACACCAATACCACTTAACGCCACTTCTGCTGCACCTGCTTCTGCTTTTACCACAGTACCTACTATTTATTCTCTAACAACGGCATATACTGCCACATCCCCGTGCTGTGTTGATACCACCAGGATCTTTTATACCCATCCGTTTGATTCAGAAGAGCCCACGTGCTGCTTGGTTCCGATCCACGCCCCGGCTAGCGGGCTCCATATCACCGTCAAATCGTCATATCACGGAATTACGTGGTGCTTGACACTCATATCACGGCATACTACGCTACATCGTCGAATCCCCATACTTTTTTTTTTCCTTTTTCTTTGTGTATTCCGCCTTGACATGAAAAGGATTCCTCGCCTACATCCTCCTTACCGTCTTTTATTACCCATGCCAATTTCAAAGCACGAGCATTGACCGTCTCCATCACCTACCTACATCCCCACGGTCTACTTCAATACCCTAGGCGATTGGCCAGCCCCATCATCAATCCGGGGTATAATTCAACTTGGTTCCAAAAAGCAATTCCCGGGACAGCAATCCCCACAACATCCGGGACCCAAGCAACAGTCCAAAACTCGGTCTCTTCCACTACATATTCGGCGTCCCCGCTCTCCTAGTTGATCAGGGGATACTCACGAGACAGCAACCCAACTTCGCAATTTCGATTCAGTCCGGTCACTCTCATCTGTAGCTAGACTCGCTCTTGGGTGCTCTTTGCCTTCGGTGCCAACCGAGACGAACCGGACTTCAACACTCATCTTAACGTTGTCATAGGGCTTAAAGACTCAAGTCACCTACAGCCCCAATGCATCACCATCGAAGGAAGTCGGGCCACACCTCGACGAATTCGTCCATGACGGATGTACGCAAGAGCGGCGTTGCCGCAGATTCTTCCCGGTCACGACGGCCACAGACCTTGGCCCGAAAGTCAACCCCTCAGACACTACAGAAGCTAGGCAAGAGCCCCCGGGATCGTGAGAGGGAGTGGGTGGAAGAGCAATGGGTTGAGGATGAGCGGGAGAGCTTTCCACAGTTTTGGTACGTTTTCGCCTTTTGCGTGATCATGCTCATGTTCGATATGCCGTTTGCCCTCCCCGAACTCCGGATGGGAATTTCTTCTCTCGGCGCCACCTAGAGGGGCGAGTGTGCTTACAGGCCGGTATCCCTCTAAAAAAGAACCCATGCATGCCAAAAGCGCCTCGTCTGTAAGCTGCATCATCACATGGGATGTGTAGCTGACAGGCCGGGCCCACGTTTTTATGTGGTAGCTCGGTTTCCGTTCCTGCATTACCACACATTTCGAATTGACCGGTCCGGCCTATTATTCTGCTTGCTGACTAGACCACTATAGCATGACCTGTGAGAAACAATTCATCGCGCAAGATGAGAGGTTTCTGTATTGTTCCGAGGCGTAAGCCGTTCCCCAGCCCGTCAATAACATCAGCACAAGCTACTTACACGCATGTTCAGGTGCCGTAGGCATGACCAAAACGTGACAACATCGTCACATCCATCAGTTGGTGTTTATGGCGGCTATGGCTCGGCGAGTCTGCCATTTTATACCTCTGGAAACCCAGAACCCCGAGACATTGTCCCTCGGGCATCACCATCTCGCCCCAGTTCCACTTATTTCTCTCCTCCCACTACTCCCACAAGTTCCCAATATACTAGCGCCGTCTCGGCGTTGAGATCGCTGAACCAACGCCCTCCAAGCCCTCCATCTCCGGTATCCATGAGCTCTGGAATCTGGCCCTTTACACGTAGTGCTGCCACCAGCCCTGGCTCATCCTATACACAAGCCCCCAGTGTTTATCCCTCGACGTACGATGGTGCCTACCAAGCCTCTACCTACAGTTATGCTGGTAGCGGCATGGTGGCGCCGGATCGGCCGCTACCGACGAGAAACCCCTCCGCCTATTCACGGCCCCAGAGCATTGAGCTCGTGACTCCGATGATCAGCCGTTATTAGATGAGAGCATACCTCCGCGGGCAGGACCAGGCCAGATTGCCCATGGGTATCTATCGCGCTGTGTCCATTATAGTGCTGCGTTGGTTTGGTCTAGGCATCGATGGGTAGGCTCAGGTCCGATGCATGCCTTCCCAGTCTAGCCTAGGCTGGAAACCGGGCTTGAATCCTCATCCTCGGGTCCAATTGCGAGACCCCCTGTTGCGTTAGCAAAATGCGGGGTGTCGCTTCGATGTCCTTAATTGGAATATCGAAGTCCCTCTCCCCACGCTGTCGATAACGACAGACGAGGACGCGGGATGAGTGACCATACTAGTGAGCATGGCTGCACCCGAACCTTGTTCCCAAGGAATTGGAGCAAGGAATTCCGCATGACGACTGTTGTAATAATACTCGCTTACGGCGCGTTGCGTCCTGTCACTTCGGTGCTACCTTACCTAGGTGTTCAGGTCACGACGACGGGGACTAAGCCGGACTTCTCTCCGTCACATAGTTGGTATAGTTTTCCACACCATAATTCTTGTCTTTTTGTTCCTGCATTGGCTATAGGTCGTTTGCAGCAGATACCTAATACCGCCATCCCCCCTCACTTGATGAATGAACATACCGAATGCATATAGAAAGCGTCCATATCAACAATGATGAACACCGGTGGCGCAAAATCGATTGATTAGGCTCAGGAGTTGTAATACGCGGCGGAGTAACATGGTCCGTTGTTCTTTTCGGGAAGACTCTTTTACCAGATCCATCAAATTGGCGGTTTGTTTGCTTACTTCTCCTTACGTGTACTCATCAGCATTTACAGACCATAAGGGTAGCGAACGAATTTTTACATGAATACATAGTTATTGTCCAGGAAAAACCCAACAGAATCCCAATCAATTATCAACAATGTCCGATTTCCTCTCTAATAACCTGTGCAGCTTCTTTTTTTTCGCTTCCTTTTACTCTTATTTTTATTTCTTTCTTTACCAAGGATCCTAACGTTGCATCTTACGTCCCACGCTCTCTTGTTCTCTCAGTAAATGGGCAACACAGCGAAACTCACCACACACGATACGCCGACCCGGCTTGCGGGCATGTTCGTGCTCCGTACTTGGGGAGCGGGCGGATGCCATAGAGATAAGAGAGACTTAGCCATTGCCGCGGCGCGGCAACGGTGCCTTATCACCACTACCACCTCCCCCATTGCTCCCACTACCACCACGTATCACCATTATTGTCACTATTATCACTCAAGTAACAAGCAATACCCGATCAGTTTTATTAGTATGATACTAGATACCCACAGAAAGAAGGACGGGATCCTTGAAACCCTTCCAATCGATCAAAACCGGTTCCGAGAGGTGGGGCGGCAAGGCACAAAAAGTTGGATATCTGGGGTATCTCTATCAGACTAACGCTGGGTGTGGAGTTCGCCGGCGTCATAGTGCTGGGTAGTGCGCGAGTTACAATATGGATGATATATATGTATGGGGCGAGATGGATCTGTCTACATACTTGTATGTAGGTACGAATCCTGTTAGCCGCAGGGTCCCTCCTGTCCAAGATACAGTTGGCATGTGTGTACCTACATATGTATGTAGGCATGTCAAGACCCCGACTCTGCATTACCGTAATACCCTCAAGGTACCCGTGGGCTTTAAAAAAAGTCCACGCGTTATTGCAGCAAGGGCTGGATCACTCGCTGCCTCGGTTTCTCTCTCCAGCTCAAGGTTCAGCCCGTCTTCCTTGGTCCCTGTTTTACGTCATTGCAACGTCGGCTGACGCAAGGTACGCACGTAAGGGAGCGCGCCCTCGGGAAGGGGACTCGGGTTGTTGGGATCCTGATTGCTCAGGGCTCATCGCGTTTTACAGGTCCCCGATGTCGGGTTCCGCTCCTCGAATGGGAAGCACGTTTTTATGACCCTCCTTGCTTATGTGTGCGTGCGTGTGTGTGTGTGTGTCTCTCCCTCTCAGTGTTTTCTTGGTGGGTTTTTCTCCCTTCTGCCAACGAGTCCTACCCCGGCAGACATAACATGAGATTCAATAGTTAACATTCGAGCAGGTGATTGGTTCATGGGCCGCTCTTCGGAATCTTCGCGCGTTGTTCGTAAAGAAGCGTCGCGTAGACGGCAATGTCCGCGCTGAGAGGAACACCGATATCCCCGGTGTCCCACCCCGGATCTGCCGGTGTTTCGTACTATACATACACTGCGGTACGTTAGTCTACACTAGTAGCGGGCTATAGGTGCATAGTTTACAAATCAGGAAGGTAGTAAAGTCCTTGGGTAGGTCTATAGGCTTTGATTGCAGCTGTAAGTTCTTCTAAATAAAGGAGCCGTAAATCAACTGGATCGTCGGGATGTGGGAGCGAGGGGACGAACACAAGAAAGCTAGCGTGCTCATTTGCTCTCCAGGTATTCCCTTTAACTACCTAGATAAGGTGCTCTTCGGAGGATTCATAGTGCCTCGGCTCAAGTCCAGTTATAGCCATGCCGTGTTCAGAGCCAGTTGCGGGGCAACTTCACAGCCCCTCGAAGTCGTTATCTCCAACAATCGAGGGTGTCCGGACTAAGACGGTCAAAAGCTTGGATGATCGACGCGTAGATCGATGAATGGTCTGGCTTCGACCAAGATTGACGCTGCAGTGTGGCACGATCTCTTCTAGCCGCCCCCGCTTCTGCTTCTCCATAGGTATACGGAGTAGATGGGTAGAAGCACGAGTTTGGCGCCATGTGAGGTTGACCAAACCCCCATCCGGGAGTTTTCATGACCGATATCTCTAGTTAAACAAGATTAGCCCCCACAGCCTCAAGAGGGGAAAGAGCAGAGCCCTTGGTGCGCGGTTAATATTCGCCGGTTGGGATTGTGCCTCCATCCACTATTTCACCGTATGGAGCTCGCCTCCTTTCTCTGATTGGACCAGGTCCGAGCACATTGACCCATGCCGGCGTGAAATGCGATAACGTGAGCAGCGGGATAAGAGGAGTAGAGCAGGTAGCAAGTAGTAGAGTCGTACCATCTCGAAGCAGTCGGCTCGGCATTTGGAGTGTCTGGTTCAAGCCAAGTAGGAGGAGGAGGCACCGAGCAAAACCGACTCCGACTCGAGATCACCGCTTTCAGGGACCATATGATGTCGAAACATAGCGAAGCGTGCTGCAGGTATGCCGTGGACAGTTGACTGCTGCTTAATTGATGAGAGGTTTAAACTAGGTCGTCTAGGATTCCGCCCGTGGTGGGCAAAGGCTATGAGCCCAAGGGTCGATACATCGACTTGGACGGATTAAAAACATGTCAGTGAACCCAGTCCGAAAAGCAGGCGGCCAGGGCTGATTAGAGCCTCATGAAGACGTGACGGGCCCTCCCGATGCCGACAAGGCCATCTTAGCCGCCTATGATATTTTTGGCTTCTTCCCGCAGACCCTCCAAGGAGCCGACATCCTAGCAACCGGGGACACGGAACAATCATACCAAGTCTTCATTCCGGACTTCTTCAACGGGAACCCGGCGAAGATGGACTGGTACCCACCCACCAACGACGAACAGAAGGCCATCGTCGGCGAATGGTTCAAGGATGCGGCCTGGCCTATTCACAGGCCCAGGATACCGGGCATCCTGCAGGCCGCGGAGAAGACGAACCCCAACATCAAGGCTTGGGGCATAATGGGATATTGCTGGGGTGGCAAGATGGCCAGCATGATGGCGGGTGACGAGCCCGGGCTGTTCAAGGCCGCGGTTCAAACGTCGCCGGCTCAAATCGATGCCGATGATGCCGCCCGGGTCAGGATTCCCACGATGTTGCTCGCCTCCAAAAACGAGTCCGCAGATCTTGTGAAGGCGTACGGGGAGAGCCTCTCAGTGCCCAACCACGTTGAGATGTTCAATGATCAAGTCCATGGGTTCATGAGTGCCCGCGCCGACCTCGAGGATGACAGGGTGAAGGCGGAGTATGAAAGAGGATATGCGCTTTCCCTGAAGTTCTTTCATGAGCACCTGTAGAGTTCATATACTTTACTACTACTTACGTATATGAAAAAAAATTTTAAAAAAAAAATTAATAAATACAAGCCGCAGCTTGATTGCTCTTGTGCTGTGGCCATGCGGCTAAGACTGAATTGGATTAATTAGCTAATAAAAAGTTGGCTGGAGGGCCGGTATGGAGTGGGAGGAGGAGGCCATCCCATGCCGTGTTGTCGAAACGTGTCCCAACATCGTCAGTCGCATGGGCCGCAAATAGCGACAATGTAAATGGAGGAGAGAGACGCAATGATCACTAGTCGTCACGCCCGTGAGCGGAGAGCCAGTGTATGAGAGAATGCTTATTATGGAGATGTTAAGTTCATGAATGGTCATGTTTACGGGACTTGCTTGTTCTCTTGCGGACGTATGTATATTCCATAGTAATCCAGGCTTATTTCACTTACGACCATAGCCTCCAGAAAACTCGGGATCCCGTCCGCTCTCCCATAGATAAGCTAGAGAGCGCCTGATTAGTAGTTGGGTCGGTGACGACCAGCGAATCCCTGGTGTTGTAAGTTTTTGCTTCTGTTATTGTTTTTGTCTCGGTTAGAAACCAACTGAGAAATGGTAGGTATATACTTAATGTCTGTCCTCCACTGCATTCGTCATGGCCGAGCATTTAATTCACAGGTGACGCGTTGCAAGGCAAGGATGCTTCAGCATCATGATTGGGCACATACGTGGATTTTCTATTGCTCCCATGTTAGAAGGTATCTACTAATACCAATAATACCAGGTAGGTACTAGGTACCTCTCTAATACTTGTTTAGGGCGGTCCGTAACCTCAACAGTTACCTAAGGTTTGGTGTGTGCTATGGGTGCTGGCATGTGAGGCCGTATTCCTATAAAAGACTTTAGGAGCTCAGCCAAAGGCTGCCTCCAAGGTCAAGCTTGGGACGTAACAAGGTACTTGATCATCTTCGCCTCTACACACACCAGGTATATAAATACTCAGACATAGAGTTGTCGTTAGTGCCACCCAACCTCTACCGGCGTTTCTGGGTGACTCCAGTATTTATTAGCAGGGCCAAGCTAATGGATTGCGCCAATGTCAAGCGAAGGCTGCCTCTGGGGAAGATATGATACCAAGATGTGATGATTGATTGGGGATATCTCAGGCCTGGTGTCGCACTAGGCTTCGTGCTAGTCGACTATAGCTGTCCTTGTCTGATCTTGGATAAATTTCCGGGAATGGAAAATAGAAAGTGGATAGAAAGATGAGAGGGGATGGGAAAACACCAGGTATTCATACATAGATCTCAGCGGTAGCTATCAGATCGTCGAACTATGAGCAGAAATTTGGATGGAAAGAAACATGGGCTAGAGAAAGGAGCTATATCGAATAAAAGTGTAACAACAGCAGCTATCTGAACGTATAGAGAAGGTCAAGCTACAGGCAGAGGTTTAAATGGAAAGTAATATTGGCTGGAGGGGGGAAAAAGCGATATTTAATAAAGGGGTAATAGCAGCCCAGTGGAATACGACATACTTATTTTCAGAAGGATAGCTACGTGCTTTACTAAGGGACGTATAACTCTGAATAGCAACGTAAAACATAATTCAGTTTAGAGCAAGTGGTAATACTTGGCATAGAGCAGATTTCAACTGCAGCAACAGCACTATTCAAATGATTTAGCTCCTACGTCCAATTCCTATGGCCGCCAGATTAATAGTTGGGTCGGTGACGACCGGTGAATCCCTGGTGTTGTACATTTTTTATTAAATTTGCAACCTTTTCTTTCTTTTTTTTCTTTTTTTTCTCTGGATCCATTCTAAACTTCGTAACTAACTAGTTAGTAATAATAATAATCCTATTTTCCTCTATTTACTTGTTTCATTATATATGTATATATTCATACACAACACAGGTTGGTTTTCGTCACTTTTTGTCGCATTAGGTAGTTGCATGTACAAGTAGAATAGAGATACAAGCCAGTTTTCAGGTTTTTCTTTTGCTATGCTTGTTATGCCTCCGTTTAAAATGTTCCGTGATAGCCGTTGCTGCCATGGTTATGCCTACCTACTATCAGCGATTGAATTAGCTGTAAATGTTATGGGGGGAAGAAGGCCTAGAAGCCACCGTGAGGGACAATCTTATACACTGTCTCTCGTACCATCCGTCGTTTTGTATCGTTGCACACCTATACCGCCGAGCTTAAAGATGACTAATCATACAGCTTGTGTCTCAAATAGTCGGTCTTAGCAAAAAGCATACTTCCGATGTTCGTCTTGTAGCTCAAACTTTCTATGTCATCCCTGGGGAGACACATAGGTGACCTTTGACAGCTTTTTCATTACATCGCGATTCAACCTCAATGCAGGATAACCATGGCAGGCTCTTCGGAACCAGAAGCCCAGATCACTCTGGAACCAGAAGCTCGAATAACCTCGGAACCAGAAGCTCAGGTTACTTCGGAACCAAATGCTGAGATAACCCTTCCAACACTGCAGGGGGGGATTACATATGAGGAAGCCGCCGACCTGGAGACCAATGTCCTACCAGAGCTGACATATTGGCGGAAGATGAACGACTTCGGTAGCTATCTCCTCGAACACCAAAAAGAGATAGAAGGTATCGTATCACGCTACCTACGTCTAAAAGGTTCCGAGAAATGCTGTCTCTCCCCTTCCCCAGAATGGAATTATGGTAGTTTCAATCTTTGCTTGCCTGTTTCTATTGTCAACTGGAGAAAGCGCCCTGGTGGAAGGGTAATTATTCGCTTTCCGCTCCCGTTCAAAGTCGGTGAATCGGGATTTCCGGGCAACTCCGACGAGAAGCTTCGCTCTGAAGTGGCTACTTATGCCTGGATTGGCAAGAATTGTCCCGAAGTTCCGATCCCGTATTTGTGGGGGTTTACATTCGCCGGTGGCTCTAGTGTAAGTCTTCTTTTCATAATGACCAGAAGGATACGGATTTCAGTTTGTTAATACATGTCTATATAATGTAGTTCGTTGCGTTGGATAACGCTCCATTCCTCTCTCGACTTTTCGAAACACTTCGGCGCCGAATCTACTCTCTGCTTGGTTATGCTATTCCCTCCCAGTACATCCGGTTGGATTGTCCTTATAGCCTCAATATAGGCCATATGGTCATAGATTGCATTGAACCTGCTGATGCGAAGATGCTCTCTTTGACATGGGGAAAAAAGCGACAAGACGAGGGTGCAAGAGCCAATCTATTTCGTGGCCTATCACGTATCATGCTTTCGCTTGCAAAAATTCCATTACCACGTATTGGGTCTTTTACTATGGACAACCAGGGGGTCATTAGCCTCACGAATCGCCCACTAAGGCTTCAGCTACACCAACTAGAGAACGAGGACATCCCAACCAATATCAGTAGAGGTACTACCTATACCTCTATAGAACCTTTTTTACTTGACATTCTAGCCTGTCATGATAGTCGTTTACGTCATCAGCTGAACGCCGTCAACAATGAGGCTGATTGTCGAGAACAAATGGCAGTCTTGAGCACTTTCCGAACAATCCTTCCGTTATTCGTACGCAGGGACTTGCGCTCTGAGCCATTCATCCTAACCCTGACCGATATTCATGCAAGCAATATATTTGTCGATGAGGAGTGGAACATTCGTTATATGATCGACTTGGAATGGGCCTGTTCGCTCCCAATAGAAATGCTACATCCGCCATCGTGGCTGTCGAATGAACCTTTCGAGAGTCTGTCTACGTCGTTTGATGAGTCATATCAAGAATTTTTAGAAATCTTCAAGAAAGAGGAGGCGCTCCTCTTTTCAGTATCACAAAAACAACAAAGACTACAGCTTTTCACAGAAACGATGAGACAAGGATGGGAAACTGGAAATTTCTTCTATTTTCTTGCACTAGAGAGTGTGAGCGGGATTTATATCATTTTCCCACGACGCATTCAACCGCGTTTCTGTTCTCCCGACAATTGTCTTGACGAAGCTCTCTCTGTATATTGGGGCCTGGGAATCGAGCAATTTGTTGCTAGCAAAGTCGAGCAGAAGAAGGAATATGACGATAAACTCAGGCAGGCATTTAAGTGTGCGAATACCTGAAGTGAAGGTAAGTTTGCGCCATTTCTTTAATTTCTGCTGACTACTGATGCTTGCGAAGTCAGCTGCTCTTTACTTTGCCTTGTTCTTACTCGAGCTGCCTTGAGTTTTTGCAATCTCCGTCTTATTGACTTCTCTTTTAACCTTAGCCGCTTTCCCTGACACAGACAATTGTCTAACCTCCTCTATGGTTAGACTGACGCCTCCAACGGTAGCCTCTTTCACTATATGTTGACTCGTTGGGCGATCTTTGTTATCGGACATTTTGAATGCCAAATAGGTAGATGGGTTAAAAACTTGGTTTGGATACTGAGATTTGGGGTGCTAGAACAAAGGCGAAGAATAGAAGCGCTGTAGTTGGATAATGTAGAAAGATACTCTGTTTATCATCTCTCTAGTTTAGCAGGCACGTCAGATTTAAATAAAAACAGATTACTCATTAACTACGCTGCTATATGTAAATTCTTGTGTGAGAGTGGTGTTCGAGTAGGACGCAACAAAACGTGGCATGCTCTTCGGGTCATCATCATGCGGGCAGGGCTAGATGCCACGTACTGCCCACCTTCGAATTATGATGTGTGGTGCGGATTGTAAACAGTCAAGGGATCATCACGGTGAGTTCAACCATCGCGAGCCAGGTACTGTCGCTTACTCCCCGTGTTGGGCTTATGGCAGTCCATTAAAACATACCATGTCGGTGTGACCCCCGACTGTGGTTATCATGCGTGTGATATAGTAGCCATGGCGAAAGGCATGTCTCTCAGCTCAGTGCCATACTTGAGGACAGAATTCAGATATTCATTGTGGTCTTCACTATTTGGCCCAGATCCACTGCCGCACGACTTCCCAACATTTATCTCGCCACCTTGTCAGCAAGGGAACGGAAGCAGTTGGATTGATAGTTACGTGATATAATTTCGTGTAACACACAACCACATGGGTCATAGTCACAGGAATTAATACCTAGCGACTTGAAATAGTTGCATCTGCTCTAATAGACAGCTAAGGAATATTATGCATCACCTTTTAGGGCTTTGGGTAAAGCTATTACAACTTAGAACTCATAGTTTCTTATTAGTTTACTCCACAGTGAAAGATTTACCATATACCTAGGGAAAAACTTGTAATCCTTAAGCTATGAATTCACCTCGTGATAGGATGCGATTCTAGAGAAATATACTCTACTTTATCATGGGTATGTGCCAGGGCGGATGGTTGACAATGGCCATGTATGCTTGTATGCTTTTCTTTTGCACTATGAGCTATTGCAATTTGTAACCAATCTCCCGAGATCGGAAGAGGCTGACGCCGCACTTAGCCAATTTAACGCCACTATTGAGACCTTCACCTAAGCCTAGCCCTGAAGGCAACTAAGACCCTCAAAACAGCAGGCAAGGCTATTAAAGAAACTAGGCTATGAGGCCCTCAAAAGTCTCAGAATGAGTCAGAAAGGGAGACTATTCACATCCCTTAGAATGTGTAAGTAAAGGATGAAATAGTAGACCCTTAGAAGCCCGGGGGAATTATTAGTTAAATAGCACTCCTATTGCTCCGAGCCCTGCCCTTGTCACAGTACCTCCATGACTCGAGATATGATTCAGGTGCAAGTGGGCTGATCATCTATTAGCACTTCGGAGACTGTGGCACGATCTGATTTACAGTATAGAAGACAAGTCCCGCTAGCGGGGTGCGCTGAAGATTTAAGCGTGGATGATAGGTACTAGTTATATGTTTTTACTTAGTTAATCATTCTTTCTAAATCATGACTTTTGCATTATCCTCTGGATGTGTCGAGTGATTTTCTCAACACGATGATGAAAAGGGATTCGAGCCTACCCTGTATAGGAATGCTCTGGAATCTTGCACTATCAGCCGTCAGGTTTGAACCCACCCCTGAGCAGATCTACGACAAGGTCCAAGACGAACGCATCCTCCCCCATGAATAAGGGGTGGCTCCTCGTCGTAGAAAGAATGGGCTTTATCCCGGTCTTGGTCGGCCACGGATTGATAACCTCCTTCGAGAAAGATACGCACCAACCTAGTGTATATCGTCTTCTCCACAGGCGGCTATGCCGGAGACCTTCGATACGAAAGGGAGCCCCTGCATTGTTTGAAAGCCCATGGCCATGGTACAAGATGATGTGATAAAAAGATATGAAAGAAGCCGTGTTAGCAGAATTTGACATACCCCTAAATATCAAGGATGCATCCTCAACCTTGAGAGTATTGACAGAGATCCAAGAAAGCTACCTTCCCAGCACTGCATAACCTCGGCTGCTTTGTTTTGCAAAGAGTACATACAGCCTGTGGGAATATAGCTTCGCTTCGTGGTGTGCCATTGAGCTGGCACATCCAAAGATGATTAGCGGCCACAAGTACATACTTACCTACCTAGGTATGTATCAAGGTACCTAACTACCTACCTACCTAGGTAGTAGTAGTAGTATTAACGTCTAATCTAGGTGTCTGACAGTGCTAGTTACATTTTAATGGTGCGATTGTGGCTGCTAGGAGCCTTAATACAGCCAATCGGCCCTACCTACCTAGGTAGGTAAGTACCTAGGTAGGTAAGTACCTAGGTAGGTAAGTACCTAGGTGGGTACCTACGATAGGCATTGATGAATGGGTGGGGCACAATAAAGATTCTCTGTGGGGTTCTCGAAACACGCTTGTAGCTTCGACGCGTCGAGTATTGGGCGAGGTACAGCTCTCCCAATCCCCACCGTCTCAACTTTGTTTCCCTCCTCTCACACAGCACGTTGTTGTATTCCCAGGCAACTCAACGCAGCCGCAATATAGCATCACCATTATTACCTAGTGCTGTGGTGGGCTTGGTAGAAGCCGGGATTTGCATCAATCGACGGCGGTCTTCAATTCTCCTACCATACCGAGCGAGGCGCCCCCGGCCGTGGTTCACGTCAAGTTCACGTCAAGTTCACGATGCCGCGACCCGCACTCTCGAGACCCGCGCGGACGCGCCCAATGATCAAAGCAACAAACAACGTCGCCGCACCAGCGCCGCCGCCGCCTGAGTCCAAACCAAAGCCTCAATCAAGTGTCCCAAGCTCCGACATTTACGATGTGAGCGATCGCGAAAAAGAAAGAGCCGCGGCGAGACGCAAGTCGTTGCGCGACGGCACGTCGACGCGCAGCCGGCCAGTCTCCGTAGAGACTGTAGAGCAACAGAAGGCGTTGGATAGGGCAAGACAGAGACGCGATGTCGCCATGGAAAGACTTCAGAACATAACATCGACCGACACTTCAGATAAGGAAGGGGAACGGGAGGAGGAAAGAGAGGAAGAAGAAGAAGAAGAAGAAGGGAAAGGGAAAGAGGCTATCCAAGAGCCAGACGGCTCCCCCGATCTAGGTCAACGCGTGAGAGCGACTCCCCTGCGCAGCCGGCCTACCGATATATCGGGTTTGGATCTTGATGATTCCATGTTCGATGACCTCAATACAACCATAGATACCGTGACACACGCGAGTGCTCACCGATCTGCCGAGACATCTACTCTGTCTGTCTCTCAATTCAGACGACGGCCACGTGCCGGTAGTTTCCTAAGCCGTGATGATGGGCCTATCCGCCCCAGTAGCAGGGCGGGCCCCAATACTCCTGCCTTGAGTTCGACCCTCAATTTCGGTGTGTTCAAACGAAGGGCACGGGAGCCCAGTATTCTAAGTACTGCCCAGAAGCCAAAACCACAGCGTCCCGAACCCGAGCGAGAGCCAGAATATGAGGGGGAAGATGATGAGGACGAGAGCGAGGAAGGGCTTGATGGGGACGGTTTTGCGCCTGAGGCCGAGTCTACCCCTCTACGACGCTCTAAAAGAGGTTCTGGAGTGACGGCAACTCCGCAACCAGCGTCAAGTGTCAAATCCCGCAAGAGGAAGTCTGCTGAGGGCCATACACGACGTCTTCGATCGTCTCCCTTCGAGACGAATAATGTGGTCCGCCAATCAATTGAGCAGCCAGCTTCGGATGAGGAAATCCCTCTTTCCCCCCGGCCGGCACCGCCACAACAACACGCACCATCGACACCCGTTCCACCCGCCATGGACCCGGAGCTAATGGCTCCCCCTCTCAGCAGTGACTCTTCAGACAATGAAGAACATTGGCCTGCACTTAAATCTATCCCCAAAGCGCGTACACGGCAGCCGGCATCAGCGCTACGACAAACGCCTGGCCTGGCCGACGATGTCTCCGATATGTCATCACCGCCTTCACTTACCCATTCCCCTAATTACGCACATTCCTCATCGCCACCACCTGTACGAGCGGCCAAACCGAAACGTAAAGCGGCACCTAAGCCACAGCGCAATATAACCACAGCCGACCTTACAGGGTTGTTACCACGTCGTCGACGCAGGGCCGCCGGGGACGATCTTTTTGGCATAGAAGAGGACGACTCAGAGCCTGAAGTGGACATCTCCGGTCTAGGTGACGGCGATGACGAGCTTGGGCACTTGGACGTTCGCACGAGACGACGCCCCGCGTCTCGAGCCAATGCGCAGAATCAAGCCTCAGTCAGGGCCCGCGCGTCGGCTCGTAACAAGGATAAACCTACTGAGGGCTTGAGCAAGCGCATTTCGAGGACGTATGGTCGACTATCAGATAAGGAAAACATGGATCAGGAAGAAGACGAAGACAACGAGGAGAGTAACCTCGTCGCCGATTTGGACGAGGAGGATAGCCAAATGCTAGTGGAGAGAGTGGGCGAGGAACTCAAAACCGCAGTTCGCAAGTTTCAGGAAGTGGACAAGTGGGAGCTTTCGTTTGAAGAGAGGACGCGAAGCAGTTCGCCGGTGGATGCCCGATAGACGGTCGCTTTGGGAGGTGATGTTGGAAGGACTGATTCGGAAAAGGGGAGAGACGGTCTCATTTGAGTCATCATGATAATGAGGTTTTTATACGTCTTGGTCAAGGTGTCAGCTATTGATTGGGTGGGGTTCGGCAAGGCGTAAACCTGGGATTGGCTAAGAGAGACTACGTACCTAGGTTAAAATATATTAGGATGGGTATGTAGCTGGTTTACTCGCTATCATGTTCAATACCACTAACCTTTTCTCCCAAAACCTTACATTCCCGGTGCATCATGGCTTTAAAAAGTCAGAGCGAAGCCTCTAAGCATGCGTGTGACTCCGACTATGCCTACGCGGTAGACTGCGCTAATATAGCGAATGCTTTTCAAGAACGGAGTACTGATCACACATTAAGCTCTCCAACATTCTCCACCCGTTCCCGTCATTAATCATTAAGAGGCGCGGGGCTCCTGGGGTCCTATGATGCAAGCGAAACACTCTCAAGGGTCTGCTCAACAATGGGCAGAATTTCAGCGATACGGTTCGCGTCTCGCAAGGCGATTGTGATCCCATCAGGCCGTAACCCAGACATGAGAAGTTTCTATAGGTGAAGCGGGTGTCAGCGTTGTCACTGTCCTGGTCGCATGCTTGGCCGTAAATACAGCACAGAGATCCAATAACAAACAACGGGGGAGAGGGAGAGGGAGAGGGAGAGGGAGAGGGTGAAGGGTGAGGAGGTTAGGTAACTCACCTGCTTGACGTCGGCGAAGCTGGCCTCCTTGGCCGTGTACTCGCGCGTGACGGTCTCGGCGGGGAAGTCGACGTAGATGCGGGTGTCACGGATGCGGCAGACGACGTTATCGAGGCGCATGTAGAGGCGGCACAGCAGCAGCATACGCTCGTCGTGGACGCGGAACTTGGCGCTCAGGATGGAGATGCCGTTGTCGTCGAGCTCGCTCTCGTACAGGACGACGTCGTCGAAGAAGCGGATGGGGTCGCGCCTCTTGAGCAGCTCGATAGGGATCGGCTCGCGCGTCGGCGCGAACCGGAACCTCTTCCCCTCTTCCTCCGTCTCCTCGGCCGTAGCGTCGGCGGCGGCAGCAGCAGCAGCAGCAGCAGCAGTAGCAGCAGCAGCAGTAGTAGTAGTCGTAGTAGTATCCTCCGCCCCATCCGCTCCCCCGCCCTCCCCCTTCTCCTTCCCCGCCGTCGCTGCCGCTCTCGGCACGGAGACGGTGCCCTTGTAGGCGGTGCTGTAGCTCCAGTCGAAGGGGCGGACGACCTCGCGGATGCCGGCGCTCGTCTGCTCGCGGCTGGCGCTCCAGGCGCCGGCGTAGGCGACGCGGAGCATGTTGTCGCCCGTCTTGCCGACGGCGTCGAGGGCGTCGCGGGCGTTGAACTCGACGCGCCAGCCCGTCGGCGCGTGGGCCACGCCGACCAGGTTGTCGCCGAAGATCATCTCCGGCACCGGGATCCCGACGTCGCGCTCCAGCGCCTCGATCGGCCCGGCCTTGGAGATCGGCAGCTTCCGGCTCGAGATGGTGAACGCGCCCTGCCGGTGCGTGCTCGTCGCCGCCGCCAGCCGCTCCGGGCTCGGCCACGGCTCGTCCATCCAGTCTGCGGGGTTCGTGCGTGGTGGCGGCGGTAGTTGTGGTGGCTGCTGTTGCTGCTGTTGCTGCTGTTGCTGCTGTTGCTGGCCGCCCGATGGCGGCGGGGCGGCCATGTTGGTGATCGTGCTATGTTGCATGGGTTTTGTAGTCATATGCGGGGTCGTTGGAGGGCTCGTGTGATATTTGTGTCTAGACTAGGTCATCTCCGAATATGACCACGGTAAGTTGGGGGGAAAGTGAAGGTTTGACGTCTTGCGATGCATGGAGGGGCATAGCATGGTGGGGTGTCGCACCTGCCGCCTCCAATGGGTAGTAGGTAACTGCAAATATAGAACCTGCTCTTGGCAAGTACACACCAGCACGAGCTAGCCTATCTGAGAGTATTTGTATTTTAGTGCTTGCAGCTGAATGGTAAGGCTGGGTACGTACCCTGATGCCTAAGGTGCAGCTGCTGGCTGCATCATATAAAACCCAAAGGTGTCAGCTCCCTAAATGAAATATATTCAAATCGATATTCCCCATCCTCCTCCTTTCTCCTCGGTATTCCTGGTATTTAATTGACACTACTAATGTAATGTTTTATTTTAGTTTAATTGAATGTACATTGGCAAGATTGGAGCTAGGTCAGTTGCTTATCCAAGACGTTGTAATAAGGTATACATGGGAAATATGCGTTATGAAAGTAGGTAAAGCGGGATGGAAACGGTTATGTTTGTTCTCCTTGCGAGTTTAGGATATGCGAGACTATACTTCCTCTTCCGAGTGCAACAGAGGAGTAAGAGCCTTTGTTGTGGAGTCCGGCGAAGTAGCAGAAAGACAAGCTTGGAAGGCCTTATATATTATTATATGCTGAAACGTACCACGCCTTATACCAACGGCAAGCCTCGTACGGTGTTCAAGAGGCTACTAGCAATCACAACAACATGGGAAGCGGAAAGGCGTGTGTCTAGCCACCGTTTTATAACATCCCAGCTGTGCCCCTAGTATCATCACTAGTTAACTATAATAGGCGTCGAGCTCGTGTGTTGGAATAAGTGATAGCATGAGTGATAGCTATCGGGGCCTGAGCCACATATCAAGTAATTTTAGTCGGTTGTACCCCCTTTATATATGTAGCGCTGCCGTCAGACCCGAACGCCAGACCCGAACGCCCGACCGGTCCGTTGCACCTCCGGCACATACAAGGAGTGTCTAGGCAAAGTCTGTGAACCTGTACAGATAGTTTCACGATTGAGCCAAGAGAGGGCGTTCATCAACATGGATGGTTACCCCCGGCATTGGAATTCCCGCTTGTTAATCCTAACTACACTATGATCCTCTCCTCAGCCCTTTTTATATTAGATCCATTTTTCCTAAGGTAGTGAGTGATTCAGGTACATGTGTACCTGGGTACTTACATCTCCATTTACGTGCCAAGTCTGTTTGTTTCGAGGCCTCCAAAGTTGGTGAATGCGAATGCGACGAGAAGTCAAGGTGCATCGCCATGGCTGGACCCAAAAGCAGACATAGTAACTATGTAATTTAGCTTGATTTTTCCCTCTAGTTATTGTATACTACACATAAGTCATCCTACTTAGAAGCCGCCATACCTGATGCGGTAAGCGGCAGCCAGGGGGAAAAAGCTTATGTCGTGGCTTAGCGTCAGCTTGGCTTTTCGGCAGCCAATGGCAGGTCGCAGATGCGCCCGGGCTCGCTTTCGCACTCGTCAGTATGGCCATTTCGGGCCCTAGGGTCCCGGCAGCTAAGCTTCGCCTGACACTGCACCTTCGTCTCTCGTTGCATAGCCAATTGGTGGTTAGTGGTGAACGCAACGACGACGACGCCTCCTTGAGATGCTTTCTTTTCCGGGTGGGTTCAGGAGGCAGACGCCTACATGGGTCGTTCTGCATGGCTTGCGGTAAAGGGTAAAGAGGTGAGATTATAGATGACCTTGATTGTGGTAAGTAACGAATACAAGATGCATAACTATATATATATATAACTATATATATATATATATATATATATATGTCTGGTCTTGGCTCATTGCTTCATCCATCCATATCAACATCACCAGCCATACCAATTCTACTCTTCATCACAGCAAAATACCAGATCGTCATATCCGATACTCTTAATATTTCCCAATCATCTCCAGAATCATCTTGAAAGGAGAAAAGAAAAAAAAAAAAAAGAACAGAAAGAACAGAAAGAATAGAAAGAATAGAAAGAATAGAAAGAAAAGAAAGAAAGAAAGAAAGAAAGAGAAAAACAGAGACCGTTCATCATCAGACATCAACGCAGTCGTCTACATCCCTCCCTCTGATACGGCCACCACACCACATCGCCACGGCCTCCCCGCCCCTCATGGAATTATCCGAGCGATCCCAGGTCTCCATCGCGCAGATCGTCGTGTTCGTGCCGTTCCTCGCCGTCTCGGTGTTCCTGTGCGTGCGGCACGGCTTCGGGCGCAACGCGGGGTGGTTCTTCCTGCTCTTCTTCTCGCTGGCGCGCATCGTCGGCGCCGCGCTGCAGCTCGCGGCCATCGCGCAGCCGGCCGACGTCGGGCTGCTCTTCGGCGCGCTGACGCTGCAGGGCGTCGGCCTGTCCGACCTGATCATCGTGCTGCTGGCGCTGGTCAAGCGTGCGCTCGAGGGCATTGAGAAGGCCCGCTCCTCCTCCTCCTCCTCCTCCCCCTCCTCCTCCGTCATCCAGCCGCGCGTGCTCTTCTGGGCCGAGCTCTTCGTCTTCGTCGGCGTCATCCTCGGCGCCGTCGGCGGGTCCACCGCCGGCAGCCACTACGCCCAGACCGGCGTCTACACCGTCTCGTCCCTGACCCAGGCCGGCCTCGGCCTCACCGTCGCCGGCTTCGCCCTGCTCGTCGCCGCCACCGCCGTCGCCGGGCTCAACGTCTCCCACGCCGAGGCCGGCGAGAGGCGCATCGTCCTCGCCGTCGCCGTCGCCCTGCCCTTCCTCCTCGTCCGCGTCGTCTACTCCGCCGTCGGCACCTTCGGCCAGGACCCCGCCTTCAGGGCCGCCACGGGCGACGTCAACCTCCTCCTCGGCCTGGCCGTGGTCGAGGAGATCTTCATCGTCTTCCTCGTCCTGGCCGTCGGGGTCACGCTCAAGGTCCTGCCGAAACCCGAGGGCGGAGAGGCCCCCAAGTTCCCGGGCTTCTTCGGCCGGCCGAGGCTGGATCGCGGACAGCGCCGCGAGAGACGTCGTGAGCGCCGCACCCGGCACCGTGGTGACTATGAGCTGCACAGACTGAGCCCGCATAGCTACCCGCCCAGCGTGTAATCAAGCAGCCCCATGCCGAAGCCGCCTGAGGTTGCTCGGATAAAGTTCCATTTGTTTGAGAGAAGTCGTCGTGTCTTTTGGAGGGTTTGTCCCATGGCGCGTTGGATACCCAGATAATTCTTATTTGTGATTTATTCGATAGAAATTTTAGCGCATGAAAATCTTCAACTGCTGGGCTGCATCGCAGGACTGGTCATGTCTAGATGTACCGCCACCGAGCCAGCATTCATCTCCCCGAGAGTTGCATTCAGGATAGCATTTTTCTTAGACCCAGCCGTATTACCCGCAGCATGACCACTACATAGTGCCACATTTTTAAACGCCTATTTAAGCACGCAAATCTATTCACGCATAAGTGTCTGAACACCCCATCTCGCGTATAGGGGATCAGCCCTTCCCCGGACGAACGAAGGCAGCCAATACATGAGAAGCCGCTGACTCCATTTCTAAAAACCTCTCATCATCCCTACTGCGTACGGTAATTGCAGCCCCAGCACCCACACGCCACGTCTCGAATCCGCAAGTACCCATCTCGGGGCTTCTGCTAGGGATTTCGCTCCCGCGAACCGCCGCGCGGACCACAACCGCGAAGTCGCCAGCCCCCCTGATGTCGATGTAACCCAGCACGCCCGAATAGACACCTCTCGGCCGCGCCTCAATATCCCGCAGGATCTCGCATGATGTCTTCTTCGGCGAGCCCGTCATCGAATCAGGGGGCAGCAGTAGTCTCAGGGCCTGGACGCCGCGCGCCGAGTCCTGGTCGAGGAGGTCGCCCTCCTGGGCAACCCGCCCCCCAGAGGAGGCCGGACGTCGATACCGCCGTCTCCAGGAGACGAGATGCTCGAGGCCACTGCTCGCTACCACCACGCCCGAGAGACGGAGAAAGGCGCCGGAAGGAGGCGCCGGATCCCCGTGACGCAGCTCTTTGTAAAGCGCCCACCCGTCGACACCCGTCCCATCTAAAGGATACGGTATGGTGACCTTGCTCTCGTCCGTTAAAAATAACCTGTTGGGATCACCGGAGGCCAGCGACTCCTGGCAGCGCAGCACTTTCGTCCTGTACTCCATCTCCGACGGGCATTGTACCAACGCCTCGGCAATCATCTCGTGGAGGCCATTGCGGGCTTGGACGCCGGGCGGTATGGAATATGCCGCACCGTTCGTTGTTTCCGGGGGTGAGGTGGACGGATTCGCCATGCTATTGATAACTCTCCCGACGTCGAAGATCCAGCTCCAGTCGCCGGGCAACAGGGTTTGCGTATAGATCTCGCTATTGGCGTGGTCGATGATGATGGATCGGTGGATGAAGGCAAAGTTGATATCTGCGACGTCGCTGGCGGCGCAGGACCCGTGCAAGTCTACTCCCGCAGTCTCGACCCCGGCTTCATACGATATGTATCCCATTAGGCCCCCCCAAAACGGACTTTCGGTAGGGGAGTGGCCCTTGATACACTGGTCCATACCGAGACGCGAGATATCCAAACCTATCGCTAATGGCGTGATTTCGTCTCCTTGACTATGAGAGCTATACAGGTCCGAAACCCGTTGAAGGATTTGCCATACCTCTTCTATAGAACCCAATTGTGTTGAGAACATATTGCCCCCATTAAACCCGTATTTGAGCAATCTGGTTGACGTCTCGTATGTAATCCGCATAGTCTTCCCCGGCGTCGCGAGGCCAATGATGCTATATGGTCCCGCTATATGGTTTTGTGAATCGATGAACACTACTTCCCCCTGGGTATGACTGAGGGCCTCCAGTAAGTCGGTAGGTGAGATGCCAGCTGCTTGGTGCTTTGCCCATCTCAAGAACGCGTTATCGGGCTCGGAGACCTTGCGCAGTTCCTCCACTAGATGGGATCCGCCCTGCCCGTTCCGTACGTGTGAGGGCGTTGATTCGTTGAGATAGCCAACACTGGTAGGGACACCTCCGATATCGTCTTTCGGTGTTCTTGGGCCTCGTTGCCTGAGCCATGCTTCCGTACCTGTCCACCAGTTTTTAACTAATTCTTTCCCAGATCCCGATAATATCGATTCTGGATAAAACTGTACGCCCCAGAATGGTTTTGTCGTATGTCGCGCCGCCATGAGGACAGGGCCGTTTACATCGTCGCCGATATTCCAAGCCAGGGGTTCCAATGAAGGGCAAGCGGCGGTCGGTTCCCAGTGCATACCATCCATGATCTCATTCTCGTTCGTCGGTTGCCCCAGCTTGACGTGAAATACGTGATCACTTTTTGCATGAAAATCATGAATACCAGAAAAGATGTCGGTGTCTCTATAAGCCGTTTTGTTGATGAGGCCGTCGTCTACGTGCTGGAGCTTCGCCACCTCAGCCCCGTGTGAACGGCAGAGCGACTGAAAGCCGAGGCATATGCCGAGGACAGGGAGCATTCGGGCTTCTTCGAGTTCCCAGAACTTAGAAATAAAACCGATATCGTTAGGGTCCGTGGGCCGATCCGAGCCGGGTCCAATAACAACAGCATCAAACACGCTACAAATTTCGACGAAATTGGAGTTGACGGTTTCGTCGTCGGCGTGGATGACGGTCAAGTCCGCTTGTAAGCATTCTTTTAATAGGTCGACGAGATGGTTGGTGAAAGGGTCGAGGGCATCGACAAACAAGATGCGCCTACGGCTCCCCGGAGTGTCCAATGAACGCATTCTCGAGTGTTGAGTGATTATGTTGTGCTGGTCGTAGACCCCGCGGAGGACCTTGAGTGGAATGGGCAACAAGTATTAATATGTAAGCGGCAACCAGACACTATCTGGATGTTGCGTCTGGACATATGGGAGGTCTCGGGAATAAGCCCAGAGGGGAAGCCCCTCTCCCCTTTCCAGAGGGCAAAGACAGAGACTATATGTAAACATGAATCTCTCTATACAACGTCGACGGGTAGGAATTGGGCCGTGGGAAAGGACGGCAACGGCCAGTTTTAGAATAGGCTATAATATGCCGTTGTAGTTCCATTGCTGTGGTACCGTTACGTACCAAACCGACGATCCGAGTCTAGGACGAGTTCGCGGCTGTCGCTAAAAGGCTTGGCCCACTACCAGAGACAAGCGTAGGAATGCCTCTCGTTCGCTGCTCCAAGCAGCCTGCCTGAAGGCGTTTAGGCCGTGGTGAAGCGTCGTCGTTTCGGCAGCCGTGGCGGAGACACGGCAATGGCACCGAAAGCAATTACAGGTATTGCGGGCATCGCATAAGGTGCTTACGAAGCAAAGAGGAACTAACTGCCCGGCCTATGAATCTATTAATCTATTATTCTATTATTGGGGACACAAAAAAAAAAAAAGCTTTATACCTGGTAGTACATACTACGGTAGTTAATGTGTTTTTGGTGTAGGTGATGTAGCAGAGACCCAGGTTGAAGACCCAGGTGGAAGACCCAGGTGGAAGACCCAGGTGGAAGACCCAGGTTGACGACCCAGGTTGAGATACATGTGTATGTATTTGAAGTAAGTCACTTGCCTGTAGACAGGGACCCGGAAACCCGGGGTCATTGGATTAAGTACAGTATAACCGGCGCAGATATACACCGTGTACCATACCCCCGGAGTATCTAGCTTATTTTCCCTTGTCAAATCCCACCCTTCAATGACAATGTACAATGTACCTCCCTTATTTAAATACTTCACTACCTACCTACTCGAGTGTGGAGGGGGCAGGTAGCGTGTAATTAGATAGGGTATTTACTTCTTCACTACAGTGTTTTTAGTACGGTACGCTACATTCGCGACCTTGGCGTCTTACACGCAATAGTGTACATACTACATACTACATACTACATATACTACATCCATCCCCTCGGGGTATCAAGAACGGTGGAGGTCTATAAAACCTGCGTCACGGAATGAACCGGAGGCGAGAGGATGGCTCATATACGAGGAAATGGTCACCTCGCAGCATAGTTACGAGCCTTCCGAGGCGTCGACGGCGAGAATAGAGTGTTGTCAATTTGCGGCCTCGTCGTTGTTTGTGTGCTAGGAAGTGAGGCGTGATGTAAGCCTACCGGGGGCTAAGATTACAAGCGCGATTGGCCAAGCTCTAGAAACCGAGGATGAATATGGACTTCTTTTTCTTCTCCCGCTGTGTGATGGTTTTTTCTCGTTATTCTGGCGACTGTCGTTAGATTGCCATCACGTTTCTTCGTTTTGATTTACGAACGAGAGTTCAATAAGATAAGTACCAATGTCGCTGTGAACTTGATCATGGAAGATCATACATAATAAAATATTCTCTATACATATAAATACATACATACATTCATACATACACACATACTATGTACGAATCCCGAGTCGGCAGTGATGCGTACCTGCGGCGCTGGCAATAAGATGAAAAATTGCCATACTAGGTATCCCGCATAGTCACCTCTCTCGGAACCTCCACCTAGACTAGACGTTAATACTACTACTACTCTCTCGGAACCTTTCCACAAATGGCGCGATGACTCCTCTCAGCACGTGTTGAGGTTTCGTCTGCAGTGGGTGACGTCCTTTTTCTTTAACCCGAAAAAGTCAATGATCGGCAATCCACGCCGTGCCCTTTTCGGAACCCGTTTTGTCGTTCGTCGCCGTTGTCGCCGTTGTCGCCGTTGTCATCAACATTAGCGAATGCTCATCTCGCGTATCAGAGGAAAAACAACCGTGACATCAACACCCAGTCTATATCCTCCAACATCCCCAAATAATAGCGAGAAAGATAACAAATCGAATGACTATCATCTGCATCGCCTATCCGACTTCTAAATATAGTTCAGATTTTAATTACGGCAGCCATGGGTTACATACATACATACATACGTACATACATAGTGTACACTACACTTCTTACCGTCGCCCCTGTGCTCTCGGAACTTTTCAGGGTTGTTCATCCTGACGTAAACTCCGAAGTCGCCTGGAGAGTGACAGTCGGGGACTTGGCGGCAGTATTTTGGGAGGCCGTCAGGCAACGTACGCCCTCGAGGTTGTTTACTGTAGCTCTTTATACAGCACTTACACCTATATATAGGCCCCGTTTAAGCCAGGCGCAAAAGAAAAAGACAAGCCTCCACTGATTATTCGCTCGTGTGCGCCCATACACGGTCCTATAATTTCGTCTACGGCTTCGGTCACCCTCACAAGCAATCGGCATTACAGTATTACATGGTTATGATAGAAGGGTTTCATGTGGGCACATTCCCAAGCAGGTATGAACTGGCTAACAAAAGCCGGGGTGCTTGACTAGTCATAATACCCTAGATGTCCAAGGTAAGACGAAGGCGTCGGACATACTATCAATAGACACATAAACACGTATGTTAAGAGAGCAGAAAAAACAGCAAGTAAGTGTGGCTACAGGTGTAATACTTGCATGGTAGCTCTCGCTCGCGAACATGATTTATGTAAGTTTGATCATTTGATATATATATATATACATTCATGGCCTACACCTACTATAGAACTTAATATCCCGGCACTCAATTATAGATGACTGGCTATTGGTACTTCCAAGAAATAGAATAGTGGCGTAAGTGTATCTGTCATGTGAGTATCAACTCCGAACCACGAGCTTTCTTCCTGTCACGACCCAATTTATTCACTTGACGGTGGCTTGATAGACTCCTCGTTCTAGGGTTTATAGATAGATCTGCATGCGTTCCATTAATTTAAATAATCTGAGAAAGTAATCGTTGAATGGCCCGATATATACTACAAATTCAAATTACAACTAAGTAAGGGGGCCTGATTGAATCTTGTATTCGTATGCAAACTATGATAGACTCAGATTTACTCGTCTTTTAAGACAAATATTGATTCCAATTCCGTCTGGCTGGAACCAAATTGAAAATCTAGTATGCTTGTCGTAGCTGTAACACAATAATACGGAGTCCCTTGTATTCGGAGATAGGCAATGGCCCCATTTCTGAAGGCTTAGGACGATCACACACAGGATAAATAAGTTTGTGCGCAGATAACTAGTGTACGATCTCATTTATTTCTATTGAAATCTTTACGCTAAGATTGGTCTGGGTACGATTCGCCTTACCGAAGAGCGGCACCCCCATAAGCCAAACTAGGGATTAGGTTGTAGCATTTGCCGAAGAAGGTCATAGCTTCCAGGGTCAATTCAATGAGGAACAAGGCCATAATTACCTAAAATTATAATTGTGAGGAACCTGGCAGAATAAATGAAGATTGTAAATTAATTGTTCTACGTGTTAACTGCGCGTGATGTATTTGGAATGTTCATGCCATGACGCTCCACAGACGGACGGACCAGCAGCATAAGAGACAGCAATTGCGAACAACCGAGAGTGACCAACTATCATTTTCTATTCGCATTGAAGGATTGTTGATATGGTCTTTGCCCCCTGCAGGCCCGCTCGCAGTTCCATCAAAGACCGCCGTGCTTTAAACGCGGAACACTCGGAATTGCCGAATCGGGAGACCACCTAGACGTCTAGCCTTGTTCGCAGATGTTTCCAATGACGGACATCAGTGGAACACCTGATCGATGAGCCGACCAGAAGGCATTCGATATCAACTATTGGCCTTGAATTGTTATCATTTTATCGAGTCAATTCATATTCCATGATTTTTTGAGTCTCCCTGCAATGTTCGGTTGCGATCGGAAGAGGATTGCTTCGAACAAGTACAGGACTGATCAGGGTTTCCTTCTATCCAACAACACATTCGAACAAGAAGGTAGTAGCTGAAAGGCTGCCGAGCCCGCGTCTGTAGCTATCGTATAGACCCGTTCCTAGCTGCTAGCAAGGTGATGCTTCAAGTCCGAGGAGGTTGTGGGGTCTAGCGTGATGGCCAGACCAGTTCAACGACACATCTTGCCATTCCGAGTGTGATGAGAACAGAACAGGGCGTCCCGGGAAGGACGGCGTTGCGGCGAGAATGAAATAGTGCGTAGTAGGATGGATCGTTACGGTGTTTCCTCAGTAGGTGGACGCCCCGTGCTCTTCCCATGATGTGCTCTGTTCACGGATCACCAACAACAACAACTGTGAGTTCAGTGGGCGACTTGCGGCGCCATTGCTTTTCCCTCACCAAAAATGGTCTGGTGGCATCCGGCGCTTGAACTGGTGGACGCGAGACAATCGCCGAGGAACTTCCAACGCATCGCTCAGGCCATTCGTTCGTTCCGTTCACACCAGCTCACTAAAACCATAAGACTATGGGCACCTGCTGCCGGCCACTCGAACACGCTGAGTTAAACAGCTTCGAATACTAGCCTCTTTGACGTTCGGACGTTCCAGTTGATGCCGCCCGGGCACTGTAGAGCTTAGTTACATGAAGGTGTTCGAGACCGCACATCACAGTCAATTGGTGAACAAATATGATGTTTGGTGGGCTCGTGAATGAAATCCTCCTCTAGATGATGTAATTCACTCTATAGTGTCGAATAGAGCGGATAAAACCAGGGTTGGCGTTATCTTTGCTGCCGCGGAATTGCGTTGACTTCTATCGCGGACCGAATTGTTCCATTCTCACTTCGCCAAGATTACCGTCAAGACATATGAGTCCGCAATGTCTTACCGTTCAACGGTGACGATAACTCTGACTGGGGTGTCATCCGAGTTATTATATGAATAGAACTATCATTTGTAGATCTTCAGTCATATAATAACTGAATTTCGAGTGTCGCCGGTCTACCTCGATGCATGTCGACTCTCACACAGTTGGTTGCTTTACTCGCATCTTGTGAGCAAGGTTCCCTTTATCGATTTATTTTACCACGGGACAATGTTATCTGGCGTTGATCCGGACCGGTAGCGAGGGGATTCGGCCAGGGTTCTCCGCAGTCACTCCGCAGCCAAGCTTTTCCAGAGGAGAGCAGACGATGGGCACAACCGAACCACCGGAATCCTAGGCCTCAGTTCACGAGCGTATAGCACGTACTATAGGTCGAGATACCACGGGCAACCCACGGGGCTCCCCGCTTTCCCCAACTCCCATCGACGGGCCAAAACGCACATATGCGCAAAGCATGCACAAACTCATTTCCACCACACAGCGGCCGCCATTTCGCGCGGTTGCTCGGGACGATGGGCCGTACACCGCAGCTGGGAAGCTACAAAATGAGGTCTTCGACGTCTCGGCCTCGTGAGTCGGCGCGGGGGCGCGTATGGGGGATGTCTTGGTGTGCCCTTCCCACCCTATAAAGAGCTCCAGGCCGGCAGGGAGAGCAACCACCGGCGGATGTCTCGCCTCACCCAGCCTTCATACGGTCAAGATGGTGTCCTTCAAGCGCCTGTCAGCGGTGGCGCTGTCGCTGAGCAGCATCAACGTCTCGGGGTCGACAATCGGTGCCAAATCCTATGCCATCGCCAATCCGGGACGTCGTGAGCTCCTTCAGGGCCTGGTAAGATGCCATGTTATCGAACACCTGCGTTGGCTGATTCTGACCTGCGGCTGCTAGGTGACATGGGACGAGAACTCCTTCTTTGTCCGTGGGGAGCGGATCATGTTCTACTCGGGCGAGTTCCATCCGTGGCGTCTTCCTGTACCTGGTCTATGGCTCGACATCTTTCAGAAGATCAAGGCCCTCGGCTACAACGGCGTGTCATTTTACGTGAACTGGGCATTACTCGAGGGGAGCCCAGGTCACTTCAGCGCAGATGGAGTGTTTGCCTACGAACCATTCTTCGACGCTGCGGCCGAGGCCGGTATCTATCTCTTCGCTCGGCCGGGTCCGTACATAAATGCCGAGGTTTCCGGAGGAGGCTATCCGGGATGGTTACAGCGCAACCCGGGAACTCTGCGGACGAACGAGACGGCGTACATGGAAGCAACAGAGAACTATGTTGCAAATATAGGGAAGATCGTTGCAGCGGCACAGATTACCAATGGGGGCCCTGTTGTGTTATTACAGGCAGAGAATGAATATGGTATGGTCTCCCCTGTCATCGTTGAGCGTTTTGGCTGTTTCTTTTAGAATAAGACTGATCATTTTGGCAGTACGTATTATGCCCGAAGTTGGAAGACACGCGCAACCCGGAGACTTACTTGTCAATCGTATAGACCAATGGCGCTGCATGGATCAAGTTCCCCGACTCTACATACATCGACGCCGTCAATCAGCAGTATCGCAAAGCCGGCGTTGTCGTCCCCCTCGTCAACAACGAGGCTGCCATCATCGGTCTTTTCACGCCTGACAAGCCGGGTGGTCCCGACATCTACGGACACGACAGCTATCCCATTGGCTGGGATTGTGAGCGTACAATTTACTGTTGGATGGGGAAGCAGACTAACACGGCGCAGGTGCCAACCCCGAGAGCAACTGGACCCCGGGAAAACTGCCGACGGACTGGAGACAACTACATTTCGAACAGAGCCCAAGCACGCCCTACTCAATCCCGGAGTTCCAAGGCGGCGCCATCGATAGTTGGTATGAAACCCTGAGCGATGCAACTCGAACGTACTGACCGACCGATACCAGGGGCGGGCCCGGTCTCGAGGGCTGCGCCATCATGACGAACCACGAGTTCGAGCGTATCTTCTACAAGAACACCTTCAGCTTTGGCATCAAGCTGTTCAACATCGTACGTAAACATAGCCATAAACTAATACCTGCCAGTCATGAAGGCCACCCCTTAAAGCTAACTCCGCGCTCTATCTAGTACATGGTAAGCACTATCTATCTATCTATCGGCGGCTGCATCTGCCGCCGCTTCGGAACAGAACAGAACGGAATGGAGCAGGGAGGAATCTGACGCGGCTCTATAGACCTACGGCGGCACGAACTGGGGCAACCTCGGGCAGCCAGGGGGCTACACCTCGTACGACTACGGCGCCGCGATCCGGGAGGACCGGACGATCGGGCGCGAGAAGTACGCCGAGGCGAAGCTCCTGGGTCACTTCCTGACCTCGTCGCCGGCGTACCTGGAGGCGGTGCCGGGCAGCGCCACCGCGGGCAACGCGTCGTCATCGTCGTCGTACGTGAACACGCCGGATCTCACCGTGACGCCGATCGTCGCGGAGCGCACCGCCTTCTACGTGGTGCGGCACACGGCGTACGAGTCGCGCGCGTCGACGCCCTACACCCTCCGCGTACCCGTGAGTGGCGGCGGCGGGGGAGGGTCCTCCTCGGTGGTGACGATCCCCCCAGCTCGGCGGGACGCTGACGCTCAACGGCCGCGACGCCAAGGTCCACGTGACGGACTACGACGTCGGCGGCGGCATCAACCTGATCTACTCGACGGCGGACGTGTACACGCACGGGCGCTCCGGCGCGCGGCGCGTCCTGCTAGTATACGGGCTCGAGGGCGAGACGCACGAGCTGGCCTTCCCGGCGGCGCTCGGCAAGCCGACCGTCGAGGGCGGCGCGGCCAGGGGGGATCCGGACGGTGGGGTCCGCCGTGGTCGTGCAGTGGCGCGTGACGCGGGAGAGGAAGATCCTGCACTACGGCGGCAAGCTCGACGTGTACCTGCTCTGGCGCAACGACGCCTTCCGGTACTGGAGGCTCGAGCTCGAGTCGCCCGCGCCCGTCGGCAACTACACGGCCGCGTCCAAGGACGCCATCATCGCCCGGGGCGGTTATTTGCTGCGCACGGCCGCCGTGTCCGGCACGTCGCTGCGCCTCACCGGGGACCTCAACGCGACCGCCGAGCTCGAGGTGGTCGCGGGCCTGCCGTCGGGGACTGACCGCGTGTACTTCAACGGGGCGCGGGTGCCGGGTGTTGTCAAGTCCGCCGACGGCCGCCTCACGGGCACGCTGACGTACTCCCCGGCGGCGCTGCGGCTCCCGGACCTCGGGGCGCTCGACTGGCGGGTCGTCGACTCGCTGCCGGAGATCCGGGCGTCGTACGACGACGCGGCCTGGACCGTCGCCGACCGCGCGGCGACGAACAACACGTCGTACGACGAGACCACCTTCGTCCAGTTCGCGCTGCGGACGCCGACGTCGCTGATCGCGGGCGACTACGGCTTCCACGCCGGCGCGCTGCTGTACCGCGGCGCCTTCGCGGCCGGCGGCGGCGAGCGCGCCCTCTACCTCTCGACAGCCGGCGGCGGCGGCTTCGGCCACTCGGTCTGGCTCGGTTCGACCTTCCTCGGCTCGTGGGCCGGGTCGCGCGCCGGCGCCCGCAACCACACGCTTGCCTTCCCGCCGTCTCTGCGACTGACCCGCGGCCGTACGTACGTCTTCACCGTTCTCATCGACCACATGGGCCAGGAGACGAATTGGTGGCCCGGCCATGACCTCATGAAGACGCCGCGCGGCATCATCGACTACGCCCTCGACGGCCACGACGACAAGCGCGACATCACCTGGAAGCTGACGGGCAACCTCGGCGGTGAGCGCTACCGCGACCTTGTCCGCGGCCCGCTGAACGAGGGCGGCACCTGGGCCGAGCGCCAGGGCTACCATCTCCCGGCACCGCCGACGCGGGGGTGGGAGCGCGCGTCCCCCATCGCCAATGGCCTTGACGCTGTTGGCCTTGCCTTCTACGCCACCAGCTTCGACCTTGACATCCCCTCAGGTTACGACGTCCCGCTCAGCTTTGTGTTCGCCAACACCACCACCACCACCACCACCACCACCACGGCCACCAATTACCGAGTGCAGCTCTTCGTAAATGGGTGGCAGTTTGGAGAATACAGTAAGTGCTCCTCCCCAACACGCCTTCTACTAGCAGGTTGAAAAAAACCCTTTGAAGACTAATTCTCATTACCTCTCTTTACTCAGTCAACAACCTGGGCCCGCAGACGAGCTTCCCCGTTCCCGAGGGCGTCCTGAACTACGCCGGGAAGAATTACCTGGGCCTGACGCTATGGGCGCAGGACGCTGCCGGCGCAAAACTGGATGGGCTTAGCCTAGTGGTGAACGCGGTCATTCAGTCGGGGATGAAGAAACCTAGCCTAACATGGAACGACAAGTGGGTTAAGCGGGAGGGCGCTTATTAGTCGTACATGGATGTGTTAGAGCAGATGGCTCCCAGATCCGAATCTGGGTCAACGCGGGCAATTATGGAAAGTATCTTTGGTGGAAGTTTCCAATACACCACCATGTGTCGCAAGCCTTGAGCATCCCTGCTAGCCGTGACGCGAACCCGTACTTAAAGAAGGCGATTTCGTATTCCTAACCAAGCCTAGAGATGGGCCTAGGTCGATAAAGCGATTTCAATCCTACCTAGCCTTCGTAGATTTTTCCCCGTTCCAAATACTGGAACATTACGTATGATTTTATTCATCATCGTCGTCGTCGCTGCCACTCGACCACCCCTCCTTATATCCCTCGGCAATCTCGGCGAGCTCGTTCCCGATCATTTCCCGATCCTCGAGCCCAATAGAGCGAATCACAGCCGTTCGGAGTCCCCTTACCTTAGCCATGACTGATGTGTCAGTAGACAACGACGTGCGCATGCCCATATGTTCTTTTATTGCTTTGCCATCTCTACCCCTGAAAATCGTGGGGTAGCTGCCAAGAATAGGATATGATAGTTCAGAGCGGTAACTGGGAGATCTATTAGTAAAGAGACTCATGGCCTCAATCTTCACTGAGGGACTCACTTATGAACTTTTGGCCGGCGTCTCATACCAAAACGGCCTGTGTTAGCGTCATCGTTATTTTCAGCTGCCGTCACCTCGGCACTGGGTCCCCGATGTGTCTGCACTTGACTAAAGATGTATCGTTTTCTGGCTCTTCTCGTTCCTGCTTCTAGTTTAAGATCCTGTGGAGATGATAGATCGACTTCTAAGGATGTTATGTCATCCTGCGAACCATGATCAGGTTCGCCGGCGATGGAATTGTGGTATAAACTGGAGATAGGTTCGCCACGTGCGTTTATAGCAGCACTTGCCGAATCATTTGTCCCATCCTGATCTGGGTTGGGTGGCTCGATTGGGCTCAACTCAATACTTGCAATAGTTTGTTTCCCAAAGACATTAAGTAGAGCTGCCGTGTGGCGTAAGTTGCTCGAGTATATATGATTGGTGGATCTGAGACGAGTGTACAGTGTCGTGCTCTCGATTGCAGCCGAGAAGAGCGCTGACACGTGCCAGGGAGATGACAGATCTAGATGAACACTTGACGGAAATGGCTCTTCAGGGATAGCAAGGGGTACGACCAAGGAAGCTTGTGTGCTTAGCTCGGCCAGCGCACGTGCCTTATTAACCAGTTTCAGTAGTCGTTTCTCCTGTGGTCCGTTAGCTACAATGCACAGGTTGGTTGTCTTTTGGAATTCATGAGTCACCCTTGGAAGGCCTCTGACGGGCTCCTGTACTCCGAAAACCCATACAGGCGTCTTGCCATATTCATCTCGTATCCGTTCGACGTATTTGGCGGCAAAACCGCCCCATGCATCGTCGATTCCGGATATGATTTGAACGCCTTGCATCTGATCCGCTTCTTCAACGAAGGGGCGCAAATCTCGATCAAGGAGGTCGTGTTCCTTGTCAAGGCCGTTGAACAACTCATCGCCCATATCCCATCTCTCAAAGGGCATGAGCGCCGAGTTCAGCTCAAAATCGTTGAGCTGGATGATCGACCTGGGATGGTAGAACACCCGGTTGAAATCGGACCAATACCTCACCGTGCTCGTGGCGAGCTCAGGGGGGGCCACCCCGGCATCGAGGCTTTGCTGGTATGCGCTGGCTTGTATGGGCTGTTGCCTGTGGACGACGGTCTGTCCCGGCCTGGGGGTGAATCAGGAGCAGGTCCAACGGATGTCGTGATACAAGAGACTGGTCACTCACCATAGGCTACTGTTCGCCGCATTCTCGCTAATGTCATAGAGGTCGTTGAGTCTCTTCAGGGTTCCAAAGCCTCCCTTCAGGTCGTAGATGACGGTCCGTGGCATGAAGGTCTCAGTGCCATCGGCGCCAAGGCCCGGCCTGAAGTGGACGTCATGGTCGACCGGTGACTCTTCCTCGTCTGCAGCGTATGTGAAATACGACTCCTATGCCAACCACGTCAGTTGAGCAGTTGAGGGCGATCTTGGCGACAACCATGTTCCGATGGGCTCACCTGAGCGTTCCAAAAGTGCGTGGCCACGTAATTGCTCTGCTGCCCGAGCTGCAGGGTAATGATCTCGCGCATAATTCGAGGACGAGGGCCGATCTCTTCACGTCGGAACGGTGTCTTGGTTCTTTGGTAGGGGGGAGTCTACCGACTGGCCCTTAATTATCCTTCGAAGTTACTCATCGTGTGTTGTTGCCGCACCTTAATGACCCGACGAATGGGTATCGAGACTGGGACTAGGCCGGCCGCACTCTGATGCGCATTGTTGTGCCAGAGAGCCGGGGGGCGGTGGGGGGGTGGGTTTGTTGCCGTGCTGCTGCCAGCTGAGCGGAAGCTGTTCTGGGAATGCAATGCCGGCTGGCACTTGGTAACTAGCAGGAGGCCGGCCGGAATATTTTTGCCCATATACTGTCACACGGACCATACAAACATACTTAAAATACATAAGTACCTAGGTACCTACCTATTTACTTATGTACGCAACATTCATTAGGTAAGTGCCTATAGGTAGGTACCTTAGCTGGCTTCCCGTCCTTATCGAAGCTAACGTTACCTACCTGTTTTGGGAAATGGCGCACGGCGGGCCAAGGACAGGTTGACGTACAAGGGGGGACGGACCTAACGGACGGCTAGGCTAGGTAGTGTACGCGCCCTACATATTTATTTCACTGAACCCCTGTTTCACATGCAAGCTATGCAAAAGCATGCAACATCACCATTTTATCGCAGCAGCCTCTTCAGCGAATTACTCGAGCCCGTCCTCCCGTCACCCGCACATGCATGCACCCGTCCCGACGTTCTGAGAAAAGGTCCCCCCGATCGAGCCACCCGTACGCACGCTCCCAACCACGATGTCGCTAGCTCAGGAATGGGAGTCCCTCAAGACGCCGCCCAGGAGGGACGTCCAGCCAGTGCCGCAGGTCGGGACTAAGGCGCCTGCTCATCCGAACCTGACGCTACCGACCGACAAGCCGACGATCATTGCTTTCCTGCGCCATTGCGGCTGTCCCTGTACGACCCCTAAGGTTCCGTCCGAAGTTCCTTACCCAACACGCTTTCCCTGCCTGCCTGCCTCCCTCCCTCCATCCCTCCCGCTGCATATGTAGCTCGCTCCCTCTGCACAGATCTACCAAGAACAAGACACAACGGCGCCACACACACATATACACACACACATATATACACACACACGTGCGTGCGCTATTTCTCCACCGCCCGGTTGACTAACGCGCGTGCGCCGCCGCCCCCAAACCCGCAGTTGCCGAGAAGACCTTCAAGGCCCTGACAAAGCTGTCGACCCACCACAAGGAGATCAACTTCGTCGCCGTCTCGAACTCGTCGTCCGAGGCCACCGAGCGCTGGGTCGTCCGCGTCGGCGGCGACTGGGACGTGACCGTGCTCATCGACGAGGAGCGCGACCTGTACGCCCTCTTCGGCCTCGGCCTGTCCACCACCTGGCACGTCCTCTCGCCCCTCGCCCTCTACAACACCCTCCAGCTCGGCAAGAAGGAGAACATCTGGAACCGCCCCACCGAGAGCGGCTCCCGCTGGCAGACCGCCGGCGCCTTCGCCATCGACGAGGCCGGCCTGGTCAGGTGGCAGCACGTCGCCGCCCGCGCCGACGACCTCTCCGACTGGGACGCCGCCGTCCAGAGCCTCGGCGTCGCCCCCAAGCCCAAGCCGCCTCCGCCCGTCCGCACCGAGGGCTTCCTGTGATCAGCGCGAGGAGGACGAGGGCCAGGATGGGGAAGTAGAAGCCCGAGTGGGGGGAGACAAGATTGTGTTGTCGTCACCTTCGCCGCTGAGCAGCATGCGTCTAGCTTTGGATTGCCAAAGTTCCAAAGGTGTTCGCTTTAGTAATGTGAAACGAATTACTAGAAGATCGGGCCCTGCGGCATCCACTTGGGCACCCATCGTGAAGCCAACCATATATCTTTCGTGGATACTGGGTAGATAGTTGGCCGCTAGATGAGTGGCCTGGCGATCTACTAGTTTGTAGTAGTGACATTGGCTGTACAAGGAATCTGGTGAGCAGATTTCAGCACACCTATATGAATGATGAAGTATATGTCCCCATGTAAAATACACGCCATAAAACTCCACCTATGATTATAGGCAATTACATACTACACTGTTATTTATGCACGCGCATAACGCCCGTGAATCATTTTGGGACTTTGAACGAACATGAGCATTGACTAAAACTACTACAAGAATTCGCAGCGAGAAAAAAGGCAGATCATATGCCTATACATTCATAGGACCGACGTGTTCAACATGGGATATTAGAAACATTGTAAAATATGCTATCGATTGGAAGTTTTATTTTTTTTTATCTCCCTGGAAAACTTTCCCTCGACCGTGGATGAAGCTTAGGGATGCTATCGGCGAGCCCACCGAACCTTGCGCAGCTGTACATGATGCCCGTGTGATAGAGAGTGAAAAGAATTATATACAAATGTAAAGTCTGTTGCGCTAAACCATCTTTGATGATGCAGCATCGCCTCGGTTCCCTTGACGTAGAGAACTGACCGAGCCCCCTATTATCGCTAAAATTGCAAATCTATCAAATATCGCGTGTTATAATGTCGCTCATGGATGATAATGGAGAGCATTATCTCACACGATAAAAAGCGACATTTCGACCAGATACACATCCAGTTGCGTAAATGGGAGTTTCTAGCTCGTAGCGCCAGTGTTGAAATGCTGAATTTTAGCAAAAGAAAAAGAAAGAAGTCAACGGTTCCTTAGTAAAGACGAGAAAGCTCTGTTATATAGCACCACTAGGTGCACTTATCGTCATCGGCATGCTTAGCGTCTGGAGAGGGTTGAAGGTAGTACTATGCGCTATCCCTCCATTTGATAACCCATGATTATTTTGAGATAATGAATTCAGCGAGGTCGACATATAGCCACCTTCCGACTGGGGAGACGCATCTTCAAGGGATCCGAGATGATCTTCCCCAGAGAATTCGTCCTCATCTTCACCCGAGAGTGGGAGGCCGCTCTCAGCGCCATCGCCACGATCATGAGTGCGCCTATGCCTGTAAGAAGCGGAACGTTAGCCTTCGTATTATTTTTGCAGACTTTTCGATCCGATGATGAGTTGACATAGATGTTGCTGTGTTGTGACTTGGGTTCGCACATGGTTTGTTTCGATCGGCGTGCACGCAGCACTGACATCATTGCTCATCACAGGATCTTCAAAGTCGACAAAGGAAATATACAAGGAAAACTAGGAGCCATACTGTGCTAGATTGTCGGATCTGGAAAATGCCTTATTACAGTGGGGGCAGATATAGGGTCTCTCTTGCGTATGTGTCCTCACATGTCTAGATATTGAGTCAGATACACGACCGCGTGCGCACATATAACAAGAGAAAACAATCAGATCTTACCGCTTCAGGTGCTCGAGACGCTTAAATAGGCGACCACACGATGGGATTGGGCATGAATGTGACTTTTGGGGGTAAGGGTTGCCAAGTTCCGAAACAGTAGCTGATCGAGCCCTACGGACGACGTTGGATCCGGCCTGCATTGCCCGTCGTTCGCTCATATTTCCATCGGCAGAGAAGTCATCATGGGCGAGCCCAAAGTCCTGTCTCTGAAGAGATAATGGGTTGAGGGCTGGGCTACCATCAACAGCGGATAGAGGAGTGCCATGCCGAGACATCTCAAGCATTTCTCTATTTTGGTGGCTGGCAATTGAAATGGCAGAATTGCTATATGCCAGACCCGGGGGCGAATGATCCTGCATCTCATCGCTCTCAGCTAATGGGCCAACGGATGCCGATATAGACCTCCTCAAGTCTGATTGGCGGTGAGGTGCGGCTTGAGCCTGTGTCGTTACAGCGGCAATAGCCGACATTGTTGGGGGGATAGATGAACGCCGTCTCCTCTGTTTATACGAGGGTGAGCCTTCGATCACACTGTAAACATTACCGGCCCCATAACCGCGAGAGAACTGTGGACCCGCCAGGTTGGGGGGTGGCAACTGCATCATTCCATTTAGCCCGTGGGCTAGGCCTCCATGATCTGGGATAGCACTGTACAGCCCAGTCTCCTCATTTGCGATATAGGCTGGCTCAGCAACCATGCCTAGCGATTGTTGTGGGGGCGTAATAGGCTCATACGAGATTCCACGGTTGCTGTAGTCTTCGTAGTGCGAAGAAACGAATGAAGGAGCAGGCGAGTATTCGAGGCCGTATGCAGGCATGGAGGCGTGACGTTGATGGCCTTGGCTGACGGGAACGCCGCTCTGTGTGTATTGAACGCGGGAATAGTCAGGCTCTCTCTTGATCACTTGTTGGACCTGTTGGGGGATCGCCTGAACCATTCCTGGTCCCATCGCCATCGTGTTATAGGAAACCATGGCATCCATGCCCTCCGTTAAAGGGGCCAGCGATTGAGGAATCATTTGTGGAGGGGGCATTGAGTCCATGGCCCTCATCACGGGCGATGCCGCCTGTGACTGAGAAGGGAAGGACACTTGTTGAGCATTGAAGGAGGAAGAGTTGGCTTGCTGTGCCTTCGTAAGCTGCTCATAAAGCGACTGTGAGGAGTCGTATTGAAAGGACAAAGCTGGCTCGTTTTGTGCCATGGTTGTGGCCTCCTGTCCCATCTTCTCCCTCTTCAGGTCTCGCTCCAGAGCGTCGAGGAATAGGCGGTCGTGTGGCACACTATACCAATAAAAGACCTTTTGCTTCTTCTGAGTCCGGATACAGTTGTTCTTGTAAAGGAAGTCGAGAAAGGGACTTTTGGGCTCCTCAAGAGAGGCATCGGTCCCCGACTTTAGATTTCGCAGGTCGGAGAAAATGCCTTCTTCGAATTTCTTAGAGTTTCTTACGGGACGGCCGAAAGCCTGGAACCGAAACGATAAACATCTCACAATATCGGTGCCGGAGATGTGGAACAAGTTGTTCCACAATACGCAAGAGACATATTCGCCGGTAGGCAGCAGAAACCTCCGGATATACTGGTCGGTTTGCCAATCGACAGGAGCCGAGATGAGGAAATACTTCACTAGGGAAGCGTGAGTCGCCGAAAATTACCACGTTTCAACGCAGGAAAACTTACGATTATCAACTTGTTGCAATGCTACTTGAGCATCATGGGGTAAAGCTTGCTGTGCCTCCGTGCTGAGCATAAAGGTTTCCGGTTTTTGGGGAGCTGTCGCCGCCATGGCTGCGGATTGCGAGTACATCCTGTACTGCACAGCCGCGTCCAGAATGGCTGCTAGGACGAGTCTCTGGGCCCTCTGCAATTGACCGAAGTCACCGTAGAAAATGCAAATCGGCAAAAGTGGCCAAATAATTCAAGGGAAAAAAGTCGTATCGCAGTTCGTGTTATATCCGTCCCAATCTCCAAAACACCCCAGTCAGTGGATCCAGGCGCTGCCTTTCCGTCTCTGAGTGGTGTCCTTGGGTTAGGAAGGTGCCGATTTTGTCGGGACAGACAATGTTCGTCGGCTGGAATTTGTCCAAGTGAAGTCGAGGCCAGCCCGTTAAAATTGAGTTATGAGTTTGAACTAATGCGCACCAATTTGCTTCAAGCAGATGGGTTGGCGTCAACGGCAGTGCGGACCTTCAAGGTGGAAATGCAAGGGTAAAGTCGCGAAGTAATCGTTGAATCCCGAGCGGTGCTGGTTGATGGCGAGAACCGTCTGTCGAGGCCTTGCCATGCACGATGCAATGCAGTGTTGATGGGGTTGCACGTAAATGGAGAATGCTCCCTGCTCACAAAAGACAGCAACTGGAGTGTTGATGCTGACACAGCAACGTCGAAACGGCAGTTTAGACTGGTCTTATTTCACGAAGACGAATCAGCCGACGACGACGGGGTCATGTCAGACAGACAGACAAACTAGGCGGAAATCGACAGAACAGGGCAGGGCAGTCCAGAGATGACGCGAAACCAAGGTAGCTGGAAGATTCGAGCTGTGATGGAATTTCCCTAATAAACCACGGTTGTGCCGGACAGTCGGGCGTTAATGTCGTTGGGAGGGAAGACGGTCTCCGATGCGTCGCTAGTTCCGTCGACAAGAATTAAATAAGTAAAACGTGGAGCGAGAGATAATGAGTGAGTGAGTGTGAGTGAGTGGATGAGGTTGGCGGCCCGCGACACACCAGGGAGAGAGAGTTGGAGGGTGGGAGGGAGAGGGAGAGGGAAAGGGAAAAAAGAGAGGGGTTTCTGAACAGAACTGATCTTACGAAGAAGAACCAGGGGAGCAAGTTCAAGAAAAAGAACGGGAGCGGGAATGGAGGGTAGAGGCGCTTGGGGGTCTTAATGATTTTCCAATGACTGGGTAGCGCGACTAGGACAGGAAGAGAGGGTGATGGGGGAGGGCAAAAGAGGATGGGGGATTCGTCGGCCAGGCTTGGGCTCGTTCTCGGTCGCCAGGGTAGGTAGTAAACAGCAGGGCTGTCCTGTCCTCTCTCGCGAGTGCACCACGAGGAACCTATCCTATCCACTCTAGGCCCGGTGCAGAAATGGGGCCTGTGTACCTTGGTACGGGCAGTGGGAGCTACTACGTACGGAGAGACAGGTCAGAACATGGAAAGGCCAGCGCGGAAAGGAATCACTACGCTGGAGGGCGACAGGGGTGAAAACCGAGTGGGCTCAAGTGGGCTAAATTTGCGCTCAGTGGCTTCCTGGGTGGGCACGATCTCACCAAAGAGCACGAGCAGAAATTGATCGAGCAGGGGGTGGGGATGGGAGAGCGGGTCAGTCCGACCATACATACTTGGGCATGTAGGTAGTACACACAGGTTGTCAGTTACCTTACGTAGTAAACATCAATAACTCCAGAGAAGTAAACAGAGTACATACAACATCGTAACAGCGGTACCCGACCTCACTAACCCCCACCTCAACCCGCCCTGACCGAGATATCTGATCGGTGGCTAGTCCTATTTGGGGATAGTACTAGCCCCGATTGGGTCTGTTTATGCCGTGTCTCTGAACGCCACCTAGGATCGATCCTTCTCGCCCAATGTGAACGCTGACAGGTGGGATCAAAGCCAGTTAGAAACTTGGAAATTACACGATGCAAACAGAACACTGAGGTACATTTACGCCATGGCAGAACATTCGCTCGGTGTCGTCAGTTACCGATCCCATTGTGCCTCCTCTTGACAGCGCGTGGCGCTCTGCTCTATATATTTGTACCTACAAACCTACTTAGGTACATACTAGAAAACACCTACCTAGTAGACTAAGCTAAAGGTAGATAGATACCTAGGTAGTTAACTATCTGCAGGCTCTGCTGCATGTGTGGGATGGGATGGTCGCCCCAATGCCAGATCCAGCCAGAATAACTGCCATCTGGTCTGTTTCAGTGAACAAAGCATGAGCCCTCTGGGAAACAGCTTCTTAGATTCAAATAGCTGCGGGTAATCGAGGAAGGCCTAGTTATCTTATACACAAACATAAATCGAGCGTAGTGGGTGGCGCATGCCATGTTTATACCGGAGTACTACGTAGGTAACTACCTAGGCAATGTCGTCTTCATTGCCGGCTTTTGGTCTAGATTGAGAATCGTACGATATGTACATACGGTATGCATCTATCTCGAATCCGGAGAATAATGACAGGCGTACCTGCAGATGATAGAAAGATAAGATGAGAAATAATAATATACCAAGGATAATAGGAGGAAACTTGACCAAAAAAAGAAAAAGAAAGAAAAACCTCCCCAGAAACAAAACAAGATTAAAGACGCTCCTAGGTATCGCATGGGTTCCTATGCGGGGACCCAAAATACGGTTAAAATAACTATACCGAACATATTTCTTCACCTGCATCGTACATTGTGGGATGTTTTGTTACAAGTAGTTCAGTATACTTACCCAAGCTACCTACCTGCCTCCTAGCCCCTACCGAACCTACCCAAGTACCTATCTACTGCTTAGATTAGGTACCTAGGGTAGCTACTAGATAGGTACCTAGGGTAGGAGGTTAGTAACCAAAATACCTCCCCATCGCTTCAACATCATAGTTGCAGATTCAGAGAGAGTGGGTGCGGCCGCTTCGATTGGTCTCGTCAATCTCGGGTCCTGGTTCACCAAAGAGCATCGGGTACTGGCATTCGGCTTGCCCACCCGTCATCATTGCCCGCAGGACTTAGCGTACCAAATTTTGAAAGGTAGGCAGTAGGCTGCCAAGGTAGTGCAGGAGTAAATATTTAACCTCGACGCAAACCGGCCATTGTCTGCTTATCAAGTTGAGCAATCTCCCATCTCCCCTTCCATCCCCATCGAACGGACATGTCTAGTGTACTAATTAACTCCGGAGAGGGGATATATGGACAGCATCCTAATCCTTTTTTTGCGGATGCCTCATCTCAGGTGCTGTACAGTACAACAAACATGCCGCCAAATCAATTTGTGCAAGCCCCCATTTTACTCTTCAAAGCCCACAAGCGAAGACAGGGGCATAGCGATGATGAAGAATTGGTTGAGTGCAACGCTCGGAAATCAAATCGCAAGGGTTGATTGTGCTGTGGCCTCCACGACAGTACGCTTCTAGCATCCTTGCCCTGGTCGGCTCTGTGCGCTGCATACGTCCGGCTCGTGTATTTCCCACTCCCTACTCAGATAGAATAGGGGCTCTGGGAATTATGTTGGCAATTTTGTAGTGTATGCCTTGAACCGCGTAAATTAAAATCTCGCGACTCTGGGGGGTGCGGCACATAGCTAACTCAGACACCTGTCGAGCTTTACATTACCTACCTAGTGTACTTATAGGTAGTTATCGATAATCGTAGAAGGCGAAAATGACATGGTTGCGGGTAACAAATGGAAACGACACGACCGCAACGTTGCAAGACGGTTTTATCTGCTGTGCCTGTGAGCTGTGAGGTCTTTCGCAGCTTTCAGCTCCCACAGTGTCCTCCCGGTCCCATCCAAGACATGCCCATATACAATCGAATGTTCCTTGGACAGGATTTCCCGCTTCTCATGCTTTGCAGGATTCTACAGCACAAGCCAGCAAACAAAAGGAGATAAGCGTAAAAGCCCGATCTCAACACGCGCACATCTATACTTAGACGCCATACACCATCCATCATACCGACCTACATACATAGGGGAACAATCCTGGGGAAAAGACAGTATAGCCACATCTAGTGCCTCATGCTCGCATCAGGTTTTGCCGAATTAGTTTTTTTTTTTTTTCTTACCTCAGGAAAAAAGTGCCGTACTAGCGCTAGACAATTAGTTATCTGAAGTGCGTAATTTTTACCGCCCGTTGACCAGGTAGGTGCCTGGGCTAGGTATATACACATGAGGAGATGGTCGTTGGCGGGATGTCTGGCCACGCGCCATCTCCGTGGGCAGCACAAAGCAACATACAGTCCAACAACATACAGCAGCGCCTGCAATGGGGCCAATCAGCGTGCGACCATAGCTGGGGATACATCTCCCAAGGTCCTACCTCGCAGCCCCTGCTAGACTCAGGTTTTTGAAACGCAGCTGGTGCAATGCCTCAGAAATAGTTGGCGCCAAATATCGGGCGCTAGAGCCCGCAGGGCCTGTCGGACCCCTGTTGAGATCGGCTTAGTTCTGGGAGGCACGTAGGTAGTGTATGTACATAGGGAAGCTACACTCCCTACTTACCTACCTAGGTACTATACACAAGGTAGGTGGGCGGCCAGCGTCGTAATGTGATCTCAGCACCACCCCTGTCTCCGTCATTCCCTCTCCCCTCCTCCCCAACCGTCCATTCACCCTCCATCCTCGACGCTACAATGTGCCTCTCCTCCATCGCAGGTGCTCAGTGCTCAGTTGAATATGCACGCACGACCTTGCCGTCCACCAATCGACACGGCCCCTCGGCCTGTGGGATCGCGAATCAGAAGCCCAACTTCAACTCCGCTTTCCGTTAGCACGTTACCAGCCAACCATCCTTCCATTCCGTCTCGACTGCATGAATAACAATCGAGAGCATTGGTGAGATCATAATTGCCCAGAATCCGTGCGGCAATGGGCCAGCAAAAAAAAAAAACAAACAAAAAAAAAAAAAAAAAAAAAAAAGGGCCACCACTGTTTACAAGCATACTGTATGCATAGGCCAATAGTCATCAAAGACCAGCCCAGCTGGCCGTGAGAAAAAGGCTGAGGAGACAGCATCACTCTTGTCAGTCACAGGGTGTCTTCATCTACAACGGCCTTGAGAATGGCCCTGACGATGGCTTCGCCTACCTATCCGTCCCTCGATGCTTGTCCCAATTATCGTCGAGCCACGTCGATCATCCTGCTGGGCGATGTGATCACCCCCGTTGGCCACACTGCCAATACATGGCCTATGATAAGCGAGCTTCAATTCATACCTATTTCCGGTCGTCAACCACTCTCATAAGCCAGCATACACCTCTTCTGCACGACCATAGGTGAGGCTTCGATGAGTAAGGCCAGGATCACAAGTTCGCTCAGCGTAGGATACTACCGAACCGCCTTGATGAGACCTTGCGGGATCCTACTCATCCTCTTCCTCGCCTACCGCTTTGGGCTTTTTGACTCACCACCCAAAGGGGCAGGCCGCCATGTTTGATCATCAACTGTTGCATAATATCAAACTTGAAAGGCTGCAATACCTACAGCTAAAAAGCTTCGATCGATGCTAACAGACTAACCAGCATATCTAGTGGGTGCAGAGCGTGGTTATCGTCATTATTATCGTCATGACCTTTAGTTATTAATAAGCATTTCATCAATCACTATTCAAATTAGTTCCGGTTCAGCATAGCTTTCAGCAGGTCCAAGAATGGCCCAAAGATGTAGAGGCGTCCATCCTCACTTGTATTTAAGCCTAACAACATCTTAAACTCCGTGCCACCGTGGTGTTTATCGCAGGCTACAGACTCCTTAAGGATTTCGCAACTAATCGCAACACAGCATTATGTGGCGTAATGGTCCGCCCGTAGGACCCGACTCATTGGCGTTTCTATCGCTAGTCGTTGAAACAAGAAACAAGGACGGTGAATCTACGAGTTTAGGATTTGACAAAAGGCTCTCAAAGGAACGACATCGGCACGAACGCGATATTCCTTGAGGTCCCAATAGAGCCTTGAGCTGTCATGTTTCATCCTACTATCTTCAGTCAAGAGTCAAGTACGTATATGTATGAGGTTAACAAAGGCGGTTGTTTAGCAGATACTCAGCGGTGTGACTTATGAGTTTGCATCTCAACAACGGCCGCTATGCTAATTGGTCTATTCAATATAGCCGCCTCGATAATTCTGTTCAAAAACTAGGTATAGCACTACACTAAGCGACCAGAATATGACAACCCACCTAATCTTGAACAATACGGCGCCTAGTTGTAACAAAGATTTACTTAATTAGTAATCGCTCAAAAATCTGTGCAATAGAAGCAGCTTGACGTCACGAGATTGGCTGAGCAACCTATCCTCTGCCGTCACATCACTCACTAGGACCCTATCACCTACGACAACCCGGTCCTCTACCTGGCCACACGGACCAATGATAGGTGTGAACGGCTTTGCGCTTTACCTGCAGGCCTTGTGCGTATCGCCCTGCCGGCACCCCCTTGCTGTAGGCTGAAATATCAGAGAAGGTTGATTGGCCCTCTCAAATCACGGTTGACCAGTGTAACAAGCCACCAAAGCCGTAGACATGGACGAAAATAGTATCTACACCACCCATACTCGACGAACCATTTCGATCTCATTGGGCTCGGGGGCCACATGCTTCACTATACTGCCAGCGACCATCCGAATGACCTACTACAGTGCATACTTTGCCGCGGAATGGGTCACAGATTTCTGCGGCCAGCAACGCAGACCCTGCCCGCAATATCTACCATCAACATTCCTTTAGTTGTGTAGTCGGTATCCCCCCCACCACAACTTTTGGCCGCCGTTGTGCTATTTTAGTCATTGAAAGGGCTATCTAGCCAGAAAGGGATTGTAGCCCAACCTAGCCAGAAGAGGCCCTCAACGACCGAGTGGTGTAAAACACTTGGCATGGAGTCACTCAACTCAATCAACTACCAATTAGCAGATTTCCAATGCCGGGTATTATTACCGAATCTACAGGCGTCCAGGGTAGGCGGGAGGTTGATAGGTGCAATATAGCCTTCAAACCAAAACTCACAAGGTTACTCCATATTACTGATAGATCAATAGAGGGTACTAGGTTAGATGAGATACTACAGTCTGCGTTATAAGGCTGTGAATCAGTAGTTTCGCTACATCAATTACCAATCGATTCAACGGCGAACTCGATATCATCCCCTCCTTCTTACGGTTTTGATCCGGTCAGTGTCAAGCCCTAGCTTCAAAATCAAGGGCAGAAACAAACCGCCTTCTCACGCGAAGCCTTCATGCCGTCACATTCTTTGAAACATTAGAGAGGAAGTTGGTTGAAACGTCCAAAAAAGACTCCTCGTGGCGCACGCTCCAGATCGTTTTGCTGAGGGCCTAACCAAACTATCCATTCCTAAGGGTCCGATCGACCCCTGATAACAGGCAGCAAGCTCGATTGAGTATTTTAGTCCGCAGCGGTCGCGGTCAATTGCCCTTATGATTGGTGCGTGCCTGAATCATGCAGACTTGGCACCGCTGAGGGAATGGGCTTACTGTAATTAGATCCCAGACAAACACCCATGTTAGATAGTAGATGATAAGATGATAAGTCTAAGTTCCCTCTTCGACCTTCAGGACGATCGACACGACCATCAGGATCACCCCATCGAATATTCACTACTCTCACGGATAATGAGCAGGCGAGTACGAACCACCACCACTCAAGTCATGCAAAGCCGAACTGAACACAAGGAATCCATTGGTTTGGGGGGGTATCACCTGCAGCAGCGCCGCAGAGGTAGGGGACCTGCAGGAAATGCCCAGAGTTGGGTCTCGGGCCAACAACCCAAATCCATCTCGCACGGAACTTCTGAAACAGGCGCCCATCGAATACCTACCTATACGGTCTACGGCACAACTGTACAGATGTACTATATCTATCATGTGGGGTGCACGGCTGGGTAGCAGTGTGACTATGTAGTGTAGTGTAGGTGGTTGGGTGTGGAGAGGATCGATCGTGCCGAAGCCTCTTTTATCATTAGCCAGGTACATGAAACAGGCACAACTCCGTCTCAAGTTCTTCCAGAAAATGGTGGGCGAGCTTTCTCCAAACCTCGTCCAAGCATAGCTCATGGCTCATTGGGGATGCCCTAGTCACCTACATGCCCAATCAACAACCGCCCCCTGGCCCCCCCTTTTCACCCTGTTGATACTGTAGAATACACGCCACAAGCTTCCGCTCCTACTATCGAGCCCGCCTTGGGCCTATTCAAGCCCAAATCCCGTATAAGGCCGAGGATCGGGATCATTCAACAGCATCAGGCATAGATGGAGTTTAGAGGGTCATCAATGATTGAACAAATACCCCATTTGACAATGGTTTGCCGTGTGAAAACGGGATCAATGGCTCGGCTGCCCACCCGTCTACATGGCTCAGCCATGGGCTTACCCGTCTTGAACCGAACAGCTCGCAGGCTTCAGTCGATTCGCTGGGCCGACTGTGTCGTGAGTATAGTTGGCGGTAAGAAAATTCAATAAGACTCTTCGGGTCACAGCCAAATTACGATATACCCGCGGGCGTAGTGAGCCATACTGCCGGCCTTGAGATCCCCATCGTCGTCTTGACCGCCGTCATCTTATATCCCCCAACTGTCTAACGTGAAACTGAATGGCCATCTGCCACTCATCCTACCGAGGTGAATAACGAACACCCGTGGGTCGAGGAAACAAGAGCCGGGTAGCTTCTCCGTTCGCCCTGTCCAGTGGAGCCCAAAATTGCGAGAAAAAAAAATATATATATCGGGGTGCTCTAGATGTTTTTTTTTTTTTTTGGAAATGTGTGTCATGTCTCCTCAAGCGCGCTACCATGCGTGCACTTACATCACGGCTCTATCTTTGTTTCATTTCTTCCCTTTTTCTTTCTTTCTTTTATATATATATATATATAGGAATACCCGCCTGAGAGGCTCTAGCTCAATTGAGATAGTTAAGCTAAAGGCCTACCCGTTCCATCCGCTCTGCCAGCCCCCAGTGGGTATGATTAGGATGTTGTTCACGACGAGCCCCGCAGCACTACGACGCTGATGAGGAACTATACCGGCTTGGTATGCGGACCAATGTGCTTTGACCTGCCTCTTCTCCCGAGGGGGTGCATCTGAAACGTTAACACCCAAGTAAGCTCTGTTTCAGTATTTGGTATGCCCTCAACTTGGTACCCAGACAAGGGTCAGTGCCATGGACCGAACCCTTCCCGTATGTTGCACATGATCCGCTCCTACGGTTGGGGCGACCCAGCTGTGGGATTTCCGATATTGTTTCGGCCCTATGCATTGGCACATTTGTACGGTCCATATTACTGTATTTGCTCTCTTGCCTGCTTCTACCCAGGCGGCCGCAGTGATAGAGGCGGCAGTGGCACTAGGCAGTACTATGAGAGGCAACCAGGCCAAGGCGGACCGACTGAGATTCCTCATGTGCCAGTTGGATCGAGTCCGGCAAAGAACAGAAAGGAGCAATAAAACCCTCCAAGAACGACGCCCACTCGTCCGCCCGCCCGCCCGCCCGCCGGCGCCGGAATAACAACCGGTCCCGCCGATAAGGACAGAGATCGACTCCTGAAACTCCGTGGACAGGGTCCCTGTTGACCGATTTGACAAAGCTATGGGGTTCTTCCTTGGAAGCTCTGCACTTGGCGAGTACATGCGGCATAACTCGGGATTCCAGAAGCCAATATTTTCGGGGTTGTCTAGGGCTACCGCTCTGTTGTCCGTGCCCAGCTTGTCGCCGATCGGCAGCCCATTTCGTAGGGGTAATGGTATTGCCGGCATGCCACCGTGTGGCATGATTACCCGCCCGCGATGATTCTGGTCATTACGATGGTTGCTTGGACGTATAGCTCCGAGCATGTGGATAGCGCCCTCGGCCCCCCGGTTCCGTCTAGTGTAGATCTCTGGTATGAGGCTGACATACATTGAACTTGCGCTTTCCTTCCATCTAAAGCCACCGCCCTAGGTTAATCGATTATCATCACGGCGACGCAATGGATATGAATCGCTCTTCAGCATAGTTCATGGCGCTCGTGATTTACCTCAGCCTCCGAAGTATACGGCGGGTGACGCACGCCCTCCTGCAAGCCATGTAATATACGTCCCTAGCTAGTATGCCCTAGCTGGGTGTTTTGATCTCGGCGAAGATATAAATAGGTTTATGTTTGTGATTCGCTTTCCGAAGTGCGGTGCAGTTTCTATGGTGAGATGCTTGCCACTAACATAGGTGCGGTCTTTTGAAAGCGCCTCCGAGAGTATATATATTTCCTCCCCTTTACATCTAAACTCGGGTGTCGCAACAACCGCGCCACGCCTTATACTTCTTCTATATTGAGCACTGAAATCACCCTTGACTCATTCTGTATGATCTTTGTGGCTCTACGGGAGTTCTCAAGGCTATTGTGTCACCTTACGAGCTTGTGAGACGACTTACCCGATACCAAATATCTTAACAAATAGAGAAGAGAACAATGCCAAAACAAGTATGGGGGATTAATATTTGCTAATGCTAGCATTATACAGCACCTTCAGTTATATATACGGACCCTATGTGATTAATAGGTGCGGAACGGATTATCTAACGTGGTTTATAAACGGATGAACCAGTTGTGGACACGGTATGAAGACTAGTTGAAGAATCCAAGGGGGAGAAGGGCGGCCCAATTGGCTGCGGCATGAACACATCAACAGCCCTTTTATCTTTCTTATTTTATTTTATGTTTTCTTGTTTGCTTAGTTTCCAAGAAAATTTAAGTCTGGCCGGAGCATCACAGACCGATATATAGATAGATGTATTGTTGATACTAAGTCGTTCGATATTTTAGTCCGGATTACGAAGCAATACTATAGTACCATATGGCCCTTGTTTAGCCCTGTCCCTGTGCCATATATTGATGTAATTTTTTTTTTTTTTAGTGTTCTGGCGATATATCGACGGGTAGCTGCCTTGTAAAATAGCTGCATACCCAATATAGCCTCGGCTATCTGAGCTAGTAGCCGGGACAACTCCTCAACCACGATAGAGCTATGAGGCTGCCCGTGCTCGCTTTGGTTTCTCTCGAATAGGTAGGATCGTAAACACCTTCTTAGAATATCTTCAATCTCCACCCACTCTAGCCCTACTAACACCATCATATTTGTTAAAGATATGAGAGCGACGGTTTCGAAGACGGCGCACCCTTCTCACCATAATGTGTGATCTTTTTTCCTGTCATATAGGTTCTACCGGTTCCCAACCAACTGCGTCAGGTACACCAAAGTCACCGCCTACAACCCCGATGCCATGGTATCCATTACATGCCAATATCCGGTACTGGGTCACAAAGTTATTTTCCTCGCCAGAGAACTCTCGCGAAGCCTATTCCTCCTCCGCGACAATTATCCAAACAAGGGGAGGGGTATGCACCCACCACCACACTGGCCCGTAAATTCCTGGGAAGACGAAGGATATCCTTATACGTATTTATACAACCCAGTGAATTGGTCCTGGTCAAAATAACATGTAACAGTCACCGCGTTAGCCGCTTTTTCCCGTAGGCCTTATATATATAACTAGAAGCTAAGCACAAGTATGGCGTAGGCGATGATGGTAGATCATAATTATGAACAGCTAGAGATTAGGCTATAATATTTTTAAACGGGTTAGAGGTATAAATAAATAAATAACAAGGTTAAAGAAAAGAATATTTATGATGTTTGCGTGTTGAGAGTCGATTACTCGGGAGCGCGTTCGTGACAATGGATCGAGAAACCAACGACTACTAGAAGTATGGGAAACCCTGCGAGAACAAGAAAATCGATGGATTTTACACACCGATATACGATATAAGATCTGGTATGATCATCTCTTGGCCGAGGGAACGCATTTCGCGAGCTTCTGCATAGCCCCGCCGTGTTATGGTAAACACTACGAAGAGTTGACTCGCTGGTAAGGGGGGCGTGGAATTAACTGGCAAGATACTTTTTCTTATATGCGTGGCATGCTGCATGCATTCCATACCCCGAATCTTGAACCCGTGGAGATGGCCTGGTCACACAAGCAGTAAACATCATATTCAGCACATTCAAAGGGTAACGCGGCATTATGCCCAACGACGGCGCCGGGTAACTTCCACACCACTCTAACGTAGTTCCATATCCTTCTCGCAATCGTGAAGAACATAAAGCGGCCAAGGGAATAGTTCGTTTGCCACTACATATACTCATCCTATACCCAGGGAAAGCGCAGAGCTCTATGGTGTGTGGGGATTATATGAGGCTCCTGGCCGTGTGCCAAGCGTCGATAAGACAAGTGATACCCCCATACAGATTTAATAATGATATAACTAGTTAGTAATAACATATAGCATCTTATATGGTGGCTCGGGGGCAGCTAGAAATATAGGGTTGAATGGGCACCGGTCTATTTCTCCTGATGAACTCTAGATAGGCCATATTAGTACTAGGTGCAACGGTTGTGGTGGGTGGCCATGAAGTTTATATCTTGATATCTGGGAGATATTGGTTCCTCGGTCAAGTTTACGGTGGTTAATGACGGTAGTTAGTGACGGTACCAGGCAGCAGATGACTTGCCGTGCCTTATGACTTACAATATTATTAGCTGGCCTACGTACTAGGCAGCCTACCCGAGCAGTGCCTAGATTTGTTGAGGTATCTATCCGAGGTAAACACAGGATATACCGAAGTAGACTTTGTGAGTGTCCTCATCCCGTGTTGCCACATTATTTACATGGTTTTGAGCGAATGCATGTTTTGGTGCTATTGACTTTTCATCATTATACACGACTTAGGTAACAGGTAGGTTTGTTCTGATGTAGAGAAATGCACCCTATCTAACCTACCTTACTACAAGTAGGTGCATGTAGCTGTGTAAGTGTTTACCCACCCCAGGTCGGATATGTATGCATTTGTCTAGGTACCTGGCTACGATATGGGCAGCTAACTAGCTGTACCTTGTACCTAGGTAGCTCTTTCTACCTTAAACTACGTGGTGCAGAAGGTTGGTCAGTAGAGACAAACCACTTTAAGTTTCGCGTTGGGAAAAGGTAGGTACACGACGTCAAGTGGTCTGGTAGGCAGCCTAAGTACCTTAGTAACTAACCTACCTGCTGGGGCACCACTCTTTTTTTTTTTTTTTTTTTCAAGGGTAAAAAAAAAATAAATTAGTGGGTTCTGACACTATAACTGCACATGCACGGCATACAGTAGGTACTACGTACCTGCCCTGCCGCCCGGCCGTCTATTGGATAAGGTTAAGTAAGGTATGTCCCAAAACCAACAGCCCTGTGTATCATCCACATCCAATATTGTTGGTTAAACATCGTCAGTCAATATTGACTCCCGAGTTTACCGCTATCATCTGCATATCTTACGTCTTGGGCATTGCTTGATCAAATTCTACACCCGCCACCTCTCCACTGTTTGGTATTCTAGCTGCTCCTACCAACCTTGCTGCCTTGGGGTTAGCCAAGTCCCTAGGCAGGGACGTACAAGCAGTAATGACTGCATTTGCCTACTTACCTACCTACTTACCTATCTATCCGCCCGTGGCTTACTGCCTGTGTATCTACCTAGGTGAGATGCGAATAATGTTCTTTATGTAAATAGTGTACCTACTGAATGCCGGCTCCGGCTTCCGTTTGTGCTGGGCGACCGACAGTCCGGGCTTACAGGGTATTTAAGAGGTGCGAAGTAACTATGTACTAACTAATGTGTTGATGGGAGGCAGGTTAAGCTAGCTTCTTTCGGGTAATGTACTGGTCGAAGTAGTACCTAGGTAGGCAAAGCGGGATCGCTAGTGCTAGTGCACAGGGAGCGCAAAAAAGGGAATGGGAGCGCGCTTCCGATATTCTTTTCTTTCTTTTCGCGTCGCGTGGCTTATCTAAATCTTAAGTGAGCACCTAGGTAGGTAGGTTCCAATACCAGGTAGGTAAGTAGGTATCCAAGGTGTCAATCGATTGCTTGATTGTCCAATTCCACCTGCACAGCACACTTAAGGTTGGCTCTGGAAACCCCCGCCAAACCATGGTCCGGACTGATTCAATGTACTCACAGCAACAAATACAAACTCGACGTGGACTGCCTCACACTCGCATCTGATAACCTACATACATACACATACACACTACTCATACGCACTACTCATACACTACTCGCCCGGGTACTGCACATCTTCTCTCTCTCTCTCTCTCTCTCTCTCTACCTCTCTCTCTCTCTACCTCTCTCTCTCTCTATCTCTCTATCCCTTTCTCTCTCCCTCTCTCTCTCTCTCTCTCTCGCTCTCTCTCTCAACCTCCCCTCCCCTCCCCTCCTCCCCCCTTGCGATTCCCACCTCCACATCTGCGACAGCCTCGGGCGATCCTCGTCGGTTCTCCCACACCCCTGCAGTTTGCGCACTTGCGACAAGAACTAGTTACGGCGAGTGAGCGTCTTTATAATCGCCTCGACGCTGCGACCAGGGCCAGGGCCAGGACCCAGAACCCAAGGCCCAAGAGACCCAAGACTGGGACCAAGACCCAAGACCCAAGACCCCAGGACCTGGATTTCCAGCTTCGAGCGAGACCACCAAGTAGGTAGTTAGCAAAAGCACAACCACCAAAGACTAAAGCAGCAAAACACACACCAGAGACCAAAGGACCAGGATTAATTCAACCGTCAACCGGTCAACCATCAATCATCAACCATCAACCATCATCAACCATCAACCATCAACCATCATCAACCGCCACTCACCACCAACCACCAACCACCAACCACCACCAACCACCAACCACCCACCGTCCACTCTGCCGCCTCGGCCTCTTGTTGCTTTCGCGCAGCGAGACGAGACCATCCGTCTCCCGCCCGCGCGATTACAACAAACTACCCGTCGCCGTCTTCTGTCTCCCGCGCGCAAATCCCACTTCACCATCTCCCCCAATCCAACGCGGGCTGTCATGGGTCTAGCCTGACCGGAGCCTCGTCCAACATGCCGCCCTCCTCCAAGAGATCCCAGCGGACTCGCCGAGTCCGGGATAAAAGCCCTAGCCCTCCCGTTGCCGAGCAGTCGTCGCCCACGCGCCCGACCAAGCGAAGGAGAAAGGTGTGTTTCCATGTCAACGGCTGATCGTAGCCTCCTCTGCATTGCCTTCCCGCCTCGCCCGCCCGCCTCTAGAGAGAGTTATGCTGACCACGTCTCGACGTGCTAGATCGAGGAGCCACCCTCTGAACCCGTTGAGGAGGAGAGCTCGAGCCTGACTGTCGAGGCACCCGCCGCCGATGGTGTTGACGGCGCAGAACCTGGAGCCGAAGCGGACGCCGAAGAAGACGACCACCTGGTCACCCAAGTCGCGCAGTCTCTGCGCAGCCTCCCCACGCATGCGAGCAAGGACCATGCCAATGCGATCCACGAGTCTAACAAGGGCATCGCCGCCTATGCCAAGATCGCGGCACAGGACTGGACCTACTACATCAAATACACCTCTGTCAATATCGGCAGAAACACGGATGCCCAAGACCCGGACGATCCCACCTTCGTTCACATCGATCTCGGCCCGTCCAAGACCTTCTCGCGCCAGGCAGCCAGCATCTACTTCGACTCCGAACTCGGGAAGTGGTTCCTCCAAGCAAAGGGCCGCAACGGCCTCAGGGTGGACGATGAAATCCTACGGAAATCGGATCCGCCCCATAGCCTTGGCAGCGGCGAGGTGATCGAGATTGGCGGTTTGGAGATGATGTTTGTCCTACCCGCTAACTTCGGCCGTGTACACATCAACCCCAAGTATTTGGAACAGGCCGGGATAATTGCTCCCTCGACCGATTCCAGGACCGCTCTGCCGCCCCTTCCTTCCTCCGAGCAGTCGTCTTCCCACCCCGGACGAGGAAGCGCGACACCCCGCAACCAAAATAACCAGCAACCCATCGCTCCAGCACCACCCGATTACAAACGCCCCGGCACGCCGCCATCGGCGAAGAGCCGCGTGCCGGCATCCCAAATGAGGACCCCGGCTCACAACCCGATCAGCAGTCAAGACGATATTGATTTGACCAAGGACGAGAACAAGCATATCAAGCCACACTACAGCTATGCTCAGCTTATCACACAGGCCATCATCAGCGCGCCAGGCGAGAAGCTTAATTTGGCCGGTATCTACTCGTACATCACGGAAAACTACGCCTACTACAGGCACCAACCGGTGTCTGGCTGGCAGGTGAGACCCTACTGGAATAGTTGCTCCATCTTAATCGATGCTAATCATCCTGTAGAATTCAATCCGGCATAACTTATCCCTGAACAAAGCCTTTAGTAAGGCGCCTCGGTCCACTGACGAGCCAGGAAAAGGAATGAAGTGGGAGATAGTCCCCGAGCATCGCGCTGAGATGATCCGGACCTGCTGGAGGGGCGGCCGAGGAGGCCACCGCGGCTCTTCCGCCCCCTCATCTCCGAGTCAACCTAGCCAGATGACCTATATCACCTCAGGGCCTAAAGATATGGCTCGTAAAGAACCTGGTTCGACTCGCAAACGCAAGGCGGTCTCACCTGGCACCTCGCCGCCCCCCAGAACGTCGTTGATACAGTCCCAGGTAACTCCTGATCGGAGACTGCTGACAACGAATCTCCATGATGACAGTCCGCTTCCGCGTGGCCATAGACGCATGCAACAGGCAAGCTCCTTCGCGGACATCCCTCAGTCGCCACCGGCGTTGTCGTCTTCGTATCTCCCGGACGAAGGGGCCTCCTTTGTCACACCCGCGCCACAGCGTCTTCATCCGAGACTTGCCCCTCCCAGTACTGCGCAGAGACCGAGTCAGCATATGCCAACGAGTTCACCCGCTCCGTTTTGGAAGTATGTTGACGTCCACAGCACACCACTCAAGCCCCATTACGATGTCAGCCCCACCAAGCCCTCTGGCCTCCCCAACAGTAGCAGCCCCCCCGCGCCTGCTGGCGTTGATCATTCGCCCACAGCCAGCCCAACCCGAACTTCTCGGGGAGATACGATAGAGCGGGCTGCGGATGTTGACAAGGTTGAGGAAGAGAACGAGGAGGAAAGCGAGTACGATTTAACAAAGTAGGTGAACCCCGTAATACACGCCGAATCGGTATGGTTGAAGAGATGCTGATGATTACCGCTAGAGGCTTCCAAAGCATTGGGTCCTTCCACTCTGCTCCCAGTTTTGGGTCCAATGGGGTCCATGCCGCAAGATCTACCAAATAACTTGTGATCTAGCAAAGTAGCAAGAATTTGGGCGCCCTACATACACCCTCGTTGTAGCGTCCCGTCGCTATTTCTCATTATTATCGGTTGCATAGGGGTCCGGCCTGGTATGGGAGTCAAAAAATGATTCCGCGGTGTCTGGGATCTGCATTCGAGGCGGAGCATGGGTTGTACTAGGGGAACCACCGGTTGGGGGGGCGCTTTTTGTTGTTTTAACGATCGTGAACGTGTTTGCCACAGAGCTATCCCTCGTGGTATGTGTACATGTTTGAGGCTTTTCATGTCGACTTTTAACGAACTGGCCTGCGTAATTTTCGCTCCGAGAGGATGGGCGGCGTTTGGAGTCGAGAGGGTAATGAGGGTACTACGGGATAAAAGGTAATACCACCCGGTGATGGGAGGTCGGGCGTTTTGCATCATTCCACGCCCATTTACGAACGCCTGCCTTGCAAGGTTGGCGTTACTAGCCGTCTGTGAACGGGAACCAACCGAAACTAGACAGATAAATAGACTAAACGCGATAGATCTGTCAACCCTTATTGCTCATCCCATGTCATTTGCCGTCAAATTCCCCCTTCTAACCTCTGTTGGAATATCCATACCGTCTAAATGATAATCAAACTAGCGGTAAGTATCCCTGAGATGCTAATAACGGCGTTAGTTTCTAGAGACCAAGTACAGCCATAAATGCTTGTTTTATATTCTATTTTATTCTATTTTATTTTATTCTATTTTATTTTATTTTATGATTGTTTATAATTGGGGACATGAGGTAAAGTTCGTGGAACCAACAAGATTCCTACTTTTGGATTGAGGGTGTCTCTGGTCACAGCCTGTCAGCTTCTTGTCGCGAGAATAACCAATGAGTATATGAGGAAAGGAACGACACTTGCGAAGTCATTTTACTCTTTGCTTTCCCAAGCTATGTGGTTTCTTGTAGAGCTAAGATTTCACACTGAATCATAACGATGAGAGAAAAGACCCAGAGTGAAGAAGCTCTATTTGATCATGGCCTAATAGACATATTTTTTTGCCAGACCCAACTACCTAAGTCCGAACCTACCCCCTAACCCTATGAATTTCCTCTCCCTACCTTCCCCTTTTTTTTTTTTTTTGTCGTTTCTCGTCCAATCCAGCCCAAAATGCGAGTGTGTGAGAGGTGTGATGCAATGTAAAAAAACCAAAAAACAAAAAGAAAATCATGGGAGGACTAAGCATGGGAATATATACAATATGAAACGCCACCAATATAGGAGCGAAGCCCTCCCGTTAGTTCCAGTATGAATCCTAATGACACCCTTACTACGAATATGCAATATGATACACAACACCATGCCGCCCCTCTAATGATGTGCCGCAAAAACAAATAAAACATTAGTCTGTTGTCTGATTAAATTGTCCACGATCCGGAGTGCATTGTAGATCACGAAGTGCCGGCACCGACACGAGTCTTACCAGCCCTGCCAGGTCGCTTCTTCGTAGTCTTCTTTTGCGCACTACTTCCCTCAATAAACTTGAGAAGATCGTCAATGCTCCTAGCATCTGGGCTAGTTAACTGCTGCTTGCCACTGAGCGCGGCAGACGCGGTAGATGGCGAGGTTGAGCCGGTGATGTGTCGTGGTGGAAATCGAATGCCTGCTCGAAGACGACGGGCTTGGGCATCCTTATCGCGTTTGGCAATAGCGACGGCGTTTTGTGTAAGCTGCTCGAGCCATGTCTCGGCTTCCTTGGTGTTGTTGTTTTCAGGACCGAGTTCGTGGAGGAAGATACTGTAACAGTCCCGCATCCTGACTAGCGCTGCTTTTGACTCGCTGTCCAGAGCGAGGGCTTGTGCCAACTGGAAAAGTAGGCTGGCGGCCTGAAGCGACTGGGGCCCAATAACACGCTCACATACGGCGAGCGCCTGTTCGAACCAGATGCGAGATTCATGGTATGCCTGCATGTGCTGGAGCATAACAGCAGCATTGTTTAGTGTGGTGATGGAATCGGGATGATCTGGTCCGTAAATCACTTTCCATAAATCAAGCGCATGCTTGACATATGCTAGGGCTGTCTTGCTGTCACCAGAGCCGTGTACGTATAGGCCAAGGTTGAGGTAGTAGAGCAAGGTTTCGGCAGAGTCAACACCAATAGTCCGTTCTGACACGATAACCGCTTTGCGTGCCAGATCAACAGCAGCCTCTTTTTCATCCAATTGGAAATATATCTGCGCCAAAGTTGAGTACGCTCGTGCAACCTCGGAGTGTAAGATGCCATATATCTGTTCGTGGAGTGTTAACGACTCCAATAGCAGCTCTTGGCCAATCTTACGGTTGCCTTGTATGATCGAATGGCGGCCGCCTTCTAGGGCTTCCTCCGAAATAGTGCTTTTGGGTGCCGAATCCTTTATAATCGGCACAACGTTGACAATATCATCGGTGGCAAAGGTAGATTGCACTACAACAGAGGTGACCGAGGAAGGTGAACCGTCCCTGGCCTTCTTCTTCTTCTTCTTGATTTTCTCGCCGTCCCCATTTGATTGCCCGTTCGCTTTAGCGGGTGCGTTGGAAGGCTCGCCTGTGAACTGAAAGTCCTTGGCCTGAAGTTGAAGCCCAAGCTTCAACGAAACCTCACGTAGTAGCTGGAGGTGTTTGATTTCAGCATGCCAGCCTGCATCCAAGGTAACCCCGAAACGGCGAGCGGATTGGATCTCGACCTCTTTGCATAAACTCTCCGGTGTTGCATTCGCAAACGCCAAATCGGCCTCAGGATAGAGTGACTTCAATGTCTCATCGATATCGGCGACTGGCTGGCTATTGAAGGCTGATCCCAACAAACAATTTAGTAGGTGAGCAATGCAGGCAGATGTGAGAGGCATTGGCAGGTATCGTAAATATTTGCCTGCCACATGTTTGAAGGCTCGCGAGATCACTTCCTGCAGGCAAAGATCCCGAAGGCGTAATAGCCTAGGGCCCTCGCAAAGAGATACAATCTTGCCCAAATACCTCATGTTGATGCCGCGTTTGTGCATCATCTTAGTCAAGGACGAGCCATCCATAGGAAATGGCAGATCTGAGAGCTTGATGTCCTTGACGAAGTCTGGAATGGCCGTCTCGCGCAGGTGTATACACGCGTTGCGGACGTCCTCCTCATCAGCAACCATCTGCGTCTTTTCTTCCTCGGTCTGAGGTACTTGGCCGCTGAACGCATCAGGATTGAGACTGAAGGAGAAGTTCGAGCCATCGATTTTTTCCTCGATACCTGTCTCGTCCGCGTCCTTCTGCTCTTCGGATTTGTTTGCGTCTTTTGCATCTTTTGCATCTTTGGGCTCTTCTGAACCTTCATTCTCCGACTTCTCCTTCGCCGACCGCTCTTGTATGCGGACGATCTCCTTATTTACCCATTTCGACCACTTTAAAGTTCGGATCATCTCCACTAACTCGGGTCTGAGAACTGTCATGCGATGAGGGTATTCCATGCCTTCTTCTCCCGTCTTGGCGTCGTTATCTTCCAGCCATAAAACATCCAGAGGGGTGATGCGATACAAATCAAGGACGTATTTCCGACCGTCTGTGCCCATTAGGCCCTTCGTCTCGACACTGGCTTCGAGGTCGAAACGCTTGCCGTCTTTATCCCATACCGGGTGCTTTTTGACACGGAGAGCCTGCGAAAGCTTCTCAAATGGAGCAGCGAATCTTTCATCGGCAGCGACGATGTCTTTGCCCTCAACCGCCCCGTAGTCAATCGAATTCTCGCCGGGGTCCCTCTGTTTAAATATACCAGGGACGACCGTCTGCCCAACGATACGCTTCCCGAGATAATCCACGACAACAGTTGCGGGACTGTACAAGCCATCGATATCAAGTTGGTTGACAATGCGCACGCCATTTACATCCTTCCCGGTAGCGACCCGCGCAGCATCATCGCCACCCTCCGAGGTGAACGTGCCCACGCCATCGGCACCAAAGGAAAAAAACACGTTGTTATATACAAATATTTGCGCGTCGCGACCTTCCGTCGGATTAAGAGGGGTAACTTCCCCCCTTGCCACCAGAATGGCGCCACGAGCGGCCGCGTCGCTGTAATCGGCAAAGAGCTTGGAAATGAAGCGCTCTCTGAACACGCGATCTTGGACGGTCTCCTTCGGCAATTCTCGTGCTGCCTGAAATTCTTCATTCCAGTCACGGAGCGTGTCGGTGTTGTCCACACCCGCAATTAGGTACCCTTCCTGTGTCCGTGTGATGTCGGAGCTGTGTGCGCACAACGGCGAGGATTGCGAGGGTACCAACCAGGGAGCTATCGGGATCGCATTGGTCATCTGGAATGTCGCAAGGGGTTCTTTGCGATTGTTGAACTGTAGCAGCTGCTCAAATGAATCTAAAAAGGATGGGGAAATTTGGCCTAATAGTGTCAAGAGCGAGTGTGTTGAATAGGCTTTGGGAGCTGCCCGGGGCAAGGGGTCAAATTTGCTGTTGGATGACTTGTTGACATAGAAGCCACCCACATGCGAGGTGATCTGGTACTGCTCGCCCTCATTTGTTGTGACGAGGAGGTAGAGAAGATGGCCCTTCTGGCGGAGGTGGTAGGGGGGAGGGTTCCATGGCGACAAAGACACCGACTTCACGGTTTTGGGGGCAGGTTCCTCTTCCTTCGGCAACAGAGTCGAGGTTTTGGCTGGTCTGTGGAAGTCGTAGGTACTTGCCTGTACGTTATCGGCCTCCTTTGCCTCAGCAGTGACCGAGTCGAAGAGTGAGATGCCAGGAAGGACGCCGTGTAGCGTGTCAGTCCTGTCGCCGGCAGCGCCAACGAGGTCACGAATACGGATGACGTGTATCCTTGCCTCCTTCTCAGTGTATGGATCTTCTACTAAACGAATCTCCGCCTCTGGTCCCAGGCCTTTGACATCGGAGATCTGTACAAAATCGTTGATGCGTTCGCTGTCGTACTCGAAGTGGAAGCAAGAGTACTGGAAGGCCGAGGGGAAGCTCGATGACCGATTGGCGTAACTCGTGAATCTGTTCTTGTGGGCTGACCTGGACACGCACGCACGCAAGCCTTAGTCAGGGGGGGGGGGGGGCCAGGCATTAGGCGTAGATGCGAGGGTCCAACTAACCATTATATGAATTTTGCTCGGCTCGTGAGGGAGGACAATTGTCAATGGAAACAGCGCTGCCCAGCCGGTGTTAGTCTATGCATCCAATCGGCAGAGGCAAATCGATATTTGATATCGTCTCTAGATACCTTCCGCTACGTCTTCCTCGGCGCTCTCCTCGTCGTCGTTCTCGGTTGAGGGCTGGTTCTCGACCGCTTTGGCTTCCACGGCGGTGGGCTCAGCAAGCTCGGCTACATGACAAAGACATATATGTTAGTTCTCGTTCTCGAGCCAGACGTCGATTGGTCACAGACTGGTCACAGCAGGACCAGGCACGCGGACGGTGGTCCATACCGGCAGCAGCATTTTGAGGCTCTTGCTTCTCGGCCATGGTGAGGGAGGAGCAATGACAAAGACTAGCTCGGGCAAGGAATCTCGAGTGAGTCGTGGGCCAGGGTCTAATATGCTTCGGCCGTCGGTCCCAGTCTGTGAAATTTTATGTATCGTGCGACTGGTGTAGTACACGGGCTCCGACCATGAGGCAAGCCTGTTGATCGTCTGAAAATGTATGCGGGCAGTGGGCAGCGGGCAGTGGGCAATGGGCAGTGGGCAATTGGGGGTGGGTTGTATAGAACCGTGGGCGGGAAGGCAGGCAAATTAGACAGGCTGCGGAGAATAATACAGAGCTAGTAAGGGAACGGCACAACCATGAAGCTGTGGTCCTAAGGAGATGTATGTAGCAATTGGGGTGAAGATGTGGAAAGAACGGTGACGATGTTACTTTGGTCTTGTGAACAAGGCAAAATATTTTTTTTTTTTTTTTTCCTCTCTGAATGATAGCTTTTCGAGACTAGCCGGCTGTTCCCGGCAACCCGGTGCTATGCCGCTATGCTGCTATGCTGCTACGGTCATATATTTCGAGTTGGTACTACCTGGCATAGGTGTGTGTACCTACCCTACCCTTACCCGTCAATCCATAGGTTACTTTGGTGCTACGGGCTATTATCTGGTCGTGTGTAGGTAGGTCATAGGCGAATAATGATACGTCCATGATTCACAACCGAAGGCCGACCCATACCGGATTTGTGGGGGGGACTCATATCGATAAGGACATTTCAACATGAATTAACTCACCTAGTAGGTACCTAGGTACTTCCAGTAGGTGGTACCCAGTCCCAATGCGGAAATCAGTAAACAACCTTCTTATGTAGATATTACGTGGAGCCCCGATGTCACATAAGCATCGACTAGGTTGCTCAGGCACCACAACAGCATACACACATTTACTATTTGGATCTGGCAAAGCCTCATGGTGCTTTTGAAGTTCCTTGGATGGACTACGGCATACGTACCAGGAGCCGCCCTTTGGTTTTTATTTTAGTTTAGGGAGGAGGACCATCGCCGTCAACACTCGCCGCGTCAGTCGCCTATAACAACACGGCTACAGATCGAGCATGCATATCTACGCCTCAGAACAGCTCTCAGATTCGCTCTAGTGTTATATATATATATATATATATATGTTTTAATTCTAGCCATTCATCGCTCTCGCTAGAACCAATGTCGCCTTTCTTGGACCAGCCACATTATGAACCGCGAAGGTCGGGCGCCAAGGTCGACGAACTTGCCCAGCCGTGGACTACAGCACGATGTCACCGACTTCTACGACCGCTCATCTCACGAATTGCTTCTCTGAGGAAGGACACAGCCCTCGCCAGCCAATCGAAGGCGTCGACCCCAAGACCGACTTCAGGGGCAGCATTAATTTCATCCGCCGGGGGTCATAGCTGTCATGAAGAGGCCGATGTGGAATCGGGATGCCTGCTGCCAAAGAAGAAACGCCCCCGCCTGACATATTCCCAACGGCGAGGCGGCCGGCTTTCCCAACCCGGTAGCGCGGATTGGATCCATCTCGGACAGGGCAGCTCGGACGAGAACCCTGGCCTGCCCCCAGAAGCAAAGTCCGGTGTGAAGAAGGCGTTCAAGTCTATCCAGGTGGAAGGACAGCGAAAGGTCACTACTCCCGGCGAGTTAGTAGCGTCTACGCCCATATTGCGACGCGCCCGTGGGAAAATAGTGCTGTCACCTGTGGCACCAGTGCCTGATTTAGATCTGGGCCTGGGTTCAGCGGGGCTCGACCGTGGACACCGCACGAGAACCGGCTCTAGTGCGCAGAAGCGTCTAGATGAACGTCTAGCCAGTCTACGAGAAAGTCTACCCTCCAGGTATGCAGACCTAGAGGCGGTATATCGGAGCTTAGAGGCACTCCTCAAAGCTACGGCGACCAGCACCGTACGTGCCAGTGGCCCGCGTTCGTTCCTAGACATATGCCTGCGGAAAGTGCCGCAGTACATTATCGAGCTGGAGGCGTGGGAAAGGCTGGATGCAGAGCAGAGCGGGACGGTTTCCACATTAGACGATATTGATACTTCAGCTCAGATTTACAACGAGCTGGAGTCACTGGGCACGAATATTGGGTGGAGACATCTCAGGGTAGTTGTCAGAGCGGACGGATTGAACGCGGTCAAACAGGGAATTGCGGAGGGTTTATTCTGCGACGAGTTTTCACAGCTTCTCATTGATCTGTGCAGTCATTTAGAAGCAGTCTCGGAAGCCGAAGACCTCATGGCAGAGCTGGTCCACCGTCAGTACCCCCAGCCAACATCTACAGATTGCTATTTTACACAAGCAGCGGCATTGCAGCCGCTAGTAGCGCTCAACTCCTTCGCCAGCCAGACGCAACGCACCCCCTTTCTCCTTAGCCGATACTCCACGCTACTGGCAAGCAATAGCTTACCAGTAGATTGGCTGGCCACGTCAGAGTTCGAACGAATATGGGGTCTGGGCATCAGAGGGCTCGCTAGCGCCGACACTGGTCGTGATGCGATACGCTTCATTGGCCAGTCTATTTGGCTACTATGCTGCCGAAAGCGCACATTCAATGGCCACGCCGATACAGTACAGCCCGAGCGAGACATGGCGAAAGCGAGTCAACGGACGCTGATGAGCGCTCTCGGCATCCTGGCCTCCATGAGTCTCCTAGGAGAAACCGAGCTTAATGCACCTTGGCTTCCGAAATCAGATACCCTGCGGATCATGATCATTGGCGACAGACTTAGATACATCATAAGAGCATGCATACATGAGCTCGAGGGCAATAGACCCGGCCGGGGTAACCAGAGATTAGAATTCCTTTATCTAGCACTGTTCCTTTCATCAGGGCATTGCGAAGATGAGAAAATCGGTGCACACGTGGCAAAGAGTATAGGAAAGCTCTTGCCGCCTAGTGTCGCCTCTCTATCCAGCAAAGATATACGTATGCGCAATCATTATGACAACGTCGCCTGGCTCATAGCATCCATAGCACGAGCTTGCGGCCGCGGGACATCAGTGGCGTCTCGTCAATGTCTTGATGGCCTCTTCAAGCGGCTCGAATTGCTAGAAATTGACCAACACCTGCTAGATAACTTAAAAGCGGCCGCGGCATTTTTAATTGCTCAGCAAACAAACAACGTTCGGGATCTAATTTACGCCGAGAGTCTACATCCACACGATCGTTCGACCTCGGGTGCTACGAACCCCCAAGAGAGCGAAAAGACGCTTTTCACAGGATATCGTTGGGAAGAAACGATCGGTGAATGGGTTACGACCAGCCCCGTTTTGAATAAACGCCGAGCATATACTAAAAAAAGGCACCTTCGATCGTCAACACCGGCGGAGAGTACGGAGAGCCTCATTACGCAGTCTAGCGACTCCGCCCGTCTTGTCGCAGATGGCGTGTCAGATACGGAAACAGACCCAAATACAGCGCTGGGGGACAGCGAGAATAGCACTGACGAACGCATTTGTCAAACATTTGATGGAACAAATATGATGTTGATGAAGAAACGCCCACGTCGTCTTCGGAGTACCGAAACGCCATCGGCAAATTTGACAGCGAAGCCGCCGGTACCCCAAAAGGGCCTGGCCATCCCGGCATCCCCAGCGCTTCTTGCCAGTCAAGTTGTCCCGGGGAAGGAAAATCGCGTCCGGCTGCTAGCGAAGAGGTCACGGCGCAGCTCGGGCAGGATAGTGTTAGGTGCACGTTCACCATCCCACGACTCCATTGGGCGACGCGACAATTATGGCCGACATGGCGTTGTTAGCGACGACGAACTCTGCGTCTGAAGGCTGTCGGAGCTTACGAATTTGTACGCGCAAGACATAAGAGATATGAGCCGGGTCTGAAACGGCTCGGAGGGGTCGACACAAGCGGTGGCCGCTGTTGCGGATGTGGTGCCACTGTTGGAATAGACGGCTTGTCAGGCCGCTGGGCCACAGCGGACGTCGTGTCGCCCAGCCACATACGATGGCATGGACCAAGGATATCCCGCTTGCAAATACCGTTCAAGTGGCCCGAGACCTCAAATACCCGATAGAATTGAAAATTTTCGCTGGCCCGACCCGGTGGTGTACATATTACACATGCTTACATACACCAAATAAACATCTGTGCATTATATACGGATGAATGCGCTGATGAACATAGATTCTTGCGACGAACTAGAGAAAGGAGCAAGATTGGCCACCTAGCCATGCAATGGGACCCTTGTGTTCATCGTCTGGGCACTAGGGTAGCATTAGGCCATACCATGAAACGACCGGCTTGAGCTGCTCGTCTGGACTTGCATCGATGAGGTTTGGGACGATCCACCTCGCTTGTTCATGCCGCTGTTGCATTCTCAGGGAGTTGAGACCATGTATGTGTGCGTGTGCGTATGCACATAGATTATATCTTGCCTTGATCCTGATCTTCTATATGCTGGTGGTCCTGTAGGTCCTGTAGGTCCTGTAGTCACTGCGTGCTTTCAACTCCGGCTCAAGTTGAGCAATAAAGACAAATATAGACCGCCCCCTCATCATTTTCGTAATCTTCATGGTAGAGCCAGTGATTGCATCTATGTATATATTGCAGATCCAATCAACAAGCACATAGTTCGTTATCTATTCCCATGCTGCGATCATGCATTGTGACCTTGGCGCTTGTGTAAATAAGGAGTGATACCAACGGGCTGGGGAAGGCAAGATTGGCAAGATTGACACCCTTGCCGATCCGAACCCAGGTGATAGATAACTGGGGATCCGGGTCATCGTCTGGTTGTTGTCGACCCGAAAAAGCCAAGCTGATACAAGTCCTGTCGCATTACTTGTACCATAGTACACGTGTAGGCATTTCGATTCTGTAGCGCGGCGAGCCAGTGATAGGCGGCAAAACAGGGGACGAACAAACGTCTACGTAGGCTGGATGATGCGAGATGGAAATCGCAACATACGTTACAAGACGGACAAACTTCGCCGTCTTTGCTGGCTCGACAGATTCGTTCTGTCTCGGGCCACCTTCGTTATCTCGTTACTATGGAAGAGGGTTGGAAAAGGCATGATTATCGAACCCTTGATATGAGTGCTCAACGAACAGTGCTGGGCTCTGCCATGTCAACCTGTCGGGGTAGAATATCTTTTTAGGCAAGCCACACCCGACGCCCACCCATCAAGGACCTGCTAAAAGGCTTGTGGCAATTTCATGGGTTCCGGATATCAAAAATAAGACCGGGGTTTGAGCTTCAGATATAGTATTGCACTGTAGGTACTATGTACTGTAATATGAATGCTGGACGGGATGCCATCGCTTGGGTCCGTTACCCGTTATCTACTTCGGAGGCTTAGAATTGCAATACTGCATTGCCGGACGCGTCAGGGCATTTCAATCCTACGGACATGGCATCGGGAATATCTGCCTCCCGGCGACGACGATCACTAGCAGGCCATCACGGTCGGCCAGTGGAAGTGGCAGAGACGACTGCTTCGTTACCTTCACGGAGGTGTGGCGCTGTGGTGAGTGACGTGTGCAGGCGTTTTAAGAGTTGTGGGATTGTCGTGACTGGCTGCTGGCTTCTGCAGTATGATTGCTGATGTGTTTCTGAAGTTGTTGCTTTTGTGGGGGTGAGACGGGCAGCACCTGGTCGGGCGTGAGAGAAAATATTCAGTCAGTGGGGAAAACACATGGATTGGTCTAGAGTGACAGCCGTGGGTCCAGAGATGGGTTCGTGTCCTGTCTCGACTCGTGCCCATGGCTACCTAGGTAATTAGTGTAGTGTGCACTACAGAAGCTGCGGTTAGTGTGTGCCTAGTGCGACGCATGGTTTACTTTTATTAGTGGCTTGAAAGGTTGAGAAGTGATGCATAGAATGCCGCCTGTCTTTGGCGTCCGATGTTGTCATTGGTGGGATCGATACTTCGCTTGGCGCTCTTTCACATTCATGGCTGATATAGCTTGCGCGTTCATTGGCCAATTGCCAACCATTCAAGACTGAGTCAGCCAGGACCACAAGTGATATTTCCAGTTTGGACTTAGTTCATCTATAGTAGGTCTTGTACCAACCAAGACTGGGAAGAGCGCTGTTATTCCAGTTTCAGATCACAGTAGGCTTGTAGTGTACCGTCTTATAATGCGCTTATCCCGTCACTACCTACCTACCCGCCACTCTCCACCTATAAGTACCTAGGTAGTCTCGCGCTAACTTAAGATAATACCTACCTACCTAGGTACCTAGTTTAACAATTAGAAAGCCAGAAATGTACCCGGCATATGAGGCACGGGCGGGATAATGTCGTATGTGTAAAAGCCATTTTACTTTTTGTAGCAGCGGAGTTTCTATGTTTATTGTTTTCCTCGAACCTGTCCGAAACTGTTTTACTGGACCCAGCAATCTGGACCAGGTACATGATGATGGAGGAGGAGTTTATTAACGTCTAATCTAGGTGGCTAGTATTGCTAGTTACATTTTAATGGTGCGATTGTGGCCGCCAAGAGACCCTGCAGCCAATCGGCCCTACTAGTACCTCACGTGACCTATGAAGATTTATGTTCGAAGAGACGGAAGGTACATGATGATGGTGGGATTACCAAAAAGCTGATAATGTCATCTTTTGTGGGGTAGTAGGGCCATGGTGTTGGACAAGGACCCCACAGAAAGCTGCTAGCATAGCATCTAATTGGAACCTGGGAGGTCTCCAGTTCTGGTTCTCTGGTCGGCTTTGTACCAGAGGAAACCTGGCTGTGGTCCTGGCTGTGGTCCTGACTCTTATTTTGGTCCAGAGGTCTGTCCATATTTCTAGTCATGAGGCTGGAGATGCTTATATCCAGTTAAGAAGAATAAGTGGCTGATCTTTAGGTTTACCTATGGTTGTGATCGTCGTGGCTGTCGAGTCGTTAGGTACGTCTCGTTAGGTACTGTACATTGTCGTGTAGCTCCGCATGTGGAGGGGATGCCTCGCTGCAGGTCCAGCTGCACCTCAGATACAGACCTCGGCGGCTTGTGTACAAAGTACCTGTAGATCTGTAGTAACTAGCCCTGTCACACTGCTCAACGCGGGGTACCCAGTACATAGTTGTTAATTGCAGGGGAATGCCCTTTTTGATTGCACCTCCTATTGTACTTGCTTGCTTGTAAAAGAGGTGCCACAGGACTTCGCCCTCATCCACTCCTCCCTCCACAGTCTTCTCACCATAGTCATACCAGATGTCGTGTTAGGGCCACTCATGTTACGGACTTTCCTCTCGTTTTCCATGTCCGTCCGTTTCCCCTTCGTGTTACCGCTGTGAATACCCGCGGGACATTTTCTCCCACATCGGTTCTGGGTTCCATGTCCGGCATTATCTGCCCATAGAGGTCACCTTGGTACAGAAACCGGAACCCCTGCTACGGTCTCTCTATCCATATATCTCTTGTCTCTCTTTCACCTCATACTACACCACCACGCTCTTTTAAGTCGGGCTCCTTGTCTCTGGCTTTACACCCCTTCCTCTTCATTCTTATCGAACCGGCTTGCGGAAAAACTCCCGCCCGATATCTCTCGGCCCAGCGCAACGACGACTTCGACGACTCTAGTAACACTACTTACTATATCAACTGGTTCAATCTGGGGTTGCCCAACAGCTGGCTGTTTAGCGCCGCTCCGATTAACTACTATTCTTCCGCTAATCGAGTTGATCTTGGTTGCTTATGGTCAGAAATTGCTCTTTATTGTTTATGACCCAGTCATAGAACAGGCGACATTCCTTACAGGACATCCTTTGTGTGGTGGCGGACCACATACCGACTTCACCCACCTAAGACAGGAGCGGTCCCTATATCCCCCAGGCTACGCAAAACATCGCAAAACATCATCATGGCATCAACCCAGGGGGGAGAAGCGCCCGGCGAGGGCCAGGCCACAGGATGGACCCCCGACATGGAAAACCACTCTTTAGCCAACTACCTACTTTACATAACTGCCGTTTTGTCTATATTGGTTATCATATGGCGAGTAACGATGGCGATCACGAGCTATGTTCGGACCGTGGCAAGCTTAAACAACGATACACAACGCTTCTTTGCTCGACCATCCCAACAATTCTCATGGGTTAAGAAGAACATTCTATACGCCCCCCTTTTCAACAAACGGCACAACCGTGAATTCCAACTCAGCAGTGCCGTCAACCTTGGTACACTCCCTTCCCGGTTCCAGTTTCTTTTTGTGCTGGCCTACTTCGCAACCAATGTGGCCTTTGCCGTGGTCCACATACCATTTGCAGAATCGACGGCAGATGCTTTGAAGCAGCTACGAAATCGAAGCGGCACATTGGCAACAGTGAATATGATACCTTTATTTATCTTGGCTGGGAGGAACAACCCATTGATCCCTCTATTGGGCATCTCATTTGACACGATGAACTTGCTTCATCGCTGGTTTGGTCGTATCGTGGCCATCGAAGGGGTGGTTCATACTCTGGCATTCTATGCTGGCTCTGCGCTGAAAAAAGGTTGGGGGCCTGCTTTTCTCAGCACGTTCAGCTCCGAGTTCTTGTTGTATGGCTTTATTGTAAGTGTTTCGATACCCTGGTAATTGGGCTCCAGAGCAGGACTGACCAACTTAGGCTACTATTGCATTCGTGGTGATTCTATTCCAAGCCGCAAGCATCTCAAGACACGCCTTTTACGAAACTTTCAAGATTATGCACATCATCCTTGCGATCGCGGCCGTTGTTGGGCTCTGGATGCATCTGGACATCAAACAAGTAACACAGCTCAAGTGGCTTATTGCTGTGGTGCCTCTCTGGGTTGGCGACCGAGCCCTACGCTTTGCCCGTATCATCTACCACAATATTGGAAACGGAGGCACCAAAACTCTTGTGGAAGCCCTACCCGGCAATGCTGTACGTGTAACAGTGACGATGGCGCGTCCCTGGAACTTCCGCCCTGGCCAGCACGCCTACATATACATGCCTTCAATCAGTTTTTGGCAATCGCACCCATTCTCGCTAGCATGGAGTGAAGAGGCCGAAAATCTAAGCGAAGATAAGCTGGCTATGAATCGACAAGAAATCCTTTCTATGCAGAAGACTAGCATGTCTTTTGTCATCCGTGCACGGACAGGCATGACAAGCACCCTCTATCAGCGAGCCGCCGCCAACCCCGACGGGCGCCTCATCACCCGCTGCCTAGTCGAAGGTCCATATGGGGGCGAGCACATGTTGGATTCATACGGCACAGTTATGCTCTTTGCCGGTGGCGTCGGTATCACTCATGCCGTTCCCCATGTGCGCCACCTGGTAGCTGGATTTGCCAATGGGACCGTAGCTACCCGAAAGGTAGTTTTGGTCTGGATAATCCAGAGCCCTGAGCATCTGGAGTGGATACGCCCATGGATGACACAGATCCTAGCCATGGATAGACGACGCGAGATATTACGGATCATGTTGTTTGTAAGCCGGCCACGGTCGACCAAGGAAATCCATTCACCTTCATCAACAGTGCAGATGTTCCCTGGCCGACCCAACATCAGCACGCTCATGGGCATGGAAATGGAGCAGCAGGTGGGCATGATGGGCGTGACGGTTTGTGGTCCTGGCGCGCTCAGCGACGAGGTGCGGCTCGCAGTACGCGGCCGGCAGTACGAGGGCGCAATAGAATTTATCGAAGAGGCGTTCTCCTGGTAGATGCATACTACCTCGGGGCTGAGTTGGTTAGTTGGTTGGGGTACTTCGATCTGGAATGTGGGATCGCTCTATCTATGGCGCACATCATTGTGCTGTCACGTGTAGTTCAGGGGTGTTATTCAGCTTGTGCATATTTTCTTGGCCTGCATCGACAGGCCACAATGTTTTTTCGTTGTATATACAGTCACTTCCTCTCTAGTTTTATGGTGGTTGCGGGTTAAGGGCTGCCAATGCTTGGCCTTAGAACGGCGCACGTGCGACGGTACTGTGGGAGAGAAATCCACCATTCCACAAAGGTACAAAACAGGCAAAGATGGGAGCTTCATCTGTCTCTTCATGTTCATAATTATAATTGTTGCCCCTGTATCAGCCGTGAGCACGAAACAAAAGAAAAATAAATATAGAAAAATAAAAGAAAAGAAAAAGGAGGGAGGATTACCAAGAGTGATCTGCCTATATATATCTTATTCCCAAAAGTTACTTTGCCAAGGTGAGGCCCTTGCCGAGTATAATGCCACAGTATATTAGAATTAGGATTGCAGATAACTTGTCACTGAACTAGTCTTAACCTAAGAACTCCACTAGGGCACAGGCCAGAATACTGTATATAAAAGGAGCAAGTAGCTGGCGACTGACCAAGTGAGGAACCTTCCCTCCTTGTGCAATAACATAAGTTATTTCTGGAACTACCAGCAGTACGAACTGTGACATAACTAGCTTATCAATCTATTTATATTATGTGGTCGGGTTGTAGGTTCTAAAAGTGGCACAATTTAATTAAGCTTAGTATTATTGCCGCTTTTTGCTCAGCTTTTGTAAGGGGAGGTACGACCCACAGTGTTGAGTGGTTACCTACTACGGTGGACTTTGCGTCAATTCCCATCTACAACTTTGCTTTTCCGTCGCTACACTTTAGCATATTTTAGCTTTAGTTAAACAACTAATAAGTAATTTATATATACCTTATGCAACAAAAAAAAAAAAACAGTTAATAGTTAACTACAATTTTTTTTTTTTTTTTCAGTTTTATTTTAAAAGTTTGTTTCAAGCTTTAGTCTTGTACGAAGAGGACCTACTATTAAGACTATTGTTGGAATTCTGGTAATTGGTTGCAATTATTCACAGCTATCGTACATACATATACTCTGTACATACATGTAGTGTACATTCTCTGTACATGCATACAATGTGTATGCTGCGTACATGTGACAGACTACATGTTATCTTAGTAGGTTGTACGTACGTGCGAGAATTCTGCCACGCACGATCATTTATTCTTTTAGACAATTCAAGCAACAATAGACATCGTACAACAAGAGTTGTATTCTGTTTCACGCGTGAACCGTACGTGCATCGCACGTATACAGCCCATTCAACAACTATCGTATTATACCTAGCCTTGGGGCTTCCTAGTCATAGGAAAACTTATTAGTATATTGTACATTGTTAGAAGATACCCATAATTCATTCGGTATTATACGGTCTCCACGCCCTCCAGAGCTTTCTGTTCTATTTAGATCTGCTGCAACGTGATGGGCCGAATGGCCTGGTTTGAAAGCACTAGGTAGTAAATTGCATCACCGTGAGACTTAATAGCAGCTTTATCCAGCCGCTCCTGAACCAGATCGAGCCTCCAACCGTCATACTGGTTCACAACGGCTTCCTAAACCTTGATTGTAGACGGTTCCATGGTCAATTCCCACGTGCCTCTCCATGTAATTATAGCCTGTTGTATATTACGAAATGCATGATACTTGAAGAGCGCCGCCAAGCCCTTTTGTCCGTTCCAAATTTCCATTGTTTCCAGTTGTGGCATCTTTATAGCCACTGCTGCTGTTGTCTGAAGCATACACCCAATTTGACCGCATTTCCATTAGGCGCAAGTAATTTTAAGTAATCACAAACGAGGTCAAGTTTGGCCACTCCAAGAGGGTTCTATCTCGAAGAAATGACTAGCATCTACGATAAAATATGCTGCGAGATGCTCAAGCTTGAGACTAGCCAACGCAACCACCCGGCTAATTCCTAGAGATGGGTTGCGAATACTGTCGCATTTGTTCAAGTCCTCCCCAAGCAGAAATCGCTGCGTAATAGCCGGGTACTGTTGATTAAAGTTCTCAGAGACCACAAGTCTTTTTAGATTAGTATTAAAACGTGAGAGCGAGTGGGAAAGAGATAGAAAATCTAGATAACAGATACATATTATTAGCAAAAGAGGACTTATACGAATAAGAGCTAGCAACAACTTAGGCAGGTATGCAGCGATGCTTATCTTTGTCTATATAGCTCTTTATAAAGTCTCATTTTCTCCAGGGTTTGTAGTGGACTTTCTGGAGTCTGGGGAAACGGCCAAAGCATATGTGCAAGTGAGCCGGGCTTCCATCCCCGGCGATTCTGTTGCCGGAGAAGTAAACTGGTTACCGCCGGGACTAGTGGAAGCCGATCCCACCATTGGAGCTCTGACTGCTCACTATCAAACGGCCCCTCCTTCATAACTGAATGGAAACCCTTGCGAACAGCCACCGTAGGCGGAGCGGAGTGTCAAAAACCGGCAACTTAGCCATGTTGAGCATCATCATAGACTTTGTCTAATATAGTTTACTTTATACCACTGTCACCTAGCATATCTGAGGTGGTATCGGGCACAAAGGTCAGATATTTAAACCAATGTTTTGAATCACTAGGCGAGTAGATACCAATATCAAGCATTAACTCGCTATTAAGATCCCACGTGCTAAGAACCAATAATAAATTCTGGAATACTATGTGAATAAAACCATTATTTGTATTGTTGATAGCAAATTTCTCTTCCCACCCTACATCTGCCAACATTTCATGGACAGGTGCGCACCTAGTGCAACCATAGTCATCAAGCTCTAAGCAGAACCGGATACTGCGAACGGGGGCCCGATTGCGATAAATTATCGAACTAAAATTAACGAGGCGCGATGGCGTTAGCTTGATCCGAGCGAGGCTATATCGCTCGAGGTCTGTTCGCCACTCTCAAGACACTGTGGCCAAGCGAGCCAGCGTGCAACCGTTTTGCATCAGGGCTTCCAAGATAAGAACCCGGGCTTCTCGAGGAAAGCCATCCCATGCTGAATCCCATTGCCTCTTCCCGAGTGATGTTGAAAACATGGCGTGATGGGCCGATAGAGGTGATAATTTCGGTAATGGAGTGATGTAGGAATATGAGTTGGAAGGTTCAAGATGAAATTCAAGATGTACGCGTGCGCGAATGTAAACAATCAGATGTGTGTGGCATGACAGGAAACAGGCCAGATTTAAACACTCATTCGACGTAGTTTTATGTGATTAAAGTTTGAACTCTGTTCTATTCATTCAAAAGGCATAGTATCTAAACGCGCATAGTATTATAAGCTTGCAGTGCATTTGGTCTCCTGGGTTTATAGTGCGACTCTCAAAGTTGCCCGTTTAAGAATAGAACTGTCAGAGTCTTATTTTCCTTTTGGAGATTATGCAATTTTGTTCATCTTGGGTTATGAAGAGGTGCGTCTTACTCGGGCATGGCCCTAGCCAGGCTCAGGCTAAAAGCGGCATGGCTCAGGCTAGGTTCCCATTCCGATCCAGGACAGTAAAACCTATCTGTGAGGTTGTTTGTTACGTACTTAAAGTACCTATCATGGGACTTGTCGGTGCGGCCTCTTGAGACAAAGCCGGAGCTCTCGTGAGACCGTTACAGGTCGCGCAGAAAAAGGCAGACGCACCCAGTGACGGGAATGGGTAGCCGGCACGGGTTGACAGGTGGGTGGGTACTTAGTTTGCCCCTCACTCGCGGTGGCCCACATGCCGCCCATTGCGGCATTACGTACCTACCTGCCTCAGTGCTCCTGCTTCAGTGCTCCTGCTTCAGTGCTCCTGCTTCAGTGCTCCTGCTTCAGTGCTCGCCAAGTGCCTACCTAAACTAAAGCCTCTTGCTGGGCTGACGTCTCGTGGAACATTTGGCTCCTCTTCCAGATGACCTACCTAGTAACCTGTCAGAATTGCCATTTTGGGTTTGTCCACCCTACACTCTAGGTAGCAGTGTGCCTCTTATTCCTGCCATCTCCCTCTCCCTCTCCCTCTCCCTCTCCTCTCCTTCTCCTCTCCTCCCACACAAACCTTTGTTTATCCGGCCAAGGCAAAGTCAAGGGCGTCCCAAGCTCAGCTCATGCAGCAACCCGCAGTGGCTATCGCTTCAGGCCGACGAACCGGAAGCTAAAACCATACCAACATCTCTGCGGCCGTGGAATAGCTAAAGTCGACGATCCCGCGAAACCAAGGAGGTGAGAAGGAGGTCAAAAGAAAACAGAGAGGCGAGGGGCCAGCCGTGTGGACAACCGCTCAACACACAGTCGAACAAAGAAAGAAAGAAAGAAAGAAAGAAAGAAACAACCCACCATCCATTCACTTGTTGCCGTCGCCCGTCCGTCTCTCATCCATCTATCGTCTATCTATCTATCGTCCATCTATCGTCCGTCTATTGTCCGTCTATCATCCGTCTATCGTCCGTCTATCGAACTACGGCCGCGAACTAGCACCCGGCTTGCACCAGATCATTTCGGGGATTCTCCACGCAAGATAACCGCCGTGCCAGACAGCCGGTATTCTGTTTCGTTCCCAAGAGATCCTCTCGTCAACCCCTCCATATCCCCGACGCCACCGCAGGACAACAGGCACCATGGGTCTCTTATACAACACATATCTGAATGGTGGCAACATACACGGCTGCAAAAACTGCAAAACTCACCTTGCCAACCACGAGGAGATAATCAGCAGGGTAAGCCGAGAGCTGCATTTGTCTTCCACAGCCCGCCGCAGCCTGTTACGGGCGGGATCTACACAGTGGTTAGATAAGCCTTACTACTTGGACTTTCACTAACACGGCGCCGTACAGAACTTCCGCGGACAGCATGGTAAGGCCTATCTGTTTAATACGGTTGTCAATGTCGAAGCTGGCGAGCCGTCCGAGCGCAGCATGACGACAGGTCGTCACATCGTCCGTGATATTTCCTGCCGCCAGTGCAAGGAGACCGTTGGTTGGAAGTATGACAAGGCATTCGAGAACAACGAGAAGTACAAGGAGGGCAAATTCATTCTCGAGGTCGAGTTGCTCTGTAGGGTGTATTGATTCTAGGGGAAACACCCAAGCCTCTCCTTCCATCAAATAAAGCGAAACCGGCGGGCCGGATAGCTCACCATCGAAGGCTTAATGAGCACATAAGGGAAGAAGGCCTGCTAGAACATGATTGGCCTTCGCAACCCATATCGAGACTCACTTCAACATGGCATTCTATGGGGTATTTGGCCGGTTTTTGAAGCCGATACCTAATCATTCCCCTAATCTGCTCTTTAATTGTCCAAGGGAAATTGAGGAAGTCCCAACACACTCCCTTTTTTCCCTTCCTATCAATAGGACACCCGCTCCTCCCCCCCTGTACACACTCAACCCAGCCGTATCGTCAATCCCAGCCAGGGAGGAGGATCCATTTGTTAGGGTATTTCATACTATCGTCTCTTTCTAGGGGTCAAGGGCGTTCGGTGAGGCACTCTGGAGTTCTTGCATTGTTCGTTCGTTCCACTCTTATTTTAGCTAAGCGCCATGACCGGGATAGGATTGCGATGCCTCCTTTTTTTTTTTTTTTTTCAACATTTTGTCTTGGGTGTGAGGCTTTCTTTTCCCGAACATAGATATCGCAAATTAGATGAAAATAAGAGACAAGCAATGAGCAACAAGCAACGGACAAGGTAGGATCTACGATATTCGAGGGAAATTGTCTTTATTTGCTCCTAGTCGTTTTTGATCTACTGATTTTCCTAAACTACGTAATAATATGGGTAGATAGAAATACATACCAATGTTCAGGGCCTCATGCCTATCTATTGTTCGTATTCCGGCTGTGAGGCTCCTGGTGCTCAAATGAGGTGAAAAACCTCGCTCAACAATTAGCGTGTTCGCAAAATAGCACGACAGTGCCACAAAAGAACTGGGCGACGGCTCTCCGAGCTAAATACACCACAGATAATCGTCCAGTGTCTGAAGTAATCCTTTCTTCGGCGCAACGTGTTTTCCATGCCGCGTTGGAGGCCAAAAAAAAAAAAATCTGTATAGGTAGATGGTCCGCGTACTACGTGGTAAACTGACGTGGAGAGACTCTGCAGGCGCATATTTGGGCGCGTGGCGTTAGACAAATGTTGGCTATATTGGTGTGCCCCGCTAATCCGAAAACCTCGGGGAACGAGAGAAACAAGAAGTATACCATCATCCCTTTGCTAAGTAAACATGTATTAATTCCAAGCGCCATGAGCCCCCGAAACGCCGCCACAATGCAACAGTGTGGTGTTAGCCCTACGAAACAACTCAGTAACACAATATCTCCTCTCCGTCAACAGTTGTAGAAATACTGTTCGAAGGACGGGGCAAAGCATAATTGCCTCCATAATTGCCTCCATATTCTAACCGTAGTGGCCGAGTCCGGTTATCATTGAGAGCTGCCCCTTCAAGAGCCCTGCAGCCTAGCGCAGCAGAGATATTCCGAGAGGGACGTTCAGTAAAATACTCATTCAGGGACCGGTCGAGATCAACTAGAAAATTGTACAGAGCCCGATCACTTTCGAGAAGGGGTTTATACACGACTTCAGCTGAGATCGTATCATACCCCTAGTTGTGCTCAATAGGCTGCTCGGGGAGCAACTCCTCCACCTCACTACGGGGACGCAGAAACTCGAAGGGGGGTTCTACGATCCCATTGAAGAGGAAAGTAAAGTAGACGAGCAGCGCGAAACCTACAACCTGCAGCCACTTGAACGTCTCCCAGCCAAGGCCAAGCGAAACAATCCAGATGAAAAGCGTCCGGCATGTGTCAATAGTAGAGCGCGATGTTGCACTAATATTGCGGGTGACAGAAATTCCGAAAAAGTTGAAGCCACTACACAGCCGAATCGGTTAGTTACGCACCAGATCTTCCATTCCCAAACACATCACGTGGCGAGGAAACATACCCGATACTAAGCATAATGAGAAAACTCGAGACGAAGACTACCCTGTTCTCCGTCATCTGTCGGAACCCTTCAACTATGTCAAACGGACCCAAACGACCAGCGTCGGTTCGTCCGATAGCGAAGTGCAGCGCAAGCATGCCAATGAGAGTGACGGCGAGACCAAACAGACCCTCCCAGCCGACCACCTCGATGGGCTCGATGCTGGAGCGCTCCAACAGAGATTCCTCGAGCACGAACTGGGTAGCGGTGAACACCTGGGCACCAGCGATCAACAATACTCCGAGAATAACCCGCACGGCTTCGGCGGCTGCAGGATCCTCAGCCACCAGGGCGGAGAACGAAGTTACAGTCGCCTTGACATCGGGTTGGATAGCACCAGCGAGGCCCACTATCCCGACACCGAGCACAACACCGACAAGAGACAACCATTGGAAGACGTGTAGCCTCCGGCCTAGGAAGACGAGGCTAAACAGGCCGACGAACAAGACCAGAGCGCCTCTGGTCATCTGGTAGATGGAAGCGGCAACCATGAGCAGACCAGCGTTCATGAGTGTGGTTCCAAGGATGTCGCAGATGGCGGGCAGACTCAGTAGCAGGATGCCGAAGCCGCTGAGAACACCGCCCGGCCCTCCCGTCCTCGGCGTCTTCCGCGGGAGCAGCGTGTCTTCCGAGGTGACGCTCGCGGCATCCGCATCCGCGTCCTCGTTGGCATTGGCCTCGTTAGACTCGACGGGTTCGTATCCGCCGTTGCCCGGGCTCCTGCGGCCCGCGATCCGAGAGTAGGCAGCCATCAGGCCGACCACGATCCAGCAGCCGGCTTCGCCTACGAACATCTGCGCCGTCTGTAGCACCGGCTGCTCGAAGAGGACGTGCTTCTTCGGGTCGGGGTCATCGCAATTCCGGACACATTGATTATCCTGTGGACACGGGAGAGACATGTATTAGCCGCTGCCAGTACCGCGTGGCGTAGAGGGCGTGGAGGGCGAGCAAGACGGGAAGAGGCGGTGCAAGGTCAGAGACACATACCTGAAGCTTGGTCAAGAGCGTGTTGCACACGCCTGTAAGAAGCATCATCCCGACCAGGAACGGGATGGCGGTCTTGGGCGCCATCTTGGAGAGTCAATGGCCAAATGGCCAGAACGGGAGGCTGATGGCGAGATTTGGGGTTGGTATCGGGCCGGGCGCCTCTCTAGATTCAACTATCGCAGCAAATCGATGTCGGTGTTTGCAGATAAAACGACAAAGGTAAAGGAGCGGAATGAAGCTTGATAAAAAAAAGAAAAAAAGAAACGAACAGATACCTACGTTCCGGTATAACTTATGGCCGGTATAATCAGCGATGATGTCGATGAAGAGAAAGGACCCGGCCTAAGAATCGGGGTAGGGGGTAGGGGAGGATATGGTCCAGTGATCGATTCAGGTGAATGATAACGTGTTAGCTGTGAGTAAGTACCTAGGTAAGTACCTAGGTATAGTTACGCATTAGGTACAGCAGACACCACCTAAGAATGGGGCCAAGCCGGGGACTAGGGAGGGTTTAAGCTACCTAAGGTACCTATCTAGGTACGGTTAGCAGTGTGCATCAGCCGACTCGCCAGCCCCATCAGCATGCAACCTGATCCTGGCCCATGGGGAAGTCCCCTGAACATCTACACTACTAGTAGTAACCGCATGTGCACTATCGGCCGCGCGCGGGATTCCCGGCAGGCTACAATCTACTAAGTACCTACTGTATAGGTAAGATAAGGTACGATGGCGTAGATATGTTGGCAGAGCGAGCACGTGAATGATGCTCGTGATCAATGGCAACAGTTCATGGGGAGATGCCGCTTTCATCTCTCTATTTTTTTTATTAATTTTTTTTTTATCTTTGGTCAATCAAGATCAAATACATACTTCAGAGACTATCAGCATAATGTCAGCCACCATAAGCATGCAAGTGCTAACCTATCTACGGAGTAAGCAAGTCCATTATCACCGGCAGGCCGGAAGGGGGTAGAGATACCCTCAAACCGAAGTTCTGATCACTTTTCGCCTCCCGAGCGTTGGCCAGGTCTAGGTCAGAAATCACGGCAGGTCTACATAGTGCCCCTAAGGAATTGTGTCTACTATTTCACGAGCTTGCCATACTACCAAATAAATTGATAAAAGCAGGAACGGGGTTGTTTAAGAGCCATTTGGTCTTTGTTTAATTTGTTCCCTTTATTTTTTATTTTCCCGGTTTATTTTGATCGTGCTAATAGTATCTACAATATTAGAGCTGGTGAAGATTTACATCAGTTGAGATGCCTGGCAGACTCAGTGTATGTATTGCCACAGACACCTGTTGGTGTAATCCAGCGGCCTATTAATTGGTTTGCAAGGTATCCTAAGAAGTAGATACATGGTAGAGGAAGTAGGTATCTCAACGCCTGCGTCAGATAATAAAGGACATCCATCATAGACTCGCCGGCCGTATCCCACCGCCGATTTTCTAACTTCAGTACATAAGCTGAGGGGATAAAAAGAGTGTCGAAATGGGAGCCTGAGTAGGCACTGTAATAGGTCGTCATTCTTCCTTTTCTTTTTTTTTTTTTTTTTTTTTTTTTTTTTAGTAGGAGCAAGTATGCTTCGGATTTGCAGACGAAACCAAGTACACCGGATGAACGTCTATTGGATACATGGCCGTGATCCGCTACTCGCCACTATGGCAAGGTATGACTCGACAACGGCGCATATCGCTTCTAGCGTAGAGACGAAAAGACCCAAGGGCCTTCCATGTCCTAAACGAAAGGTTGCATGGTGTGAAAAGCCTCGTATCTCGAATTTGGCCGGGTTACTTGCTGGCTAACATTCTTAGTCCTAGCGCGAGGAATAAATGCTTTTCAACCTCGAGGAAGATGGTTTTTTGTTTCTTTTGTGCGATAGTATCGCTGGTAACCAGCGTGGTGTTGCCAATCCAGCTGTTCCCACTCGATCTTTTCTATGAAGTAGGATAAAACCAATATCGCTAAACAGATCCGGTCCTGCGGGTCGGGTTCACATGCCTAGTCGAAAGCTTCAGGCGAGGAAATGTGTACATGTTTGCGTAAGAAATTCAACGCCGCCGCCCCGCTTCGAATTACATGATTTCGGAGTGACGATTCTAACCGCCTACCATAGTCAACAGGGTGTTTGTGGGTATATAAATCAGAGTACACGGACGGATTCCCTAGAAGAGCGGCAGGGCATGTGTGTAAGGGTTCGAGCCATCTATTTGGCCCCTTTCAGCCCGTGGAGTGTATCAGGCTGTACATGCTCTCTGGTTTCGGACGCTTGCACCATTAGTCCTACAGCCCTGGTGGTGATAGTCAAGGCTGGCTGGGGGATACAAATTGGACCTGATCAGGCGGCCAACCCCTACCACCAACCTACCGGGTTGACTGTTAATTAGTATCTGGGGTTTCCCACATACGTACCTAGGTATATACAATAAATAGGTCGATACCAGGTAGCCCGGATGCGGTGCTCAGTTGGCCAGTAGGAGTGAATGCTGTCATCCCGACAGGCTGGGATGGTGGGTTTAGTTGGACCCGACAAATGCATGTCTGTGGCCCAGGCGAAACCGCTTAAAAGTGCAGCTTAAAGTTTAAAAGTGCACATCATACCACGTTGCTCTTTCAAATCTTGATCATGCACGTGTGATGAGTGCTATTGCGTGTGAATGATGTCTAAAACAGATAAACAAAGCATCTTGCCCCCAGCGCCTCGCTTTATGCAAGTAGTTCCCAGTGGCTTCTAAACTACTAACGTGCAACATAATTAAATAGTACCGTCGGATGCCGGCTTCTCGCTCTTACGGGAGAACCGATTCGTTCTCTTCGCCTTCTTTTCCGCCTTCTTTTCCGCCTTCTTTCTCTCTTCCTCCACGGGGTCCTTATCCTTGATGTTATTGTAATGCGGTATTCCTAGCTCTTTATCGCGAACAAGCCGTCGTATGTCTGTCTTCGTCAATGGGACACCCTCGATGGCTCTCACCTTCATCGCTTGGGATACCTCCATGATACCCGCGGCAGAAGACGTGATGAATGTCAGGGCGAAGAACAGGCCCGTTGTCCAGGGCGGCCTGTTGTAGCGGCTCAGGGCCCACATGAAACCTGACAAGAAGGCCTGGAATACGATGTACCAGATATTAAGCCAAGCGATGAAGTCCATCCTCCAGAGCTGGGAGGGCGGCGCCCGGATCCCGGTCGGCGGCGGATCGGGGATGGCCTCGAGAGGGAATGGGACACTGTTCGTATCGTAAGGTACCGTGGTTTCTTCGATGTTCTTGGGCCCGAGCGTTGGTTGTAGCTCATCGGAGCCCTCGAGACGTAGCCAGTGCCGGTGGACTCCCGCAAGTCTCCGCAACGCCTTCCGATCCTTGTTTATGCGGTATCGAAGAAGGAGGTAGAGATCCCGGATACGCCAAGGGGCTAATCCGAATCCCGTCGCACTGAAAAGAGCAGTCAAGATCTGCGAGTCGATCTCGATCCAAAGCCGACGCGGGGATTCGATGTTGTCGCAGTCGCGTCTCCCATTGACCCAGCACATCTCAGGCGCCGCACCGACGAGTAGGAGCAGCAGCATGAAACCCCAGCCCACGACATTTAGCGCGTACACGGTGAAAAAGAATCCGAAGCCGGTGTTGTAGAAGTTCCAGAACGCGACTACCCCCATCCGCATCTGCTCTTTTATCGGGTACTTGGGCGGGAAATGGTAACCGTTGGCGTACTTACCCGTTCCAACGGCCGCAATGGTTGGCTGCTGGGTTGGACCGGGCGGATTATGCGTTCTTTGGCTGGGAAGAGACTCATGTTGCTCGATTGATGATGAGGACGATGTTGTCCGCTCGACGGCCTCGCGCGGTCCCTCTTTCGCGGGCTCCAGGGCAGCGACGATGGGAGGCTCCGACGCCATTGTGTCGTGTTCCTGCACTTGACTGCAGACAGCCGACCACCAGCAGTCGAGGGTTCGATGCGAATACAACGGCAAGCACCTTTATCAGGGGCGAAACGGAAACTTATACAAGCGGGGTTGAGCGAGATTCGGGAGGCTAATTATGAGAATCCCGGACGCGAGTTTCTTGGCCACAGCACGATCAATGCATAAGCGCCACGGTCCCGTCCCCAGATCGCAGACGATGGACCAACCGGGCAACAGCAGACAATTGGAAGTCGACAGCAAGCGAGAGGGTATGGTCCGGATAGCCACTCGAAGAAGAAGAAGACGAGGAGCGAGGAGAGCGCGGAACAGTAAGATAGAATGCCGATGGCGAAGAGTGTGGTGGTAGTCATGCAAGCTTTGTTGTATTGGATTGAACTATATTTTGAGACGGAAAACGCCTTGAAGCATTCAAAATGACACCCGGATTCCCGTCGGCAGTGCGACTCCGGTACGACCCTGAGGTAAGTAAGGTATGCATGTGCATATGCATGTACCCAATAGAGGTGGTCACTTAGTGTACATACACCCTAGGTGCCAGTAAATAAGATGAAGGCATGGGTTCTTGGCACTGGCTCTATTGTGCCTTTTCGTAGTCTGGATGCGGCGCTAGGCCAGGACGAGATCAGCGCTACTAGGGGCTGGGTACGGGCTTGATGGTGATAGCTTCATCTCTGGGACAGCGTCCGGTATTTCACATGGTATGATTGGCTAAACCACGGTGGTGCCCCGCATTTACGTACACGTATACGGGAGGCACAGCTCGCTTCGTCCCTCCGCAACTCAAATACGCTATAGGGCGTATACAGCGGCCTAAAATATACTAATATACACCTACACTGCACTAAGTACCTACCTAGATCTGAGATACACTAACTCTATCTGTCCACCTAGGCATCCATACATGGTGGCAGGCTGGTCGGCGCTATACTCTCATGTCAAATCAAAGGGGGAAACTTCGGTTAATACGTTCGATGCGTGCTTGGAATATAGTGTACAAGCACTTGTAGTATAATGTAGTCACTGCAGAGTCCCTGTCACATCAAATGGCGGGATTATTGGTACCCAAGTGGCCATCCGTCCACCATCCATTAGCCAAGGTCTGCCAAGGAGTATTGGGCATTACGGAATACGGCTTCGCCATTGCCATGACACGTTATCTAAGCACTGCCGGCATGACGTACGTCCGCTCACTCGGCTGTCTTGGTACTCTAGGCAGCGAATTTGTTCTTGTTCATCGCCACTTTAATAAACATCGTATACATGGTGCACAAGATGGCTATTGGTTGCATGTGTCAAGCTCATGTTGCAGAACCGAAACTGTTGATGCGAAAGCAGAGGGATTGCGACTATCCTGCGTGGGTAATTACTTGCCCAGAACTACGATAGTACCATTTAAGCTAAATTATGTTTCCCTCGCCCGCCCGCTGTAACAGTAATGTTCTCGTCCCTACGCCCAGGATGCCCTCGGCCTGTCAGGCCCTGAAAAGCAGCTATTATTATATATAACTAGTTATAGTTATTTATATTAATATTATATTAATACTACATTAAGTAGGCATCTCAAACATGTTGATTGTTTTCTACTCACTGGTATCGATGGCGGTTGTCCACATATAATAGACAAGAAGGATTGCATGCAACGAGTGTTAATGAATCTCACGCGCTTCTCACTGTCGATCCTCAGTCATTTACAAGACCGATGGCATGGGTTGCGGCGAGGTGATTTCACTTCTAGGTATATTACAATACAACGACTAGTCTCTACGTCATAATTGCACTACCAGAATAATCAAGGCGGATATTGTAGTCTGCCCAGTTCAGCAATAGCTCTATCACGTGCAAGGTGAGCTTCTGCTCATGATAATACTATATATCCTTATTTCTCGTTTGTTGGACCATGGCGAGACAGTTGTACGTAATCCGTACCCAAATTACTATTCTCTAAGGTAACATATGAACTTGACATCTTCAATGAAACCTGAATCAAGGTAACCCATGACGTCCAGCGTGTAGCACTCGAGGGTGACAATTCATTGAGGGGGCATTCCAAAGCACGCCACCTGGATAATAAATCAAAGAACCTATAACTAGTATTAAGCAAGACTATTAGACGCTTGTTGAACTAGCTCACATCCCAAGCCGCCCAGGGGCTTACGGAACAGTCCCGATTTTAGCTCAGGAAGAAGTGTCCCTTCTAACAACTATACACTCTTAATATCAGCATTGTCCATGTGTTCATTATATAACCCCCAGGTGGGATAATAACAGAGATTGCAGGAGTTGAACAGCGCTGGGGGTGAGCTAATCGACCGAAAGGGTCGCAACGGAAGGTAAGGTACGTAGCAAAGAGGGGTTCAACGTTGTTCGTTGATAGACCTGCGAGTAATAATCATGGTGTAAGCTTTCGATTCGCCTACGAACGAACATAAGGCTTTGGAGCTGGGCTTGGTATGTTGGCGCGCCTGGTGAGCCACCTGATTTGCTCGGGTTTTCTATTGAAGCACTAGTTAGGCCTCTAACTAGTGCGAGAGTCGCGGAGATGAGCCTCCGACCGAGTCCAAGAAACGGACCAAAAACATTACCATCATTAAAACGAGCCACATTTCTCGTGGCCCTGTCTCGCCACTGTGACTTGTCGAGAGGCTGTGATTACCATCTTCGTAAGAATGTCGGCGGCGCCTGCCCGCCCTACTTATACATGTTTCATTGTCACTTGATACTTATATCGGAGTTCTGGCCATGCAAAAAGCCCAATAAGCTTTCTTATTTGGCAACATGTAAGTTAGTAGAGGGCCTGGCTTTGTAACTATAGCCGCTGATATACGCGAGAAGAGGTAATTAGTCGAGCAGGCACATGGTGCACAAAAACTAATATGAAGTCATTATCGACACATCGCTTTGTCCTGGACTGGGATAGAGGAGGGAAGGGAAGAAAGCTAAACCGTAGCATGGAACGAGGGTCAGCACCCAATATCAAAGATGTGTCGAGAAGGAGACAGCCAGGGTTTAGGTTTGTTAGATTCAGATATCCGGGATCTGAACTTGCAAAAAGGGATAATCTATCGAGTTTTTTTATCCGTTGGAAGGAAACAAAACCGACAATTCCTAAAAAAAATATTTGTGTTGATACCATTATATAACAGTAATACTTTTGACAAGAGTGGGACTTGAACCCACGCGGATTGCTCCATGAGGAAACTGTGCTAAGGTGACCTTAACCTCACGCCATAACCAACTCGGCCATCTTGCCACACGATTAGATAACAATTATGTCGAGTGTTAGGCATTAATTGTGTAGGTGGGAGAAATTTTGTTGTGCCACCTAGCTAGATCTAGTATCTGTGGGGTCGAGATACCTACCTAGGTAGTGATGTTCCCGTTTTTACTATCCTAGGTAGGTACCATCCTAGTCCAGCACCTATCAGCCCTTATTGCCGACCTACACCGCCTTAACTCAGACCTGTGGGCTTACCTGTTATTCTGCACAGCGTCAAGGCTTCCTTCTTCGATGGGATTACATGCTAAATGCATACAGAGGCCCTAGCCTATCAAGATTGTCTGGGTTAACGTATCCGGCCATGGCAGAGGCAAATCACGGGCAACACCTGGCCAATATCGTCCTCGATAATCTCAAGTACCAGCATGATTGGACTGGGCTCCGAGTCCTGACTCACTCACCATCCAACTTGGAGCCTCTCATGCGCCCGATGATATCTGGTCTGCCGCCACGCCGATTGTACGTGCACCCGGACGATCAGATTGCTATGGTGAAGTCCAGTGCTGTTCCGAACGGCAAGATCTTCGACACCCCCGAAGTTGAATGTGTTCTGCCGACTCGCATCTCCGAGAAGTGGACTCTCAAGGCTTTCGCCGCTGTCTTTGATTTACTACCCGCGCAGCGCTCCGATCGCCCAAAGCGGATCGTCCTGGCTACGGTCCACGACGATTCCACCATCGTCTACTATCTCCTACACGATGGGATCGTCAAACCCCGACAGAACTGAACTCCCATCGCCTGAATTGCATCCCTATCATTGACAAAGGAGCGTTGCCTCAAGGCTCGAATATTACCTTTTGTACTTGCATTTTGTCGAACATATCATATCCCGAAACCGCCTTGGAGAGGGGCATGGTATGCTCAAACATGAAGCTTTGACATGTTAGCCAATGTGTCCTTCAAGTGCCTGGGTATGAGATCGGTCAGCCTACCCAAACACATGCTGCTTCCTAATAAGTACTTCAAGCGCGTCATGAAACACCGATCGAACTGGGCATCTACCCATCTGAACACGGACATTTTTGCTACACCATGGTGAACATCGACCATACACGTCGGATGGGGGCTTAACATACTCGTATCCATCAGTTGCGGTAAACGGCATCTAGACAAAAGTCAGCAGATAGTCTGAAGAGGATTCCAGGCTGGTATTCTTTACGTCGGAATTATGGACGCCGATACTACTGATGAACCCAAACGGTCTGACCACTTCGTAAGCTGTTCTCAGCGCCGGTTTCAACCCTACTACTTCAATCACGATATCGGCACCACGCCCTTCGGTTACCTCTCTGATTCGTTTGATCATGCCTTTAGGATCCGTCTTGAAGTTTAGAGGTTCAGCGCCCAGGCGTCGAGCAACCTCTAGCCGGCTGTTCACGCTGTCGATGGCGAATATGTGTTTTGGCCTGTATTCAAGTGCCGAGACCAGTGCGCACAACCCTACTGGCCCACAGCCAATCACAACTGCTGTTGCTTCAGTAGGATCTTGCATCCCAAGGCCGTTGAAAGCGTTGCGTGCCCCAAAAAAGCCGGTGGGGAAGATATCGGCCATTAGAATCAGGGTCTTATCATCAATCCCCGAAGGGGCCTTTACTACCGTTCCGTCTGCGAATGGGACTCGTATGTAATCCGCTTGCGCTCCATCTAGACGCTCCGAGCCAAATAGCAGATTTTCAACACAGCGAGACGAGTACTCATTATTGCAGTAAAAACACTTCAGACTACGAAAAGTTAGCCCAGATAGTCGCCCCTTTGCCACATATGCCCTTGCCAGATAGATGATATCGTACCAAGATACTGTAAATGGCGCAACAATCTTATCACCGATCCTCACTGTCTGGACGGCCTTACCAACTGCAACGACGTTGCCAGTAAATTCGTGGCCCATAATAAACCCAGTCCCCGCAGGTTCGTGGCCCCTGAATGTGTGTAGCTCCCTAGATCATGGTCAGATGATGCCTTGACGGAAATGCCAACGCGATAGGCGTCTGGGGATGTAATAGGAGTGGCATACGACCCACAAAGCCCTGCTGCTAGGACTTTGACGATAATATCGCCATCGCCCTGGACTGTTTTTATGTCAGCAAGGCTTGAGTGTACGACATTCTAACAGGGTGGGACGGGCGTGGCAAGATGCCAAGTCGGAAGACAAGGCGTACGAGAACGGTTTGGGTGAGTAGTAGTGAGGCAGGTCGCTTACTCTTGGGCACCGGTTTTTGCTGCAGTGAGACCTTGTAGGGGCCATCAAAGACAACTGCGTTCATCGTAGTTGGCAGCTTCATATTGGCTCGTGAGCGTAACTTGTAGTCCTAGTCCCTATTCCAGTCTAATTCCAATTAGGTGGTATTTCGCAGTAGGACGTGACCCGACGCAGCTGTCAGACCCCTCCTTGTCGAACGTGCAACGATGGCCACGAAATACTTCTATATTTCGCCCTTGCCTTATTGGTTATTTGGTAGGGTAGATCTGGGCTCAGAAAGTAGATGGTCGTAATTGGTAACCTGACATGCATCCATGTTATACATAGAGATGCACATGCTAGCAGTTCAAGATCAGGTGAATGGAAATTGGGTCGCGCTGGAGCGATTTCGGCACGCGGCAGGATTTCTTGCCTTAGTCAGTACAGTAGCAGCGTAACCACGACATGGCGCTTTGATCACAGAAGACTGCACACACACAATATTTAGATGCGGGGAGGGTCAAAACTTCAGTTCTGGTCTACTAACTAGCCCATCAAGATACTCGACTCTTGGTGGGGCAACCGGTTGCGGTGCGGTGCGGGCCACATACTCCGAGTGCCATGAAGATAAGAGGCCTATGGCCCATGTAACAAATGACATGTTATGTTGTTCGGCCCTCGACGGATTGGGGTCCATGTAAACGTATCTCCGGTGGAAACTTCATGATTCCGGAATGCATCTCATCCTCGACTGCAGGGTGAGCCATGGAGGAGGGATGTAGGTATCTACTTGATGGAGTCCGAGCACGAGTCGGGGTTATCCGAGCATCGTTAGGCAAGCGGCGACCGCGATGCTACGATGTATGAATGAAGTGCGGCCATCGCTCGTTTGGTGAGTGGGGTAAGTAAGGGGCCAGAGGATAAAACCTCGAGCCAAAATAGCTCTTTTTGACGAGATTTGATGTTTATTGGGTGCCAGGGTCTCTCGGCCAATGCAAAGGGCTGGCGCACAACACCGTACATGGCCGGTCGTGCTAGCCATACACTGGGGAGCTTGGAGTCATCACCCACAATACAAGGCTGATCTGTTTTGCTCCCGCGAGTGCACCGGAGCGCCAGATTCCCTACAGAAAACCTCCATCATTATGTATCAAAATAGTACAACAGTACAATAGCACTGATAACCCACTGATAACCCACAGGGCTCTATTGCTTGGTTTCGTATGACTGCTTGCCAGGTATTGACTATTAGTTATCGACCCCAAGCCGACTCGGTGGTTAGCAGAATTAAGCAATAGCCCCACAGTGGAAAAGACGGTGTAGATAGTCGGTTCGGTATGTACAAGGTGCGGTGAGGAGGACGCCATGTCTGGGCACTTATTACGCAACCCTATTCAGTTGGGAGCGAGAGGCGCCGTTAAATCTATGCCGGTTCATATATCCGCCCTGGTGATTGTTCTGGGCCAGGTATTATGTATGTATGTATAGATCTTGTGTGCCGCAAGATCTTCCACGACTAGGAGCGGAAACGGAGCCTCGAGCTAAAGAGGGCTGGGGTACCTACCGCCCGCCTTAGTAGTAGGTATACAAATAGACTACTAGCTAGTTGAGTTTATGGCGGATGGTGCGCAGCATAGAGTATATAACCAAATGCTCTGCATCTCACTCATCAAACGGAGAATTTGTTGATACCTCGTCGACTTGAACCGACTTACAGCATGTTTCTTTCTAGTCCCGTGTCTCTATGCTGTCCTTACCCGTGGCACCGTACGTCTTGATTGGCCGGGCGATGGGTCGAGGAATGTTCGAATGCCAGCAAGAAGCACCCAAGCCTCGACTGGTAGGTAGGCTTAGGAAGCTATCAAATACATACCTGGAACGTGCGGCTCGGGTAGGCGGCTCAGCGGCCCCTAGCCGACTACACACCTTATCGGCGGAAGCGGCTGAAATGAGATGACACGAACACGTTGTTCATGATGCCGACGGGCAGTGCGAAAGCCACCACACTTGGCCTCCCTGCAGTAAAACCGTGACACGACGATTCGATCCGCTCACGGTTCTGCCCGGGGTATGACTACATGCCTACCTATGGCTGCTGGCGAGGTCGTCATGATGGATGATCCGACTCGGTCGATCGGGACAAGGGGGTATTGGGGTATGGAAGGCACCTACCGCACCACGTTACAGTCCCTACGTCTACGCTAAGCCGCCACGTTGGCGTTAAGCCGCGAGGGATTAGAAGGAAGAAAGGAATAGCTACGGCCCCTTCCGGTTCGCTGGCCCAGTATCCAGGATGATCGCCCGGGGTATGTGGGAAACACAATGTACCAGCATGTAGGTATGCATGACAAGTACTCCAAGTGCAAGAGAGGAAAAGTGAGCTATCACCGGAGAACGTCGGACCTGGGAATCCCTTCTGGGATATCAGGTGGTTGGGAAGTCCCGGTAAACCAACTGGATAGGGTACCTGGGGGGAAACGACTGATGCCTGTGATACTTGGGGCAATGGGCCGGGGCAAGGGCTACGGGCAATGTATGGTTGTTGATGATGGGGGGAAGGGGTGGGGGGGTTAGTTATCGTGAAGAGGTAGAGTTAGGTACAGCAGGTAGGTAGGTAAGGTACCCCTCGATGTCGCCCGATATGCATAATTAGGTAGGTGCTGTATGTATGTTTAAGTAGGTAGGTAGGTAGGTAGGCATGTTAGGTATGTTAGGTACGGTTATGTACGATATGTACTGGTAACTACCTGGAGGTAGGTAGCTGGTGGAACTGGCCCTCTTAGGTACCCTTACCTCCTCCCACCTGCACAGCAATGCGGCACATGTAGGAATGGCTAGGGTATGGTAGCATCGAGCAATGACTATCTTCTGTCAGATTGGGCAGGCTTGGTGGAGGAACTGAGGACTGAGTAGGTACCGAGTGAGATATGCTGGTATGCTTGTAGTTAGGACGTTCGATCATTGGAGGCGGCTGAAGAGAGCTTTGATGTATTGCTGCTGCATATGGGACCCAGGTCTCAAGATGGTCCCTGCGCCTGCACTTCCCATTGCTCAAACCAGGAGCAAGCGTGCTAACCTTGCTAGTGAGGCGGAGTAAACCAGCTGTCGATCGCCCTCACGTCCAATGAACCCATAGCGGCCCATACTTTGTTGCCCTCTTATTGGCTGTAAAGTCCCGCTTGGTCCGATACTAATAAGGTACCACCCCCAGTCCTCGTCGCCGCAACTTCCGCCCTTTCGAGTTCAACTTAATTTCTATATCGAACTCCGAGTCATCAGCTATGAAATTTGGGGAACAGCACAAAGCTGGTCCTCGAATAGCGCCCTCTTCACCCTTCTCAGTGTCCGACCTCCCCTCTCATAATCCGCCTTCCGAGTTGCCCTAATAACCTCCCCTCGCACGTTGACACTAATTCTTGTGTGATGACTGCATATTGCAGCCCTGCTTTTCTTTATTTGCCGATCTCATAAGTCTTCTTCAATATCGACCGAGCTAACCACTCCACGCCTCACTTCTCAATCTACCCATGATCTTGGTACTTGGCTACCTACTATAACCTACCTAAGTTATAAGTTACAAGCACATACAGCAGCCTCAAGAATCCAATGCATCGAAGATCTCACGGGTCCGCAATAGGTATGTGCGGAAATATCTTGAATAACGTCATTCCTATCCATGTGCATATTTGGGCTTAACTCATCTAGTAAGGTCGAAGCGGAAGTGCATCTCCAGGCAAGGTCTGCTGACGAAAGGGCACCTGTGGAAGAGCCGTCTCATTGTACGTTTACTCTCTAGCATCCCCATTCGGCAGTCTTTGACAGCATGAGGCCTCCGTTTCCCCACATTGTAATTGGGACCGCTCCTCACTCCCCCCAAGCCGGGTACCATGTAGCGCACTGGTAGAGTAGATGAATAGATGAGTAGACGAGTAGACGAGTAGACATGTAGGCGAGATATTGGGAAGTCTGGACCCCATTCTCACCGAATTTCCAAGCGAAAGGTGTGGGCGCCAGACCAACCCTCTCAGCAATCAGTCGTATGGCGGCTTGCTGCGGCATCTGCTGCTGTCGTTTGTTGCTGCTACCGTTGCCGTTATCATTGATACTGTTGCTGCTACCACTGATATTGTTGTTGCTGCCACTGTTGCTGCGCATCGTATGTTTTGGTCTGACTGGCGGTCTTAGATCCTAACCTGAAATGTGTCAACGAGATATAATAAATAGCGTCAGCGTCTTCCCCCGACAACTCACAACGAACGGATTGCTCGGTGAGATGCGAGACATTGTTGGAGGCGCATTTTAGTCAACGGCGTGCGGTTCACGGTTCGCGGCTCACTGGCGTCCAAAATGCGGCTGTTTTCACGAGGTACTCGACGAGTACCTCACCTCGCATGCAGGTCAGCGCACCATCCCACATCAACATCAGAGTATGGCGAGCCAAGTTTCTCGGAATAGCCAGTCACCAGGGTATCTTATATGGCTTGTCTTTGCTAGTTGAAGTATGCGGTGCTACCTTGCATTCAATAGCGCCGTCCCAACTGTATGTTCTGCTCAAGCATTCGATGCAAGATACCAGGTAGGTAAGCGCCTCGGATAGACATCAACGCTCATCCGTGCTGGGAACTTGGTACTGCGTACCAGTAGTTGTAGAATTGGCACGGATTCGGGATGCTAGATACGGTTGACCACAAGTTCCACAACCACAATGGCAATAAGCCGCCGAATCCCCGAGCTTCTGATTATGTGCCCCCGTGACTAAGGACGGGCTACGGATACGGCGCGAACACCGTGTGTTGAATATACACAGGAAACCACCAACACCAGCGGGCTCCGTCACTAACGCCGGTCGTGATGAGCATGCCAGCCTCGATCCTACTGTCAAGGGTGATTACCGATGGCCCAACTGTGCTGGGAAACAATGACTCCCGATATTGCACCGAAAGCCTACTGAACAGGCGAATGGAGCGAGAGATGACTGGCTGTGAGAGAAACCCAGTTGTTGGGTTCAGCTGGGAATTGGCAGCGCGAGAAGACAAGGCAATGACTTGCTAGCCGGTCCGCGGAATCAAATATAGCTCGCACCGTCTCTGGCCGCATTGCCATAGCCGTTGACCTCTCCTACTCATTCTCCTTCTGCCTCCGCCCATTCCCCCTACCCGTAGCTCTCCAAAACACCAAATCCGTTGCAATCATCCGATTGTATTTGTCGCTTCACCTCGCCCCTTGCGTCCGCCAGTTATATATTATGTGATACGTCTAGTGTAGTGGTCTTCGCTAGTCTGTTGGGGGAATCCACCCAATGTCAACTCGCTGCCTGCAGCTGCATCTCCTTACCTACCTTGGTATACTATCCTCCTCGTTGGCTGGGCTACGTCTCTCTGGCTGAAAGTCGCCGTTGGTGGTGCGAATGAAATTTTTTTTTTTTATAAAAAAAAAAAAAAAACCTGTTGTTTGGACCCGTCCGAACTTTGCTCCAGGAAATTATCTATCCAAGCCATCGTTGTTATTGGTAACCGGTCCCACTACGAAGAGAACGATTCTTGGTCAATCAAAACCGCCTGGCGAGACAGGTCTTGATCGTGTACATACCCTACGCATGGGGAACGAAGCTGTTTCCCGCTCTAATACTATCTATCATCCCAGGGTTCCCAGGAAGGCGCCCCCGATACCTCAGGCCACTCACTCTTACCCTCACTTGGCAGGGCTGATTACGCTTGCGGAGTTGTCTTTGCTGGACGGAGAGCTGGTCCGTTCCTTCGCGACGCTCCCCTCATCAACCACATACCTCACTGCTATCGCACACCTCAGTGCTTGCTCTGGCTAGCGAGGGCTTTTGTGTTAGCTTTTCATTAGCAGATCGTGAAGAGGGGTTGACGAACCAGCTCCGCATGGTTATACTGTCCCCAACTCGCTCATTTCGCCGGCCAACCTTCAGCCCGGTTGGAGCTACAGGCCCTAGCCAAGGTTACATACATACATAATACCTCCTTAGCTCGGTAGCTAGCTGGGTACCTATTAGTGGGTGATAGCGTCCAGTCCACAGTCACCGTCTTTTGGCGCACTTGGTTCACCTAACCCAAGTGAGTGCTTACTTACCTGCCTATTCATTCCATTCCACCTTTTCCCTCGCGCCTAGATTTCGCCTAGATTTTGACCATAAGAACAGCCTCCGCATTCGACGTCGAGACCTGCTCGGGGGCGGATGCGTCGACTTGTCGATCATAGGGCCTACCTACCCACCTCTCTACCTATCTAGTCATTTGCCAAAGGTACACTCTGCCAGAGGCACACGCTGCCAGAGGCGCACACGCCTGGGTAGCTGCTCTCGAAGTTGTGAGGTGATGCATGTGTAATTCTGGTGGTTTCCCTTCTGGGCGCATAGATTCAGTCGCAGCTTGCCGCAGAGTCCGGTCGCAGCCGCACGTCGCTTGTTGGCTTCTGGACAAACTGGGCAGTCGGCATTGCGTCCCCGTTTACTAACGTGCCCACCTGCTCGGAGCGGATAATCACTCATACTTGTCCAGACCCGAGGCAGGTAGCAGGTAGACAAGCTTAGGTTGTGCGCGCGCGTTCCAAGAAGAGGCTGAGCCGCCTTGGTCGGGCCCCATCTGTTCCCCAGACACCCGAGTCCTGTAATCTTACTCGGTACCTACGTTCCTGCTGCTGCCGCTGCCGCTGCTGCTGCTGCTGCTGCTGCCAAATAGTCCACGCCATAATCGCTGCTGCGGCCAAACCTCCGTGGGTCTGGCCGGCTACGTGAGGTATCTATAATTACCTGCCCAGGTACCAATTGCCCGAGCCTTGTTCTGGAATCGGCGAAACAACACGAGACTGCACGGCACGGCGGCGCAGAGAGAGGCGCTATAAAACCTGCTTGGGAACCTTCGCTCGCTACCTACTATCGGGCCCTGCGTTCATCCGTCGATCATAGGTAGCGACTCAATAGGCTTGCCGGCCACCATACGACACACACCCAAGCACAGTACCTTTGCTGCTCCCCGGCCACTCTGGCCCCGGGCTGGTACTTTCGAGGTACCTGAGCAGATCAGCCGGGGAACGCTCGTGCGGGTTGGGTCAGGTTCACGATACGACATCGCTACCATCGTAGACTGACTGACAGCGAGCAAGCAACTTCGCAAGCAAGCACGCGCACACACGCACGCACACACACAGTAACCACTGTGCATACATGCTCTACTGTACATACTCGATTCCCCAGGTCCCTTGCTCTAGGTACCTAAGCTACCTACCATACCTCTTGAGGTACCTACCTGGTACTAAAGCTAGATATACCTGCCTACCTGTCTACCTTCCGGTACCTCGGTCCTGGCCATCTATCTATCTCCAGCGCAGCACTGCACAACACTGCACGGCGCGGCGCGGCAGCATAGCTACTTAGTACCTGCCTAGGTACCTGGTTACAGCGGCGCCTAGTGTCGTCCCCAGCACAACCTGATCTACCTACCTACCTACCTAGGGAGCCACCAAAGCGGCGTGCATCTGCAATTTGTCTGATCCCGCCCAGACAGGCCCCAGCATCAAGTTGTTTCTTCCCTAGCCCCTCCACCCTCTGCCAACCCCTGTCATCCCCCACCAATCCAAGTCACCCCGGGGTGTCTCTTGTTGCAACGTTCAGCTATCTGGACCCGCGAAAAGAGCCTCCGCGCAACCACGTCTCTTTCCCCGCTCTAATTGATTATTGAACGCTAAACCTTGCTACTTGTGGCGGTGGTCTGCAGCGGCTCTAGCATATCACCATTACAGTACATATTCCACCCGGCTTGCTTGCCAGGTACGGGGGGACAAGTTGGGAGTAGAATCGGGGCACATAGACAGACAGACAGGCAGACAGTCAGTCGGACCAGACCAGACCAGACCGGACCGGACCAAACCAGACAAACGAGCAGACAGAGAGACAGACAGACAGACAGACAGACAGACAGACAGACAGACGGACAGACAAGCAAGTAGCCAGCCAGCCAGCTAGCCAGCCCTTCGTCGGCGACTGCCACTGTGGCACACCCTCGGCCCATCAATTATCATTAGGTACCCAGCCCGTGATCCAGCGACTGGGGAGACGGGTCTCACGTCGATACGGGCGATTCTACTGCACCAAGACGTTGCAGCAGGTTTTCTGCCTTGCCTAATAGGTTTTGACGTGTGCCTACCTACCTACTCACTTACCTACTTACTACCGGCCTAACCATACCTACCTTACCTACCTTACCTACCTTGCCTACCTACCTATCCCATCATCGTCCCCTAATCCCCGCGTTCCCTTGTCTCTGTACCTCTCCAGTTGTCTTTAGGTACTGCCGCCCATCTACTACTGCTTCTTTCCCGCCTTCCATCGCCACACAGGCACCGGTTCCATTAATTACCCCTCTAAGCAATTTTGCGATCTCATCCTTACGTTTATTTTTAAGCTCTCGGATCCCTGGACACGGCACCTCCTTCACTTACAAATATCTCCCGTGGGCCTTCGTCTGACTTCCCCGGATCTTCTGGATTGACTGGCGTTTTTTTTTTTTTTTTTGGTGGGCTTCTGCATATTGCGGAGGCACAAAAACATCTTTGCCACACTTGCACTTTGCAACATCTCGATCACGAGGCTCTGTCATCGCATATCGAGTCTTTAAGTGTGCATGCGCATTATCTCGCCATATCTGAACGACCGTCCCAAGGCAGCCATCAGCCTTGGGCAGTATTCCAGAGAAGAAGACGAAGGAGACGAAGAAGAAGAAGAAGAAGAAGAAGAAGAAGAAGAGAAGAAGGGGAGACAGCCCTCATATCAGTGTCAACGGAGTATATAGTAACTGTGGCGGCACGCCGAACCGGGTCGTCGTACATACTGTAGCCGGTTTTGTTCCCGGTTACTCAAGAAACGTTCATCATTTTGACCATGTACTAAGCCTCCCGATGCGTGAGTAACGGCTAGTCCATGCCAATCACCGAAAGCATGACTTCATCTGTTGGTCCGGCATCCGCTCACGACCCTCCAGCTAACGACATTTATTACCCGGATGAGATATTCCCACAAAACAGCCCCTTGATGAAGCCTCGTGTGATTACGCTCAAGCCTTCGCCTTCCCCGCCGGCTGTCACTCTTCCTCCAGTCAGTCATTCATCTAGTATTCCTGGAAAATCTTCTAATCGTCGACACAAGATTGAACCCACCCAGAGCGATGCGGTGTTAATCCTGCACCTCGATGGTGGAAGGCGGCCTGAGATTGCTCAGGAGGCAGGTCATCGGCCACTCGATTCCGAGCACAGTTGTGCGAGTGGAAGCGAGTGGGAGGGCGATTCGGACGAGGAGGATGGAGTCCAGAGCAGCAACATGTCGCCGCAGTTCCCAGATCATTTCTCCGACACTGTAGTTGAGCCATCGGCACCAGGGTCTGCTTCAATGACGGCACCTGATTTGAGGTTTTTGGCGTCAAATGCCCTTGCGGCCAGCGACGCCATTGCTAAGACGGTTGATGTAGATGATTTGCAGAGCCAAAGCCAAGAAACACAAGGTCCCCAAAGCGCCAGCCTGGTGGAAAACTTGGTGGTGAGCAGAGGACAAGAGATGTCCATTTCGGCTGCGAAACGGCCAGTGCTTGCGCCGCCACCATCATCACCGTTCCTTGTTCATAGTTCACCGGAGGCATACTCACCACGACAGCATACTCCTAGCCAAGTGTTAATGCATCCAAACAATGTACGGTCGCCAACGAGCCTGACGCCGGGAAATCATGGAGAATTGGCCCCACTTCAAGCGATTCCCCCCAGATCCGATTCATCAAATCATGAGGCGTTACCGTCAATACGGGAACAGCTCTATGATCAACTCCAGAGCCCACCAAAGGATCTTGCCGTACGCTCTACTCGGCCTTTTCCTCGTTCCCCGCCAATACGCCCATCACACCTAGGAGCGATAACAGGAAACCATACTTCTCCATCCGTCTCGCCAAACGAACAGTACCGTAATACTATCCCATCGCCCGCTTCCACGGCGCCTAATTTTAGCCCGTTCCCATATACAAACCCGAACAACAACCATCACCAATCTCCGGCAGCACTCGATTACAGTAACAGGCCAAAACTGGACCAACCTTCGATCAATCAGATCAGTCAGGTCCTGACACCGCCCATAGACCAACGCATCCCTAATAGGATGAGCATCGACAGCGTGACCAATCCCCAGGTTGGCCAGTTTGTATGCACCTTCCAAGGCTGTAACGCACAACCCTTCCAGACACAGTACCTCTTGAATTCACATGCCAATGTACACTCATCGGCTCGACCACATTACTGTCCAGTAAAGGGGTGTTCCCGAAGTGAAGGCGGCAAAGGATTCAAGCGGAAAAATGAAATGATTCGGCATGGCCTTGTACACGATTCGCCTGGGTATGTGTGCCCGTTCTGCCCAGATCGTGAACACAAGTATCCCAGGCCAGATAATTTACAAAGGTATTTCTCTCCTGGCAAGTACTCCGTATCTACTTTCTAACAGTGACCAAGACATGTCCGTGTTCATCATACAGACAAGGATAAAGATGACCCTGCCTTACGTGATGTGCTTGCACAACGCCCTGATGGGCCTAATCGCGGCCGAAGGCGTCGCGGTGTGCCTTGATCGCGTCGGTTTTACTTTATTTTTCCTTGGCGAGTCGACAGGCGCGCAAAAGATACACCTCGGCATAGACCGATACCCCAAAGGCCTTTAGTCCCACTGGATCTGTATATATGAATGGAAGGTACCGTTTAACCATATGTGGGATCATAGAGACCTTTGGGGTTTATGGTTTTAACATCGATGGACGCGCCACAACTTCGAGAGCGCAGGGCGTTAGGGCGCGAAACTGCTATATTCCGGCAGCAGGGAGTGTAGGCATTTTCTATATTATTCGCTCTGATGTCCCTTGTCTGTGTTCGTTGTTTACATTGCGCTAGCGACGGATGGATCGTATGACCCCCTCCGTCGTCAGATGAAGAGCGTTACCGGGTTGGCTTCGGTCATCACTCGCAAGCTTTTGATGGCGGGAAACTTGTCGGACGAGGAAGAGGGCGCACAGAAGCTTTCCGAGCATGTATGGCAAGGGACGAGAAATGAGTGACGGCGGCGTATTATACTACTTTGCGTTACTGGGGAAGAGGGCACAGGCGCTGTTTATGAAGAGAGGGCCGTCTTTTGCGATACAATATACCCCTTGTTTATTTTGTCACTTACTTAGGGATAGGAAACTCAGATTTATCCACCCTGATTCAACCCTTTCATCCTCCAGCTTAAGCGTGTGCGCCCTTACGGCGTAGAACCCAGGGATGAACGCTACGACCATGGCATGCAGAGCAAGTTTAGACCTTCCTTCCTAGCTGCTACCCCATGCTCGCGTGGGAATATATGCATGTATACCGAGAGAATCCGGAGGTAGGTGGCCACAGTGCTATAGTAATGCTTTATACTATACCGGTGGTTAAGCATTATAGCAATGCCTACTTTTAGAAAATTATAGAGGCAAATGTTATGCCATATACGGCTAGACACGTTGATAGTTGGTGGTAGAGCTGTTGGGTCCGCATCGGAAGACCTAAGACCACAATAACTGGTCACTGCCTACCATCAGCGTACATCCTCCTGACTGAATAAAACCGAACCTGGGCGCGTTTGGGCACGGAGATAAAATATGTGCATATATGCTGAGGTGAGAGGAACAAAACCTCGCTTTGCATCCCCGAGTGTTTCCGTTATCTCCTTGCGCGAGCAAGAAACCCCCCTCCAGCCTTCCAGGCAATTCTAAGCATCGACAACGACAAGGGTTGATTGAAATGAGATAAAGTTCTCGTCTGACCGCAGCCACGCAGTCAACCCCCCTGATTCCATTCATCCACCCATTGATTCGTCCCCCGTGTGCATAAATGGCGCGCTCAAACCGTCAGCGGGCGCGGTCGCACGAGCCGTCCACCGCAGCAGCCGCGGTTCTGCGAGGGGGAAGGGGGGGGGAACGGGGGCCGACTTCCGCTGCCTCCGCCAGGAACTGCATCCCTGGGATAAAGAAGCGGGCGCAGGAGGGAAGAATAGAAATAAACAATAAAACAAATAATAAATAAAAAAACCGAGGAAAAGTAAAAATAAAAACCCAGCTGGGTTGACGGAGGGTGGGGAGGGGGGCTGCTCAGAGAGGATGACAACTACAGGTGCTCGAGCCGCCTGCTCTTTCCAAGGGGTTTGGTTGGATAGGAAGGGAGCGCGAAATGTGAGTTAAGTTAGGTACTTATACACGTGTAAACCGCAAACTGTTTCTCTCTCGGTTTATTGGTTGACGTGTGGGATGGATGATCTGGTAAAGATGGGAAACATGTGACATCATGCAGTAGCCGTGCGGGAAGAACTAATGGTTACTGTACCAAAAGATGTCAGATGTGTAAGAGATGAGAAACTTGGGGCGAGTAGCCGCGGCTTTGTGTGTATTCTCGAGTCTACTTGCCTAACACAGTAAAACCATACACTTCCACACAAGCCCCTGTATCATAATCGCTGAGTTTTAATCAAGTAGGTAAAATCCGGATCAGGTGAATGGAAAAGTAAAATTCACATCCTACCTAATGTCTAGAATCGGCCGAGCCTCCTCTCTCGCTTTCCCCTTTATAATCTTAATCGCCCACCGCCTCCCAGGCCCCAACGAACACCTGCCTATCACTAAATAATTCAACTCGCAGGCTGCTCTCATCCAGGTAGGTACTGCCTGCCTGCTCGATGACCAGCCACAAGCCCCGTGACTGGGCGGCCAGTGGATCAATATCGCACTCCGTGGTTCGCAAGCCGAGCCCAACCTCTAGGGGTTCTCCCTGCCCGGTTGAGGTGAGGACATCTTTATGCGGCCCTCGCCCGCTCTCAACGGTAGCACGAATTGTCGGGTGTGAACGCGGCGTTCCTGCGCCTGATAAGCCCGACGGCCGCCCTGTACCCATTGCGCCTACGCCACTCCCGCTTGTTACGACAACACTCAGGCGTGTAAGTCGGGCGACGGAAAGAGAGGCCCTCATCCTAGATTCGCCATCACGGAACGCGAGGGGAGCGAGCTGAGTGCGCAGGCGACCGGCGGCGTCAGCAGGCACGGGGGCGATGGTGCACGGTATGTCGGTCCCGATGCGTAGCGTGAAGTCGGCCATCTGGCCGGGTTCGAAGGTCGAGCACACGATAGTGTACGTGCCGGCATCGACGCGGGGGGCCGATGCGAGGGCGCAGCCGCGGCGGTAGTCACCCGACGTCGTGACGAGGTCGCGGACTGTAACAGTGGTGACGCGCTGGCCGCTGGCCCAGACCAGATCCACATGAACGGGGATATCGTCCCTGGCGGTCGACAACAGGATCGAGAGGGGCCCGGCCAGCGGCAGCGTAAGACTAAACTGTGGATTTGTCAAATAAAGGGGTGAAACGGAGTTGCCGCCGCTCGTGCGATGTGTCCACCTGCCGTGTAACTCAGTATAATGCCGGAGACCGTGCTCTGCGGGCGTGATATTTAGAGATGTGCGCGAAAAGAACGAGAGCGTGAAGGAGTAGTTTGGTAGAGGTAAGTCCTGGGCCGCGACCACAATGGTGTAGCTGACACCCTGTCTAGCCTCGAATGGTGCAAGTGTCTGAGGAGAATCTACGAAAGGGCCTCGGTAAATTGGCTTGTCACTTAGTTGTACCCTATGGCCATTGTTCTCAAAAATGTATATGCTCATGAAACCTAGCATGTTGGACACAGCGGCCATAGTCGCACTTGGTTTCCGAGAGATTTCTAGCTCTTCATCCTGGAAATGACGACTTAACAAGATCCAGGTCTGGCTATCACTTCCGGCTTTCATAGAGTATTGGGGGTTATGTGCAAATGAGCCAACCATGTTGGCTTCCGGAACCTGCCATTTGAAATGATGATCCTGACGATGGGTAAACAAGCTTGGATTCCAATTCAAGTAAAGCGACTCAAAATTTTGCGTCACGTCGTCGAAGCTAATCCAGAATGAACCCGGCTTGAGCTTGACGGGGTGATCATCGCTTTCGCCTGGTGTCCTCGACGAGGCTGAACCAACTCCCTTCCAGACAAGTCCGTCGCACCAGGGGTTTTTGACCAGGAGCCTCCTGTTATCAGAAGTTTCCGACATATCTAGGACTGCGTAGTCGTGCTCCCCCACCAGGCCAAGAGCTTCCTCTTCATCAGCTGATAGACGCCCTGTGCCGAGGGTAATAACGACGTCGCCGAAATCGTAGGCTTTTTTGACCCGTCGCCAGGTAGCGTTCCGGTCCACGTCATCGCTTTGCAGGAACAACTGCTGGGGTATCCAGCCCGTCAAAATACTAAGGTCAGTGCTGGAATTACTGCCGGGAAAGTCGTAACCTCCCCGAATCTTGAGGTATGCTTTCTCGACCAGTGCGGGCCAGATTAGACCGGGGTTTTGACGGTCGACAACATAAAGAGTACGGTCGTTAGACGAGGCTGGGAGACGATCGTCGATGACGACCTTGCGAAAACAGCCGTTGAAGAACATCCGAAAAACATACCGACCATTTGCTGAAATACCCGGCCGCCCATCATCTGGGTTTACCGGGAACATTAGCGCAGGAAGAATAGAAGTAGGGCCTGGTCGAAGGTGTTTCATGCTGGCACACAAGCTGGCTACTACTGAACAGTCGGTCGTTATATCTTGCACCAGGTCATGGTCGTCTGTCGCTTCAATGTCGCTAACCCCCGGGGCTGTACTGTCGTCCCCGGGCACCCCCTTCCTCAGTTCGGCCGGTCGCTTCCAGCCTGCAAAGATGGCATTTTGTCTAGGCGATAGAGTAAATGGAGAAGGATCGCTTCTAAGTGGTCAGTAGTCTTGACGCCGAACGGATGGAACACGAGAGCTACCTGTATATTTCTCCACGGAAATATGACGGATCAGGATCAGATTCCCAAGGCGGGAATGTATTACCGTGTAGCCGAGAGTTGCGATACAAGATATTTTTTTCACTTGTAGGGATCTGACGAGCTTGCCGCGGTAGTTTAAGCCTCTTTTCCACATCGCTCACGCTGTCTGTAACGCAGCTGGACTTAAGGCTCTCAGCTATCAAAATTAATTCTTCACACTTTCTTTTCATGTGTTGCTTTTTTGCCGGGTTGGTTGATTGCCTCGCAGCTGTCATATACAACTCTGCCGCCGCTATTGCATGGTCAAGAGCCGCTTTACCGGAACAGGATGAGGCCAGCCTCTCATGTTCCTGAAACTCAACGTGTTAATTACATGGTTTTTTTTTTTTTCTTTCTTGTTTTGGTACGGAATACGAGAAGATTGCATGAATTTTATTACCTGGGCTTGTGCCTCCATGAAGAAGACGAAGACGAAGACGAAGACGACAACGACAACGACGACGACGACGACGACGACGACGATGAAGATGATGGGTGATAAAGGGGATGGCGATGTGTCACGACTCGGGTAAACGCATAACCCCCACTACTCCGCACAGGAGGCACATCCGGAGGGTGGTCTCGTTTCGATAATGACTAGCTGCTCGTAATGCTAGCTTGCCGCTGCTGTTGAAAAAGACTGTTGGATGTCACTATGTCGCCACATTTGAGGAGACGGGCTGCCTGCTTTCTTCGGGGGAGGCCGACCACAAATTAGAAAAGCTATCGAGGGGAGAGATAGTTAGCGGGGTAGCGTGACTCGAGGCTTTCCGAAATCTCAGCCTATTCCTGTTGCTGTGATGATGGATCCTGAAGGCCATTTAACGACATGCTGCAGCTGCGAGCATGAAGAGATAACCTTGTCGGTAGATATCTCCTACCTAGAGGCACTTTAAGGGCAATTGTTGCAGAAGGAGTAGGTAGGTATCTTATCACTTACAGATAGTGCCTACCTAGGTAGGCCTATTGTCTGTACCTAATATTTCCTCCTGTTGTGTAAGCATGCAGCCGTAAATCTAATTGCCTATATTAGTTAGCTAGAATGCCGTGATGCATTAGGTAATGCCTCTTGTCCGTTAGACCGGGTACCTAGTTTACACTGGGCTACAGTGCCTGTCTAGGTAGTTTCTTCGGCACATACCTGGAGAGGCCGAGCACGCGTCACTAGGAACGTGATTACCTATAGGGGGATAGTTGCCTGCCGATTTCATGATAAGATCCCTGGTGGAAGAATTGGACCGAGGTCCAAAGCGATGATTTCACAGGTTCTCTCGGCCAGATGCGCTTCACTTTAAACCTCCGAGTCGGCTATCTCTCGACTTCGTGTTCACGTCATGACACGGAAAATGCTACCATTATTTCCGTGACAGGCTTGGAGGAATATCGAAGGGTTTCCGTTCTTCGCTTCTGCATCATCGCATCTCAATTGTTTAGTACAACCGGCCTTTGTCCCAGATACTACTACCAATCGCAAACCAAGTCGTATTCTCCCATTTCGTGACAATAGGTAGCTAGCTCCTGGACTAGCTCTAACCCGTCGATATAACGGTTAAACTACCCGGTCTGAGTCTGAGTCGCGCAAGCTTAACACCGAAGACTATCGCCGCAGATATTGGCTTCCTTGTATACGCACACCTGCTTCCCTCCACCTTCCGAGATACCTATTCTACAAGATTTACCTAGCGACGGAGCCACCGTCTATTCATCATGGGTGTCCAGTCGAAACCCGCGTCTCTTCCCCCATGGGGCGCTGCTATAGCCGGTGCCACCGGTGCTGTCTTAGCAAATACTCTTGTATACCCCCTGGATATGTGAGTCCAACCCGGAGCCGTTTGCCGTGTTCTTGGTCCATTCCCGCAAGTTCACCCTGCGCGACAAACGCTGACTGTCCACGCTCCCTCAATAGAGTTAAAACCCGCCTCCAAGTCCAAGTAAAGCGAGCCCCGGGAGACGCGCACGACGGCTCGGAGCCACATTATACCTCGACATGGGACGCAATCACCAAGATGGTAGCCGAGGACGGCATAGGGGGGCTTTACACCGGAATGAATGGCGCGCTCATCGGAGTCGCCTCGACGAATTTTGCGTATTTCTACTGGTATACGGTCGTACGGGAGCTGTATTTAAAATCCAAGAAACTTCCCAGTCCACCGTCTACCGCGACCGAGCTGGTTTTGGGCGCCATCGCAGGTGCCGTCGCACAAGTCTTCACAATCCCCGTTGCCGTCGTGACAACAAGACAGCAAACCCAAAGCAAGGCGGATAGAAAGGGGCTGATAGAGACGGCTCGTGAAATCATCAAAAGCGAAGATGGCGCGTCTGGCCTGTGGAGAGGGCTGAAGGCCAGCCTGGTTCTGGTAGTTAACCCTGCTATAACATATGGCGCATACGAGCGCTTGAAGGTCATCCTGTTTCCCGGCAAGGCCCGACTGACCCCCGGGGAAGCATTTTGTGAGTTATAACCCTCATAATTCGTATTGGTCGTCTATATGCTGACTGTTGCAACTTCAGTGCTGGGAGCCATGTCCAAGGCGCTGGCTACCATCGCGACCCAACCCCTTATTGTTGCTAAGGTTGGCCTACAATCTAAGCCTCCGCCGCAGCGGCAGGGGAAACCCTTCAAAGGTTTCGTGGAGGTTATGCAGTTCATCGTCAAACACGAGGGACTTCTTGGCCTCTTCAAGGGCATTGGCCCGCAGATTCTAAAGGGTCTCTTGGTGCAGGGTATCCTCATGATGACAAAAGAACGGTACGGTTGTTATAATATTGTAGGAGGCTGTATTGCTAACAAAGTCTCGCACAGGATGGAACTTGTCTTTATTCTGTTGTTCCGATATCTTCGCCAGGTTCGGTCACAGCAATTGGTCAAAGCAGCTGCACTGGCAGCCAAAGCCAAGACTACCTTACCACTTACCGCCAAATAGAATTCGACTGGGATGGAGATGGTGTGTCCTCATAGTTAAACGCCTAGCGGCGATTCAAGTTGGCCTTGTCGGCCATGGCTCCGGCTCGGGTAGATAGATGTATACGACGGTTACAGGGTGAATTATTATGCTTGAATGCGTACTTGAAGATATGCTAACTATCAAATATTTACACTTGCGTTTGCATGTATTTGGAGACAATTCAATACATTTTGTGATACTGGTATAACAAATAAAGGAAGTGGAGTCGAGACATATATGAAGAGCTTCCCTATTGATTAACTGTCTATGCCGCTACCTACCTAGGTACCTAACTACCTAGTCTGTGCCTAGATGGTACTAGATCTATAGCCAGCTGCTGTCGGCTGTGGAAGCGCCTCCCTAGGTAGTTAGAGGTAGTCACATCTGTTTCCCGTGCCTGCCCCACCTCTGGGGGCTCCCTAATGTAGGTATTGGCTTGAGTTTTCCAGTTCGCTTATTTTTTGCACCCACAAGTGGGAATACCTTACTTCTCGTATGAACGACTCTCCGTATTTCTCACCAACTCCTAATCGCTGTGGCACTCTCCATCCCCAAAACACAACAGCCCATCAACCGTTGCAATGGCGAGTATGTATTTCTAGGGCTTCTAATACGATATCCTCGTACTGATTATACCCCCACAGAATCCAAGAACTCTTCCCAGCACAACCAGTCGAAGAAGGCGCACCGGAACGGGTATGCTCTCACCAAACCAGTTCGAGCAATGCACATTGAGAAGGCGCTGCGCAAGCAGGAGAATAAGGATCTAGGGCGCCGGGCTAATTCCTGACTCGCAGTATTAAGAAGCCCAAGACCAACCGATACCCGTCGCTGAACGGCACCGACCCCAAGTTCCGACGTAATCACAGATATGCCCTACATGGAACGATGCGCGCCCTGGTATGTCAACACTTACCATGGACAAGACATAACAAAGCGCTCCTAGACCCGCAGCTAACGAACGCATAGAAAGAGAAGCGGGAGGGCAAGCGCGAGACGGTTTAAGGGGTCGATTGGACGGTATTGGGGTTACAATGCTGCGGATGGACAACAGGGCACTTTCGGAAAATGTGCGGACATGATCATGGAGTCAACGGTCTTGCATTTGTCTACGGAGAACACGAACGACTTGAGTAGCCAAAAATTAAGCTACCGTCGACCGTGCAACCGCCTCCTTGCCGATGATACCATACTTTGTGAGGTTTCTCTTCCCTGGTACGGAGCTCTATCCCCCCAACTCTGACCCCCCTGCATGCGTGAATATACAACAAGACGGCATTAGTGTGTACAGCACTGGGCTTTCTTCCGTGCCCATTTGCTGAAGGAATTCTTCTCGTGCCGAGAGCAAACCCAAGCCTGTCTATTACCAAACACCCGTGCTTCCTTGTCCCCAAGGCAAGGGTGCATGAAGACTAGGCCACATATCTAGACAATTGTGTCAATTGGTTGAGCCAGGAACTAGCCATTCAGGCGTCTTTCTTTTACTGTGCTCATCTCGATTTGATGATAAACCGTCACGGCCAGTTTTCTCAGAGCCTATGATTCGAGGCATAGCCACTGGTACGTAGTTACGTGGTTACCCAACCAATCGAGCACCCTTGATAGGCAAACATTCGGTACCAATGGCAAGCCATGGGCATATATCTTTTCATACATGAAAATATAGGAGTCGGAATGATATAGGCACCCATAGGAACGTAGGGTACATAATGGAAACGGATCGCTTCGGATGTGCAGGTCGATCAGTCAGAGAGATTAGATGATGATTTGATCTCCGCCCTGTTTACCCCAAGGCCGAGTTTCAACAGCCGGGGGTTATTGGACCGGGCATGTATCAGGTGCGCTACTAAAATAACTCGTTATACACCACTGGCGTATGAAGCGCATGATGGATCTGATGGGTTGTCAAGATGCTGTTTGTTTTCTCGCCCAGGTCGCCCCCGTGTAATGCTGCATGTCCCACAGACAAATGAGTCTCTGTCATCGTACCCAGTACTACTACTACTACTACTACTACTACTACTACTAGGCAAGGCGTATTGGGGGATTTGCGTCCGCACACGCCGGCGCTCCAAGCAGGCTGTAAGGCTGTGTATCCGCTCTGATACGTTTCGGATCAGGTTGCTCGTGAGAGATTAGCAGTAGTTACATACCTACGTAGGTATGTAAGTGCTTCCCAGATTAGATACTTCATACTGGCTCGTTTGTTCACCAGAGCCGTTGTTTGAAACCCCACTAGCGGCTGCTTCGGGGCCGGTTCTAACTCTGTTCCCTACATGTACCTTGTAACACAAGGCAACCCGCCTTGCAGCTTGATCAGTGGTATGTAAATATGTATACGGAGGTATATCTACATACCTTAGCATCAATGCAGTTCTGGCTAAGGCAGCGGCCCCCAGATCCCATCTGTGGCGGATGGGTTTAGTGCTTTAACGGCCCCCTCCAAGGTCCCCTACTAAAATTATCTCTGAAGGAGACTTGCAAGCGAACGAACGGTGTCTTCCGTTATACAGTAGGACTGCACAGTGCAGCAAAGGCTGGCCAGCCCGGAATTGGAACGCTGGAAACACCGTGAAGCGCTAACTATTGGATGGCCAATTTTTGCTCTGAGCCTATCAAGGTTCTCGGTACCTGGTCGCCAGGTTGTCAGCCAACTGCATAACCTACCTAGAATCTCTATCTAGGTAGGTACCTAAGGTAGCTTTCCAGCTCTCCATACAGTACGGCCTTGACTTCCGCCTGGGGGGCTTTGTAGAGAGAGGGTCTTTCCCCAAAAAAAGATAGCCTGCCATTCCACCTCCTTCTTGTCAGCCTTTGTGCTCTGCTTCCTCGAGTCTCCGACCTACCTATCCTTCTCGCCCGCTGCCTACCTAACTCACCTTTCTCCTCTTCACCTCCCAGGCCACCGGTCTGCAAACCACACCTTCACTTCCCATTTCCCTCCTTCTTTGACGACGCGTGCCCCCTCCGCCTTCCCATTCGTATTTGGTATCCCACGTGCTACACCATCTGGTGCCGAATCGAAACGGATTACGGACCAGTCCGTCGAACCTTCGTTTTTCGGTATGTATAGTTTTTCCTTGATGCTTTTTCTTGCGGCTTGAAACCCTTAAGTTTACTGCCTCCACAACCGGCGTGGCCCAGCAGTAGCAGTACAACGTTGCCTTGTCTGAGGTGGGCTCTGCCGTGTATTTTGTGATGGTGCCCAGCTCAACAGGCATAACCTATCTAACGACCGGAAAATGGCATGATCGGGGAATGCTCCGTTCTCCAGTTTGCCGTTGACGGTGACGACGTTCACAAGGGCGCTCTCTCCCTCTCTCCTCCAGTCTTGTGTGCGGACGGCACTGGTAGCGGTCTCGCACTCGACCTAACTGACCCGGTGACTGGGCATGCTTCGTCATGTCTCACTTCGAAACATTCTCCTCGCGCTCTCTTTCACTCTCCCACTTTGACTTCGGAAATAAGGCTTTCGGGGGGGAAGCAATTCATTGATGATCTACCTTCAGCTAACTATTCCTCGCGAGTTTTTCAGCTAGGAACTATTTAATATCTCGTTGACGATAATATCTCCCTTTCAGCCTGCCTCCTCTTTTCGACAACTCCTTTGAGGTCAGCAGGTCACTGCAGGAGTTCTCGAGATAGTCCCATTCCGTCCATTTCCACCCTATGCCGATTCCCCTTCCCCCATAGCACTTGCTGCATAACATATCACGGCGAAACATTGCCTGCTTCTGTGGATCGCTTTTTCTCCGACTAGAGTAATACTATTCCAGATCCAAGCTGTTGGATTTTCGCCCTACAAATTCACACCCACATGCCTCGAAGACGGATGCTTTAGCGCATTATATTTATACTTGACTATCCTTAATTAATAGGGCAGTCGTATATCTAAATTTGCCTCACATACTGTCTTCAGCCTCGAATTATTAGCTATTACGACAGGTAAAGATTCACAGCACTTCAGCGTCCTTTCCTCATTTGCAGCTATACAAGTATAGAAGAGCGTCGCCATCGCCCGCATTCGGCTATACCGTACTCAAAAGCGTATTCGCATTACAGGGACCTGTCGTCTCTGACTTCGATTTGGTGTTCATCATGAATCGCAACAGCACCCCCGAAGCCTCCACGGCATCCTCCCTTCGTCTGCCTTCAACCCGAACTGTTGGGACTGGTTCTAACTTGCGCGCTTCCGCCGATATGGCCGCTCTTACCGGGGCCTCAGCTGTGGGCCGTATCCGTCCATCTTCGGACTTTTATGGGCAACAAGGCCAGGGCCAGGGAGCTGCAGATATTGACACACCACAAGACAAGATGACTCAGCAATGGATTGCCGATATTGACCAGTACGAGACAACTTTGGAAGATATGGCAACAGCAACACTTGACCAAGATTTCAAGGATGAACTGAGCGCTATCGAGCAGTGGTTTCGCGTTCTTGCTGAAGCAGAGAGAACTGCTGCGCTATATGCGCTGTTGAAACAAACCACCCAAGTTCAGATCCGCTTCTTTATTCAAGTGCTTCAGCAGATGGGCAAAAATCATCCTATGTCAGGTGTTTTATCGCCTGCTAATTTTGACAAAGGTGAGGCCCGTAAACCTAGCGAGAGAAACATTGGTTTACTAATGCTACTCTATCGGAACAGATCCCATGTCAAGTCGTTTGAGTGATGCTATGAATAAGCTAAATGTTGGCTCTGCACGCAATTCTCTCTCTCTACCACAGTCTTCTGCGAAGAGGCACTCGGGTCTTGACCCCTCCGCGATCAACTCTATGTTCCCTGACGCTGCTGCCGCCATTGCAACCGAAAAGGCTCGATTTACTCAGAAAACTGGTAATCAGCCGCCGTCGAACCGGAATAGTGCCGCGGTTGATCCCCGTAATTCCCTTGCTGCCCCTACGATTTCCGCGCCATCTGAAGGCATTGATGCGAGTGGACAAAACCCGAATTCACCATGGGGTAATAGCCATGATCAAGGTGCTTCGCGGCCCAAGTCCTCTTCCGCTGGACAACCTCCCATGGGTCAATTTGTACAGCCCCCACCTTCTGCAGGTCTACGGTCGCCCCGTCCTCAGCTTGGGGGCAACTCCAACATTCAGAACACAACACTCAACGCACCCGACAAGTCCGGCTCCGAGTTGCCCTTGCTTTCTCCTTATGGCACTGGAAGTGGAAACTGGGCATCGATGGTGAACACGCCAATGAACCCGACTTTCAGCCCAGGTAATGCGCCCATTCAAGCCGACATGGTTGCGAATGCGACTGCAATGAAATTAGCGGCATTGTCTACTGTAAACAACCGCTTTGCTCTTGATGATGTTCGCAAATACCGACGGGCTCGATCTAATGATGCAAACGGACAGAACCAGAGTGGAGTATCTGCTGGTCCTCAGATGCCTAACATTCCCGGCGCAAATATTGTAATGGTTAATGAACATGGGCAGGTGCTGGGTAGGGAGCAGATGCTATCCCTACAGAACCAGCATGTAATGGGCGGGTTTGGTGCTCACCGATCTCGACCCAACTCGCCCGGCATCGCACTTCAACCGGCAGGTTTTATTCAGCAGATGCCATTTGCTTCACCTCAGAACAATGGATTTCTAAGTGCCTACGACGGACAGAACCCGCTTTTAACTAGTGGGTTTGCAGGCTTGAACATGGCGCAGCTTGGTGTGGGTGCGCCCGAGGGATACTTGTCTGATCATTCCGACTTGAATCGCGGCCGATCGCCTAGAGGGCGTAGGGGCACCTCTAAGCCCCCGGAGGATCCTACCGACCCAAGCCTGCTTCAAGACATCCCTGCATGGTTGCGAAGTCTGCGTCTGCATAAGTACACCGATAATCTAAAGGACATGAATTGGTCAGATCTGATCGAGCTTGACGACGAAGCATTGGAGAAGCGTGGTGTTAATGCCTTGGGAGCACGAAGAAAGATGCTGAAGGTGTTCGAACAAGTGAAAGGTAAATAGTGCAATCTCCGTCACGAACAATCGAAGCATTGCTAACTTCTGTGCAGAAGCAAAGGCTGAGGGCAAGCTATAAGCAAGCTCTGCTCGGACCACTAAGCTTGTAGGAGGGCGCAGGATTTTGCCCTCGGTTTTGAAAAAAAAAAAAAAAAAAAAAAAAAAAAAAAGAGCGCTATTCCGCAGCATCTAGTTTACCGAACAAGTTTTTAAATGAGCGAGGATAATACCGTTGCGGTACTATACTTTCACACCTTGTGCTTGTTATACTACACCAAGACTTGGTCTTGGAAATTGAATTAGTGTTTTCGTGTCACATATACAGAAGAACGCGAGCAAAAATGGTCCAGGAGGCGGGCGCTATTCATACTAGGCATAATAAATGTGCCCAAGTACTATCCAGCCGTAGTTAAACTCAATGTAAAAAGGCCCTCAAAGTATTAATTGAGGTCAAGATCATGCATTGACATGCTACCTAGGTATTCTTGCCTTGCCCAAAAAACATGATAAGATGGAAGGTAGGTAGTTATGTATTGACATGTAGAATGATGTGCATACGGAATGCGCATACAGGCACATTAGTAGTACTTACTAACCTAGGTAGGTACATAGTCACACGAATAGTGGGGCCAACTATAGTTATCATGTATATTAGGTAGGTACATACCTAACTTTGGTAGGTACCTGCGGCTAAGACCCTAGGCCTCTTGGCTGAAGCCCTCGACTAGAGCATCAGAAATCAGAACCACTTTCTTTCTATCAATAGGTAATCTAGGAAACCAGCAACAACCGCTACCCGATTATCTGGTGTCGGAAATTGATAATCGCTATTGCCTGTGGCCTGGCTGGCATTGACTAGCATTGTGCATGCAGCGCATCCATCTCCCCCCAGACCCTGGCATTCACAGTGATGAGACCAACTTCGCGCGTCTTGCACCCTCGCAACAGCAGATCAGCGCAGGAATGTTGCTTGCCTGGCACTATCATGTGTTCCTGTAACAGCCGGACTTGAAAAATCCCATTCGGCAACATGAGCGCACCAACATCTCCTCCATCTGACGCCTCACAGGTACACTTCGGGGTAGGATTACCGCCACTCCGTCCGTCCCAGGTCCGGCGGGACGACGATGAGGGGAATCCAGGCCATCCGCCTCATCTCCCGGGGCCATCACCGCCATCCAGCTACCTGGATCCTCTTATTACCGCCGATGATGGTCACGATGGCCAGTTGCGCTGTAACCAACAAACAAGCGTAACCAGGAACGACGCTCTAGAGAGAGCGACGACAGCACGAAGTAATCTCTTCTCAACCCCCCCCAAACCATCTTTTACCAGTGACCCGCGGGGGGGGCCTCTGATCGCAGCCATGGGTGGCCAGATAGACACCACGCAGAAAAGAAAGGCCGAAGACGGCCTCATCGATCCCAGGCTATATAAGACACCAAGGTGCGATTCTGCTGGTTTTTCTAGCACGGGAGCTACCGTCGGGCAACTGGGCCAAAACGAACCGGCCGTGAGCTTAGCAAATACGGTGGTAGGAGCACGCCAACCTATCCTGGCACCGGGTATAGCTGCCGATAACGACTTTCTGAAATCCGCGTCAGATGCTCTCATAGGTTGGCAGCTAGACCTGCATGATGGGTCGGACGAGGAGAGTGGATCGGAAAACATACCTTGGGGTCCATCGAGATATCATGACAAAGACGACGATGAACCGAAACAGGGCCGCCGTGGCCGAGGACGTGGTCGAGGTGCCCGGGGACGCGGCGTAAAACGGGGCCCCAGGAAAGCTGCTGAACCAACCGGGGACGTGAAGTATCGTTTGAACATGGCCTCAAATGCATACATGGACCGTCGGCTTGATGAAGCCATTGAGTGGGTAGAAGATGCCATACGCATAAACGCTGAGATCTACCAGGCCTGGACACTCCTTGCTTCATTCCTTGAGGAGAAAGGGGATCTGAAGGGAAGCTTCGCCGCCAGAGTGTTCTCTTGTCACCTCCAACCGAAAATTGTTGACGGTTGGCTTAGCTGTGCGGAAACTGGTATTGCTCTTCGAGACATACTCCCGCAGGACGAAGCTGGGATTCTTGAGCAGGTTACTGTTTGCTATTCAGCAGCACTGAGGGCGGATATAAATAACCAGGAGGCCCGGTATGGCAGAGCTGCCATTGCTGTTGAAAGGGGTCAGATTCGCACTGCGGCGAAAGATTACCTCTACCTGCTCGAACATGGCGAATATGATGTGCACGCCCTCCGGTCATATGCTGAAATGACTATTCTTCTAGCGAGTACGGGGAAAGGCGACTTTTACAAGCTAGAAAGCGCTATAGACTGGTACTACCGCGCGTTTGCTCGCTCCAGGGCGAGTACCGTGTATGATCGTCATTTCATTGAGTGGCGGGATGTCAATATCTTTGCTGTACTGCTTGCCTATGTTGAGCATACGAAAGATGCGCTCTACGAAGTCAAATCCTTAGCGAGATGGCTGCTCGGCCGCCCTAACGACAATTTCTGGGATGACTGGCAAGACGACGACCGAGAATGGGATGTTGATAACACACGCCGGATCGGATTTGGGGATTTTGAGGAGGGGAAATATCCAGAATCGTCCTACGGCGCCGGTCTTCCATTGGATCTGCGAACAAAATTAGCGGTCTACCGCCTGAAGCTGGGTGATTTGAATGAAGCACAGGTAGGTCAACGAGTCAGCGCATAAGATTTTGCCTCTAATTAGTGTTAGCATCACCTTAATTATCTCGACCCTGAGGGCCCTAACGGGGGACATATATTGTCGAATGAGCCACATCTTTTAGCAGACCTCGCTTCTGCTTTGTACGAGTCTGACCTCCGGGCGATGGCAGTAAGATTCTTTGAGCCGCTTTTGAGCGTCCCTGAGGTTCTCGACTCTGCTATTTTGCTTGCAGCAGGGCGCTGCTACTTGGACTCTGGCGATAAGCGACAGGCTGAGGAGTGTTTCAGCGCAGCGATCGATGCAGATGAGTCGAATGACGAGGCATCAATCGACGCACGTTACGAATTAGCAAAGATGTACGAGGCGGCAAGGGAAGAGCAAGAAGCCTATATCCTCGTGAACGAAGCCCTTAGGCTACAGCAAGCTCATGACGAGGCCGACGAGGACTACGAAGACGATATGGGCGGATACCCAGGGAGCGATGACGACGCCCAATATCGGCCCAGTGCTAGTACCGCTAGGAAGGCGCGGCCAAGGACGCAACGTGCTCCCCGTCCCCCAAAGCGAAAAGCACCCAGACCGCTCGTTCCAAAGCCTTCGGGTCTCGATAGCAATGGGAACACCATTCGCCGGCCACGACCAAGACGCAAGGTTTTTGGTCGGACTGAAGAAGTTACGCTGGAGGAAAAACGCAGGGCCGAGGAATTGACTGCTGCTTGGAGAATTGTTCATAGCACTCGGGGATCCGTTGAAAATGATACCCAGATCGGCCCTTCGGATGTCTTCCTACGGGCGGCCAAGGAACTTGTCGACGATTTTAGATCCTGCAAGGGTTTCTATTCATGGGAAAAGTATCTCATTCATCTAGGGATTGACGAAGACAAACAAGTTTATGTCTCTCGCAATCGCAATTTAATCGAGATGAAGGAAAGGTTATCACATAGTAAGCATCGAGGATTAGCAATTCCCTGGCACAACTAACCCTGCGATAGACTTGAACCCATATGGACCAAATACTGAGCGGCAACTTGGTGAACGAACCGCCGTCAGCTACCGAGGTGTTTCCTTTAGTGAATGGCTGGACCTATTTCTAGAATACGCTATCAGTCTTGCCCACTATGAGAGGTTCCAAGAATCTTATCAGGTTTGCGAATCTGCGCGCGATGCCGAGGTTTTCGCCAAGAATAAAGAGGACATGTTCCTCATCCACGTAACTTGGGCTGGTGAGACACTTACCCGAGGATGAGAATATATTGCCACTAACACGGCTGCTAGCTTGCGCATTACGCGCCCGGGACGAAGAGACGTGTGTAGCCGCCGCCCGGTTCCTTATGAGAGATAGACAGTTCGACTCGGACCCCTTCCGGATGTTCGCTGCGTTATGCAGACTATGTCCGTCTCCGGCATCTTGGTATGCATCAGGGCCGGTGCAAAAGTACATGCTGCGCCAAATCAAACTTATGGACCGAGCATTAGTTTCAGAAGGGGGGGAGGTTAGTGAAGAAGAGGAGAGTAAGACCAATAGCGGTAGAGTTTACCCATCCAAAGAATTGGACGTCACTCTACTCGTCCTTTATGGGCACATCTTATTTGTGTCCAACAGCTTTACCTATGCTCTGAGTAGGTCGACCCTTGCTCTTGTACGGGGCTAATATCTCCAGGTTGACTTGTTGACATCCTTTGCTAATCCAACTTTAGATTACTTTCTCCGAGCGTACAGCATAGATCCGGAGAACCAGATGATTCTTCTCAGCGTCGGCCAGTGTTACATCCACTATGCATTGAAGCGGCAGTCCGAGAATCGTCAATATCTCCTAGTACAGGGGTTCGTTTTCCTACACCGTTACTATGATATTAAGGTCTCATCTACCGATGCGGCCGAACGCCAAGAAGCACACTACAACATGGCCCGAAGCTATCACGCCATCGGTATTCCTCACCTGGCCGCCGAATTTTACCAGCGCGTGTTACGCGATATACCCGACGACTCTGATGCCAGCATTTTCGGGAAGAGTGATCTTTCCCAGGAAGCTGCATACAACCTGCAACAAATATGCTGGGCTGGCGGTGACATGGAGGCTGTCAAAGCGCTAAATGCTAGATACCTGACATTATGAGGCGGCTCGACATTGATCCTTTTCGCAAGTTGATGAAAGAGGGGGGGCGGGCGTGCTTAAATCTCTTGATACCCATTTGTTTCTCAGTTATACGGTAATGGGTATACCTGGCTTGGCGGACTAGGTACGCATTGTAGGTGGCCAGCCAGTCACGGCTTTCTCAAACGCTAGATAGCCATGATGCAGCTCAAAGACAAGAACTGAGAGTCTGGCGGTTGACATATATTCGGCCGTGAGTGATCACGTAAGCCAGTCTTAAACTAGGCTAGCCTTGTAGTTATATTTGTTTTGATTTGGGCCGAACCGGACAATGACGTAAGTTCATGGATTACTAACACGGCCAGAGCAGTGTTATTAAGTATTGATGAGGTTAGTCCAGTTAGGTAGGTCGGCAATCATGAACTTCAGAACTGGATATATGCACTTAGTATTCGACGTCAAAGCAAAGGGTGATTATGATTAGCCTCTGATAATTGCACTGCCAGCTCAGCAATCACTCATCGGCGTTACCAAGGTCTTCTACATAGCAGCTGAGGTAGCTGATAATGCAAGATCGCCGGTTCAGTCTATACAGAACCATGCGGCTAGTTTTCACCCTGAATCCCGCTAGGACGGCGCCGTTGCTCGTTATTAAACCTCGTCTACCGGCCGCCCCTAGCTTCCACACTACCGCCACCACCACTGCTCCTACTTCCACTCATCTACAGACCAAAACTTGGAGGAACAGCAGCGGCAGCAACAGCAGACATCCCATCAGCCGCACAGCCGCCACCAACACCAGCGCCATGGCGTCGTCAGCATCGGCACCCAAACCCTTCTCTCCCCTCTTCCTCTCCCTCCGCGTCTACACCACAGGCACAGCCGGGCCCGGAGGACGCGCGCATCGGCGAGATCCTGGACTTCTGGTTCGCGCTGCCGCCGGCGTCGTGGTTCGGGGCCCCGAGCGAGGCGTTCCCGACGGCGGCGGCCCTCGACGGCGCGATCCGGCAGCGCTTCGGCGCCGTCATGGCCGAGGCGCGGGCGCGGGCGCTAGACGGCGACGGCGACGGCGACGGCGACGTGAAGGGGGGAGGGGTGGGCGCGGACGCCGCGGGGCGCCCTCGCGCTCCTGCTACTGCTGGACCAGTTCCCGCGCAACGCGCACCGCGGCACGGCCGACGCCTTCGCGACCGACGCCCACGCCGTCGAGGTGGCGGTGCGCGCCATCGCCGAGGGCCTCGACCGCGCCTTCGGCAGCGGCGGCGGCGGCGAAGGCGTCGGCGAGGGTGAAGGAGATGGTAAAGGCGAAGGCGGCTCGCTGCTGCACCGCGTCTTCTTCTACCTGCCGCTCTGCCACGCCGAGGACCTCACGGCGCAGGTGGCCGCCGTCGCGCTGGCGCGGGACCTGCTCGCCGCCTGCCCCGCCGCGGCCCCCGAGCGCCCCATGCTCGAGAGCACCGTCGGCTTCTTCGCCCGCCACCGCGACGCCGTCCTCCGCCTCGGCCGCTTCCCGGCCCGGAACGCCGCCCTCGGCCGCCCGAGCACCGACGCCGAGGTCGCCTTCCTGCGGGAGAGGCCGGAGGGGTGGTGAACCTAGGAGAGGGGGGAAGGGGGCAGCAGGGAGAGAGGAAGGGGTTCGGCTATTGGCTGGGTAAATAGATAGATAGATAGATAGGTAGATAGATAAGTATATAAATAGATGGATAGAAATGAAATAATATGAAATACTCATGTCTGAATCGCTGGACCATGATGACTACCCGTTCAGCTGGTGGAAAAGATATCGTTTCACTGGTATTGACTATTGTGCGAATTGTTTTACGATCCTTAGCGCTCTCGGCCCTTAGCCACGGTTTTGAGGAATTTGTGTATTGCCTGTCATATTTCGAGCGTTTTGGTCATTTATGTGCATAGAGAGAATGCGGGAGAGCGGGCGTCATGTTATGGCTTGTTTCGTAGCGCCAAACCACGGAAGATATTGTCGCGCGGCAATTATGATGCGGTGATGAATTAATTACCAACGGGCCGGTTCACCAACCATCCACTTTCAGATATAATTTGATGTTACCATAATACCATGCTCATCATGTACATAAAATGAGGGGGCATACTGCCAGCTGTGGTGTCATTAATGTCTGGAAATGCCCTCATAATTATGTGAGAGTACATTGTTAATATATAGGTAGGTTAGGTTCCCCCGTAATTGATGCCGATGCCGCAAATAAGAATAATCTTTGAAAATCGACGGTACATGATGCCCTAACACCGATCATGCAGAGACTAAGCTACTCGAGGCAGCACTTGCCATATGAGAGCCATGGAAGTAGAAAAGGAAATAATATGTGAAGTATGCCGCCTATAGTCCGCTTTGTTATGATTTATGTTCGTCTTCCTCAAGCTCGCGCACGTATTTGACGAATCGCTTCTTGTGTGTCTACGAATGGTTAGTGTCGGCATTATCACAATAAAGAAGAAGAGAGGGCTGAATTTACCATGCCTGCGTAGCGTCCATCCTTAAGAACGCAAATATATCGAAGACCGAGTTTAGCAAAACATTCGTGAACCAACTCCAGCGAGGACTTTATGTCCAATGCCACCGGGGCTGGGTCAATATATCGTGTGAAATCTGTGGGGTCCGGGCTATCGTCATCGTCTTCATCATCTATCCTCGGAATGTTTGCCATTAGACAATAACTCGAGCCCTCGTCTTCTAGACTGTCTAGAGCATACTCGAGATCCGGGGCTGGAATTAAGCCAACCAAAACGCCATCTCTAAGTATCGGCAGCCCGCCATCTAGCTCTCCTGCTCTATGGAGTACGTCTAGCTTGGCCCTCAAACTAACGGCTGACACGAGAGGTGAATTGGTAATGTCGATGACTCGCTCACGGCGAACTCGAGGTACGATATCCGCGAGTTCGCCAGTAAACAAGGGCTTATGCTTATTGTCTAGATACGGGTAGGAATTCATCATCGTCAGAAGATCGTAGATGCTTAGTGGCTCCAAAGCATCCGCCGTCCATTTGGCAACTAGGATTGCCAGAGAGAAAGGCAGCACGTAGTCAAGACTTCCGGTGAGCTCAAATAGGATGACGGCGAGAGTAACCGATAATCGCGTCACCCCACACATAGTCGACCCGGCAGCAATAAGAGCATAGACTCCTGGCTGGACGCAAGAGGACTCTTGTAGCAGCGGGCAGCTGCCCCATATTTTCCAATGCGGAAAGCGAAGAACAACCCATTGAACAAGATGGCCTATGATGCGGCCCATGAGACCGCCAACCACCATGGAAGGGACGTATATCCCGGCTGGGACTTTGATTCCGAATGTAATGGTGGTAAGGAACCCCTTCACAACGAACGCTGCCAAGAGCATGGCAATAACACCTGGTATTTCATCGATACTTGACACGCAGAGCCCCAGCTCTTCGTCTTTCTGATCATCTTCGCAAGGAGCGGCAAGATTCAGCAGAAGTTTAGCTACCGGTAATTTAGTTAGAGTATTCCAATAACCAAGCAGCCCGGTGACCAACGCCACCAGAAAGACCTCGATGACGGGGTATGTCTTGATCACCGAGATCTTTCGAAAGCTCAGCGCCCATCGACGAGACATCTTGATGAACAAGGCACCAGCAGCACCCCCGAGTATCCCCACAAGAATGAAGCCAGCCAGTTCGAACCACTCCCAATCAATCTTATACCGGACCTCGAACAAGACGATTTTGTGGGTCCCGTATGGGTTAAGGAACTTCAGGGATAGGGCGGCAACGATACAGCAAAAGAAGGTTCGAAAGAGAGTTTTGGCGGGGAAGAAGTAAGCAACCTCTTCCAAACAGAAGAGGACGCCGCCGATTGGAGCGCCGAACGCCACGACAACACCGGCTGCGGCGGCAGCCGAAAGAACTTCTCGTCTTTTTGCATCGTTGCGATCGTACTTGTTAAACATTCGACAGCAAATATTGCCAATACAAGTCGCTATATGCACATAAGGGCCTTCTTTCCCAAGGCTGAGGCCAGACGCCACACTTATGATGAGACTGATAGATTTAATGACCAGCGTCCTGAGCCCGAGGAAGCCGTGAAGAACGAAACCGCTGAGAATAACGCGAACCTCGGCAACACCACTGCCTGCGGCCGAGTAGTATACCATGGGAGGAGGTAATTGCGCATCCCGGCGAGTTTGTGTGGGGCTTACTGAGCCGCTTCCGTCTTCGTTGTCTACGTCTATGGGCAGCTGTGAATGCTCGGCGGCTAAGTTCTCGTCGAGAGTCGACATTCGGTAGGCAGACGGAACGGTAGTCTTCGTGGTTAGGGTCAAGAAGCAAGATAACACCGAGAGAGCGATGACAGCAACGAGATAGACAGCAAACTCGGTCCACTTCGCTCCAAAGGGGTGACCGCCTAGCACTTCGGACCAAGACCGCCAGTCTGTACACGGCCCATGAGGACAGCACCGCTGCGATGGCATAGTTAGAGTCACAACCTTTATTGAAAAAAACGGGCAGCTCAGGGATGGCAAACTCACCTTTTCCCTCAAATACCACGCTCTCACACAATAACCATCCTTGTAGTCAAATATTGTCGTCTCGGCGACGTCAACACAATAGGCTAGTACGGCAACAAGGACACCGACAACGGCACTCAGTATCCAGCCTTGGGCGCCATCGAACAATACGGCAAGTCGTCCCCACCAGTCCTTGCGGCTCCGAAGTTGTTTCATCCGGTACGCGTCGGCGATGCCATCGTGAACCCAGTCGGTACAAGTGAACTGATCGTACCAAATCCGTTCATCAGCAGGGGCGGAGGACTTGGACTCGGCCATGGATTCCTGGCGGTCGGTGAGGGCCTGCACTAGCCGGTGGCTCCAAGAACCGTGGCGGCTGTGGTGTCTGGTAGAACCATGGTAGGAGGTATCTAATGCAAAGAGTTAGAGACAGTTGCGGTTGCGGTGGAAGTCGCGGTTTGCTGTTAATCAGCAAGAGAGGAGTGAGGGAAGCCAGTAGGGGTGTATGTGTGTGTGTGTGTGTGTGTGTAGGGAGCGGGATAACGGACCTTGGTAGGTATGATTCCGCGAGAGATAGCTTGGGCGGCTGGGTGTATCGACGGGGTTGTTGTGTATTCGTATACGGGAACGGGACGGTCGTAACAACGAGGTGGTCTCGTCCGGAGGGTCAGACATGCTATTGTGCCTCGCACGCCTCTGGTGCTTCCGACGGGTGTTTGGGGAGGAGAGTTGGGCAGGAGAACTGGAATCCTTGATAGGCGAGATAGGTGGGATGGGCGGGTCAGCTTCATCCGCTGCTGCGGCTCTGCTGTCGGCCATATCGTCGTCCGCGCAGGAGGGCGTTGGAGCTCGGGAATCTAAGCAAAATAAATGAGAGTTGGTAGAATGCCCGGGGGCTGCAGCGACTGGAGGCGTGAGAACGACGACGCCTCCAAGTCACGAGTGCATCTGACCGGCGGGTGGGCGTTCGATGACGCTCCAGGGTCAAGGATCGATCAAGGCAGTGTGAGAGATCGGAGGAGGGAGATGAGAAGTGTGAGTGTGAGTCCCGTTGGGACAGGGCATCGCGCCGCCGCTCGCGCCAGTGATAGGTAACTACCTGCCTATCACCTGCCTACAGACCTACTCGCATACGTACCTACCTGCACACTTATCTGTATACCATACATACATACATACATACATACATACGCTACATAAGTACGCTACATACCCAAGTAGTAGTAGTATTAACGTCTAATCTAGGTGTCTTTTTTTTTGTATGTTACATACTTCAGTACTTAGTGTAAGCTCCTTAGCCTGTGCTACAGTAGGAGGTATGTAAGCCCGCCCTTGCGCTAGCTAGGCCACCCTGTTGCAGCATCAATAAGGGGGACCACGTGGGGCGCTTTTACCGTTGTCTAAACTATTTACAGTAAATATCTACTAGTGTGACCGTTGAAAGAGAGAGAGGGAGTCTACCCCGCTGTTTCACACGACTGTGTGGTAGCGTGTGATGGCGTATGATGGCGTATGATGGCGTATGATGGCGGGGGATGGCGTATGATAGCATACACTACAAGTATGATAAAATATGAGGGAGGAAATAAAAGAAAAGAGAAAGGGGAGGAGAAAATATTCATGGAGAATGCCCATCTCGTTCGTCCGTTTGTTGGGTGTCCATGCACCTCTAGACTGTCGCCAGCTAGTACAATACTATGCCGCACTACTGTAGGTCGTTATCTAGATAACTACACTAATGTTCTCAAGCAAGTGTGGGTGTCCTGAAGGACAAGGGTGCGTGCCTTGGTTAAGTCAGTTACACCACTTTATGTATGGGCTTATGCAGTGTATTGATTGGGGCCTATGAGTGCTGTTTCCCGCCCGACTGTATCCACCCTGCCTACAGAACACATGCAGCAAGCCATCCATCCATTGAATACCCAAGACCAAAGCTTTTGTGCCGTTCTCTTTTGGAGGACAATGGGTTTCGCAACCCACCATGTCATCATCTCGCGAGAAGGGGAGAGGGCCGGCCGTGCCCAGGTTTGCATCCTTCAAGCCAAAAGCCTCAGATGCCACACAACACGCCCGGGAGACGGCTGTTGACGACGAGCCCGGGCGCGCTGGCCGTCGCGTTGCCCAACTAGGCCACTCGCAGGTTCATCACCACCCTTTCGACATAGATGCAAGGCCTAATCTCGCGTCTCGCGTCTCGCGAGATCCCCCGGCCCCGCCGCCGCCGCCGCCGCCACCGCCGACGCAGCGGGAATTAGACGGGGATGCCTCCCATTACTTTGATAGGCGAGGTGACGCCCTCATCACGCGATACGGGAGTAATGATCGTAGTCGTGTCCCCAGATATAAGCGCGTCGGTGCGGGCCGTGTCCTCGGGGCCGACGGTTTCATGAAAATTGAGAAGCTCGGCAGCCGAGAAGAGTTCTTCATTCGTAGTTCTCACGAGAGCGGCTCCTTGCTCAGTAGTGACAAGAGTCTCTCCGTCAGAGGTATCCGCCTGGACTCAAAACGTCTCCGGATACGGCGTAGGGAGTCCCCGCCCGGCGACGGTAAGGCCACAGAGGATTATTTATCATTTAAGCCGTCTAGAAAACGGAAGCGGGATGGTGGCGCTTCCGAGGAGTCGTCATCGAGTGATGAGGGGCCTTCCTATAGGTCCATCTATGGAAAGAGCAGGAGAGATGGTCATTCTGACAGCGACGGCGAATACGGCGATAGTGACGCCTCTGGGAATGCGCCGGATAGAAGCATAAGGGACCCAACAACCATGAGATCGATCGAACTGTCAAGAAAAGTGCGCGAGCACCCAGAGGACGTCAAATCTTGGCTCGAATTGGTCGATCATCAAAACACTCTACTCGAAGTGCAGAGTGGTACTCACGCTCCAACCGCAGCAGAGGTAAAAAGCTTCGCGGATATCAAGCTCTCCCTACTTGAGCAAGCCTTGTCGCATCATGGCAACAGCGAGCATTCTGAGCGCCTTAATTTGAAGATAGTAGAGGAGGGCGTTAAGGTATGGGATTCAAAGGTGGCTTTGAAGAAATTCGCGGAGGTAATGCAGGAATATCCCGACAGCTTCGAGCTTTGGAGGCTGTACGTTGCTTTGTTTCAAACAACTCTGTCCACCTGCCACTATGACGAAATCAAACAACTTTACACCGAGAAACTGGACACTCTGGGAAAGAGGCTCCATTGTATCTCCACAGCAGAAGAACAAATCGAGTGCGCTGAGCAGATAATATACGTTTTTTTGCGTCTGACGCGCTTTTTAGCAGATGCCGGCTTTGCAGAGTTGGCATCGGCAGCGTGGCAAGCAAGCCTGGAACTAAATCTCGCGCGGCCTTCCACACTGCAAAAAATGGAGATTTCTTCTAGTTTCGGCGAATACTGGGAGAGCGAGGTGCCACGGCTAGGAGAAGATGGCTGGCGAGGATGGGCCGCATTTGTCACCGATAGCGACGCCCAAGAACCTCCTGATCCTAAATCGCCGCACCAACTAGCTCCGCCCACCACTCGTGACGGATACAAGGCGTGGCAGGCTGTTGAATACCATAGGGCACAAAATGCCACAATACCTGCCCGAACACTAGACGAGGGAGCCGAAGACGACCCATTTCGGGTTGTTATGTTTACCGACTTCCAGGATATCCTACCATGTTTTCCTGCCGAGCTAGTCCCGCGTATTCAGCCTCTCTTATTAGACGCATTTCTAATCTTTTGTCGCCTGCCACCAAGCCTACAACATCAGGATCTTATTAACGAGGCTACCAAAGACCCCTTTCTCGTTCGTAACGTACATGGCATCCCATTCGCCCACTTGTCATCCAGGGATAACATAGCTCTGCCTGACGACGAGAAGAGCAAATCGCCTGAGTTTTCTTATAAAATACACCACATGTATCTCACCCCCGAAATCCTATGTTCTCCCACACAGTGGTTTAGATATTTCGAGCGAGTCCATGACATAGTCCCAGCTGATGGCCATAGATGGACAGCGACCATGCTGAAGCATCTAACTCAAGTAGTTGGGACCAGTCAACTCGGCCTTTATACTTTGGCTTTCGAATCCATGACCCATCCTGGAAACGAGAAGAAAAGTGCGAAAGCCCTTCTCAAACAAGACCCATCAAATGTGGATCTATATCTAGGTTATGCGATTCTCGAAAATGAGCGAGGGAATAAAGCCGTAGCTCGCAACACCATATCGGCAGCGCTCGGTCTGCCATCAATCTTACCCCAAGACCGAGTTCGCCTAAGCATCGGAGCAGCATGGCTAGAACTCAATGAGGGGGAGCTCACAAAGGCTACCTTACAGCTATGCCGGTTAGTGGATGGCGGGCCGAGTCCAAACAACATGCAAACACACGATCCCACAGAGGCCACTCCATCTCAAGTTCTAAAGGCGACACAATTCCTCGTGACGAACCGAGATTACAAGATCTCGTCGGGTGACATCGTCGAGGCGGTAATATATGCAGAGGGACTGGTATTGCTCGACTATTTAGTCCAACGGAGCAAAAAGGAAACTAGTGCCCAGAAACAAGGCGATATATGGTCCGCAATCCTAAGAATCACTCAATGCTCCGAAGATCTCGCCTCGCGCGGTCAACAACACAGTCCAGCCCACGAGAAATTCCTTCAGTCTTCTGCTCGCTTACTCTACTACCACGCCAGCCACGGGTGAGTCTTTCCCCCTTTACTCTCTCTCTCTCTCTTTCTCTCTCCTCCCCCTTCCCAACCGTAACCAGCACTAACGAAGACACGACCACAGAGCTTTCCGCCCCGGGCTCCTCCGCGAGCAGCTGACGCGGTACCTATCGTACTTCCCGTCCAACACCATCTTCCTCTCGCTCTTCGCGTGGCGCGAGGAGCGGCTGAGCGTCAACGACCGCGTGCGTGCGCTGCTGCGGGACCACGTCCTCACGCGCGCCAACGAGTCGCTGAGCAGCCACGTCTTCGCCATCGCGCACGAGCTGCGCGCGGGCAACGCGCACTCGGCCCGCGCCGCCTTCGAGCGCGCCCTGGGCCCCGGCGCCCCCGCGCACCACCACCCGGGCCTCTGGGTCGCCTACGTCCGCCTCTGCCACGCCCGCCGGGAGCTGCGCCCCAAGGCCAGGGCCGTCTTCCACCGCGCCGTCCAGGCCTGCCCCTGGTCCAAGGACGTCTTCATGGAGGCCTTCGCCACCCTGTCCCGGGAGATGGACTCGGCCGAGCTGAAGGGCGTCTACTCGACCATGTGCGAGAAGGGGCTGAGGGTGCACGTCGACATGGATGAGTTCGTGGAGAAGTGGCGCAGGGAGGCGAAAGAGTCCAAGAAGGAGAAAGGGGGTAGATCGAGGAATTGAATGGGATATGGCTTGGCTCAGACGGTATTATCTAGGTACGATGTGGCTTTATAAATTCGCTTAATCCTGTTATCACAGCAACTACGCCCACGAGCTTGCGTAACAAAGGGTATCTTTAATACCAACCAATCGTACTACTTGACGCGACAATCCTCCACTCATACTTCGTCACTCTCAGCGCACTATTCCGTATATACACAAATGTTCAGTTGCCGATTCCCACCGGCCCCCCCCCTCCCCCCCCCTCCCCTATCTATAAACCCAGCGGCAAATACCGTTCCGTTCAGACGCCCTTCCACTTCCCGAACTTGCGGTACTCCGCGAACAGCGCCCTGAACACTGCGCGGCCGGCCGCGTCCAGGCTCTCGTTGAGCACCTTCCTGCAGCCCTCGGGGGTGATGTCGAGGACGGAGAAGACGCCGATCTCGAGCGCCTTGCGCATGTCGCGCGAGACCTCGGCCTCGAGCTGCAGCTTGACGTACACCTCGAGGACGAGGTACATGTGCTGGCCGGCGGCGCGCTTCGCGACGTCGGTGGCCGAGTCGAGCCCGGAGCGGGACCGGGACCGCGTGACCGAGGCCACGCTCGGCTCGCACACCAGCGTTAGCAGCCGCGCGAACCGCTCCCCGTGGCGCGACTCGAGGCGCGTGAGCAGCCAGGGCGGATGATGGCGGGACCGCGCGGGACGACGGTCCGACGCCGGCAGGGCGGGATCCGCGAGAAGCACGGTCAGGAGCGCGCGCAGGGCCGTGAGGAGGATGTGGAAGTGTCCGTTGAGGCGCAGACGGTGTCGTTTAATAATTAGTGCTACGAGCTTGAACAGAGCGGCGAAGATCTCGCCCGCTACTCTGGGCCCTTTGATTTTGGGTCCGTGCATAGAACATACTTCCACTACACTTGCTAATGTCGCTTCGATGTTGTATTGCGTCATTGCGTTGCCATGTTTATCTAGGAGGAATAACACAGTTTCCGATATTTGCTTGAAGTGAGCAAGGGATTCAGTACGGCTTAGATGCGCGGTGAAATGCCCATGTACTTTAGCGAGGTCTGGGCCCTTTTGTATGCTAGCTGATGTGTCGTTGCTGCTCGGTCCTATACCTTGATGTTAGATGCCGCTATGCGCCAACATAGTTGACGGTCGACGTACCTTGGTAAAGCTCGAGCAGTCTTCGAGTAGCTAACAAAGGCCCAATGGAGCCTCTAATGAGTTCGTCACGGCCTATTAGCTCGTCAAGTAACTGGTCTCGAACAGATTGGCTCTTCCCTTGAACATAAGCATCGACGAAAGCGTATATCCATTGCTCTTCAACCCCTTGACCGCTCTCATCCAAAACGGCGCTAAAAGATTCTGTTGTATAGCGATCCGCACTTTGGTTCATAAGGAATGACCTCAGCTTCCAGGCAATGGCGACATCTCTGGTTACCATAGTATTACCAGCCCTCTCTAGCCGAGTCTGGATATCACCTGATAGTTCGATCTTCGTTTTAGGGGCAGCGTCGTTACCGATGGTTTGCGCCGCATTCAGAATCATCGATAGAAAAGAGAGTTTCTCGTTCGTTAGTGAAGCCACCGAAGATTCGTTCACCTCCGATGCAAACTCGCTTAGTGATTGTTTAACCACCTTGGCAAGTTTATGCTGGAAAACCCCAGTGTCTATATCGAGATGATCTAAGGAAGTACTGGGAGATATGTGATTCTTGAGTGCAGCAGCTAAACTTTTCAGAAGAATTACTTGAGCGCAAGCTACTGAATGCTTTGCAACCTTGAGACTTTTCGCATACTGAGATGCATCAAGTAGGTAAGGTCGTGTGAAATCGTTGCTGTTCGTCAGTACTTGTCTAATCATAGTTAATTAGTATGTGAGCAATCATTTGTTAGAGATAAGGTATTTACCTAATTGTTGCATCAACAAATCTCTCAACCAAGGATAATAAAGTAGCATCGCTGGTTGTCATGCTTGAGCAAATGTCAACCAAGTCAGCGAATTCCATGTCCTATTCCCTATTAGCAATCCTATCATAATACGTAAAACAACGAAAAGTGCACGGTTTAATAATATAGATATAGTTAAGACGTACCTCATAAAAAGTTGGTTGCTGCATAATCTTTACAAGCAGCCGGAGGACAACGAGAGCATATGTCGGGTTCTTAGCCGCATGAGAGCTGATTGCAGATTTTTGCTTCCTCCACGAGCCCATCATACGCTTCCGGCGGCCCCTTGTCCAGCTTTCGACCGGGAATTCCAATAGTACTAGAAGCAAGTTGGTACTATGTGGTTGTGTCCATCCACATTGGGTTTCCGGGGTATCGAGTGTGTCCAAAAGCGGCGCCAGCAAGGCGTCAACCATCGGTTCCTCATCGGTCACATCAGAGTTGTTGATTAACCTCCGTACATACTCTAGGCGTAGTTCATTTGATGATAGTGGGAGCTTATGGCCCACGCACCAAAAAAGCTTAACAATATAGTCGGTTAGGGTGTTAACTTCCTGTTTTGGCTGTTCGCTAAGTCTGGGGAGTTGACTAAACACCAAATCCACGTACGGCTTGAGTAGTCGAAGATCAGCCTCGTTATTGATAGATGGGATCAGCCTTCCTAGTATTATAGAAATCAACTTAGTAAGGTCTTCTTCGTATTTGCCGCCAATGTGGTTGGAAAGACAGAATCTATAACAACAAGAGAAAGCTTCGAAAGTTTCGGTGGCGGTCAAAGATTTTTTCTTAAGTGTTGACTTTAAATCAGATTTAATCTTTTTCCAAAGTTGGTTGCCCTCATTTGACGTTTCCCACGAAGCTAAGCAACCGAGCACCCGCCATCTCAACGCAAGAACATCCGAAGAGAGGTCACCCCATTCCCGGTCCATCAGAGAGGTTATTTTTGAATCAACGCTTGCAATTGTATTCTCGTCGCTGAGCCCAGCGCAGATACCATCGAGAACAACCAAAAGCTCGCCGGATTCGTTAGGTATTTGTTCTAGCGCTTCCAGTAGTCGTAAAAGCTGCGCACCCGAAAGGGAGGGTTGCAGAATAGTTGCTAGATGTTCGCGAATTTTCGGGTCAAACCATATCGATTGGTTGACATATTCAGCTGCGCGCAGACTTCGGAACCACTGGGTAATAAATTCTGCGAGATCTCGTGCATTTGAAAATGCATCTTGTAGGGGAATAATTACGCTGGAAACGACTTCATCCTTTTTGGTGTCGACATCCGGAACCCCACTGACTCTATCAAAAATGGTCGCAAGGTCCTGAGCAACAAGAAACACATCCGCGTCGCAAGCAAGAATCTTTGACAACAGGGTCCAATCCATTTCGGCCCCACCAAGCACGTCCTGTTGGTATAATACGCTGAGGGTTTCGGTATCGGGGATCGATTGGGTCTCCAAGGCAATGTTTAATAGTCGACAGAGCACATCGTTCTTCTCCCGGCGGCCTAGGGGCTTCAGGCTTTGCACCACCACTTGGAATATCTTCTCGATCCATGCATCATGTTCGATCTTTGACTTTGGGTCGCTCGTGTCTCGAGGGGCCCTGGAAGCTATACTCCACATAACCGTAGTTGATGCGGCGACATTTTTTTGGGCGATATCCAACGCTAACTTCAATATATCTACGTTCTTATCCGCAGCAAAGCGCTGTCTAGCCGGCCGAATGAAGTATGTACTCAACAATTTCCGAAGCTGTGGGATCCATGTCGCGCGGCAAACGCTAGATATGTGATTTGGAGGTGGGCAAGAATCGTCTATATCTAACTTCGCTAGCACGAGACAGGCACGCTCATAGATATATTTGGCGAATTCGAGGCTATCATCCTTACTGTGAAGTCGCAGGTTCCAGATGGCAGTCAAGATGTCGATCCATGATGGTTGATTTTGTGGGGGTTCCCCGTCGGCAAGAGACAGCGAGTCGTCGCATACCAACAACAATCTCGATGCGATATCTCGGGTCTCGTCGACGGAGGCTGAGAAAAGAGATTTGATGTGCTCGGCACCAACTCGTTTCTCCGCAGTAAGCTCCCCGGACTGAGGAGCAGCTTGCTCGAGCAGAACGGCCAAAGCCTCGAAGACCTCTGAGGCGGTCCGAAGACACCCTAAAGGTGCGTCAAGCTCCTCGAGTGTAGCAGGCCAGTCTGCTCCCCTCTTCCTCTTCTTCCGCGATGCCGTGTCTTCTTGGGTCGCAAGGACGCTCGCCAGGACGCTGGCCTGGGTCTCCGGTTTGGTGGTGATATCCCCCAAGGTCTTGTTGAGGATGGATACGAATCGGAAGTAGGCCAAGGATCTACCTAAAGCCTGCGCGGGTATCTTGGGGAAAACATGGCCGAGAATGGTCCAGGTGAGTGGGAATCGGCGAACGAGCTCAGCGCTGTCGGTGTTGCCGGTCATCTGCTTGAGCAGCCATCGTAGGATATTTTCTTCGACGCCATGCAATCGGGTATATTTGGCTGCCGCGAGCAGGAGCCAGAGCTTATGGATCTTTTCGGGCAGGGCTATGGTGCTGTCCTCGTCGAGGGTCCTAACAGCCCGTATAAGTGCCAATTGCCGGGACTAGATAGTCGTTGATCAGCATTTCCTACATACTCTGAATAAGTCTAGAACATGGTGTGCAAAAGCGAGCAGGCAGAAATAGCTTACCGAACCATCTTCATCCACTTCCATAGCTTCCATTGCGAAACTGACGGCGAATTGGCATCGCAAAAAGCACAAGGTGAGATCGAGCTTGTAGTCGCGCTGCGCGAATCAACAGCCAGAACTTTTTTCTAGCGCCTAGTTAAAGTCGAGACGGCGACTAAAGAAAGCTCCCCTCCATGTCCAAAAATTACTGCCGGGTTGCGCTAAAGTGGGCGATAAGATAGCACCCCTTACCTTACTTACCTAGTGGGCGCCTACCTAAGTAGGTACCTAAAGTACCTACACCTAGACTAGACGTTAATACTACTACTACTACTACTACTACTACTACTACTACTACTACTACCTAAAGTACCTAAAGTAACTAAAGTACCTAAAATACCTGCATGCATGCTGTGGTTACAAAAGAAAAGGTACCTACACCGAGCGATCCACCGCCTTTGGGATGGCAAGCCACGACCGAGCCAAGCCAAGCCAAGCTCCAGCTTGTACGAGTTCCGTTTACATTTCGTCGGGTCCCGATCTCAATTATTCGATTATTAAATTTATTGATGATCGTGCCGAAAGAAACGTCACCACCCGGGAACAGTCAGAAATCTTCCCATTGTCACCACCAACATCCCACCGACTACATCGACACTCCTCAGGTGCGCGCACGCTCGATCCGAAACTACTGCAGAGCCAATTCAATTCTAACATCTGTTACCTCTGCACAGTTGGCTCCAACATGCCCGAGACAACGACTCCCACGCCGTCAAGCGCGGTCTCGCGACCCGTCAGCGAGGCGCTTCTAAACGAGAAGGTAGGCCCCATGCCTTATGACCCATAATTCGCACCGAATGAGCCCACGTCTTCCATGACCACCGGACGCCAGACGGCACGAGAGCATGGGAAGAAGGGAGGGGAAGGGAAGGCTCCAAAGCCCATCGCAGCCGTTTAATTACCGCACCAGCGACCCCTCGCTGAACCAGCCTTACCAGCGAACTGGCGGCTAACGATTCTTATCCTATCAGTGGGACCGCTGCATCTCGAACATGCTCATCAAATCGACCCTCGGCCTTGGCTTTGGCGTTGTCTTCTCCGTGTTGCTATTCCGGCGGCGCGCCTGGCCCGCATTCGTAGGCGTCGGCTTTGGCGCCGGCCGCGCATACGAGGAGTGCAACTGGAGCCTGAAGCAAGCATCGCTGGAACTTAAGAAAAAAGCATAGACTATTCTTTTTTTTTAACCCTCTCTTTTCTCTCACGGCATTCTCGAACAACTCCGAACAAGCACGGCCAACACTGTCAAACTTCTTTCCACCAACTTCGCCCAGCGACCCATCAACCACTTGAATTACTAGACCTACTGTGGTATACTCTCAGGGATAAAGGAGCCGAGGGTACATACAACCAGCTCGGACATGCGAATGTCAGAGGAGAGTAATAAAGATAAGACATATCGTCTTATACGACTTGGCGCACGAATAGATTCGATGAGTAAGACGAGCAAGAGCAAGAAAAGGAACAAAAGCAGCATCATCTTTTCTGTACACGTGTACAACAGAAATGCCAATAATCAATAGATACGGCAAGGTTATATACGGTAGTTATAGAGGCGACAGGGTCGAGCCTATTTTGCAAATTTGAACCAAGCAGGCCACAAGTTAAGATTCATCCCCTATACTGTGAATGTATAATAGCATAAGAATCATGTTTTTATACTTCAGAGCATGTTAATAAGAGTGCAAAATTCTTTGTCCTTTGTCTTACTTTTAACCGTCTATTTTCTCTGTATCTAAGTCGCATTCGGGTGAACCTTGCTCAATCGTGCTGTACTCAGAGCAACCGATAAACGACAGCCATTCTTCACCTTCTCCGCGTGAGAAGCCTGATTTAGAGTCAAGACCCTCTAATGCCTTGGTATAGCTAGCTAGTACCGGGGAATCATCGTGTGGTAGCTCTCGCCTTCTCCCCTTGCGCAGGAACTCTGGTAATTCCGACGAGGTCGCGTTCTAAGGCCACCTCGCAGCAATCCGAAATACTAATCTTATCCATTCTATCGTCTCTTTCCAACATATTCCGCATATGCCTTTCACAGGGATGCGGTGCGGCTGTGTAAAAAAGGCGCATCGGGACGATTTGCACTGCTCGCCGCTGTGGTGGAACGTGTGCAGTTAGGGCTGTCATCAATAGTAGTGCTAGTATTCGGTATCAAACCTAGGCCTTCTTCCATGTCCAACATGTGTCCTTTCTGTCTGATAGAATCGATCATGATGTGAGCTGATAGTAGCGGCCTGCGCGGGAGCAGCTTGCATTTGGCCGGGATCCGGGTGTGGTAATACCGATTCGTGATACCGCAGCTCTTCTTCAGTGTCTTCGTTCGTGTAGCAGGGGCCGAACCCACGAAATATGGTATTTGAGGACCATCTCTTTGCCCGTCGTAGCCAGTTCGTGACCGACTGGGAGGTATGCCGGTCCATCTACGAATTGATCGGAAAGCTCTTCCTCTCTCCCCGAGCGTTTCCGTGGTATGAAGGAGGTCGGGAGCATTCGAATCAGGGAATTGTGCATCCCATGACATCCACAGCCCCATACAGATCATAAGACAAAGGAAAAATGCAAGGAGGCATGTCGCAGTAGCAATTCCCAGAATCTCGATTTCGCTCGCCGACCGTGGGTGGAAGCTTGCTATCGACATTTGTCGGGTTGCAACATCCAACGGAACGCCTGTTCTTGTCGAGGCCGTCATCCCGGATCTCCGGCCGCCAATTTATACCACGCGACCACAGAATACAGATATGAACCCTAAAATAGGTCGTGTTTCTGAAAAGCCTACTTGTATAAGATTAGTGGCGTGCATCTACCAGAACCACCAGTGGATAACGGCACTCACGTAGTCGTGCGATGGCCTCCGCGGCCGTGGGAGAAAACACGGTGCTACAAGAAGGCTTGGGGTGTTAATAGTGACGGAGGTCCTAGAGGTGGTGTCCTATAAAAGGTGATTACCAATATTGCATTCGTATCTATAGTGACCTGGATAGTTCTCGTTGCTGGGGTTCAGGAAGATGGCGCAAGGGCTGAAGGGATATTTGTGCTTGACGAGCTTAGTTCGCCTTCCCACGAAGAATTTCAAGAACCATTTGACAAGCGTAAGGACGATTGAGGACTCTCGTGAAGCTCTAGGCGCGGAAGGGGGAAGGGGGCTCCCTGAGGTGAGCAGCGACCGCCAATTCTTCTCGAAGAGATTAGGCACCCTGCCCCAATGTCGAGAGTTAAGGGGAAAGAACAAGCGACTCTGAAAGACTACCTAATTAAGTATGAATAAATAGACGCCGGTGTCCACTTGTAGGTGACACTGCCTTAAGTACCTGCCAGGTAGGTACTGTAGGTTCATATCCTCAGCTTTTTTACATGTCTATCCATTGGCCCCTCCCTGACCGCATCAGTCTTGCTCCTTCCGTGCTTGCTTGTGCTGTGCCGGCCCCCCGATACTTGATGTGGCTCGTGGGTAGCGTCATCGGCGTATTCGCCATCATCGCTATAGGCATCGTTATCAATGCCACCGAGTCCTTCCCCTTCAGTCTCCCCGGCCTTCTCGAACAATTCTTTCCACATCCCGTTCTTGACTACTTCGTCGTCCCCGTAGAGGCCGATTGCGAAAGCCCGTTTCATCGCAGAAATGCAAGCATTTCTCCTCTCCTTGAAATCGAACATGGCCACCGGATACACGCCCCCTTTCTTGCTGTTGTCCAAGCCATCTCCTTCAATCTTAACTCCGGCTCTATCGAGCGCCACCTGGGTTGCCTTCCATGGCTCGTAGATATGCTTCGCGTCGAGATGCTCCAGTTCCGGTACCCATTTTCGAATGAAGGTGCCATTCTTGTCCCACTTCTGGCCAAATGCCACGGGGCTATAGCAGCGGAAATACTGGGAGAAGAAGGCAGTACAGCTTAACCATTGCCAGTTACCTGCATTAGAGGCGGGCTCGTGATCTATTAGGAACTCCTCAAACACATCAGCACCTCGTTCCCAGTGCACGTAACAGCCTCCCCTTGTCAGGAAACATGCCACCATATGACGGCCCAAGTGATGGATCCATCCCTCAACACGAAGTTGACGCATCAATGCATCAACAAAGGGGAATCCAGTTACACCGGCTTTCCACCGCTTAAACCACTTGTCGGCTTGCGGCGAGTCGATGTGATATGCGCCGCTAACATTACTCACGCCCATCTCGGTCTCCTTGGATTTCGATGGCAAATGCCACGGAATGAATCGCACATGGGCGTTATTTAGTGTCTGTGTGTAGGGAGACCCTATCGCTGCCTGTGCCGCGAAATACATATCGCGAAACAACAGCTGACCCGTTAGGCTTTCAGGGGGCACCGATGCTCCTTTACCATACTTGTCGGCCACTTCTCGTACACGCCAGTAGAAAAGCCGAGGGGAAAGAGCACCAAAGTGTAACTGTGGTGAGAGAAGGGTGGTAGACTGCGGCTCGAACTCTGTCGGGCTAGTTCTAGGTTTCCTAAAAGTAGCTGTATATTTCTCATCGGCCATAATCTCGTCAAGTTGTTTCAGCGCCCGAGTTTCGCCGCCCCGATGCGGCGTAGTAGCTGCGGAAAATCCGAGCTCCTCAAGCGTCTCAATAGCAAAGTCGCCCTTGGGGCCTGCAGGTCCATTATAGGTTCTGTCTACCTTGCTCCGGTAAGGAGCATTTGGGTCAACTACACCTGGAGCTCGCTGTTGCTCGAAATCAACCGGCATATCCCCAGGGTCGGGCAAATAGTCTGGGGCGGAAATTGGTTTTGGAACTTCTCCAATTTTACGACCAGCAGCCTGAAGTTGAGTTATAGACATCGTCGGTCTATCCCCATTCTTTGCCACAATTTCATCGCTGTCCCATAGCGTTCTGCCATAGCGTGTCACGACTCCCACTCCAGCCTTTTCAGCTGCATCAGTCACCGCTCTATCCCTTTCACGCGCGTAGGTATCGGTGTCTCTCTCGAATACAAGATGGGTGGCCTTCCAAGCGGAAAATAGCTTTGGGAAAAGGGTTTGTGGGGCTTCACGAAGCACAAAGAGCTTCGACTTCGGATTAAGCTTCTGAATCGAGTCTGAAAGATCCTGTTGGCAATCGAGCCTTGTGGGATGGTTAGTACACTCGATAGGAGAGGGATGTACGACAACAGCTGACATGAATTGCCATCTATTTGGACTGGCCTTCACTCCATAGACGTAGTGAGGATCCCAAGTGAAGATGGGCCAGAGCACCTCAGGTTCTAAATCAAGGGCTGCTTTCAACGAGAGCGAGTCGTGAAGACGGAGGTCAGTTCGAAACCAGTATATCACTCTGGGCTTCATCGTAATCGTGAAAATTTGCTCATCGACGGCTTGTATAGACAGCGGTCAGATGATGGCACTCGACGGCATCAGCCGGTGATTCATTTGGGGCTAGTATGTCTAGGCTGACCTCGAAAATCCATGATGTCAGTATTCGTCTACGCCACAAATATTTTACAAAGCCATACAAAAGCAATTTAGCAAGACATATTCAATGAATAATCCCAGCCCCGCGATTGTCAAGGAGATAATCTCGCGCCTGATTAGTTTACGGCCAGCCAAAATCCACATTGTACCCCCTACTTCATCGGTCAAAATCTATTGATCAAATATCGGCATCACAAATATCACGAGTCGTGCGGAGATGAGACAGGCACGGTTCCAACCATTACGTTATACAAACGACTGTAGACGGCCAAGCGCTCCGCTCGATATCGTTCTACTTTTGCCTCCGGCAATAGTGATATTGCGATAAAGTGCTGTGGCTATGTCGCGTGACGAGACAAGGCTTCGAACGACTTTATGAGGTCGGAGGCCTGAAGGTGCGTATGAAAGAGGATAAATGTCGGGGTGTTTGGCTACAATAGCGTCTCACAATTGAAACCAGAGAGAATAAGAGTGATATAAGAAGGAGACCCCTGGAACATCCCTGGAGCACTCCTGGCCGGAATCATCCATTGTGAAGTCAACCCCAACTACGTTTCTGGCCATACAGCAGCGCCAGAAGCATCGATGACTCAATTCCCTAAGCTAAGAGGTATGATTTTCCTTGTTCATGAAGTACGTCGTGTACGGCTTTGAGAACTATACCGTGAACACTACTGGGAGCAGCCACGAAGCCATGGTTTTCGCGCAACTTACGGCCCACGCTCAAGTCGATCGGCTTCCCATCTATGTCTGTGATTTTACCACCGACCTCTTCAAACAGTAACATCGCCCCAGCATGATCCCAGACCTTCCCAGTCCGTTCACGATTTTTATAAACCCAAACTGTAATGTTCGCGAGACCCAGGCCCAAAGCTACCCAGCGCAGTACCCAGGCCAGGAGGTCACACCCTTTCGTCACAATACCAAGCCTGGCCATGATTGCTTCGTGTGCGTCGTCTACGCCTGAATCTAGCTGGTGGTAGCAAGAAACCGCGCGCAAGTCTGCAAGGGTGGCGGACGTAGTAGCGTGCGACTCGAGTTTCCGGGGCACAACTCCGCCGGACCCCTCAGCGAGCGGACGAATATAAGTGCCCTGCCCCCTGATAGCAAAGACGATGGATCCCTGGCCCGTCGGGTCGACGGTGGAGTTGCTGATGGGCCCGCTGGCGTCCGCAGGGAGCGTTGGGCAGCCCACGACGCTGAGAACCTGGCGGCCGTCTTCTAAAAGGGCGACGTTGATGGCATACGCTTCACCACGCACGAAGGTTTTGGTCCCGTCAATGGGGTCGAACACCCAAACGCGTCCTGACCCCGGCCCGCCAGGTTCCCCAAGGGTACATTTGTCTATCATTTCGCACATCTGCTCCGGCGACTGAGGCAACCTGCACAGGGACTTTGCCTCGTCATCCCGCAATCGAAGCACGAGTTTCCACACACGGTCCAAAAGAGCCGGGTTGTCCCGAAGCTCGGCGGCGGATTCTTCGCCGACGAAGTTGTCGGTCGGAAAGGCGTCGAAAATGGTGGTCGTCAGGAGGGCTTGGATGGCAAAGTCGGCGATAGTGACAGGGCTCAGATCATCCTTCTCGACCGTGCCTTTGTCATCGGAGGATAACACCGACTGGCTGATTTTGGCCGCCGACTGAACCGCGCGGATGGCTATTTGAAGCTCGTAAAAGTATGGAGTGCTCATAGCTGAACTATTATTACTAGGTAGCACTTTCTAAGTGGTTTGGGCAGGTATGTACTATCATAGGTAGGTAGTCTATGAGGGTTCGACCTACTGGTGACAGTATTACTATAGCAGGTACCTAACTTAGCCCCTAGATACGGGCCTACATGCCCAACGCCCAATCTGCAATGAATGGTTCACAATTATTCACAGTGATATACAGTATTCTCCATACAGTATGTAAATTAGCTTAACATTGTTGGTAACTAACTAGTTACTCTGACATGGACTGTTAGAAACCTATATATTTATCTTTTGGTACAGTGGTGATTTCTAACAGGTACCTACCATAAGCGTTGTACCGAAGTCAAGTATAGGCAACCAGATAGTTACATGGTTTTCCAACAGGAGGAGGTATTCTTTGATGGTCTTTTTCATCATGTTAGATATTGCAGGTACATGCCTACTTAACTACCTATACTAACCACATATATATCATCTGTTAGTGGCTGAATCGGACCGAACAATATAGTTAGACCTAAGAGTTGGGCTCACCTCCCTAAGTATATATTAGTCTAGGTGCATACCTGGGTACATACATATGTAGATAGATACCTTACCCGACTTGATGTCCATGTTCCTCCTCAGCTCACGTTTTAGTTACCTAAGGCAGGCTGAGGGCCATCACCAAAACCAGTGCTTCAGCGTCGCCACGTGTCGCGATGGCCTTCTCAGATAGCAGCAAGGAAGAGCTCCAGCTCACGGATGCCCAGGCTGAAGCGGTGCAGGAGGCGTTGCGGTACTGGCGGCACTCCAATCTCGTCTCTGCCAACCTCGTGGGTGACCTTCTGGCGACCGTCCGGATAGTGGAGGAGAAGCATGGCTTTGACTGGGACAAATTCGCCAAATACACGTCCAGACTGTCTGTCGTCTGCGTGGCCATCGCAATCACCAGTCTTGCGTTCGGCAGAGCCATACCCAATATCATTAAACGCATCTTGGCCCTGCCCGCCACCGTGCGCGTGGCCATCACCAGCGCCCTTGCTGCCACTGTGCACGTGTGGGCATACGATCGTTCCTTGACCACGCCGCAGCAGCTCTATCTCAACGAGGCCGTCCATAGCATGGGCGCGTTGCTTTTTGGCCTTGCCGCGCTGCAGGTCACCATCGCCCTGCAAGCCGATCAACGCGAAAACCTTCACACCCTTCACAATATCGGATTAGCACTGGCCCTTGTTTACGGCGTTTCTGCCGTGCTCGTACAGTCGAATTTTATTTGGTCTTGTGGCGTGATCGTCCTGGGCATCTGGTTCGGGTCGTGGTCTGCTTATGCTAGCGGCACATACTACATCGGCATGCGCTACTCGCTGCGTTTTGTCCTGTTCGGCGCGAGCATTATTATCGTATCCAGCTTCATGCGTGGCCACACTGTCACATTTATACTCTGGTCGACGACACGAATTTGGGGCATGCTCTACCTGTTTGTGGCGTTGTGGATGCTCTCGCTGTTTGGCAACGACGGGGTGCGTGGGGACAACTACGGTGGACTGGGTAGAATGGCCTTCTGGTCCGTTGCCTTCCTCTGTGCCGCCTCAACTGCAATCTGGCATGGCTTACGTTACGGAGACTCGACCACGAAAGGCTTTGGGTTAACTTTTTTGGGCATCAACCTTTACACTAAGTTCTTCGAGTTTTGTTGGTCGACGTGGTATAAGTCGGTGTTCTTTACCGCGCTGGCGCTTTCACTCGCACTTATGGGGAGATACGCCGAATCCATGAACGCAGCATTATATGAGCGATACCCCAGCCTCGCAACCTAGATCCTCACTCGCCCAAGATACTTTTGACCACTTCCTGCTAGCTGCGGGGGTCGAGGTCGCCCGGCGGTTGTTTCGACCGCGTTAGTCCCCCGCATTAGCATCAAGTTGCTCAGAACCTATAACAGCGATGAAGCCATAGCGCTGATTTGTCCTCGCCTCGTAATCATACGCTATCACCATGCTTTTTACAGCAGTTTGCCGGCCGCCCTTTAGCGAGCACGTTTGGGTTGGGCAAAATGAGCCAGCTTGCTAAGCCGAGCTCTCCAGGTTCAGAGATATACCGAATAACAGCATATAACTCACTTAGAGCCAGCGGCGATATGTGCAAGATGAGGGAAGTAGAACTGAGGCTGGGTCGTTGATCAAATCCCATCGAGTTTCCGTCGTCCACCTCCAGCCTCGTCGGGAGCTAAGGCCATACATGGCGATACTAAACTAAACCCACCTTTATTCTCCACGCTTACGCCATCCGTTTCAATGTGAGCCACGAGATTTAGTTTAATCTTGGTGTATTTCGGCCCTGTCCACTACCATGGGTCGGACCACGTGGAAAGGAGTTTCAAGGGACAGTTTATTGTTGGAAGATTTTGCCCAACAAGGTCTTCGTGAACACTTCTGCCAAGACCTCCTTCGCGACCCAAAAAATGACGAAAGCAGTTGGACTGATCCGTGCGGATTGCCTCTACACATGTACTAGGACCTCGGGGGAACGGGGGACGGGGGGACGGTTCCGTATCCATGCTGTCTAGATGTGGATGGGAAGAGCTATCCTCGAGGGTTCGCAATACCGTCCCCTTCCTGTTCTCCCGCAATTGCCTTATCCGCTCTCTCAACTATGTATTATTGCTCGCTAATGAGAATCAACCATGGCCCTCGACCAGAAAGCGGCAGTGCTGCGTTATACTATGACGTATGCATTTAAAGCAACCCCAACCAAGACCACCACACATATCACACGAGATTCGGTGTGGACTACCTCCTTGGGCCTCTTAGAGGCACTTGACGGAATATGGCGACTCAGGGATTCCCATGTATCATTTCGTCGCTTCATCGATGTCAACTATGTGCAAAATATGAGTCCAGATGATGGGCAATGCTGAAATAAGGCTGGGCATCCACTAAAAATCTCGGAATTATTGTTGAATTCAAGAATACCAACAAGGGAAAGTTCATTGTATGCAGTCAAAATGTGGTTAACCCCGGCGTCGATATAGTCTCCGATACACTGAGTCGTATATCCGTGGCCAGACCCCTGCGATGGTACATAGCGATAGGCCTTGCTGATACGAAGGGGGCTGAGCAACCTCGGCGTGCTGTCGTAGCCTATGAGCAAACAGTATTTTTTCCGCCGTGGCATTCGTCTGGCGTGCCAAGGATATTGAGGCTATCGCAAACCAAGGAAAAAAAACCCACCAATTGCCAATTAATATCGCTGATGAGACAATCGCGACCTGACGCTCTCGTACCCGCAATGAGAGATAGACAAACACACGTAACGGGTGCGTTTGCGCATAGAAGAGACGGTCACTAATCACGCATATGGCAATAATATGCTGGTCATTTTCACTTGCCCAGCATCGCTAGGACCGTTTGACCCCACGGGGAAACATAACTCCAATACATCTTGCGGAGTCGACCTCTTTTTTTCCACCGGTCAGATCATAGGTGAATATCGCCTTACGTATACTGTACCGCAATGCCTATCGGCGGCGCGGGCTGCTGCCGCCGGGGTATGCTAGCCACGAGGTGCCGAAGACAAGCAATGCTACGAGCACCAAATCCCTTTTCATATGCATATCTTCTAGCAAGCCCAGTATATTCGTAGAACACCCAGCAGCTTGGCGACGAGGGTCGAATAAGATATATGAGAGCCCTGAGGCGCGAGTGACGGATTTCCCCTGCTTGCTCCCTACTCCAGACCAAGAGACCGACTATTGCAGCCATGAGGTTTTCCCTATTACCACTCGCGGCCGGGGCAGCGGCGGCGGCGGCGGCGACGCCCCTAGCCACCATGGCCGACTCCTTCATCAAGCGTGGAGTGCCGTCGAGCATCAACTACAGCCAGATGACACTCTACCGCGGGTTCGAGTTGGCGTACAACCTCACGGGCGACGAGCGGTACTCGTCGTGGTACCGGGCGCAGATGGACGCGCTCGTGCAGAGCGACGGGACGATCAAGGACTGGGACTACAGCAAGTACTCGCTCGACAACTACCGGATGGGCAACAACCTGCTGTATTGGTACGAGCGGACGGGCGAGGCCAAGTACAAGGGAGCGGCGGCGGTGATCCGCGAGCAGCTGAACCGGCACCCGCGCACGGCCACGGGCGGGTTCTGGCACCGGGACCCCGTGTACCCGAACCAGATGTGGCTGGACGGGATCTTCATGGCGGACTCGTTCTACGCGCGCTGGACGAGCGCGTTCGACGCGGCCAACACGACGGCCTGGGACGACATCGCGCTGCAGTTCGACAACATCTGGGCGCGCACCCTGGACGCGCCGACGGGCCTGCTGCGGCACGGGTACGACGAGAGCAAGGTGGCGGTCTGGGCCGACCCCGTCACGGGCGCCGCGCCGCTCGTCTGGAACCGCGCCGTCGGCTGGTACTTCATGTCGCTACTCGAGGTCATCCCGCTGTGGCCCCGGACGCACGCCGCCCGGGCGCGGCTCATCGGCCACTTCACGAGCCTCGCCGCGGCGCTCAAGGCCGCGCAGGACCCGGACTCGGGCGGCTGGTGGCTCATCATGAGCGAGCAGTACGCCGGCGCGGACGGCAACTACATCGAGAGCAGCGGCGCCGCCATGTTCACGTACGGCTTCCTGCGCGGCATCCGCCTCGGCCTGCTCGACCGGGGCGAGTATCTCGCGACCGCGCAGAAGGGCTACGACCTGCTCGTCGACAAGTTCATCACGCAGAAGAGCGATGGCACCGTCGACTGGGAGGGCACCGTCGAGGTTGGCTCCTTGAGCAGCAATGGATCTTATGAAGTGAGTTCACCCTGTCTTTTTTTTCCTTTCTTTTTTTTTTTTTTCCTTTTCCTCGAGACGTAAAAATAATGAAGACTGACTGACACTTTGCTCCTGCAGTACTATATCTCTGTGCCTCTGGCCGTCAATGATTATAAGGGTGCCGGGCCTTTCATGTATGCTTCTTATGAAATCGAGACGTTGTAGTTCTTAGGGATAGCTCTTCTAGCTTTGAATGATGATATCGTCCCCATTCTGACTCGGGCTGTCTGTCATTCGCCGACCCAGTATTAACTAGGGCTCGTCCCTATTGGGTGTTTCATCCTGTTTTAATATTTAACCTTGCTCATATCACCGTGCCATATACATACCGCCGTTCTCACCCGTGAGGGAAAGGGATGGAAGGAGCTGTCAGCTCAGTTTATTCCTTGGTTTGGCGGGGGTGATGTTACAAGGTGTCGCTGTACGAATTCATGATCCTAGGCACGGTTGGTGGTTGGAATAAGAAATATCGATGTAATGGTCTAATTTAGGTATGACAACTTTAACAGTAAACCGGAGGCTTACCTGAGACACCTTACCGACCTACTTATGTAGAGTGCGTTGCACCATGTCCCACCAGGCCTCTAGTTTGGGAGTGGCCTCATCCAGTAATATGGCATGATGCCGTTTATTGGCCAGCTGAAATACTTGGCTTACCTTGGCCTTTTTATTTTGGTTCGGTTCGGTTCGGTTCAAAAACCCAAACGACCACAAGTTTCGACTGATAGTCAAAGATGAACCAAGAAGGTATGATATTGATAACTATTGTGTAAAGCCAGAAAACATATGAGTAGAATTTCAAAGTGCCGATACACTTCCCCATCCCTAACAGACCCCTAAGAACTAATAACAAAACAATCCCACAATACGCCTATTACAAGCTCGAAAGTATTTTTTTTTAGACACATGAACCACCGACCACCCATTTTTCCGCGACCCAACAATGAAAAAGAAGGTAAAAAAAAAAAATACAGGGCGCGACTCTCGTCCTACGGAAAGTCGGACGCGCCGCGATCTAGCAGGGGACGCTGATCCCACATATCGCTCTCGTCGTCGTCATCTATGACCCCGTCCCCGGCGCCGTCTGCGTCCTGGCCGTAGAGGAAGAACTGGGCGAAGATGCCAAGGTCGAGGAGCAGCGTGCCGAGGCTGCCGGCGAGCCACGATGCGTTGACGAGCAGGTAGCGGGCGTAGATGCGGCTCGCCTCGCCAGGCTGGCACCCTGTCCCCGTCCTCGCCCCGCGGTGTTGGTGGCCGCGGCAGACCGGGTCGTACGCGAAGATGGACAGGACGTACGTCAGGTTCCCGAGGCAGGCGAAGAGGAAGAACAGCACGCTGATGCCCTCGGTGGACCGGCGGCGGAAGTTCAGCAGCAACTGCGGCAGCCGGGAGCCCAGGTACAGCGCGGCGCACAGCCAGCCGAAGACCTGGCCCCAGAGGTCGAGCGCCAGGAGGCCGTCATCGTCGTCGCCGCCGCCGGTGGGGGCGGTGGTGGTGGGCTTATGATGGGCGGCCGTCGAGCGGCCCCGGCTCAGGAGCCAGCCGAGCACGCCGGCGGCGCAGACCATCAGGACCGCCACGGCGTTCCAGAGGAAGGATTGCAGCTTCGTGGGCGCGGGCGGCGGCGGGCTGGTGGCGGGCTGGTCGTGCATCATGGGGACGGCGGGCGAGAGGTGCGACCAGTTGCTGCCCCTCCTCTCCCGTCGGTCGAGGTAGCCGGCCAGCAGGGAAGTCTCTTCGGTGGGCGGCGCGCCCGGCGCCGCGTGGCCATTGGCGGGTTTCGGGGTCGGCGACGCCACGGCGGCGGCGTCGTCCCTCCACGTCAGCCCCTTGTAGTAGAAGCACTGGGCCAGCAGGACGACGTCGGCGATGGTGTAGTACATGGCGAGGATCAGCATGGTCGGCAGGACGCCCTGCAGGACGGCGCCGAGGATGTTGAAGACGTCTCCCAGCAACCAGGCGATGATGAACTGGACCGAGAGGCCGTCGGCCGAGCCCCGTCGGAAGTTCTCTATGATCTGGGGGGAGAAGACCACCACCCACGCGGCGATGGAAATCGAACTGGATGAAGGAGAGGTCCAGGTCAGTTGGAGAAGCCCGTTACGAAGCGTATAGGAGAGACAGGCGGACGGACGGAAGGACGGAAGGATAGATGGACGGGAAGAACAGAGAGAAAGGCGTTTTTATCATGATAAAATCTTACCCGCAAATGCCTGATATGGCCTCGACATCAAGATTTAGAGGCCCCATAGGTGGCGCCATCTTGATATTGGGGGAATAATATGATTATGAGAATGATAATAACCCAGGAAAAGAAGAAGCCCAAGAGGCGACGTAAGGACGTTGTCCGGCATTATTAATGGCAAATAGCGAGGGAGAAAAACAGAAGGAAAAAAAAAAAACAAGCTCGCGGCCACGGTGGGAGCTTTGACCTGTTCACACACAGAGAGATTGATTGTCTGCAAGGAATATCACGGATCTAGATCTGCTTATCGGATACGACCGCCGTTGGGACCGCCGTTGGGACCGCCGTTAGGACCGTTATAGAAACAACCGTTATAGACCACCCGTCAGAAGAGAATGATGTACATGAGACAAATGGGATATACTTTGACATGAGGTAATCAATCCGGGGGGTATGAATCGCAATGAAAGAATGCGGGTGACGTAAAGACGTAAAGGCTAGGAACGGGGACTTATTCGTCGCCCCCTGAACTTTGGCGATGCCAAGGTGTGTAGTTTAGGCAGGGTCAGCATCAATAAAAACTATAAAAAATAAAAAATAAAAAGATGAAAAAAGAATGAAAAAGGATGAAGAAAGATTAAAAAAAAAAAAAAAAACCCCCCAAAAAAAACAACAAAACAAGAATAGTGAACAATGAGAATAATAGCAGCAACAACAATAACAGCAACAGCAACAGAACAGCAAACAGAGATAATAACAGCCTGATACCGTTTGATAACACTACCAGGGGGGGGGGGGAAGGAATATCGAGGTTGGGGTCAGGGTTAGGAAGCAAAACTAATAAGATCTTGGTTTAAATAGGTCATGTATGTATGTACATATGCATGTACATATATATGTATGAAAAGGAACACATGTTACCTACCTACCTACCTAACCTACCTACCTAGTTCTCTACTAAGTTAGAGGGATCGACTAACAGAGGAGGGAAATCCTTTCGTGTCCCTCTCGATTTGTCTCTCTGTCTGTCTATCGCTCGTTTCCTCGAGTCGCCGCACGCTAAAAAATGGCCATTTGCCCCATTGCGATTCAACTGGTAACCCCGGTCGACACGTTTGGGTCCATGTCTGTATGTATGTCCTGTACTCACAGTAGCGCATCCAAGTTTACCACATGGAGCACCTGAAACGACGGGAGCACGCCCACTGTATCGCGCCCCTATGACGCATTACTAGGCTCCACGTTGCGTGCTTCCGCGCTCGACTGCGGGGGAGGAACCCACAGGCCTCCCACCCCCCTCTTCCCTCCTCCCTCCTTCCTCCCCTCGTTCTCCAACTCGAGGTGAACCCCCCCGTTTGGGACAAAGGGTATCCACGGGATGAGCTCGTACACCAACACACATGCACGCCATAGTTACATACCTAACCTACTTAGTTGCACTAGATAGATTCTACCTAGGCTAACCTGTGCGCTATCTTTGTCTAGTAGGTAAGGTAGGTAAGGTAGGTAAGGTAGGTAGAGGTAGGTAATTGCCTCGGCCCTTGGGCATCGACAACAGAATATGCCTCATTACCATACGTACGCATTTGCTCTGGACGATTGATTGTTGGCAGAATGAGGATGGTGTTGTCAGTGCCATGTGTCCAAACCCGCTGTTGAGGCCCAGGCAAAGACGCGGAGGAGAGTGGGCGAGTGAGCGAACAACAAAGAGGACAGAGGAAATATTACTCAATTGATTCAGTAGGCGGACGAGTAAGGTATGTGTTAGCGAATTTCCCGGTTTTTTTACTCTTTAATAAAGGCGCAACACTACTACTATGATACCATGATACCATGATACCATGATTCATATCGGCCCCGCCATCTCTAGCAATGGTTCTCCCCCACGGAGCGCTATAGTACATTAGGTATGTAGCAGCTATATATATAAAAAGCAGAGCAGATAATTTATTTATTTAATATCAGATCAGAACTGGTGTAACCCCGGGTTAAATACGCTTTATATACACTAAAAATCTACCTACCTAGGTAAGTTAGGTAGTTTGGTTAAGTATGTACTAGAGAGAGGGAGAGAGAGAGAGAAAGAGAAAGACAAATAGATGTGTAGATAGCTTCCTGTCGCCGATTGGTAATCCATTTCCAAGTACATAGAACAACTACCGAATAGAATCGCCCGTATCGTGAAAACCCCCCCCACCTAACCCACCTTGTGATGGATAGTTATTATCGGACATAAGACGACCCCAGAACGAAACATATCCGACGGCAACGATTATGTATCTCGCACTATATTTTTTAGTCGCATCCTGACCCAGACCTGACCTGTATCTGGTCCACGCTTACAGGATAGGATACTGCACGATCAATTCTTGAATAACATATAACTATATATATATATATATATATATATATAAAACTGGTTATACACGGACAATTGTGGGATTGGCATAAAAGCCCCACTAGTTCGGAGGAATACCGATCTTCACCGGCACATCCAAGACCACCGCGGTAATGGGCGCGGTAATCCCGGAACTGCCGATCCTCGCCGCCGACGACTCCATGTTGTCACGCAAGTTCGGCCGCGAGGTCACCAACTACTTCTCCGGCAGCCCGCTGAACCGGGTATCGTTTCTGCGCACCGACCACGCCTTTCTGCGCGCTGCCTTCGCTCACCCGTCGACGTCCTTCCTGCTCCTGGACAACTACTCACCCCTCGCCAAGGACACCGCCAACCTCGCCTACGTTGGCAAGGAGGATGTCGTGTCCTTGACCGGCCCGGATCCCTTCGGGAACACGGAGGAGGAGCAGATCAAGAGCTTCAACTCCACCATTACCCAGCCCATCATCCTATTTCTCGGCCTCGACGAGAAGAAAGCGGGGTTCCAGTACCGCGAGTATAAGGGGAACCCGTACTTTGCCGTAGACGTGACGCCCAAGGGGTCCATCGAGGAGAAGGCAAAGAGCGTGATCGAGGCCGCCAAGGCGAAGCAAGGAGTGTCGTTTACGCCGGGAGCTAGACTCCTTTCCTTGAATGCCCCCGAAGGTAAGTGCACCATCCGCCAGCCCCGCCCCTCCCCTTCCCCCTCCAACGTGCATCTATCACGCCGGTTGAGTCTGACGGCTACGGACCGCCAGCCGCAATCTACGCCCAGGCACGCGCATTGCTGGACTGGAACGCGCGGAACCCGTTCTGCGCCGGCTGCAGCGAGCGGACCATGTCCATCAACGCCGGCACGAAGCGGGTGTGCCCGCCCACGGACCTGGCCGGGGTCCCCGCGGGCGGCGAGCCCAGGCAGCGCGCCGACTGCCCCACGCGGCACGGCATCAGCAACCTGAGCTTCCCGCGGACGGACCCCACGGTGATCATGGCCATCGTGTCGCACGACGGCACGAAGCTGCTGCTCGGCCGCAACAAGCGGTACCCGCCTGGCTGGTACAGCACGCTCGCCGGGTTCCTGGAGCCCGGCGAGTCCATCGAGGAGGCGGTGCGGCGCGAGACGTGGGAGGAGAGCGGCGTCCACGTCGGCCGCGTCGTCATCCACAGCTCCCAGCCCTGGCCGTACCCGGCGAACCTGATGATCGGCGCCATCGGCCAGGCCACGCCCGACGGTGAGGTCATCAACCTCGGGAACGACCCCGAGCTCGAGGACGCGAGGTGGTACACCTTCGACGAGGTCAGGGAGGCCATGGGCGACCGCTCCTCTACCTTCAAGGACCCTGCCGGCGAAGGCGAACGCAAGCTGAGCATACCACCCCGGACCGCTATTGCGAACCAGTTGATGGCAGCCGTCCTGGACGGATACCTGGGCGCCGCGCCAAAGATCTGATTGGCTGGTCCATGGGCGAGCGGCGGTTCCGTGTTCGGAAGGAGGTGGGTGCTGGGCTACAGAGAGGAATAATGATTCGAACTGCGACGGATACGCCGTGTAAATCGATTCACGCAGGAGCTTGGTCTGGCATTCTGGGGGGCATAGACGGAGCATCGATGTTTAGACATGAATAGACTTAACGACATATAACAGCCAAAGTGGTAAGATTGATGCATTTAGACAGAGGTCCCTGTGCTCCCCCCCGGCGATCACTGCAAAGCATAATAGGCCATATCAGAGGCTGTAGCGATTTAAATAGCGAATGTTGTAGATGGGATGGAGACCTAGTAATTGACATGGGCGTCCACAGTAGGTAACAACACGACACTGTGGGTCGTACCTCCCCTTACAAGGCTCGAAGACTGTAAATAAAATCTTAAGATTTTGTAGCTCGGCAAAGAACCTTGAAACAAGGAAGGTAAGTATAGGTAAAGCCTGAGGTTAGTTACTTCTGCCCTCACCTCAAAGAAAAGGGAAGAGGCGCACAAGCCACAATATCCTCTAGCCACATGCAATGGCACCTCGCAGCCACTGATAGCAGCCACTGAAAATTCTTGTGCCCCACCACGATAGCGGGCTCCGCACAAGCTGGGTATAAATTCTCGCCTGGCCTGCCAGCTTTCAGTTCCCTTTCTCTCCTTTCCTTCCTCATCATCAGTATGGGATAAATCTATCATCGTCAAATGTTATATTTATTTCTTACAAAGAAGGCTCCGCTACGGCGGCTTGCTGAGGGTTATTCTTACTTCTTTCAATGAGTTTCCTTCCGTTCCCGGCCTCCTCCATAAAATACCAGTCAGGCTTCCTTCCTAACCAGCCGCCGACGCCAGCTCTCTAGGTTCGGGACTGTGGGTTGCTTCGCACATAAAAAAAAATCTTAAAATTGGTCAATCCATGGTGAGATATGCATCAAATCCACTGTAGAATTCTCTGCCAGTAGAGTCGTTCCGCGATAGAAACGGTTCTGGATGCACAGTTCGTCGTGACGCAGGTCGACTAGGTTTATATGAGACAACCACATAATGCGATGGTTGATGGTTCTCTCTAGATATTTGAGGAATTAGCGGCCTAACCTCTAAAATTATCCACCAGCGACCATAGCGTAGTTCACGTCAATGAAGCTCTTCTACAGTATTGTTTATGTTTTAAAATCACCTGACAATCAGAAGTGTGATTTGTTTCAAGAGGTTCGTATTTGGCTATCTAGTACCGCTTTGGTGCTGGTGTTCACACCTCGATTAGTAGTAGCGATACCAGGACTACATCCTCTCGTGACCCGAAAAAGCCATTTAGTAGAGGCGTTTGGGCGGTGACATGGTCGCCTTGATAGTAAGGCTACCAACGTTCTGCCAGCCCTTCTTGAGCAGGGAGACAAGGTAATTGATGGCCAACATGATGTTAGCAACCAACTCCTCCTGGGTCATACCAACATTGCCGACAGCCACACCCATGCAGAGAACCTTCTTCAGCTGGAACTTGATAGTAGACTTGACTTCGTTGATCTTGCCGGTGAGGTCGTCGGCGTGGGAAACAGGGGTGGGGAACTTGCCGGCTGTGGACATTTTGGTAATTAGCTTTGCACCTAGGGAAGATGGAAGTCACCAATTCTTACCCTTGGACAGACCAGGACCCAAGAGACGAGGAATCTGCTTGATCAAACTCTCAGAAGCGACGAAAGCGTCGTACTTGCGGGCGAGCTTCTTAATCAGCTTCTTGTTCTTGTTGAGTTTCTTCAAGTCATCAGTCGACATGGCATCGACACCACCGTGCTTGGCACGGTCGATATCGTGCTGGTCACCGAGAATGCTATTATCGTCGTCGTTATTAGTAATTGGCCTTGCGCATGTGGCTTCCGCGGGGTCAAACACACCAGATGCTCATGTTGGGGCGGGGGATCGAGGGCAGCTTGATGGTGCCGCTGAAACGCTTGTCACGCTCTGCCTAACGTTAGCACTGTGGTCGGGCGTTTCGGACAGGTGCCAAGTCAAAGTATCGGGCCAACGCACGAGGGTCATAGTTCTTGAGGCCGATCTGAAGCTCGACGGTCTCGAGGAAGTTACGCTTCTTGGTGTTGAGGGAGTAGTCGAGGAGCTCCTCGATTTGGGAACGCACTCCGGCTGTCGCAAGGTTAGCATCGTCTCTCAATGCGCCGTGAGCGAATGGCGCAATGACGAACCGACTGTGATTTTAGACATGGTGACAGTCTTCCAGTAGATATATTCTAATGGTGAGGATTATTACGTTCGTTGATGGTGAAAGAGAGGAGGGGAAGGAGGAAAGAAGTTACCAAACGAGTCCCCCCATATAATTATTTTTTGTGGCCTGCGGCTTGTTCGCTAACTAAGTTCTTACCTAACCTTAACCAAGTAGGTGCCTAGGTAGGTACTAAACTAGGTGCCTAGGTGCCGTAGGTTTCGGGGGGGAGGGGTCACTGAGCCACAAACCCTAGGTACCTAGCTAGGTACTTACCTACCTATCAATTTATCATCATGGGCTCAAGCCACGGCCCTGACACTAGGCTCCACCTGCCTCGCACCCCTCTCCGCCACAACGTTCGAGGGCACGGACGATATTCATCCTCTCTCATGATCTTTACAACACCGCTTCCGATGTATGGATCTCCTTGGCCAGCCATGCCACCCGTCCAAACATAGATCCTTATGATATCTCAAACCATACACTAGCGAGTTTCCTTCACATCACTACGAATCTATCTAACCGCCAGACACTTAGCTATTCTACTCACCTGGGCATTCATTCATCCATCACTCAAATTACAGAACCCCCAATTCCCCTTCTGTGTTCAGAGGAAGACGGTATGCGCTCTCAGTCACTGTCACCCGGCGAGTCGCCCGGCGAGTCACCCGGGGAGCTGCGACGTGCGGGGATGTGATCACTGCATGTCCCCTGGCACAGCCACAGCGAGATCGCCGGCCCTGCCGCTGTCGTTTCATACAATCCGATCGTGTTCACGACGACAGGTCTGATGGCGTCTTGCGCCCACTTGGTGAAACATCTTCGTTCCCACTGAAACCCGAACATGGCAGAAACAGGCGGCGCGTCACAAAACGACTGATTATATGGTGCCAAGGTGTTCGATGAATAATCTATCCTCAGCACTGTGGACAACTTCTCTTATGCCCACATACTCCGTCTATTACTTGGGGGTGCCCGTAAATCCAACGTTGAACCACTCGTGCAAGACAACTGAAAGCTCATGATATGATGTCCCACGGCCTACCAGGAAACTAGCTATCTTATGCCTTACCTTGGTCGAATTGGGGGGTTTTGCAGTCATTTTGCTTCGAAGACGGCGGTTGATGGCTGTTCGGCGTCATGATGTCAACAAATCGTGAGATATAGTACTGTAGACAGCTTCCTCGATAACGTACGCCGATCATAAGGCCAGGATACCGCGGTGTTTTGAAAAGCGGCATGTAGCCGGAGAACGATTCCTCGGATGTATCCAGATCTCGATCCAAACCAGTCCCAGCCACTGCATGCTCAGACGCGCACACTTTGCGGTCGCGAAACAGCCTCCAAGACTCGTCACATTGCGGTGGGTATTACTTCCACAAGCAGAACAGCCCAACATACCTAGGTATACCCGGCTCGTCCAATGTTGGAATTGCCACACCAGTGACAAAACCGAGCGCTGCGGCTTGATTTGTTGGGGAGAGGACAGCTATACCGTTGAACCTGTGTTGACAGCCGAGTAGTTTTGTGCGAAACAATCTTAGATAACCAGCTCTTTTTTCTATCTACATCCCATGATTCGATAATTCCAAGTGATATGGGTAGTAATCTCCTGCTTAATGACCGCAGAACACCACTTATGCCCGAGGGTTATTAAGCTTGGTCAAATCACGACAGAGAATGAAGACACCCCCGATTGAGGTTATCGCCAGTTGGCCCAAGCCGAACTACTTCGATCCAGAGTCGAGAGCTCGTGCAGGACAGATAATCGGGTCTATATTAGTCGTCCTGGTCACAGCTGTTGTGGGCATTCGACTATATTCGCGCAAGCAACTGACGAGAGGATTCGGCCTGGACGACACTTTCATCTGCCTTGCATATGTATGGTAGATCCTTCTATAGCATATTCACGATACTAAGGAGGACAGATACCGGCGGCTGCTTTCGCCATCACCGGGGCTATTACCCAAGAATCCCTCCAATGGGGTCGCCACATATGGGATGTTGAGTTAAAGTTCTTCAACTCAAACCTCCTCATAAGGTACCACTTACCTACCCACGCCTCTGCTCCCACCCGAGTATTAACTTCAAACCGTATAGTACAATTCATCTATTCCTATTCGACCTGGCGACGAGTCTCACTAAGCTCTCTATGCTTGCCATGATCCGGCGTTTAACGAGCACCTCAAGAAACAAGACCGAGAATGTCGTCGTTTCGATGCTTGCGGCCCTGATTACCGCTAACTGCTTGATCTTCATCACGGTGGAGATCTTTCAATGCTGGTATTATTCGAATTCCCTCCTTCGCGATGACCGCCATCGTCAGTATTCGTCGGCTTATAGTGACTAGGCCGATCACCTCGACGTGGGTTATCACTGAGCGCTCAGATTCCTGCATCGATGAGAACGCCCATCTCATGGCCGCGAACATCGTCAATACCATCACCGACTTTATCGTAGTTCTACTCCCCATCCGTACAGCAATGACGCTGCAGCTGCCTCCCAGACAACGCGTGGTCGTGACTGGTCTCTTCGGCATCGGGCTGATCGCGAGCTCCGTGGGCATTGCTAGAACTTATTTCACCTGGGAGCTACTCACCGCCGTGGATAACGATACGACTTGGAGATCATGGCCCGTATGGATCACAAGCCTTATCGAGCTTCACTTGGGGATCGTGAGTAAACTACACATCCCGACTCACTCCTCTGCCTTTCATCCCTTCCCCGGCCTAGGGTGAGCTAATTAACTCTACCTTAAGATATGTGCATCGGTTCCGGCCACGAAACCCTTCTTTGCGGGCTACGTAACCAGCGTAAGAGGGCTCACCAGGAAGCGACGGAGACACATGATCTTATCAGGTGTTTCGGTATCTGGGTTCGACAAGGATCAGATCCGCTCGGACGACACCACGATAATGTCGCTCTCCCCGAGAATGCCAAGGGCAGAGGTTGGGGATGATATACAAAACTTTCTGCCGCCCGCCACTGACCGCCATATTTCCGTTGGCGGCTCCTCAAATTGGTCTGCGAATTCTCGTCACAACGAACTTGCCGCACCAAGACCGCCTTCGAAGTCTTTCATCCCGCTAAGATAGGTATATATCAACCACCAGAACTGAAGCATTATTGCTAAAATATCCATAACTAATTGTTGGTTTATACCATACATAGACCGAAGCTCTGTTTTCAGAAAAGCATAATAAAACAATCCCGATACCACGGGAGAAGGCAAGGGTGATAAGTGGGCACGGTTCATGTATTTGATATCAAGACACTCAAGAAACACAGAATATATATATAGCTCTTGATAACTAACGACATAATCCTTTGGGGCTATTACAGAAGTCTAAACATATTGCTAATGGGCGTAGGCAGTGTATTAACTACGGCACATGTGTGGTAGGCATTCTACTAACGAAGAAACATAAAATAAATACTGTCGATCAATCTAGCTATGCCAATCCGTCATATTCCAAACAGAAAAAAACGCCAAAATCTCCTACCAGAAAACCCCAAAATAAAGCATCAATGATAATAATAGTGATAACAACCATGTTGCATTTGCATGCGGACCTGTAAACAAATGGACCCACCCGATCACAAAGGAACGAAAGCAGTTAAGCTAACTGCTACTAAGCTCCAATCAGGGCTCCAGCGAATGATAGCTCAATCATAGAATTGGCACTGGTTTCTCTACGCCTCCTGGGCGTAGATTGTCACAAAAAAAAAAAAAGTCAACAACATGCAGCCGCCATGGCGGCGCTGGTCCTCTCCTGGTAAACGGGAACCAAACCACCAACCTTGAGGTAAGGCGATCGGTATCCTGGAATTTCGTCTCTCGCCTCGGGTCCGAGGCATCTTTCCTTGGGTCTCCTTAATTTCAAATCCAGGATCCTCTACAGCGACGGACTGTAGTCCGATGGCCGTCTGTCTGGTGCCTGGCTATCCAGGCACAGCGAGATTTCCCTTTGACATCCCTGACAAGACACCGATATAGGCTCGCGTAGCCGGTCAACGGACCGGGTAGGAAGGAAAGAGATAAAAGGTATGCACTTGCAACTCCAAGGGCTGCATTCAGCTCACATTGGGCACATTGGTTGAACCATGGCTGCAGAATGGGGGTTTTGGTATGCTGAGCAACGAACGAATTGCCGCTGCTTGGACTGTGCCCTTCATTCAGCCAGAGTGGTGTCCGTAGGATCGTCGACAAGGTTCCCGGGCGCTTTTCTTGGTCTGATGCAACTTCTTCGAGATTTTCCCCAGCTCCTGCATGTGGGTTACAGCAGCATCAACGCCTTGCATATGGTCAAACGAATCCGGACTATTGTACACTTCGAAAAAGCTTTGCACAGCCTTGTGGTGCTGGTACCATTCATCAATCAGTGGCTGCTCGGCGGCAGCTTTAGCAGCAGCAGCGGCCTCAGCTGCCTGAGCGGACTTGGATGCCTGCTTCCGGCTGCTGGAATTGGAATCCACGGAATCCTTGGTCTTTCGCTTCCGGCCCTTCGCTGAATGAGCGGAAGATCCGTGACTAGTTTGCGAGGGACCAGTATGTGTGTTGAGAGAATTGCCGTTGTCGTTGTGAACACGTCGCATGTGGTCCCTCAGATTCCATTGTCGTGGAAATCCGCTTCCAGGCATGGCCCTTTCGCACCCTTCGTATGTGCAAAGGTATGGCTTATCGCCGTGGCCGTGCATAGCATGGGCCTCGCGTTCATGGCGCAGGAGGCAGGCGGTGGAAGAGAAGCGGGCATTCTCACAAGCTTCAATCTTGCACCGGTATGGCTTCAGATGCGAGTCGACAAATTTGCTAGTGTAGAAAAGTTAGGTGACGCAAGCTCACGGTTTGTATAGCGAAGGAATTCGTACTCATAATTGCACTTTAGCTTCTCGGGCTTGTGGTTGCAGCTTGTCTCTCCTTCCCATGGGCAGTGGAAGAGTCCATCGGCCTTTGGGAATGCGTTCTTGTACAATGGGTGATCCCTGGCGGAAGACTCACCCTCGCCACTAGGACGGCGAGAGAAAGAGGGTGGCAAGGTGAACATGTCTTCCGCAAGCATCTGTCCGCTGATATCCTCCGTGGTCATCATTCCCATCTGGCGGTCGAGGCTATTTCAAAATCTGCGTCAGACTAGATTCAGATCTGTAAAAACGCGAAAACATACCTAGGTGACGTTCCGTCCATGACTGAAGAAGAGTCATTAGTGTGAGTTGGCGACGAATCCATGGGAACCGAAGCACACCATGTGTCCTCATGGGCTTCAGGAGAAGAAATCCGGGATTCGGGGCTAAGAGGGCTCCACGAAGCAGTGGGAGAATTACCTGGAACACTCGGATCGAATTTCAACTGCATCTGTGCAGGGTTAATGTGCTGGTGCGCCAGACCTGACGCGAGCAGTGAGGGGGAATACGAGATCCCGTCTGTGGGCAAGCCATCCATTGGCAAGCCGACATTCAACGACAATGGGTAATACATGGTAGATGATGCCACGGATTGGGCATCATCCTGGAGAAGATATCCATCCACGGATGGATTACCCGCCAAGTCAAATTCAGGCATGTGCTGGCCGTGGTGGGACACGGTAGAGAGTATCCGGGGGCGAGTCTTATGCGATGAGGCTTTCATAATCCTGTTCTTAGAGCTCCTAGAAGAACTCTGAGAGCTGATCCGCCTCATAGGCTCGGCAGGCATCGCCTGCTCTGAAGCCATCCATTTGTTGGTGGTCATGTCATCTAGGGCCTCATTCCGGTCTTGTCCTCTGGGAGTCTGTGCATAAAGATGGAATTCCTCCTCTCCGTGGAAGTCCTGTGTGCCTTCTGTTGGAGGGTCCCATACTGAACCGTTCAGGTCTGTATGTACTGTTTGAGAATAAATGAAATGTCCGTTGGCAAAGTTTCCTTGGGAGTATGCACTGTAATCACTGAGGGCAAGGTTAGTCTGCTATCTTTCGTTACCAGTTGAGAAGAAGACGCCCGAAGCATGACAAAGGAAATTAGTCTAGTCCGGTACAACTTTGCCCTGTGATCGAATTTGGTTAGCTTTAGACACCAGCATATGGGATCGGGCCATTGTATACAGACCGAACTCAGATATTAATTGACTCTTCACAAGAAAGAAAAGTGGCCGTTCCCGGTGTATTCTCCAGTGGATATAGACGGCCTATCAAATGCAAGTTTCGTCCGTGGGCCCTGGCAGAAGATAATAAAAACAATTCAAAGCAACAAAGAAAAAAAAGGAAAAATAGAAATAAAAAGTCTAAAAGAAATAAATGGGGGAAAATCATCCAGGATCCATAGTATTGGGCGTCGATTCGAAATACAATGCGAAAGACAGTCCTAAACAAAACGATTGTCGACGATCCGAGTTCTTCCGGTATAGTGGATTGTTGATAAGCCTGGTACCGGGTCATCTATGGATTGCAAGTTACCGGAGTGGTTGGCGAATGGCCTTATCAGCTGGTCCCAGGCGCAGATAGAAACGATAACAAGTCCTTAGTTGGAATACGGCCAGTTCGAAATCAAGGGGGGGCTCCAGATGTGTTTGCAGCGTCAAATGTGTTCTCATATCAGTGCCGAAGAAAGCAATGCGATGCAATGGGAACGAGGCGAAAGGATGGCTTGGGAAAGACTGAAAACATAGGTTGAATTGTACGGCCAGCAAGGTCCTGATTGAAGCGGTGTGTTGATCCAGTTGAGTCTTGGTTCCATGCGGGTTATGCAGTGATCCAGGTTCAGTATCCTCGGGGACAACTCCAGGGAATACGGACAAGTTCTCCATGCTGTTTTGTCGATTATCATTGGTGTCGTTGTGGTTGATACCTACCGTCTTGAAGGCCTAGATAGGTCTTGATAATATTTCTAACAATCAAGCTGCGAGGGGTTACCAAGCAGGCTGTGATCGTGTTCCATTGCGGCGAGACGGCAGCCTCAATCCTCCAGACCTGGTTGGTCGACCATGTGGGTTGTCCGGATATCACTAAAAATTCCTGGCTGATCCTCAAGATTTGTGTTATCCTGTTATGAAGCTCCTCCTGGTTTTGAACAGTCCGGGTAGGTAACTTGAGAAAGCACTTGCACCTGTATAGTAAACAGAATGAAACGAATACATGACTGATTGGCTGGTTTGGTTGAGATTCATGAAGGAAATGACAAAAAGCTGAAACTGAAAAAATCAATGCAAAATACCTCGCGGGAGTGTGGACATCCTCTAGATCCAAGGAGTTGAAGGGAGCCATATTGTCTCCTCGTGTAGCAATCATTGTGGCCATTTGTTCCTGTGGAATACACGTGTGGTCCTGTAGAATCCTAATGGCAAAATAACGGAACCAATTCCTCGCGGGCCTGTGAGACTGGTTTCTCGACCGCTAGGACTGATGTGGGACTCCTTGGGGACTATGCAACAATTGTCGACGACTCAGGTGCTGTGGGAGAGATCCGCGGATATAGTAACACCTCTCTAGGGAACACGGCCTGAGGAGTAATCCTTTCTTTGGGTGTGATCTGACTGTCGTGTACTTGTCTGATAACAATGGCAAGAAGGCAAAGAGAAGAAGGCGGTCGTTAAACAACAGCTATAGGGCCTGGGGGGTATGAAGAGTGGAGGGCGTCGGGTATGATTGTTGGTTGGTTGGGCAGAAAGGAGGTGAGTTGGGCTGAGAAATAGAAGGGAAGAAGCGAAGTTGGGCACAGAGAGGGACCACTGGGGTTTTATTGTTGTGTCCACACGAGACGAAGCAGGCGTATGGAAGAGGACCGTGTCGGTAGTGGGCGGGGACGACGCCAGCGATGTCATTTGCGCGGCAGGGCCTAGCAGGGTTGCCCCCTGTGGGCGGTCGCTAACTGCACTGTTGGCACTTGCTGTGCTGGCCAGTCCGGGTGCAGTGTGCTGCGTGCTGCCCTGCTTCCTGTCTGCTCAACATCAGTCGTCATGCAGGGTGCCAGTGCTAGCCCAGCGCTAGCACAGCACTAGCCCGACACTAGCGCGCTTCTCAGAGAGAGGAGAGGGAGAGGGGAGAGGGGGTGCGCGGGAGCAGCCCCGAATGAATTGGGCTCCCGGCTTGCTTTTGAGATGGTAGAGCAGCAGCAAATGGACAATGATCCCTCTCCACCGCCGTTGATTCGCCATTTGCCTCTTCATTTCCAAGACTTTAGACGCCAGCATGCCACCAGTTTTCTGCATTGCTTCTCGGCCGATTTTGCTTTTTTGCTTTTTTTTATTTTTTATTTTTTTTTTATTTTTTTTTAATCCTCCTGTTTTCCCATCCCCCACCGGTTGCAGCATGGCCTGCACACCACACCACACACCACCACCCCCTCCCGGGTCGTCACAGTGGCCGCGTCGCATATCAGCTGAAGCAGAGTCTGCGCCGGCCCTCCTCTTTCGCTGCACCCCCCGCACGTCCTCTGCTCGCGATAGGCTCTGGCTCGTAGCCGCGGCCCTTGTCGTGTCCAGTGAGGGGGGCGGATGAGCGCCGCCGACAGCCAATCACCGTGTGATCGACTGCCCTGGCTGCAGCGACAACTCATCAGTGCAGCAGCACCCGCAAACCTGCCCTTCCACCAGAGCCCACCAGAGCTCACGGAAATCCGGGCAGCGTTGCTTGGCTCCTCACCAGCCGGGCGAGTCCCAAGTGAAATAGGACCGCATGGCGTTTTTCACCTGCGGCCCTTCGTCCTCTCATGCTGCCGGTAAATGTCGATGCTCGTCTTGCCATCGGCCGATGGTGGCTCATCGTTAGTGTCATGCTTTGTTGGCAACGACGGGATGCGACGATGAGTGTCAATGAAGCAACAGGAAGGGGAAGAAACAAATGTGATGGTTGCTTTTGGTATGTCATCTTCTGCCGACATGCTATTGTCGACATGCTATTGTCAACATGCTATTGCCGCACTGCCCGCCGGCGCCGAATTTTCCTGCCGACATCCTGTGTGCTGTCTTGCCCTCCCTCCCGAGAGATGACAGCACTCTCTAGCTCGAATCGTTATGATTGATTAACTGTACAACACACACCAACCCATCGGCAAAGGCGACGGATGAGATTAATATCATTGTCGACTAGCAAGAGCCATTATGCGGGATAGGATCCTTGGGCTCTTTCGAACCAATAGTACACCCTCCCATCCTCTACCCCGGCCTATATCCGTTGGCGGATTGTCGCGCACAGCGTTGACCACTACATCCCAATATCGTCATCGATATGTGCGTCTTTGCTACCGTCCAAGATCACTGTGGGTCTAAGGCCACGCATCATGCGCGTTATTTCGCACTTCCCGCCCCCAACTCCGTCCATCGCTTAAGCCGTAATACCCGCATCGCCGGGACGCAAGGCTATATAATCCAAGTACTTTGTTCTAAGTCGTTTCCCGCTATCTCCCCACACCGCTTCCTCCCATATCGCTTGTATTTCCGACTCGCCGTTGAAGTTATCTTCCCAGGCGAAGAGCCGCAGGACTGACTTGGCCCCCTCCCAATTCCTAATTCTTAGGAGCTGGCTGACCAGGTTGATTTTGTCAAGGTATACGTCTTTTAACATTTTCATGTGAGTCTCCTCCCCTGCCGAGTGCGTCTTGGTCGCTTTGGCCGCACAGGCCCCAAAGATAACCGTCCAGAACCATAGCGACTGACTATATTGCCCCTTCTGCATAAGTGCTTCGGTGCGGCACACATCAGCTAACAATTGCTCTATGAACCATTCAACGAGAAACGAATCTATTTCGTTTTCTCGGAGAATCATGTAGAGGTAAAAGTAGCAAGCGATGAATTCCGATCTACTAGCATCTACTGTCCTATGTGACTGTAGCGTATGAATGTCGCCCGTGCGAGGGTGTGGTGTCTTCCTCGCTAAAACCTCGGCCAAGGGTTCATCGGGATCATCGGCACCGCTTAGAGTAGGCATGCTATATATCGGCCGTAGAGCTACTCGGAGAAGGGAGATAATGACGGATTGGTGCACGTCGTCAGTGCGGCTAATATTTAGCATATCCCAGACTGGTCGACTTGACACGCTCCGGGCCGCCCTGCAAAGTGTCGTTAGGCATAGCTACTACTGATGGTGTGCCCTGTGCTTACATAGCTATCATACGTTGAAGGAGACCCATCTTTTTGGGCCGCCTTTCTTCGGATTGTAGCCCCTTAATCCTTGCCAGGCCTTGCAAGTGCGACGATACAGCCTCAGTCGACCCGAGCGAATTCTAGGGCCAGTTAGCAGCCTACGATATATTACAGACACGCATCCTACCTCCATGACCGCAAGACTTGCTACAACGGCAATAGTGCCATCGCTAGCGGCCGTTTCCACATCCCGCAGTTGTTCGTTGACGAATCGTATGGCTTGAACTTTATGGTAGAGATAAGGTACCCGAAACTGTTCGACATCCCCTGTATGCCAGGCCCAGTGTAACGTGGTTAAGAGTAGAGCCGCATGGAGAAAGCCAGGATGTGATAGGGCTCGATGTACACTACGCAGGACATCAGTGACTATGGTTGAGAAAAACGCATAGCGGATAGGCATTTACAGGAAGGAATCTTGATTTCGTTCTACCCGGGACCTGTACAACACGCGGGTACTGGCGACTAGACGAGGGTTAGCCTACTTTAGCTATGGATGGGCAAGCGGCCTACAAAGGTAGAAGAGGGATCGCGACTTATACGGCATCTCATACTGAGTGCCGATGAAAGGGTCTGTCGAGACATCATGGATATGGATCGGAGCCAGGCTCCCTGCTACAGCTGAGTCATGCGGCTCTTTGCTTGCGGGGAGGGTCTTTTGTCCAGATGGCGTGCTTGTGGAACTTGGGTTATTGTCGGTCAGGTATTGACAAGATCCACCATGACGAAGACAGAATGTGCTGCAGCGGTGTAAGTAAGAGGGCAGAGACACTCAAACACGGTGGCATGATAATCGATCGGATCAGGCGCGGCAATAAGGAATACAAGCGCTCGGGCGAGGCTGGGATCTGAGGATAAGCGCTCTTAGACAGGCGATATACGAATGCCAAAATGAGAAAAGTGCCGCCGATACGGTATGTGCAGCCTTGGGGGGGCTCTCTTACCAAAGTGGTTTCCTTTCATCACAGCGGATGTGCTTAGCCTTGCACTGAAACGTATCGTCAGTACCGTGTACCCTCGGTTCCGACCGATAGTCGAAGGTCCACGAAAGCCTAGTTTAAAAAGGGCTTTGGCTCCGCAAAAAGACCAAAGAGAGGGGAAAAAGGAAAAGAGACAGATAGGTCGAAAGTTCACTTACTGTGACGCAGCCATTGCGAGATCTGCGATGGAACCTCCTCTGGCGCTGGCGCTGAAACATTTCCATCGACTCTTCAGTCGCCATGGTTGGCGGGATGAGGGTGAATTGACGTGATACTTGGCACAAAGCGAGCTGATCGATCAGAAGGGGGATATAGGGTCGTTGGGGGTATCTTTCGAGGCCGCTACGCGCGTCAGGCAAGCAGAGACCAGCGCGACCCAAGGAGAGACTAGATATTCAAGCGAGCGGGAAGACTTTTGGCAGGTGCTAGATTGTCCAAAGGGTTGCCTGGAACACTCTGTACGTGGAAGATTTTCATCTGATTCTAAACCGTGAGCTATCTCGAATCCCTCGGGGCTAACCAGTACCAACACGACAAGACTCTAGTAGTATTCGTTTTCAGGAGGCAAACCGAAAAGGGTCAGACCAGGCAATAAAAAAGTGCCTGGAGAGGTATTCCAGATGACTTATTTCAACAGCCGTCCAATTACACAAATTAATGGCATAGCGCTCGAGGGCGAGGGGCGGGCGGGGGTCCTGTGTTGATAATAATAGTAAGACCCCAGAAATTCTGGCCGGCTTCTACCACCCATACCGACCTTACTTACTTAAGTATCTAATAACTACCTAGTATTTCAACGGGGATGGCGGATTTGATGACACATCAAACCATACACATACTACCTACTTAGAATTCCGGTCACACTATCAACACGCTCGAGATAACTAACCGAGTATAATATTGTGTAATACACATCCAGAAACCACCCCCTCAGTTACGATTGTGTGCAGGCCCGGCCGGCTTGGGTGCTGGATAAGGTCGCCCGACAAGGTCGCCTCACTACTCCAAAGCAGTGGGTGTATCGAACGAAACGAAGCGAGCGCAAGACATAACCACAGTACGTAGAAGTATAGCGCCGAGATAAGTCGGTGATCTTGGGGTGGCGACGGTCAGCAAACCTTTGGAATATCTATCGTAATATCACAGGGCTGCATGATGATGATCATCACGGCAAGTGCCATGACCATGAAATAAAGCTGTTCGCGAGGTGGGTAAGGAACATGGGGGACTTTTGACTGCTAATATAAGAGTAACTAGTTATCTAGTGCACTACTGTAGCTTACAGCACCTAAGTCAGGTAACGGGCTTCTATAGGTGGAGTCTGCCGCCTCCCGCCACGCCGACACTAGGCAAGTATTTAGTCTGGAAGAGGGAAGATCAGACTTCATACTGGGTCAAGACATGAACAAGCCCTCTCAAGTTCCAGCGATCTGGAAGTCGTTCAAATACGTCGTGTTCAAGCCTGCTCCTCGGCAGCCGACCCCTCTTTGCACACCAATTATAAATACTGACCCTCCGGATTATCCCTTGGCGTTCGCCATGGATCGAGCGGCCGTGTTCTCGAAGCTTTACCGCTTGCTGGTTCGCAGCAATCCCGACTCACCCGGCAGGTCCTGCTGAACGGATTGGCACACCAAGCTGGCCATGACCCTTTATTAGCCAGCCGGTCGAACACCCGGTCCTCCTTCCTCTGTTCTCAAACCCCCTCCCTGCCGTATTGTGTGTCTTCATACGGCAAGCGTGCGGCACAGCTCTCACCATCCTGACCAAGCCTGCGCTGCGCTGCGTAGTGTAGTGTAGTGTAGTGTAGTGTAGTGTAGTGCGTGTCGCCAGGGTAATATACCGATAATCCGCACCGCGCACACTCATCCATCTCGTACTGTCTCTCGCCCTTGTGTCGACTATAGAGGACGTATTGCCTACCTAGTGTATAGAGGTATACCATGCACGAAGGACTCGTAGTGAGAGGCATGAGGCATCTTCATTGGACGACACCCGGGATGAGCTGCATATCTCTGCGGGCGTGTTTTCCCGGAAACTTCAGCACCGATATGGAATATTAGTCGTAATATTGGCCGGATGAGAATCTAAATTAGGTACGTCCCAGACCTGACTTGGCAGCTCCTACCCACTCTCACTGCCCGGGGAGTGTTAGGTGGTCTACCCTATTTGTAACGTTGTCTCCGTTACCCTTGCTCGACAGTCCAAACCAGGCCCTGATAGGCTAAACCGCCCACCGGATTACCTCAGATGGTTGGTAAAGTAGAATCCTCAGGAAAATGAATGCAAACATGCCTCAACTCTACATATGCACATACTTGTGCACACCTGGAGGCAGGACGGCAGGACGGCATATAGCTAGGCTCAATCCAGGTTCGACGGATTAACGCTTGCATACCGCACACCTATTAATTATCTACACATAGCTGGCGCATAGATGGAATTAGTCTGTTACAGTATCTTGGCCTGGCACGAAGCATTGTTACAGGGGTCACCGGCGGACAATAGTGGCTTTCCGCCAGTCCGAAACCGGGGCCAAGCTTCGTGCCTGCACACCATTGAACCGGAAATGTGCATGGCCCCGGATTGGCAGCGGTTTAAAATAAAAAGCGAAACGAAGCGGAATCGAAACAACACAGGCCGAAGCAGTGAGCCGCAATTGCACGACGCCTGTTATGGCTCCAGAAACGCCCCATCGCGAGAGGCGTGGCTTCAATGGCGTAGGAATGATATGATGGGAAATGAGCTTAATAAATAAGCGCCAAACGAGCAGGCAGACCGCAATTCTCGTGGCCCTATACCCATTGCCCAAGGTGATCGGTACCATTGCTGTCCGAAGCCCCCTTCATCATCGGGCATATCAAGTCACTATCTCAGGTCGTCCTGGCCAGTCCGCATCCCAGCCGGGCGACGGCCAAGTTGCCGCTCCAACTCCCGGCCGCTCAGACATCCTTATGCCACCACCTGCATATCGTCCCTCTTGTACCTACTGTATATAGGTAGTCGACTTTGTGCATGTCGTATGCACTCTGGCTCGGCTCGTCATCAATCAGTGGGCGGCGGACTACCCGGAAAGGCGGAGGGCGGAGGGCAATGGGCAATGGGCGATGGGCGATGAGCGGTGGGCAGTGGGCGGTGGCGCATCAATCAATATTCACAACAATACATTATACACAACCACCACCACCACCACAACAACAACAACAACAACAACAACCATGACAACCATGACAACAATAGCAAGACAATAATACAAAATGCTAAACACCATTAGTACCAGTGCCCCAAACAGACATCCCGATGCCCGATGCCCCCCGGTGCCCGATGCCCGATGCCCCCCGGTGCCCGATGCCCGATGCCCCCCGGTGCCCGATGCCCGATGCCCGAACCAATTAGCCTTGGGTGCGTTATGTAAGTAGGTAAGTTGGAAGTGAGTGCGGTGGGTAGGTACACTTACAAGTTACGGATGGGTAGCTTAGCAGGACGCATCTATAGAGTAACAGAGGAGGTGCACCAATGCTGCCCTACCTTATCTCACATGATGTAGCGGGCAGGTGTTCAGGTGTCCAGATAGGTACCTACGCTTCTGCAGGTGCCATCTTACATGTAGGATCCGCACACCTCTCCCGTCATCTGCCTGCAGGTGTTTCGTCTCTTCGCCCTCCTCGCATGCGACTTCTCTGGCCTGGCCTTGGCCCGTCCTGCCGACTGAAAGCGGGAGCAGGCAATGATGTCATCGCCCATTCTCGTCCCAGCTCGCCGGCTCCTGCCAGACCCGTGGATGGGTTTCCCGCACGTCGGGAGCTTCCCAATTCCTCCGTGTCTCCGGCGTGTCGCGGTAGGTAGGTAGGTAGGTAACTTAATTCTCTCTAGCACATCTAGCACATCTAGCACATCTAGCACATCTAGCACATCTAGCACTTCTAGCACTTCTAGCACTTCTAGCACTTCTGGCAGCTCCAGCTCCAACTCCAGCTCCAGCCTCCCAGGTAGGTAGGTAGGTAGGTATTAGACCTTCTAGAACCGGCGGCCACTGACGTCCTCGTTATTTATCAATCGCGGTACAGGCCGCCGTCTTACCATCCCATGGTCGAAGCCCAGCCTCGCCTAGTGTAGTGGTTGGGCTTCAGTCATGACCGCACTTTTTCGTGCCCAATCCAGGCCCACCCCAGCTCGCCAGCAGCACGGTAGCCTAGCGCGCGCGCCACCGCTCCTGACCCGGTCGGGGATTCCCTGGCAATCCCAACGGCCTCGTTCGCAAACGTGCATGTAATTCCGTACTGGTGCTGGGCGGTTGTGCTGGGCGGTTGTGCTGGGCGGTTGTGCTGGGCGGTGGTGCTGGGCTGCCGTCCCGGGCGATGGTCGAGCGCATCCCCGTTCGGCATCCTCAGTGCCTAATGGTGCCCTACAATGGCAATCCAAGGTCGTCTCGTTGCCCATTGTCCTGGTGCCCAATGATTGAACGCCCGCGGGACCCCACACGAACTCGTCCATGCTATGGAAGCTGTCGATGGGCCTAACTACGAAGGTGTTCGCCTCGGTACGTGTACACGTTGGCATAGTTCAATGCAGGGTCATTCCCGGCGCCATTTAGAGCATTTAGAGTATGGTACACAACCTACCAAGGTCGTGCAGCTTGGGAGCCAGATCATTTGGCAGATCTTCACCGGAACTGGAGCGGCGAGATTCACCTGCTTTGGACGCCAGACGGAGTCTCTCATCTTTGTCGCAGCGCCTGATAGCGCATATTGCCTGGGCTTCTGGGATCGAGCTCGCTGCCGCCCTGCCTGGCAGGCACCCAGTGAAGGTGGGTGAGGAGGTGGGTGAGGAGGTAGCGTCCCCCGCGTGCAAGACACCACCCGCACGCGCGAGTTGCCTCTCTAGGATACTACCTGGTCCGTCATGGTGGCAAAACTCCCTATGAGCATCGCGACATAAAAACGACCCTTACCAGCTTCATGGTTCAGCAGTCGTAGTTGCTCCCAATAGCGCACTTGATTTAGAGGTGAGCGACTAAGCACAACGTCCCAATGCATGGGAAAGCTCGAGGATCCCCAGAGTTGTGTTCGTTCGCCAGAGAGACTACGATTTGCTAGCGGCCCTAGCCGACAGCTGGCCTTATTTATTTGCTATACCAGGAAGCAGCCGATGCATACAGGATAAAGCGCATCGTGGACCGTTAAGCACAGGATAGCATATTCATTCCGCTGGCCAGGAACACGCCGGATTTCATTTCTTTTGCCCAAACATCCAGAGGTTTCCCGGAATCTTATACCAGGTCCGGACCAGTCCACGTATAGCTTCGTCCTGCTTGCCTTCTTCTGTTTTCTTTGCCGTTTCTGTTCCTTATAGCCCCAAGGGACAACCATCTAGAGCTCGAATCTTCCTTCTATACAACGCCTAACATGTCTCAAGATTATTGGCCCCCCCCTCACAGGTGCGACGACTCGATAATGACCTCGCTCATGAGTGCCGAAAGGTCACGCTAACTCTCTCAAGCGTAACATATGATGACGGCTCATTGCCGGGAGGCTCCCATCAGGTCGGCTTTCAACCATCGAGGTAAGGTTACATAAGAAACCCCATATCCTCACCAGCCGGGGAATAAATAGTATTGATGCCCAAAAGGATAACGAGATTCGCATCTGGAGTAATGCCATACGGCACACCGGCGCCAATATCGTCGATAGGGCCAAGCAGTTCGGTCATGCGGCTTGAACAAACCCTTTCTCCCACGGCCCCTTACGCTTCGATCCCATCGTCCGTCTCTCACACGTCATCGATCCCGGCATACGGATCGTACACTCACTCGAACGCTCAACCTTGGCCGGCCCAGGGTAGATATTCGCCAGTCGAGTCTGTTGATGAAATGGTCAACCTGCCAGACCATAGCCGGGATAGTATCGCAAGTACCTCTCCGCCTTCAGGGTTGGGTAGAGGTAATGGTCAGGGCCGGCCGCAAAGACGGCCCTCGAACAGAGACGAGTTTAATGGGCCGCAGGTGCAGTACCTTGCACGGCCTCCGTCCGAGTATATTGCCATGCAGGAAAGGGAAATGCCTCATCTCCCTACCAATCTCCTTGTTTCCGAACAGGACAGCGTTCTGGCCGCGGTCAATGATAGGCTGTCTCAATGCGCATTCGATTTCGTGGCGAAATATCAGTTCCCTATACCGTTAACTCAGGAGTATGTGGTCAACCTCCTTTGGCGAACGTTATTTTCGGGAGCACATGGACTTCATTTAGGGACAGGAGGCCAAGCCTCTATGTGGAGAGCTAGGGAAATGGAAGCGACTAACGACTTCTCCTGTCTAGTATGCGTCCCGTCGAACGACCGCAAGATCGAGAATGGACAGAGTGGGTATACTTATTAAAGCGACTCGCCACCAAGAGGCGGATACCAGCGCGGCTCCTTTATAACGGACAGATAAAGCAGTTCGTTACAATTCTAGAGAATTCTCTCGAAATGCGACATGCCGCGAAGCATCAATCGCGGCCGTTGAAAGACGACCGCAACATCCTGCAGCTAGTTAGCGCTGGTATCCAAGTTGCCAAGATCCTGAAGGATGCGGCAGCGATGGATTATCTCGACCAACTTGTAAGGAGCACCCACACACAATGATGTTCCTCGGCTTCGAGCCCGAGACGAACATTGACGCTGACTGCCGCAGTACGTTTCAACCGAGCAACAGATTCAAGATCGTGCGGCAGCATCGGCGGCGCGGTTCCGCTGACCACGCCCACGTATCTATCCAACGTTTAACCTCACTTGGAAGAGTGAGGATGCCACTAGGCGAAAGCCATAATATTATGTTAAAGAGAAACAGTTCGGCCGCTATCGCGGTACGTGATGAGTTACGCTTTCCTACCTATCTTTATTCCCCAAAGGAGTTGGGGAAGAAGCCTAGACTTAAGGACTTGCGATGAAAATGCGTTGGTGGGCGGGATGCCTCTTCATATGCTCTTCTCTATGTAGCCAGCCATGTTCATTGGTGCTAGGATATCGAGGGGCGTGCAGATCAATCTATTACCACATGAATGCGTTGTACAAGACACTTTCTTTTCCCCTGTCCCGTCTCTGTATCTCTTCTATTTTCATCTTGCGACGTTGAAAGTGTGCCGTCATGTCTTGGGTATTCTCACGTTGCATTACGCTAGGAATCGCATGCGATCGGGGTATGGGGCGGGCAACCAACTCACCCCTCTCAGGCTGTAACCTTGGGCAGCATTTTGGGCACGAAATGCCACCGGCTGCATGCACGTTTGCGATCACTACCCTACGTCTCACCATGGGTATGTCCATGGGAAGCGTACACTCTTATTGATGGGTCTGCGTTTATCTTCATGAGCACCTTATGTATACAGTTATCTACCCCAGTTGCTTTTGGTGGCTTTTGTCAGCCCCGCGAATTCAATCATAATATGTATATCCAGAGAAGGGGAGACACGCGGCCAATCGGTCGGTTCTATCCGAACACACGGGATGTCTGAATCGTTCATCGTGGCTGGGGGCTTGTGCCCCCAAATACTTAGGGAACCAACGAGACGCCAAGCTCCCCCCCGTGGCGGTCACTCGGTATCCATTTCAGCTTAGTCCCTTGTGGCTGAGCGACTCCTTGGGTCACACCACTCGGCAAGCTGAGCCTGATAGCTCTCCGTGGCTACTCACCCAAGGTCAAGTAAAATGGACTATCCATCCGCAGAGCTGTTGCGTTTGATCTCTGTTCATAATCTTGCTTTTCTTCTTGGACGTGTAATGAGTGCGCATCAGAACGAGCGGCTATTGTAGGTTGTGCTGTGCTATCTTGAGAAGTATTCTGTCGTCAAACTCGTGTGGATTCCGGCCGCTGTCGTCGACTATTCGGAACGCTGAATAGACTGTGTATGAGCGATAGCCCATAGCCGTTCTGGTACATCACAATCTGCCACCTCACTCTTATTTTCCCAGGGAAAATCATGGCCTCAGTCGCCTCTGCCTCACCCTCGGGGCATGGCTTTCTCCGTGCCAACTCAACAGATGATACAGACTCATGGCAATATATAGACAACTCGCCGCCTGTTGGTTACATTCCTAGCCCAGGCTCAAGCCTAAATGGATGGGGTATCATTGGGTACTCGAATCATCTAGGAGCCTCACCGACAGCTATGTCGCCGCTGCCTCCTCCCACCTCACAGCCGAGTCAACATGATACGGCGAATACCACGGCAGAGGATACAGGGAATCACTTTGTGCCGCTTTCTGATAGCCAACAATTCATGGTAAATCATGACCTTTTGTGCTCGGACTTATTAGGAAGTATGTACACCTATTGCCCGAAACCAATCATGTCGATGAGGTCTGACAACACAGGTACGATGAACGCGGTTTCGTTCGAATCAGGTCTTCAGGGGGGCGGAATTTGCCATATGCCGAGTTTCGAAGGGGTGGGAATTCAGGGCCAGTCCATGGACTTGAACATTCCTATGCGATTCCAAGATGGCACCAATGTTGCACCGTGGGCACCGATGAGCATTTACGACGATGACTTCCTGTATCTCGTCCCGGAAAATGATAGCGCCCAGATGTCACGCACATCCTCCTATGGGTCTGCTGGGGTCAAATCCCACCATTCAAGCCCGCGGGCGCCCTCTACTAAAGCCAAACATACAAAGGACACCGATCCAATCAAGAAGGTCAGGGGCAATGGGAGGGTCGATAAGAAGAAAGCAGCTTCCCGCGACAACTTTGTCGTCGTCACGCCAAACACCATCCATCAGCAATTTGGCAAGGCGAACCCCTTCGAGTGTTTCGAGGCGGCAAGGGGGGTACAGCGCGGGCGAAAGGGTCCTCTAGCCGGCAAAGCGGCCGAGAGCGCCTTGAACATTCGGAGGATGGGTGCTTGCTTCTGCTGCCATAGGTACGTCCATAAGCCGCTATCTAACCGCGCTCGTATCATCACTGTAGCGCAACACTGACCCCTATTTTGCCCGCAAACAGTCGCAAGGTGAAGTGCGACGAAGAGCGGCCCTGCAAGAACTGCAAGAAGATCTCAGCCCAGGTGCCGCAGGTCGTATGCTGGCAGTTCTCCGACTTCTTGCCCGTGCTCTTCCCGGACTTCATCCGGGGCCACTTGAAGAGGGAGGTGATAACGCGTTTCATCTCGGACAACGTGGCCGAGTTCTACCGACCCCCGTCCGCCTCCGCCTCCGAGCCGTGCCTTATCGAGCTGTCGTCGGGCGCGCGCTTCCGCTCGATGCTGACGATCCCGGCGTCGTTCTTCGCGCCGCGGAGCACCGAGGTGCTGCAGCATTGGCACATGGGAATAGCAGCGGTAGGCGGCGGCCGCGGCGCGGCGCATCAGCTGGATCTGCACCTGCGGCGGGCGGTGGCGGTCGGCGTCGACCCCAAGGACGGGAGCCAGCGCGAGGCGCTCAAGCGGCGGGTGCGCGAGTACGCCCACGGCCTCGCCAGCGAGCCCCGGTACGCGGAGCAGGTGACGGACGCCCTCCGCGGCACGCAGCTGCCGCGGCGCATCCTCGGCGTCGTGCAGCGGTTCGCGCAGCGCGCCGACTGCGCCATGGCGAAGCGCGCCCTCGGCATCTACGCGACGCACTACGTCCTAACGCGGCAGCTCGTCCTGACGCCGGCCACACTCGCGCGCCTCGACGACGTTCAGTGGACGCCCGATCACGATGGCAGCACCGTCGGCACGCATCATCATCATCACTCGCCGGCGGTGACGGCGCGCGTACTCAACCGCCAGGTTAAGGCCGTGCTGGACGAGCACCTGATGCGGGAGACGCAGAAGCTGTTCGGCGACTTCGGGAGCGCGCTGAAGCCGCGCTCGCGCGCCGAGTGGGCGCCCTGCCTCGCGGCCTTCCTCGTGCTCTGCCTCCTCTTCGAGGCCATCGAGGCTGCCGCCGACGTCTTCGTCGTCTCCGAGGCCGAGATCGCCCTGCGCACGCACCGCCGGAGCACCTTCGCCGCCGCGCCACTCGATGAGAACATGGTCGGCAGCGGAGGCGGGTTCGCCGTCGGCGCCCGCAGCCTCGCCCTCGACGTCTGCCGCGCCATCGATAGCCTCCCCTTCCGCCAGGTCGCGTACCGCTTCCACACTATCTACCAGACGCATCACGTGCGCGAATCTGGCGGAGGCGGCGGCGGCGGCGGGTCCGCCACCGGCCCCCCCGGCGGATGCGGCAACGGAAACGGTAACGGCAACGGACCTGCTTTTAACCCCCTCGTAGACCCCAAGTGGGACGCGGACCTCGAGCCCGCGGCCGCCGAGATGGCCGCCTCGCTGCGGGCCCTTATAGATGGTGATGACAGCTGTGAGTTCCTTTCTATTCCTTTGGTATTTCCTAGTCCTAACCTCCCCCCTTACCCCCTGGTGGCTTGAAGGCGGTCCAACATACCAGGGGTCCGCAACGGGATCGACGAAGGGCACGGGATACAGGAAACGGAGAAATCCAACTAAATTCAATGGCTGACCACATCATCTTCCTCCCCCTTTTTAGGGCACGAACTAGACTTTCTCGCCGCAGACCCGATCCTCATACAATCGGAGGCGCACCCGTACCCGCGTGACATCACGCTCGATTACACAGGGCGCTTGCTCTCGCGGTTCTTGCTGTCCTTTACGGACGAGAAGTATCTTTTTGACGGGCAATATTGAGCTGATGTTACTTAATATATAACCCTTATCGTCCTCGTTGCAGGGATAAATCTATATCACTTCCTCTATCTTGATTCGATATTCGGAACTTTCCTTCTCGTCGTCCCATTTATAGGCGGAAGAGGAAACATGCAAGAGACGGGCGGAGACTAATTGGTACTTTCAAGTTGTATCCTTTATATTAAGCTGTTGGCATTTTTGCTTTGCACTGAAGCCACTGCCCAATCTACAGTATGCTACATACTTAGTGAACCTAAACCAGTCCAAACAAGAGAAAAAGTGAAGCCACGCTCCGGATGCTGCATACGCCCGCTTAGCTAAATGAAGTTTTCAAAGAACATGACGCCGGACCCAGAAGCTCACTCTTGGCGGCTTCTGGTCATGTAGGCCCTAAGCATATGATAGTAAATCTGATGCCCAAAAAGAGAATGCAAAGACCGAGTAATGAGATAACGCTATTGCCTGCCCGACCCCCTGTCTATCTTAAGGAGCCTCGCCGATCCCATGAGCATGGGTGACCAAATGTAGTGATTGATGATGTGCCGTATTAGAAAGATGAGGGTTGGGGAATACTGCTCCGACAGCTCCCACTGGTAAATTAGGCTAATAAATGTGCTCTATGTGGCGTGCGTGATTGATCGTAACAAAAGGGATTCGTAAAACCACTGGTTTGTGGTTTGGCCAGCGTGCGAAGTTGATAGTTGGCGTTCGCAAGCTAAGAGGCCGTGAACTCTCTTACATGACCACCCGCCATTAACCATGTATTATATCCCGTTAGTTTAGCTATTAGCTCTTTTACTATTGCATTGCCGCTTAGATGAATCCAGCATCACAAGCGACCTCATATTTGCGCGCGCTTTCGAGCATATGGATATCTGGGATATCGGCGCCAAAATCCATGATTAGAATCTTTGGGTCTTGACCAGTGCTGATGATCCGTCGATAGTCGCACTTGGCACTCAACACCCAACTGGCATGCCACCTGGGGAAGTTGAGTAGCTGCTCTCCAGTTTCCATGTCGAACACTTTGATATCGGTATCGTAGCTTCCACTGATTAGACGACCACTCACGCTATCGAGATGTAGACTGCGCACGAGGCTGTCATGGGCTGGTATGTCTCTAAGGCGTTCCCCTGTATTGGCGTCCCAAATACGAATAATCTTATCACTACCCGCAGAAGCGATAAATCTCCCATCTTCTGAGAACTGACTGCAAGCAAGACCTTTAGTGTGGCCTGCAAACTCTCGGATTGTCTTAGCGCTATCGATATTCCAGAGTCTCACCGAGAAATCTCCCGAGCACGACACGATCGTGTTCCCACGCAACTGCACTGAATTTACGGGACCCTTATGACCCCGTAATTGCTTGAGGAGGTTCCCTGTCTCGCGATCCCACACGCAAATAGTGATGTCTTTGGAGCAGGTGATGATGTGCTTGTTGTCAAAAGCCAGATCTAAAACGGCCGCAGTATGACATTGGAGACGCCGAACAGGACGATAACCCGACTTGACGCTATATATAATGCAGGTAGCATCCGAGGAGCCGGTCACGAGAATGTCGTCATCGTATTGCAAACAGAGAATCGAGGCTTTGTGATGCACCGGAAATGAGACGGTAACAGGTACCGATGGATTGGTGCGATGGTTGTCAGTGGATGAGGCATAATGGATCGGCTTGCCGTTTGGGTCGAAAAGGATAGAAGTCTCATTGACTACTTCGGGCGGTCCAATGACAAGACGACATTGTAATGTTCGCATATCCCATATACGAATTGTCTTGTCTCGCGAGCCAGTTATGATTTTATTCCTATTCAAGTCAGCAACATGAAGATTCCGGGGAAGTTCCGAATACCTACTCATCAAACTGCAGGCAGTAGATACTGTCAAGGTGCCCGTTCAAGTAGACCGCACGAGCTTCCGTTCCGATCTTCCATCGTCGATCAAGCTCTTCTCTTGCTTTGTAGATCTTCTGCCAATCGTTTCCGGGACGAAGGGAAGGCACGCCTGCCCCGATTCCTGGCTGAACAGGAAGACTGGTAGCATATGTATGGGTCTTTTCTCTCAGGAACGATAGTCGCCATATATATTGATCTTTGATCACCCGGTTCCAGAGTTGGGATACTTGACTGGCGGTGCCAAGTTGGGCAGCATCTAGATATGCAAGGATGTGAATGGACAATTCCTGAGGCAATTTGTGGACGAAGTCGAGTCTAACGACAGCAGTGTCTTGCTTCGTAACAGTGTCAACCTGGGTATCGCCGGTAGTGACCGCAATTCCAATACCACTCTCCCGGTCGTTGAACTCCTTAGTGGAAAGATAGTGGTGCTGTTTAAATGCTAGATACTCATTTTGCATTGCAGCAGCAGCCTTAGCAGCGGCGCCTGTATGTCGCGGGATGATGGGCGGTGCAAACCCGGAGCCAGGGACGGGGTGTTCAGGGAAACTAGACTCTAGAGGGGAATAAATCGTCTCGAGGACGGTTCGTTCATCGTGTGGCGTTCTAAGATGCCGAAAGCTAGTAGCCTGCCGTATTCTATTCCAAGCCGAGTGCGCCGTTGTCGGCCGGCAATCATGGTAATCAACGGCCGTCTCTGACCTCCTACGATCACGACCGACTATGCCCTTCATCAGAGTCAAGGATGCCCTGCGAATCCTCCGTGTTAAAGAAGCACCTTGCCCACTGGGCGATCCGTTCTCTGCTTCATCTTTGTCCTTTTCAATAGCCAGCTCAGTGAAGTTCCGGCGGAAGTCATCTTCGCCGAGAAAGGTATTTTTCTGTTGACGCCGCCAAGAGAGACAGGCACTCGCGCTACGACCGGCTCGAAATGGGTTCGCTGTTGCCGGTCTACGGGGTTCCGCGCGTTGGTCATCTAGCCTCATTCTAGCATCACGCGAGTATGAGCCTGGGCTCGATGCGGAGGGTCCATGGTGCGTGCCGGCGCGTAATGTTGGCAACGGGCCCTCGGCAGTCGCTAGACCCATAGCGTAACAGTTGTTTCGATAACGGATTGGCGAGCAATTGGGATGTTGGTTCCACGGGGGCGGGTGAAAGTCAGATGGTGGCAGGTAATAGTAAGCGAATGCGAGTAGCCGGTACGGGGCTGAGAAACGAGGAAGCGGGAAGCAAGAGGCGGCCGGTAATCGTGGGTATTGTTGGCTGTTCAACGGATTGGACGGTCAGGTTACCGAGTGCGGAAGGACGACGGCGTGGGAGATGGCCAGAAGAGGGAGAAAAGGAGCTGTACAAAATGATAAATCACGCCAATAGTTCACGGCCGCCTGTCAATGGGCAGCCAAACTCATCAGCTCCAGACGAGATACCACACTGTTTAGGAAGGGTGGTTATTCAAAACGTCTCCTAGCAGCAGTCGCGCGTCCGGTTTCCACCTCCCCACTCACTACTGCTTTGTTTTTCTTCTTCTTTTTTCTTCTTCTTCTTTCTTCTTCTGTGTCTGATTCTTGAGTCAGATGGATCGGAGACTCAGTTACGCAGAGAAAAAGAAGCAGGATCGCCGGGACGAGATCAGCTCGCGAGAGCAAACCGATGGGGGGAAAAGTTTGGGTTGAAATGACCAGCGCGGTGGGAACTGAGGAACGTGCAATCGGCAACACAACTTCCAACCCTAGCGTACCTAAATGAGGAAATCCACTACCCCCGTGTGGCACGCCTCGCGATGATCTACACCAAGGTTATTAGGTCGCCTGGGAACCCGGGAGGAATTGGCTTCTGGTGTCTGGACCCTTGTTTCTTATTGGTATAGTGCGAGGAAGCCACCGAAGAAGCCACCGAAGAAGCCACCGAAGAAGCCACCAAAGAAGCCACCGAAGAAGATACCGAGCAACTACTCGAGCAGGTAGTGGACAGCGTCGAACGAGGAATGAGGGAGAATGCTGGGCCCAAGCGCCCGCTGCTGGAGATGCCGCAGCTGGGGATTCGCACGCTCGAGATAACTATTGCTATAGTTACTTGTGGTTACCCGGACCCGTGCCCGTACCCGTTCGTGCAGAAACCCAGTCCGTCGGATGTTATGAGACGAGGGCGGATTAGTTATCTATCGGTGGTCCCCGTGGCTCAGGTCCGTCTGACTTGCAGAGCGAAGTGTAAACACTCCTCACGGCCGGTTCGTCGCTCGGACAGTATCAGAAGAGGCGGGAGCGGAGAAGGTATGCACTGAGAGCTCAGGACGGCAGCATGTTTACCCTACCCTACCTAGGTAGCGTAAGTACCCACCAACTTCCCTTCCTAATGATTTAATCTACCCAAGTCTGAAGTAGTAGCAGCTATACTTCAGCGCTGCAGATACTAGGTGGTAACGTAGCGTCTAGGAGACGCAGAGACGCAGAGACGCACAGACAGCCCAAGTACCCAGCAGGCAGGTGTGTAGATATGTAGGTAGGTATGCAGGAATGTGCCTCTTATTCGAAAGGTAGTCGAAAGGGACAGAGAAGCAGGGGCAAGGGACGAGAAAGAAAGGGCACCGTATCGTACCTACTATACACGGTAGAACATCAGGTGGTGGTCAGGTAGGGTTTTAAGTAGGTACCTAAGAGGCGCCTAAGAGGGAGGTAGTGTGAGTAGGTAGGTAGTGTAAGTATGTAGGTAGTCGTGTAGGTGAGTGGGTAGCAAAAACAGATTGATTGCTGATCGGGTTGTTTCATCCACTACCTACCTACCAACACTTGCAACAACTGCAACAACGGTTAACCTAGATCGCGGTGCCAGTGGATAGGACCATATTAAGTACTTATAGGTATGCTACCACTGGCGACCGCCGTTGGTACTTATAGATTAGGGAATGGCTACCACCTAACCTCCGAGGTACAGCAGGTAACAGGTAGTAGTTATGTAAGTACAGTGGTGTAAAGTAAGTGAGGGAGCCCCAATTATTAGTGAAATGATGACGATGCTGCCGGCACACTAGACCCAGGTAGTATTCTGTTTACATACTAAGAGTCCGCTAAGAGGAAGTAGTGTAAGAGTGAGGGGCGTGTAGTACCAAATAGTTACAGTTGGTCGTACACTAGCAACAACGTGGGATGGACCCTTTTTGAGGTATTATCCAGGGTACCCCAGGCAGCCAAGGTACATGCATAGGAGACAAGTTAGGGTTGGGGTTGTGTAGTACAGGTACCTTAACTACCTAGGTAGTGTAAATAAGCCTAGGTAGGTACAGCTTCTGTCATCAAAGTATATGTACCTACTTATTTATGACTGCCAGCTCTAGTTGTATTCTCTCTCTGGCTTGACCCAGTCTTCAGGTTTCAAGACCAAGCTTAACTAAGTACCTTAGGGGTGGGTGAACCCCGGCCTAACATTTGGGTGTGGATATAGTACACTATCTCAAGTACACTACATAACCTGAATCTGTGCTAACTTCAATATTATGACAAGCCGCCCAGCTACTTACCTAGCTTAGTGTAAGTGCATACTTAGTCAACCCGCACCGTGTGTGGAAAGTCACGTACTGTAGTTGGTTAGCTGGCTAGCCCTTTTCCACAGCCAACAAATTACGAAGTACAAGTAGAGCTCTTCCTCAGGCTCAACAAGCATCAAAATTATATGTAGGTACATACATATAACAGGTAGTCTTGTTTTCTGTTACGTTGTCTTCCTCTATTCTCTAGAGTTGTATTCCACCACTTGATGTTACGTTGACCCCCAATAAACATCGCATTTCTCGACCCGTCCCGACATTGACGGCACCCTGAAAAAAAAAAAATGAAAAAAAAGCCCGATACATACATACCAACTACCTTGCCTTTCATCAATCTGGGCCCGCTCGCCTTTCCCTTCCCGCGTCTTGTGCCCGGACTACCGTGGAATCTAGAGCCTTGTTGATATTAATTACGGGTAGCGCCGAGGCCAACTATAATCGGTCTAGGCTTCTCGGGTCACTTTTAATTGCCATTCCACGTGTATATGTATGCATTGCCATTCCGCTACCGAGAAGATCCTCGATTCAAATTGTATAAGAAACTAGTCGTGTCATCATCAATATCGTAAACCATCCCTGCAATAGGAGCGTTGAGGACTCAACCACTCCGACATGCTGCGTATCCCAAAGAAAAAAGGAAAACATCAGCCTCGTTATTCGCCAAGCCGACACTAGAAATTCCCTCCGATGGCCCCCTAATCATGTCAATCATCCCACTGGCTGGCGCCTTCGGCTCAGCTCCGACTAAACTGCTCAGTCTTGAGTTGCAAATACGCCGTCGATCCATGCCCTATACCAAGCCGCCGGCAATGCTCGCCCGTCTCCGTATTGATGGGCCAAAGCAAGCCCAGGTGCTGGTCACGCAAGACAGATAGAGCCGTGCTATGGCTCCGGTTTAGGAAACGGGCCAGGCAAATCATGGGCCGGCGGCCGGATGTGAGGAGGAGTCGGACCGGCTGGTCGAGGACGTGGACGAGGTCGATGGTGGTGTCGTGAAGGTCTGTGGGCCCTATCGAGCTTCTTCATCCTGTCTTTGTGCGTCTCTCGTTCTTCCTTCGTTTCTTGGCTGTCAAGTCTCCACCAAGGGTTCGAAATTCGGTTAAACGCCTTCCAGCCGCCGTTTTCCTTGGTTGATTTAACCTCTTGTCCTCGGAGGACGACGAACCAGGTGCGAGAGGCGGGCTCCCTCTTTCGGGAGAAGATATTCTTCCGCTTGCGTTCCGGCAAGAGCTCGGTCATCCTAAATTCGCCAGCTCGCAGAATCACAACCCGCCATTCCCGCTGTCGGTATGGGTTCATGTTGGTCGCGTTAGTCCTGTCTTCTATCAGGTTCTGTACCTTGTCGTAGATGTCAACTGGAAGATCATAGGCTCGGTTTGCCAGATCCTGCTCGTAGGCTCTCTGCTGGCTGGTACCATGTTTCCGCTTGTACCCGCGGATGGCATCTTCGTGCATGTCGGCAAGCTCCCCTTGGCCATATGACGCGGTGGGGCTAACCAAGACGCACCCATCGTTACGGTTCAGCCATTTAGTCCCAAATTTAATGCCACAGAACGACCACCAGGACTTGCGGATATGTCTGTTTTCTATCGAGACTAGCTCCCAAGCTTCGTACGCGGCTGTAGTGCAGGGGCCATCGAAAGTCACTAGCCTACGCCCCGCAGCGTCTGGCAGACTCTCTATTGAGTTAAAAGAGATGGAATCGATGTCACGCGGGGGTGCTCTTGGTTCCTCGTTGGCATCCGATTCTGGTGAGTGTGGGCTTTGGCGGGCATGGTCCCATGGGAGAGGCGCATCTACATGCGGGGCGGGTTCCGCAACGGACGTCATAGCGACGGGTTGTCGATCCCACGATAGACGAAGTAACGCACACGGGCAGAGGTATAACGGCTCAGAAGTCTCAAGGAGTGTTCGCGGGGTTCGCGGGGTTCGCGGGGTTCGCGGAGTCAGGAACAAGACGCCTAGGCGACACAATCACGGAACTGGGAGGGGGTTATCGTCCTTTTAAATCAGGTTGGCCATGGGAACGAGCCGTCAACTAGGTAGGTACCTACCTACCCCTACTGGGATAATCGACAAAGCACAAGCACTGCAGGTGTTGGGAAACGGGGAAGCTGATAGGCAATCTGCCTGGTGCCTGCCTGCCGGGTCAGCCTAGATGACTGCATGGCGCTGTTGTGTGATTGGCTCCCACCAGGTATTGTCACCTGACAGCATAAAAGCAAACCACTAGAATCATGACTGGCCCCTTGAAGCCATCGCTGGTTAATGATGGCTGAGACATCTTGGCAAACACTTGTTGGGAGGATTTATCCCGGCGAAATAGTTCAGCTTCCCATCTTCTACAAGCAAGATTTCAGCACTGCCTCAATATAACACCCTATCTTATATAGAGTTGGTCATATGCAACCCTCCATAGCGATGCAGGCCTCCGCTGAACAGCCCGTCATAGTCTATCGTCGTATTAGTCTATATCAAATGAGCCCCCTACTGTCCCCCAAGGGATGCATTGATAATGAGAGCATATTAAGGACACGGAATCATTACTATCATAAGCGCTAGTCCGTTTCATAAACACCAGCTTTTAAGCAGAATACGACCACCATATCGGTTTATTTCCCCAGGTACGTACCATGACTATGTTGCCCGATATTCCCCATCGAGCCTCACAGGTCAGATCTACCTAAAGTACTAGGTCGGAGGTAGCTTTATTTTGTCCGTTACCTGCTGTCGGAGAATATAGCCCTCTCCTCTCAACGTCTTCGCCCGGCCAACGTCATTCCGAGGAACCGGATAGCCCCGGAAATCTCTTCACCCTTAAATGTCAGCGGATCAGGGCACTGGTGGCCCTACCAGGTTTGAACCTGTCGGTATAGACCCACCTGAGTGCCCCTCCAAGTGGTGTAATTATCTAAGCAGGTGGGAATTCTTTGGTACTTTGTTCAATGTTCTGTGTTACACTGTTTAAGCAACAGAGTTTTGGGCTTTTATAGCCCACTGCTGTAAGCTACGGCTTCCGTCGTCGCGACTACTTTTATTTTTTTTATTTTTTTTATGCAGTTCGACCGGTCCTTCTGTTCTTAACTAAACGTTGCTTTAGCAGCGTTTTTTATAGCATGGCATTACAGACGTTCCAACATTATTTCACCTGAAAAGGTCGGAACTAAAGTGTTTGTACCGAAATAGGATGTACTACCGCCTGAAAGTGCAAGGTCTAAGACCGTTGCGATTGAGATAGTGATGATAGGTGGGATAGAGAAGTAGGTAATAGGTGACATGAAAGTTAGCCGCAACAGGTAACTACCAGGCACTATGAGCCGTGCTTTCCCTACATTGCTTTGGCATGCTTAATCACAGTTGCTGAACTTTATGCACCCTACACGCTCCCCTGGACTTCGAGCCCCCTCCAAGTACCGCGCTACATTTTTATTTCCTACTTTTAGTTCTACACAAGTTTCCCTCTCGCTATCTTGAACATACTGTTCATTTAAATTCATTTCTCCTTTTATCAGACACTCAGGATGGCGGTTCTCACCGAGATCCCTGGCATCGAGGTCACAGTGAATATAAATGGCCAACGTGCCACTGAATACGCCGATCCTCATGCATCAAAGCCGAGCCCCGAGGTCAACCCAAGATGTCCTGTCAGTTCAAAGTACATTGAATCTATTGACAATGCAGAATTCTCCATCGTACTGGCAGCGACTAATGACAAGGTATTCATGTGGAACAATACCGAGTATCGTCTCCGAGCAGACGTAAAGGTTGATACCAAACGGGTATCTTCACAATCGCTCACAAGAAATCGTGGGCCCAGAACTGTGAGAGGGTTAAAACAGTATTCTGAAGAATCTCGACAGTGGCACCTTAGAAAACTCAAGTTCTCTCCAATCAGCATAGGTGGCTTCCCTTCCCTTCTCTTTATATGTGGAATCCCGTAGCTAACTTGTGTTCCAGTTGATAGCCAAGATGCAGAACAGGTTAGAAATGATGCGAAATCTATAAAAGGCCTCGGCCTCATCGAGGTCTCATTCGACCGACGCGTTGGGCTATATGGAGGGGAGCCCACGTCGAGATCTTTTACCGACGCCAATAGTCGGGTAGTAGCAGAGAAAGCACTCAAGGGAAATACTGTTTCTCACTCAGCATCGTAGGTGGTTATTTGAATCTTAAACCCGAATATACATGCTCAACATTTTCAGCATGGGCGGGATTGAGATCATAGCAACTCCCAGAAGTCGGAAATCCTGCCCGGTCGAAGGACACCACGGCCCAGTTGCAATATTCCGTTTTCTGTATAGATCCCGGGGTACGGAAGAAAATTCCTGCAATGCTATATATACTTACTCACGCATCCGTAGAGGGTTTACGACAGGCACTAGTCATTCCACGAACTCCCTCTCCTGAGCTGGCCAGTCGTGCTATTTCACAATCTGTCAAAAATATGACCGTCTCCGAACTCCAGATTCGTAAGCGAGTTCCAAGCTGTGGCTCATACCTGGTGTCACTAACAATAAACGATGTAGTCGCGCAAGAGAGACTAGACAAGATAAAAGTATGCACACGTTTCAGACTCCGCCGAGCTTAGCTAATATTATTTTATAATGGGCTTAGGAAGAGAAGAGCTGTAACGAATCCGCCACGAAGCGGAAAGTGAATGAACTCATAGATGTCGATGGAGAGGCGGATAAAGCCCGTGCAGCAAAACGCCCGGTCATAACCATTGACCTGACTGATGATTAAAGCTTGGGGGGATCTTATGGATGATTTAACCGTCTATGCCAAACCTGGGCGCGAGAGGATGAGGCTTGATATGGCGCGGTCATTGAGGAGTGTCCTAGCATGGTGTATATTTGTTTCGGGGTATTGGGGGGACAGAGGGACCGTGAGATTTTGACCTCAGGGAAGGGTAACTGATTGTTAACAGGATGAGGGATGGTATCACATTTGGAGTTTTAGCTGGACCCATACTCTATAAATCATGGCAGACAAGGAGCCAACCTAGAGCTAGATACTAAGAAATATCAATGAAAAGCTTGGTTGCTCCATATTCCAATGTTGTGCTTATCAGTTTCTCCCAGGCCCATGGTAAAGAAATGTAGAAATCTAACCATACAGTGATGTCCCCCCCGCCATTGTGGCATAGGTACCTACACAAGTGTAAACCCCAGTAGATATTGCATTCATGCTAAGGCACAATTTTATTGAGTACTTAAGTAACTACCCACCTAGGTAGGTACCTAGGTAGGTAGGTAGAGTGAAAAGGTTGTTGCCGGCTCGCATCAGTGCTTGGGTAAGCACGGGCGGTCATCCAGTAGCTCCCTTCACTGCTAGAAGGTGTTACTCAAGTAGGTACCTACTTAAGGAAGCGCTTAAAGTTTCAAGGCACATAGATGCTTCTCAGATTGCTGAATTGGATTAAGTGGATAGGTGCCTAGTTTCACAAGCCACCTCATCAACCGATCTTTTCATATTTGGGTGGGTAGATGTTTATTCTTACCGATAGTCTCTATTTTCCTTGTGCCCTGCCACATATAACCACCTCACTGGCGGCGCCCTTGACACACCACAATGGCGGTTCTTGAGGATATTCCAGGTGTTGAGGTAACTGCGGGTTGCTGGTGAAGATGCAGTTGAGCACGACGATGCTCATAAAGAGAAACGAGGTTCGGACGAACAAGATACTTGCCCGGCAGTAACAAGATACATCGAGTGTATCGACGACGCTGAGTCCGCGATCAAGATTGCTGCCGATCGGGACTATGAATGGAGCTATAAGGATCACTCTTTCGCGTTTACGGTGCAAGTAGATGGTCATACAGTTACGAGACGACGCATCTCGGGCCCGGGACAGCATGTCATAGGCCACAAACACGCCTTCTGCCCGCGATCCCAATGCTGGCAAAGATACAAGCCCGGGTTTCCTGCTGTTAGGACTAGTACGCCTAAACACGCACATATATCAAGAGATCGGGGGAGGTTGCTAATGTATGAGCAGCCAATGATCCCCGAAATAGGGATGCCCTGCGAGACCTCAACACTATCAGACACCTAGGACTCATCGAAGTTGTGGTGGAGCGGTGCATTCAGTCCCAGCCACGAGTTCCTGAGGCCTATAAGCGTTTCGCCAATCATATCGAGAAGTGTGAGCTCGACGGAAAGCTGACGAAGGGAGAAGGAATCTCCCATGGTACAGTGTAGCTCGGCCTTATGCATAACGGGCTACGAACGACTCGCTAATTTGGAATTTGGATCCAGCTTCTCGTTCGAAGGATGGGTGAAAACACCCAAACATGAGAGAATTAGGTGCCTATCTGAGGGCGGTGGCCCGATTGCTGTATTTCGTCTTCTTACCGGTCAAGGGGTGCGCCGTCATGACGAAGAGACCCTTCTGGATGATCAAAGCTAATATGTGATTAGAACAACTGGAGAAAAAGTCAATCGTTCCGCGCAATCCATCTCCCTCTCCCGCCTAGTCGTTTTCAGAACTGTCACCGGCTGAAATAGAACTTCGTAAGCCACATCGTCCGTTCTATTTCTCTTATGGAGTTGTGCTCTTGGCTTGCGATGCTCTGGAGATAACCCTACGGAATCAAACGGGAAACGGCTGCTTCCGTTTCCACGGAAACCTGACTGCTTCTATCTCCTTTTTTTCTTAATTTTTTTTTTATTGCAGCACACATGTATAGCTAACTCAGGCGTGATGTAGTCGCAAGGGAGAGGTTCGAGCAGATGCAGGTGAGTATTTGGGGGGGGAAATTGCACCAGAGTCGGGGAGGGGGGAGGGGGAGGGGAGCTAATATTCCTGGCGCAGAGAGAAGAGGGGCTGAAGAACAAGACTAAGTCACTGCTTGAGCGGAAACTCTCGAAGACAGAAGTATTCGTAGGTGGGACGTGGCCCGGCTCCGAATAGGAAATGATCTTGAGAGAATAAAACGTGCAATGGAGTTTATACCAAGATGGCAAAATTACACTACCTTGGATGATTCTCGAATGGAGGTTCTAGTGTTATCTAAGCACATTGTAACCTTGGGTCGATCGAACGAGTACCTAGTTATTGGCATTTTATTATTTTAAGCATACTACTATACAGATCTGGTGTGGCCAAAAACCAAGCTCCAATCACCGCCATTGGCAGGGGTTCTTTTCAAAGCTCTATCCATGCATGCATACACGCAAGCTTGGTCCCCAAAACTTTTGACTTTTGTTCACTCTTCTTGACCACCCGAACCACGTACTGCCTCCGACCTCCCACAACCCCCACGTCACCACCCCGAGACACTCTCTGCAATGGCCGACAAGAGAGCGGAAAAGCCGGCGCGGCAGCCATCGCCCGTCAAGAACGGCTATCTGATCCTCTACAATGCAGCCTCGGCGATCCTATGGCTGACGGTGCTGGGCCGCATCGTGGGCGTCAATGCGATCCGTGGCCCGCAGTTCGCGTACCCGACCGTCGGCGAGTTCTGTAAGTGGACACAGACGCTGGCGGGCATGGAGGTGCTGCATTCGCTGTTCGGTAAGTAGCCTCTTTTTTTCCTCAACTGACCTTATGTGTGTGTGTGTGTGTGTGTGTGTGTTGGATATGCGACCACGGGGGGAGGAGCGTGGGTTTGAGAGTGTGCGCGGTTTGGCGCTTCCTCGACAATCACGACCGTGCGGGACGAAAGTAGGCCAAGATGAAAGACGCCCTGGCCTTAGAGAACCGCCAGAGCCTACAATGAGAGAAAAAAAAAAAAAGAGAAAAGGGAAAAGAAAAACAACTAACGCAATCCGTCCCCGATCTGTCTAGGAATCGTCCGCGCGCCGCTCTTCACGACCCTGATGCAGGTCTTCAGCCGGTACGCGATCGTCTGGGGCGTGACGGGCCTGTTCCCGCAGCTGGGGGCGAGCCCGGCGTACGGCAGCATGCTGCTGGCCTGGTCCGTCACCGAGGTCATCCGGTACTCGTACTTCGCCCTCACCCTCTCGGGCTGGCAGCCCGCGGCCCTGCACTGGCTCCGCTACCACGCCTTCTTCGTCCTCTACCCGCTCGGCATCTCCAGCGAGGCCTGGCTCATCTGGCGCGCCGTCGAGCCCGCCAGGCACGCCGGCCTCGAGCTCTACGGCACCGCCCTCTTCGCCTACGTCGCCTTCGTCTACCCCCCTTGTGAGCACTCTTCTCCTTCTTCTCCTTCTCCTCCTTCCTCCCCCCCTTCTCCTCCTTCTTCTTTGGGGGTTATTCAAAGCTAACAATTATACTCAAATCACAGCTGCCTACATTCTCTATACCCATATGATGGCCCAGCGACGCAAGGTTCTAAAGGCAGCCAACACAAAAGCCAACCAATAAACGCACATGCTGTGGATTACGATAATGCGAGAACGGTCGAATGCGGTCATGATAACGGGAATATATGCTATATTGTGTAGATATAACGTTTGTGCAGAATTGGATGTAATATCTGAGTTCAAAAAGAATAGGTTCTTCAAAGATATAAGCGGTAATAGGGAGGGAAACGGAGTGGCCCTGGACAGAGACATATGTATGTACAAAGAATTAAATTAATGGGTATCGCCATTTCACTCGAGATTCCCCTGAGTGCTGGCCTCGTACCATTTGTTCTTCGACCAAGACACAATTAGGTCCTTCGCATCTTCGGTTAATTGTTCATATCCCGGGTTATCTTTCGCCTCGAACATAGCTAGCGAATTGTGTTAGCAAATCTTCTACACACTAGAAACAGGCATTACACGAACTCATATGAGCGCCCGTCTCGTCAGCGGCCGCATCATTGATAGCCTCCCTCCAAACACCCGCGGCTAGTTTCGATGGTAGGTTGCAGAACGTCCTCTGGTTACCCAAGACCGTCCCGACCATACTGACCTGCTTCGGCGCGGCCGCTTTCCCGAGTCTCGTGTATAGGTTCGCGAATCCGATATCGAGCTCCTTATTTAGCCGTGCTACGGTGCGGACTCGGTTCTTAAGCTCCTCGCCGCGCGCCAGGCAACCGACGAACTCTAGATGCGATGATACCCAGGACCACCCCGTAGTGATATGTTCGCGGTTCATGTACGCGGCCGCACCACCGGCCGCGACGGCACCGGCCGCGCCGGCAAACATGGCTATCTTCCCCCAGTTACCCCATCCGCCGCCCTTGGGCGCATTTGGCTTCTCGGCTTCGGGGGCCGGAAGAGCGGCTACGGGTCGCTTGTTTTCAGCCGGTGGATGATCCTTACTACCTGAGCCCCAGAATGCTGTCGATAGCCCGCTCAGCTGTGTCAATGCCGCCGCGGCATTATTGTAATGGCTCTCGGCGCCATGAGCCACGACGCCGGGGGCGATGCCTAGGAACGGGGTATCGAAGGTGAGGATCCCTTGAACGTAGGGAAACATCAAGCTATTCAGGCCATCGACAGGGGACTCCTGCTCGGCCCGATCGCCGGCCCCCTCGCCGCTCTCGCCGTGTGGAATAGGTTTATCGTTTGCGAGGGCGATGACTGTGTCGGCGGCCACGATGCCCCCCATAGAATGGCCGATCAGGATGGTGTGCACGGAGGGGTCTACCGTCGGAGAAGGCGTGCCGTTGGCGACTTCGATGTCGATGACGCGTTCGAGGAGCCAGTCCCGGAATCGCGATACGCACTCGCCAAGGTCGCCTCGTGTCTCGTACTTGGGATACGTGATGGCCTGCACGTCGACCTTGGGGAGTGCCGCGCTGAGCAGGGCCGCGAGGTGCTGGGCAAACTCTGACTTGGCCCCGAAGGTGTCCTCACCCCCCTATGCCGTCGACAAACTCGGGTGTTAGCCTGAGGTAAACGTTCTGGGGTAGCTGAACGGGGAATTGTTGCGCGTTACGTGTTACGCATCCCGAGCACGTAAGTTGCGCAGAGAAACCGTGGCAAAAGGACGACGATGGCAATAGAGATCATGTCGGTCAGTCATACCTTGAAGCCATGGATGAAGCATAGGAGCAATGTCTTCTTCATCTTGCCCCATCGAAAGACCCGAGGGCCGGAATAACGGAAAAAAGAGATCCGCAGGAATACCCAACGAATGAAAACGATTAGGGAAGAGCTGAACACCTTTGGAGGAGCTACTGGTAAGGCTGAAACAATGCACTTGTAAATCACAAACCCCACCATCTAAGCTCGATGGATCCTCTCAGTTGTTGGTTGTTGTTGGACCATCCATGCAGATACCCCTCCTGAATGACGTCTGTAACTAGATAGGCACAGCTGATCAACAAGCGTCCAGCAAACCCCCTAAAACCACTGTGTAGTGGATGGATTAGGGGCTCCGCGGGCTAATAGTTAAGGGTACCTAGGTAGCTACTTACCTAGGTAGGTACCATTTAGGCTCTGATGTTACCTTGGTACTCTGATACTTTCTTACATACCTAGGTACGTCTATACATTAGATAAGCAACATCCCAGTAAAACATACAGTAGGTAGGTAGAATCAGAAGTTTCCTCATAATCTGTCAAAAAACTATAGCAATCAGAACCCAGAGAATTTAACTTATCGTAATCCCGAAATTCCGATAGTTCGCACCCCCCTTCCCCTCCCCCTTCCCTTGACACCAGGCCTGCGTATTTAGTAAGTGGCTGCCAATCTCTGGGTTAGATAGTCCCCGCTGTTAATTCCTGGATATTTCCTATCTTTTTCGGCCTCGTAGGTGCCGGGAATGGCTTCGATATGGCTCCTGAAGTCAGGGTTGCAGAAGTATCTGTCGTTTCTGGTCAGCTCTGCTCAATAACCAAACTACCAGGTAGATTGCGGGGCGACTACGTACGCGATGCTATAACGAGCGGGATAGGCGTTGCCGTCCCCCGAAGGCGGCTCGACGACCCGGTGGATCGTGCTCTTGATGTTGTCGTTGCTCCATCTGGCAAGCAGGTCGCCCGCGTTGACAACACAGGTGCCCTCGATGGGCGTGGCGTTAACAAATGCGCCGGTTGGGCCTTGCACCTGCAAGCCGCCTCTGGAGTCCTGGAAGAGCAAGGTAATGGAGCCATAGTCGCTATGCGCGCCGGCGCGCACTTGGCCCGGGTTGATGGTGAAGACGTCCTTCTTGACCTCGGGGTAGTGGAGGAGGCGCAGTGTGTTGTCGCCGACTTCTGTGAAGCCGTCAAACCAACGCTCATCGATTCCCAGCCCGACGGCGATGGCCCGCATGACTTCCGTATGCAGGAGCTTGCATTTGCCGTGGAACTCGACCATGGTCTTTCTGAACCCTACAAGCTCCCCTTCCTCCACCGGCCAGTGATTAGGATGCCCTGGTTCGTCCTCTCGGCCAATCTCTAGACTCTCCTTCAGATCCGGAACAGCATCCCGAAGCTTCTTGACATCCTCTGGGTCGGTCAACGTCGTAGTCTTCTCGCGCCCAGGTGCCGAGTAGCCGCGGTTTGCCTCGGGGGTTGTCCAGCAGTGGGACATCTTGGTCTCGATGGGTAGCCGGAAATACTTGGCCGAAGTCTCGAACACATGCTTGCGGTACTCCGGAGAAATGGGGAGCCCCTTCAGGTATACGAACCCTGCTGTTTGGAAACCATGAAGGATCGCCTGCGCTGTCTCCTTTCGCTGTTCCGGTGTCCCATCCAAGAACAAGGAAAAATCAATGAGCTAGTAGGAGAGGTGTTAGGTGTTCGTACTATGGCGATGTCTGAGGGCCCGATCAAAGGGGTTCTCCCTGACTTACGGGAATAATAAGCCCTTCGCTTCTCACTGCTGCTGATTCCATCTCTTCTCATCGACAAGCGCGCGCTGTATCTACATAAAATACAGTCTCTCTAGACGCTACAACCTGGTTCTAATTTGTTCCGATAAGGGGTTTGTCCCAGAGGCGTATAAGCGAGGTGAAACTCGGTGGACGTGCTAATGCAGTCGATAGAAGTAATTGGCTATTAATTACCCAGCTCGCCACTGAGGGCTCGAGTAGTACAATAATGGTACAGGTTGAGCTCTTCTGGAGCCTACCTCTCCCGGGAATGAGTGAGTGCGATAACTTTGCGAGAGGGTTACACGACGGAGATGAAGACTGTTGAATGCGCTTTATACGGCTAGAATAGGCATGCAATAATTATGTACCCCACAGACGAGATAAGTGACTCTATCTACTAACGTCGGGTCTAGCAGGTAGACGGAGGGGAAGGGAAGGTAAGGTGGGGTTAAAACCTATCAGGGAGTGTTAGGTACCTACTGTGTTCTATCTAACTCTCTCGGTTGTTGGCTGAGGGTTAGATAGAGGCAACAGGACCTGGCTAACCTGGTTGCTAACCAGCTTTGCACTGGCAGAAGAACGGCAGAAGAGCGAGGATCTCCCCCCCGTGTTTTTTTACCCTTGAGGAATCTGCTCGCTTGGGCGAAGTGGTTTAGTATCCTTGTCAACGCTCCCACCACATCTATCTAACCTAGGTGGTTATGTCTTACTAGGTGTTAGTTGCCTATCTAAACATCTGCCACGGCTGTCCTCACTCACATACATTGAATTCCCATTGAAGCGAAGCATCTTGCGTAGGTCCTCCAACCCCGCCTAACGATGAGCTCCACAAGTCCGAAGGTCGTGGACATCCACACCCACATGTATCCCCCGGCCTACGTCGAGCTTCTCGAGTCAAGGAAGACCATACCCCTGATCCGCCGGTTCCCGGGCGTTAAGGACCCCCGGTATGTCATCCTACCGGCCGAGGCCGAGGCGCTGGACAAGATCACATCCGGGTCCGACACGGCCCCAACAAACCTCCCCGGCCGGCCCATAACGACTCACTTCTCGTCGCTGGCCCAGAAGCTCCACTTCATGGATACGCATGGGATCGACATCTCCGTCATCTCGCTCGCGAACCCGTGGCTGGACTTCGTGGCATCCGAGAGCGCGGGAGAGACGGCCAAGTCCATCAACACCGCGTTCAGCGAGATGTGCGCCAGCGCCCCGGGCCGGCTGTTCTTCTTCGCCACGCTGCCCCTGACGGCGCCGCCCGAGACCCTCGTGGCGGCCATCGGCCACATCAAGGGGCTGAAGTACTGCCGCGGCGTGATCCTGGGGACGTCGGGCCTCGGCAAGGGGCTCGACGACGCGTCGCTGGTGCCCGTGTACCGGGCGCTGGCGGCGAACCGGCTGACCATCTTCCTGCACCCGCACTACGGGCTCCCGAGCGAGGTCTGGGGCCCCCGCGCGACCGAGGAGTACGGGCACGTGCTCCCGCTGGCCCTGGGCTTCCCGATGGAGACCACCATCGCCGTGGCCCGCATGTTCCTGGCCGGCGTGTTCGACGCCGTGCCCGAGCTGCGCATGCTGCTCGCGCACAGCGGCGGCACGCTGCCCTTCCTCGCCGGCCGCATCGAGAGCTGCGTCGCCCACGACGGCCACCTCGTGCGCGAGGGTAGGGTCGGCCCCGGCCGCCGCACCATCTGGCAGGTCCTCAAGGAGCAGGTCTACCTCGACGCCGTCATCTACTCCGAGGTCGGGCTCAAGACCGCCATCGACGCCAGCGGCGTCGACCGGCTCATGTTCGGCACCGACCACCCCTTCTTCCCGCCCCTGAACAGCGACGAGCAGGGCGAGTGGGAGAGCATGACGTGGAATAAACAGGCCATCAGCAAGGCCCTGGGCGCCGATAGCGAGGGCGCGAGGGCCGTCATGGGCGGGAATGCCGTCGAGGTGTTGAGATTGTACGAAGAAGAACAACAAGCCGGCGATGAAGCGTGAGTAAATCTCGGGAGGGTTCTAAATTGAAATGAGGCAGATTGTAGCTTGGATATAGGGACATGACCACTTCTCGGCCTCTGTTACGGGGCACCGCTTATAGATGCGATACCGTGCTAATGGTGTAAGGTATTCTACGCTCTCTACCATGCGGTATACCTAGCAGTTAGGAGGATAAATTAGGGGGGTAAAACCCCTATACTTGTTACCTATACCTATTGATAAGCATATCGCCAAGCTCTATTACTTCGCGCCCTAGCGGCCTAGCTGCACATTCGGGTGTAAAAGACACGAATGTGGGCCTCAGTAAGGTGATACCAGAACTGATATTCAAGAACATTATCCGCGTTTGGCAGGTGGATGACAAGATAATGTGCCGTGGGCGAGCATTTCTTACATACATGTATGAGATGTATTTGAACCAATCGAACACCTGGGCCGTCCCAAAAGGGCAAGCCCTACAAACCATGTACGAGCCGGATAAGCAGGGTCCGGGATACAATAATATGATATGAAAACGAGACAAGTCCTATTTTTGTTTTGTAAGAATGCTTATGCACCCGTGCTTGGTAAAGGAGATGCCGTTACCGATACCGTACCGAGCAATGATTAGGTATCCCGCTGATTCCGTTATACCCGGAACCCCGCCCCCGCTGCCATGGTAGCCCCCACTTTGAGTACTTAGGTACTATCTAAAGGTCAAGCCACTCTAACTATACCTAGGTATGGAGTACCCAGGCGCTAGGCAGCATACCAGCCACAATATGGCAGTAGACCCACCTACCCTTATGCCCAAAATTTTAGAGCACTTAAGACCCTTTCTCCTCCTCTTTGTTCCTCCTTCTCTTTCCCTTTTTTTCAAGGCACTATTCCTTATCATCAAGACATTTTTTTCTCCTTTGTTTTTCGTTTTGAAAAATCTTCGGAAACCTTACTCTGTATTGTCCTGATCATTTACATGTGCCGAGAAGGAATGTTAAAAACGCAGTCTTTTTTCGCTAGCAGTACCTGCAGAATTTACCACTGGGTCGCTGTTAGATAGATACTGCTGACAAGATAAAAAAAAAACAACTTGAGTGATTTCGCCCTACTGCTTTATATATACGCCATAGGACCCATAGATGGATTACGGATATATTCTGGTTCTATGGGTTGCTGCTTACTGAAATTGTCCTTCTACTGCATTTCTATCGTCATCGGATATATACGTTGCGCGATTTCGTGATTAAGAAGATACTGTTAGCTGGTGCCCCGAATACGTAGCAGCATATTATCAATGGAGCGATCATTGTGCTGAGGCTGTCAATCTGCAATACCTCTCTCTATAAATTCGAAGGGCACAAATTATCGGCTTTGCTTAGTATGCAAGCCCAGAGGGTTCAAGTTGTGTTAATTCTATTACTGTCATAGTATAAAATAGCTGGGATTTGGCCATGGTCAGAACCACTTAATTATGACGCTGGTTAAGTGGTATTGGGGTGGCATCATTGTAGCATCCCCCACCGGCCGAATTATCTGCATAAGGAGACAAAGCGATCCTGGGTTCGTCGCAGACATGTCAGCCTGACAAGTCATTGGCAACCTTTGGTTAATAACCTCGTCCATCGCTTCGATGAGAATGACAACCCTTGGAAAGCGGCTGTCGATAAGGCTCTGATGAAACGTTTGCACAGCCGGGTCGTCTGCCTTGGCTTCCGCCTGTATTCCAAGGCTTCAGAGACAAAGGTTTGGGACCTGCATTCTTTCTGTTTCTGCAAAATTCGGGTGTCACGTCTTGGCGCCTCCACCTCCGGGGGGATCTTCGTCACTATCGAGAGAGCCGGTGCTACTCTTGCTTGTCTCGGCGCGTAGCGCAGCCCCCTCATTCAATTCCATTTTGTGAAGCTTCTCTTTCTTCAGCAGGTCGGCACCCAAGCTCACCTCGAACTCTTCCTCTTCCTCCGACTCAGACTCGTCACCCAGCTTCTTCTCCACAGACATGATAATCTTCGTGCGACTTTTGGGTGGCTGATGGTTGGGTCTTCTCAGTAGGTTCGCAGGGTCGAGGGGTTTGATTGTGGGATCGTAGGCCGCGGGAAGCCCAACGGCCACGGCCACGCGATGCGCCTCCTCGTCGGGCGTGAGGGTAGGTTCAAGTTCGTATGCGCTGCTATTCTCGCTATCGGCTTCATGCTTCTGATTACCTAGTATGTGGATGTAGCTCTGCCGGGACGGATCCCCGGCGCGTTTCGCCTTCTTCTTCTCGCGCATCTCAGTAGGTCGCACCACAACGACCGGGACCGGCGAATACTGAAGACAATATTTCGAGAACGAGCTGCGGTTTACTAGGAAACCATGAACACCATCCATACTCCGTCCTTTTGTCCCGACAATTAGCATCGACGGTTGGTATATCTTGATCTAGTAGGTAGAGACGGTCAGAAAGCCGGGCTGATTAACGCCCATTCGAATTTGTGATCGCTCCGACAGACTACTTACGAGGTGTTGAAACGTGTTATGCAACTTCCCAACAGCATATTCCAAAATTAGGCTAATCGCACGATTTTGGGTGTTCTTGGTCTGAATCTTTTCCATCAGAGTCTTGGCATGGTCTTGATAGGTGTTGTCGGTTAGGCGGACTTGCGTTTCAATAACCCGGACGCATACGATCTCGTCGCCGTCATCGACCAGCTCGTCCAAGAGCCACTGCAGGGCATGGTCCGAATACGAATTGTCGTCAACGCCGACCATGAAGGTGCGGTGGCGACGTTTGAATTGGAAGCCCGCATGCCTGACATTGAGTGTGAAAGATGTCAGATTGTAAGGGGTTGGATCGCCGAGGGGGGATGTTGTCGAAAGCCACATGCGATTCGAACCTTTGCGAGGGAGGGGGTTGAGTTAGCGTTTCAGTTGCCATTGAGTGTATAGCACGGACATATAAGACATGCAGGATATGCGCTGGAAAGAGAGGGATATGGCATAGGCAGGTGAGACGATAGGGTGAAGAAACGTTGGTGACGAATCGAGGCTCATGTAATCTGTCATGGCAGTGCTTGGCTCCCTAAGAGGGCAACAAGTAACACTAGAAACTGACCGGGGGGGTTGGTCGGTTGGGGGGAGGAGAGAAGAGGGGAGTGGGGGAACATGTCACAAGCGGGGCATCGTGGAGCGACTGGCGAATCGTGCCGGATGATGCTGGACGGACTCAGCCCATTACATAGACGTCATGCGACTTGGCCTTGGCGATAACCGACAGATCTTGACGACTCTCTTGCTATCGGCCGGGGCCCGAGAGGGGAGATGGACGCGCCTGGAGGCCTCCGGCTAGGGAAACCATCTGCGTGAGAAGGTATTATGCTTTCCCAAGCGAATGGCAGGGCTAGTGTTGTTCTAAGGTTGGATGCCGCTAACGCTGCCGCCGAGCCGAGGCGCATTTGGGTTTAGGTACGTATTATCCTTCAAGGGAAGCCCATGCCCAGAGGCTAATTCCCGGCCCGTCGAGAGGATTATAGAACAAGGACGACGACCGAAAGACGATCCAGGTGCGACTCGATCGTGCGCATCCAAACGACTTCAAAGAGTTGCGGAAACGCCCGAATGGAGCCAGTGGAAGATGGATAGACGGAGAGGAAGTGCAGTTAGGAGGGACAGCGAGGGAGAATGGCGGGGAATAATGGCAAGAGTAGTTGGGATGAAGAGGAGCGGTCGACTTACTTGCGATAAGGCGGCGAGGCCTCTCTGATCCGGCGGCTGCTGTGCGGTTTCTTTAAACCTTGGGGAAGCGATGGGTTCTGAGGTGCCCGGAACGTGACATTGCCAAGAGAGCCCTTCCTCGAATTAGGTGCACTACTACCCGAACTGGAGGCGGTCTCACCAGGCGTTGTTGCGCTCGCATCCCCGGTGTTATCCATATCTCTTCCCCGGCTGCTGAGATCGAAGCTCACAGGGTTCTTAGCATGGGCGCGGGGCGTGCGGAGGCTTCGTTCTGCGTCGTCGTCGGTCGTGGGTGCCCGTCTCTTAGCTAGGCTGAAGTAATCGCCCTTAGTGATCGGCTGCGACGTGGGCGAGGCATCGCTCTCGGGGCTTACGACTGGTTTCAACTCGTCGCCCGACATAGTGGTTATTGATAAGGGCCTTGGTTGGGATTGGCAAGGCAGCGAATATGGGAAAGTATGTCTCAACCTGACTCACGTTGCCTCAAGTCGAGGGCGGAGGAGGCAAACCCGAATCGAACAGCATTGGAGGTGGGAGGGTTGGTGGGAGGGTTGACGGGAAATAATGGCAAACCTTGCAGTCTGGCTCGATGAAAGGATAAAGCGTGCCCAGTGTCGAATTGTCCCCAACACGACGTTCTTGTTGTGGTACGATCACATGAAAGCTAAAAGGGATGAAACCAGCACGGGCCGGAGATTTGCTCCTTAGAGGGAAGGAAGTGTTGTGTCGGAGGGTCGAAGGAGCTTTCCAAAGTTGTCTACACAACACCGTGGTTGTCTATAGTTGCCCTTAATAGGTCGATGGCAAGTTTAGGTTCGGGAGTATTGGGAAGTAGATACCTAGGTTCCCCAGGGTCAGATGCTAGACAGGCAGGTACGTAGGTAGGCCATATATAGATACTACATAGTAAGTCGCTACCCTGGGTATGCGCACGCTAACAATGAAAATGAGAAGGCGAGCGCCGGTGCGATCAAGCAACAATGAGACGTGGGGCTAGATAGGCATGGACCTACTTGGTGCTCTAAAAACGGGTATCCTCTACGCAGTTTAGTTTCAAAAATCGACTCGGCTTAGTCGTAGAGATTACAGACTCGGCCTCCCGTGCAACGAGTTATGGGCAAACAGGGAACGACCAAGGATGTTGTCGTCGCAAGTGTGGCCTCGTCAATGTCGATGTTGTTGTTATGGTGGTGGTGGTGGTGGTAGTGGTGGTAGTGGTAGTGTTGGTGGTAGTAGTAGTAGTAGTTGTAGTAGTAGTAGTAATAGTGGTGGTAGGCAGCCGTAGTAATCGCAGTGGTGGTATTAGTGGTCGTAGTCGTGGTCGTTATAGTTGTTGTATGTTCCCAGAGTTCCTAAACCGCCGTCTAATTGCGCTGGCACCGCACAAACAATGCGGGTATCCGAAAAGAGGGAGACAACAAGTGACGAGGGACTAGTTAAGCGCGGGAAAGGTGTGATAAAGGGTGTAGTTGGGGGCACTATGTATAAGTGTGCAACTCGGGTCTGAGTCAACCACACGGCTGGAACCAGTTATTCGTGGCCTCGACAAGGCCTAGATAAGTGGTGTAACTCGAGTCTTGCCGCTGGGAGACTCGATACGGGCACAGAGAAGAAGAGGACGACGAGGCGCAGCCGGTGCTAATAAGCAAAAGCGGGTTGAGCAATCCTACACGGTCCCCGCCGCTGTCTATCTATAACTTGACGGAGTCGGGTCGGCACCTTGCTGGGAAGAGAGGATTCCGTTGGGAGGGCTTGGTCGACGCAATAACAAAAGGGAGCAATGACGGGGGCTCGGCAGGGAGAGGTGGGCTGAGGAGCACGGCAAGAGGACGGGCTTTACATCTTGGACGGTAGATCATAAACAGGCTTGCACAGGAGGAGGTAGGGAACCCTTGAATATGCCATGACTGCGATAACTAGCTGAAAGGGACGAGAGAGAGCCAAGAGGGCTAGGGTGAAGGGATGGAGGCATGATGGTTGGCCGACTTGGTACAAACGTTGGTTACAAAACTTATAAAATCCTCTCTCCTCCACATACGAGTTCCCGTCGTCGATCACGGCCTTGGAGTGGTTTATTTGGGACAGAGTACATCGGCTAAAGGCTTGGGTGCTGCGCCGGAGTTGACATAAGCTACGCGGTATTGAACAGGTACACGCATCCATCTGTCCTACCCCAAAGCCGGCGCCCCAAGCCGCTGCTCTGATCGCGAGCATCAGGGATGATCGAGGTACCCTTGGCGGGCCGTGTACCTCGCAGAGACATGTACTTACCTGATGCAGCTAAGTGCCCGAAGAACGGAGGACCTGTGATTCGCCCCCCGTTACCTAAGGCTACCTGCCTGGAGGTACCTCGACCTCTGCTTGACTTTTTAAGCATTTCGTCGAGAGGCTTGTCTTCTCTGACTGCTCCACCCAATTTCCAACCCATACCTCTTTGTCGCGCTGTCTGACAAAGAATGGCCTGTCTGGAACCTGCGGCATCTGTCACCAGCAGAGCAGCCAATTCCATGGCTAACCACAGTGCAGCTTTCTGCTCGCTTCCTTGCCTGCCTGTTTGACGTTCGGCCTTATCGGACGACGGATCGCGGCTTCGAGATCTCGCCTGATATTGTCGTCGGCAGCAGCACGTCGTCTCGTCTCGCAGGACAGACAGGCGATGGCCAACATGATCGGACGATGCCCTTTATTAACCCCATTAAATGAATCCTCGGCGATGGGTATCGAAAAATTTCGCTGTCGCCGCCGCCCGACTAGCCCCCTTCGTGTGTAATTTGAAGGGCCATTTCCAAATTCGTCGTCCCCGCCCCCTAACTGCAGCACCGTCCGTAGTGTAGTGTTAGGCCTGGTGTAGTGTAGGTGTAGTGAGGTGGTGGGTGTGCGTGTGTAAGTCGGGCACGAAAAAGAACCTCGAAGAATCGCTCTGACGGATACTCTGACGGATACACTAAGAGAGAGCCGCAAGCAGCACAAATTGCTTAGCACGTCGTCTCCGGCTCCCCTCGCACAACCGTGCGCATGTCACCTTCTGTAATCAACGGCCCGCTGCATCGAGTCGGTAGCCAGGACCCCAACGAGCCTGTACATGCCTCTCTTCCAGGACGCTGGGACCCAGGACGCTGGGAGCCATGCCGATGAGGAGGAATCCGGAACGGGCGAGAGGGCGAGTTGGGACGCTCCCCAACCTCGAGAGGAGACGAGCTCTCTCCGTCCGCTGACACAACGGCAGACACACTTACCAATAACCCCCTAGTGAGATTCTATTACCAACAAAAAAGAAAACGCCTTGGCAACGGGCGCGCCAGCACCCTTCATCGTACCTTGATGCCGATTGCGCCGTCCACCAGCTGACACCTCACAGTCGTTCCAGCTTCGATTTTGACTCTCCCAAGAGGTCCCAAGACCCGGGGAAGACGCAGCAGTGATACATGCCATCCTTGGCGCCCTTGGCACACATCTCAGCACGTTTGGCCAAGAGGAGCACGAGACAACGAGAGGGATCTGCCTTTAGGTAATCCGTTAGGTATGTATGCCGTTCGATGTGTGCTGGGCAGGGTACCGCGATGGCGATAGTACTGTATAGCGCTGGTTTGCATTGGAGTAGGGGACGGGCCAATGCAACGGAGCAATGTAACAGACTATCCTTACTCGCCCACTTAGACTAGCTGCTCGCGTGTCCTCGAGTCAGGACTTCGTACATGCTATGTACATACATAGATCGTATGGCAGAGGCTAGTCATATCCGGATATCGGCGCGCCGGTGAGCTTGGCCACCAAATATTTGTACTCATAATTGCATGACCTCAAGCCGCGCGACCCTAGCGACCGACGGGCAGGGTAACGGAGAATGGCGGGTGGTGCCGTCAAAGCCGTTTCGTGCCCTCCCCCCGCCGGTCCATCCAGTCGTTCTAGGCAGCCTGGAGCTTGGAGCTGTACCCCCCAGATAAGCTAGATCCGCAGGCCTAGAGCACTCCCAATCGGCACTTTTACTGCCTCCTCCCCCATCCCCCCAGGGAACAACTCCCTGGACGCAGTATCATCGTTGGCTTCCCGTTGCGATCCAGGCTGCAGGGTCGGCACTCCTCTCCTGGCCAGAAGTCGTCATCACGGAGCACCTCCAGTCCCGATCCTGACCGCCTCCAAATACGGGTTATTAACAAGGGCAGTGATGATAGTGCGTCTCTAGATGCGCGATGCCAGCCCCCCCGAGCAGGTTTGCACCAAACAAATCGTCGAAACGCGGCACGCGCGTTAATGCCTACTTATTGACTGATAAGGCAGAAAAAACCGTGCCCTATCGGCTGGCTGCACAACCAACCTTGCACACATTATGTGCAGGCGTCGCAGCATCTTGGCTTGCGTCTGTCTCGCTGCAGCCTCACCGAGCGTGAGTAGCAGCAGTACAACACCCATGGTGTCATCATGCAATTAGAGAACGATGGACTAACAAACACACACATACATACATACATACATGAGGAAAAAAAAAAAAAAAAAGGAACCATCATACCCCGAAAGACTCCCCTACCTATGTAGCCAGCTGTACCCCATCTCGCGCCCACGCTCATCCCACATTCCTCTCCATCTCTCCTTCCACTCACTCGCCTCCAACTGAAAACATGTGACTTTACATTGATGTCGTTGGCCCATCTCCACCGTTCCGTCTACCACGCAAACTGCCGGCTTCCCTGCGGGCTCCCGCACATCTATTTTCGTCACCAGCATTACGGGATTAGTCTACTACTACCCATGATTTACCATGTGTCGGTATGTGAATCAATGTATCAGATACTTGTCCACGTGCGCTCATTAATCGTTTCTCCTTGAGACACCCCGTTGACCGCTCCTTACCATAGAACGACGCAAGGGGGTCGGTTCTCGAAGAAAGTCCCGTGAGCCCGTACGGCATGGGCCTCTAGTAATCAATAGTTGGCGTTTTCGCTGATTGCACTAGTGGTGTTTGCCAACTTATATCTGCCATCGCACTACTTCCTCCCTTCCTGTAGTCGTAACCTACTAAGGACGTGGCTCGTATAAGCGATGCGGTGAAACATCAACCTTTTCACGGCGCAGATAAGCAAGTCCTAGAGGAGCCCGTTGACACGTAGTATGCTTTCGGAGTTTAACGGGACATACGTTGCCCCTTATTTTGCACTATCGAATACTACCGTATCTACCGACAAATGCAATGGTTCGGCTGGTCATCGCCCGGCTGTAGATTCTCCGCGTGAGCGGTCATCGGAAGTCAAGCATGCATTTAAAGCATCTCGCCAAATTATCTATTGGTAGCGAACCTGATGACCAAACCCGCATGTGGCGTGGGTAGCCCTCGACCACGTATAAAATTCCACCAATTTTCCATCGCGTTCTTCTCGGCCAACCAACCATTTAGCCAGCCAGCCGGTTCGCCTTTCCACGTAGCCTAAGCCCGTTGGTGTGAGAGGGACCTCGTAACGTAACCCATGACGCCTGTACAATGCAAATCGACGAGGAACCCGTTGCGCGTTAAATCATACCCCGACGTACAATGACCCCATCTACCCCTCCCTTGTTGCCATATCTGCCGGCCGGAGACGAGAATCAATTTCTTCCGTGGGCAAGTCTCAGTTATATGTCCGAGATAAGTTGCGCAGGTACCAATCGACCAGTTTACGTCCCACCTTGGCCTCCGAAATATGAATTAAGTCCTACGGGTCCTCGGTTAGCACGATGTCACTCTAAAAAGCTTGTCGCCCGCACAAAAAAGCTTGTCGGGCCTGACCAAGCTTGCGCGGAACATGGGGGTTCTACTTACTCCTTGCAGGGCATAGTCCAAGTCACTAACATTTACCCATTCACCATCCAGCAACCCCTGATCAGCCCAGCGGAGCTGCTTAGTCCTTTGCTTGTTAACCAAAAGCAACGATCGCAGCTCCTCCGGTTGTACCTCTAGAAAACCAGCGAGCTTCTTAAGATCCATGGTTGTGTAGAGACGGAGATAGGACTTGACTGTGGGGCTCCACATATTGGTCTTGACCTCATCCATGAAAACGGAGAGGTGGTGTTCGATCGGGTCCACATTAGCCTCCGGGTTATCGAAATCCGGAGGAACCGGCGAGATGAACTTGGGGCAGGCAGCTCGGAAGAGCTCCTCAAAGATGGGGAGAGATTCAGGGCCACCACGCTGCAGCTTAAGCAGCTGGTCGCCGTACTTCTCTCTTAGAGCCGTATGGATTGTGTCATCCAAGCGGGTGGGGTGGAATGCTACGCAGATGGCGATGAGGGCATACATCTGATCGTTCTTCTTCGTGATCGAGTCGTATTGGGCATTCTTCTGGAAATTTTTGGTCCGTGATACGTAGACAAGAATGTGGCTGAACATGCGGATGGCATCGACGTAGCGGTGCATCATCATGTAGGAAAATCCTACGTAATAGTAGGTAGTGAAGTGAGCGGCCATGACGCGGGCGAACATGGCCTTCTTGTTAAGCTCGATATCGTCGAGAGTCTTGAGCGCAAGGCTGAAGTCGCCCAGCAGACAGTGAACGCGCAGGAGACCAATGATGGAAAAGTAGCCAAGCATTCGGTAGAGAGTCTTGGAGCCATACTCACCAGCAACAGCGGCGGGCTCCTCGTTCCGTTTCATGGCAGCCAACTGTTCAGAAATCTGTGACCGCTGGATCAGGGAGTACAGGACGTTGAGTACACTGTAACAGCCCCAGGTGTTTGGGTTCTCGCGCAAGATCTGCCTCTCCTCCTCATTATCTCGGGCTTGGCGCGCAATCCGGAGCCGGTATGAAGAGAAGGAATTAAACTGGTAGATGAACTCGTCTATCACGTCCCACGCCCAATAGTGCTATGAATCATTCGCGTCAGCAAGCATGCATGCATCACCGCCTCGGACGGGTAGAGATAGGAGGTGGGAAACTCACTGAGGGAGGCTCTAGATCGACAGGACCCTCCGAGTTCAAGATGAAGTGGAAGAGGTTACAGTAGGAATCGTAGCTCTGAAACTTGACTTCCAAGGGGGCGGAGAAGTCGAGGGGTTGAGCGGCAGCGGCCAATCTGGACTGGATATCGTCGGTCTGCTGGGCCATGGTCAGGGAGCTGACACGCTCCAGGTCCTCCATGCCATCTTCGTACTGGACCTGTTCCTTGTAGTCGGCGACAAGGGCTTCCTCCTCGACATCGCTGTCGTCGCCGATGGCGCGCACGGGCGCCGCACCGTTTCGGAGGCCGCTCATCGTGGAGAGATGACTTGAGGGTGAGGCGGTGGTCACGGTGATGGTGGAGAGTGGAATGGTTCCGAACCTCTAAGGGGGGGGGAAGGGGTTCTCGGATTCTCTCTTGGGCACTCTCTTCTTCGGTATCGCACTGGGTTCGGCACGGCGGGGCTGGTCGATAATTTTTCTGATGGTTGGAGTACGAAAAAGCGGCACAATCGGGAACCGGAGTTTTAGCGAATTATTAGGGTTGGCACCGTTTCAAGAAAGTTTACCTCGTACCTGCTCCATCCATTGCCCCTCCGCTTAGCCTCGACTTATCGACTATCTTATCGATTATCAATAGTTATGGGTCCATGAGCGGCGAGGTGGGGTGGAGGGGTAATTAATTACCTAGGTAGGTACCTCCCTCCTACTTACTTAAATATGTCCCTAGTGCTTTGGTATTGCCCCGGGCAAACCCTATATGTACTGGGCAGGCTAGGTAGACTAGGTGGCCTAAGTGCCCAGGTGATTAGGTATTACCTCTTTTTCTGCCCCGCCAATGATTTTGTAGGGAATGCATGCCCGGGCCATATACATATATCAACCTAGAAGGCCGTAAAAGACTCATGAGGGCGGATTATTCGGTCTAATGAATGCGTTATATCACTATTGACCCAGCCAGCGTGTATATCACAGTCATACGGCACCGGCTTACTTGAGGGGCCAAAAATCCCATGACACAGGGTCTGAAAAAGATGCTAGATCCGGCCGTCTAAGCCACGCATGAATCATCCAGCATCACGTACCTATACCTCCTACCTATACCTCCTACCTATACCTCCTACCTATACCTCCTACCTATACCTCCTACCTATACCTCCTACCTATACCTCCCACATATACCTCTTAGTGTATTAGTCACTCACTCGCTCGCTCACTCACTCGCTCACTCACTCACTCACTCGCCAGCCAGGGCTATCCCCATTCATATAGATACCCATCCCAGGATACCCCCATCCAGGATACCCATCCAGATATCTATCCAGATATCCATCCAGATACCCGTCCCACCATACCAGAGTGACCGGCCCCTGGGCTAAGTCTGGGTTGTCTGACAGAATGCCTATTGTCACGCCGGACAAGTTGGCCAGCCTGCAGCAGCATGCAGATGATGTGCGAAATGTAGACATCCCCTCCTCCCCCCTTTTTTGTTAAGCCATGTGCAACCGACTTACACTGCCTCAGATTTGCATCTTAGCCCACGTCGATCATGGGAAAACCTCACTTACAGACGCTTTACTTGCCACGAACGGCATCATCTCGCCCAAGCTCGCCGGCAAGATCCGTTATCTCGACTCCAGGCCCGATGAGCAAGTCCGGGGCATTACCATGGAGTCATCCGCAATCTCTTTATATTTTTCCATGTTGCGGCGGCCCGCACCAGATGCCGAGCCAATTTCCAAGGAGTACCTGATAAATTTAATCGACTCGCCAGGCCACATCGATTTTAGCAGCGAGGTGTCGACTGCCTCGCGATTATGTGACGGCGCAGTCGTCTTAGTGGACGCCGTTGAAGGCGTCTGCAGCCAGACGGTTACCGTACTTCGCCAGACCTGGGTTGAAAAACTAAAACCTTTGCTGGTTATCAACAAGATTGATCGCCTGGTCACAGAGCTGAAGATGACACCGGCTGAGGCGTATATCCATTTAAGCAAGCTTCTAGAGCAGGTAAACGCCGTACTGGGGAGTTTTTTCCAGGGTGAGCGTATGGAAGAGGACTTGAATTGGAGAGAGCGCATGGACGAGCGAGTGGCGGCAGCGACAGCTAGGGATTCCAAACTCGATAACGCCGAAAGCGATGCAGGTGATCTCCAATTCGAGGAACGAGACGATGAGGAGCTATATTTCGCCCCGGAAAAAAACAACGTCATATTTAGCAGCGCGGTTGATGGATGGGCATTTACTGTTCGGCAATTCGCAAGCTTATACGAAAAGAAGCTTGGAATAAAACGCAATATCATGGAGAAAGTCCTGTGGGGTGACTTTTATCTTGATCCAAAGAGCAAAAAGGTCCTTGGACGAAAACACTTAAAAGGTAGGAACTTGAAGCCCATGTTTGTGCAGCTCGTGCTTGAGCAAATATGGGCTGCCTACCAAGCGACAATGGGTGGTGACCACGGAAAGGGGTAAGTGATTACGTTCACATGAAAAGTATCCCGAACCCCTCAGTTCTAATAACCTAAACTTGTTTAGCGACCCTATCCTGCTCGAAAAGATCACCAAATCTTTAAATATTACAATACCACCTCACATTGCCCGAGCTCGAGATCCCCGACTGTTAATGACGACCGTCTTTTCATCCTGGCTACCTCTCTCGACCGCGCTACTTGTGTCCGTTATTGAGTCGCTACCATCTCCTAAAGTAGCACAGGCGGAGAGGTTTCCAGAAATGCTAGAAGACTCTCCTGGGTCGGATCATATCGACCCCCTTGTCAGGGCGGCCATGATTGACTTCAAATCCTCCAAATCTGACCCCGTAGTCGCGTATGTCAGCAAGATGGTCTCAGTTCCCGAGAGCGAGTTGCCTGAGAATAAAAGGCGAACTGGCCAGCTTAGTGCCGATGAGGCCAGGGAACTCGCAAGGAGAAAACGAGCAGAATTTGCACGAGCGCAGCAATCAGATACAAATGGGATGAGTGATGTCGGTACTGCACTCGACAGCATATCGTTGGACGATTTCGTCCCGCAATTAGAGGAAAAGCAGGCCGAGGTTGAGCACCTGATAGGATTCGCGAGGATATACTCTGGTACCATCTCAGTCGGCGATTCGCTCTACGTCTTACCGCCTAAGTTTTCCCCAGCGAATCCCCATGCATCGCCAGAGGCGAAAAAGGTGACAGTAACATCCCTCTATATGCTCATGGGACGGAACTTGGAGTCCCTAGACTCGGTACCCGCCGGTGTGGTATTCGGCATCGGTGGTCTCGAAGGGAGTATCCTAAAGTCAGGTACCCTGTGCAGTCAGCTGGATGGATCCGTCAACCTCGCTGGGGTACACATGGCGGGTAAACCAATCGTTCGTGTCGCCCTCGAACCTGTAAATCCTGCGGATTTGGACAAAATGATCGAGGGCTTGAAGCTTCTGGTACAGAGCGACCCATGCGCCGAGTACGAACAATTCCAAAGTGGCGAGCATGTTCTACTGACAGCTGGAGAACTGCATTTCGAACGATGCTTAACAGATCTTAAGGAGCGGTTTGCAAGATGTGATATACAGGCGGGCGCGCCCATCGTGCCATACAGAGAAACAATAGTACGAGCCGAAGAGATGCGCCCACCAGCCAATAAGGACTTGGGGCGAGGCGCCGTCGTCGGTGTCACGAGTTCGAAGCAAGTGAGCATCACATTGCGGGTTCGGCCCTTGCCACAAAACGTCACTGAGTTTCTTCTCAAGAATGCAGCGTCCGTAAAGCGTGTTTATTCAGAACAGGACGGTATAGACCAAGTTGAGAACAACGAAGAACTCCAAGATCAACAAAATATTGAAATCGACGGGGACATCATTGAAAGCAAAGCACTGTCCCTCGATGATTTCAAAAAGAAGCTCGGAGAGACGCTGGAAAGTAGCAAGGGCCGCGAAACATGGAAAGGTATCGTCGATAAAATTGTCTCGTTCGGGCCTCAACGCATAGGCCCGAATATCCTTATCGACGCGACGAAAGACGGTTTGTTTCCTAAGTTCTTCTCAGGAGCCGAGGTTGGCGATGGTACACCAAAGGCTGACGAAGCCCTCCATGCCGCCCACTTATGCGATAAGGTCACGTATGCGTTTCAGCTCGCCACCAGCCAGGGGCCGCTATGCAACGAACCTGTCCAAGGCGTGGGCATTATTATCGAAGACCTGGTTGTCACGGCTACGGAGGAGGAAACCTCGGCTCGCGACCGGCTAGGCAGACTGACAGGAGAGGTTATCAAGACAGTCCAGCAAACCATTCGACAAGGCTTTCTGGACTGGTCCCCACGGCTCATGCTTGCCATGTACTCATGCGAGATTCAGGCTAGTAGTATGTGACCTCCCTTCCCCTTTTCCCTCTCTAATCCCTTATTCAATGCCAGCGAGCTGATCATGTGCCTCACAATAGCCGAAGTTCTAGGCCGCGTGTACGACGTGCTGACGCGGCGGCGGGGGCGCGTGCTATCGGAGCAGATGAAAGAGGGCACGCCGTTCTTCACGATCCAGTCGCTGCTCCCGGTTGCCGAGTCGTTCGGCTTCGCGGACGACATGCGGAAGCGGACGTCGGGCGCCGCGCAGCCGCAGCTCATCTTCGCCGGCTTCGAGGTCCTGGACGAGGACCCGTTCTGGGTGCCCTTCACCGAGGACGACCTCGAGGACCTCGGCGAGCTCGCAGACAAGGAGAACGTGGCCAAGCGCTACATGGATGGTGTGCGACGCAGGAAGGGCCTGCTCGTCGAGGGCCGCCACCAGCGCGTCGCGGCCGAGAAGCAGAAGACGTTGAAGCGATAGTTGGGGCATGTGTTGTATCCTTGAAAATAGATTTAGAGGCCATCACATCAGCTAGTTCTACAACAGTAGAGCTGTCAAAATCCAACACCACTATTTTGGACTAGTACAAGCAAGCAGAGTTTCTGATTGTTCTCCTTTACTTACAACACACACACACACACACACACACACACACACACATTGCAAGATTTATAGGAAATAGCATATAGAGGTAGATAGATTTAAATGGTTGTTTTTTATGTTCTAAATACCAGGGGGTTATAATTGACCTGCGTCGTGAATCGGCTGATGTTAGGAAGTGTGCATACATAATATGAGCGGCGCAGCCGATTCTCCCAAGTTTGACGGTCTTATCCAACTCCTCTACTCTACCATATCCCCTCTCGCGTCCAGCAAGACGGACGATCCCAGTACTGTTACAAGTGCGGTCATACCACCACCACCTACATACATATCCGTACCACCTGGTTCTCTATTGTTGATGATGTTTGATGGTATCCTCGTCCAGCCGCCGACGAAGCCAATCAGGCACGAACGCTTTGACCTTGACAATCTCCTTCCCGACTGACCCAACAGCAGCAGCAGCAGCAGCAGCAGCCTCCCCGTCCTCGCTCTTGCTGGGCTGGATGACGAATTCAGCCGTCGGGTTGAACTCGAGAGCGGCGGTATCGTTGGGCACGACGAGATCGGACATGAGCTGGACGCGGCACAGCGCGAGCCCGATATTTCCGACGCCGGCGAGGAAGGTGCCGGTGCTGCGGCCCTTCTTGCCGAGGCGGCCGATCGTGAGGCCGCGCATATCTCCTCCTACCCCCCCACCGCCGCCGATAGTGGCCAGGGCGGTGGCGGCGGCGTCGGGCCTGTACTCGAGGGAGGTGGGGATGGGGTCGTCGGGGCCGTAGAGGACGCAGGGCAGGAGGCGCTTGCGGACGACGCCGCGGTGGCGCGTGCGGATGGTCAGCTCCTGGCCGACGTAGCAGCCCTTGCGGAAGTCGATGCCGCCCATGGCGTCCAGGTTGGACTCCTGCGGCAGCGCCTGCGCGGGCACGATCTCGGCACCGCCCTCCGCCACGCCGCGCAGGTACCGGCGCACGCGGTACGCGCCCTCGTCGACCCCCCCCGGCCGCAGCCGCAGCAGCTCTCCCAGCGGCGACCCCGCCGCCGCCTGCGCGTCCAGATCCGCCCCGGCCGCGAGGACCCGGTAGCCCATGCCCGGGGCGCGCGGGTCGCGCAGGATGACGGCTCGCCCGTCGCCGTCGCCGTCGTGCCGTGCGAGGCCGCAGTCGTAGCCGTTGCCGTCATGGCCGTCGTCGTTCCAGACCTGCCACACGCTCATCTCGTCCTCGTCGACCGCGCGCAGGGCGATCTTGCTGCGCAGCTTGTAGCGCTTGAGGTGTTTGAGCAGGGTCGTCAGCTGCGCGGCGTCCACTTCGATCACGAAGTGCGGGTCGCCGCCGCCGCCGCCGCCGCCGCTGTCCGGGCGCGGGGAAGGGGCCGGGTAGATGAAGACGTCGTGTAGCACGCGGCCCAGCGCGTTGAGGAAGCCGCAGTAGGACCACGGGATCGCCGTCCGCGCCGTGCGCTGGCCGGCAGCAGCCGTGGCCCCCTCGATCGAGGTCGTGACGAGGCCCTGCAGGAAGTGCGGCGCATCGGCGCCGGAGATGGATATCAGCCGTCGCGTCCTCAGGCGTGCGTAGCCCGAGGACGGGGGCGGCGCGGGAGGTAGCGGTGCGGTTGTTGTCGTCGCTATTGTTGTTGTTGTCGTCGTCGTCGTCGCCGTCGTCGTCATCGTCGTCGTCGTCGTCGCCGTCGTCGCCGGGGAGGTGCCGGATCGGGTCTGCTCGCGGAGAGGGGCGGTCGAGGCGTAGCTTCGCCTCTGTCGCTGCGACGGGTCTCGGGTCTGCCGCTGCTGCATCGACAATTGACATGATGCGCAGACGAAAGCAGCTCGGGGGCTGCTAAGAGGCGCCGATGACAGGCTGCTTCTGATTGGCCATCGTGAGACGCTGCGTGGGAGGGCCTGCATTGTGCCACGCTGTGCGGTATTGACTAGGTAATGTATATTATCATCGAGATCCGGGTAGTTTGTAAGAATGCCCTCATAAATGGTCTTGATTTTAGCAGCTGCTTGATTCAATTCGAACTTGCCTCATCTTTTGAGATGACGTAATATTTACAGGGATTATAGCTCCATAGGTACCTATGAGTTGTCTAGTAGTTTGTTAATCGAGAACGCTAATTGGAGGACCTCAATGCACTAAACCAATCAAGTAACTGCCTCCCAGGTACAACTAGGTACCTGAGTAAGTGGTTAGATAAGGTGGCCATAGCTCTTAACGCATTCATTCAGTTGATACCCACCTCATTATCCTACCTCATTATCCATTATCAATACCCAGTAATACCCAGTAATACCCAGTCATTGTGGCACCTACCTATATATATTACCTACCTCTCAAGCATGCCTAAATCCGGAAAAAGCTCCGGTAACATATAAATTGACGGCATCTTATGCGGCGTCAAGGTATAATGTCCTACTACTACCTACCCCACGTTGACACCGATCCCGATCCCGATCCCGGCGGATCCGAAACTAAGGACAGCAGCAACGCAATATAGGCGCCTGTAGGAACACGGGAGCCTAGCCCTAAGAAACGTGCTATCTTTAGATAATATAACTCGCCTACAGGTGAATATGATCGAATCACAGTCACGAATAGGGTCAACAACCCGAGGGCAGTAGCCGTGGCCGGAGCCAGGACAGCCATACGAGTTCTCCTCGGGCATTGGAAGAGCAGGGGCAGAGTTATAACACAATAAGAGATGCAACGATGACCGGAGGTCAATCCGAGCCGTGCAACGCTCCATCTGGGAATATGGCCAATGCCCGCTCGGATTCGTATTTCCCCCAGGCGAAAAGGGTTTGATATTCACGACCGATAAAGGGGAGAGGAGACAATAATAATAACTACCCCCCTGAAGGCATTTGGCCATGTTCAATGCGTATGCGCCGCTACGTAGAGGCGTCAGGCTGTAGGCATGTTAAAGATATTACAGCAGCTAATGGTACAAGAAAACGACTTGCCACACAAGAAGGACTCGGGGATTCAGGGATTCGGGGAACTCGGGGACTCGGGGGACTCCGGGGCTACCTCAGCAGCGTAAACTGATAGGACGTGGTCAGAACAGCCTACTACTGCAAGCCGAGTATCGCTATCATGATGGGTCACAGTGGGATATTCCCATCCGGGGTGGAAATACCCATGGCCGGCATTCTAGCGTCCAGGAAGCATACCAGCAGTGCCAGCAACAGCAAACGAGTGATTCGTCTTAGTTTTTCTTTGTTTGAGGCAGCAGTTGAGGGTTAGCAGAGCCCTCTCCTCAGCTCGATCGCCGAAGTGTTTGCCTTTCGCAACGATAATCAAGCTCGGGATGTTTACCATACAGACATGAATGAGCCTATTTGGCTAATAATGACTATCTAGGATCTATAGTACTACCATGACTCGCTCTTGTGTGAAGTAATTAATGCAGAAATAACCAAATTACATTTCATGACCCAGAACCTATACTGTGAGATCTGCCAGCGTGCCTCTTTGGTTAGGCTTACAGGAGACGAGTTTTTGATATGCAGAGTCACGAATGGCCGCCGATCCCTGTTCACGAACCAGCTAGTCGGTACAATGTCAAAGCGTTCAGATGATTCAACGGAGTACACTACTATCGAATCCGCACGTAGTGGATTATGTGAGGCTTAGTGCAGCAACGAGGTCTACTGGTATAGGCGATCGTGGATCCCCCGCTCTCTCCCAAATACCGAGTTTACATGATCAGAGGGGGGTGGCAGAAGCTCACGCGGGCGGACAGGGAAGAGTATTGTACCATGCCGGCGTTGTTAAACCTACGACGGATGTAATGTGCCTGTGGTTCATGGGGTCCATTCGAACGACGCCGTGAAGGCTTCTTGGGAAACGAGCGGGCTCGCGTGTCTCTCGAGAGTCATGCTCACTTTCCTCGCGCCCGCGCCGTATAGAATAGCCAATACCCCGAAGACCCCCCTGGACTACATTTGTCGGTGCCGAAGGCCGAGGCGCTGGAGTTGCGCATTCATGACGTCTATCATTACTCACTCACGAGGTTCAACAGTGACAGATACCACCAGGGCTCGTCCAAAACCACTGCCCCGAGTTATACCGAGCGCTGTCTAGGGCGGGAACGTAAACTCCTATCGCCATTCCATGTTCCACCCGACAACTTCCGCAATGAAAATACTACTCTCAAGTATACCTTGAAGGGCATTATGGATTCCAAGCATTTGATCTCCATCTGTCTGCATCGCTATCCGGCGAAAGACGGACCATGAATAAAGCGTGTGGCAATGGCATGCCAGCAAGACACCCTTTCTTCCCCAATAGTTGCATTGCGAACGCACGTAGATCGGATCTCGTAGGGCCGATAAAGTGCCTTGCATGATTAAGTCCGGAAAACGGGGGACGTGGATTACATATTGTGCTTTGGGGAGACGAGCACCAGATAGATTGAAACTTAACCGAGGTAAAACGTTGCGGCGGTAACACCAACACCATAACACTAACTACCTAGTTAGTGTAAGTATAGATCCCCGGCCGTAAAGGCTGTAGTAGGTAGTGTCATCTCTAACTGCACCAACGTCACGGTTTTCCCAGATGTATAGAACCTAAAACCCATAGGCGCCCGTGTAAGACAAATCGAATCTACCTGCTGTAAACCCCCCACACCAGGGAGCTCAGCTAGGTATTCAGTCGGCATCGGCAAGACATGCCCCTGATAAGCACCGAGCGGAAGGCCCGGAAGGCCCCGAAACACGGGAACCGGTATTCCGTTCATTATAAGCGCGACAGGCCGTGTCTATAGGCCACATATATTCGCAGCCGCTACATCCTGACAAAGACCCGGGGAACTCGAAGACCCCGCCACTTTCGCGCGGCGATCTAATCTAGGGAGCTCGCGACGCACTAAGACCCCGCGAGCGCGGATCCACCACCAGCCTAGCCCACGGGTCCGTCGGGAGTCCGCCCCCGCGCCCGGCATTCCATCTCGCTGCCCAGCCGGGAAAAAGGCACGGTAACAGTAATCATGATGCTTCCCATGTTGCACGTATGCCGCGTTAGCGCTCTCTGCCGAAAAGGTACAACCAAAGGGCGTCTTACTATTCCATACCTAGCTATGCCCTTCGCGATAAAGCGCAGCCTCGGAATGTGTGACGGCGCAAGTGATCGGGATCATCATATGCACGTGGACGGACAGATGGACGGGCGATAGGTTCGCCCGCCACAGTGACACAGACGAAATCCATATTCCGGGCTAGGTGGGTTGGACGAAGTGCGGACGTAGTACATGGCAGTACAACTCCAAAGGTACCCCCCGTGGCCTCATGCATGTCTGTAGAGTTGGCGGTAAGTACCCATGCCCCATCTACATATGTTCCGGAGTGTCTGGGTTAAGTGCAACGCGGACGCGACAACACCGCCCGGCGACGAGGTGGGCCTGCTGCTGCCCGCGAATGTGTGCCCCGTCACTGAACGGCGCCCGTGGGGAGATCGCGTGAGTGCCTCATAGATGATCGTGTGAGGCGATGGTAGGCATGGAGGCAGGCTGGCAGGCAGGCTGGTAGGCTGGCAGGTAGGCTACGCTACCAATTCTTACACCCTCAAGAATACAATTGCGTAGGAGTCTAAATGATGCTTGATCACGCGGCTACCTGCAGCGAATCCTTTGCAGCTGTTTCGGATCCTCGCTGACCATTCATGAGGCAATTTGGCATCCTTCGTCTCGTTGGGTTGGTGCCTGCGTATATACAGCAGGAGTTGACAAATACCACATGCCTCGTAGCGGCATGTGGCGTTGTAGTACACATATACAATCTGGATAGGCGCACTTGAGCCGCAGTGTTGAAGTGCTCCTGAGGTGTCAATTCCACAACCCCCAAAAGAGGAATCGGATACGAGCTTCGTAGCGTATCATTGGGGCACTTATCGGCACCTATCCCTCTCCATGGGCATTAGCAACTGAATGGGATCTAGATCCATACTCGGTGGATGGTGGTGAACGCACCCAACATAATTGGCCTCGTGGGAATCAGGCCGGCGTTTGCAAATGTTGAGGTTTCCACCGACAAACCATTTGATAGATCGAATGTTGGTCGTACAACCAACAGCAATTGTTCACCAGTTCGAAAGAAACATGTACAACCGCGATGCGATGGTTTGTGTCTGTGTACACGTTGGCGAATCATCACATGCCCAATCCGGCCAATGTTACTTCGCATGCAAGTGAGATCCCTCCCCGTTTCGATAATACGTGCATATATGTAGGGGGCTTGCCTCCGCTGTTTCGGGATTTGTTCACAGTTGTTGGTCACTGGATTTATGTCCATATATCCACCTATTCAATGGTATACAGCTGGTTGTAGAATGGACGCACGCATTGGACAAACGCACCGTTCCCCATCAAAGACCGGTGGTGGTGATGATCGGGAGGATCACTGTGAAACGAAGAGAACGCCAAGAAGGTGGGGAAGACTCTGATTCCTCAACTTCAATCCTGAATCATAAGGTATAGTCATGTCGGCGGACCAGTCATAGATCGGGGAAAGGCTGCGATCCCACAAATCACCTGTCCACACCACTGTGGCTCGTCGGCGGCGGGACCTCTCTGGCGAGAATAGGAGGAGACTGGCTGATATAATCATTAGGCGGTAATCATTTCGTGCATGAATTCATCTGCCTCCTGGCCCCTCAGGGCGGTAGGGCAGGCGGTGACAGGGTAGTAGACAGGCTGACCGCATATGATGCGCGTAGGCGCGGTCAAGTGGGATCCAAGGGGGTGTAGCGTTCTGTTTGATGTGCCTCGGAATGATGTGAAATGATAGGCTGCCCGACGGGTAACGATATGTGCTGGCCGGCGCCCGTGATGGAGTTGTGGTGACACGACAACACCATTCTGTCGGGTCGGTGTGGGTATGGATGGGGGTGATCCCAACACACACAACGGACCGGGGAAAGCGAGTAGCATTACCCCGTAGCAGCGCGGGTTACCGGCCTCGCGAATTTACGCAACGCCATCCACCATCCACCATCATCCACCACCACCCACCATCCGCCATCCGCCATCCGTGAGCAGGATGGGGACGGTTGGAGGCCAGATCTGCGCTGGCAAGGCAACCGTGCAAAGATTATACATGCATGCATTCCCACCCAACTCAAGATCTTGGTGGCAGAAGTAGCGAGGTAAGCTACGTAAAATGGTGGACGAGACAATAAGAAATTCACATCTTTCTTACACTCATTCCGCCAAGAGCGCATCCTCGTCATTGCAGCGCTACTCACCCACGAGATAGGATTATACTGCCTCATTTCCGGGTCGGTCCTCCCGTCATACAAGTATGCGAGCAACTACTTTGGGTATGGCGATCGATTTGCTCGGGGCCAAAACTGAGCACCTATCCAGGAGACGGACGGGTAATTATGAGTAAGTATCTGTAGTTATCTAGTGTATGTAAGTAGCGTAGTCTTTGCCCTCGCTCACGCAAAGACCGCAACACATCCCCGTCGGCGTCTGGGACTGGGCGGACATCTTGATAGTGCCGATTTCGGGTTTCGCCCGTTCAACGACGCCATGGTTCGTGTTGGTTGACTAGACACGGGCTGGTCTGTGTGTGCACTATAGCTAGACCTGGCTAAGGCCAGAAGGCTGAACGGGGCTGTCTCCCAGCGATAGCAACAGGGGGCGAGTGAGACTTCTTCCTCCTCCTCCTGCTGCTGCTGCTGCTGCTGCTGCTGCTGCTGCTGCTGCTGCTGCTGCTGCGCACGAACTGGTCGGCGACCACACATCGATGTCGGGCCTCGTCGGGACGGAATTGATGAAGCGCATGAGTCGATATATGACAGACGCTAAGACCTCCCACTGTGCGGCGACTGGTGGGCTCGCCGAAGGACGAGGCTAAAAACCAAGGGAAGTGGGAAATTGAGAGTAGTGGTTTAAATGGGAAATGAAGGCATCGTCAGTGAGACGGCCGTGCTGGATTTCCGTCTAATGATCACGGCCACATGGCAGGGAGCACCCACCGGGTGGGGGCGAAATGGCCTGAAGGGTGGGGGCCGACTGAGCCTATCTCGTCGGCGGGCTCTGTTCTGGCGATATCATTGGCCAGTTTACAGCAATTCCGGCAAGCCTTAGCGGCACCTGGTCTGAGACAGCAAGGGTTGTCCCGGCACCTCACCAGGAACATGTCATCTGTCACCGTCTTGTGGGTTTCCTTGATGGCCTGAATCAAAAATGCTGCGCGACAAGTCGGTCACGCCACCTATACCCGCTCCGAGTTATGTGTAGGCATCTATCCGAGCAGGAAGGAAGGCTTCTTGGAGCTGGGCGCTGTCCCATGTGTAGATTGCCCTCACCGAGCACAGGCAGCCATATTGTGAGTGCGCCGTGTCTGTCGATCAGTCTGACTCGAGGGGATGACGTGAGTGATGTGATCAACGAACCGGGGAACTGGCCAGTTAACGCCGAATGCTCAAGGAATTAGTAGTTCAGTGTATATGTAGATACCAGGTAGCTAACAGATGCCCCGTTGTGGAGAAACCGGTACGGTATATCTATAACGGGGCTAGCGCTCGCACCGCACCAACAAAAATTATAAACATCACAGGTTGAAAAAAAAAAAAAAAGGCAAGGCCTCAAATTTTTCTTATTAAGATCCCGGGTGGAGCGGTAGCCCGTTGGAAACCCGGGTAGTTAGAAAGCCGGGAAGCCTTGTCTTGTATTTTATTGGCTTAATTGCCTTGCTCTGGCACAAGGTGTCTTGTCTGTCTTAGTGCTGTGCTGAAGTGAAGTCCGCCTTCTGTGCCTGATTATATAACTACCAAGGGACTAACTGTACTTAGGTATGTATGTAGCTACCTTGTACGGTACCTATGTACTGTAGGCTACATATAGGCAGCTGTCTCCACTAACTCTAGGTACCCTTAAACCTTGAAGCCTTGCCCCGAATATGATACATCCTAGTTGTCTCGCAACGTCTCTGTTTGCTCGCTACGCCCCCATTTCTTGGTATAGTGCACACAGCACTTGGCGCTGTAGTTATGTATTGGTCTTGGCGATGGGTTTCAATCTCATATCTTGTCCGGTTATAACATATACGCACGTAACTCGGATGTGTTTTTTCTCTTTGTCTCTGATAACTCCTTGCTCTGAGGCTACCCGAGCGAAATGCCGGACGGTCCGCGGCAGAAGAACAGTGATGTACCTTTTCTTATCTCCGGCCTTGCCAGGAGGACCCGAGGGATTGGGAAATGTATTGAGGATCCTCTTACCGCGCAGAGTACCGTGCAAAGTACCGCGTAAAGTACCGCGTAATGTCCACGCAAGTCACCAACAGGGTGGTCACAATATCGCCAGCTAATCACACAATACCTGCCTAATCGACATGTCTGCAATCGGCCTCGCGGCAGACCAGCTGTCCAGATGGATCAGGTGACACCATCGATCAATTGACACGGTAGACGGGTAGATATGTAGGCGGACCAGGGATGCATTGTCTCGTCCAGTCGTCAGGCCGGCCGGCAGCGAATATGACACGGGCACGCGTGCCCTCACACAAACGGGCGATCGAGGCTGGCGTCAGAGGTGGCTGCGCACATACCCAAGCTTTCTGCCGGTTGACGGTTTTTCTTTCTAAAACGCTCTAATTGACTCAGCATCGCGGGGTCGAGCAAATGCGAGCTCCTTGACCCACATCCTGCAATCTGTACCTACTACGTAGTGAACTACCTGCATACATATATACTATGTGCATACAGTAGCCTAGCCACCTTGCTATGTTAGTTGCCTTAGCTACTTACTTAGGTAGGCTAGCTTTGGTGTTCCGGCACGCTGGCAGGGTAGATAAGAGTCATTCGGAGAAGACGAACGGGGAATTTAAACCCCTCCGAAAAGCCGAGGGTGTCAAAGTGGACAATCAAACCGCCTGACAAACAAAGGAAATTAATTGTTTTGGGACGTGCTGATGATTGTGCATACAAGTTGGCATGAAAAACCCAGTGCTTGGCTGTTTATTACGAGTCTATGTACGGAGAAGTTAGATTGGTAGAGTAAAGAATATCATGGATATGTAAGCCGCCCTGTCGTTGTCCCTGGCGGTGATCTTATCAACTGGGTCGGTGGTATCAGACCGTCAGTTACATCGCCATGTGTTCCCCCCAAATATTGTGGTCCCTTTCTTTTTTTTTTTTTTTTTTCTCGCCGTAACTCAACCCGTTTTTTTCTGGGGGTTCGAATGGCGAGAATAAGTAGGTATATAAGGTACCTATGTAGTTAAATCCCCAAGCCGAGTTGCCGGTGTGCCGGAAACACGTGGACTCGGTTGTTAGAGGGTGAGAGGATTTATGCTCTCGATTTCACGAAATGGAGTTTGTCAGCAATTATCCACCTAACTAGGCAGAGGACACAAAAGCGATTTTTAAGCCGACGGTGCGAACCAACACCGAGGAGAAACACTACCTGTTAGTCGGCAGAAAAAAAGCACGATAAGGTCGGCAGCCGACATACCGCCCCTCCTACCTACGACTACCTACCCACCTACTTAAGTAGGTAGGTAGGTAGGTAGCTTGTGCATAGGTATATAGGTACCGTTTTCAAAGCCCTATACAAGTGCGCTGTTGTGGATACCTACTAGATCAGATAATGGTTCCAAGCTTTAAGCGGGTTTAATATTTCGATGCTGGGTGCAACAAGGCGAGCATAGTGGTGGTAGTGGTGGTGGTGGTGGTGGTGTCGGGCTTTGATCCGGTCACACACCACGGCCGGAAGAGTAGATAAAACATAGAACGCGGACCCTTGGTTAAATTGACTGCTTATGTCCGTGAATGCTGACTGCGGTTGGAGTGATTACTCAATGCACATGGCACAACAACCTAACATCATTGATGTCACTGCTCCGATGGGAGGTAAGCAGCCTACGTTGCGAAGGCCGAGGAGCGGAATGGATAGCTATAGAGACTGCTACCTTTGACTGAGTGTGCTATCTCAGTATGTAGGCAAGGTACCGGCTTCCTTACAATGGGTAGGTTAGGTGGCATCTGGTCTCGGCTTTCACGTGCGTGTTTGTTTGCGCCCGTGCTCGTCTAAGCCAATGGTGTGACGCACTGCCGTCCCATGACTTCAACAGAATACCTAGGTTAGGTAGGTAGCTAGCTCGATGTTCGGTTTACTTTACGTAGTGTTCGAGACATGACAAGTTTTTGCGAGGGGAGTGATGCCCTGGTTTTAATACGATAGCACAATGCATGAAACGGATGAGATTGGTAAATTACTTGTTTTGCATTTTGTATGAGCTAATGATGGACTTCTCGTCACCTTCTCCATTCAGGAGGGTGAATTCCATCCGAAAACCCTTAATTCCACTCAACCTTTGAGCCTCCGCACTTGTGCGGAGCGCCAGGGAGCGGAATAAACCCCGCCAAGTAGGGTATAAAGTGGTTGCCCAATACAGTAATCCTCTTCCGATCGACCGTGATGCTCGCTGAGTGGTGACATGCCTTCCCTTCCCTTCCCCTTCCCTTCATCAGGCCAGACCGTCGCCAGAGAGCTCCCCACGTGATCATGAGTAGGACCAGGTCCCTATGCCTGATCGCCAACTCCCCGAGGAAGATCCTCACGATAGAAATAAGTGGTGAAATGTGTTGTGAGACAAATGAGATAAACCAATTCATGTCGCTAGTGATGTGCTAAAATGCCGATGCCGCTATTTGGTATTTTTTGAAAACGCCGCCCAGATGCAGATGATGAATGCACTTTATATAGTGACCCAGACCCAGTATTATGTATTACGTTGAATGAGAAGAAGAAAATCGTCTTAGTAGACCGATATCGTCGAGATTAACCGGTTGGAATTCCGCGGCGGCAGATAGAATCCCTCGTTGTAGAAATCTGACTTGTCTTCTTCGTCATCCTGCGTAGAGTCGTAGTAGTTTGTCGTTATAGTGCTTTTACTCTGCTTTTCTGAGAAGGTGGGTATGCTCGTGGTGGGCGGGGAGGGTGGCATGGACTCGTCCTCTGACGATTCAGAATCATGCTCGAGACCAGGTGGTGATGTGGAGTGAGAAGACGATCGCGTGAGGCCTAGGTGGGCATAGTCTTCGTCATCCTCCTCGAAATCACCATCCTCAGTCGCCATGGTATGTAATGTGGGCGACGACGGTGTGGGTAGATGTGATGGTATCCGCGCGAGGGGAGCCGCGTCGAACATCTCGATATCCTCGTCCTCGTCCATATCACTGTCGTCATCCGAGTCTGAAGAATCGGCTTCCCAATCTTCCTCCTCGACAACCGAGTCTGCCCATTGTACGTGTCGTTCTTGTGTCTTGGGCGCGGCTCCCCGGACGGATTGGTTGAACCAGCTCTCCTGTTCCCGCTCGGCATCGGCCAGGTCCAGCATCAGAGAGTCGAGGAGGTTGGCATGGCCGACGAGTAGCCGAAGGTTGTGATCGGGACGGGCAGCCTCGGTAGAGAGCTTGGCCCGGGCCTTGTGGGCGAGGAAGTAGGTCTGTGTGATGGACATCTTCTTCGTCGGTTGGTGTGGTGAGGGTGAGTGGAAGGGTGACGGTGAGAAAGTTGTGGAAACCATCTTGTATCTAGATCAACAGCTGTTATAGTGTATATGTGTGCTTGTGTTATTATGTCGTGTTTTGTTGTAATTTCTGCGTGAGTCAGGCACCGATGTCCGGCCAAGGCAGCAGAGGCAGAGAGGAACTGGTTCCCTTTTGTATAAAGCTATGTGATGGTTCAAGTTGCTGCAGGGATCTCGGGTCCGTCCAGTTACGGTGCGGTGTGCGGGTGGTTCTCGGGTACTTTCCAGGCTGGAACTTTGGTACTTCGCTACTTCGGTACTTCGACCAGGCACGACGGATCCGACCTTTGGGTGGGTGTCTTGTTGGCGCTGGCTAGCTAGGATTTCGACCGGGGACCCTTGGCTGGGGTACAAAGGTACAAGGAGACGGAGGTACAGCTGTACGAGGGTCGCTGGTTGGGATACGCGCTATTGCCGCATCGGGTAATAAGGTCTCTAGTATGTTGTTCTGGGCTATGCCACGACGCTGATGCGATTGCACTGTGACGATTGCCTGGTATGCTGTGCGGCTTGTAAGTCTGTCGTTGGCTGTGTAAGGGAGAAACAAGAAGATGGGCTGAACTGGGCTGAAATCGAGGGGTAGAGGGAGTTATGATTCTTTTGTATGGAAGGAAGCGAACCGGATGGATTAAAAATGCATCTGCTGACTTATTCACCATCACTCGGAGCCGTAGAGCGGTGGAATGGATGTTGACGGTATGCGATGGGCTGGATCGGAAGCCTGGGGCTGTTCCGTCGGTATCGCATTGTCCCTCGGTCTTAACGGACTGGTCGGGGTCGCTCGTAAATTCGTCGTAAATTCGTCATCGGGTTGCGTTATGCCACCTAAACTCCTGCTAACTACTACCTACTATGTACTACATAGTGCCTACCTATCTACATAGTACACTAACTACCACAAGGGTACCAATTCGTCTTGGTAGGCAGGTATGCCAGTGAACAGTGGCCCCCCAAAGCGGTCTGCACAATTATGTTGCGCTGCGGACTTACAGTACACTAACCCACCTGGAGATAGCGACGAGGAGGGAGCTACGGGGAGGTAGGCACCTAAGTATCTTACCTATAGGCTATAGAAGCGGTATCTCCATGCTGGAGAACTAGTTACTAGTAGGTTTTGTAGGCAGTGTATAGCCGTGGAGTCCAAGGATGGATACGACTAATCACCTGCAACGCTCAGTAAATATGGGCCACAATGCACGCTGGATAATATGCAGCGAGCCTTCACCGCCGTCATATCCTGCCGACCGACTGGACTGGTGGCATTGTAGGCAACATGCTTAAGTCAGAAGGCCGTTCGCAACTCCGCGAGCGCAAAAGGTGGAGGTCATGGTAAACCCTGTTCCCACCCTTTTTTTTTTTCTTCCTCGTTCGCCAGTTGTTGTCATCCCCAGAAAATAAGAGTGTCGGATTTTTCCCTGCTGACCGTCATAGTCACGGTGGCTTCGTCAATCCCGCTACTGCACATCTCTGATGACCACCGCCTAAACCGATGTACCTCGACTAAGTACAACTCATCCTGCGACCGCCGCATTTGGACCAACAATAAATGCGCATTTCATTTTCTTGTGCACTTGCTTGTGGGCTGGGTGGCTGAGCTGCTGAGCTGCTGAGCCGTTGCCCGCCTACCCACAGCAACTATACAACTCTCCAAAAGCAATGCGCGGGTATTGTTTCTCGATTTGGTCGGCTCTGCCTAGATACAGCATGCCAGATAGTGGCAATCGTTCGATCTATATGTACTATGTTGGCCTATCTGTCAATAATTTGCGAACTCGACTTGCTGGCTACACAACAGTGCCGCTCCCTGACATAACCTTGGAAGGCTCTATATCGATACTGTGCCAGGCTTTAGTCCCGTGTCTGCCCTGTGTCTGTCCTGTGTCTGTCCTGTGTCTGTCCTGTGGTTCTGGTTGGGGTAACGATTGTGTTGTTTGCCTGCTAGGTTCGTTATGTGGTACCAAGTAACCATCGTGATGTGATGCTCCTGGTAGGTACCTACCTAGTCTCAGGCTTGTGCCGGAGATAACGAATTTAAATGTGTATCTGTTAGGCTAGTTTCGATCTACTCAACCCACTAGGTAGGTACCTACTATACTGTACATCGCAGTTAAAGTGGTAGTGTGGTGTGGTGAAGTTACAGACTGTCTCATGTCTAATTATTATGCTTGCATCTGAGGGAGGAGGTTGTGACTCCCCACGGATGCTGATGAATCATCGCTGGGATTGCTCAGCACAGGATTCAATGTCGAGGATTAATAATGAGACCCACGCCGCTATGTCGTTTAAGCTACAGTATCCCCTTCGCAACACCCTAACCATTACCCCGACTCGGAGACAATACGCGCTAACCCGATAACCCAAAATGCAAGATGATTCATTCCATGACATTCGACCATGTCGATCGTAGGTCAATTAGCAATGCAAAGGGCTCTATGCGTGCGTGACTCTGACGCCTTGTGGTCGACAACGATGCCAACAGTGTACACAGCACTATACCATTATAATGCTACGCAGAGCGAGATGAAGCTGAGAAGAACCATGTCCTAATAAATACAATAATTATATACAACGTATGCAACATATACGACGTATACAACGCATATAACGTATACTTTGGTAGAATGAAGTAGGTATGTAGATGGATACCTATAAAGGATACATATGGAGGATATCTATTCACTATGAGTCGCTATGAGTGGTTAGGTATCAGCCAGGCAATTATGAGATGCCGGATTTAAGCCCCACGATGCTGTATTGACTCAATAGTACTGGGCACCCGGATGAGAGGTGATATTATTTATGCAAGTTATACAACTGTATTATATATATCAGCACAAATTTAGAGATAGAGTACCTAGGTAGTATTGGGGGCCGTTGGGGATCTTCATAGCGGCAGGTGGCTTTCTAGGCCACAGATGGTAGTAGAGGCAGTTGTAATACCTACCTAGGTAGGTACCTAGGTAGTGTGTATTAACGTCTAGTCTAGGTGTGTGCTAGCTAATTACAGTAGGACTGGATTGCTCAGTTTATGCGAAAGTCCGCGGCCTCCGCCCATCAACCCGCCAACCCGTGACTCTCCGCGCCGCTTTGGACGCCGGACACATCTCAGGCTGCTCAATGGTTGCTATGTGATTTAGTGTGACTACTGCGACTAGTTCCCAGGCAGCGAAATTAACCATGGCCAGGCAATCCCTCATGCGACACAGACCAGGCTGTCTCCATTCCCTACGTCGAATTCCGAATCCCACCGTGCCCGCGTCCCGCGTCCCGCGTCCTGCGTCGTGCGTCTTGCGTCTTGCGTCTTGCGTCTTCGAGTGTGGAATTAATCAGGACACGCAACCAACCTCGTCACCTACCGGAACAAGACAAGGCAAGCGACACGAGGCGTGAGGCCCAGGCCTCCCGTTGTCTGCCGCCTCTGCGTCCTCGAGGGCGGAGGACGGAAACTAGATGAAACAAAGGCGAGACCCGATCGGGTACTATCAACTCTGCTCTCTGCCTGAATAGGGGAATGTTTCCAGTGACAGCCGAAGATGGAGAATTCGGGCTTCCGTGAATCATAACGCGCAATGCATAGCACATAACATAAAAAACCCGGCGGCCTGTTGAATGGGTGGGTTTGATGAATTAATGCACGGCCAGGTCGCTTGGTGACCGGCATTGGTGACCAGCATTGACTACCTAAACTACACTAACTAACTAGTTATGTATGTAGCTAAAAAGCCCCAATGTCGAATGTCGGGACGAATTGGCGTCTTGGTGCTTTGGGTCGAACCCTTGGCTCGTTCTCGGCAATCGGACTCGTTCGTGTTCGCCGTTTGGTGTGAAGCCCGCTGATTCGACTGCCTTAAGCGAGAGCGAAGGGAAATAGGTACACTATAACTAGTCTGAGGGGGTAGGGTCACAGTCTCCTGTCGCGCCCGTTGCTGCAAGGTACCTTGCTAGCCTACCTGGGTAACCTAGTGTAGATACCTACTGCGTACAGCAGGTAGGTAGCCAGGCAGACAAGATACGGGACGGGATACCTGCTTCCCCAAAGTATTGTAGGGCTGAGATGGGCGGAATTTATTCGAGGCTCATTTCCCAGTAACGCCCTCCCGTGACAGTGACAGCCACTTGGGACGGGCCCGCGAAGACATATGCTAAGCCATATCAAGCAAAGCCCCAAGGCCACCCTTTCCACTCTAGGTAAAGCGTAACGAATGCGACCACACTATCTCTCTTCTGGGGATCGCTGGTCCTTTGTCCGTCTGCTCAAGGACATTGCTCCAACTCCATTTCACATCTCGCATTTCGCATTTCGCATTTCCCAATTCCACGCTCAGCCACACAGCACGGATCCGACGTGGGCGTTTGCTCCAGCGACCCTCGAGTGATTTATTCGTACGGTACGGCATGGTGCAAGTACCTGTCATGGCACCGTGTTTCACAATCTCCCGTTTTCATCGCTGGCCCAGCTATGGACGAGCCAAGAGGGCCCAAGTGAGCCAAGTAAGCCAAGTGCTGTCTTGCGACAAGCAACGGGGGGTCCTTCACAGCACACGGGTCGGTCATCTCCTTTGGGAATGCATAGCGGCGCCACATCTGCCCATAGCCGTCTTATCGATGGTAGTTGATAGCGATCTGGCGGTGACAGCAATCTGCCCATAAGCTGGTAACGTCGCAATGGAACAGCAGCACCGCCTCACCACGTCGGGTCGCGTCCAATCGCCGTTGTGCTGTGAACAGGGGGAGGAGGGGATCGGTATAGTGGAACACTCCCCATAGTGGCCTGAACTGGCCTGAACTGGCCTTATCTGGCCTTACGAGCTTGATCGCCGGGACGGAGCCGCATATTTCATCACGATGATTCATTTACACTAAAGCTAACCATGTCACTAGTTGCCCAATGAAATGCGTGCGCCGAAGTAGTGTAGATACTATGCGACTATGCATTGTCCCTTTTGAATGCGCCGCTGGACGGGTTGCTGGTGAATCGGCTCGCAAGATCATGCTTCGGTTCCCCGGAAGAATACGCACTACCACCATGTCGGCCTTTTTGTGCTCTCGTCGGTTTTTGTTCGGTTGTCTCCGACGGGCGACCGGCCTTTGGCTCCAGGGCTATCGGCCTCCTCTCGCGCCCGAGTTTCTTCCGACGCCTGGTTCAAGGCTCACAGGAAATACGGGTCAGTTTACAACCCAACCCGAAAGATCCAACATATCTTTCGTCGTCATGTCGAACTCAGTTCTTGGTATTCTTAGTAGTTATTCTTCCAATAGTTACCCAGGCGGTTGCCATCTCCCATAAGTCCCTTCGAATACGAAATACTCATACGAGATTGCTTTGCCTATGGCTTCCCCGAACCACATTTTTCTTTTTCCCAGCTGTCACGTACCGGCTTTCTGTCGAAGAGTGTTGGGGTAGGTTACATGACCAAGGCGCTGACGCGCTTCCAGAAGTTTTCGCTGCATGGTCCATACGTTTTGCATCCGCATGTCTTGCTGACCCTGCAGCTTTCAGCTAGCCATCGATGCAACCATTAATGTGCGAGTTGTAGCGACCTCCTGCCGGACCACTTCTCAAAACTGCGAGCGCTATAAGCTCGGGTATTAATGAGACGTCTATGTAGTCTACAGCTGATAGGCAATGCCTGCCGTAGTGGCAAGCCGAGCATCTAATGGGATATTGAAACCATTATGGGCTAGCTATGTAGTTAGATGTACGATCCGGCCCTGTTTCCCCGGCACCTTATACCGCACCCCTTATGGTAACGTTATGCCGTGCTGCCGGTCATAGGTATCATCATAGGTATCATCCAGAAGGATCTGGGGTTTCGGGGTACCAGTGGGGACGTGACAACACTTCGTGATCTCTTAGCTTCGTGCAATCACATTGCAGAGTTGTGATCTCCTGTCATCAACCTCAAACTTCCTAGCTCTTTCTCTTTTAAGGTTAACAAATACTTTATTTGTTCTATTGATAGCCTACCGCCCGGGAAAAAAAAAACAAAAAAAAACATGAGGCTCGTGTTCTTCTGAGCACACTCGTCGTCTAAGACATCGCCTAGTAACTAATTCTAACTACCAATAGAAGATACTGTGTGTTTGAGTTAACTACCGGGAGACGCCTGAGCCTCAAGAATTGTTGTTGTTTATCGTGGGCACTACAATAGGTATTAGATGTCATAGAGCTCTTCGTTGACCAGCCAATATCAAAGGCTTACGGCCTTATATTTTCGGCCGCCGTAAGATATCCACCTTAGGACATGCCCACTGCGAGTGGTAATAGTCTATAGGTCGAAATAAGTCAGTGACATCGGGTTAACGCCAAACCTCCGATGTCCTCCGCTGGCGGAGTACAGAGCCCCAGCGAGATATCCAGGGGGGGTCAGCCTCATTTCACCCGGAAAGAGCTAGAGTAGATTACAATATCATGAGAATACGTGATGCGGAAACAACAGAGGAACTAACTACCAGGCCAGACAAATTAGCGTATAAAGCCGACCCAGACTACTGGGTTATTGTTCGCACGCTAAATTATACGGGTGGTGGATGATTAATACAACACAGAAGTCCCGTAGCTAACTCCGGGCGATCTACGGAGCACAATGCGCCCTTGCGACTGACCCGAGGATGAAGTCATCGAGGTTCGAGAACAGACGAGAGATATGGAATCATCAAGACGAACGTCGTTGTCGGATTCGCATAGCCTGCAGTATCAGCTCCGTCAGCTCGATGCTCATTATTTCTCGCCTGACGGCCCTGGTCTCTGTCCGTCTCATGTCCTGGACTTAGATACTATGTAGGTAGTGTAGGCATCTCATTTCAAATATCATCGTACCTGAGTGTGTGCATAACGATCCTGCTGCACATGTGTACACTACAAACAGCACATCTTAACCAATGCAGGAACCCATCGTGGTGTGGTGGTGCGCGTCAATCTCGCGCCATCGTTGATCGCTCCCAAGCAGCCGGGCACCCAGCTACGAGATTAGCCTACGCTATGCCTGTTAAAGGTGTAGCGTATAGGTAGGGGGGGGAGGAATGAGAGAGAAGGCTTCCTACAAGATTGGGGGGAGGGGGGGTCGAAGGACTTGCCGAAGGAGCGGCAAGGGGGTGCCAGTCAGAACGACCCATGGAAAACCATCCTGGGCCACGGCAGCAGCGCTACCAGACCTCGTGGCTCCGTGGCCTTGGGTGATATTATCTCACGCACCGGCTGCTGATTTTCCGGGGCAGCCTTTCCCCACCCTCAGTGAGACGGGGGACGAAGAGCCCGCCGCGAGCGAGACAGAGGAGAAGGAGGAGGGGGGAGGAGGAGCTCGTTGTCGAGTCCATAGTCTCTCTCGTGAGACTTCACCAGACCCGCCTATCCCAATTCTCCCTCCCCTTCCCTGCGCCCTTCTCTCGCGCCTCAGGTACCGGGTATCACGCCGGCATCAGCGTCGTATCATAGCCTATATCCGGGACTGCGATCATCACTCTAAGGTCGTCGCCCTGAGTCGCGCAGAGGTTCTTCGTGCTGGGTTTCCCGTATTTAGCATGGGAAAAGTACAAACGGATAACTAGTTACCTAGGACGGGTACGGGCACTTACATGATATGATGCCTCCTCCCTCCCTATCCTCGCTCGGCACTCCTTCGCCTGTCTTTGCCCGTCAGTCGAGTTTAGCACGCTAGCTAGCTGTCTAATTTCGTCTCCAATGATTCCATCTCATTTCCTCCCCCATGCTATCTATAGTCCTGTAGGCGGATTTTTGGTCTGTAAATTTAGGTCGTCCTATCTCTGGGTTCCTAGGGCTGATCCATGCTCACTTCATCATAAATATCCTAAACGCGACATGGGCGTGTCAGCCCTTCTCAGGTACCTTAGGTGACGGACGAACAATGACGAATGTCATTTTCTCTATTCGGGGGCCATCCCCACACATCAGCACACCCCTTTCCTCTTTCTCCCGTCAGCCCTGAGATTCGAGTGTCAGCTGTGGTGTGGCTCATTTTAGGCCGGTCTCCCAGGATTCCGTTTCCGACCCCATGGTTCTGGCTCTGCCAAGAAACACCGGCATGTACTCCAGCGCCCCTCGGTCTTTAGCCGTTGACGAAGGTTCCCGACCTTGGGCGGTCTTTGGTGGGAAGACTAAAACTGGTAGCCTCTCTTAGTTGATCCCGTAAATTACAAGTATGTATACACACATGAGCCGATAATCCAGTAACCTACTCTTGGATCCGAGCTCCTATCCAAAGTTCCCATTAGGGAGAGGGTGTTCCCGGGAAGGTCCCAATCCCGCCGTGCGGGAGCTAGCAGCAGGGGAAACATAGGTAAGCACGGAGGGTTGGCCGATGATTATGAAAGCAAAGAGCACCCATCGGACCAAGGGCCACGTCGCCATCACAAGTTACACTAGTGAGCGGCATTGGGGTTCAAGTCGTCACCAGCGCCGTGGCCACGGGTTCTTTCAGCCGCCTACTAAAACTCCAACTTGCCTCGTCTTGGGTATAATAAAGTAATAAGTCAAAAGGCATATGCCGAAACTCTATATTGGATGATAGCATAGCTGAGGTACGTGGCATTTTGAAACGTATGACAAAGCCGCTGCTGATTTATGCAACGCGTTTTCATTACTGCTCATGGATATCTTACGCCATTTATCCTCTGTCTTCGCAATGGGACTGACTGGGCTGCCTCAATGCTTCACCATTGATACACATATATTGGTTTGAGCGAGAACCGCCATGCGTACTGTATATGACCTAGTGTACACTACCAATGTACCAACTTTATTAATCCAAGGGAACTCGGCAACTCACAGAGTTCCGCCCACGTCCCCCCGTCCTTGTCATCATTTTTTTTCCCTTCCCCCCCTCTCTCGTAGAGCTGGGTCCTTTCGCACATATGTACGAAGTCCACTATTGAGACAGCAAAGCGCAAGCATCATAAAATGAAAAGGGTAGCCTCTCCCGGACTAGTCGATAAGGTCAAGACTATTCACTCCACAGACGAGCATTTTCTGCATTATCGCGTGATCATTCTCCCTGCTGGAAACTATCCCAAATCGACACCAAAACGGCATACCGGGCTTCTCTCATTCAATATACCACATGCTCCGACGGATCCCATTTCTAGACATATTCTAGTCTAGCGCTGTACCATTTTGGGCGAATGGTGTCCTATCATAGGTAGATAGTGTACGCTGTTCTCCGCCAACTTACCAGGGAGGGTAACTATATAGAATTTTCTTTCTTTAATTTAAGATTTTCTTTTGATGTAAGTCCCTTGCTTGTTGGCGGAGGATCCCTTACACTAGGTCGACCCAAGCTATTGGGATATGGCGCGTGATGGAGGCTGGATCCTTATCTGCAGACTACCGAACGCAATTAAACGGAGAGGGCTTGAATGCGTGATGTACTTTTGTACTTTACTTATGACCTATCCGGTGCTCCGTCATACCGACAACGGCCGTGGTAGGCTATCGGGTGACAGAAGAAACAGTGTAAGCCGATCAGAGAAATGTGATTCCCGCAATGTCGTAATGGCTCCCACGTAGGCACATATATTGTTGCTTTGGAGATGATCACATCACACCCACTGATTGATTAACCCAGCCAGTTCCACCCGGCGATGGCGTACCAAACCCTTGACGAGGCCTTGACGAGGCCTTGCAGAGCCCTTGGTGGTGTACCGTAACCAAGATGGCGCACGAACGATTCGCTACCGAGGACCTGGTTACGTTCCACGCCCGCAGTGCTAGGGCGAGGAGGCTTGTAATTGATTGCCAGATAATTGTGTATATGTAGCGCCGTCGTTGCTTTTTTGGCCCAAGGGTGTTATTTAGTTGTGATGTAGGCGCCACCACGTAGCATGTTCGTGATGCCTGCCGCTAGCTCTGAACAATATATCCCTTCCCTCGCTGCGTAACGGACTTAATGTACTGTACCTTTCCAAGCACGCGATGTGCTGTTTAGACTGATCTAGCGCCACCCCGGGGTTTTCCGTCTCCCTTTCTAGCTCTTGTCATAAAACGAATGAGCAAGGGGCGACATGGACATGGGCTTGCATCGATGATCTGCGTTTGGTAATACTACATAAAAAGCCGGAATGTGACCTATTATGATCTTGGGGTACACGTAGTCATCATGTGACTACTTCGGATATTGAGCGAGCAATTTACACTCCAGGTAGTGGTGACCTAGGGGATAGGTAAGCGACTCGCGAGGCAATGAAATGTAACAAACTCGGCAGAGTGTCTATTATTGCCTTTCTCATCTCTTCATATGCTGTAACAGTGGTACTGATGTGTGAACAAAAAAATAAAAAAAAATAAAAATGCAATTCAAACTGCAAGTTATTACGGGTCTAGCCGAGACGAGACTGTGTTCGAATAATCGTGGCGTGGCGAGAGCTCAGAGGCTGAAGCTGTTGAGGGCGTGGTCAAGATCTAGACCCTTCGGGCTACCTAGAAGAGAGACATGGCCTTGAATGTCCCAGTGTCTTGGGGCTGCATAATGCTCGTGAGCTCGTGGGGTGTTTAGTCTCGCAGAACTCCGTCTTATGAATGCGTTCTAGCCTAACGGTATTGTCTATAGATGTCTTGTATCTAATGTGTATTAACTACGGTGTAGCAAGGCTTTGTTTGTATCTTCATAACCAAAATGTACACTGTTACTGTAGCCGTAACTTCGTCTTCTTCCTTTTACCGGTAACTTCCCTATGCTCTTCGATATTTAGTAGTGCCTCCCGTTTTTTCTCGCTGACAACTTTCATATGGTCGCGTACGAACCGCGTCTCTAAATTGACGCCTTCTTCCTTCCATTCTTCCATTTGTTTACCGCCGACCCGCTCCTCTATATTATGGATTCGCTCGACGTCTCGCTGTCCTACGAACGAAACACAGTCACCACCACGACCTGCTCGTGCTGTTCGGCCTACCCGATGAATATAATCGACTGCTTCTTGCGGGATGTCATAGTTGACTACTAAAGATACCTCAGGTATGTCCAAACCACGACTCGCTACATCGGTGGCTACGAGTATTCGAGCTGCCTTGGCTCTAAACCGCTCCATGTTTGACGTCCTTTCTCGCTGAGGAAGCTTAGAGTGAAGAGACGCCACACGATGATCCAAGAGCCGGAGTAGGTGGTGAAGATCTATGCCACACGAGTTAGCATTACTTATTCTGCAAAAAAATGGGAGCATGATATCTCCGATTGATTGAGGTAGTTAGTTAGTCATGTTGGAGTTCACGTACATTGAGCTGTTGATGCCCGGTTGCAAAAAATGATGAGCGACTTTTCCACGTTTGCGTCGGTAAGCAGAAAAGCGTGGAGATAATATTCTTTGTGAGTCACATTGACTTGCAAATACATTTGTCGTAAGGTATCTGGAACTGCCAACCGCTCCACGTCAACTTCACACACATAAGCCCCTTTCTTCCCAGGCTTAGCGGGCATGTCCTTCAGGGCTCTGACTTCGGGCGTAATGGTAGCCGTGTAAAGGAGTGTTTCTATGATACAGAGTCAGACAACGCGGTGAATTTTTGGAGTTATTATTATTATTATTATTATTATTATCATTTTAATATAGACAAATGAGCACTGGCATTCTATGTTGCGAACCACCGCATGGTGTGTCAGGGGGGATGGGGGAGAGATTGATATTAGTATCACTTACGTCTTTGAGTTGAGGGAGGTAGGACTCCGAGGACAACTTCTAAATCTGGTAGCATGCTACCAGGTCCATTTGCTGCTAGTATTCGATCTGCTTCATCGAGAACGACAAATTTGGTTCTCTTCAAACCCGCAATCGTGTCTTCTCCAGATGATTTAATATGATCGGCCAAGCGGCCGGGCGTCGCTATCACAATATGCGGGCGCTGCGCAAGTTCTATCGCCTGCTGGCGCATGTCCGCTCCGCCGGTAACGAGCAGCGTCTTAAGGGATCTTACTGCGCCTATGGCCTTGACTTGCTGCTGGATCTGTAGAGCGAGCTCCCTTGTGGCAGTGAGAATAACAGCATATATTGAACTCGGGTCCTGAGACCACAGCTGAAGAATCGGGGCCATGAAAGCCACTGTCGTTTCGTATGAGAACCTATTATTATTGCAGTCATGGGGGGGGGGGGCTGTCCTGGAACTGACCTGTTTTACCAGAACCTGTCCTGGAGGAGCCGATCACATCGCGGCCGTCAAGGATAGCAGGTATAGTGAGTTGTTGAATACGAGTAGGGCGATGTATGGCCATATTCTTGAGGCTCTGGGTCAACCAAAGCTTCAGGTCCAAGTCTCGGAAAGACGGAGACGCATGTCCAGGGACAGCGACCTGAGTCTCGGCGACAGTTACGGGCGTGGGGATCGCCTTTGGAGCGCCCCCGGCAGCGCCCCCGGCACTCTTCGGCCTCACTCTCGACGGCACGTGCACCGACAAGGCGATGCCGTCTTCTCTTGGCGCAGGGCCATCAGAAAGCTTGCGCCGCTTGCGAGAGCCAACATGGCCAAGCGAATCAGACTCGGATTCGTACTCGGAGCCGGGCTGGCTCAAGACGGCTTGTTCCGAGTCGCTTCCGACTGCTGAGACTGACGACATGGCAGAGTCCGTACCGGAAATGCTCGCGCCGGAAATACTCGCATTAGCTCCGGCCGGGTATGCGTGACGGAGTGTGGTTATGAATGCCGTTGTGGAGGCGGATCCGATACACTGTGGCCGCGACACGCTGTGAGATGCCGTCAACTCTTAACTCTGCCAAAGAATAACCTTGGGAATTTTTGATAACAGTGATAACGATGCGGCGGCGACGATGGGCTTCAGGCTGGCAGGGGGGCCACAGCAACGGCCAATGGGATGAGAGCTTTGCTTAGTGCGTCGTAGCGCATTGTGGATTGTGGGGGCGGTCAACTTAGAATTTCCGCCAATCACAGATACAATGGCAGACCTATCTCTTGGCGCTATAAGCGCGCGTTTTCCACTACCTGTACCTGCCTAGGTACCTACCTACCTGCCTAGCAGTCAGATCCTCTCTAGCGGACCGGCAACGATCAAGATTGGTTACCGGTGATGTTGCCCATCAAACACTAGGTATTTGCAATATCGTAAACCAACAACCCACAATCAACAATGAACCATCAATAACTACCTATGTAGACTAGCCTTTAGAGATAGCCGCGCACACATGCTCTATATTTGCTACATATTCCTCGTTAAGCGCCGCTCCGGTGAAAAGGAGCCAAAAAATATGGGCGATGTCACAGCGAGTTAACTGGCCTTGCCGTGTACGTAGGGGTAAGTACTTACCTAGCTACCTAGGTAGGTTACCTGCGTTAGAAGCTACCTACCTACCTAGGTAAGTACTAAAGAAGTTCTAGTGCTTGAACTTCTGGACTTCAATTATCAGGTAGTTAATTAAATTGAAGTACCTAGTTATATTATCTGTATTACAACTTAGAAACTTATGTCTAACAAGGAATTGCCGTTCTCAGAAACACACCCTTTCTCGATTAACAGCGGCATAATAAGCGGATCAGTATAATCCTCCGCCTTGGACGTTTCATCGACATGTCTTGATGGATTGATTGACGGTGTTTGATTCTGGAATGGGATCGGGAACTAACTACCTACCTAGTTATGCCGTTGCGGTGTGTTTCCACTACGCTGCCTACTTCAGTAAGTACCTAAGTAGGTAGTTAGTTAGTCAGTCGCCATTATCACGACTTATGTCGCTCCCCTATGACTGAACATATAATAAAATAAATATACATAACTCCCATGTGATTGTCCTCCTCCCACTGCTTGTTACAAAGCGCATTACTAGCAACCAACTTCGTTCCCATTTGGAGCCATGCGCTGCACGCCCCTATATGGGGCGTCATAATGAAATCCTTCCTTGGACCCCAATGCCTCCATCTCCCAATTTAACGCACGTATATAACTGGGTAGTTAGGTATTACTCGTTGCGAACCGATTGCTTCGGGTCCCTTTGTCCTACCCAACTTGTCAGTGCTTGGAGCGGGCTGTCAGTCTTACATTATCTGCCTACAGTACGCGTGCACTCTCGGAAAGCGATGTTGCGCGCATCTCTTCGCCGCCCGCCGTCGTCTGGGGGCGGCGACAACGCATGCGACGCCATACGGTTTCATTTGCAACACACACGCTTGAGATATACGATGTACGACTCGGCTTCCCATTGGGCTGATGGCCGAAAGCGAACGATGTCTACATAAGAAGGAAGAAATAACATGCCACTGTAATCCTTTATCATTAGTATGGTGTAGTGTAGTTGGGCGCCTAGCCTACATAGGTCTGTCAGTCGGTCTCCCAGTCCGGAAGTCGAGGCTGGAGTTCTCAAGTAGTGCTGTTGCTGTGATATCAAAACACTGGCAGTCGGCTCTCTCTGTCTGATGCGTGTTGAGGGCAGATAGGGGTATGTATGGGGCTCCTAACTTGGCTCAGCATTCATCTAAAATAACCACCGACCTATTACCTAGGTAGTGTACGTATGTACGTGCTTTATCACCTCTAGTTACCTCGATTCTCCGTGAGCGCTACGCAGTTCCACAGGCCGCGTGATTGGTGTTGTAACATACCACCAATCTAGTTGTACATACAGTGCTGTACACTGCCCTGCCACTGCCGCACTGCGCTACACTACACTACATATGGTAGTTAGATAGTGCACAAGTAAGATGGCTCGCGCGCGGTGGGTATGGGGAGAATTACAAGGGGTGGGCGGGATATTCGCGATACATTTTCGTATTATGACGATGAGATGAGCTCTTAGTCGATTTTTTGGGGTTCGATCGACCACGGACATAGATCGAGAATCGAACCGGGAAAAACGTTCCGCTGACTGACGCCCTTCCATCCATGGCGCGCTGTCACCGCCGTGACGCTCTTGTGCTCTGAAGGGCTTGGGATGCGAAGTGCGAGCTGGTCAAGATTGGGCCGACCGGGATAATTAGTAGTAGTGGTAGTAATAGTACTGATGTATCGCCGTTGTTGTGGTTGGCCTCGTCTCGCTGCAGTTCTCGGTATCCCTTTTCAGACCTGTCTTTGGTCACTGGTTGCTGTTCCGGTCGCTGTTCCGGTCGCTGTTCTGGTCGCTGTTCTGGTCGCTATTCTGGTCGCCGGGAACTTTGTAGTAACTAGTAATCCCGTCGTCTTTGGGTCTAGGTAGGCGCTTCCAGTCTCTGCTGCTATTAGCTGCCTCGAGCCACCTAGGCCAGGTATGTTACCGTATGTAGTGATTGTACGTAATACCGGCTGCATCACCCGTCAGCTTAGAACATACATTCGCTAGCCGCCGGGGACTTGTCTCATCTTGCCATTCGAAACGGACAGGGCCAGATCCAGCTGCCACATGCATAGATCGTCGTCTTTGCTCGACACTAACTACTTGTTCTCCCCTACCTTAATTAGGCACGCTACGGACTCCCGGGGCACCTATGTACCTCCCTCTCTCCTCCAAGTAGGTTTACACTGCCGATGGCCAGCCGATGACCTACCTATTACGCGGTGGGGATAACTGGGTATTTATCGGACCGGCCGAGATCTCTCAGTCTAGCTCTCGGATTGGCGCTCGGACGGACAAGCCTCGAACGCCACCTTCGCGCTCTACCCGCTTATTCGCTGCACTACGATGGCACCCGTGTAATGCTCATCCAACAGGTACCGAGGGCATTTGCCCCGAAACACAGCATCAACCTACGGTACTACCATTTCGTATTGGGCCAACCAGCAGGGATCGAATAGGATATACGGCATACCTCACCAGGGGCGAGGGTAGGTTGGAGGCAACAATAGGTGTTTATTTACCTTACCGAGAGGTAGGCAGATATGGGATTGGATAGATGATGGGGTAAGGTACAGGTAGGTTAGATACCTTACGGTACCTTTTTCCATAAGGCAAGTAAACACCTACATGTAGAGGGAGGGAGCAATTGAAAAAGATGTGAGCACAGTAGGTAGGTAAGGTTTTACATTTTGCCAATTGCCAAGAGAGTGATGAATTGGGATTAGCGCAATCGTCGTTTTTGCTCAGGCTCAGTTCACCCTGTTCTCGGTCACGTGGCTGTGCAACTGCCCTTGTGCCTTTATGCACTATGTTATGCACCACATTATCAGTCAACCTCGATTGAGGTGGGGGAGGAGCTACATTTATGTATAATTTATGCAGAGCGGAACGGTTCTCAAACGGCTAGGTTTTAACCGTCAAAGCTTGTCGTACCCTACCCGTGCCATCAGTTTGGCAACAACTACATATGGTTCATACATTCTATAAGACGGCCTAGATACAGTAACCCTACTGCTAAGCTTAGCTCATGTCCTAGGTAGGTGCGTTTGCCAGTGCATAATTAAGAATTCGACTTGAAGGCGCTAGAAATACTGCTAGAAAGCATTTAGGATCTGGCACCACCTCGTTCCCCAAGGGCATAGAGAGTGCACGAGTGATATTGAGCGTTGAGGCTTATAATGGCTACCTCGTTTTCCTGCAGGCCTGGGCGGTTTGCTAGAAGAAACCCACCGAATGGTGAATGTAGGAAGACTGGAGAGATGGGAGCGCGGATTTCACATGTCGGCTCGGCGTTTTTATGAAGCCAGTTTAGATCTATCAAATACCTTCGTAATACTTGTAGTCCCTATTTGGTGTTTCTCTTTGGAATGTTTGACCCGACAGTTTGGATCCGAGCAGCTCTTATATGCATAGACAAGAGGTGGGCGGTTGTAGGAGCCAATAGCTGTGGTAGAATATATATAACTATGTAAGTGGGCAAAAGACGAGTGCTAGTATAGACTGGGCATACTTTACCAAACCTCTGCTGCGTTGATTTCACATGGAAACAGAGCAATCCGAAGCGGCTTGTTTTCAGAAAGAGCAGGGATTGCTCCTGGAGAAGTATAAAAATGAGTTACAACAAGCCTAAAGCAGCTGCGATACTGCTGTTAAAGATGGCAAGCAAGTTTATACCAAAAGACTTGAGGTCCATATTGAGACGCTAGACAAGAGGATGAAGGTGCAGTATACTGCGCATGTTAGACTTTACCCTAATTATGGGCCAAGGGTGGGGACAAGGGAGATACACCCCATAAAATGCCCAATCAGTCCATGAGTGTACCCGTCGGTGCAGTCACCAGGTTCGATGTCTCCCATAAAACCTGAGAACCAGCCCCTTCCGAATCGAATTCACCGACGTATTATTTTACACGGTTCGTTTTTAATCGATCTAGACCTCGCAATCAGGATTAATCGACAAAAAGCATCAGGCGCTAAAAAAAGAAAAAAAAAAAAACCGGCAGAAAAGCTTTCATAGCAATCGGGGTCCTCTCTAGTGACCACCATTCTTTTATAGATGACCTCGAATCATTTTATTATGTTCTTCTTTACTGCATCTATTACGACGGAAAGGGCCAGGGCCGAAAAGTTGCTATGTTCGACGAATAGAATTCAGTAGATACGGAGGCACTAATTCGACGGAAGCAGGGGACACTATCTAAGAAGGTCTTCAACGACACTGTATCAATCAACGCACTTTACAACGCACTATCGCGCATTGGCCCCTTGGGTTAGCGAGTTACGCGACACAGTATTTCCCAACGGTGAAAGCTGGGAGAAGGAAGATACCACGCTCTATTCACGAATGATAGATATCCTCAACGAGGCCCGGCATGATTCATCGGTAGCAGCAGCAGGTTAATAAGCTTAGTCTCATAACTAAAAACAAGGATGAATATAATCTGTGCATCCAGGTGTAGCAACTTGATAAGCCGTGATGATTGAGAACTATAATTTATACGCAATAGGACACCCTTCTCCCTTGGGTTGTGCTTGATCAGGTAGTCTATGTTCGAAAAATGTCATACAAAGAGAACAATTGAGTGGTTGGGCTAATTAATGGCTACGCTGGAATACGTATAGGCAACTAACTGCCTTGTTTATGGTGCGACTTGTCGGGCGACTTCCTGGTAAGTCGCTCCAGACGTATACGATCCTGTGATGGATACTGAATACTGAAATCCGTTTTAGAACAAAACAGTCACTTTTTATTTTATTTTATTCCGATGCATTCTACCGTGGTGCTAGATATCATAGTGTGTGGGGAGTTATGCAAGTTTGTTCGTTTTGGCTTATGAAAAAGCGGGACCTGCTCAGGGCATGGGCATGGCTCAAGTGAAATTCCCATTCCGGTTCGGGATGGTAAAACCCATCTCAGAGGGAGTCAGGTAAACCGCCATTAAATTACCCGGGTCACCTCCGGTAGGTACCTTTTATCCACCACAGCAGATGTCCTATTTAGGTAGGTACCACACCACGCCAGGCACCTCCTGTAGACTGTAGGTACTTACAAAGTCGCACAGTTAGCCCCCAGTGATGCCCCAGCCCGCATAACGAGCCGTAACCAAAAATGCTCATCGATCCATCCATGGAGCAAGGCCCCCTTGTCATACCCCCCCCTCTCTGCTCTGCCCCCCCCCCCCAGAAGAAGCGTGAGCGACTACAACACATCATCACGTCCGCTCCCCACTCGATCAAGCACCTTAGAACCAGAAGGGAAACGTTGTCACCGGAGAGCAATCACAGCGCGAATAATCCCGTTTCCTCTCATATCTACAATCTACAACACTGTTTTCTCCCATTCTATAAGTTGTTTGTTCGCATCGCTAGAGTCTTTGTACTTTACCTATCTATCCTCGTCTAGATAACTGCCTATCTCCATAGTAGTCCATCTCCAACTTACAAGCCTCGCCTGGCTAGAGCTATCCTTGAAGCGTCGTCTCCCTCTCTGTGACTGACTACATAGGTTGACACAGGTTGGCTCTGGTGCCGCCATAAGCTTCGACGCCCCAGGACCCTTCTCGGTCTTCCGTCCGTCCGTCCGTTCGTCGTTGCCCGCCGCCGTGCTACCCAACCCAAGCCTCGCCCCTCGACGGCTCCTCGCCTACTACAGTCGGGCTCGGCCCTTCTATCCTGCCTTGTGCTCGACCGAGGCGACCAGGTCTCGGACTGGCCAGTAATCCCATACCCACCGTGAAAGGAAGGCTGCGGTTCTTGTGGCTGCAGACGCCTGCGTACCGAAACCCATCTCCATGTCTGGGCACAGCAACGTTTCCCAGGCCCCCGAGCCTGTGGCGTACAATGTAATCCGCTTTATTTCCTTTTTTTTTTTATTTTTTTTTTATTTTTTTTTTATTCCCTCCCTTCGCCTGGCTGCCACGAGCACTAGCCCTCCTTCATCACCTCCGCCTCCCTTGCCTTGACAAATTCTCGGTTTCACTCAAAAGGCCGATAGAAGACCGCCAAGAGGGAAGAACCATCTACACTGTCGCGCAATGCTAACCTCTCACTTTATTCAAGGCCTCGACTGCCGCGCGTGACGCCGTTGCCGCCGTCTCTATCGGACCTACACCACCCACATCGACTCCCATACCCATCATGTCGTCGTCTCCTGCGCCGCTGAGGCCAGCTCTCGGCGGACGACCAGGTGGTGCCCGAACCCCAAGACTGGGCTTAGCTATTCCCCTATCACCTAATGTTAAGCCGGTTGGTGCTGCCATAGGCGGTGGCCCAGGCCGGCCCCAGCTCACCGTCCATGTCGCAACCCCCATGGGCAGCACCGTCGCACCTTATGAGCAAGTCCGACCATCAGTCCAACCAGGCCAGTCAGCGAGTGGCGGAAGCGAAAGCAGCGCAGCCCACTCAAGGTCAGGTAGTTTCGGACCCCTTGATGGAAGGGCAAGTAATCCTACATCTGCTGGCTCTCAGTTCTCGGCCCTCTCCTTCGCGTCACAATATGGCATCGGCTCACGGGCACAGGGTACACCCGACCCCATATCTGCGGTCGGGTCTATCTACTCGGAAAGAAGCGAAGGGGGCGTTGGAATGGAGCGAGACGGAAGCATGCACGGGCTAGAGAATAGCTTCAACAAGTTGTCATTAGAGAAAGCCAGAAATGCCGATGTCGATGAGCTAGATACGGATGAATGCTGGAGGATCGCGAGTATGGAGGGCCGTATCGTGGAGCTCGGTGGTCTTGGCGAGGGTGCCGGAGGCGCAGTGACCCGATGCCAACTCAAAGGCGGGAAAACGGTATTCGCGTTAAAGGTTTGTTCCAATCATGTTGCCTTCCTTTGCCTTGCGATCATACTAACGTGCATCCAGGTCATCACTACTAACCCCAACCCCGACGTTAAGAAACAAATCATGCGAGAGATCGACTTCAACAAGGAGTGTGCATCAGAGCACATCTGCCGCTACTATGGAGCCTTTGTCGACCCTGCAACCGCTACCATATCGATTGCCATGGAGTTTTGTGAGGGCGGGTCACTCGACAGTATCTATAAAGAGGTCAAGAAGCTTGGCGGACGTACTGGAGAGAAAGTTCTCGGTAAGGTCGCGGAAGGTGTCCTGGGTGGTCTCACATATCTACACGGGAAGAAGATCATACACCGCGACATCAAGCCCTCCAATATCCTGCTATGCCGTAGTGGCGAGGTGAAGCTATGCGACTTTGGTGTGTCGGGTGACTTCGGGACCAAGGGCGAGGCCAATACATTCATTGGCACTAGCTACTACATGGCGCCGGAGCGCATCACGGGCCAAAGTTATACCATCACATCCGACGTTTGGTCCACTGGAGTCACACTCCTCGAGGTAGCACAGCATCGCTTCCCATTCCCTGCCGATGGGACAGAGATGCAACCTAAAGCTGGTCTCATAGACCTCTTGACATATATCGTGCGGCAGCCCATACCGAAGTTAAAGGACGAGCCGGACGCAAATATTTTCTGGAGTGAGAGCTTCAAATATTTTATTGAGTGTTGGTAAGTCAGATCCGCCCTGCCACCTAGGTATGCATGAGAGGAAGAAAAGAACAAAGAAAGCTGACGTGAAGTATTCTAGTCTCGAGAAAGAACCAACTCGCCGGGCTACACCGTGGAGGATGCTTGACCATCCTTGGATGGTCGAGATGCGTAGCAAGCGGGTTAACATGCAAAAGTATCTGTCGCAAGTATGGGGTTGGGATGAAATCGAAACAAAATCGTGAGCTCCCAAGTCCTTTTCTTCGCTAGATGATAAACGTTATCCTCCGCGATCGATTATTAGAAACCCCGCTGGTTTAAAGGAAACGATCTGATGATGCTCCGCTGCATAATATAATTCTATTGGGCGGGTAACCGATCTCACCAACACAGTATTGAGATACCATACGAAAAGCCTCCGGCACAGGCCGTGTCGGATGCAACACAGCACAAATTACACGTTTAAATAGGGAAACGTGATGGGGGGGACTTATACCGCTAGCACTCCATGATACGGCCATTATGCGGCCAGATTCCGTTAGCTTCTCATGCTTAGGGCACCGGGATACGGGATCTCGCATTACATTTTAGGAGATCAAGGCAACCCTTCCCAGGGGTGTCTGTCAGTGGATTCCATGGGAAGCGGATAGGTGTGAGAAACAAGTATACGGAGACCGGAAGAAGCAAACCCATGGCTCTATGTAACCCATCTGGCCACTTTACGCGATTATACTTAAATATAGTACTCGATTTAGACCACTCGGCAATAGTATACGCTCCTGTGGTGCGTACTTAGGTCATAAATGCTAGGATGACCAGATAAGTACTCATCGGAATCCCCGTTTAGGCACGAGGAATAGCCCTAGATAACGCATAGCCGCGTACCTGCTCATGAAATCATCCGTCTGGACAGATTTGGCACAGGGTTTTCTTCCGCTAGTAGCAGATATACATGCCCCTTCGTACAATGGGCGAGTTCACACACGCAGCTATTCAAATGTCGTGATATGACTGTAAAACAGGAGATTAAGTCGCCTGGTTTGTTGTTGAGTGGGCACTTAAGGGGGGTATCATCGTGTATTAAGCATCTATCATGGGTATCATAAAACTCATTCAGTCAATCTATGCGAAGAGGATCCTGAGTACCGGGACTCGTTCATCGCCTTTAGTCTAATCCGTGGCCTTTACCATTCCCCATTGTTTGACCTGTCTAAAAATTTCCCGCTTGTTTTGTTAAGCGGGGGGTTTCTTTTTTCATTTTTTTTTTTTTTTCACAATATTAAAAAAAGTAAATTGTGAGGTGCCCGCCATATTAAGTCGTGGTGGTCGTCGTTGCGGCGGCGGTACTGACGGCAGCAGCAGCAGCCTCGGCCTTCTTGCGCTCCTTTTCCCTCTGCGCGGCGCGTAGTCTGGCCATTGTCGAGGAGAAGTCTCCGGACACTAGGGGATTCGATGTAGGGGGCCGCGTGCCGGCTGTGGACTTGAATGGGGAAGAAGAAGAGGAGGAGGGCAGTTTGGCGGCGGCGGTTGTTGGTATTGCGGCGGTGGAGCCGCCGACGTTTTCGTCTTTTGGTAGGGGGGTCTCGTATTTTCCGGCTGTGGTGGTGTTGCTGCTGTTGCTATCCTCGTCGCCGTTCTTCTTTTTCTTGTCTCCCCTCCGCGCTGCCTTCTCGGCCTTGCGCTCCCGCAGCTTGCGCTCGATATCCGCTATCCGCTCGTCTAACTCGTCTGCTGCCGCCGGGCGGGCGGTCGTATCCCCCAGTCTCTCGCCCGCGGGCGTAGACGCGGCGGCAGCAGCCGGGACATGCGCGGGACTGGGCCGTCCCGGCTCGTCTCTTGCGTCCCTTCGCATCGCCTCTACGCCAGCGCCATCCTCTCGCGTCCTCTCGCGCTCGCGTTCTCTGGCCTCGGCCTCCTCCCTCATCCTCCGGCGCCTCTCGAGGTGTTCCCGCCCCTTCTGCATAAGCGCCCTCTTCTCGGCCTCCGTCATCATGTGTCTGCCGTCGCTGTCGCCGTCGCCGGCCTTCCGCTTGACGCCGCGCTCCCGGGCCTCGAGGTCGTCGATCATCGCCCTCTTCTTCGCGTCGAGCGCTGCCCGCGCCGCTGCCGTCCGCGCGGCCGCCGCCCGCCCGGCGTCGTACGCGGCCCGCGCCTCGGGCGACGAGAGCACGTCGCGCGCCCGCTCGAACAGCTGCCAGACCTCCGGGTCGAACGCCTTCGCCTTGTCCGGGTGGTGCTTCAGCGACGCCTTGCGCCACGCCCGGTGCACTTCGGGCTGCGCCGCGTCGGCTGGCACCGACAGCAGTTCGTACAGGTCCTTGTTCGCCGTCGCGTACTCGCGCGCGTACTCTAGGAGTTCCGATTTCTTGTCTTCCATCCTTGCTCTTATCCAGGCGTTCCTCCTCTCTTGCTTTTCTTTTTTTTTTTTTGGGTGGGTTTTTCTGTCCTCTCCTTCCCTATTTCTTTTCGTTGCGGGTGTCGTAGGTACGAAGATGGTGGGCGTATGGTGTGCGTATATAGACCATTAGGCCGTGAAGCTTCCTCTTGTGTGCGTGTGCGAGTTGTAAGTCTGCTGATGGGATCGAAATTAGGCAGATTGAGTTCAGATAAATCAACAGCCTACTTAGGTACCTAGCTATAAGCTATAGGCTACAGGTACTAAAGTTTCTATTACATAAGCACTCGTTCAAGGACGGCTCCACCTATTATGCACTTATGTGGGTAACTAATTTGTGTAACTACATATGCAATTTTCTTGATCAGTTAAATTAACTACCTATCAGACTACTTAGGTAGGTAGGTGGGCGGTAACTGAGAGGTTGCTTCTTGAATCCCGCTCCCTTGAAACTTGTCATTCAGACAATAGCAGGTGGTTTCATCCCTGTGTTTCCGACCCTCTCTCATATTCGTCACCCATATCTTCACCGAATGAATTGATTTAAGTGATTCATAGAAACTAATAAATAAAATGAATAGTTTACATTCTTGGTCAATGCTCCACATGCTGTCTACGCGTAATTATACATGCTCTATAAGCTAGCTATTCGCGATATCTGATAAAGCTATGATTTATAGGCAGCCCCTACGTCAGCTACTGGGGGGCGTCGTCCCTAGAGTATAGAAGTTATGCTTCCATCCCACTCATCCATAGTGTACATGTCAAAAAACCCATCCACCTCATAAACAGAATGCTATGATATGTGTCCCGAGAACGCCGTCTGGGTGAAGAGTCAATGCAGCGCAAATAAAGCAAACCAGCCCGAACCAGGGTATCTTAATGCCTGCTAGTAGACAAGGAACAGCTGAATGAAGATTCAAATCCCAGTAGGCTTGTAGAACGCCACGAAATGCCCAGTTCAAGTACGCGCCGTTTCCATGCTTTCATACAAAAAGTAGTGACATCACGCCTTGATATCTGCGACAGCTCGTGCGACTTCTTTGGTGGCGATCTTTTCAAACCGAACTCGAGCTTGGTCGTCCAGCTCCAGCTCAGAGGCCTCTTTATAGAGCCTGTGGCTCAGATCGCGGTTGATACTAGCGTACTGATCTGCCGTGAGTTGTCCGGATTTCCAATGCGGCTTAAGCGCGTTCTTAACGATGCCGCTGATACTCTCTTTCATCTCGAAAGGCAATTCATTGCGCGTTGGCGAAACGTTGGGCGAATGTGCTAGATTATTGCCGATATCTTCGGATCTGCGTCGCCGCGGCCTCGGTTGTCTGATCTCCAGAGTAATGCTTGGGCCGTTGCTTTGATGTTGCTGTTGTTGGCGGGGGTGCGATTCAGAATCACTATGATCTCCAATATCTCTACTAACCATATCTCTGCTAATCATATAATTAGCTGGAGGGTAGATCGGTTCTATCCTCGAGCTGAGGGAAAGCGGTGAGCCAGGCCGATCGCCGATTCCACGAGGTGGTGGTGTCATCGACAAGGCTCGTGGACTGCTATACCCCGAAGGTGAAGGTGATGTTACGGGTGATTGCAAATCAATACCAGGCTTAGGGGTGGCAAGAAGAGCCCGGATATTCTCATCGTCCGATGCCGTGCTCATTTCGACTTCTTTTAATAAGGATGAGAGAAACGAGGGACCCTCTGCGATCTGTACAGGTGAATGCGCTACGCCATTCGTGGACAATCCGATTGGTGCAGGCTCGGTGTTTTGCACGAGAGTATGGTGAGACGAAGACGCTTCGGACTGGGTCTGAACCCGCCTTGTTCTAGGACGTTTAAGCTTCCTTTCCGGAGGAGGGGGTTCAACAGGAGATGCCGTTATAGACCGGGATTTACGCTTCCTGCGATTTGGGCTGGATGAAATTGGGGCCTCAACTTCCATGGCCTTCTCCAGTGCCCCCCATGCTTGTTTTTCTTCATGACTTTCTTGGGGAGGTAGCTGCTGTGGTGGCGGTTGCCTTGTAATTTGTTCGGGAAGAATGATAGGGAGGTTTTCGGCGAAAACGTCGCGGGCGCCAAGACGACTTGCAATATTAAGACGTTGCTGCCATCTCTGATACTCCCGTCGATCCCTTTCACTGCGCTGCTGTGATCGTCGATAATTATGCAATGCTTCATCATCCTCCTGGTTGTCGAGGTCAATATTCAAGGCATCCCATACACGTCCAGCAATTTGACCCCAGGCGCCTTGCCATTCATCCGAACGAGCCCGTTGTCTAGCACGTCTCATAGTCGCCTGAGTCCGTGGCAAGTAATCAGAGCGGCCATCAGAAAAACCAGCGGAGCCGGTAGGTATCAAATCCGGGCCATCCAACTCAGCGGCGAGTAGTTCACAAGCTGCCTCCGAGCATTCTAGGCAAAACCAATGGCCGCGAGGAACAGAGTTCAAGCCAACACAGTATGTATGGTATGGTGCATCGCAGTTGTCGCAAAGGAGAAGGACATCTTCGTGGTCGGCGGTATTACAGATCGGGCACGGTCGTGCATCCGTCTCTTCTTCGGGATTCTCGTCAAGCCATGCCTGCGGGTCAAACTCGGCAACTTGCTTTTTATCCTCAACCTTGTAGGATGATAGCAGAGTACCTTTGCAACAATGATTAGCCTTGATTCCACGACATGCACGACATGCACGAAAGCAAACACTGGCACGGAGTGACTTACCACCAACCCTATCATAGACGTGCACCAGATGAAAAGTTTGGCGGCAGATGGGGCAACTATTAGCCTTCTCTGTCCATTCCCTTAAACAAGAATCATGGAGGGTATGGCCGCAGACTTGGATAATGGCAATTTTATTATCGTCGTCTATCCTCGGCGATTCAGTGCCGATGGTGATTGTGTTGTTGCTGCCGTTATCGTCACTAGTGCGGGTTGGCGATGGCGATATTGCCCCATCACAGGTAAGTGTGGGGGAAGGTTTAGAGGTCGAGGCATGTAAAACGCCATGACTACGATGGGGGCTGTCGGGGGACGGTGGTTGTTGAAGTGGTGATGGTTGTTGTTGTTGCACGTCTAGACTATCTAGACAGACGATACATTGATCAGCCATCAGGGGAGAGTTTTATGAGCCGACGGATCTGGAATTTCGACATATAAGGACTCTATAAAAGCCTTTTATAAGAGATTGCTGGCGGCAGGCAGCAGGGGGGGGGGATAAGAAAGCCAAGTGATACTCGGCGATGAGAGTGTAAGTCGTGATGGGACGGCGTTGCACCGGACCAATAGTATGCCGAAGGAGCGTTACGTGGTTGTTCTGTACCCTGTGCAAGTTGATCTGTGCAGATGATTTGTATGGGTTTCCGGGCGTACAGCTACTGTCTGTCTGGATGCAAAATAGGGTGCTAGCTAGTAGCAGCCTTTCTGTACAAGCAATGATGACGAAAAGGCTATACTAGGAAGCGACCGGGTTTGTTGTCGTGCATATACTGTCGTGCATATACAACGCAAATGGCCAGCCGGCCGTCTATGAGTCGGGATTTTGAGATTGCGCCTTGGTCTGAGGGGCAAGAAGAAGGAGACGGGCCGATAATGAGATAGAATGCCCACCGCAGTGCTGGTGGTCAAAGAAAGACGGGTGTGTTGGGGAAGAGGAAGAGGGAATATATGGGAAACGGTATTTGGGATAGGGACCTCTCACACGACCCTAAGGTGGTATGGCTCAGGGACGGACGAAGGCTGGTCTGGGAGTCTTGGATAGCGGGGAACGGGAAAATGGGGAATGTCGCGGTGCTAATGCTAATGCTAATGGAACAGGGACGGGAAAGAAACAGCCCGTATAACCAGAGCGAGAGAAAGAGGAACACACAGATAGAGGTGGACAAACAGATGGAAAGAAAGCCTGATGTTCTGTTCGCCCCTCGAAGATGATGGCAGGGAAGAAGGCGGGATGTACTGTGGAATAGTAAGGATATAGCAGGTAGTGAGTGGGTAGTCCAGTCAATGCGTGCACGGAGCCAGCACGCCACAGCCGGCAAACCAGGTTAAGCACTCAGGTACTTAAAAACACAAAGGTACCGTGGACTCGGTGTTGATTAGATGCAAATTGCAGTCGCGATGCGACTGTAGGTACCACGGTACAGAACACCTGTATACTGCCGAGGTGGTGTTGGACCACTTGGGTGTGTTATATGGGGAGGTGTAGGTAGTAGGTTAGGGTTAACAGTTAACAAAAGGCGGGTTGACAAGAGGCAGACAGACAAAAGGCAGAGATAGAGAGAGGAGAGAGAGAGAGAGAGAGAGAGAGAGACGTAGGTAGGCGGCAAGGAAGTAGGGCGTTGTTCAGGTGAGCTGGATAGTGGATGGCTGGTCCGTAGGCCGCGACAGCCTCAACGTCAGAAATCGGATCTAAGTATACCTAACGTTTACCCACAGAAAGTGGGCGGATAGGTAGGTAGGTATCTAAGATGCTCGGTAGTGGTAGGCAGGTGCGTTAGTCCCAGTAGTTACTACTACGTATGTAGATAGGTAGTATGGTAACTGTAGGTAGGTAGATTATGTATGTATGCAGGCGGATAGGGGAAGAGAGGTATACTGGGGATGGGCACTGTGTGTGTGCACAGAAAGTGAGGTGTTACGAATCTTGGAGTTGCGGATTTAGTATTCACTCTTTCAGGGGTACTAGGTAGGTAGCACAAGTAGGAATAATCAAAAGAGATCGAAGGTGCAGGTGATGATGAGTGAGTGAATGGGCAAGAAGGAAAGTCGGGTCGGGAAGTCGAGCTAGTTAGGCAGAGACGACTGGGCAGGCCCTGGCCCTGGCCCGTTCTAACTGTCTGTCATCGCTGCTGTAGCCAGCAAGGAAAGCGATGAGCTTAGTAGGGGACATCCATATCCGGTATAGCGACAGAGACTCAGGTGAGTTCTATCCCACCCTCCTGGAAAGCCGCACGGGCCAGCCACCAAGTCAGTACCCAGGTACACTAACGAGAATCCGTATGGATACAACCTCCATCAAGATTCATACCTATGGTTGGGCAAGTAGGTAGGTAACTAAGGTATCTAATCTACCTGGGATACCACCGTTTTAGCTTAACGAGTAAACGGCAACGAAACCCGTGTCTATATCCGTAATTCAAAGCATAAGCAAAACGACGTTGGCTCATTTACCCGCTAGGTTACCTAAGCCCATACCTAGGTAGGTAGTTATCGCTGCTCACACAGATAGGTACGTAACTGGTTACTTAGCTACCCAGGTAGGTAGGTAGGTGTCCCGTACTGACACCACCAACCATGGGATTACTACATAGGCAAGTAAGTATATTTGATACCTTACTCTCCCTCCAAGGTAGGAGCATTATTATTATCAGTCAGTCATGCGGATTAATCCTCCCCGGTCCGAGCCCGCTCTTGGTCTGTCGGCGGTCAAACCATTGATGGCCCGACTATGTGTAGATGTGCGCTCGGGAATATTCAAGTGCCTGTCTATATTTAGCTCTTGCTATCCCTCCAAAACGGGGACGCTGCGTATGGTGTCACCCATTCCAAGTTTTATGCGATGTTAAGGGTCTTGGAAGGTCATACCACATGCTGGAAACTAACGTGGTTAGATCAAAAGTAAGTAGGTAGGTACCTCTTTGTAAGTCGTCCCCCAACAGGATACCTACCGTAGCTAGACAGACAAGCAATTGCCAAACAGGCACTCGGCCTCGAAGAGTGCCGGAATAGAGTATATAGCATAGTCACCCTCAGCGCTTCTCCGAAACCACTCGGTGCGGTGGAGGCAAATGCAGCCGCCGAGGTGTTGTTGCCATTTAGGTACCGCTTGATATGATATATTAATAATTGATAAGAAGCCCAGCCCATCCTTGATAGAACCAAGGCTAGAGGAAGAGAGGCAGTTGTTTCCGTCGATCGAGCCATTGGTGCCAGCGGTGGTCATAGCCCTCGGCGGCCATTGGTGCATTTCGAATATGTGCCTGCCTAGGTAGCGGTCGGCCGCTCTGTGTTCAGCCCTTCTTTGGCCTGCCCCCTCTACTACCTAGGCAGTTAGTTACCTAAGTGTATATGCGTGGCTTTCTGGTAGTATCTGGTACTTGGTCGGCATGGGCCATCAAGGTGCCTTAGTTGGGGCCGCCACCGACTCCACTTCCCTTTCGGACCATTAAGTTTAAACACTCCCAACACACTCGGAAGATTCGTGTTGAGAGTTTGGAACCTGCAGTAGAGTAAACCCGAAGTGAGGGGCCAAAAACTATATATCACGTACATACTCCCCAGTTGATTTTAACCCGACGGATGCCCGTCCCAGAACTAGCGGTGGGATATGACTCTACGTAGTACAAGTCGTAGTACAAGCAGTGGGATATGAATATGAATCGTTGAGCGACGTAACTAGGTAGGCAGGTAGGTAGGTAGGTAGGTAGGTAGGTAAGTAGGTAGGTAGGTAAGTAGGTAACGTGGCTGGTTGCGTGGTAAGCTCGCATACCTATTCGGTCGTCGACTGGCTAAGCCATTCATAAGATAACGTGACAGGTAAGGCGTCTCGGGTTCCCGTCACCAGACCTCCCTCGCTATATGAATAACAACAGGGATGGCATACCACGCCATGGCATGGCATTGTTTCTGACATGCCACCTGGGCAGATCCCCCGTGAGCGTCAATTCGGAGGAGAGTGGCTGCTGGTTAATTCGGCACGGCGTCTCGGCGGGAGGGCATGGGTTCCTGCTCAAGGCCGAAGGCAGCTGGGATATCCGTAGAGCTGCAGAGCCACAGACTCTCCCCCGGAATAGTAGAGATAGAGAGGTGCAGAGAGATAAGAGACCACGACGCCTGAAGAGGACGATGGTTCATGCATTGCAGCCATTGCAGCATCGATCATAATTACTTAGTCAGTACCTATCAAGAAAATCTCCGAGAGGCGGCCTCGGGACAAGCCAATGGCTTCGCCGGGTAGCTACCCCAGCAGTAGGGTTACCTGCCCAGGCAGTGCTAGGTAGGGTCGTAGGTCTCATGTAGCGTGTAGCTTACAAAGACCAAGACTTACAAAGACCAAGACGTACAGTAGCATCACGTCGCCGGACCCTCCCATTGGCCCTGGAGAAGGGATTCTGGCTCTGTCGTAGATGGTCTTGGGCGTGGACGGCGCAAAGGACGGTGCAACCTGGTAATTGTGGTATTCCATGATTCGATGGTGACAAGAGGCGGCGCGCCTGTCAGGGCCAGTCTCTGAAGATCATATCCACGCCACGTCCGGGAATCCTGGCTGGTTCAGTTAATCAGCCGGCACGCCTTACCACTTCGGTCATGCCACCCGAGGCTCGCCAGCACTCATCAGCACCTCATCAGCACTCGTCAAGGCTCTTTGACGTTAGCCACCATCGGATCTTTTCTTGCCCATGGGGATGGCACGCCGAGGCATGGACGGCGATGATTCCCTACCTGGCTAAATACCATGGCTGCGGATCGCAGCTCGGTCCCACGGCGGAGTGCCGAGCGGTAGATGTATGGTAGATGTATGGTAGATGTATGCACAATATAATATCGGTCAGGGTTGCTGTGCGTTCCCGTTTGGTTCTATACTTAAGTAGTGCGTGGGACGGGCGTCCGAAGCTTGGTATCGAGTCTGGCTTGATGGTCCTGCCAAAACCCTGACTAACCACCAAATCCCGGGGTGATAAAATATATACAAGTACAATTTAATATTCCCCCCTTTTTTTTTTAAGGTTCTCCCTCGTTTGCGTCATCCCTTCAGGTGCGGAGGAACCCTTTGGCATCAGACCCCCAACACCTTCGTCGCCCGCCGCGATGCCCTTCAAGAAGCACACTCGTCAGTACGACGTAGTCATCTATGGCGCCACAGGTAAGCCGCCGCCAGAGCCGCCTCTCAAATCTCGAAGCCTCATCATCACGGGCTAATGCGGGACAGGCTACACGGGGCTGCTAACGGCCGAGTTCGTCGCCAGCCATTTCCCCACGGACACCAAATGGGCTGTGGCCGGGCGGTCTACACAGAAGCTCGAGGACGTTGTGAAGACGTGTCAAGCCCTGAATCCTGATCGCAAACCTCCGCAAGTGGAGGTCTGCAACTTAAATGACACAGACCTGGCTGCGCTAGCAAAGAAGACCTTCGTGCTCATTGCCACGGTAGGGCCGTACGCCAAGTATGGCGAGTATGCGTTCAAGGCGTGTGCCGCCGCTGGCACCCATTACATCGACTGTACCGGCGAGGCTGTCTGGCACGCAGCAATGATCAAGAAATACAGTGATGCCGCCAAGGCCAGTGGCGCGTGTAGTGAGTAATTCCTTGTGCCATTCTCCTCCTCTCTACCTACTCCTTCTTTTTGGCCATTTATGTCTTGGGAGCACATACCCCCATGCCCCAGTGGCCACTCACAGAGAACAGACAAAGGAGGATGGGGACTAAATACTGATCCCGGTCATTGTAGTGTTCCCTCAATCCGCAGTGGAATCGGCCCCCTCGGATCTGGTTACATTTGCGCTGGCGTCTCGTATCAAATCAGAGCTGTCAGCCCCAGTTGGCGATGTTGTAGTCTCCCTTCACGAGTTCCAGTACGTCTTCTTCTTCGTCTTCGTCTTCGACGAACACACATGGGTTTCTCTAATACTGTATAGTTCCGCACCTTCGGGGGGAACATTGGCCACAGTCCTCAACTTGTTCGAGAGTTTCAGCGTAAAAGAGGTGGCAGAATCACATAAACCATATGCCTTGTCTCCTATCCCTAACCCAAAGACTACACCCGAGGCATCGATACAATCAAAGCTCACGGGAGCTTACCAGGTGCCTAATCTCGGTCTCCAAGCCACGTCCCTGACCGCAGGCACCGACGCCGCTGTGGTGCAACGCACATGGGGCTTGCTCCAACAAGAGCCATCTCTACAGAAGCAGGCCTACGGGCCTAACTTCACATTCAGGGAGTTTTCGAAGACAAGGAACGTTGTGACCGCTATGGTCACGCATTACAGCTTATTGGTTGGGGGCATACTTTTGGCGTTCTGCCCGCCGTTCCGGAGTCTCTTGCGGAAGTTCGTTTTCCAGCCGGGCCAGGGCCCGAGCAAAGAAGATTCCGCGAACGATTATGTTGAATTCCGAGGCGTTGCAACACCAGATGTGCAGCCAGCCTCGGGAAAGCAGGCTCTGTGCCGTCTCTGGTACCAGGGAAGCATGTACCAGCGTGAGTCGCCCAGAACCAAGCATTGTGCGTAACGTCGAGCTCACGCGAATACAGTCACGGCAATATTCCTCTCAGAAGGGGCTCGGACTCTGCTCGAAGATGATGTCGGGCTGGACGGTGGTATTTACACCCCAGTTTGCTTCGGCCAAAAATACATAGATCGCCTAGACGAGCATGGTCTCAAGATAGAGACGAAGATCATAGAGGGCTAGGCACAGAAAGCCATAGGTCACGAACTGTATCTATGATGCCTAATTGGCTCCTTCAATATACGAATGCTATTCGGTCACACGTTCGCTCAGGTGTTAGGTGTGCCGGGTGTCCTGAGTGAACGACTGGACTTTGGATTTCGGCCGGACGGGGTGAGACGGGCACCAGAATGTCTCTTACACGTCTGATTCTGCTTACCCTGGAGGCCATGTACCTAAGTAACTTACCCATCTCTATATTTGGTACCGCTTGGTTACCTACTTAAGTACTTATGCACCTAACTAGTTAGTTAGTTATTATTTATTTTATTTTTTTCTTCGTTTCCAATTGGCCGTCTATATGGTATCGGCCTGTCCCCACAGATCGTGGCTGGTCTCTCCTGTAAGTGATCGGCGATTGTTAGTGGCTGCTCCCGAGTACCTTGCCTACCTGCTCAGGTACCATTTTGGTATGAACTCAACGTCATTGTCTTGGACACTAAGTAGGTACGTCTAAACCTACCGGGTAACCTAAGAGACTCGGTTAGTGGGTAGCTCAGCGGTTTGATTCGACTCTAGGTTCCTCATTAACGCTCATTAAAAAGTAAATACCTACAACCCTCCGTGAATTTACAATCCGATGTCCCAGCAGGTCCAATTGCTTTCCTCCCAACCATTGCCGTCGCATGGCAGCATCGCCGCAACCACACTGCAATCCCACGCGCCGTGACACGCCTTTCCCACATCGCGGCGGCGTGCCCCCATATTGGATCTGGCGGTAGTCTAGACAGCCTCGTATAGAGTTCTTCGCGCGCCTCTCCGCCGCCATGGCTTCCTCTCCGAAAGCATCGGCGAGCTCCGGGAGTTCGACTTCGACCTCGGAGCGGACACCTCTCCTCCGGCGAGACACGGGCCGCCCGAGGGCGGTCCGTAACGTCACATTCAATGCGAACCCCGTCTCAAGGACCATCGACCCCGAGCCACCGTCCTCTCTCAGCTCCTCGCCAGGCTCTACCTACACTCCCACCCCTGCGCGAGGCACAGTCTCTACCGCTACGGATAGCTCTTCGGCCGCGGCACCGCCGATGCTTTCCGCCCTTAACAACCGACTGCGCCGGCGGAACAGCCATGGCTCCATCTTCACCACTTTACCCCCAACGATCCTACCGAAATTAGGCCCACAACGAAGCTCAAAGACTGCCCAGAAGCTGAAGCTACTCCCAAACCCCGAGCTCGATGAGGCAGACCCGGACGAGGAGGGCGGCCGAGATGTTTATTCCCAATACACGCGCATCAAAGACCCTACAGCCAGGCGTGATGCCGCCAGATTGGGTAAAGCGGATCGCGATAGACTGCCTCGGGTGACTGCGTATTGTACGGCGAATAAATACCAGATGGATGGCCTGATGCGGTTTCTGAAGGGCAGAGGCAAGGCGAAGGGCGCAAGTCCCAAACTAATTGACGAGTGCATATATTCACCATATGACTACGATGCGGGGAAACGGACCGAGAGAGTAGAGCCGCTCAGTACATTTAGAGATCGGCCCGTATACACGCCAGAAAGGCGACATTCTACTGGCGAACTAGAGGCAGAGGAGCACCCCAACGTGTACAACCGAGCGGTTCTGACCGATTTCCAGGCCGATCAACGGCAGCATGGTCACGGACTCGAGGATCCTTTTGGTACTGGTCGCGATGCCGACAATAACTTGACCTATCCGGACGAAAGCTCTGCGGATATTATACACCCACATGCGGCGGGTGCCGACTTTGATACTGAAGTGCACACGCCAGAGATTTTCCTCTTTGATTACGGCGTCGTGGTAATATGGGGCATGTCGCTGGAACATGAACAACGATTCCTAAAGGATATTGCCAAGTTCGAACTCGAGAAACTAGATCCAGACGATGTTGAAACGGAATGTTTTAACTTTTATTACACACGAGAATACCAGGCGCGTATATACAACGATTTCATTACACTGCGAGACAAGGGCAACTACATGATCAAATTAGCAATATCGCATGCGCTCGCACAGAGCGTAAAGGTAGGCGCGTCTGTTCCTTTTACTCCGTCCGGCGTCCCCATAAGTCGAGACATATGCTTGGGCGCGGTGGCTGACCCGTCTTACGAAACATAGACCTCCCTCTTCGAGGAGTTAATAGCGTCGACGGTAGAATCCTGCAAGGATATTCCGACTCAAATAGCGCTGGCGGGCAAAATATCACTGTCACGGACACAGATAAATATGCAAATAGGCGAGCTCTTTATCTTGCGCATAAACATCCACCTGAACGGCAGTGTACTGGATACGCCTGAGCTTTTCTGGGTCGAGCCGCATCTCGAGCCTGTGTACCAGGCCGTCCGTAGCTACCTGGAGATGGACCAGCGCGTTGGCCTGCTGACAGAACGTCTGGATGTAATTGCTGATTTGCTCGCCGTGCTCAAAGACCAGCTAAGTCATGGGCACGGCGAAATGCTTGAGTGGATTGGTATGTATATCTATCTATTCTTTCCCTAAGCCTATTGCGACCTATAACGTATAACATGACAAGTCTAGGCGCGGGACATTGGACATTCACTCTGGGTTGAAATAGAAGCTAACAGCGGGGTTGAAATAGTCATCGTTCTTATCGCCGCTGAGATTGTCGTCGCTGCTATTAACATCGTTGTTGACATCTATGCTGGTGTTGACTGAGACGTCCACACACCATGTGACGCGAGGGGCTCCTACCCATTACCAGATGACCATGAATGAGGGTATTTCATCATCGCCCCCGCGGTTTCTGTCCCCGTTTCTGTACATATAGCATTGTATTGCAGCCATGGTGTTGGTAGGCTTAGCATTGGGTGGCCCGGCTCATCTTCAGGTTATTATTGCTACTGCGTTCGCTTTCCCGTATTGATCCCATCATAGCCAGCGCGTTCATTTCGTAGCTCGACGTAGACATACAAGGAAGCTTCACAGCACCCGAAGGAATTATTTCAGACTTGGTACCGCACCAAAGGTATTCTGCATATACATTGTATCAGGGTCGTCGTGCCAGTGTACCCTTGGGCCCAAGTACACATGGCTAAGTGAATTCTGGCTCCAAGCTGGCTTTATTTAATAGTGATACAAACATCTTCCACATGGTCGAATGCCCAACGAAAGACAATTAGCTCCCAAGTCATGCCTTATCTTCCCTAACGCCTTTTTTTACCATAAGCCGGGTAATACTGAAATGCAAATTACAGCGCCGTGTCTCCGGCCAAGTTCGGAATCGTCTTGGGACCGCGAAGGCCCCAGACCGCTTTCTACCACCTCCATCCTTGTTGGATATGCAGCGCGCGCCATAGATGAAGTCAACGCCAGTCAAACCCGTGGATCTGCCTCCAGATGTCTCGGCTATACTAATCCGCACCTTCGTGCTCGTCCACCTCGGTCTCAGGATCCGTGTCCTGTTCGGCGCTGGGCTCGGGCTCCGCCTCGGCCATCTCGACGTCTTGATCGTCGTCCGCATCTTCTTCATCTTGGGGCTCCTCAAATCGGCTCCGGCCACCACGACTACTTCTATTATCCCGGGCGCGTGATCGCTCCCGCGCGGCGGCGTCTTTAACACCCTGTTTGAAGCTCTCTCGTGCCTCCTTCCACTGGGTCAATTCACGCTCGTACCGCGCCTGGAACTCCTCCTTCTCCTTCTCTGGGAGATCTTTCCAGCCACGCGCCAATTCCTCCTCAAGCCGGAACTCGCCAGCGGCGATCGCATCCTTGTGCTCTGCCTGGAGCACGGGTCGAGTATCGTTACAGTAGATCTCGAACGCGTTGCTAGGCCGCTTGGGTGGTTTGGCCGCACCATTGGTAGGCCGGCCCTGTTCCTTTTGTGATTCTAATTGCGAATGTGAGAAACCATCTGAGCTGGGCGAGAGGGTTGTAAGGTGTTTGCTGATCAACGTTGCACCCAGTGTATTTCCGCCATCGTTGCTGGGTAAAAGAGATGGCTTACGATGACCTCGTTTCGTCCGAAGCGGCTTATCCTGGGGCTAGATGGTTGTTCAGCATATCAGGACTCTCACGTTTCGGGTGCCTTGCCGTGGTACTACGTACAGTGGGCGGGGGGCTCGGACTGCCTTCTGAATCTTCGACGTTGGTGCTTGTGCGCTTGGCGATTTGGTCTAGGATGAGAGCTCGCTCGAGACGCAACTTCTGAATCTGGCGTTTGAGTCTCGAGATTCGTAACCGATATGCATCATTCTCGTCCTCGATTTCCTTCGATCGTTCTTTGAGCTGGATGCATTTTCGTCGGTAGGCCTCCTCAACCGTTGGAGGTAGCGAAGGGGGGTGTGCTATAACGCAGAATAGGGTGTTAGTTTCAACGTTAGATTTTGCAGGTGAAGGTCAGTTATGATAAACGGTCCATCGCCAGTTTCATGTTGCTGGGCTCCAGTTCGCGAGACCACAGCCAGCCCCGACTCATGTGAATGCGGTCTCTGCTATCCAGAACCCAAAAGGGGCCCTAGAGCTGGATCCATAGGTTTTTTTTTCCCCCGCAAGCCTGGAAGGCTAACAAGCATAGCAAATAGGCTTCCTCGGCGCGCCTGACCCGAGGCTGGTGTCATCAACGCGAGCAGACTTGATGGAGGCGGCATGACTTGGACAGGCTCAGGCTACACGATGCATATTTACAATCTCCTCTTAAACCCGAATTTGGATATTTCCGAATTGAGCAAGCTGTCAACCAGCGCCAGTATCTTGGGCCCAATATGCGCATAGCGCTGCGCCCAAACGATATCCGTTGTTGTGCAATTCGTGCCATCGGATACAGTGGTATTGAACGGGGGCGGCAATTGGGCAAAGCATAGATGGTTCAAGTGTTCGACTTACAATTTTGAGGCGCCATCTCGAGATGTCCAGGCAGCCAACCACTCGGGAAAAGAGTCGAGCGTTTAACGGCACGGCGACCTTGCCAACTAGATGTGCAGTCGTTGACGCCAACAGGAGCGGCACCTGCCTGCGCCGAATAAAAGAAGAAGGCGTTGGGAATAGCGATGATGGTGGTGACGACAACAACAGTAGTAGTAGTAGTAGTAGTAGTAGTAGTAGCAACAACAACGGCGGTGATGGTGCTGATGATGCACCGACGATGGTGATGGTGGTGGTGGTGGTGAAGAGAATAACAAATGTGAGAGCGACAAGGGGACGCGCATTCACTAGAAGGCCATAAGGGAAGAGAGGAAGAGAGTGAGACAACCCCAGTGGTGCGCCAAAACCGGGTGCTGATTGAGTGCAAGGCTGGGTTTGAGCACCCCGTCGAAGCTTCCCAACAAATACGGTTGGTAGTGTACGGGGACGATACCAAATGAGCCTTGAATTGGAGATGGGCAACAGCAACGCGCGCGCCCAGGCACGTCAGGGCAGTCTGTCCAGTGCATACCTGTTATCTGGTGTACTTGGGTAGGTACCTAAGTACTCAGCCTAAGACTTGAGATTACGATTACGGCTACTCCATTATGTAGGTTACAGTAGGTAGGTATGCTTAGATAGTGGGTCTAGACGCTGCCTACCTACCTACTAGGTAACTACCTAGGTAGGTACGTACTTGGTTGGGTAGTGCTCCAGGAGATCAATCATTCACTTATCGATAACAGATAAGACTCCCCCTCCTTCTAGTACAGAAAGGTACCTAGCTACCTACCTACCTACCTGTGCTTGCCGCCACTGCTCATTGAATCACTGCACAGTTAAAGCTACAAGGGCAGCCCCACTGAATTTTTCCAACACAAGACAGGGTTCATTTCCATATCCGCTGCCTCCTTTGTATCTATCTGCCGAAGAAGCACAGGAGCGAGCATAGGGAGAGTCAGAACCGCAGCTTAACGCAGCAAACGAGTGCGCAAGGCCAAGAGCAAGGAAGCTCTGTCAATATGTCTCTGAACATACCCAACGCCCCAAATGCCGGGCTGTTCAAGCAGGGCTACAACAAGTATGTGCACACCATCCTCCCCCTTCCCCGCCATGGGATGGGAACAACGTCAATACCGGGATGCCTGACTACCGCCGTCCAGCTACGATTCAGAAGATGGCGCCGTCTTGCGGAACATCGATGCCTGCCGAGCCATATCGTCCACGGTCCAGACGTCGCTCGGCCCCTATGGCCGGAACAAAATCGTCATCAACCATTTACAAAAGATGATCCTGACCTCCGACGCTGCCACCATCTTGAAAGAGCTCGATGTCGTCCACCCCGCCGCTAAACTCCTCGTCATGGCAAGCCAGCAGCAGGAGGCCGAGATGGGGGATGCGACCAACCTGGTTATTGTCCTTGCCGGCGAGCTTCTCAAGAAAGCGGAGGATCTTCTACGCATGGGACTGAAAACCGCCGATATCGTTACCGGCTACGAACGTGCCCAGACCTTTGCGCTGGAGACGTTGGAAGAAATGGCCGTGGACAAGGTCGGGGATATTCAGGACCACCAAGAACTGAGCAAAGCTATCCGGACAGTCGTAGCAAGCAAGCAGAATGGAAACGAAGATATCCTAGCCAACCTCGTCGCCGAGGCCGTCTTGGCTGTCATGCCCAAGAACCCCGTTAATTTCAATGTTGACAATGTTCGGGTTGTCAAGATCATGGGTGGGAGTTTGGAGCAGAGCCGAGTTGTAAAGGGCATGGTCTTTCCCAAGGAGCCAAATGGATCAATCAAAAAGGCAAAGAAGGCTAAAGTCGGCGTTTACTCCTGCCCAATCGACATCAGCCAGACAGAGACAAAGGGAACCGTCTTGCTGCATAACGCTAAGGAGATGATGGATTTTTCCAAGGGCGAAGAGGAACAGCTCGAGGCAGCGATCAAGGAGCTCCACGACGCAGGCATAAGAGTGGTTGTTGCCGGCTCAACGGTCGGAGAGCTTGCGATGCACTACCTCAATCGTTACGACATTCTCATCATCAAGATTCTCAGCAAATTTGAGCTTCGGAGAGTATGCCGCGTCATCGGCGCCACTCCTCTAGCCAGATTGGGCGCGCCGATGCCGGATGAAATGGGGTCTGTCGACGTTGTCGAAACTCTCGAGATTGGCGGTGATCGTGTGACCGTTTTTAGACAAGAAGATGAGGTGACAAGGACAGCCACCCTAGTCCTAAGGGGCGCCACGCAAAACTTTCTAGATGATGTGGAACGGGCAGTTGACGACGGCGTAAATGTAGTCAAGGCCATAACCCGCGATTCACGGTTAGTGCCTGGTGCTGGCGCAACAGAGCTACAGTTGGTTGGACGCATACAAGCGTTTGGCGATAAGACTCCCGGCCTGCCGCAGTATTCTATTCGGAAATTCGGAGAGGCCTTTGAAGTCATCCCGCGAACATTAGCAGAGAGTGCCGGGCTCGATGCTACTGAAGTACTGAGCAGACTTTACACGGCGCACCATAAAAAGGATGATTGGACTACCGGTGTCGATATCGAAGTAAGTATGGTCGTAAATCACCTGCAGTCTTTCAGCTAACACCTAATAGAACAATGACGATACCGGCACTCTCGACGCCAAGAAAAAGGGTATATTAGATCTCATGATCAGCAAGTCTTGGGCCATCAAGTTGGCAACTGAGGCAGCTCGAACTGTGCTTTCTGTAGATCAGATTATAGTCGCAAGACAAGCAGGTGGTCCCAAGCCCCCAGGACCTAACCCTAACTGGGATGAGGATTAGACAAAAAGGAAATCATAGAGGGACTTCATCTACTATTTGGGCACAGGACTGTGGTCATAGGAATGTTCGCTCACAATATAAAATAGCCGGCAATCGCCGGGGCCTCGTCTGTATTACGAACATCTGCGCCGCGAGCTATGGTGTAATGAAATATCCAAGGTGTACTTCAAACCCCAAGCCGATTCCCTCGATAAATTAACAGCTGTGAGCCTTAAAATAAGTGTTGATGCTCCTAGCCTAGATGGCTTATTGTAAACCCCGAGTGGTGTCTCCCCCTTGGCACGCATTCAATCACCGTTATTCACTCTACATTTTGGCGGCTAGGCGTTATTCCTCGTATTTTACCTAACCCACAGCACCAGTCCTAAATACAACGTCAATTTGTTGGGGGAATTTTTACATCTCTTTGAGCAGATCCTAATTCATTAATATAACAACTTAGTAATAGCCATACCCTGACAATACTTCCCATGGGCGGTGTAAAGCCGCCAGTTAGTCCGTCTTATATGGATATGTATCATTCTAGTGAACCAAAACGAACGAATATTTTAGCCGCAGCAGCCCCGAGGTCGAGAAGCTTCCCAATATCGACACAGCTGCGCGTTTGTCCTCAGATATACATGTCTGCTGGTTATATACTTCAATAAGCTGCAGAAGCGTAGCGTAGCCCTCGTGAGATATGGCGAGATCGACCATACGATGCTCAACTCGGGCAAGGAGCACGCCGGAACACGGAACGGATTCACATAGTCTTCACAAATGTAGGCCGACGAAAGTCGACTATCTGTCAAACGTTCGGGTTCTTCACACCGCCGGGGGAAACAGGGCGATTCCCTCTCATTGATAGAAACGACCCAGGGATATATATGATGGGTATCGGCCACGATGAGGCAATGAGGCCAGATGCTACGACAATACCGACTATATGCGAAATATGCGAGATTAAGACGACAATCTAGTATCCTTCGAACATAATTAATTATATGAATGGCCCTCGTCTAGGGTTTGTGGGACGCATATTGAGACTCAAACGCACTTGCGTTGCAAAACCCGTTGAGTTATCGCCTCATGCTTGTCGTTGATGATATTAGGTGCATTCTATTGCTATAATTGCGTATTTCGGGTCAAAGGTGAGGAGAATCATGTTTTAGTTCTGAGGGATACACGATTCTCTTTATCTTCATGTGTCTCGGTATTTATCTCGTGGCTTTATGATGATGTGTTGTCCCACTCTAAGCAAGCGTTGTCGCCGACAAGGAAATACCTCATTTCTGTGTCGCCCGTCGAGCTCCTCCCTGGCCCGTAGCTAGATGATACTGCTCCAGCAAAGGAGAAACATTGCCCGCCATTAAACAGATAAATATGTGCATAGAACGAACAAAGTCCTTTCAGGACGTGGGAACGAGGGTCTCGATTCATACAAACTAGCGGTGGTCCTCGTAAGCCGCCCATCACTGAGTTCTATATTGTTAATAATTCATAATTATCGGACGAGATCTACAAATCTATCACCATATGATCGATCAATCAGCGCATGTTGCCTCGTTGCTTCGCGTGACCCTTCTCATGTTGGGTGTAACAGAGGCTCGGACGGATCTTGGTAGCATGTTACCATAGTGTCTAGATACTTTAAAGCCAACCCAAAGCGAGCTGTTTAAGCCCAATATTCCGGGGAAATAGAAGTAATCTTGCTCGAGTAAAGCTCAGAACCGAACTTCTCCTACTAGAGGACGCGACTCGTTAACCGAGTTCCGCCACGGTTTTCTGATCGAGGGAATTCCCAGCCTGTCGGTGGCAATATTCCTCGCGGATTCTGGCTCTTGCTAGTCCAAAAAGCCATTACACCGAGCGTCTCTCTTAGTTGCAGCCGTTGTGGCCGGAGTAATTCAAATCATGTTGTCATCACGTGGTCATCTGCTGGATTGGCTTGAAAGAGGCGTAGATGGTGACTGCTTTCTATTTCATAACGACTTGGAAAACCCTTGAAGTTCCGGTAGGGAGACGGCCTTCCTTCCCGCTTCTACGATGAAAATTGATGCATGTAAATGGCGCAGCATCGGCGCAACGAAACCAACCAGTCTTTAGGTGATCCCCCTGGAGTCGAGCTGAACTCTGTATCCGGCTATCATGTTGTTTTAGAATATGCCCACGAATGCTAGTGAAACTAACACACCTACCTACACCGGCATATTCAGCCTCCGGCCTATCCCCCTGGGCAACCCGCCCAAAGTATTGCCCAATGACGCTGGCGGGGTTTATTCAGACACGCCTCATCCAACGGCAGAATGCAAATAGGAGGATCCGCCGACAGAACCCGGGCCAACAGCTGCGACATGGCACCAGATTTATACCTTGACGCGTTTGTCCCGTCGTCTCGACATGTAATAGCAGGGACGTTGCTGGTGCTCAAGGGAAGCCAGCTGTTTGCATGATGTCCTCGACTTGGGGCGAGCAAGGTTGATATATCGGATTATGCTATGTACCAGTTAGATGCCTAGCGGCCATCCATCAGCAGGGAATGTTTTAACAATCGCGCCCGGATCAACGAGTCAGACACACATCATCCATAGACTTCTTCCCCCGAGAGCGGTGCGTTTGGCGGATCAGATGAAAACCGCCATTCTCCCTGCCCGCTACCTTCGTCTGCCTGCTACCAAGGTGTGGGTTCGACGAAGGGCCAGAACGAGGCCGACACCCGTAAGTGCCGGACCAGGATTTGGGAAATGCTGCATGAGGTTAGCTAGGTTGGGTATGTATGTATTTGAGTAAACAAGAACGTAGATCAATCAAGATCAAGATCAAGATATAACTAGGTATGTATGATATGTATGTATGTGGCTAGGTGAGCCATTTCGGATCCGTCGTTGTTGAGGAATACGATCCGACCCGAAAAGGTGTGCGCACGGCATTGGATGTAGTTCGCGTTCGTGTCCTCCAACACGATCCCTCGTGCAAAACGTGGTGAGTGTGCCCTGCAGCTCATTATGCATCATGGTCTGTCTAAGCTCTTCGCGGCAAAGTGAAGTGGCTCTCAGCGACACCTAAGCACATACCTAGTTACATACACTAGTAGTAGTATTAACGTCTAATCTAGGTGAAGTTACATACACTAGGTACTTAAGTGAGTAACTAACCTACGACGTACCTAGGTAGGTGACTTGGCGCCAATCTGATATCGCTAGCGTAGGATTGGTACCATACCTAGGTATTTGTGCATGTCAGTCTATAACTAGGTAGGTAGTGCATGTATGTACTACGTAGTCGCGCATGTATTGTACATAATTAGGTACGAAGTACATACAATGCCTGTACTAGGTAGTTATACATACATATGTACTCAAATATCTGCATACTTGATTACCTACTATGTACTCGTCTAGCCTGCGCGTGTAGTGTAAAGAAAGTATGATCTTAGCGCCCCAACCCACGCCGCCGCGAGACAGGGGCGTTGAACAAGGGGGTCAGGCTTCCTAATTTAGGAGGGATGAGGGATTGTTTTTCCTCTTGGTAAGTAGTTAGTTATCTGGTATCTGGTTGTCTGAACTACCTATGTTGGTCTGTGTCTCTGGTTAACCAAGTGTAACTTAGCTGCCGTTCCCCTGATCACCCCGATTCTGCCCCGATCATGGAGATCAATCGTTTCGAAGGGGAGCCGTAGGACACCGAAGCCGTCATGCCAGTCTAAAGCAGCATAATCCGCAAGCCACTACAAGCTCCAAGAAGCACACAAAACCACACACACACACACACACACACACCACACACCACACGCACACCATATCTCGTTTATCGTCGCACTACGCGAAGTCCGGCCACCGTACCCGCAGATCGTGGTACCTCCTCAATATCGCCGTCAGGTTACTTCCTGTTTGGTCTACGCTTGCGACCCGCGAAAGCGCGCAAAGCCCGAGACATCTTGTCACATCCGGGCATGTTTAGAGCATGGTATTTATCTCGCGCCAATCGTGAAGCGAGCAGACAGGCCACCTGGTTATGCCGCTGCAACCTCGCTCACCGTTACTGCTGAGAGGGGGGAAGGGGGGAGGGGGGGGGATTGGGGATTTTCATACTTGAGGTAGGTACGGAGCTTATAACTGTCGTCTTTATACTGGGCAAAACCCGTTCGTTCCTGCGTTCGGGGATCGGTTGGGGTATGGGGAAGGAAGGTCGCGAGGAACATGCCTCTCCTCTTATCCGAACTTACAGGGTATCTCATGAAATGACGCTGCGCCGGAGCGGCTCTCGTCACGCAAGCTAGGCGCAAACTAGACGTTATTCCCTACCTTGGGCTCCTTATTATCTAGATGGCCTTCTTAACATATGTGTCGGTATTATCGGAAGCTAGAGCGAAAAGAGGAATCGCGTGAAAATGTGCCGGCAAGGGGATATTTCCTCATTTCGTGTCTCCAACAAGGCAAGTCCCCCAGCAACAGCAATTCTTTGTTCATCTTTGGCCATTTTATGATACGCTAGGCGTGGAGAAGGGCGACTTGAGAACCGCTACCAGCTAGGCACTGGCAGCATCGCGGAGCATGACGACTCAAACCCGTTCAGGTAGGTAGTTCGTGAAGGCCTAGCTTCGAGGTGGATATTCCTCCTCGGCACTTGTAGGACGCTGTCGATCTCAAGCGCCGTTTTCGATCACCTGCTTACCCAGCTAGGCGCATCAAACCCCTCTGAGACCCTCCTGGAAGGAGGATGTACCTGAATTCCCATCATCATTCTTTGATCCAACACGTGGCAAACTGCAGTGTGCTCCATATACCATATACCCAAAGCGTTCGGGTCGCTGGTGATTGCGGGGCCCGGTTGGCCGGACTCTATGATGGTGGAATCGATCGGTTTTTTCTTTTTCTTTTTTCTTTGTCTGCTTGTAGGAGTTCCAATGACCACTTAGCCAATTCGCGTGTTAACGAGCGGGGCGATGTGTTCCAAACCTCTGGCACATCGCATTCTGATCACCATACATTTGTTGTGTTAGGCTGGGGGTGGGGAGTAATAAGCGGTATAAAGCTGCAACCATAATTTCTGAAAAGGGTGTGAGGACGGGGATAAGGTAACGTACATACATACTGCACACCCCAAGCTCCCACTTTCCAGCTGAACAAGATGTCGAGTTGGGAAGGCTGTCTGTTGTGTGGCCAATTACAGCAAAAACCTGCTGGCGGAATCTAACGGGTTGTTTTTAAGGGGCCAAGGGCGTATCAAGACAACTCTACCACCCACACCACCCTACAATCCCTCCCATTCATGGGTATGATGAGGAGGGCAGCTGACTGAACTACCTATCACCATAATCACCCTCTCCCGAGATTGTGAAAGGCGCCGATCCGGTGGTGGCCCTGCGAGGCATGTCGAATCTAGCCAATGGTAACGTGTAAAATGGGATTATAAAAAGAGCGTTGCAGTTACACTCATATATCAGTGGGATTAACTTGCAGCTTGGAGGAAATCCTCTAACAGGTGTTGAGTGTTGGGCACATCAAGCGCGGATGAGCGTAGAGATATGGGTTCGTAGAAAAAATAATATCAAAATGCCCGAGACACCTCCATTTGACCCAAGCTGTATGTATAGATACATGTCTCTTCCTGTATACGGTAGGTCCGCAGGTGTCAACGTAACATCCATGTGAAGCCTGGGGGGGCCAGGTCCTTGTCTGCGATAATGTATGGCCCTTTTCATCCTTCGAGGAGCAAACCTCCTGCACCCTGCATTTAGTTCAAGTATACCTTAATAAGAAGGAATCTGTAAACCCCTGTAGATTGTAGGGCGTTTGCATTTGAATTTGTGTGTACCTCGTTCGTGCAACTTCTTCCTTCTACAGTATATTCGTAAATTCCAAGACGAGGCTCGATTTGCCATCTGGGTTGGCTCGAGTGGGATTTCCCACCCTTGCCTGGAGGACATGGGCTTGCTATGCGTGGATTGTGGCGGATTTGACAGCTAGCTTACATTACTGGTTGTTAGAGGTTTCGCTTAAAAGAAGCCCGAACTTATACTGTATATTCACGTGTTGGATTGCAGGTTGCATAGTCCTGATGAATCGTGGCCACACTGTCCGGGGTGCGAAGATGCTGACTAACTTTCAAGCACGACCCTCTGGCGGACCTCACGTTCACGCCATTTGTGGGAACTGCCTCGTCCATACCCTCATCGAGGTAAACAACTCTCCTTTGCAGAGCCGGGGGCTTTAGGAAGAAAAGCACCTGATTACGCCGACCAGTTGGGGGCGTTCAGATGCGGCATAGCCTTCCTGGAGTCTGTATATAGGTGGATTAAACCATGGGTGCGGTAGATCCTGCCTAGGCGTTCCATCCCTATGCCAGTAAGTGAGTGCACAGCCTCTGCTTTTTGCCTAGTGTGCCTTGTACTTATTGGCTCGTTGCGTTTCGAAGATGTAACCCTAACTGCCTGCATTTATGCTAGACTGGGGTTGCATAAGTCGGCACATGATATGCGCAATAGTTGATGACGATATCTAGGATGAGGGGTTTTGTTCCGACCGTAGCGGCTTTGTATACACTGGGGTTGTGTTCTAGATCCTGGAATTTGTACATGGGCAACAACAGGAATTGTTTCCTTTCAGATATATAAGAGGAGCCTGGTTGTTTCTAGACATGCACAGGGGGCGTATGGTGCGTTTCCGAGTGGCTGAGAGAGAAACTGGATGCCATGTGTCGTTGTCGCATGCCAAGCTTTTGCGATACCGAGGTAGGCAGGTACTTCCGCTAATGGCTAATGGATCTTGTTCCGTTCCTGATTTTGCTACAAGTAGATCGTTTTCTGATCGTGATGGTTATTTCTGTCCTCAGCACAACTTGGTCTGGGTGTAGCCTACGATTTGCAAACAACGTAGGCGTAAGTTACTGGTATTATGGCGTTCTTTAAATCCCACCGCGCTGTGGGGGGACATTCGTGGGAAAAGGTAACCGAACGACCACACCGGATTCAATTTGCCCCTACAGTATCCTTCTCCAAGAGGAGAGCCACAGCGAGGCAGCTGGTGGGGGTCAACAACAAACCACACCGTAAGAGCACGCAATATAGCACAATCGATGATTGTGGTTTGGAGAGCCTTCTACACAAGTAGATTAGTAATTGACGACGTTATTATCGGGAGAAACTGGTCCCTAACCCTACTATATGTTATGTGGTTTATCCTTAAATCTGCGCTTTCTTACCACGGCATTGTGTTTATACCAGAGTGTGTATCTGTAGCTACTATATGTTTGGAATGAATCCGGTGGACAGTTTTCAGGGTACCGAAGCGGGCCAGACGCCGATCAAAAACGTTGCTGTGATCGGCGCAGGCATCAGCGGAGTAGTGTCAGCAGCTTACCTCCTCAAGGAGGGCTTTAGGGTAACTGTGTTCGAGAGAACCGGGACCATAGGTGGTGTTTGGTACTACGATGAACGAGTCGATCTAGACCCGCCTTTCCCGAACACAGTCCCGGAGGTACAGGATTGGACGGACCTCGAGACAGAAGGCTTAACGGTTGCAGAAGCCTTGCGTCTACATGGGCCTCCAGGTCCGTGCTATGCCGGCTTGAAGAACAACGTCCCCACGACGCTTATGAAAAGTAGTCTCCTCCCCTGGCCAGCTGGAACAGAAGAATTCATCGACCAAGGACGCATAGTTCAATATCTCGAGGATATAGCAAAGCTATGCAACGTTGTAGGGAATGTACAATTCCATACGCGCGTGGAGAGTGTGTTGAAACCGGAGGGCGACACGCAGTGGAAAGTAAAGACAAGCACGGTTCATGTGGAGGGAGACACCTTCTCAAAGACAAGGAGAAGCGAAGGATTCGATGCAGTTGTGGTGGCCAGTGGCCACTATCACGTCCCTTTTGTGCCAGACATTCCGGGGCTATCGGACTGGAAAGGCCGCTTTCCGGGCCGTGTCATTCACTCCAAAAGTTATCGCACCCCGGCACCCTTCAAGGGCAAAACCGTTCTTCTCATAGGTGCGGGGGCTTCATCCTTGGACATCGCTCGAGAAGTTGATGCTCTTGGTGGTAAGGTATATCAGAGTAGACGGGAGTCGAAGTATGATCTTACTGCGAGCCGTCTACCCCAAGCAATCAAGAGAGTCGCGATGGTTGGTGAATTCATCATAAATGAGGAGGCTGCGTCGGAACTTCTATGCAACGGAAACAGTGGGGGCACGATACCTGGGAGGGTTGTACTGGAAGACGGGACGACGCTGGAAAACATAGATTATGTTGTTGTTGCCACGGGGTATATTACATCATACCCGTTCCTGGAAAGCCTGCAGCAGCCGTTGGTGGCGTGGGAGGACGCGGGCGAGCGAACCTTGATCACGGCGGACGGATATACAACACACAATCTGCACAAGGATATCTTCTATATCCCCGACCCTACGTTGGTCTTCGTTGGTGTCTCCCAGCTGGTCTCGACATTTTCGCTATTCGACTTCCAGGCTAAGGTCATGGCAAAGGTGCTCGCAGGCCGCGCCCGCCTACCAGCTGAGTCTGTCATGAAGGTAGAGCAGAAGGAACGCAAAGCTCGTCTCCAGCCCGGAGACCGGTTTCACGCGCTCCTTTTGGGGGAGCAGGCTTACATTGCCGAAGTTTTGGCGTGGGTGAATGGAGACCTGGCGGGAGCTGGTTTGGCCCCCATGGAGGGCATGGATGCTGAGTGGGTGATGGCCTACGATGATTTCAGGGATCTTGGACGTCGTTGACAAAACTGTCCAGAGGATTGCCTGCTGCAGTGGGATGTGATATTAATAGATCCACACATCGTTTCGTTTAATTTGAAGCGTGCGTGCGTACGTACGTACGTGCGTGTGTGTGTGCATCTTGTACTTGTAGCGTGGTGTATGAGTGGGTGAGTGAGTGAGTGAGTGAGGGGAGAATGAATGAATGAATGAATGCAGGAGTGGGTGAGGTTTGTCCTCCTGCGGAGTAGTGTAAGTGCCTACCTATTTAGAACCAGGCATGGCTGCCTACCTTGCTGTCTATGATTGGGCAGGTCTGATCGGGAGGGAGCTGGGGAGAGGGGGACTGGAGAGAGACGGGAGACGGGTAGACTAGTAACAAACGTGTTCGCTGTGCAACATCCCGGACGTACTAGAAGGTAGACACTATAAAGGTAACTATGTACTGTGTGAGCTATGTATGTGTGCTCAGTGTAACTACAATGTAATGGCATGTTCTTGGCAGGGGTTTCGCTCTTGTACATATATATACAGCGGGTTGCTAGCAGCAACGTAGTGTACGTATGTACACCATCTCCGGTAGGTAGACTTATTAGGTAGTTTGTGGTGTAGGTGAACGGAGAGCGGATGACGGACCCCGACTGGACGATCGGGCGGGCTTGGCAGAGCCGATCAAGTCATGATCTGGTTTGATACATACCACCAGAAAAGCCAGTTAAATGCCCGAATCTTTGTACTTGTATGCCCGCCATACCGGCACCCGATGCATGGTCCTTTTCCCGCTTTTGCACTTTACCACCGTGCAACAATACAATGAACCCTTGTTTTGCCGCCTAATTTACAGGTGTTGGGAAGGGAAGTATGATATTCTTGTGGACTACCTAGGTATTCAATACAAAGTTTTGCTTTGGGTGGTCTCCATTACCCGCAGGTACCTACCTACCTACTGACTACGCACATACAGGCAGCCTAGATAGGAACGTGCCCGGTTATAGGTACTGCAGGTTAGGTGAGACAAAGCGGGATCTGAGTTGTCACAGATTTGTGGATGCCAATTGCTCATCGGTGTACTCGAACAACCAATACAATACATACCTCAGATAAAGACTTAATATAAATACCTGCATCCTTACGTACTTACCGAAGTTAGGTATGTACGTACTTATTTGATATGTGATGGTGGGAACTACTACCTGCTAGGTAGGTAGGTAGGTAGGTAGGTAGTTCAGACTTACTCATATACTTGGGCACCTGCCTGGATACCTGTAGAAGAAACAAGAAAGAAAATGAATAACTAAGCGATATAGATCAATGCATCTATGTTAGTTAGTACTCGACATAATGTAGGAAAAGTATTATACTGTGTAGCTTGTATGGCCACCTATTTTACCCATTGTTGATATCACAGATTGCTTCATGGAAGTGTAATAACTTTCTTTCTCCTTCCCACCCTTCAAGGCTTGACAGTATGGTAGGCAGCCCTTTTTTTTCCTTTCTTTCCCTTTTTTTTTTTCCCTCCTTTTTTTCGACCCCCGCCACATGTGGGGGTTCTACAAACCCTATGTCGCTGTATTGCTTCCTGTAATAATAATTCTATATAAGGATACACTACGCTAACACCATTGATAGGTGCAATAGTAATCTCATCAGGTACAATATAATGTGAGCTAATGTGTAGTCCTAGGTTTCCTACCAGTGTTGTGGATTTTCTCCGGTTGGTCGATGCGACTACATAATTACCATGTGGACAAAATTTGCGGACAGGGGCAGCTAGAACAAGCTGTGCGCTCAAAACCCGCTCTGTATCCTGTGTTGAACTTGGCCGGAGGAATGTAAGCAAGGTGTCTGCAGGTGTCAAGGGCAGGATAGGTTGTGATATAGTACACTACACTAGATGATAGGTCGCTTAAATTGGTGCATATTTGATAAGTTACCTGGTACCGAGCAGGTAATGTCCCCCACATAAGTCCGTAGAGTACAACTAGTACCTTGTCGTATCCCTGCCAACCATGCCCTTGACCCCTCAAAAATGGGCCGTGTGAGGCAATTGAGTGGGCAAGCGCTCTTTTGTGTAAGTATTGTAGGTACATAGGTACTCGTAGTGTATGTATGTCGGTACGGGTAGCTTAGGTACAGGGAACTTATCACACTACCTACCTACCTACCTAAGGCCCAAGGTGTGTAAGTTGGCTGCCATAGACCTTTGATGGCGCCTATGTTTTCTCCTCATATGTTGTCAACATTTCTAGCCAGAACTACAGCTGCTCTAACAACTTTGACAACTTGTAAGAACATCTTCATTTAACCTTAATTACATAGGTATCTCATGTATACCTATACCGTACACACCATCTAGGATGTAGCCTGTAGGGTATACGATGACACAAAGTTCAATAAGGCCACTACCTATATACCTGGGCACCCACCTGGCCCTGGGTATTGCTCTCAATCACCGCCTAACTTGATATCTGAGGTCCAATTAGCGCCATGATGACAAGGGACTTAAAGATCACACTACGCTAGTGGTGCTAGAACATGCAAGTTGCTCTAGCAGGCAATGTACTGTAGGTACTTACTCAGTAGAGAGATCTCGGGTTGACTCCTCACTATGCCTATCTGAGTAGTGTCCACGTCCATGCTAGGCCCACACCATCTACTGTACCTCAGTTGATATGGTGGAAGACTAGCCTATGTAGGCAGGCACAACTATACAATCCGCTAGCGCTACTAGACAGATGCTAGAGGCAGTAAGGGCGGTCGATATCGTCCTGGTCCCTGTCACCCGTTCCTAGTCTGTCTCTAGAAGAGGGGTAAGGCCCTGTTTGGGTCTATATTGCCAGCCTAGCTATGTGTTTCGTCCGGATTTTGTCTACTAGCACGGGCTATCCTATATTTACTACACTACATACATACCCGCCGGCGATACATGCTGGTATCTGCCTACCATCGCCCTACCATGTATATACAAATGGAACGTGTGGAGGTAGTCAGGTACTAAGTACCGCCTATTATAGGTCTTGTCTGGTGGGCAGATAAAAGGTACCTAGCCGAGATATAGTGTAGTATGAGGAGATCGACTACCAAGTAGGTAGTGTACATACCCACATTGAGACCCGTATATAGTATCTCGGTACCTGACGTTCGGCGGAGACAGGGAAATGAATGTACGTTGTCTCGACCTTCCCGCACATTTTATTAGCTTGCGATCTCTCGATTCTGTCCGAGCAAGTCCTGTTGCCGACCACTCCGAGGTCCTGACAGGGCAGCTGAGCAACAACAACGCCCGTTCTTCTCTTTGCCAACATACCTACTGCTAAGTATACGTATCGCATCAGCGGGTCAATTGATGCATTGGTCGTGGGTCACGGTTATGTGTGCTTTACAAAGGCCTTTCTCATCCATCTTTGTCGTGTTTTTCGCTGTCTCGGCTCTTTGAGTCGGCACCAACCGCACTCGCTCAGCTGGCTTTTGCTCGAATGCATCGCAAAATCGCCGCGTAGCACTTGTACTGTATAGTTATTTGCTGTCGCTTTGGTTGTCGTTTTGGCTGTCGCTCTTGCTGCCGCTGTTGGTCGAAACATTCCTCGGCCGTTTTGTCCCTGGACCATCAACTCACTCACCCACACCCTCCTCCCTCTCTCTCCCCGCCGAGAGCCCATTCATACCCTGCCTGACAGATCCTACCCAAGCAGGGCAGGGAGGGCACACAGCACAGGGCGGTGCCTGTCCAACACCTCTCGCCTCTGACCGGGGTTAGATGAATGAACAAAGGTCAGGGCAATTTGCGCCAGCAGCCGAGGGACCATAGACCAGACGGCGCCTCTCCCCTTTCTGGTGTTGCTCAACTCAGAACCCATCCCGGGTGAAACGCTGTCGCCTAGCTTCCCTCTTCTGAACAAATACAGTCGCCGACGAGCTAGCACGACCCGAGCCAGAGGGAATCCAGATCTTTTCTTATCGTTGTGCGCGCGCACTGCCCTGGTTCATAGTCCTGGCACCCTGAACAGTCTAACCCACCTATGCGATTCATCACGAGCCACCTCTACAGTCTACTACCGCCATTACCACCATTGCCACCATTACCACTGCCACTACTACCACTACTACCACTACTATCGCATCCACCATCAACACCACCCCTTAACCTGACTGATTGCCTGGGTGCATTGCCTGGGGCACCGTCACCAACTCACTGTAGCACGGCGAATTGTCCACAGGCACACACACTTACACATACCCGTGCTGCGCGTTCTTCAATGAACCTACGCCCTCTCCGACCGCCAATGGTACTGCGATAGCCTTGTATCCATATATACTCCATCATCCTCTGCTGGCCTTTCTGGTATAGCATTGAGAATACCACCCTTTGAAACAACCCTCCGGGGTGACACACTCGACGAAGTGCGACACAGTACCCTACCACCCATCTCTATACCTACCTGCTGGGACGACCCACGCATTCCAGTACCGAGTTCATCCTGCTTTTTTATTTTATTTTTTATAGCAATACGCCTCTTACCCTGTCGATACCTATTGCCACATGTTTAGTAGTCGATCTTCGTCGAAGGAGCACCGGTTTCTTGAGGGACAGGTTTCGGCCTTGCGGGAACTCAACCTGTTTAGCCCCTCCGACTCGCGGTCGTTCCGCTCTCTGTCTAGGAAACAAGAAGACCGGAACACCAGCAACAACGGCGCATCTTATACAGAAAAGAGTGAGTATTGCACTTTCATCCTATCAGCCATTTGGTTTCACCAGCCAACTTGAACGTTTTAAACATATCCTCATTGATACTTTCGCCTTGTCCTACCTGCTAATCCGTTCAACCCTTCAGGTCATCTACTTGGAGCACCATACCGTCAATCTCCCCATCGCGCATCATCTCACCGCTCTTCTGCCTCCCGAGGCTCGGCAACCTCAAGAGATACGCTCCGCCAGAACCCCACGATGTCAGGCATGATGAATACGGACCGGGGTCGCAATAGGCGAGAAAGAACGTTTGTTGGGAGTGAATGTGCTGTCTGCGAAGAACCGCTAGAGCACACACTGCGCGGGGAGAGAATACTCCAATTCTCGTGTTCACATGTCTCCCACGAAGCTTGCTTCTATGAGTTTATTAAAGAATTCGACTCTCAGTATTGTCCTTCGTGCAATGCTCCTTTACACCTCGACACTAGTCGCGGGGGCAATGTATTGGATATCGGTAAGTGATGGGGTGTTTCGGTGGCTGTCGCGCGAGTGACTGATAAGGATAAACAGAAAAAATTACGAGCATGGTGCGCTCGACATCTATAAGCGACAATAGATCGGTAAATACCCCGACACCCGGGACTTGGGATGGTCAGCCTGGGCGGCCACCCAGTGGGGAGTCGAACCCACGGTCTTTGCCTAGTAATGGCCGTGAGAGTGCGCCACGTAACCATATTCGAGATGGGCGAGATGGGTATGCCGGCGGCCGAGGCCATAACCGTAGTGACAGCGAAGTAACGGGAGCGGCATCATCTGGCGGGTATCCAGAAACTACACAAAGTGGGCCACCTCCTCGCCGCCATGACTACGACTTGCAGGCCATGGAGACAACACCAGGCAGTCCAAAAATTGTTACGCGTAATCCTATCCCAGCGCCATCTGTTGTGGTACGGTCGGAGTTCCCTACGATAAATCGCTCGCGGCAACAGCAGACTCTCACATGTCTTATAACCGTAGAAGTTGTGGATAATAAATGGAGGCCAGACCCCGAAGATCTTGGGATACTAAACCCGACGCCGCAGATGCGGATTGAGGAGGTGTTAGCTCCGCCAAGGCTGCCATCGCCGGCTCGGAATGCCCAACCACGTTTTTATCCTTACGAGGCACCAGGGGTGCTTGAGGAGATGACCGAGGCCCTACGAAACAAAGTAGATCATTGGCATGGCTTAGAGTTCAATCGATTTGGCAAGCTACGGCTCTACGGCACGCTGCGGGTTGGGAAAGATAAAGTCTCATGGCAGGAGCTGGAGTGCTACTTGTTTGCCGAAATGCTCATATGCGTGAAGGAAAAGAAAATCCCTCCTAGCGCACAACAGTGGGACGAGAACGGGGTGCCGCGGAAGACTACGAAGTGCACTTTGAAGGGCTCCATTCTCATCAAGAAACATCTTAATGAAGTAACGGAAACGGGTATGGGTAAGATGATTTCTGTCCCTCATATTCAATTGATATCTAATGGCTTGAGTAGTCGATGAAAATATCCTAACCCTCAGCCTCTCTGTTGCCGAGCTTCCTCAGTTTCACTTGCGCTTCGAGAACCGCAATCAGTTAAAGCTCTGGCAACAGGCCTTGCTGGATCTAAATGCGGTAGAGCGATCTCCTGTTAGGAGCCCGGAATTCGAGCGTGACCGGGCTGAAACATCAGAGACGGATGAGGAGGACTGGGCTCGGGGCACACGTCCTCGGAGGGTTTCTTCACTCGCTTCATCGTGGGGTGGTCCGAAATCTGCCACCACTGCCCCAACCGAATATACAGCCTTCGCTAGGAACCCACCGTTGTCGACTTTTCATGTACCAATCGATGTTGTTGTTGTGGTACCTATCTCTTCATCGATGCAGGGGGTAAAGATCAACCTAGTCCGGGATGCATTAAAATTTATGGTTAACACGCTGGGCGAACGCGACCGAATGGGCCTTGTCACTTTCGGGTCAGGTGGAGGTGGTGTCCCTCTCGTCGGAATGACGACTAAAGCATGGCAAGGATGGAACAATATCCTCAGCTCAATCAAGCCGGTTGGGCAAAAGAGTCACCGCGCTGATGTTGTAGAAGGGGCCAACGTTGCGATGGATCTACTAATGCAACGGAAATACAACAACTCAATTGCAACCATCATGCTTATCAGCGATGCTTCGACATCCGATGCTGATAGCGTCGACTTCGTTGTTTCGCGGGCTGAAGCTGCTAAGTAAAGCCACACTTTTTGACACTGCCGAGGAAGACTGCTAACGGGAAACAGAATCACAATACACTCGTTCGGATTAGGAATGACGCACAAACCGGATACGATGATTGAGTTATCTAGCCGGACGAAGGCGTCATACACTTATGTGAAAGACTGGATGATGCTACGAGAATGCCTAGCGGGCTGCCTTGGTTCCATGCAGTCTCTGTCTCATCAGAATGTGAAACTTAAACTCAAGCTGCCGGAAGGCTCACCGGCAAAGTTCCACAAGATAAGTGGTGCACTACAGATCACAAAGCGTGCCACAGGCCGGGATGCAGAGGCTTCGCTAGGTGATCTCCGATTCGGCGACAAGCGCGACATTCTTGTGCAACTAGTGATCGTACCTGACACGACGTCCCAGGAACAGCTCCCGCAGGACCCTTGGGAGACGATTGTCTCAGGACTAGAGGCTCTAGGTGGACCGATGGAGCACGATGACCAGAGGGCGATCTCGGTCGAGGAAGTCCCTCTAATTCAAGCTGACCTAGTCTGGGGCGATATTTTGCGGGATGGCACAATGATGCATTTACCCAGGCCGTCCTTGCTAGCTATTACAATTCTTCCAGCTCTCAACAACCCAAAGAAGGCTTCCTGGGTAAACAACCCACCAATTCCTCCACACCCGTTTATAGTCCAGCGACGCATGGAATTATTGACCTCGGACATGCTTACTCGAGCTCTCACGCTCGTCACCAGGGGCCAGCATGAGCGTGCCCATACACTCCTCAACGAAACACGCTCAATTCTTAAAGGGCTCGGCAAGGGAGGGTTACCGCCAGTCCCCGCTGGGCCCATCCCGCCCTTACCGGGTAAGCAATCTAACCCCTCTACTCCGCATCCTGGTCTCGATTCGTCACCAACGGGCACACCCGACCGAAAACATACGCCTTCGCCCACTGCCTCGGCGAACTCATCGGGAGGAGCGACTGGACACGCACAACCGCTTCCACGTAGCCGGTCAAGTGATGGGTTGGCTCTAAACTCGGTCGCAGTGGATGCCGTTACTGTCTCGGCCCTGGACGCGGAGCTCGAGGCCAGCTTAGAATGGATCAATCACCCCGCCGTATTCAGCCGCGACAGCCGAAAGGCTGTGCTCCAAGCTATCGGTGTCATTAGTAGCCAGCGAGCCTTCACATTCCGCACACCCATCGAGGCTTTGTGGGCCTCAAGAGTCGGCGGGGTGAAGCGTTTAACAGAAAGGAGTCGGGAATGGAGGGAAGAAGGGGGAGCAGGGGGCGAGGGGATTATTGAAGAATCCTAATCGCTTCCCATGATCCATCCTTTCAAGCTATTTTGCCCATTTACATCGGAGTCCCGGAGCGCCTATACCAAACCGACGATTTATCACGGCTTTATACTCGGGCTAAACCCCCCATCATATCCCATCTTTCTTGATCATAAATCATGCATACCATCTAGTCAATAAACCAGATGATGCTAGCCCTACCCGTTTGATTGTCTTATTATTTTTCGATCCCAACCCTTTTTCTTAATTTTCTCTTTAGGCCTGCCTGCCTTGGTGGGTCCTATGCACTGCGTCGCAGTCAGCTTTATTAACATATGCTTCAAGATACCATTTCCATTTATTCTGATTGCTACACTGCTGCATGTGCATTTGTAGCCTTTCTTGGCTTTGATGGGAAGCACAACACAGCGGTTGGATTACTGGAAAAGTCCTGGTAGGGTTTGGTTTTTTTACTGGGAGGATGGGGTTATTTGTTTTTGCACTCTGTCTAAATGATGGTGGATAACGATCGTAAAGACGGCCCATATGGATTCAAGTCGTGAGTGTAGGATCAATGAATATGCGAAATGAGGTACAAGAGCCTCATGGCGCGCGTCTTAGACACCATGTCTACCATGTCTTCAAGGATGAGCTATATATAAAGTATGTATGAATGCACGACTGCAAAATGGTCCTTCAATATGTGGATTATGCGTTATCTCGTCGTGATGTAATGTTTTTCTCGTCGTAAATAGGCTTGTTCTAGTTGTTTCTTCGGCTTTTGTTCTCTCCTTCCTTTCTTGTAGTCATATATGCTTGTTCGTGGTTCTACCAACCCTTATATCGTAGTTCACTACTTATGGCCTCACTCTTGGCCTGTGTAGTTTTCTGTTGGTGACACGTTCTAACCTAGCCTCGCCACCTCTGTTTGCTTTTTCGTATTATCGCCCCGCCCCCAACAGCCATAATCCTCCACCATACCCTACAGCGGCAATGGCCACTTGGGTTTTGCATCCCCAAGACGCGTAGAGTCATATTTAGTGTTTCGACCACAAAAGGGTGGCATAGTTCAAGCACACTCTCCGGCCTATGTCCCCACAGCCGAGATATCAATTGCCTAAAGCCCCTATATACATTATATACATACTTTATATAATCTAGAGTTGTGATGCTCCCAAATCTGGTATTGTCACTGATGAGGGAAAAGGGCTCCGGAAGTATGATGACAAGCCTTATCATGGGTAGGGCTCAGTTGTCAGCGAAAAACGGTACCGTTAAGAATCCCTGGTTAGAGTTGAAGGTATATATACAGTTCACTCGTCACAATGATAGTTGTTTTCATAGTTTTGCGTATTGGTATAACCCTCGTTCGCTTACGGGGTTGTTATCACTACCCTCCTGTCCGTAACTGCCTTTATGTCCCACCAAGTAGGTAGTGCGGGCGCGTCCCAGGCCTTCGGCGAATTAACATCCAGCACTTCTGTAATCATTACGGGTATTTGACTTTAGATAGCCAGATTTTCGATCCCAGCATTTACAAGATCTAGGGCTCTGCCTTCTCAACGTTTCAACTTCAACTCAATGTTACTCAATGCTACTCCAACGGTGGATAATAATGGCCCTGATTAGAGTGGCGTGAATGCCGAATAGAAAACCAGTGACGCCCTCAACGACGACTGCAAGTTTCTCAAGCTGCGCCATCAACCACGTAGCATGCTGTGCCAGACCCCAACCAGAATTTTCTAGACAAAGAGCCAGCCTACATGGGTCTCTCCGGGTTTGCTCGCTCCCCCTAAGAAAAGTTTAAGAATACCGCAAGCGTATATCGGTTTATCCTGTTCGTATGGAGCTCGTGCAGTCCCGTACTCTAACGTATCTCTTTGTGGATAACCTTCTACTAAACTTATTAGACCGGAAGTTAGCAGGGATGGGACAACAGTGGCCACTCGATTTTGGACGGGTGCCATAGGAAATATTAGCTATGGCCTCCCTTTCTTCGGGCAGGCCCCCAATGAAAGGTAGTAGAAAGTAAGTTTGTGCATAGGATCATTAGTGTTGCAATGCCTGGTGAGTAACCAAGAATGAGTCTAGGTATGTCCGGTGCAGTGCCGATAGGAGGCAATGCCTACCGCCTATTGGTGCAGTCCGCATAGATGACGGCGATGCATGTACCTGGCCGGCGTAGCGTATAGTAGCATATACCTCGTGTGGCCGTAACACGATCGCATATCGTCTGCGTATGCTAGCTGGGGATGATATGAGGATGATATGAGGTTGATATGAGGTTGATATGGGGTTGATATGAGGTTGATATGATGCTTGTAAGAAAGGAACTCTTATATGCCTTGTATACTTTATATGCCTTGTATGGCTTGTAGGGAATGAGAGAATGAGACGATGAGATGGGATAGCTAGAAAAAGCAGACCTGATAGGAGAAGCTAGGTACTTAGGTAGTGCTATGTTGTGGCGGGAGAAGTAATCAGAAGTCCTGCGATTTAGATCGTTGCCTGGTCTTGTTATTATTACCCCTACGGCGATTGGTTTGAGGTGTACGTTCCTTGTCTAATTCGGAGTTTCCGTCGAAAATGTCTTACGTTGTTCCCACCATCTGAGACTTTTTCCAGGGAAGAGCAACCTCTGTAAGCTTTGCGCAACCAAGGCCTTGGGGGACCTATCAGAGGGTTTTTCGAAGGACGGGTAGCGAGCTACCCAACTTACCTACATACATAGTATGTTAGTGGACTTACGCACTGTAACCAGTACCTAGGGACTTACATTAGTAGCTACATGTAGGTCGGTACCTACCGTCTATACCCGGATAAGGTGCCGGTGGGACAGGGTGAGTTCGGGGCGTGCGATCCATGATCTAGCTAGCGCGAGATGCCAAGCTAGCATCGACCATCGTAGTTTAACGTGGGATTTCATCGCAGTCCGAGTTAATCTCTCAATCTGATAAAGTATCCTTACACCTAGTTAACTACTGTATTTATGCTCGTGATGTCTCGCCCAACTCGCACCATGTGCCGAACAACATATAAGGAGAGCAGAGCAACGCACGACTCCCACTCACTTCTTGGTAGTGCATTAACACACTTGCGCCGTATGTCATAGTGTTTGTTTTACTCATCTCAGTTACGACGAAGTTATACACATACTCTAGACAGCCCGGCATGGAGCACGGGAAGATGAGGGACGTCGACGATGTCGCCGATGTCTCCAACACACCGAGCCACGAGGCCATGACCCGCCCCGATGCCGACGCCGACGCTGACGCCGACGCCGATAACGACCGCGATAGACCCGTATCCAACAGCTCGGCGGAGACTCAGGAAGGCGTCAAGGCCATCGAGGCCATCTCGATGACTTGGTCCAAATGGGGCCTGATCGCAGCCTATCTCGGCATCTTCCTCATGGCCTTCACCACCTCCCTCGAGGGCCAAGTCACATATTCCGTCGTGGCCTTCGCGACAAGCTCGTTTAGCAGCCATTCGCTCATCGCTACCGTCTACGTGATCCAAGGTGTCGTCAACGGTAAGGCTCTGATATTTCCATGCTATCTCTATGTTGCCTCTATGTTATCTCTATGTTTGTTATCTCTATGTGTTAGGCTGGTAAAGTAAAAGAGAACGAGGGCGAGAGAGAGAGAGAGAGAGAGAGAGAGACGAGGAAGGAGAGAGGAAGGAAGAGGGAAACAGTTAAAACCCCCAACTGAACTGACTCCCTCAATAACACCACAACGCCGGGCATGATACATACGAGCATGATACATATGAGCATGGTACATACGGGTATGATACGTAACTGACCGTATATAGCCGTCATCAAACCCCCAATGGCCAAGATTGCCGACGTTTTCGGCCGACTCGAAGCCTTCACCATCTGCATCGTCCTGTATGTCCTGGGATACATCCAGATGGCCGCCTCGGCCAACGTGCAGACATTCGCGGCCGCGCAGATCTTCTATTCGTCCGGGTCGACCGGCCTCCAGATCCTGCAGCAGGTCCTCATCGCCGACACAAGCGACATGTTGAACCGAGCCCTCCTGTCCAGTCTCCCCGACGTCCCCTTCCTCGTGACCACCTGGATCGGTGCGATCATTGGCGGCGCCATCGTCGCCTCCTCCACCTGGCGCTGGGCGTACGGCATCTGGGCCATCATACTCCCCGTTGTCTTCCTGCCGCTCGCGCTGACGCTGTTCCTGAACGGCCGCCGCGCCAAGCGCATGGCACTCCTACCCGAGAAGAGCAAGTTCGCCACGGGCGGCCCCGTCGCGGTCGTTACCAAGATCTGGAACGACCTCGATATCGGTGGCATCGTCCTGCTGAGCGCTGCCTTCGCCCTCATCCTCATCCCCCTGACGCTGGCTAAGTCGACTCCGGGCGGCTGGCAGAGCCCCACCATCATCGCCCTCATCGTCGTCGGCGGCGTGCTCCTCGTCATCTTCCCGTTCTGGGAAGGCTCGAAGAAGCTCGCCCCGCACCCGCTGATCCCGCTCGAGCTGCTCAAGTCTCGCACTTTCTGCGCCGGCTGCGCTGTTGGGTTTTTCTATTTCCGTAAGCCTGTCCGCCTAGCCCTTCTAACCTGCCGCCCCTTGACTCTTGCCTTGCTTTCCTTCCCGGCGTCCCATAATTTCTAGGGAGAGACAGGGGAAGGTGAACTGACACGGGCCACTTAGTTGTCTTCTACCTCTCCGTCCAGCCCTACTTCTACTCGTACCTGCTCGTTGTACAGCGCCAATCGATCCCGGCCGCCGGCCATATCACGCAGACATTCTCCTTCACCGCGACGGTTACATCGATCGTCGTCTCGCTCATGATCAAGTACACGGGCCACTACAAGTACTTCGTCACGTCGGGTTCGCTGATCTACCTGCTGGGTGTCGGCCTCATGATCCGGTATCGCACCGAGGACGCGAGCGTCGGGTCCCTCGTCGGGACGCAGATTGCCGTCGGTATCGGCGGCGGCATGTTAAACGTGCCGGCGCAGCTGGGCGTGCAGGCGTCGGCAAGCCACCAGCAGGTGGCGGCCGCCACTGCCGTCTTCTTGACACTAGTTGAGATCGGTGGCGCCGTCGGCGCCGCTATTTCCGGCGCCGTCTGGACCCAACTCGTGCCCTCGAAGCTGGCCCAGTACCTTCCCCCGGATGCGGCGTCACAGGCCCACACCATCTTCGGAAACGTCGCCGTCGCTAGCGACTACCTCACCTACCCGCCCGGCTCGCTCGCGCGCATCGCTATCAATAGGAGCTATCAGGAGACGATGCAGGTCCTACTCACCATCGCCGTCGTCCTCTGCGCGCCGCTCGTGTTGCTGTCGTTCCTCATGCGGAATTACAAGCTGGGCTCTGTTGAGCAGGGGGTCAAAGGCAAGGTCATTGGTGGAGTGGTGGGTGAAAATGAGAAGAGGGTCGAAGATGGGGATTCGCCGCAGCGTGGTTGGGATCCAAGGAGGTGGTTCAAGAAGCAAGACATCGGCGCCTCTACTTGAGGAAAAGGAGGGCAGCAGAGAATAACGTAGTACTATATACTTTGTATTATATCCCACGGAGAGCTGCCAACACCTTAGCCTCTCACCCCTAATACATAATTATTTTGTAAAAATTTCACTCGTCCTCGTCTAGCGCGAGAGGCGGATCGGGAAAAACGTGATTGATCAGCGCAAATCCCATAATGAGGGTGTTGTCATTGATTGGTGTCTCTAACATCCTGGTATCATTTCACAAAGAACCCTCGTTTCTTATTCGGAGCGACACGGGTGCGCCCTCTCCGCAAGAGGGCCTCCTTCGTCCGCCGCGAGGCCTTGTTCGCCTTGGGCGCGAGCCGCTGGTCGTCCTGCTCGGCCAGCACCCGGTACCGGGTGGAGCCGACAACCTCGTCGCGCGGGCCCCTGCCCTCGGCGCCGAGGACCTGCATGGCCGTGTCGAAGGTGATCTTCCGCGGCCGCCGGCGGACCATCTTCCTCAGCGCCGTCCCGTCGTCCCCGTCGTCGTCGTCCTCGCCCCCGCTCGAGTCCGTCAGGAACTCGGCCGGCAGCGTGTCGGGCAGCTCCCTCTGCGTCCGCCGCTGGCGTTTCGACGGCGCGTTTTGCCTCTCTTCCGCGTCGGCATCGGCGTCTCCTTCTTCCGCGTCCGCGTCCGCGTCCTCGTCCTCGTCCTCCGACGAATCCTTCTTCCCCGACGACGTCGTGCTGGGTTTCGTCCGCTTCCGCTTCTCCGCCTGCTGCTTGAGGAGGTCGTCTCGCGCCTGCCGTTTCCGCTTCGTGGACGCAGCGTACCTGTGAGAAATTCATGTCATGTCAGCGCCTTTTTCGACCGGCGATAGAGTAAGGGATGGAGTGAGCGGTGGGGCGCGTACTGCTCTGCGGCTTTTATCGCGGCCTGGGCCGATCGCAGCGTCTCCTTTGCGGCGGCTGCTGTCGACACCGCCTCAGGGGCCTCGTCGTCGCTGCCCTCCCCCTCCCCCTCCCCCTCCCCCTCCTTCTCTTCATCGTTGGCCTCCGCGGCATCCTGTTCTTTCTGTTTGTCGGCGGCTGCCGCCACGAATTTGTCTACGTCGTCGTCGTCCCCGAACACGACATGTGTGGACTTGGCGGGCTTCGGCCGCGGTGTCGCCTCCTGATCCTCGAGCTCGGGCTCGGTCGGCTGCGGCGTCGACTTGTTGCCGGGGGCGCCTTTTTCCCGGCCGTCGGCACCGGCGTTGACACCAGACCCGCGGCGAGCAGCCGCGCCTGTGACGCCAGCTTCTGGGCAGCCTCCTCCTCGAGCTGCTTCGATGCGCTCAGGGGCTCGAAGTTCGGGTCGTCCTCTTCGTCGGCGCCCGATTCCTCGGAGTCGGGAACCGGGCTGGATCGGGGCCGCGGCGTCTTGACGGCCGAGCTGGGTATGCGGACCCCAATTGGCGACCGCGCGCGCGTGACATCCTCTCGTGTCCGCACCTCGAGCCTATTCTGGCTTGGTGTCGCCGGTTGGGAGTCCTCGACCTCCTGGGTAGCGTCTCTCGACGTTTTCCGCTTGCTTCGTAGGACAATGGGCTCTTCGAATAGTGTCTCTTTCTTACCTGGTGACGTAGTCGTTGTTTCGTCTAGTAGAGACTCGTCTTGTGCCTTTGCGGCTCTTCTCGTGACAGGCGCCATGATGCGCAATAGGCGGTTTCTATTCGTAGATTGTCCGTGGTAAGGTTGTCGCTTGATTGACGGATGCGGATGCGACCACTAGGTACCTACCTACCTACCTACCTAGTGGGCTGCTCTCCCCAACTTTTTTTTCTATGTGATAAGAAACCATGCCTAGTAGGTAAGATAAAAGCTACATTAATGGTTTAATGCATATAGCGTATAAGTAGATAGGTAAGTAAGTACATGTACCAAGTTCTCTCCAAGGTTGCAGCCCTTGTGTTGGATTAAGATTTTAAACTCACATGCTCTACAAGTACTGGTTCTATGCACATACATATTAGGTCTGCATATACCAGAGCCAAATATGATTGTTTGAGAGCTTAATTAGAAGTGCTTTGTTGTAGAATATCAAAAACGGCCTTGCGCATAGGTATCATTTATAACTAACTAGTGGCATATGCATTTAAAGTAATCCCCAGTGTTGAAGGTTCCACCAAGCACCCGTGAACCTATTCTTTAGGTATCATTTCATCGGAACCTATAAGACGACCTAACATCAACCAGGCCAACCATTCATTTCGAGATGCAGGTTACGCAACTCAGCTCACCTCTACTCAGTTTTCGTTCCATTGTAAAACCTTTAACTATATAAAGGTACATAACTGAGTTGAGTTTAATACCGGAGCTTAAGCTTATCCCCAACGGGGTCTATCACCCTACTTTACCTCCCCAGCCATTGGTCAGGGTTGTTCATAACGGCAATATTATATCCAAAGGCAAGTTGGACGGGGGGGATTGAAGCCCGGAGATAGCTCGCCCGTCATGCTATCTCCAAAATACACATGCGCGCAATGCGTGAGGCGGCTCAGCCAGCTAAGCCGTCCAGCTCGACTGTCTACTGCTACTACTGCTACTACTACTACAACTACAAGGCCATCGGGGATTCCCATACCCCAACTTTCATACACACACACGCCACCCCCTCCGGCCCCAAGATCCCGTCTCTACAGCACCACCGCGCCGATCGCGGTCCGCGGCAAGGGCCGTGCGGTGGTGACACGGGAGTACTACGCGCAGCCGAAGTTCTCGCGGGCCGACGTCCCGCCGCTCGAGTTCTGGGAGGCCCGGGCGCGGCCGCCGCTGGTCGCGGACCTGGGCGCGGACGAGTGTCTGCGGACGGCGCGGGCGTACGTGGACGCGGCGCGGAAGGACGGGCCGGGGTGGCGGGAGCGGCTCATCGCCGTCAAGGAGACGCCCGATGACGACGGGGGAGGCAAGGGGGCAGCGGCGACAACGACGACGACGACGACAACGACGACGGGAAAGACGCCGCTCTCGGCATACGTCCTCCACTACGTGGCGTCGATGCTGTGGCAGAACCACCCGGGGCAGTCCCGGTTCCTGGCCATGCACATCCTCCGCACCCTGACGGTCCTGGGCTACGCGCCGAGCCTGCTCACCATGGTGCGCCTCGGCCTGATGAGCAAGCGCCTCGACCAGCCGCCGTTCGAGCCCGCGCGCGAGGCGCTCGAGCGCCTGATGCGGCGCATCGGCGACGGGAACGGCGGCGGTGGCGGCGAGGGCGAGGGCGGCGACTTCGCAGCCGACGCGTGCACCCTGCGCGCCCTCATCTACGCCGCCGAGGAGACACACGCGGGCGACACGGAGGCCCTCCGGTGGCTCCGCCGAGCGTACGAGATAGACGCCGCCGCCGCCGCCACCGCTGCCACCGCGACCGGATCCGGATCCGGCATCTCGTCAGCCGATGCCCCCCGTCCCCACCCCTGCCGCCGGTGGTGATGGGGTCCCGACTTTCAACCCTCGCTGGCAGTGGAAGCTGAGCTTCGCCCTGACGCTGGCCCAGGTCCGCTTGCGGCGCGGCGAGCTCGAGAGGGCCCGGGACGCGTACGCGATCGCGGCGTCGGACCTCGACAGCGCCGCCGGCCACCTCGGGCTGGCGTCGGTGCTGCAGAAGCTGGGCGCCGCCGGCAGCGCCGCCGAGCGCCTCGCCTCGCTCGAGCGGGCCGCCGCCAGCGGGGACCCCACCGCGGCGCGCGAGATGGGCAAGCGGGAGCGGTACCGCGCCACGGAGCCCGGGCTGGGCCGCTGGGAGAGGCGGAAGAGGCAGGTCGTCGCCGACGAGTGGCTGGCCGTTGCCGATTACGCCGCGGCCCCGGCAAAGGTATAAAAAAAAAAAGGGAGGGGGGAAATAAAGAATAAAATAAGACGAACTAGTCCTATAATATATAGTTGGAGCCCCGACGATATCGACCGGAGGCGCCTGTTCATGGGGGATGGAATGGGGTGTATGCGTGTGTTTGAGCACATGCTAGAGCCAGCGTTGGCTGTTCTTAACTCATTTATGACTGAAATATTGCCCGCGTCAACCTCTGTACCGAATTGCCCATATTCCACACCTTCGTTGACCATCAACCTCATCATAGCATATGAGCGGCGACAATGTCTAAAACAACACTCACAGTATTTGCAAAAGAAATGAATAAAGGCCTAGCTCATGGTCTACATCACCGGGTATCATCAAGTGGCCCATAACATAATATAATCGTTAAACAGCGAAAAACTCACCGGACTACCGGCCTTCAAATCATCGGCGACCCTTCTATGACTCCTACTTAAACTAACCGTATGGGTTTCTACTGCAAGAATTACACGAGCTCGGTTTCAAGGGGCGTACGAGGCATTACCTTACCAAGTGCCATTATGTGGGCCAGCAAGTACGTCATTCGCAATACCACGACCGATTAGAACGATGATCATCAGATCGTAGTAGTATAGAAGTGGCATCTTTGACCCAGGTACATGTAACTTATTATGCATGGCCACTCGTCGTAGAGACGAGGACTCGCGTCGCGCTGCCCCGAGAATACATGTATAAGCAACAGCATAAGTGTGGCGAGTGTCTATGTTCACCAGGTTTGCCAAACCTATGCATTCCCTATATCGCAAAATTCCTCCCAACTCCATCACGCTTGTAATATTGCCCGAACCTAGCTTCTCCGATAACCATGTCGCCGTGTGATAACGCCTGCAATGCATACAGTTGGGGGTCCGACGCCATTCAGTAGGCCGGAATACTACGAGGCTACCACAACAAGAATAGACTCTAGCCAGCGGGAACCAAGTCACTTAATCATCCCGAGGAAATGTGTTCCCTACTAGTGGTGCAGTCGACGGCCCTGCATCACTCATGACAATATCTTGTCCACTAGGATCATCTTGCGCCGCAGGGTGGAGTTTGGCGAGGGCTGGCCGTCGGAAATCGGCCGACAAAGGACGACCCTGCGATGACTCAGCTAGCGGCTGAGGTAATGAGGTTGGCCGGTCGTAATAAGCATCCTCGGGCGGCGAAAACGACCATACCTGAGAGAATTAGACACGGTAAAACAAGTCAGAATAGTAATACATACCTCCATTGTGACTCGGCTTCCCCTGTTAGCCACAGCAACACACTTCTCATCCTCGAAGACAACCCTCCATACGGATTCAGCTGTGATAAGCTCCCGCACTAGATGTCCCGTCTTTACATCCCAGACCTTTACTCGCCCGTCACTGCCTCCGCTGACAACCCGAGTATCGTCAAACTGAAGGCTTGTGACACTGTTATCATGTGCGGCGAGCCGGTGGATGGGACACATTTTCTCGAGCGACCAGACCCTGACTGATCCATCGGATCCTCCTGTGACAAGAGTGTTTCCGCGCAGTTGCAATTGGCCTACCAGGGAGGTATGTCCCTGTAAGACGGCGATAGGTTCACTATGCAAACGAGTCAATAAAATCCCACTGGCACATACAGATACCACCTAGTATGAGCGCTAGACTTAACTTACCCAGTATGAGCATCCCAAACTCGCACGCTGGTATCGAGACTGCCGGTTACAACTCTCTGGCCGTCAAATGCGATGGCATAAATCTGACTGAAGTGGCCGCTAAGGGTGTGTAAACATCTCCCCTCGGAAATACTCCAAATCTTGGCCGTAGCGTCATAGCTACCAGAGACAACAATATCTCCCTTGATTTCCAGGCACCTTACACTAGCCTGATGGCCAACCAAGACGTTTCTACATACACCTTGTCTAATATCCCACACTCTCAATGTGGTATCTCGGGAGCCGGAAATTGCCGTGTTCGCATCAGACATTTTAAGGCAGCGTACAGTTGATGTGTGACCGCGTAATGTGTGGAGGCATGTACTGGGGGTTGATTAGCAGGTGATATATATCTCCGAGTCGCATTAGCCTTACCCGTTAGTCATATCCCAAACCCGCACATCCCGGTCACAGCCGCCGCTCACAAGGATGTCTTCCCATGGTACCATGGCCCATACGCCCATAACGTGGCCCTGGAGGGTTCGAAGCGCATTTCCCGTTCGATCAAAAATGTGGATTTTTGCATTGTCCAGTGCCACCACGATGTATTTCGGAGTTAGATGTAAGCTAGTAACGACTCTTCCATCCTGAGTAATAGTGCGGGATGCGTTGTGGCCACCAGTCTTCCAGGCCGACTCAACAAGGTACCTCTGCTTAAAGTGAGATTTGTACGACCGCAGTATAGGTCGGCCCCCTTCGCTTGAGGATCCGCCGAGACTTCTAGAGATGCTGTGGGATCCGGACGGGCCAGCTAATACACCCGGAAAGCTCTGGTTTGTATACTCAGGATCAGACAGAGGCAATGCGCCAGGCCGGCTTGTTGCATATGTCGGTATGCCATATGAAACTTCCGAAAGACGGCGGCCATAATTGTGCTTGACACAAAGATTCTTCCAGGTTACATCATCGCTCAGTAAATCTCTCCACCGTCTCGATACCTGAGAGGCTCGCGCTAAGACCTGAGGATCATCAATAAAAGACAAGATTCTCAGGCACAACTCATCCGGCAGACTAGTAAAGGGATCCTTTTTGAGCAACGGGCTGACAAACTGGTGTACAAAGCTCAGTTGTTGGGTTGTGCACATGTTCAGCAGGTCGGCCAGTACCCGATTCCGACGCGCGCCGGAAGACGCCCTGAAATAGTGACGGACGTGGGCTAGAAAGAAATCTTCGTCGTCGGTGGAATCGCTCCAGTCTAGTTGAGCATTGGCGGGGCCGGGAGAAGCAGCTGGCGTAGGGGGTGGGGGTGGGGAACCGGTAGGTTGCTGCTGGTCAAACTCGGGCGCTGGTGTACTCATGCTTGGGGTGGGTGGCCCTCTGGGTCTTGGTTGCGCCATCTTGTCCATTCTCTGGTTCACGATCATAGGGCCGCCAGCGCCTAGCATATTCAAACTCAAGTCATCGCGACAGTTCATGTTACTCCCCCCTCCGATCCGAGAAGCCAGGCGGTAAGAAGCCAGCCATGGTTGTCACCGGGTGTTCATGTGTCGGTTTCGATCATCCGCTATCCTTCGATGATGGGCTGATGAATACAGGGTCGTCGAAGGTGATATGGTGTTCAAAAAGTCGCGGTCTGCGCGATATTAGCAACCCCCGATAATGAACCGACCAAATTCTGGGTTCGGATATGGCTGGGTGCGTGCGTTGGTATTGGTATGTAGCACCACGAGGAACAACGGCTAATAGACACCATGCAAGGAGGCTTGTGAGACGAGACGTACTTGCATACCAGGATACGGCTATTTGTGGCGAGTACAAGAACGACCTTGTGTAGCGTGTGCAGCGTGTGTAGCGCGGAGGCGACGATCCAGGAGAGAGGAGCCGTTCGGTGATTTTCCAAATAAGGTGTTGGGAATAGGCACCGGGATTGGACGGGGCTTGCAACAATAGCAGGACAAATGGATGAGGTACGGATGACGACGATGGGGGAACGAGCAGCGACAGCAGGTGTGATCAATCGCGAAAAGTGGTGCTAGAACATGGGCAGCATGGCATTGTCCTTGAGATGTTGAGTTGTTGGATGCGGGCAACTCGGGAACAACCAAGCCGTCTGAAGGAGAGCCGGCAGACGTAACGATGGTTTGTCAGTCGGGGCTCGGGGGGTCTGGATATTAGGAGGGTCCCCACTCCCCAAGAACATTGACGGCGGCTAGCGACAACGAGAGGCGGTAGAGGGCAGAGTCGTCGGCGATGGCACCGCTTGCGTGTGTTCGATCACTGTCTGGACAAGCCACCCGTGTATCCGCCTGGCGCGAGGTACTAATAAGAAAGAGGATGGATGAGGGGGAATGGCCGGCAGAGCAGGAGTGCGCAAGCCCGAATGCCAGAGTCAGAGTTGCCAGACAAGGCTTTTCGTTGCACGTTTCGAAGGAATGATGAGGGATGATGGATGGGGTCAAGGCGACACGGGGTCAACTGAGATGGCAATGGCTGGTGCTAAAGTTAGTAAGGATCGGCCAGTCACCAGAGCAGGGACTGGGTCGCCCGGCTGGAGCAGGCGAAGAAGGGGCAGGGACGAGATGCAAATGGGCACGGTGCATTTACGGCCAGCAATACGGTACAATGGAGGAGCGACAATGGAGGAGGACCCTACGACCCGGCCTGAGATACGTACCTACGTCTCTGCAACCTCGAACACATGTCGCTAACGATTCTCGGGATGGCACAACCATGTGGGTACGGCGAGTAGTGTACGGCGGGGCGTGAGTTAGGTGTTGCTTCCCGCATAGCCCACTATCTTGTGTGCTGTCATGTACACCATCCATTGTGTTGAAGTAAGTTACAGATAGTTATCGGCGCCACCACATCACGTCAACGCCGTTTAACGGTTCGTCACTTACACATTACCGACAGCATACCAGAGAGGCGGCGTGGCAGGGAGCCAGGTGCTCCATCCTCTACCCGAACTCTGACCCGAAGACGGCTAAGGGACTCGGAGATTGGGTCAGTAAGTAGGTAGGTACACGTATTCCATCCGAGACTCTTGAAAGCGGAAACGCCGATCGGAGGGGAGGAGGGGAGGAGGTACTGGTAGCCTGTAGGCATAGCATTCTTCCCCAGCCCCAAGTTACAGCTGACATACATACCTACCGAGATGAAACAGACTCAGTAAACCAACCCAGTTACCTCCAGCTCCTCTCGGCGTGATGCTGAGATGTCGGTACTGAAATGTCGTTATACCCCTGGGAGGAGCTGAGGATTTGGCATAAATTAAGCCTCTGGTGACGGCGCCTCCGCTACTGAGACGAGCCCAGAAACGCATTTGTGTGTCATTTTGTGTGTCATTCTGAGGTCGTTTCTAAAATACGAAGTACTATACCAACTGATGTGTCGAGGCGTGGCACACTACCTGCCTACTGCCTAACCTACCTACCTAGTACCTAACCTGCTATGTAAGTACTTAGGTTAGGTAGATAGTTTATCCTTCTTGCTACTCGAGAGTATCAGGTTACTCATCCATTCAGCTCCAACATTCATTCGAGATCCTTCTTCGCTGAAACAACGACGACTCGGGAAGACAAATGGTTGATAATAAATAGGTGGGATGGTTGATAAAGGAACAGTACCTAGACACCATCTCGACAAAAACAAGGAGTCATGCTGTCATAGATTTACGTAGCAGCTAGTTATCAAAACGCAAGAAAAAGAGCAGAGATGTCATAATATGAAACATAACATTAAAAAATATGGTGTCCTCGGTGAGGCTCGAACTCACGACCTTTGGATAGCCCAGTCTGTGACTGGATCATACGAATATGAGACCAACGCTCTAGCCAACTGAGCCACGAAGACATTATGTCATAGGTTGATGTCCGATAGCCGCGCAATTGGCTATCTGAAGTCAAGAGGCGGAACAATTTCTGCCGGGTAGGTCGCCTCGATGCTTGCCACCACACAATGATTAGGTAGCACCAAAATCCCCGAACTGATCATAACGCCATACCATTGCAAAATTAGCAGTGGACTGCTATATTTATTCCCTATTACTACTGGTAAAACCTCGCCCCAAATGGGGTCCACCTCCGGGCATGCATGTCTTGCCTCTAAGACGAAATAGCTAGCTAGTTGTCGGTGTTTAACCGTTTCCGCCCCCACCTTCCCACCGATGGGTAAAAAGCTCACCATCCCGCTAACTGGTGTGGGTACCTTACCTGAGGTCTTCGCAAATGTGCTGGATAAATCTTCGACATTGTTGGTCCAACACATCTTAGTCAGACAGTATATGGTTCTCTATGGTGTGGCATTCGACAAGGGGTCGAATTCGTTCAGCCGGGTATTTCGCTGCCAGTTGAAAGGTCTGGGGTTGCCCGGATAAGCCCCCGGATCGGCCCGGTGTGGTGAATCTGTGCACGACAGAGTGTGCGCAAGACAGAGTGCGCAAGACAGAGTGCGCGAGACAGAGTGCGCGAGACAGAATTGTTCGAGGCTGTGAAGCCGGTGACGATGGTCACATACAAGTGCCGTGGCTGCGACATCTGGGGCATTTGGGAGATCACAACCCCCGGAGGTCCTCGACTCTCGAGTCAGACAAATACACCACCCCGGCAAATGACGACCGTTCTGACATCTTAAATACCACCATGCATGTATGCTGCGTGTTGGTCGGGCCACCACAAAGCTACCGGCCACTTTCGCCTCCACCTGCTTCGACGCAACAGTCCAGGCAGGTTGCTTATGCCGTCGCTTTCTTTTTCCTCGGGGGCGATATGGCAAGTTCCCTGTCGAGACAAATTCTGCAGGCTCCCGAGCCGAGGGGACATCGAAGTGGGAGCGTCGCATCGTCCCGCCATTCTCATCGCGCCTGTTTTACCGGCTCCTACAATCTAACCGTTAATTACCTGACATCATTATATATTAGTAAGCCCCCGTCATGCTGCTTATTGACAGGCACAGCACCTGATTATGTCGGCACCGAGCCCACGGTCGACTATCGGCCTCGATGCTGACCGTGTATCAATTCTGATGCTGCCACATTCGTCTGTGTGCCAGCTGCTGGTTATTTTCAGGAAGACCAATGCCCCTAGAATCACCAGCCTCACTGTATGTATGATGTATCCAGCAAATGCCTCAATATCTGGTCAGTGTTTCGACGACTGGTTTGGGCATCGACGCTAGTCATCTCCTATAAGAAAACATTGAAGAATAGAAATCCGAGCATTCAAATCATTAGATATAACGATACGGCAAAGCCCAACCATAATGGGTATTTTTGACACATTGAGACTTATATTGCCACGAAGTGTAAGCATGGGAATTACAAAAGGCCAGCTCAAGATCAGGCACCGCATTTCTAACAATATGGAGAACTCCCACAGGCAATCAGCTCACAATTGGTCTGAGGTCACTCGTTTTAGGCACCATTGAGGTATTCTTATTTAAACTAAATTACCGGTGTTGCCTAATCGAGGGACCTTGGTTCAGGTGGCTATACTAGGCCTGTCTCAATCATACGACGTTGGTATGTCTAAAGCGTATCCGATTCTATTTTCAGCTATGCACCATCTCTCTGCATGGCCGTCTCTCTGGGTTATCCGTTATCTTTTAGATGATACTGGGCACCTTCTCATGTTCCGAGGTATCACGATGGTAATGGCTTACTGTCTCCATTTGCGGAGCCGGTCCTCGCAATAGGCGGTGTCTGCTAGAAAAGCCTGCCTCGTGATTTAAGATAATTGAATGCCCATCTCGCAAAGAGTATAGTATAGTTGAGATTTCGTTTCCAACTGCGCTTAAGCTGACGAACCCCAATACTCGAGGAATACTTAAATTGCAATCGCCACACTTATACTGATGATAGATGTCTCACATCATGTCTAACTTAAGGAACCATTTGAGGTATCATTGCCAATACTCATACTCTTACTGATCTTGCTGACTCTACAACAGATGCAGGTGATTATGAGAACTAAGAAGGTATGAAAAGGAACGCTTATGGTAGTGGGGGAGCGGTATAATGAAATACGAGAAGTGATACGAGCATGGGATGTACAACTTATCTCTGGGAATATCAGTCCCTGAAGTAGCCCCCGGGTATCAGCCTTCCGATCGTATTTTTATCATTAAAATAATAAGGTAGCTTAAATTGACGAGACTGACACGATGGACGTCAGATATCAACTTCCCTACGTTACTACGTGTTCTATCATTCTCAAGTTGCAGAAGCTCCCGCTAAGTACTTATTGATTCACATCCAGCGATTGGGGACGTGACACACCAGTATAAACCACCTAGCCACGGGCGCAGCAACCAATCTCTACTTCTCTCTGCTTCATCTACATGTTGCAAGGCTCTACGCATATCGACGTACAAGGTAGATAAGTATTGTATGGAACTACTCTTGCCATGAAATGTCCCTGGCGTTGTTGGTCCTATCAACCCCTATCCTAAGCCTCGCCGAATATAGCGGGCATAGAGAGAAGATATAAGGCACTTCAACCCTGCTAAGGCGTTGAGTATAATGCTAACTCTCAATGCGTCGAACGAGAGTGATGTAGTTTTGATAAAAGGTCTAACTACGTATACCACACCTAGGGCCGGTATTGCGCCATTAAATTGGTAACGACTGGGAGGAAAAATTAGGATTGAACAGTAAGCAGTGGTGAATGAGAGGAATAGTTGATAGGGATTGATGATGTTGGTGATATGTTCGGCCTTCAATCATCTATACGAGGGCTTGGGGTATTCGCACGTTGTCCACTGAACAAACTGCAGTAAACCATTGGCAGAGAATAAACAATGTATATATCTGTCTTGGTGTCGTTGAACGGATGAGCTCGCCAGGGCAGACAGTGCAAACCGAGACGCCATGACCGCCTCACAAACATGGATAGACAAACAATTCCAAACATTCCAAGGCACCCGGCCGTAAACCGATTAGTATCGTTCTTTTCCTCGGGGCCACATCCCTAACGCCTTGCAATGCTAAGTGCTTCCTAATGCACGAGATGGACTACTGATTTTTGTTGAGGGCATTCAACCACGGAATGGCTTCGCACTCTAGCGGTAGCTGCTGGAAGATTTCCTAAATGCGCCGAGCTACACCGTTTGTCGTCCTGGGCCTGGGCCGTTCGTCCCGCCTGCTCCCGCCCCTGTGTTTGCACGGTATGGCTTTCACGCGGCCGCGAAAGTCCGCTATCTCTTCTTCCCCGAGTATACGGTCATCTTCGCCGAGGTCGCTGGTTTCGCCGAAGAATTTGCGCGCTTGGGCTACCGGGTCCGGGGGCACTACCCACATGCTCTCGCGCATACGTTTGTGCCGCTCGCGGTCCTCCTCGATGCGCTGTTCTATCTGCCGCTTCGTCGGCTTTATACTGACGCCGTTGCGCTGTGTGGGATGAGGGCCGCCGGCGTCGGTGTCGGTGGCGGAGGCGGGAGCCGTGAGCTGGGCATTGCCATCTACGGGGGAGGAGAGGCTGAAGTCGTTGGCAGAGGTATCGCGTTCCTTAAGGCAGCCCTCGAGGTCGACCACCGTTTGCTCAAGTAAGATAAACTTGTTCTGGAGGCCTTGGAGGACCTGCGATAACAGATGGGAGAGGTCAATCTATGTTCCGCTCCGATCGCTGTAAAACTGGAGATGTACCTTGCGGACCACCTTCACATTGGCTGCGCCAGATCCGTTTTCTGGGCATACGGCGTCGACAACTCTGATAATATCGCGTTGCATCATGCGTATGTAGTCGTTATGCCTCTCCTTGGTGGCCATCTCTAGTAGGTGTTCGATGAAGTACATGATGTTTGCTCGCGTGTTCATATTGGTCTGCCCGAGAAAGAGGTATGGGGGTTAGCTCTCGGTCGTGTGATGACTGATTCATATGACGAGGTTGCAACGTTCCATGATGATAGACCCCCGAGACGTTTACCTTTTCGAGCTGTTCTAATATGCATGAATGCAGGTCTTCGTCCATGTCCTTGTATTTGAGTGCATACTGAGCTGCCTTTTGCGCCGAGGTTGTGCTGGCATTCAAGTGTTCGAGCTGCGAGCTAAAGCGCATGCGGACTTCGAAAGGATCGGCCATCGTATTGCCGGCATCGAGATGGAGCGGTATAAAAATCTATACCCGTCGAAGAGATGGCGATGTTTTAGATTCGCCATGCGGCGGGATGCTGCCTCGTAGTGTAGATGAGTATCCCAGTCTAGAATTAGATCGTTAGATTAGTTAAGCGGTCGCGGGGGTTCCTGACGCGTTGCCCGCCCAAGTCCTGTTTTCCCGCATTATCGAACGTATCTTATCTTGACCGGGGACGCTAGTCTAGCTTCTACGCCGAGTGGAGTTCATGCAAGACCAAGGAATCAAGGATGCCAAGGTTTCCAGAGAATTTCTAGTACGACGCAGGATGGCTCCACGTTTGGGCAGCAACCCGGCAGACTAAGCCTAATCTGGCTGGTAACACGCTAGCAACCCGGTCTACGCCGAAAGAGAAGTCTTACAGAATATTTTGAGGTGTCAGTGCGATCTCGGTCCCTAACGTTTCCCAACGGTAGCGGGAAGCAGAAGCTAGAGGACGGATTTGGACAAAATTGGGTATTATTATTGGAGGTAATAATGCCGGGAAAGATAAGTTGGATTGTCCGCTGGTCGTGTTTACGTGGTGTTTACGAAAACAAGGAAAATAAAAATAGATCGGCTGTCTTATCACCCGTATAAATTGCGATCGCTGCATTGACAACTTGATCCCACGAGCCCCCCCCGTCCCAACTTTTATTTTCTGTTCTGATCGTGTCCAACAAGGCACTCTCTGTGCATAGTAGATATCCGGCGACATCGGGCGGCAGTAGGTAGAGAAGAACAGACTGGGCCAATAGCACGTCGCACCATTCATCATCCGATATGTTGGCCATCACACAACATGCCCACGAGGGGACGGAGCTCACGATGGCTGTCCTGGGCTGTGGTAAGCACCGGTTCATGCCTATTCACGGGTCCAATGGACGCCTGACTGACTCGCCACGTCGCAGGAACCATGGGTGTCGCCATCCTCTCGGGCATCCTCGCCTCGCTGCAGGAGCTGAACGGCCCCCGACCGTTGCAGACCTCCGGACGCTCGACTCCGCGCGACGAGGTCCCCTCGCGCCTGCCCTCGCGCTTCATCGCCTGTGTGCGCTGCCCGCAGTCCGCTAAGCGCGTGAAGCAGGCCCTCTGGGAGCATAGCGCGAGCCTCAAGGTGGTGCAGAAGGACAACGTCGCGTCCGTGATGAAGGCCGAGGTCGTGCTGCTGGCCTGCAAGCCGTGGGCCGTCGAGGAGCTGCTGAACGAGCCCGGCATGGGCAAGGCCCTGCACGGCAAGCTCCTCATCAGCATCTGCGCCGGCGTCACCGTGCAGCAGATCGAGATCATCCTGCACGGCGCCGTCCCCGTCAAGGACCCCGAGGTCGACGGCCGCTGCCGCATCGTCCGCGCCTGCCCCAACACCACCAGCATCGTGCGCGAGAGCATGACCGTCATCGCCAACAGCGAGCCCCCGCTGCCGCCCCCGACCTCAGCCCTCGTCACCTGGATCTTCAAGCGCATCGGCGACGTCGTCTACCTGCCCGCCGCCAAGATGAATGCCTCGACCGCGCTCTGTGCGTCCGGCCCAGCCTTCTTCGCTCTCGTGCTCGAGGCCGCCATCGACGGGGCCGTGGCCATGGGGCTGCCCAGAGCCGAGGCGCAGCGGATGGCCGCGCAGACCATGAGGGGCACTGCGGGCTTGGTCCTGAGCGGCGAGCATCCCGCGCTGGTCCGCGACAAGGTTTGCACGCCCGGCGGCTGTTCTATCGGGGGTCTCCTGGTGCTCGAGGAGGGAGGTGTCCGGGGCACCATATCCCGGGCTGTGCGAGAAGCTGCCTGCGTAGCGAGTCAGTTGGGCCAGGGCGTTGAAGGCGTGAACGGCACAAGGCATTGAGGCGGTAGAATAGCGAAGGCCGCAGGACCTGTATAGACTTGTTATGCATGTAGATGGAGTTGGTGGTTGGTTTCTTCATACCCATGTTGCGATTAATCTTTAATGCACCACGGTCATTACATATGCCTTATCTCATTCGAGAAAATGTGTCATCGACCCCTAAAAATACACCATGCATTTTCGCAACCCACTGTGTGCACTTCTCCCACGTGGCGCCCCCAAGCAAACCCACTGGCTCGCACCACCATCCTAGCACCAAGTGCCGAAAATCAAACGCAAGTCTACTGAGGTATCTCCGCCAGAACTCCTTTCCCGCCCAACTAACCCTGCGTTACTCTCACACGAGAACTCCTCTTGACGAGCCTCCGAGAACCTTTACGCATTATCAACACGGACCTTCTTATTCGCTGGCGTGTCTTTGTCCGCCTCTTCTTCTATTTTCCGTTTTCCGTTAGTGGCGGCTGCCTTTGGCTCTAAGCGCTCGAGAATCCGGGCGTATTCCCATTCAACGTTGTTGACAGTCTCATTCAGTTTGATAATACGTTCCGTCTGATCCAGCTCACTAAGGATAAGGACATTGCGACGATAGAGGCGTTGCTTGAGTAATAAGCGCCAGAGAGAGTACACCTTCTGATCTGCTTTTGGTGCCGGAGGCTTCATTGATTCGGTGTCGGCCTCTGGTCGGACGGAGGCTGGGAGCGTTGACATCAGATGCATCTCTACTAGGCGCCAGAACTGCCGGGGGGCAATCTTTGATTTAAGGCGCATCTCTTCTAATCTCGTGATATCCACAATTGAATCTGTGGATGTGCTTACCGAATGGGCTGATGTAATCTGGGTATTATTGTGAAGGAGGCCACCCTTCTCCGGGATTGATACGTTGTTGTTGACCTTCAAAGCTGCGAACTCCGGCATGCTCTGTCGCAAATACTTCAAGTCGCAGATATCTCGGAGTAAATCGAAATCCTCATTGGGGTCTTCAACCGTGATCTCTTTCGTAGCTGTGTCTGCCATGTAAAGGCTAAATATGGTGTCATAAAGTAGAGCGCCTACACCTTTTCCTTGATATGGGGGCAAAATGATGAACTGCGATATTCTTGCGCGGTGTGGAAAGCTAGCGAGATTCAGGTCGCCCTGAGGGAGTTCCCAAGAGCCGCCTGGGTTTGATTGTATCTGTAAATCGCCTTTGCATGTGCTCTCGGGTAGGGATGGCTGCTGGTACATCCAGAAGTCGTACACTGTAGAGAAGCCCTGAAAAGTGTATTCGTATTTCTCCGTAGTGTCTGGTATCGCATCTTTCTTGTACATGAGAAATACCGACCATCTTGCAAGGGAGTACTCAGGATCGTCCCGGCCGTCGGCATCTAGGCCTATGTATGATCCACCCTCAATAAAGAGCAGGGCGATAATCTGGCTGCGCCGAATAAGTTGTTTGACTGCAGGATCAGCCAGGGTGCCTCGCCATATCTCGTAAACATCTCCATTCTTTTCGGTCGCCTTGACAAGAGTACCAGGCGGGGTCCATGTATCGTGCACATCCTTTACAGCCTTTTCATATTCAGGACGTGTCTGGAATGCGACTGTGAAGTGTGAGGATGGATAGACAATGTGGGCTCGGACAACGTACCTGCCGGCAAGAACTCCTTCAAAACCTCTCTGACGTTTACCGCCTCCACCTCGCCGACCGAATTGAACTTTTTGATGGAAGAAACAGACAAGTGCGGTCGGAGGTTGCGGGTGTCGAGGTGGAGATTGACCTTCAAGCCTTTGTATCCGAATATGCGCTCGTCTTCGCCGAAGATGGGGTATGTGAATCTGGGATTAAAAGACGCGATTTTCTTGATCGCGGAACCCGAGGGTCGGACGAGCGAGAGCGATATCGCATCGTTGGCATTTACGATCCCTGAGTAGCAAGGTCATGTAAGTAAGGTGTTGAGGAGAATAGGATAGAAGTAGGGTTCACATACACTCCTCTTCCATGATGCTGATGTGTCGTTAGGCTTTGAATAGAGGGAGAGTCGGCTAGGAGAGAAATATTTGCGTCAGAAATGCAATACATGCAATGATGAATGCACGCGCAAGTGCGCTTTGTGTTGCGTGATGGACTGTTGGAATTAGTGATGTGGTTAGAATGCCTTCATATGTAAGGATCAATTTACGCGACATTTGATCCTCAGCGCGTCGACACAGTTGGTAGGTAGGTATGGCAGTGTACCTTGGCGGTAGGTACGAGGGTACCTGCTAGCACTTAGGTAAGTCAAGTCCCACCTTTCGTTGAGAATAGATAAGCAGGGGCTGCACCTCTCTTTCTTGCTCACAGGTGGTCTCATTTTAGTTAGTTTGGGAGAGCTTTGCAAGAGTGGGGGTATTGTACGGTACTAGTGACCCGAAAAACGTACCTTTACTTGGGTAAGTCGGCTACTGTACATTGGTAGTAGTGGTGGTGTCTCAGGTACACTAGGTAGTTAGCGTGGAAAGTGACGTGGTGTGATAAAACGCGGGCAGGGGGCGGATATTTAGCGTGGACGCAGTTCCTCAATGGGGGTGCAAATGCATTTCGAGGTCGAGATTGCCAGATAACTGTCGCAAAAAACTATCCGATCCAACTGTTAACCCTTCATTCCTCACCTCTTTCAACCCCTCGCGCTCTGCTTCCCTAGTACCTTCCCCGGGTATCTAGATGTAAGTAGCCATACCCGAGCTACCACGTACTAGTAGTATTGGCTTCGTTCCAATGCCCATCTATCCTCAGTCTCAGTATCCACGATTGTGTCGGTGACTAGACGTGTATTGTTTTCTCTGCCACAGCACATCGCAACCATGGCTGGGACTGGGCTGATCCTCCTGCTCCCCATGACGGTATGTTTATATCCCGAATGTGCCAAACCGCCTTCTTTATACGAGACTAATGAACTTGGAACAACAGGTGGTGATGACACTGGCGTAGGTACCCCAACGATTACGAAACAAATACCAGAATCCGAGGGCTAACGACAACAGCTCATTCCTGGCTGGCGCATTACCACTTTCTATGACTCTTTCGCAGTCGCAACTACGACTGATATCCAGTATAGGTGTAGGAATATTAGTCGGAACCTCGTTAATTGTTATAATACCAGAAGGTATCGGAGCAGTGGCCGAAGCAACCCTCGCATCGCATAGTCCGGCCCCAAGGAGTTTCCGTACACCCCGGGACGGGGCTACTGGTGTTTGGTGGGCAGGAGGGCCTCTCGATCGGCGAAATACCCCGACATGGGTTACGGATTCCAAGCAGAAGCTGCCACTGGATGTTTTAGCGATACCACTCAGCAGTATTGCTACGAGCGCAGCTCTTGAAAATAGGGCGCCGGCAGAGGAACCAGAACCTCCAGAGGAAGCACCTTCGCCCCCTGTAGACACTTCGCCTGCAGAATCCGAGTTACCTACGTTCTATATTGGATTGTCCTTGGTTTTGGGATTCATCCTCATGTTTCTCATTGATCGACTTCCTCGGCATGCATCTGAAAACTTCCAACCTCCTCCACCAAGGCACATCAGTCTCAGCAACCTAGGGGGTTCCTCATTATCGGCAAATGAGGAGGAATCGGAGGGATTCCTGGGGTCGCTCACGCCAACCCCAAAACAATCTAGAAGTCTTGCGACAACAACGGGCTTGGTGATTCATGCTGCTGCGGATGGAATAGCAATGGGCGCCTCCGTCTCGTCTCCTGACAAGAAGCTGGGGTTCATCGTCTTCATTGCGATTATGGTGCACAAAGCTCCCGCAGCCTTTGGATTGACATCGATCCTATTAAAACAAGGACTGTCCAAGCGCGCAGCTAGGGGCCACCTTGTTGTATTCAGTCTGGCTTCCCCATTTGGGGCATGGGTGACATTTATACTAATGAGTTTTCTGGGTGGTAATGGGCAAGGAGAAGTGAGCCAATGGTGGACCGGCATGCTTCTACTATTTTCGGCGGGAACTTTTCTGTAAGCTTCGCAGTCTGCCCCACTCTAGTTTGTGCGTCAACTAATAACAATAGTTACGTTGCCATGCATGCAATGCAAGAGGGCGAGTCGAGTCATGACATTGGGTCTGGTGTCAATGGATACGCAGACGGGGGCATTTCGCAGAGAAAACATGCTCACCCACAGATGAGGGAAACTCTTGCTACCGTGATTGGCATGCTATTGCCTTTACTGACACAGTTGGGCCATCATCATTAACATTGTTAGAGACCGTTCTCTGGTTCTCAACCAGCGTCAGCGTAATTATAGAATAAAAAAGGGCCTTACGATCTCATGACGTACGACAAGACGTCCGGAACCTGTGTGGATAATTTGGTCAACGTACTACCTATGATTATATAGGTATGTATTTGATCTCTAAACAATTGCAGATTTCGTGCCTAGCTTTTCGAATGTGTACATAAGGGGCGAGAGGGGCGCCACTAAGCTCCAACCATACGGCCAGATCACCGGAATGGGCAGTACCAATCCGACACGATGAGGAGCAGTGATATATTCATAACGCTTTGAGAACGGCATATTGTATAGTCAGGTGCGCATATATTTTCTTCTGGTTTGCTTTACTCAACCACCAGTACACAATTTGGTCAGATCATCGTTTTTATTTACTAGCAAGGTGGCCTTTCTTTCTTCCTTCGCCTTCACGATGGTGGGAATTGAACTCGATAACACATGTCATTGACGTACATAAGGGGATTCTTGGGAGGCCTAGATAGACCGCAACTTGAGATTGCCGTCTTACTATTGATGACACCAAGGCGCGCCTTTGTGGGGTGTGTACCAGCCGTTGACTAGTCTTTCGATAGGATACCTAGGACCTTCACGATTCCACATTTATATCGAAACTCACCGAGGCTCCCAATCCTTCCCTACAAGATTGAAGATGGATTGCCCCTGAATGCTAATGCAACGCAAAACTTTCACAACACTGGTTTACTCACGCCTGTAGTTGACGTCTGATTCTTGACATCCTAGTGCCATCCTAAAACCGACTAGGAGCTTGGTCTAAGATAAGAAAGATGGCCCCTAGAATTCTCATTTTTGGTGCGGGTAGTTTGGGTGCCGTCTACACATGGGTGCTTTCTCGTGTTACTCCAGAGTCGAACATCACAGCCATCTGCCGGTCAAACCACGATGCCGCCTTTCGGAATGGATTTACCCTTAACTCAACGATCTGGGGTCATGAATTGACGGTGCGACCGCAGATCGTGCGTTCCATATCTGAGGCAGTGACACAGGCGCATTTTCAACCATTCGATTATATACTCGTGACCACCAAGGCTATCCCTACGACGCCATCAACAGCTGAATTGATCCGGCCTGCTATTACGCCCGGAACGACCGCGGTTGTGCTCGTGCAGAATGGCATCGGGATCGAGGAAGAATACGCCCGTCTATACGCTGACGATGATGTCCCTATACTCAGCGTCGTCGCTTACCTGCCGTAAGGAATCCTTGAGGTGTTTACCTTTTTATGTTGGCCGCTTGCGGAGTATAAAGGCTCCTCCTCCCAGGCCGGATCATGTCCTTTCGTCTTCTCCGCCTCTCAAAAAGCGCAATTCACATGAAATGGCGATTACTGACCCCAGGCGTTGTAGTGCCACGCAAGTAGAACCGGCTGTAATCCATCACGATGTTACCGAGCATTCGCACGTCGGTACTTACCCGGCGTTTGGTGTTCCGGAGAAGCACAAGCGCTCTGCACGGACGTTTGTGGAGCTGCTGACGACCGCTGGTGCCACGGCCACATTGCACGACGACGTCCAGACGCAGCGCTGGGGGAAACTCCTCATTAACGGCTCATGGAACCCGATCTGCGCGCTCACGCGGCTAAGAGACAAGCAGTTTGTGGAATCTGGCAGCCAGGATAGCGAGGACAACGAGGCTTTCCGGTTGGTTCGTGAGGTCATGCTGGAGATTGCCAGCGTGGCTCAGGCATGTGGGCATAAGGATATCGACGAAAAGTTGGTCGACTTTCAGATCGGCCGGGTTAACCGCAGGGGCTTCACCGGGATACAGCCGTCTATGATGGCCGATGCCCTCGGTATGAGGGCTCTCGAGGCCGACGCCATAGTTGGGAATGCGGTTAAAATAGCCAAGGAGAAAAATGTGCCCGTCCCCATGCTCCGGGCGATGTATTTGCTTGCCCGGGGCCTGAGTGCGAGTTTCTCTTTAACCAAGTAGACATCAAGCGAGGTGGTTGGCCGAATAGAGCATAGGCATTTGAGATTCGCGGGAAGGAGCGAGCGAAAAAGACAAGCCATGGGTGTGTCGTCGTAGTCTTTGTTCAGTCAAATGTTATACAAGATAGGTTACATGTATGCATGGTTCTTCTCCCCAGCTATTCGAAGCGTTTTCTTGGGATGAGCCAGCCCACGCTCTACTGTGTTACATCGATTGTAGATGAGCGCTTTACTCCATGACGACAGTAGCGCCGAGCTCCTTCATTGTGGCCACGATCTTTTCGGCCTCTTCCTTCGGCACAGACTCCTTCATCATCTTCGGCGCACTTTCCACGAACTTCTTGCTGTCCACCAAGCTTAGCCCTAGCAGATTCTTGACCTCCTTGATGACCTTGGCCTTCGCGGCCGCGTCGAAGGCCGACAGCTTGAGGTTGAACAGAGTCTTCTCCTGGGCGGCCGGGGCGGGTTCGTCAACTTCTTCGGCGGCGGCCGGGGCAGCAGCGGGTGCAGCGGCAAAGCCCCCGACAGGTAGATCCGGGATGTTGAGCCGGGTCTAATCAAGAACATCCGTATTAGCACAAGTACTCATAGTCGTATAATTTCGGTCTGCGTGCATGGGTGCATCTGTGGGTGCGTTTATGGGTGCGTTTATGGGTGCGTTTATGGGTGCGTTTATGGGTGCATTTGTGGATTGTGTTCGTCCTCACCTTTAAGCTGGAGACTAGGTCTGCGGTCTCGAGGAGGGTCAATTGGCTGATCTGGTCGACGATACCGGCAATCTTAGGGTTTGTGGGCGCGGCCTCTGTCGAGTTGTACCGCCTCGATGTTGACGTAGTGTTCTGGAGGAATGGGGTTGCGACTCTCAAGGACGAGCCGGTTCGCAGTGATCGTGCGCAGCTACGAGCTGCGTATCTGCATGGTACTGACATGATTCGGAAGGGAGTCGGCGTTGGGGGTTGGCGTTGGGGGTTGAGGCCAATTGCGCGGGGGTTAGCAGGTAGATAGTTACTGGCTCAATGGCTTGAGGTTCGGAATACCTGCACTCCTTCAAGATTTTTGCTGGATCAGGATCAAGGCTCGTCTGGCTAGCTGCCCTTACCACTAGCCCCCAACTGCAGGTGGGACCCGACAGCGCTGGACCTTGCTGAAGGGCCGGGCGTGTTCCTGTCCGTGCCGGCACTTCACCGCCTAAATTTTCCAGGTGGCAGAAAAAGCGACGGCCGACAAGGGATCCATTCTATATTTTGTCTTATCGCGATAACTACTAAATTCTATTAGTTCGGGCAGATCGATCGAGCAAACAGATTCCACCCCGAACAATGCACACACCTTGTGTTTTCTCAACACAACCATGGCGGATGTCGATGTGGGCTTACAAAGGGCGCAGCTCCTCGACGACGAGGCTCTCCTGGGCCAACTGCCGCCGGAATTACTGGAAATCATTCGCAACCAAACTGCGGCGAACTTCCTCGACGCCATCGCCGCCGCTGCACTGATACCCCAGACCACAAGCCCGGTTTTTATTTATTTCGAGCATGTCTTTGCCGACATCTGCGCAAGATGGCTACTCAAGCCTCGGGATTTCGGGCAGGAGGACCAGATTATCGCTGCTTTCGCGAGAATCCTCCCCTTTGCGCCACACCTCTCGGTGTTTTTAGAACAATATATAAGTGAGACCTCAGTCGCGCAGTTCCCTGGAGCACGGCCCTTCACGCTCAACTCACTTAACTCACTCTATACCGGCCACCTCTCTGGACCGGATCTTAGCCGAGCTCTCGTCGCATTTTGGAGGCTCGTGAATTTTGACCGGGAGACTTACGGACCGCTGGTACAACCTTCTCAAGTACAGGCGTTGCTCAAACATGAGCTAGCTTCGGTGAGATACCTTGCCGTCAAGGTATTATGCTGTCAGTTAAACGCTTCAGACCTCAAAGAGGAGGAACTTATGCAGATACATGTTAATCACGAATCTATTCCTGCTGAGTCGCTTTGTTCTGATCTTGATGGAATGCATGTTGACTATGCTTTCCTCTCCTTGCTCGAGCACAAACGAGCCATGGAAATGGATAAATTCCGCTCGGAAGTGAAAAAGTCTTGCGCAGCTAGATCGACTGTCGCCAGGATCCCTCTACAACGACTGACAGACCAGGTAATACAGTATGGAAACGTCATTCTCCCTCGACCAGCCGGCTCGCCTTCATCGCAGCCGAGTCTGGTGCACACGCCCACAACTTTGGCGAACCTTGAGAGCCTCGCGGGTAATCTTCAGAAGCCGGGACCAATTCTCCTTCATGGCCTACCGGGGTCTGGAAAGACATCGGTGGTGCAGGAACTTGCGCGTGAGCTCGGAATGGAGTCGAGCATGGTGACGCTACACCTGAACGAACAGACCGATGCCAAGATGCTCATTGGCTTGTACTCAACAGACTCGAAACCTGGCTCCTTTTCATGGCGACCAGGCGTACTGACGACTGCCGTTCGCGAGGGTCGTTGGGTTTTGATCGAGGATTTGGATAGAGCCCCCAATGAGTTGATGAGTACACTTCTCCCGTTGGTCGAGCACGAGAAGCTCTTAATACCCAGCCGAGGAGAGACGATAAGGGCATCGAGTACGTTTCGGCTATTTGCCACGGTCAGAACTACAAAAGGGGCACATGGCCAGGAGAATATACCAAACTTCTTAGGCCAAAGATTCTGGAACCTGTCAAGCATGAAGATCCCATCCTATGAGGAGTTGGAACAGATTGTCCTTGGAAGTTATCCTCTCTTGCACAAGTATATTCCTACTATCATGTCTGTGTACAAACGCCTCTGCAGTGTACTTTCAATGAGCTTTGCGCGCACTATCGAACGCCTCGTTACCCCTCGCGATCTTCTTAAGTGGTGTCGTCGGCTCAAAGAAATTCTCATTGCTGCTAACTGTAAAACTGGCGAAGAGCCGATCAGCGAAAGGACTCGAGACTGGATGTTTATGGAGGCAGCTGATTGCTTTTGTGGCGGTCTCGCCAAGCAAGATACGAAACGTCTGCTTCTAAGCTGCATTGCAGAAGAGATGCACTTACCTAAACAGCTCATGGAACATTACCTTGACGCTTACGTCCCGCAGATGGATGATAGTTCCAGCAACTTCAAAATCGGAAGGGTTATGCTGATGAAGAAACATCAAGGGAACAGAGTGGTGAAGTCAAAAAAACCATTCGCAAATACCAGCCATGCAAAGCGACTGCTCGAGCAAATAGCCGTGGCTGTTAAGCTGCGGGAGCCCGTACTCCTCGTTGGTGAAACTGGAATCGGAAAGACGACCGTGGTACAGCAGTTAGCAGATACGCTTGGCCATAGGCTTGTTGCTGTGAATCTGTCGCAACAGAGCGAAATCGGTGATCTGATCGGGGGATTCAAGCCTGTTAACGCCCGTAGCCTCGCCGTGCCCTTAAAGGAAGAGTTTGAGGATTTGTTCGCTTCAACTGGGATATCGGCCACCAAAAACCAAAAGTATCTCGAACAGATAGGCAAGTGTACCGCCAAAGGCCAGTGGAGTCGGGTTTCAAAGTTATGGCGGGAGGCACCAAAAATGTTTGGTAGGATCGTGGACGAACTCCAAGCAAAATCGGCAACGCGCAGTGGGGATTTAAATGATGTACCAGCTATGAAGCGGCGCAAAACAGAATCGAAGCTGCAGTCATTGCTTGACCTGAGACCACGGTGGGATATGTTCTCAAAGAATCTGGACCAGTTTGATGTTCAAGTTTCTGGAGGGTCTGGCAATTTCGCATTCGCCTTTGTGGAAGGGAATATTGTGAAAGCCGCAAGGAATGGAGATTGGGTACTATTGGACGAGATCAACCTAGCATCACCTGATACCCTCGAGAGCATCGCCGATCTGTTAGCATCAGGGCCTAATGACCAGCCCTCCATTTTATTGTCCGAAACGGGTGAGATTGAGCGCGTGAAAGCCCATCCCAGCTTTCGCCTTTTCGGTGCCATGAATCCAGCGACAGATATTGGCAAACGGGATCTGCCGCTTGGACTTAGATCACGATTTACCGAATTATACGTTGGCAGCCCAGATAAAGATTTAAAAGATCTTCTAACTATTATCAGGACATATTTGAGTGGAAAGAGTGCGAAGGACGACCAAGCAGCCGATGACATAGCGAAGTTATATATGAATACTAAGCGACGGGCAGAGGAGAAGCGCTTAGTGGATGGTGCCAACGAAGTCCCTCATTTCAGTCTCCGAACACTTACTCGCGTTTTAACTTATGTTAACGACGTCTCTCCATTTTATGGCCTCAGGCGATCACTCCTTGAAGGCTTCTCTATGGGCTTCTTAACACTCCTTGATAGAGCATCAGAGGAACTCCTCGTACCTCTAATTCATCACCACCTATTAGATAAGCACGGAAACGCTCGATCGTTGCTTTCCCAGCCGCCGAAGCATCCGAGTGATGGGAAAGAATACGTGAAATTTCTTAACAAGAATAAAGACCGCCATTATTGGCTGCTACAAGGCGCTGAAACGCCCGTCGAGCGCTCGGACTACATCATCACGCCGTATATAGAAAGAAACCTCTTGAATCTCGTTCGGGCTACATCGACGCGACGATTCCCAATTCTCATTCAGGGCCCTACCTCGGCCGGCAAGACCAGTATGATTGAATATCTCGCGAATTATAGTGGCAATAAGTTCGTCCGCATCAATAATCACGAACATACAGACCTGCAAGAATATCTTGGGACCTACGTCTCCGATGCCAGCGGCAAACTACGATTTCAAGAGGGCTTGCTAGTGCAGGCATTGAGGCAAGGACATTGGATTGTACTAGATGAGCTGAACCTTGCTCCGACCGACGTCCTAGAGGCCCTTAATCGTCTCCTAGACGACAATCGTGAGCTTCTTATTCCCGAAACACAGGAATTCGTACGTCCCCACGAAAACTTTATGCTTTTCGCTACACAAAACCCTGCAGGGTTGTACGGTGGAAGAAAGGCGTTATCACGGGCCTTTCGCAACCGCTTCCTTGAGCTTCATTTCGATGACATCCCTGAAGATGAACTCGAGACGATTCTTCAAAAGCGCAGCATATACACCGCGCCATCTGACTGCAAAAGGATTGTTAATGTATACAAAGAGTTGTCGAGATTACGACAGACTAGCCGACTATTTGAGAATAAAGACAGTTTTGCGACGCTCAGAGATCTCTTCAGATGGGCCCTGAGAGGTGCGGAATCGCGCGAGGAAATCGCAGCTAATGGTTTTATGCTCTTGGCTGAAAGGGTGAGGAACGGGGAAGAACGTCTAGCCGTCAAACAGGTCATCGAAGCTGTTTTTAAAGTCCAGATCGATCAGGATCAGCTCTACGATCTGCAGAGGTCGCCATATCTCCGAACACAGCCCCCCGATAATAGCCAAGGAGTTGTTTGGACCCAGGCCATGCGCAGACTGTATGTTTTAGTTGCAAGCGCTCTTCGTCATAACGAACCTGTGTTACTGGTTGGGGAGACCGGGTGCGGGAAAACCACTGTTTGCCAGATACTTGCCGAATCAATGGGGAAACAACTGCACATTGTCAACGCTCATCAAAATACGGAGACAGGAGATCTCATCGGATCGCAGCGACCCGTTCGAAATCGTGGGGCAATCATAGACACCCTGACGAATGATGTTGTGCAGGCACTCCAGACTTTACAACACAATGCCAATGGGGATACGGGTATATTGCTGTCAGAGTACCATGCCCTTGACAGCACATTGTTATCTAATCTTCCGGAAGATATACGGCAGCGAATATCTGATAACGAAACCAAGAGTAAGGCCCTCTTTGAATGGGCTGACGGCAGCCTTGTTCAAGCCATGCGCAATGGTCAATATTTTCTACTTGATGAGATATCACTAGCAGACGACTCTGTTCTAGAAAGGCTCAATTCTGTTCTTGAACCCCAACGTACAATTTTACTTGCCGAGAAAGGCGTCGAAAATTCCTTCGTCAGGGCCGATGCTAGTTTCCAATTTCTGGCAACGATGAATCCTGGTGGCGACTTTGGAAAGAGAGAACTCTCGCCAGCGTTAAGAAATAGGTTCACAGAGATATGGGTACCACCCTTGTCTGACAATGATGATATCCTTTGCATCATCTTATCAAATCTTGACAAGGAGTATGAGCCGTTTGCCAGGGTTATCGTTGATTTCTCCCAGTGGTTTGGCCAAACTTTTCGGACAACCGCATCGACAGCATTCTCGATTAGAGATATCCTCGTTTGGGTAAATTTTATAAATAAGAGCAATAACGGTAATGGGCCATTATCTGTTATCCAGGGAGCCGCAACCGTGTTCATAGATACCCTTGGCGCTAACCCGTCAGCATTGATTGCCATCGACCCGAAAAGTTTAGATGAACAGCGGCAGAGGTGTCTTGATAAACTGAGCGACCTTATCGGCTGTGATGCCACCGCAGTGTACCGTGCTCCCTTGCACCTTGCCATCGAACCCACCGAACTGCGGATCGGAGAATATTCTATTAAGCGGAATGCCAACGAGAACTTCGAGGTCGGATTTGCTCTAAATGCGCCAACGACTAAGCTGAATGCCATGAGGGTCATACGAGCCTTGCTAGTTGAGAAGCCAATTCTTCTTGAAGGCAGCCCTGGGGTGGGCAAGACAACATTAATTAGCGCTCTTGCTCGGGCCTGTGGGCAGCCTCTGACGAGAATAAACCTATCCGATCAAACCGATCTAATGGACCTCTTTGGCACAGATATTCCGGTAGAGGGCGCCGAAGCTGGCCATTTTGCGTGGAGAGACGCTCCATTCTTACGAGCTATGCAGAATGGAGAATGGGTGCTTTTAGACGAGATGAACCTTGCGTCCCAATCAGTTCTTGAGGGTCTCAATGCCTGCCTTGATCACCGAGGAGAGGTGTACATTTCCGAGCTGGATCAGGTTTTTAAGCGACACCCCAACTTTCGCCTCTTTGCTGCTCAAAACCCACACCACCAAGGAGGTGGAAGAAAAGGCTTGCCAAGTTCTTTCGTCAACCGCTTCATTGTTGTCTACGCTGAAGTTTTCAGCGATGAAGATTTGCTTTTAATAGCCAGTCACAACTTCCCTGGGATCTCTCCTGATATCGTCAACCAAATTATTAGGTTTATTTCCAATCTTGAGACGCGCATTGTAGTTGAGAAGGCTTTCGGATCTCAAGGCAGTCCTTGGGAGTTCAATCTTCGTGATACCCTTCGTTGGCTGCATCTCCTTACCTCTGCTGACCCGCTTCTCTCAACCGGTGCAGTGGATGACTTTTTGAATATCACCATACAACAGCGCTTTCGGAGTGGCAGGGACCGTTCAGAGGTGAACAAACTATATGCTGAAGTGTTTGGATCGCTCCCAAAAGACCATCAACTGTATTATGACATCAGTGCTTCAGCGTTTCAGGTTGGCTTAGCACACACGGTGCGCAACAACCTACTAAAACCTTTGCGTCCCCCAGGCATCGATCTTGTTTCAAGATTGCGAGAGCTAGAATCTCTGCTTATATGCGTTAAGCACAACATCCCTTGTATTCTTGTTGGCCCTTCGGGTTGTGGCAAGTCGGTTCTCCTCCGACAAATCGCTTCTCAGGCCGGGAAATCGCTCGTTACATTTCCAATGAATGCTGACATTGACACAATGGATCTCATCGGGGGATTTGAACAGTCAGATCCCCTAAGAGAGGTCAATGTTTCTTTGAGGCGCCTAAGTTTAGCTTTGGAACTATCAACCGTTGGGGCCTTGCCGCAAAGTGTTCCTGATGTGGCTGTTGACCTGCTTTATGCCCTCAAAAGCCGAAACCATCAAGCAAATGATCGTACTTACGTGTTGAATCTTATTGACAGGCTACACGCTCAAACTTCCTCTGGTTCTAACCTCGAATTAGCCCTTAAAGAAGCACAGGATCTTCTTCAACGACCTACTAGCGTCGCGGACCCAAGATTCGAGTGGCTAGATGGAGTGATTATCCGAGCTCTACAAATGGGCGAGTGGCTCGTACTCGACAACGCAAATCTTTGTAACGCCTCTGTTCTAGATCGTCTGAACTCATTATTAGAACCAGAAGGATCCTTGATTATAAACGAACATTGCGAAGCGGATGGAGAGCCCCGAATCATTAAACCACATCCCGACTTCCGGATATTTTTGACTGTTGATCCCCGGTACGGTGAGCTCTCGAGGGCCATGAGAAACCGCGCCGTCGAAATTTATATTGAGCCGCGATCCTTGATTGCAAGTAGCTGGGCTGGGAAAATTACCGATGTTGAGGCCGATTTAGAACGATATAAAACAATGTTGGCAGCTATGTCCCACGACAGTGCCAACGAAACCCATTTACACCGGCTAGCTATTGATAGCCTATCTCTCGACGACTTAAGACTTGGCCCAAGAATATCGAGATTAACAAATTGTTCCATTGTGATAAGTTCACTATACGGGGGCAATCTCATTTCCGAACAAGTCGCTAGCTCAATACGCCCGATCGCCCCGTCGCAACTAACATCTGACATCCTTTACTCGACACGGAAGCTTTGCAAATTATCAGCGGAGCAATCTTCATGTGGCATCACGGAGTTTCTGGTGAGCTCCTCTCTCTATCATCCTTTCTTCGTGTTCTAACTTTATGTAGCCTCTGCACCCTTTACAGAATTCTCCTATTATACCTCTTCTACATGAAACTTCTTCCCCATTACTATTCGGTATGGCAGTATGCTACGAATTGTCTTGGCATTTATCGGAGGCCTGGGGGGCTCTCGAGCTACAGAGATCCCAAGCAGTTAACGTACAAATATCCGGCCTTAATCGATTGCAACGTTCGTATATTGTAGATGAAGTCCCCGCCGTGCAAAAAGATTCGACTGCCCGGTCGTCTAGGTTCCTTGTTGGTGTCCTCCAAGCACTTGAAACTTATGTTAGGAGCGAATTACAAACCCCTACTTGGGAGAATGTGAGTATGCCACCATTTTTACCATATCACATGAATGGCTAACCCTAGTAGCAAAATAAATCTGTTTTTAGGGATTTGATTCACTCTTGGAAGAGGACATTCTACTTCCTTACTCAACCAACGTTTGAAGAGGCAACCTTTCAAGCTCACTTGGGTCATATGTCCACCAATTTCAACGACCATCTGGAGAACGTTAGCAATACAAGTACACGTCATTTGGTCACAACTGTTGGAAATGGCTTAAATGAATGTTTCATATCTGGATTTAAGCTCTCAACTGGCTTAAGTATGGAAGGATTGTGGAAAGTACTGAGGCCCATACCGATCCAAGATGAGCGTGTGTTTGAACAGCTTGTTCATATGGAGGGTCTTGCGGTCCAGTTCGATCAAGTGAAATGGAAATCAACAGCCGCTCCAACTGACTTAGCTAAGATCATGGATTCATTTGTCCAAGCTTATCGCCTTGTGCGACTAGGTGAAGCGAATATGGACACACTTTTCCAACCATTACAGACCGAGATAGAACGAATGCACAGCCGTTTTGCTAATGAGAGCCCTCTTACCCCTCCACTCTTCGCCGCCGAATTCGAGACCATTAGACAGCTCATCACTATTGACTACATTTGTAGACAAGACGGGTATCTGCCGGCAGTAAATGAGGTCACCTCCTTGTCCGACACATCACTAGTCACGCTCCTGCGTGTCAACAGTGCAACGAATACATCTAAATCACTGCAAAGCATACAAACACTCATCCAAGATGATCGGCAGTTACCCCAGTGGGGGGGAAGCCTATCGACTAAAGTCGTACGAAAGCTCAACAGCATTGGCTTGGAATCGTTGAGCCGTCTCGTCTCACTCGAAACAGAACTACCTCTGATAGCAGGTCAAATAAGCCAACATTCAGGTTCTATCACTGCTAACCAGTCGAAAAAGCTTAATGAGGTTCTGTGGCATTTGATGCTAAATATTTTATCGGTTTGCGATTCTCATCTAGTAGAGATATTTCTCGCAGCTCGGAACAACTTAGTTACCGACCAGATACTCGAATCTATTTGGTATACTGGGGAGGGCTTGTCGTTCAGACTTGAAATTTTTTTCCCTCAATCAGTTGCTCATCACCTTGACGGCTCCTCTAGCACAATCAATAAGCACTTTGCCCTTACGTTCGTGTCCCTGATCGCACATCAAACTAGCGGCTTTATGGACGACATCTACTTGGCAAGCGCTTGGATCCAGTTTTCCCTTGCCTTGGTCAAGTTGTATATCCCCGACAAAGTCTTCGACCCGCAACTACGTCCACTTGTCGAACTTAGAAGTTATGACGAACTTTTCCGAGATCTTAAGGATCAACTGCAGGCTCTAGAGGACTATAGCAAATTTCAGACAGGGCAGACAACAAGTCTACGCTGTGACATCATCAAGGAGGATATATTGTCTATTGGAGCCCGGCCGACTGTGGCCCAAGTTGCATACCGGCCCAAAACCTCGAAGCTCGCCAAGATTCAGACGGAGTTTAACAATATCCTCAAAGTTCTACTCGGAAGTGATCTTAATTCCATTTTATTTCAACATTTTATGGGATCAGACGCCGCTACCCAGGAGCTCCAGGTGATTTACGAAAATATATCAAGGGTCAGTTCTAGGTTGATGCATAGCTTCCGTGCATATGAGGATATTATGCTACCAACTGTTAATATTCTACATTGCTTAAACCTTGGTATATCTCTGGGCAGAGAGGCGAAGTTGCGGTCAGCGCTCCAGAAATTTCCATCGACAAAGCTTTTGGGCCTGGTACCCTTCTTAGGTGGCAAGCCGGGAACCCCTATACCACGGGAGGTAACGTCGATGGGAACAGAGCTTTTACAATATGCCGCGGCGGTTAGAAGCATTGACGGCCTTCAAGGCATTGGTCACATCCAGCAAGCGATTTTCGAAGTCATTCATGATCTTTATGGCCAATGGACCCAGAAACTTGAAGAAGACAAAAAAGCCGAGGAAGCAAAGAATAACTTGTTTCGTTACCGAGGTGGACAAGAAGAGGAAGAGGCTGCAGAGCAAGCAGCTTTCAACGAGCTCTTCCCAGGCTTCCATGACGAAGAGGAAGATCTACCTAAACCTCCCAAGATCAACAACGCTCGGGGAACTGCCATTAAACTAGCCCAGCTACATAGGACAATTTTCTTGACTCCTCAGAACACACAAGAGAGCCTCAAAATTCTTATAAACCACGTCACAAAGAAGATCTGTCAGACTACCGACCATGGTCTCGGAGACCGAGACTTGCTCTCAGCAACCCTCCTCGCTCTAGAAGGGGAGGCGACAAACCTCACAGCTACTACCACACCTACTGACTATAATTTCTACATCGATACAAACCTTGCCGAAGCTCGCAGGCTCGTCAGTTTAGTTAGCGAAATCCGTGAACGTTTCCATCAGCTTCAATGTGTAGATGAGATCGGCCATCTACAACCACTTGCTGACGTTGTGGCAGCTTGTGATACTATCTTCGAGCTTAGCCATATTGACCCTCTTGCCAAAGTCATATCAAAGGTTGAGCAGCTCCATGCTTTCGTATACGAGTGGCAGTTTGGCGGATGGGCAAGCAAAACCTATGGTGCTCTGCCTCTTTACACCCGCCTAACCGATATGCTTGTTTCTTGGCGTCGCCTAGAACTTTCAACGTGGAACAAGCTGTTCGATATGGAAATCGCAAAGTGTAATGACGATGCAGCCTCCTGGTGGTTTATCGCATATCAGGCTATTATTTCTGCGACAATAAACCTGTCCCAAAATACCCAAGGCTTCCACAGCTACGCTTTAAGTTTGATGAAAGAACTTGAGAATTATTTCTCCTTGGCCCCAGTCGGCCAGTTTACTGGTCGACTCAGTCTCTTGAAGCAGCTGCATATCCAACTCACGCTCCTTGTGTCAGAGGCTCCAGAATTAACCGTCATACGCGATAGCCTGCGTAATTTTATTGACTTCTACATGCGCTACGAAAAACCGGTCAATGATTTAATACGCAGCGGTCGAATCCCAATCGAGAAACAAATGAAAGATGTGGTGCTTTTGGCAAGCTGGAAAGATACTAATATTGTTGCACTAAGAGAGAGCGCCCGAAAGTCTCATCAAAAGCTATTTCGAATCGTCAGAAAGTTTCGAGACGTGCTCAATCAGCCAATGAAGTTAATCATAGACAAGGAGTTACCGGATGTAATCTTAGACGAAATGGTCGTCTCGAATAAGCCTCGCAGCCTCCCTTCATTTGATCTGAACGCCTTTGATGAATGCGACAAAAACATCCCGGATTGGGTGGATAAATATAGGCGTTTAGCCAACGTGCAGCGTACCGTTCAACTTATGAGCAAATTGAGTCAACTCCCAGAGTCCGCTATTGATGCTCCAGGAATTATCGGCGACTTTCTATCAAACCTGAACGCACAAATAGTCGAGTTGCGAAAAGAAACGCCTTCAGTTCTTAATGACGAAAATAAGAACATTGTGAAACACCTAAAATCGCGGAAGCGAAAGCTCTTTGCTGAAACTCTGAAGGCTGTCAGACAAATGGGGTTCCCATATAACCTTGGCCTAGATACACTTGCCAAGCAGGGCACGCTTTCTACGGTCCTCGCGTCAACATCTCCTCTGACAGGCAGCAACTTGACTATACTAGATGGGATAGACCATTACTTCTATCGGATTTTAGATCTGGCACCACGCGTTAGGAACACAGCTCAAACCCACTCAGAAGACTTGACCGCAGCAGAGATAAATAGAAGTGTTGGGCTGTTTGAGGGCATTATGTATAGCACTCTCCGTCGGAGAACTGAACTTCAAGCATCATTGAATGACCTTGCAGCTCTAAGGGAATCCTCAGATTTACTCCAATCTCTCGCAAAGGCGCGGAACGGAAGCAAGATTCAAGTCGGAGATATCGCAAACAGCTATCGACGGTCTCCCGCCTGGCTTGCTGAAATTTTGGGTGTTGGTATCCAGCTCATTGAACTACACGGTAAATTCGGAGGTCTTGATAATAGCAAAGTCCTTGATCTTCTTGGTCTTTGGAAAGAGCGGATCGCATCCCTTTCGACTAGACTTGAATCTCTCCCAGTTCTCCCGGCTGGCCTAATTACTGCAGAACACTCACAAGTGACGAAAGATATAGATTCGTCCTTCAGTGAATTACGCAAGTGTTTGAACGATTCCTGCCAAGAACAGCCCGATCTGGCATTTTTGATTGAGCAGATCCAACATTGGGCTATTATTCCGGGAAGGGTAAGCAGTACGTCTGACGACACAAGGCAAAGCATTGAGACCCTCACTCAAAACATTAAAACGCTCTGTGACAGTATGCTTGTTGCAATAGAGCAATTTAACAAGACTACGAGAAATTTATGCGGCTCACCTGATGAACCGAGTTGGTTGCTCAAGCATGATGAGCAATTGGAAATATCGATCCAAACCCTTCATATGACTCGAATTCGGGGAAACATATGCAATGTTCTTGAAATCTGTAAACAGATCGACTGGGACGACCAAATTGTGAGCGTATTAGGACCATCTCTCGTGGCCACGGTTGCCCCGATAGTATACCAATATGAGAGTATCTGCAACCAGTTTATCCAACATCTTGCCAGCAGTCACCAAATAATATGCAAATTGGGCTCTACGTTGGGTAAACACTTCAACCACCTTGCATCTGAAGGCTTTTGCACCCCGCAAGAGAAAACTGAAGAATCTGCCGGACAAAGCGAAAATCTTGAGGGCGGCACTGGACTTGGGGATGGCGAAGGCGCAGAAGACATTAGCAAAGACATACAGCCCGATGAAGATCTAACCGAACTGGCCCAAGAGAAGAACGCTGACTCGAACCGGGACATGGAAGACGAGAAAGATGCCGTTGACATGGCTGATGAAGACCTAGAAGGTGATAACAATAGCGTTGATGGGAAGGATGACGAAAACGGATCAAATTCGGATGACGATGAGGCTAGAGATGAAATGGACGAAGAGCGTGGCGACGTCGATGACTTGGACCCAACAGCTGTTGATGAGAAGATGTGGGATGGTGCCGATGAGGAAGAAGCAGAGAAAGACCAGAAGGGCGACAAGCCAAAGGGGCAGAAGAAGAAAGATGAACCAATAGCTGCCGGCGAGCAGCCCGAGGCACAAGACCTTCGCCCAGACGAAGGTGAACAAGCCGATGAGGGCCAGGACGAAGAAGCCGGTGCAGAAATGGAGGAAGACATCCAACATCACGAGGAGCCCAATCAACAAGACCCAAATGTTCAGGATCAGGATACCCTTGCTCTGCCTGACGACATGGAAATTGATGGGAATGATAACGAGTCCCTCTCGTCGATTGACGATGACGAATTAGATGAGCTGTCAGATGTAGACCAACAAGAAAGAGAAGAGAAGGCATCAGGTGACCAGGAAAATGACGAGGAGGACGAAACGGAAGTGGATGCAGGGCCCATAGAAGACGGCAAAGACGACAATATAGACCAGGGGCCAGAGGATGACAGTACCCAGGTACAGGACGACGAGACAATGGAGCAAGACCAAGAGGAAGTGCCCGAGGAAAAAGACGAAATAGAAGAAGCGTCCAAGAGCGATCCCAATGGAAACAACGACCACGTCGTTCCAAGCGATGCAAGAGGCGGTGGCCAAGACCAAGATGACGATCAAGGCGAGGAGCATGATAATTCGCAAGACTCCACTGCTCAGAGAGAGGTAGGCCAAGCAGGCGAGGATGCACTTGACCAAGACAAATCTGAAGGTCAGAAGGGAAGCTTGTCTCAATCTCATGACCAGCCTACGGAAACAGACCCGAATGATGGTATAGAAACGATGGAGTCAAATCCGTTTAAAGCTCTTGGAAATGCCCTAGAAAAATGGCACAGACAACAACAAGATATTAAAGCGGCTCAAGAAAATAAAGCCCAACAACCAAATGAAGAACAAGACACAAATATAAAGGAATTCCAGCATTTGGAAAATGATGAGGCCGCTGCGGAGGCACAAGCAATGGGCACTGCCACCGAAGAGCAAACTCAACATATGGACGATGCCATGGCAATCGATGACGATGAAGATCAACCCCCAAGTAATCAGATTCTACCCGAAGATAATGATGCCAATGGCGAAAAAGATGCTGATGAGATGGATACCTCAAAAGCTGAGGAGCAGCAAAGTAAGAAAGACGAACAAAAAGAGGAACGAGATACCGGCGTGACTACACATCAAGGCACCTACAACCGGGATGGAATATTGCCCCCTAATGGAGTACCAATCTCTGAAGACCTTGAAGATGCCATCCAGGAAACTTCAACGCAGTTGTCCTCTACCCATTTGGAGCCAGGGTTGCTGTTGAGAGACTATGAAGAATCGATGCGACAGTGGACGAACTTCCAGACCAAAACACACCCGCTGTCGCTTTCTCTCACCTCGCAACTTCGACTTATTTTAACTCCATCGCAGTCTACAAAGCTTTCCGGATCTTACAGAACCGGCAAACGTCTCAACATCAAGCGGATTATTCCGTATATCGCTTCTAGTTATAAAAGGGACAAGATTTGGATGCGAAGGGCGATCCCAACTAAGCGCTCATACCAGATCTTACTCTGCGTTGATGACAGCAAGAGCATGGGCGAATCTAGCTCCGGCGAGCTTGCACTCGAGTCTCTCGTCATGGTGTCACGGGCCTTGACAATGCTTGAAGTTGGCCAGATTGGTGTTTTAGGTTTCGGCGCGAACGCGTTTATGGCCCATGAGTTTTCAGAACCATTCGCATCCCACGATGCCGGGGCCAAGGTATTGCAGCAATTCGCCTTTCAGCAAGATCACACAAACATCCAATTCCTCATCCGCCGAACGATTGACCGTTTCCGACTAGCCCGCCAGCAAAGCACCATACGCGGTTCGGAAGACCTTTGGCAGCTGGCCCTCATTCTCTCTGATGGTCTCACTCCTTCCTCAGAACACGAAAATATTCAAGTTCTCCTTCGCGAAGCGATCGAAGAGCGCATCATGATCGTTTTTATCATCATGGATGATACAACGAAGAAGAAGGAGCAGAGCGTGCTCAAGCTCAAGAAAGTCAAATTCTTACCCAATGATGAGATCAGGACAGAATACTATCTCGATACTTTCCCTTTCCAGTACTACCTCGTGGTACATAATCTTGAAGATCTCCCGGGTGCACTAGCAGGATTGTTGAGGACATGGTTTGCGGAGGTCAATAGCTAAAATTCGTAAGATGATGTTTCTTTCATGTAAATACTATTAACCCTTTAATGTATATATGATGATACCACAATTTCGACTTTAAGAGCCCAGCTCCATGACTGGGTCCTCAATATAAAAACGCTATACAAGCGCGTCGATCTCGTTTAAACTCGGATCCCACACTCGAAATACATTATGACGCGGCCTCATTGGTTATATCTCGTCAAAAAACCACTGAAGAACGTATGAATGCCTTGAACGTCGTCTAGGGCACCGATTCGGGAAATATCTAGTCCGTAATCAGCGTCGTGTGTTAGGTCAGGTTGGGTGAATCCACGCACATTGATCAGGTCGTATAACGATCAGGGCCCCCGGGCCCGGCTTTATACCGTATGCCTCATACGCATGTCCGTGCGTGTGATGATCGCTTTCATTGTCAACAACAAAAACCTTCAAGATATCTTCAGGGAAGATGAGCTCGTTAACAACACTCTTTTTCGCATCAGGAAAAGGGGGTAAAGGTAAAGAAAGGGGTTTGATAACAAGACGCACCCTTCAGTTTCCACCTGCCCGTGTAAGGGGTGAACATCTCAGGCAATTCCTCGAGCTTGACGCCAGCGCGCTCCGACGACAAGACGAGAACGATGTTGAAGACGCTATCCGGGTCGCACTCGGGCGGCGTGAAAGCGCGGACGAGGCCCTCCAGATCCAGTGCGAGCTATCGTCAAGTAAGCAGTGAGTGAGAGGGGGTAAGGGGGAAGTAGGGAGGGGAGACTTCGGTCTCGACTTTCTAACCGATACGGGGAGAAGGGGCAACGACGAACCTTCTGCAACCGCTCGGCCGCGCCGCGGTCTTGCACGTCGCCCCCGAAGGCGACGAGGTGCCAGCGCGAATCGGCGCGCAGAGCCCGCGTCAGCCACGTGCGCCTTGCATCGCCGACGCGAACGACACGGGTGCTGGGAAAACGCATGCCGACGGTCAACTTGGGCGCGAGCGCGGGCCGGCCCGCAGCGGCGTCAGCGGTGACTGGTGAGTCGCGGTAGCGGGTGGCCAGGCCGGCGGTGTAGCGGCCGGCCTTGACGAAGTGGTCGGCCGTGATGCCGTGGCCGCGGCGGTCGCCGGTGGTGGAGAACAGCTTCGACCAATAGCGGTCGAAGTCGATCAGGTCGGCGGCGGTCGCCTGACGCTCGAGGACGTAAGTCTCCAGGAGCGCCGGGGCGGCGCGCCCGCGCAGCACGGCGGCAAGCTTCCACCCGATGTTGTAACCGTCCTGCAGCGACACGTTCATGCCCTGGCCCGCCTTGGGCGAGTGCGTGTGGCACGCATCGCCGCCGAGGAACACGCGGTGGTGCGCGTGGAACGCGTCTGCGACTGTGTAGCGTAGGGTTAGCTGGTTACCTAGCATCGCCCCGGGTGCTTGTCCCATAAACGATATAGGAGGACAGGAAGCACTCGTCGCGTACCCCTTTTTTGGTTGGGGCGGGGCCCATCGTGTTCTGGCGGGGAAGGGGTAGAGGAAGATGAGAACAGATAGGGGAACGAGAACCACTTACGGCGCTGCCCGATCACGTATGCAGACCACCAGACTGTCTCGGGGAACTCGACGGTATACGGCCGGAAGATCTGGCGGGCCTTCTCGTGCAGTTGAGCCAGGGTCACGTCCTTGGCCGCCGCGGCGCCGCCGGAGAGGTTGATGTACATGCGGGCGAGGGCGTCCCCCTCTCGCGGGATAATGAGGAGATTCCCCGACTCGGATTTTATAATTGCCTTCTTCCGGATATCCGGGAAATCCGTCTTTGGGTACACATCCATGACACCCCACACTTCAATATGAGTGACAAGTCAGTCAGTAACGGCGTCAGGGGTAAGATAGGGGGCTGGTTGTGTCGAACGAGAGAAATGATTCAAGTCGAGGGTCCTCCGCCACCCGATAATAATCAAGGAGATATGATTAGGGGGGGAGGAAGTGAGAAGAAAGCAGGGCGGACTTACCTTCATCGCTGCTATCACCCACCATCTTGAAGCCCAGAGATTTGCGTACCTGACTATGTGCTCCATCACTTCCCTTCAAAGAACGTAAGCACTCCACCGCCTCAAGAGGACAACAATCCGGCAAATCCCTTACCAGCGCATATTTAGCCTTGTATACCTGCTCTACGCCATCTTTCACGGCAGTGACCGTGACACAATGCGCATTCGGGTCATCTACAAGACCGGCGTCAACCGTCACATCTTGCACATGGCAACCGTACTCGATATTTGAATCCCCGGACGCCCGCGTCATCTCACCGGTCAGCAGCGCGTTGATGCGCGCCTGGTTGAGGATGACGTGCGGCAGATGGCTTAGGCCGGCCTCGGTGTCCGGGGTCGAGCGGGTGCGTCGGATGCCGGGCGACCGTCCCTCTTGACCCCCCGCGCCCTCCTCCCCGCCGTTGGCGTCAGCGTCGGCGTCGGCGTCGGCGTCGGCGTCGGACCAGAACGTGGCCTCGAGCACGTGGTAGGCCTCCTTGAGCAGCTCCTCAGCGATGCCAAAGCTCTCGAAGACCTCGACGGTGCGGACCTGGACGCCGTCGGCCTGGCCGTTGACCAACATGCCGGGCCGCCGCTCCAGGATCCGGTAGGAGATGCCCTCGCGGGCCAGCCAGACGCCGGCGCATAGCCCCGCCGAACCGCCGCCGATTATCAATACGTCAACCTCTGTAGTCGCCATCGTCGACCGAGGCTGGATAAAGCTTAGATCACTATCTCCGGTTGACAAAATTGGTCATTGGCTGGGACGAGCAGATTATAGACAAGTCTCTTACTATATACCATCTACGAGACCAAGCCCTATACCCCAGCGTGTGTGTGTCTGGGAACCCGTTAGCGAAGGCCGAGACGGCGCTCGCCCGGGCGAGTGGTAGCACAGATTAAGGATGTAACCTTAAGTGCATACAAGTGTTTGGGAAAACAGGCAGTGACGAACAAGACAGTGACGAACAAGGCAGTGACGAACAAGGCAGTGAGCAAGTGTGTGGGTGAATGAGTGATGCGGGGCAGAGGACCATTGGTAACTACCTACCTACTTACCTATCTAATGTACATTCTACCACACGGCCTGTATCCGTATCCACCGCCGGTTATTTCGCCCGGCATCGATGGTGCTATACAACCCCCGGTGGTTGCGGTCGGGCAGGGAAGTCTTCGTAGAAATGTAAATCCGCCCAACGCCGTTATCTCTCTTTGCTGACGTCGGCAGCCGTCTTCGCTCGTCCACCCCCTTACCCTCTAAGGTTCTAGAGTTCGATCCCCGCATGGTTTCCGTGAGGTGCCTCAGAGTAAACATACATGCATTCATTTGTTCATCTCGCCTTCTGTTTTCCGGGGGTGCGCAATTGATATATCTCCGCATTCTGTGCTACGGATAGACCCGTCGGGTCCGACAGTGTGCCCGACGCAAATGGGGCAGTGCCACGAATTATCTGATTTCGCATTGGGTAGAATGGATACGAGCTGTGATTCTGTAATTAACTACACTATGTCGGTATTGAGCAGTAGGCTTTTTCTAAAGTTCAGACATTTGTGGATATATGTAGATATTTGTGGACATATCTCCCATCTGAATCCGGGTCGGCCAATTAGGAGACACATAATAACGTTCACCTGTTACACGTTGGAAACAAGGACCCCGAAAACGGATGCAATGCACGCCGGCCCAGGCCCAGGCCCAGGTCGCATAATATCGGAAAGTGGCTGTTTGCTGTCAGCGAGCGCACTGTAGCTGCTGACACCAACGAAATTACAGCGCACGCTAGGCTAGACTACGGGTACTCTGGCACTGTTTAGGTACCTTGTAAGACGGGAAATATCGTGGACGGGGGGCTGACCCGAGTACTTTTCGTCAATTTGACGTCATGTTGACTCGTCCTAGCTTTTCTCACGCCCAGATGACCTTTGCGTTTTTTTATATATACAATACAATAAATAGGCTTATGTTATCATATATAAATCCAGTACGATGATATACTTTGTCCAAGGCGTGGCTGTGAGTTCTTTCCACATAGTTACCTAGACCTAGACGCAGATAAATATGTCGGACTGGACACGGTAGGTAGCTTTTACTCTTGTTCAAGCTTGACCGTGATAACGATAGCCCCTTTTATGCAGAACACCATGAGGGCGCCTTGTCTTGCTCCTACGAGACTAACAGCTACACACACAGCTCGGCAGGTTCTGGCCGGCTGCATTTCCCATGAAGCACGGAAGGTAGCCGCCGGGGTGCGGCTAGCGAGCACCGTGGCTGATAATGCTCCCAAACCTACTATAGATGGTAAATCACCAGGTAAGATAACAAACCCTCCCCTCCCCCCCTCCCCCCTCCCTTTTTTTTTTTTTTTTGTTCGAGAGCGAGCGAGGAGAGAGAGAGAGGAAAATCCGAAGACCCGCTAACCAGGGCCACCACCCTTCGCACCAGGTCGGAGAGAAAGAGTCGTAATATTGGGCTCTGGCTGGGCCGGGTACGCCTTCGCGCGCAAGCTAGACCCGCAGAAGTACGAGCGGATTATGGTGTCGCCGCGGTCGTACTTCGTCTTCACGCCGCTGGTGGCGGGCACGGCAGTGGGGACGCTCGAGTTCCGCGCCGTCGTCGAGCCGGTGCGGCGGCTGGGGCTGGACGAGTACCACCAGGCGTGGGCGGACGGCGTCGACTTCGCGCGCAAGGTGGTCCGGGTCGAGGCCAACACGTCCGATGACCTGACAGCACGGACGCCCCCTTCTTCTCTCCTCCCCCTTTCTTCTTCCCCCTCCTCGCAGCAGCGGCAACAACAACAACAACAACCCTCCACGACCACGACCACGGCCAGGGGCCCCATGTTCGACGTCCCGTACGACAAGCTCGTGGTGGCCGTGGGCGCGTACGCGCAGACGTTCGGGATCGAGGGGGTGCGGGAGCACGCGCACTTCCTGCGGGACGTTGGGGACGCGCGGCGGATCCGGACGCGGGTGCTGCGGTGTTTCGAGCGCGCGTCCCTGCCGACGACGACGGAGGCCGGGCGGCGCGCCCTGCTGCACTTCGCCGTCGTCGGCGGCGGGCCGACGGGTATCGAGTTCGCCGCCGAGCTGCACGACCTCGTGCGCGACGACCTGCGCGCCACCTACCCCAGCCTGGCCCCGCTCGCCCGCATCACCGTCTACGACGTCGCCGACAAGGTCCTGCCCATGTTCGATCGCCGCCTCGCCCAGTACGCCACCGACACTTTCCGCCGCGAGCGTATCGACGTCCGCACCGGCCACCAACTCACCCGCATCCGCGCCGCCGAGGACGGCGAGGAGCGGGACCTCGGGTGTCTGAGGTTGAAGTTCCGCGAGCACGGCGAGGGCGACGAGGTCAGCGCCGGCCTCGTCGTCTGGAGCACCGGCCTCATGCCGAACCCGCTGATCGGGAGGCTCGGGGCCGCGGAGACCAGGGATGGCGGCGGCAGCAGGGGTGGTGTGAGGCTGCGCAAGGACGACAAGTCGGGCGGGCTCGTCACCGACGCCCATCTGCGCGTCGTCGTGGAGGATCACCACGGCGGCGGCGACGACGTGCTGCCGGACGTCTTCAGCATCGGCGACTGCACCGTCGTCGACGGCCAGCGGTACCCGGCCACGGCCCAGGTGGCGAGCCAGCAGGCCGCGTACCTCGCGCGACGCCTCAACAAGGGCGACGTCGGCACCGCCGACGCCGCCGCACCCCCTTTTCGCTTCCGCAACTGGGGCGTCATGACTTACTTGGGCAGCTGGCGTGCCATCCACCAGAGCAGCGCCGACGAGCTCACCGGCCGCGCCGCCTGGTTCCTCTGGCGCACCGCCTATCTCACCAAGAGCATGTCCGTCCGCAACAAGATCATGGTCCCCGTCTACTGGTTCATGTCCTGGCTCTTCGGCCGCGATATCTCAAGGTTCTGAGAGAGAGAGAGAGAGAGAGAGAGAGAGGTGTTTTTTTTATTATTGTTGTTATTTTTGTTATTAAGAGGGGGGTTGGCGTTTGCGGTACCTATATAGAGTCTTTGTCTTGAGTGGTACGTACAAAATAGACTATTGTATTTTTATCCTCCGTCTTAGGACTAGATAGGTAGACGGGATGATGGCGCGGCGCCTGAAATTGCTATCTAGACTGGCCACCTGAATTCCAATGATCCTTCTTCGTCCTCTTCTTCTAATGCCCCTCTGTATTATGCACGATCGGGGTTGAAATGTGATACTTCTTCAAGCATCCTGTCCTGTTCTATTTTGAACCGGGGGTTTGAAGTGGGGTCATTATTCGATAATACATATGTTGATCGATATAATACAACATGTGGCAGATAATCCCGCCCATGTGGACATGGGAAGGCACAATATAGGGGGGGGTTGGGGGGCCGGGGGAGGAGGGGAGGGGTTACGTGCTTTTCCCCTCTCTAAGGGGCACCAGCCCGATGATCTCGCGCACGGCCTTCATCGTCTCCTCGGCACTCTCGCGGGCGACGTCGGCGCCGGCGTCGGCGACGTCGTCAAGGTACCGGCCGCCCTCGTGGGCGAGCAGTTCCTCGTAGCGCTCGCGGATGCCGCGGAACTCGCGGATGACGGACTTGGCACAGAGCTCCTTGAGGTCGCGGAGCGAGGCGCCGGAGAGGTGGTCAGCGACGTCGGCGGCGGTCCAGCTGAGCGCGTGCGGGCTACACTGCGCCGTGATCTCCAGCAGGTTCGTCACGCCGGGGCGATCCTGCGGCTCGTACGTCACCTCGTTGTACATGTCCGTCTCCGCCGACATGATCCGCCGCTCGATCTCCTCTGGCAGCGACGTGATCAGGATCCGCGACCGCTCCCGCCGCGCCGACTTCGACATCTTCTCAAGCGGGTTCGTGAGTGACATCACGCGCGACGCCGGCGCTGGAAATTCGTGCTATTTGTCAGAAACCCTAGCTACTACTGTATGTTTTAAGGGGGCAAGGAGGCAAAAGGGGAGAGGGGGAAAGGGGGTGACAGGAAGGAAGTAGAGTGATAGTGGTGGTGGTGATTTTGGCCGTTCCTAAAAAAGAGGGGGAAATAGAAGCGGAAGAAGACGCACCAGTGATAGTTTTGGGCGGAGCAAATATTTTTGCTTTATAGTGATGGTTGAAATTGGTCACGCACTCCCTGGCAAACTCGAGATGCTGTCTTTGGTCGTCGCCTACGGGCACGTGTGTGGCACGGTGGACGAGAATGTCGGCCGCCTGCAAGACCGGGTAAGAGAACAGGCCGAGCTTTGCCGTCGATTGCATCAACTTGTTCAGATTGCGTTCTGATTTGTTATCGGCTATGATTTTAGTCTGTCGCCCGAGTCAGCACAAATATGTTCACCCATAAGACCCGCTTGAAGAGGTTGAGGAGGTTGAAGAGGTTCGAGACATAGATTGGCCGCGACTGACCTTGAACTGCGTCATCCGGTTTAGATAGCCTATCGACGCTGTGCAGCTCAATATCCACATCAGCTCCGAGTGTTGCGGGACCTGCCCGCACCTGCGTGGTTAGAAAGCGCGCAAAAGCGTGGCATGGGGGAATTCATCAGCAAAATGGTCTCACTCACCGACGACTGGTAGAAGATGGTCGACCTCTGAGGATCCAACCCGATTGCCAATAACGAGGCCAACAGCTCTCTTTTGCGATTCCTCAGGTGCTCGCCGGAAATCTGCGACGTAAGGGCGTGCAGGTCGACAATGGAGAAGAATAATTTGTCCTTATCGCCCGCCACGTCTTGTAGTTGCTTCCATTGCCGCAGGGCGCCTAGATAGTTCCCCAGGTGCGGTATGCCCGTGGGCTGGATGCCCGAGAATACTACAGCGGCGTCATTTTCGCCGGTGCCCTCGTCGCCCTCGCCGCCTTCGCCGGTGTCCTCGCCGCCTTCGCCGGTGTCTTCGCCGCCTTTGTCGATACCATCATTGCCTTCGCTTGTGACATCGCTGCCTCCGCTGGCACCATTGATGCTTTCGCTCGTACCGTTTATGCTTCTGCTAGTACCATTTATGCTTTTGCTGGCATCATTTATGCCTTCATTGGCAGTATTTATGCCTTCATTGGCACCATTGATGCTTTCGCTGGCACTATCCTTGCCTTCACCGGTCGTCAGGACCCGTCGTCTATGTGCCCATGCAAAGGCGTGTCTTGCTGCTGGAACTGGAAGCCGCCGGTAGCAACTACGCGCTATGGGCAGCATTTATATCGAGAGTTGTGTATACGCGCACACACAAACACACACACACACACACACACACACACGTACACGTATTAGACGCTCTGACAATCCGATCCTAGAATCGGCACTTCTGTCTATCCATGGAAACCTGGAACCGCGTCAACGTTGCAATTCATGGAATAATTACGTTGCTCAAATAATTCACTTACTAATCCCGACCTATTCTCTTGTTTTTTGTTAGACCCGTCAATTTACTCATTGGGCGTAGTGTTAGGATGAATGATCTCGGAGGTTGAAAATTTAAGAATTTAGCATGAGCGGAAGCTTGGGCCACTCACCAAGTACGTTACGTCAGGTCCAGCAGCATATGGGTCGTTTGTGATCCGTTAAGTGCGCATCGACAACCCCTTGTCAGGAAGGCACCAACCGACTATTTTTTGACAGCCTACGGCACCTACGTTACCTACGGTACCTAGCTACTTACTTAGGTAGGCACTGACTGTACCTAGGTAGGTACTTACCTAAGTAGGCACTGGAAACATCTCGCCTAGGCGCGGGCGCACGCAGGCTCGGAATATATGCAAAATATCATTGATGTACATTTATTGTTCTACAGCCGGGCTTGTTTGATTTACACGCAACTATCCGTATCACGTATGCTTGAGCCTCTCGCTCTCTAACAACTCCTTTACCTTTTCAACCGTTCCCAGGACCTTGCTTTGCCCTAGGAGTTCCATCTTCTCGTCAATTGACTTCTGCATCGACGCCATCTCCGAGTCCAACTGCTTGCCGGTGTCTGGGAAACCGTTAGGCCATCTCACCCACGTGCTCTGTAGTGAAAAAAAAAAAAAAAAAAAAAAATTAATAAATAAAAAGGAAAAGTCCGTGACACCACGTACCGAGGGGAGAATACTCCCACATGTTGGCCTTCATGCCAATGCCATAGTAGGCGTGCTTCTGCAAGAATGCAAGCCACACTTGCACCGTTTCCGGGTGTCCATCCCTGATCTGGATCAACCTCCTCCTTGTGATACGCTCAAAGTTCTCCTGCGACTTCTTGAAGATGAAATGTGATCTCGGCACCGTCCATCGCTCGGTGATCTTGGGTAAGGGTACCGGTCCGAACGCCGGGAGGTTGAGGTAATAGGCCGCACGCAGCGCGAAGTCGCAGAAGAATTCGAGGTTGGGGATGCTGTACGATCGGAGCTGGAGGTCGCACGAGGGCACGCCATATTCGACCTCTCGCCTAAGGGGTTGAAGATAGATGGCCTGGACGGCCCGCGGGAGCCGTATATCGTTCTCCTCGTCGGGATTCGGAAGCTCGTTTCTGGCATAGAATAAGCATCTGATCGTGGCATGCTCGGTGCAGGTGCACCTACAATAATTGGACCGGGCCATCTGCCTGGCCAGCTCTGATCAAAACAACGAGTTAGCACTGCCGCAGCCGCATGGGCGGGGAGCGTTGCGATGGAGGCCACTCACACTGAGGCTTGTGAGCGCGCGCCCATCAACCCGGGGAGCATATGTCGAGAGTGTCCGGCCTAGAATTGTATTAGCCCTGGTCAGGCAAGGATCGGAGGTAATATCCGTACCAGCGGCCGCGACAAGGCCTGCCGTATTGGTCTTATCAGTTTTGTTCCAGACATGGTGTTGTGATCGCTATTCGCAATTCGCCGGGCTGCTAAATTCGCAATCCAAGATAGATGCCGGCCGATTTGGGGGCCTCATTGAGTCGCAGCCCCGAAGTAATTTGGTCCGAGTACCTAAGTTAATCGATAAGTTCCCTGGAGGTACAAGGATACTTTCAGCAGAGCGACTTGGCCCCACCACTTGCATCAAAGCTGCCTGCTGGACATTAGGTATTTCTAACGAGTTCTTTTCTTCAATTCTTGTTGTAACGGATTAAACGAAACACATGGATTTGCCTAAAACTATCTCAAAATTAAGTGTCTTAAAATTACATTAGGATGTGAGCCATGGATAGACATCTTGCCGAGATGAGAGCCAGGTCATACTAGCACCTTTGGAATTATGATAATGAGTTGGTAATTAACCCAGTTATGTAGGAATCGGTGATGTACTTAACAAGCTCCCTCATTTGACCACACCCCTTGTCAGTGAATACATAATTATTAGTTACTTTTTTCAAGTAGTTAAATAAACATGCGTACCATGTTCGTGGTCTAAAATGGCCCGGTTGTTCACAAATCACTGAGACTCTAAGGTCCAATTATCTGTGAACCTCAGATGCCTTCTTATATCATGTTAATGGAGCGTATCGTAATGTTGATATGGCCACATATATGTACTTACCTACGTAGGTAAGTAAGTATGTAAGTAGGTAGGTACAGTGCGTAGTATGTGTGTGCAGACATAACTATAGGTAAGTGGTTCCTGAAATGGCTACTGCGGGGGTGGCTAATGGGGTGGCTAGGTGGGGTACCTAGGTAAGCTTATACAGGTTGAAGGACGGTTTCGCTCTGCATAAACTATAAATATAGTTACTACAAGTAGGTAACTACCTAGGTAGGTTACTAAGTGACTATCACTCTCATCGGCTCTTTTTCAAGAACATCCACGCTTTGGACTTTAGCCACCCAGTTAGCCAAGATGGAGGTGGCAATGAAGTCGTGGGGTAAGTAATACCTGATTTGAGACCTGTCTGCCAAGATGGCCTCTCCCCTATGCCGTCTTCAAGCTTTGTTACCCTAGCTAACGCGCTATTCCGCCTTCACAGAGCTCGACAATGATGTCAAGTTAGTCGACCCGACCCGCGATGCGCTCTATAACTATTCCCCCGAGCGGCAGAAGGAAGCCAACGAGCTGCGCCCCTGGAAGTCTGACCCGCACCATTTCAAACATGTACGGATCAGCGCCGTGGCGCTGATAAAAATGGTCATGCACGCCCGCTCGGGCGGCTCGATCGAGGTCATGGGCCTGATGCAAGGGTACACGGACGGCGATACCATCGTCGTCACCGACGCATTCGGGTTGCCCGTGGAGGGCACGGAGACGCGCGTCAACGCCCAGGACGACGCCAACGAATACATGATCCAATACCTGCAGCTCTCGCGAGACCAGGGCAGCCGCGAGGAGAACGTCGTCGGCTGGTACCACAGCCACCCGGGATACGGGTGCTGGCTCAGCGGCATCGACGTCGGCACCGAGCAGATGCAGCAGAAATTCAACGACCCCTTCGTGGCCGTCGTCATTGACCCGGACCGCACCATCAGCGCCGGCCGCGTCGAGATAGGCGCCTTCCGCACCTTTCCCGAGGGCTACGAGGTCGCCCCCGCCTCTAAACCGTCTTCCTCTCTGACGGCGAACGGCGGGGATGCCGACGGCGGCAGCTCCGCGACGACATCGGTCCCGCTGGCCAAGGCAGAGGACTTCGGCGCCCACGCGAGCAAGTATTACTCCCTCGAGGTCTCGCACTTCAAGTCCACTCTCGACAACCACCTCCTCGAGCTGCTGTGGAGCAAGTACTGGGTGCAGACGCTATCGCAAAGCCCGCTCCTTACGAACCGCGACTTCGGAAACAAGCAGATGCTCGATCTCGGGTCCAAGATCCGCCAGGCGACTCTAGCGGTTCAGACCACTTCTCGAGGGAGCGGTCTCTTCCAGGGAAGCAGGAAGCTCGACATCGACTTGGAGAAGCTCGCGCAGGCCAGCCACTCTGTCACAATGAAGGAGAAGCAGGGCCTCGTGGCTGGCGAGGTGAAAGCCAAAATCTTCAATGGACTGGGTTCTGCCACAATCGCATAACGACGACAGGTTGACGAATAGATTAGCATCGTAAGGCGAGGAAAAGCGATAGTCTGGCTCCGGTGATTGGGGTGCATTTACGTGATACGAAGCATTGGACGGCGTTCATGGGTGGTACCAAATCGATCAGTAACTTGAATTGTCACGCTGATATAGCACAGTACAGGAGTTCTTCATGATCTACAGAGATGGTACAGGTTTCCAATATATGTTAAACAGGAAGTCTCCAAACTCTCGTTCCATTGCCGTGGTACTCCGGGTCCTTGCTCCAAATCGGCTTCACCCTTGCCTTCATGCTTTCATGCTTTGGGCGACCCGACTTGCCTGGCCCACACGCACCAGAATTTCCTCTTTACCCAGGAATACCATGCTCGGTATTATGGCGGGGCCGGCGGTAGAAGCACTAACAACCCATCGTAAGAACTTCCAGCCCCATGCTTGAACCGGCTTCTCGTCCGAGATGTAGCCTATGGACTTGATGAACGGCCCAATAATATTCTTGATATTCGGCTCGTTCCAATCCTCCTCCGGAATTCCCTGAAGAGACTCGTAAAGCGTGACGGCAAGCTCCGAGACCTTCTGCGCATGCTGCTGCGTCTCTTCCCCAGTGCCCTCTCGAACGACGATCTTGTCTAGCAGAGCTTGCTGATCTTGTAACCGCTCTCTATGCTCCTGCTCGGGGATCTCCCACAGGAGGTAGATATTTCTCTTTAGGTATTCAATAGGGCTGGTATAGGATTTGCCATCCAGATTGAGGAGTGCCTTAAGATGACTTTGGGATACAGCCAAGGGAGTGGCGCTCGATGCTTCACTAAGTGATTCGGCTGAATGTGCGGAGCGAACTAGTGGCCCGATCCGCACGCCGAGATCTTCGTGCGGCGCCGTGCCATCATTGAATGCTCGGGCTTTCTCGAATTGCGTGACAGAAGTTGATAGGTTAGGCAAAAGCGAGGCAATGACCGACTCCTTATCGCTGCCACTTTCACCCAGGGATTTTCGCATATGGGCTTTCTGGAAGAACTCGTTCTTACTATTCACCGTGACATCACCCTTCGTAAACCGGAGGTGGAACTAAAGGAGTAATCTGTTAGCGGTCTTCTAACGGGGAAGAATTGTTGCCGGCGGAGGGCCTACCTTTTGGGTCATGTCTTTCATGTCCATAATCTCTGATTTCTCCCCACTATCCCGGCTCGGGGACCAGCCAAGCAACAGCACGTAGTTCAGCAGAGCTATGGGCAGGATACCCTTCTCCTTCCATGACGACAGGTTGAAGCTTCCGAATCGCTTGCTTAGCTTCTGTTTCTTCTGGTCGACTAGCAGGCCGACATGAGCGAATTGGGGTGCCTGCCATCCAAAGGCATTGTATAACGCCACGTGGCGTGGCGTTGATATGAGCCATTCCTTGGAAACACTTAGTAGGGATTTGCTTATTCGCGGAAGGTGCACCTACAGCTCCACGAATAACGTGAGTGATCTCCATGAGATGGTCGTCGACAACATTGGCGAAATGGTACGTGGGAAACCCATCCCTCTTTATTATGATGAAGTCATCCGGTGGGATAGGACTTTTGTATGTGCCGTACACAAGATCCTGTACTAAAGGAGCTACGGCATCAGACTTGAACCGAACGCAATGCTCCTCCCCATTTGCCGCACGTAGAGCAGATTCTTGAGCTGAAATATGTGAGCATTTTTTGTTGTAAACGGGATCTCGCGACTCGTCTAGGGCCAGCTTCTTCATGGTATCAAGCTCCTCCGGTGTGCAAAAACACCGATAGGCCTGGCCATCCTTTAATAACTGGCTGGCATGCTCTTGGTATAATTGCAATCTTGAAGACTTATGAGAAGAACAGTTAGCATGCATGACGCCGTTGTTCTGCAGGCTAGGGGTCTTCGATTACCTGTTTATACGGCCCATAAGGGCCTCCAATATCGGGACCTACATCGAGTTAGAATAACAGGGGAAACACATTCAAAAGCTGCAGTCATAAGATCCCGTACCTTCGTCCCAGCTGAGACCGGCCCATTTCAAGTCGTCGTATAGCTTTTCCTCGGCATCAGAGACAAGTCGCTTCTACGTGCGAGTTAGAGAAATGCTCGGTCAAGGCAGGGCATCCATCCATTGTGCTTGGCATCTCACCTGGTCTGTGTCTTCAACTCTAATCACAAATTGGCCGCCGGTTGCCTTGGCAAGCAAGTAATTGAAGAGGGCAGTCCGCAGAGAGCCCAGGTGTACATATCCGGTAGGCGACGGCGCAAACCGGGTTCTCGCCGGCGTGGATGGCAGCAGAGATGTCGGGCCACTCCGCGCTGGCCGACCAAAGAAATTACTTCGGCTGAAAATACGAGAAGGCCGAGGTACAACCTGTCGGCTGAGAACACCCCGGATAACGTACAGACTGCTCATGTCTCTTGTATGGACCTGTGTTTATTCATCATTCCTTCATGGCTTGTCTCGTCAACTTTCATGTAACAATCTATTGCGTGGTGTTATGGGCAAAATACATATCCATAGGGCAGAGGAGCTTATGCATTTATAGCGTCGGTTGGATACCTGTAGCCATTGGACATGGGTGCTTATCGCAGGTACCCAAGCTTAGGTAACTACCGTCGGTTACCTACACCTACCTAGGTAGTTCGAGGTAAGTAAGTAGGTGGGTAGGTAGTTACCTAGCCTAAGACGAACCGTTGAGTGATCCGAACTTTATCAACATGCAGGATGGTTTATCAAACAGTCCCATTGCCAGCGACTGGCGACCAGTAAGTTACTTACCTAGGTAGGTATAAACTACAGCCAAAGGGACGTCGACTGCATGCATGAGGCAGGGTACCTACGGGTAAGTACCTACAGGTAAGTACCTACAGGTATCGTAATAATCACGCCCGCTGTCAAAGCTGCCGTCAATCAATTGTACATGATTATCTACACCCCAGTAAGCCCTTGGGATGGGCGTTTATGCAAGGCTAGTACACTACACTAGATGGTAAGATAGCTGAGAACAAAGACCGTGAAAAACTACTTGATCGATACATATTTTATGTGAATTTTCGTCACAGTCCGTGCATCTGGTTCACACAATCCTACATCGCACTGTAAATTATAGACATACAAAGTACCCAAGTACAGACGCTAGAGAGTACTTAGAGCTACCTAGGCACACGTGCATAACTCGCTGACAGACAGGCTCAAGAAAGGTCCCTTGCCCCACCACATTTTTCTCCTACCCAAACTTATAAACTGCTGTCTCAACTCCACCGTTCCTTTTTGTCGGGATACCCGATCTTGCCTTCTGTATCTTTACCCATCGCCAGCCCTGCATTGGGGCCTTCTCTCCGTGATCATGGCAGAATCCGGCGCAGATGCTGCCGACTTGTACGGTATGAAACCCGGCTCCCAGCGTTAACTGCGCTACACAGACCCTACGTACGCCATCAAAATGGTCGCTAACTTGTATTCCCAGGCCTTCTCGGCGTCGACAAGTCGGCCGACTCGAACGAGATCAAGAAGGCGTACCGCAAGGTCTGTTTTACCTATTCCCGTGACGAGCACGCCATCCATCCAATATGCTAACTCTCGACCAGCTTGCCTTGAAGCACCACCCCGACAAGGTACCCGAAGACCAGCGTGAAGAGTCCGAGCACATGTTCAAGCTCGTGACCCAGGCCTACGAGATCCTTCGAGATGACAATAAGCGCGAGATGTATGATAGACACGGAATGGCCGCATTCAACCCCGGCGCCGGCGGTCCCATGGGCGAAGGCGTGGATATTAATGACATCCTCGAACAAATGTTCGGCATGGGCATGGGTGGTATGGGTGGTATGGGTGGTATGGGTGGTATGGGTGGTATGGGTGGTATGGGCGGTATGGGCGGTATGGGCGGTATGGGAGGTATGCCTGGGATGGGCGGCGCCGGTGGCCCCAGAAGGCCTCGACGTGGGCCTGACGAAGAGTCCAAGTACACTGTGAGCCTGGAGGATTTGTACAAGGGCAAGACGGTCAAGTTCGCCGCCAACAAGTCGGTGGTTTGTGGCACCTGCAAGGGCTCTGGTGGCAAGGAGAAGATGAAGCCACAGCAATGTGAGCGTTGCAAGGGTAACGGCATGGTTGAGATACTACGCCAGATGGGTCCAGGTTTGGTGACCCGGGACACGGCTCCATGTGACAGATGCCAAGGATCCGGTAACTACTACAAGGAAAAGGACCGCTGCAAGAAGTGCAAGGGCAAACGGATTGTTCAAGAGACGAAGCCCCTGGAGATTTACATACCTCGTGGTGCATACCAGGGTGAGCAAATCGTTCTAGAAGGCGAGGCTGATCAGCGACCCGATCAGACGCCTGGCAATCTTGTCTTCATTCTCGTGGAGGAGCCGCATGATGTCTTCCACCGAGTTGGAAATGATCTCTCGGCAAATCTGGATATCACACTAGCCGAGGCCCTCGGTGGGTTCTCGCGTGTCGTCTTAACTCACCTCGATGGTAGAGGCATCCGAATCACCCACCCAAGAGGCAAGATCTTACAACCAGATCAAGTACTGAAGGTGGAAGGCGAGGGTATGCCCCTAAAGCGCGGGGAAGACAAAGGCGACCTATACCTTGTCGTCAAGGTCGAGTTCCCCGAGGAGGGTTGGCTCAAAGATGACGCTGCCTACGAGTCGCTCGTAAAACTTTTGCCCGGTTCCTCCGCGGATATTAAAGCTGACGAAGTCGACGATGTGGAGTATGACGACGATGCCGACCTTGATGAAGTACGTCAAAGCCCATAGCCCCCCCCTTCCCTACCCAAAAAAGAAGAAGAAAAAAAGAGAATTGATCCCCGGAACTAACATGTCATAGATGGGAGCCGGCTCCAACGACCCTCGATACGGGGAGGGCTGGGAGGATGAGGACGATGGCGAAGGTGGAGCGCAAGCACAATGCGCACAACAGTAACGAATTACGAGACATGATTTTGCATGACCGGCAGGATCACGGAATCAGCACACCGGCCCATTCATTGGGTCAGCAACACGGCGATGCTTTTCAAAGGCGATCAGCGAGTTAGCCTCGGCATTGACATGGTTTTTGACTCATGAGAATAATGTCGATTGGGGTATAGATATGAGGAGGGAGGCTGCCCCTTCTCGGTGTCTTTTCTGGGTGGCGGGCTAGACCAGATAGAATGCCTACATAAGGCAAGACATGCAACGATCACCCCTTTGTAATGAGTCAACGAATTCTCTACACAGCCATTTGTAGTCCCTAAATGAGGACAGCTCAACGAGATTTGTATCTATGGCTACACATAGTACAATGCTCATGTAGCAAATAGAGAGAATAATAAAAAAGCTTCTCTACAGTCTGGTGACCGATTCTAATTATATCGAGCCTACCTATGTAGCTTGCTATTTCTATATTCTCTCCAACATCCCAATGAGCCGTCCAAGTTCCAATGTTTGGTTGTCTTAGAAAGCGAGATTACCTACAAGATACAAGATGCGAGATGATATGCATATAAAGAAGTATATTCAATTAAAGAAGTATCCCATATCTCTCTTTCAAAAGTGTGGCTAGTGAGACGGATAGACGCACAAGCCACCACCACAAACCTCTGTATTCGCTAAATTTCCCCAGTTACCTAAGACTCCCACAACCGCCCACGAACTTTTTCTTAACCTGCGAGACCAGACACCCGACGACGGCACAACACCAACAAACCCCATCACGGCCGACGAGAAACCGCAGTCAAGGTAAGACACCTCACACCCGAATGCCGCCTCGGCGATAGCCAATTTACCAATTGCACTCTACAACCCACGAATACCCCTCGCCATCCCGACACCACTCTCTAACAGATCGCCGCAGATGGTTGCCAAGCACATTCCCATCGTCAAGAAGTACGTGCGAAAATCCCTTCGTTTATGCCGCCTCACGACTTGAACCTCCCAACTTGAACCTCCCAACTTGAACCTCCCAACTTGAACCCTTCCCGCCCACGCTTCCCAGCCCGCCGACATGGCCAAAAACGGAGGGGAGAGGGACGAAGAGGATGGATCCCCAACGCGCATGCCACATCTATGGCTCCCCTTCTCGGTCGAACGAAAATACCCAACCCGATGAATTCCCCCCCCCCTCCCCTACGGCCTTTCGACTCATTCTTCTACGCACGCGAAAAAGATGGTGTTTTTTGGGTTTTTTTTTTCATAGCGAGGGGGATTGCTGATGGAGAGAAACAGGAAGACGAAGAAGTTCAACCGTCACCAGTCTGACCGGTTCAGTACGTCCAATTCCGTGTCAAATCTAACCGGGGGCTAAGAGGCTAACTTATCTTGAACAGAGTGCCTTTCTGTTGGTACACCAAATTAACAACGTCACCGCAGCACGAAATTAACACGTGCCTATACAGACAAGCTGGCGGAAGCCTAAGGGTATTGACAATGCCGTCCGCCGTCGATTCGTAAGTAATGACGAGACAACACTTGAATTGCACAACACTAACATCAAGCGCGCAGCGCGGACGCATGGCTATGCCATCGGTGCGTAGACATCCTTCTCCGGCCCGCGGATGACTAGGTTGACTAACAATACATAAGATCGGTTACGGCAGCAACCGCAAAACCCGCCACATGGCCCCTAACGGCCTGAAGGTACGCTGAGATTCGTCCGGGCAAGACGCTGGAGCTAACCGCGCTAGGCTTTCATCGTCAACAACACCAAGGACGTTGAGCTGCTACTGATGCACAAGGACACCTATGCCGCTGAGTACGTAGTCACCAAACACGGGGAGGGGCGAGCACTAGGGAAACTAACATGCGCTAGGATCGCCCACAACGTTTCTTCAAGAAAGAGAATCGATATCATTGCCCGAGCTAAGCAGCTAGGAGTGAAGGTCACCAACGCCAAGGCAAAGGTTACTACTGAGGTTTAAAAACTGGGTGGTTGATATGGTGACTCTGGAGTTCGGTTTTCTCGTTTTTCGGCACTTTGCATGTATGGGAAGGATTCATACTCCGCGGTCCACGGACGGTTCGAGCTAGCAATTTCGAGCTAGGGAATGCAACACGAATTACACGATGAAAGCCACTCTATTCCTGACGGCTCGATATGAATTGCAAATACTAAGGTGACGATGCTTGACGGGGGTGCCGCGCCACCCGGTAGTCAATAGCATGAGCGCGCACACCCCACGGTCAACTCAGCCATAAACCCCAACAACGAGGTCTTCGAAAACGGCAAGCGGAACAGCTACAATCGTCGGCATACAAACATGGACATACCCAACTCGCGTTGCACCCCGGGGCCTACATGCCAGCCGTCTCGAGGCGACATGATATACTTTTTCCACCCCTAAGTTAGTGTTACTAGAGCACTTCTATTTAGGTATTCGTATCCTAGGAAATACATTCCCAAAACTGACTCGATGTTACGAACTACCATTGAATATGTGATCTGTGGCTGTCGCATGACTTCCCCAAACTTGGATCGGTATTGTTTGACAACTCTGAAATCAGCCACTCGGTATGGACAACGTTCGAACGACAGGGGCCACCATATTTCCAACCCGATGTTCTCCTAATTTTGGACGTTTAACCACAAGGCGACTGCCAATCTGAAGCGAGATAGATACGAGCCCGGAAGAATCAGTTAGTAGGATTGTCCTGCTTCTAGTTCGGACTATATATCTTGCCGTTTCCATGATGCCCACATAGTAATAGTTTCAAAGGCATCCACAGCACTATAACGACAGAGGAGTTTTATCTATCAATATTGAAACAGTCTAAATGTGCCTGTGTTCCCGAATATGGCTCCTGCCTGTCGCTTAACACGCCCTCTGATCCAGTAACAAAGGAGCCGTCCGACAAGCAAAATGATTAACCAGTGAGGTCAAAAACAAAGGGAAGAATAGCAGAGGCATTGACTGTATTAGGCGGCTCATGTTTGCAACAGACATAATATACACCTCATTACCGCTGAAGATAATAAATACACCCGCAGCCCCACCACGAAGCACACAGCATTCACTGCTCGGACAGGTCCATCACTCAAAGTTACGCAATACGCCGACCACACTTCATTTATCTATTTACAGGCCATCGGATCTCAACAGATTATTATCCCCACCTGTTTACCAAAAATTATCAACTTACGCTGTGCTGTAGTCCAACATCTGCTGCCGGACAGCCCAGCATCAACATACCTACATCATCCCCCTTTACCCCTTTACTCCTTTTTACCTACGCTGAATCTGAACAAGCTAGCAAGAAAACACCAAATAAAAATCACCTGAAATGGCCTCCGGGTTATTTTTATGGCAGTCCTTGCGACACCAACCCACCACTCTCATATCCGCAACCTACGGTGCCGACGGATCCCTACGGGAGAACGTCATCGCCGGCCCCACGCCCCCGTCCGCCTGTTTGCCCGGCGAAGGTGTTTACATCCTGTTCCGAAGCCACGCGCTCCAAATTGCGGCGCCCTGTGACTGGCGGGAATGCAACAGCACGCAAGTCTGCCGCTGCCCGGGGCAGCACGCCACCGACGCGGATGATACGACCCCCCGCACTAACGTGAGACAGGTGATGATGCCAACCTTGTCCCGGTACCGATTCCGCATGCACTTCCGCTTCCGCGAGGCCGTCGCGGAGATCCGGCGTCTTCAGCTCTGCTTCCTCGCGCGCCCGCGGGCGCTATCGCGGTCCGGTAGCGGCGGCGCGTCCCCGTCCGACGGCCTCGCGCTGTTCCACTTCGACGGCGAGCTCGCGCGCCGCGCCGAGACGCCGTGGTCCATCGCCAATGTGGGCGCCGAGGAGCGCCTCGTGAACGCCGCGCAGGACACCTGGGCCGACTTCCTCGGCCGCGGGGACCACCGCCACGGCCTCCGCCTTCACCTCCACATTCAGCCGCCTGAGGGGATCTCCACCAGACAAGCATACGACGATGACGACGACGGCGACGACGAGATGCCGGAATGGTATAGCGCCGACGAGATGTCGGAGTGGGACGATACTGACGAGATGTCGGAATGGTATAGCGTCGACGAGATGTCGGAGTGGGACGACGCCGACACCCCCATCACCCGCATCACCGCACTAGTTACCCCCAGCAACCCCCCGGTGTGCGAGGATGGCGCCGAATCCGACTTCGACCTGATCGACGACCTGGCAGGGACCGAGTTCCCAGGACTAACGACGTCGCAGCAGGGTGCTAACGAGGGCGTAGTGCAGCAGCAACACGCGCCTCCACAGCAACGCGCGTCGCCAGCATCATCATCATCATCGCCATCGTTATCATCATACACATCGGCGACAGCGACAGCCATAAACCCGCCCGCGGGCGATGAGACCAGTCCTGCTAACGGTAATCCAGAAGGCGAGCAGGCCCAGGCGTTGCCCGAAGAAGGATCGCCACCGGCGCCGGCGACAAGCCCTCCGAACGACGCGCCCGCCGCCGACCGCCGCGCGGCTAGGCCCTTGCGGCGGCTCTTCTCCAGGTGGGGGCGCCGTTAATCCGCGGGCCATGATGCCCCCCTGAAAGTAAAAAACGTTTTCGCCCTTCCCCTCATTCACCCCCGTCCCGCCCCCCTCCCTTCCCCCTGGCTGAACAACTTCTAGCGGGTAAGGTAGATATGCGTAAATTTTTTTTTTTTTTTCTTATCGTAAAGAGGAAGCGGCGGTAAGACAATAGAGAGGAGGGGTTAGAGGCGGGAAAGATTGTAGTGGAGATATGCCGAGGCGTAAAGATGTATGTATGAATGTATGTACTTCAAATGCCATTTTCGGCTGCGACGCTAATAGTTAGAAAAAAAAACTGTCTATCGTGACGCCTTCTAGAATTGAAATAATGTGATTGTGCACAGAGCAGTAGGTTTATGGCTATGTGGCCTCGTGTAAGGTAGAAAAAGTATGAGCCAAGGTTGGTCACACTCGTAAAGAATCGGAGAGAGTTAGGGTGTGTTCTGGAGCGATCTTCGGTGCGTTGTGTTGATTGAAAATCCAAAAAATAGGTGTATTTGCAGCTTTTTTTACTGGTTAATGGTTTTGTGAACTGTGGGTGGAGTGAACAGACCTTTATAGGCTCATGGAAAATTGGTTTATTTTACTTCTAATGGGAAATGTTAAAGAGCAATGGAAAAGTTTCTAGATTATCTAATGTAGTTGGCAAGGTCTATTCCTCAGAAGGTACTATGTACCCAAGTACTCATTAGAGGAAATATGACAAGGCAGGGCAAGTAGGTAGGCTTATAATTATCAGTAAGGCCACGATCTTCCAACAGACGTTCCCAAGCCATCGGCTCAGTGGTAAAGTAGTCGGCAGGACAAACACTTGTGTCAGAGGCAGGGCCATAGGCATTCAAGGGTTTTCCGGTCTACGGATGTTGAGTATAGCTTAAGCCGTAGATTCTTTTTTGCTATTTTTATGACCGCAGTTCGAGTTCGGCTCTTGTTGAATTTTTATTTTATTTTGCTCTTTCCCCCCTAATATAGCCTACCTACCTCCACACACTCACGAGACCAGTACTCTGGTAAATTGAGATAATGCTAATGACAGGTATCCATCAAAGCAATTATATTCTAATCTGACTAGTCGTCCGCATTATCACCGCCCAACAAAGACACGGCTTCTTACGAGGGAGGTGGATGGTGACATCTGCGAAACTCGTTGTATAGCTCGACTCGATTCGGAAGTATTGGTAGGTCAAGACGCGTAAGCGAAATTAGACCCTCTACAAGCCAGCCAGAAGTCTCGTACAACTTGGTTTGTTGCCCTGCCTCCGCGAAGGCTAACAAGCTTCTTCACAAATAGAGCCTTCTCCTGAGGAGATACCTTATCGCTTGGAAAGCTAGGATCGTTCAATGCCGCCTCAAGCCATTTTGAGGCATGAACATGCTGGACAATCAGCTTTTTGAGGGGGTCACTAAGCTTATCGAGGTCACTGCGTGCGGCTCTGCCTCCAATGTTTTGCACCAAGGACTGGGACAGCCGGGGCCCGAAGTGCGACATCGCATCATTCAAGACGATCTGGGCGTTCGGGTCATCCGATTTTGCCGTCACAAACGTGGTCTGTACTTGTGGTCAGATGTTGCCCGGTCCAGTGATTGAAGCCCAACTTACCCAAAAGTCTGCCGCTGCTGCTTTCGGCAACGGCTCATTTCCATCGATGAGTTTCATGGCAAAAGTGAAAAGGAATTCAAGCACGTTCGAGCCTTGAGATATGAGTACTTCTGGCCGTCTCGAAAGAACCCTCTGAGAGAATTCGATTCCATATTGAGATAGTTCCGGGTCTGCCTCCGGACCTATGTTGCGATAAGCTTGGGATTTGAATGGTGGGGTTGAGGTGACTTACCCGGGAGTTGGTGGAGAAGGTTGAAGACCCATGGCAGTAGCGTTCTAAGAGTCGGGACTGCATGCTGTTTGAATCTTCCGGAGTTGAGCGAGCTGGCAAATGTGCTAGCTGTATTCACCACTGTGGCAATACGGCTTTGCCAATTGCTAACGATAAGTTCGATCACCATTTGTGGGGGGAAGACGAAAGGCCCTGGATCAGTTTCTGAGAATCCAGCGCGTAGTATTGTGCAAATGGCATCCACGACCTCTGCATTGTTGGAAAATAAGTTTTTGAGTTGAACAAGAATTCCCTAGCTTCATGTTAGTTAACCAGTACCTAGTGCGCAGCGGCAACAATATAGTATCTCGATCATCTCGTCGCTTAGATAGAAAGTATAATCGAGACTAGATACGTGCATGCTAGTAATTATCGAAACAATGAAAGACATGCTTACAATGATATCCCTATGAATTCGTTCAAGGTCTTGGCTAACGATATCTTGAGGAGGTTCATCGTCGGAATCCAGGTCCACAGGAGCCTGGAGTCCTCTAGCTACGCTACAGAGACATCGGAGTGCTCTGATGGCCAGCTGTAGCGCTACTTCGTGCGCTAATACAGGCGATGTCGGACGCTGAGATATGTCGAAAGCCCGGAAAACCATCTAGGCTCGGTAAGCTTTTGCCATTGAGAATCATCTTGTTTGACTAGCGAGAGGATACTGACTGGGTCATTGTGATCAACTAAGGTGTTGTCCTGTGCGGATCTAAGCTGTAAACAGGCATTTACATCTATACCAACTAACGTCAATAGTCTCTGGGCCGTATTTATTTTATGTTCCTCGCCGGGAAGCGATTGTAAGATGGCGGCGATCGCGCCGATAACTCTCTCTTCAGCTAGCGAGTCCAAGTCTCGATTGTTCCGTAGGGCGCTATACTGTTCTAGAAACGCGTCGATTTCTGATGTCAATAATCTCCGGCAGGATGAGCACAAGGTGAAAATAGACTTGGAAGAAGGGAGTGTTAGATGACGATCGCCTACCGCGCTGAACAGAAGGTTTAAAGCGGCCGGGAGGTATTCTTCATGGCGCACAAAGTATTCTGAATAGCGCTCGATAAGATAAAGACACGTTTGCCTAGCTCGAACTGGTATGACTATCTGCCCTTGGCGTAAAAGATCGAATAGCGAAGAGCCAAACACCTTTGTAAGGGCGCCATCATATGAGTTCCCTTCCGAAACACAATCCGACAGGGCACCTAAACAAAAGCAGGCAGCTTCGAGCTCAGCCCAAGAGGAAGTCGCTAAGGCTGTCAATATGAGATCTACGAATAGTGAAATCAGAGGTAGGCCAGAGATTGTGTAGACAGCCTGAAGAAAGTCGGCAACATCTTTTCGTGCATCTCCGAAACCGGCCTTGTCTGCTGAATCCCAGGAATTATAGGTGTCCAGAGGTGGGAACTGGATTTTCTGCCAGCTATAAGAAACTACCTGCATTACTTGTGATAGAGGCGTTTTGTCCCATGGTCTACTATCATCGGTCGACTCAGAGTAAACGGTGTCTACTAAGTTTTCGACAAATGCTGACCAGAATTCTAGAGCAGGTACAAATATCTTGTCCTCTGCGGCTGGGTGACCTTGCGCTGTCAGTAGACCGGCCAGGCCGGCTAGGAATCCTTGGGCTCTTGTGTCCGAGGTGTCCATCATCTCGACCATCTGGGCATCGCCGAACGCCAGCATGAACAAGCCGAATTGAACCGCATCGAAATCGAAGTCGCCTCCAACAAGGTCCCCATATCGCTGACGTGCCCATTGACTCTCAAAGAGGACGTAAAGGGAATCAATGTGATGGCGGGTAAAAAATTGCTGCCAGTTACTGAGCGTGTCGGTTAACAATTCAACAGTGCTCTCGTAAAGCTCTTCGATCAACAAACAATTGATCATAGGTGGCACCAAAGCCTGAAGCATTTGGATCAGAGGTTGTTTTGGTGTACGTTGGGCGTACAAAAACCAGGCTTGCAGGCAGTTTATTGCCTCCCTCTGACAATGGATGTTAGGAACCCCATTCGTAGGCATCAGAGCGCTAGCCATTAAAGCTGCGACGTCATTCGCATTGTCAAGGACCCGCTCATGAAGGCCAATATATTTGACGGCTTTGGTGTCCACCTTTTCGGTTTCTTCGGCCAAGGCCGCGGCAAACCAACTTGCGGCTAAAAACTTCTGCGAGTCTAACTCCCGAAAAATTTGCTCTAGGGGTACCGAGTCTCTAGTCTCTTCGATCGGGATGGCGGCGTTGCGGTCTAGGGAGTAAAGGAGATGGCGGATGCATTTAGACCAGGTATGGGAGTAGTGGATGTAATAAGCTACCAGTGCGGAGCAGAGCTTCCTGACCACAATTGGGCCCGATCCGTCACCAAGTGAGTTGACGAGCCAAGTGATAAGGCTTTGAAGCACGGAGAGGGCGTCATCATCGGTGAGTCTATGGGAACAACATCAGCGAGGGTTTGGGGAAAGGCTCATAGTTCGTACCTTTCGGTATTCAGCTTTACAATAATTGTCAATGCGCCGATGAACTTGATATTATCGCCAGGCCGAGCTAGCAGGCTTTGAGCCAGCTGCCACCCTTGCGGCGACTTTTGAAGGCGCTGGATGGCCTCCTGGATCTGAGATATTGTCTCTGGGGGGTTCGGCTTGTAAAGCTCATTGATCAACTGGCGGTGGTTAGGTCTTGGTCTAGCAATAGGATGCAGCTGTAGATCGTTGTCACTAGTGAGGATGCCACAGGCCAAGGTCCCAACCCCATCCATTCAACGCCAATATGGGGAGGGGAAGTAACAACTCGCTTACATGCTCGACCTCGGGCAAGGTGGTAGGAACAGGTATGTTGTTTTCCATACTGTCCTGTGTTGTCCATAGCGGAAAAGGGAAGGCGTGCCAAGCTTGGCAAATGACCGTAGGAGCGGGATGTGAGGCGGATCTCAACACGAGTCGCTCATGCAGTAGATGGCGCAACAAAGATGCGGCGACGTTCAATGCAACATAAATCTAGACAGGCTAGACTGGATTGCACGGGAAGACGCCGGATTGGTGGTGGCAACGGGGGCGGGGACGGAGATGGGAATGGGGATGGCAACGGGGACGGGAATGAGGGTATAGAGACACCTGGGAGGGTTGAGGTAGCGAAGAATTGGCAGGAACGGATGTCGACGAAGCCAGCGAGTCGTCTGCCCAGGCGCCCAGGAGAGGCACCCGAAAGTAAGCTGGGCCAGATGCTCCCACGTTCCCCGTGAAACGACGGCAGGGTCCCTCGCCGCTATCGTGACCGGAGGTGTGCGGCACCCTAGATAGGCTTAGGTAGGTACGTAAAGTATTAAAAATCGACACTGGGGAGGTACTATATTCCGTATCATTCTGTTTCACGAGATGCACCCGACTGGCTTGTTTCGTTGAAAGATGAGTCGAATAGGTTGAGAATCCCCCCACACCCCACTATTGACCGTGAAAAGCCCAAATATGGTTGGCGGGGCAAGAGCGTGCACAAGAAAGTGCCGCCCAAGTTGCCAATAGAGGTACTTCAACACTATCTTGGAGCTAGTTTCTTCTGTATACCCAATCACTGGCCCCAAACCTATCCGTTACTAGAAAAGTACCTCCCCGATGTGGTAGCTCTACGTACCTACCGACGGAAGAGCACCACCTAGATAGGTAGTGCCCACCTGGGACGTACCTAGGTAGGTAGTGCATACCCAAATGGAGGGGTGGCACAATCAATCAACCCTGGCCCCCAAGCACCAAGGATGCGGAGCAGACAAATATCGAACATCACAGCTTCCAACTCTTCACCCACATACCTCTTTGAGTCCCAGTTTTGCCCTCTTCGTCCCCTCATACACCATTCCGAACTGGGCTGGGGTCACGACGTCCTGGACGGATCATTTCTACTCGGTGCGACCGTATATCTATCTATCAGACACTAGTTACTAGGTATTAGTTAGTTGGTTCTGGCTTGGTTCTGGCTTGGTTCTGGCTTCGTCCCATCATCTCCCGAAGCCGGCGCCAACCGTCTGATACTTAAACTCACTAGTCCAGATACTTACTACTGGGTAGTATATACCTACATACCTGCATACCTACCTACCTACCCTCCTACCTATTGCCTCCATCTACTACTATCCAAGTACGTAACTCAACTAGGTAGGTGGTTGTGTTTACACCCTCTCTCCATACTCCCCTTCATACCCTCCATCCATAGGTATATCTCTATATTCTCTAGAGTCACCCCCTCGGCCTCCCCGTCATAGCCGATGCGGATCCCCTCCAGCCTTACTCATTCGCGCGTGACTCCGTGGATAACCTGCCGCTTAAACCCTCTCATCTCAAAGCCGTCGTGCCTTTCTTTCCCCCCATATCTTCCTGGTTATCCAAGAATAGGACAACGCTCAACCATTCGTTTTCGAAGCACCATTCATCTCGATATGGAGAAAGTCGACACCGCCAATCGCCTTGCAGAGCTTCGCAAGTTGATGAAAGAGCGAAAACTTGATGTGTATAGTAGGCTAGCCAACATTATCTGATCTCTCTGGCGCCTAGTTCCCTGGCAGCTAACTCGTTTGCTGTCAAGTCGTTCCTTCCGAGGACAGTCATTCCTCTGAATACATCGCCCCATGTGATGCTCGCCGTTCTTTCATCTCCGGATTCACCGGTTCTGCAGGCTGTGCTGTCATCACTCACGACAAGGCCGCTCTAGCTACTGATGGCCGCTACTTCAATCAAGCCGCCAAACAGCTTGACGACAACTGGCTACTGCTCAAACAGGGCATTCAGGATGTGCCTACCTGGCAGGAGTGGTCCGCAGAACAGGCCGAAGGCGGCAAAGCCGTCGCTGTTGACCCGACCCTGCTCACCAGTGGCACCGCTAAAAAATTGTCGGAGAAAATTCAGAAGAGCGGAGGCAAGGAACTGGAAGCCGTTGCCGAGAACTTAGTCGACCTCGTTTGGGGCTCAGACAAACCTTCTAGGCCAAATGAGCCGGTCATTCTCCTTGATGAAAAGTATGCGGGCAAAGACGTGACTACGAAATTGGAGGAGCTGCGTAAGGAATTGGAGAAAAAGAAATCACTGGGGTTTGTCGTCTCCATGCTTGATGAAATCGCCTGGCTCTTCAACCTCAGAGGGAACGATATCCCTTATAATCCGGTATTCTTCTCATATGCCGTTATCACTCCAGAGGAAGCAACTCTATATATCGACTGTTCGAAATTAAGTTCGGAATGCCAGGCTTTTCTCGAAAAGAACAAGGTTGCTATCAAACCGTACCAAGACATCTTCTCGGATGCCACCGCGCTCAGTAAGGCGGCCGAAGCTAATAAGGCTATCGCCAGCGACAATAAGAAGTTCTTGATATCTAACAAGGCGTCCTGGGCTCTGAAACGCGCTTTGGGTGGAGATGACTTCGTCGAGGAGGCTAGGAGTCCCCTTGCTGATGCTAAAGCAATAAAGAACGAGACTGAATTGGAGGGTATGAGAGCCTGCCATGTCAGGGATGGTGCTGCTTTGATCGAATATTTCGCCTGGCTTGAGGACCAATTGGTTGCTAAGGGTGCAACTATTGATGAAGTTGAAGCGGCTGACAAACTAGAGGCCTACCGTGCTAAACATAAAAACTTCGTCGGGCTTTCATTCGATACAATCTCCTCCACTGGCCCAAAGTAGGTGCCCCCACGCCAACAAATGCGGCTATACTAGGGGTTTACTGATCGATTTCTACGCAGTGCTGCCGTGATTCATTACAAGCCGGAGATAGGAAACTGCTCGATCATCGATCCTGCCGCCATCTACCTATGCGACTCCGGAGCGCAATATTTGGATGGAACTACGGACACGACTCGAACATTACACTTCGGGACACCCACAGAACGGGAAATTGAGGCATACACTCTCGTGCTAAAGGGGAATATTGCTCTCGACGTGATTGTATTTCCAAAAGGCACAACAGGTTTTGCCATAGATTGCATGGCGCGCCAATTCTTATGGGTAAGGATTTTTTTTTTTCTCGCGTCGCGAGAGTTCCTTAATTAACGCCCTGTTATAGAAAGAGGGCTTGGATTACCGACACGGGACGGGTCACGGTGTTGGTTCATTTCTCAACGTTCACGAAGGGCCTATCGGCATTGGCACAAGGATACAATTTTCCGAAGTTCCACTAGCGCCTGGAAACGTTATATCTAATGAACCAGGCTTCTACGAGGACGGCTCCTTTGGTATCCGGATAGAGAACATCATCATGGTTAAGGAAGTGAAGACGAAGCACAGTTTTGGCGATAAACCGTTCTTGGGCTTCGAGCACGTCACTATGGTGCCATACTGCCGAAAGCTAATTGACCCGAACCTCCTGACGGCAGCTGAAAAGCAATGGCTCAACGAATATAACACAGACATATTCGAGAAGACGAAGGGGTACTTCGAGAACGATGAACTGACCTTGGCCTGGCTCAAGAAGGAGACACAGCCATTTTGAACAGTCTAGCTATTGGTCTCAAAGCGGAGTATATACATATAGAGTAGGCAAATGCTACGAAATATAGATACATATTCCATGGCGTATGTTTGTACCTAGAACTGCATGAATGCAGACAGAGCAAAAAATAATCCGAATGAGAGCTTGAATGCCGGGTCCTTTTCCAGGGCTGCCAGTACCCGCGACTTGCCCAACCGTTGCTTCAAGCGTAGCTGATCTACTATGTCTATGCCGTATCTCGCCGCGACCTATGAAATTTTATTTTAGTATCGAGTCTGATCGCTTCCCGCGATTATTAACGCCCATGGCCATCGGATCCCCTGGCTGGCCTTGGCCCACTAGATGGGAATCGTCGTACGTAGAACACTGGACAGAAAGGGAGGAGAGGAAGCCAGCCAGCGACAGAGGGTAAAAAGAACAACGTAAAATAAAACCCGAAGGAAAACCCATACCTGTAAAACGACAACGGAGACGCCGAAGAGCAGCACGAGCGTGCGCGAGAAGACGCTGATGAGGAGGCCCGACAGGAAGCCCGTGACGCTGCCGCCCGAGAGCTGTCTCATCAGGTCCGGGTCAAGGGCCCCCTTCTTCTTCTTCTTCTTCTTCTCCTCTTCCTCCTCCCACCGCCGCGGCGGCGCGTTCGAGAAGGCGGACGACGACGATGATGTGGAGTAGCGAGACGTAGGTGAGGGCGGGCTGTCGAAGCGGACGCGCGGCGACGACCGCAGGGCTACGCCCGCGCCTATCGAGAGCCCGAGACAGCTCCCTAGCACGACGCCCCTGCCGCTACCGCCACCGCCGCCGCCGCCGCCGTTGCGCCGAGGCCGCAGGAGGAGGCGGGTTGCTTGCGCGAGACGGGTGGACATCCTTGTTTCTATCTTTTTACTGCTCTCTCTCTCTCTCTCTCTCTCTCTCTCTCTTGGTCGTAAATTGTCCGATGGAATAAGGTGTCTTGAGTGAGATTACGAGGAAGGTGGGATGAAGTAAAACCAGCTGGCAGGTATAGCACTTGGTATCTTGTCTCAGCCACGGTATGCGCTATGTTATGCAGAGAGCGGTGTGCGTTTGGGGAATGGGTGGTTGATGGTTGATGAATGGATGGATGGATGGATGGATGGCTTAGTTGACGTCACTAGTTCAGACTTATTTGACCTACCTGGCTGGTGGAGCTGATTGTGGACATGTGTACACGAGCTGAAAAGATGTAATAATAAATATAACCGACGAACCAATTCACCTCTATTCTACGAGTAATAATATATTGCTTCTCTTTAAAGGCACGTTGCATTGATTGCCTTGATAGCTTGTCGGCCTTTCACTGTCCTACCTTGCCTTCCACGATCTGCACGAAAGACCGAGCTGACCACTTGAACACCTTTAAAGGAAGGCAAGGAAGGCAAGGAAGGGTCAGGGGACTGTGCATTGTCTTCAATATAGGCACCGGATTATGCGAGTCGCGTCCAACGCCGATCGGTGTAAAACATTCATTGTACAAAATTAGTTTTAGTCTTGTCCTGGCCCTGGTATCTTATAAACACGAAATCCTCCACCATGGCCTCCGCTGAGCTCTTCAAGGCGTTCCTATATCCCCGAGATGGCAATGCTCCTAAAACGCCGGCTGGGTTTCTTGGTTGCCGCTGGATGCTTTGAATCCAGGAAATCCATGCATGATTGATAAATGAAAATTGGTTTACAGCGTGTGAGTCGTTTTTCCTATCCGACCTGCAGTAGGGCGAGGGTGACTTCCTAAACAGCGGCATGCTGCCAGGAAACTTGGCTTAGCCGATACCGCCCCAGACACCACGTATCCTTCTCGCAAGTTGTATGTCTTTTTGCATAATCGTTACACGCTTCGCGTGTATGGCGCAGAGATTCGAATCCTCGAATAAGTGGACGAGGAATGCCTCGGCTGCCTCCTGCAGTGCCAGTACGGCCTGTGACTGCCACCGCATGCCTTCATCTTTCGGTCGTAGGTTAAGGGCTATCTCGCGAACCTATAATTCGAGACAACCGTCAGCTTTTTGCGATCTCGAATGCGCGAATAGTGTCACTTAAAGGGGGCTGGGACTCACCAATCTCGAGAACGGTAATTTCCTCATTAACAAATCTGTGCTGTTTTGCAGTTTCCGGATCTCTCGTATCGCGACGGTGCCAGGCCTGTATCTTCTCCGCCGTGGATATGGAATTGGGTCGCCCGCTGTTGCGCCGGCGTGTTAGCCCTTTGAACACCAGACCTCAATGTTTAGGGAGAAAAGAGACGCTGTCGTTGAGAGCGAGCACTTACGTAGAACTTCAGGGGCACCACCACTACCGCCTCCACTACCACTTTTTCGGCGGCCAGCCGGCCCTCCTCCTTTCGGACGGCCGCGCCCGCGGTCCATAGCTTAAATTTTCTAGTGGCAGTAGGATGCTTGTGCTTGTCTGACGCACACGCCTGGTTGCGCTGATGCTGGAACACACAAGTGCCAACTGCGGTGTTGGTTGGCCAGGTATCGGTTCAATATGATATATATAGCTCTAAAGCAGAAAACTGCGATCTAGGCTAAGAGCTGAGTGGTAGCTCAAGGTAGCGAGACTATGGTCGAGGGCTGGTCGGGGGGACTCGTGCGTGCGCAAAGGGGGGTGCAAAAGGGATTGCAGATATGGCGCGAGGGAGACTCGGCTAGACTAGACGATATCCGTAGCGGAATGTGATAATCGCTTTGTTCGACGCAGAAACAGTCAATCAAGAACGCATCTAAATGGATGGAGGAGGAGGAGACAAAAGATAGAATCAAAGAAAGAGAGGGGAGGATGAAGAGCCGCCTATGAATAGTGGAATGTAGAAAAACGGAGGCGTGGAAAATGCAAGTGGCTGGTAAAAGTCGCAAGTTCGATTGCGACAGGGATTGGAACAGAATCGCGCGTTGGGAGAACCCCGCGACGCGTCCCAACCACTCTAATTAAAATCCCTGCCATTCAGCTAGCCAATTATGAAGACTGTATAGAGCGTCGGATCCACTTTTAGCCACTAGCCACACCAACTGCAATTTGGATCAGGAGACAGGTAGGCACTTAGAAGTAGCCTCTACGTGGTACGTGCCACCACTTCATTATCGTCACCCCTACCTGCTCATTAAATGACCACTGTTAGCTCTTGATCTAAGCAAAATTGAATCTTATCAGCGGTTTAAGCATTTTAAATCGTGTTATTAGTGTCAGCGTCGATATAACGATTCGTACATTGTGCATGATGCCCTCCCGTCGGAACACCAGCCCTGACATGTGTGCCATAAAAGATTTCTACGTCCGGCTTCTCTCATGATATGTCGTTCCGGTTGATTGCGCCGCATATATGAATGAATTCCCATCCTTTGAGCTCCGTCGTGGCTTTTCCCCAATAAAAAAAAATTAAAAATAAAGTCTATGCCAGAAACAAGCGACCCTGATTCGACACCGGCCTGGATCAAGCAAGTAGTATACAGTAAGATGGTCGAAAGGGGCCAAATGCTTCACCATCTCATGGAAAAGTCCGTTCGTGAGGATGTGATTGCGTCGTTCTGGCATGAGCTCAAATGTCGGGTTTCAAGACTATGCTCACATTTATTCGCGAAACACCTAACCGTTTCCCATTTACGAGTTGGCTGCATCGCGATTGCTTTGCGAGCTGGCGCTCATAGTGGGCTGCGTGGTCGGTAGAGTATTCTTCGCCAGCTCTGATTGGCGTACCTTGGCCCAAGTGTAGACAAGGCCGCTGATGAAGCCAATGATGATCGCCGAAACACTTCCCACAGTAACTGGCGCCGCAAAAAAGATGAGACCACTGACAGCGAGTGGTAGCTTGTTTAAGGCGCCGACCATCGAGTAAGTGGTAGACGAGGTAACACGGATGCACCAAGCCGAGCAATACGAAATGAGAATTGCACCCAGGCCGGAATAGATCATGCCGACAAAAAGGGCATTGCGCGTTTCCGGTGGGAAGTTCTTTGCCAAGTTTGCGCTGGACCAATCTTCGGCGATCAAGGAACAGATGATGAGGACGGGGATCGTGAGCAGGTTGTTATAAAACATGGCTATTCACCGTTAGCGATAGTTATGTGGTGCTGTGTCTGGCTCTACTTACTATCCCAATCCTTGAAGTTCATGCTCTTGATGACCTTACGCATGCCCAGGATATAAGAAGCAGTGCAGAAAACGTTCAAGCCCATCCAAGCATACCCGGCGTTCAGGGTAGCAAGAGCCTCGGCGGCCTCCGCAGTTTGACCAGCGTGGTGTGTGTCGGCCCAGGCAGCAACCACAGAACTGAAGACCATAAGGCCAAAAGAGAGGAGCGCCAGGGGGGTTACGCTGCCTCCAAACCATAGAACCTCGCCGTAGGCGATGACAATGATGGTCAAGTTCTTGAATATGGTGTATACCGGAACCGAGAGATATTGCAGAGACTTCGTACTCGTGTAAATCATACCAACAAGGAGAAGAGATATGGGAAACCCTAGTGAAATATTAGCGAATGCCAATCACATGCTCACGAACATTGAGCAGACGCTCAGCACGTACACCGTCGTCCCTTGTTTGCGTCAAAAGGCGCCAAGTTGGTGATCACACCGATCTGCTTTAGAATCTGAATCGTCGCAATGCATACTATTGACTACACGCAAGAAGTCAGCGGCCAGCCCCCACTTAGAGAGGGGGGGAATCTCTCTTACTTGGACACCAAGGTAGAAAAAGTTAAGGTTCCATTCCGAGCCGGATACAACGTATTTATTCACCACGGTCATGGAGATAGAGGCAACGCAATAGGCGAGGATCGAGGCCGTAGGGTTGTTCTCAACGGCTGCGAGCCGCGAGGAAAGCGGCGAGTTGCGTGGTGCGAGTCGAGCCGGCCGTGCTGGGATGAAAGGCTCTTTCTCCGAACCGAACGGACTTCGGCTACCCGAGTCGGGCATGCGAACTGTGTAGTCTTCGTTCTTTTTATCCGACATGGCTGCAGTAAGGGTCGATCGCAACGGCCGGCTTTCAACAGTTAAGGTCTTTGTTCGAGACAGATGACCCGGAGGCGACGCGGGATGGGTGGCGGGCGGTAAGGGGGGGAGATGATGGGGACGGAGAGGAGCGGACAGCTGGTCGAAGGCAGTTGAAGCGGGAACTCGTCAGCGGATGATAATGAGAGATGGGCAGTGAGACAATGATTGGCTAAAGGTTCTAAGACAGTACGCTACGTGCTCGGCCGCTGTCGCACAGAGCCCCAGAGACAGAGTCGGATAATCTGGGGTGAGGATTGAAGTTGAGCCAGAGTGAAACGCGTGTCGAGATTTGATCAAGATAAACTAATTTGCAGCTTCAGTCCAGAGGCAGTCACATTGGTGTTGGATCTGGCTGAGTGGTGACACCCCTGCGGCACCTGAATGTGGTTAGCTTTTCATGTGGGTCTTCGAACACGAGTTGACTGAGATTAGCTAGGTACCTTGGTCCGCATACATAAGCCTCGCCAAGGAGCAATGAGTACATACACTACTACAGTGAACCTTAAAAATAGGTACCTATCTAACATCTAACCAACTTGATCTGCCTAGCTGCCCGAATAGATCCCTGATAAATGCATTTACGGTGGTCTCAATCCAAGTAAGTCCAATGCATTGATTCATGTTGGGCTGGGTACACCTGAATAAGATCTAGGATATACTGCCAACCTTACCGAATGTTGACAGGACGGGAACAGTATAGTTAGTGTACAGAATAAAATGTGCCTCTTGGCTGTCTACCTTCGTATGCGCACTTTGTCAAAGATCAAAAGTAAGCCCAGGGTCGAACTTGCTGTGTGCGGCCTAAAATTATACTCGATAGACTCTGCCCAAGGATTTCCCTTAGCTTTTTCAGATGTCGTACACCGCCAGATATACTAAGGCTGGTCGAAATAAAAAAAAAGTAGTAGAATAAAAAAGAAAGAAAAAAAAAAGGGGAGAGGGAGGGGGGCACACACACACGATGTAGTCGTCAAATCACCTCATAATACGTTCCCAGGAGGTCGTTTGTAGGTATGTTCTATTTGATTGTGATGTACGTCGCAGACGATCTATCATTACTATCGTGACTATCTCACCACATTTCCCGTCACACGCCACCCCGTTATTGACAGGATGCGGCCTTTCGGACGGGGAAGCACATCAGGTAGCATGCCCTTGCGTCTCCGTGTCCATCTCTTCCGCATCTTCGTCGGGCTCGGGGTTCTTGTCCTCCGCAGCCGGGGCAGCCTCCGCGTCGGGGGCGGCGGGATAGTTGAGGTGTTTCCAATCCTCGAGCTCCTCCGTGACCGACCGGAGACGGTCGCGGATGCTCTCGATCGCGTAGCTCCCCAGCACCAGGCGCAGCGGCGGGTAGGAGCAGTGCGCCAGTTGCCAGACCAGCTCGGCGCACTTGACGGCGCTCGTGGGCTGGCGGTCGCCGAGCCACTGCACCATGCGCTTCGCGTGCAGCGCCGGCGACGTGGCGTGGGCGTAGGCCTCGCTGGCGGGCTTGATGAGGAAATGGCCCCATGTCGGCAGGGGGTTCGCGACCGAGTCCGGCTCGTCGCGGCGCACGAGGCCCGGCTCGACGAGCGTCGCCTTCACGTTGAACGAGTCGATTTCATACGACATCGCCTCTATGAGGCCCTCGACGGCATACTTGGTCGCGCAGTAGGGCCCCAGGCCGGGGACGCCGAGGGCGCCGCTCGTGGAGCTGAAGATGAGATAGCGGCCGGCGTTCTGGGAGCGGAAATACGGCAGCGAGGTCTGGATGATGTGCAGCGTGCCCATGAAGTTTGTCTCGAACTGGTTCCGTATCTCGTGCTCGTCCTGATCCTCGCAGGCGCCGATCACGCCATACCCGCTGCAATTGGCGATGACGTCGATGCGCCCGAAGCGATCGAGGGTCTTCTCGATGACACATGCCACGCTCTGCCGTGCGCGCACGTCGCACAGCATACCTAAACAGTTCTGCGTCCCTCTGTCCATCGACTCCGGACTCGTCTCGAACGTGCGTCCCACGTCAGTCACGAGATCGTTCCGGCCGAGTGCGCACTTCACCAGGGACCGGCCCATATGGCCAGTGCCTCCAAAAACCTAGCTGCACAGTGAGCATGCATGTTGTAGGCGAGTCCAGGTTAGGAGAGACCTTACAATCCATACTAGCTGCTTGCGCGGCGAGTTCGGGAGCGGAGGCTCACAGCTTGCTGGCAGAACCAGTTTGCCTCGTTGAGCGTTGGCACTATAGGTGCTAGGAGACGCGGCCGCGAGCTCCGACGTCGATTTGGAGTCCATCTCGCCCCGCTATAGAGTAATCATAGCGGATGGCGAGTCGAATTTACATACTCGTGGAAATGGGAATGGGGAAAGCGGATATGCTTGAGTAGCGAAGCGTAATGCGATTCGCATGCAGCGGGTGTAAGTAGGTACGGTACCTGGTGGGTAGCGCAATCGCATTTAATGCGGGGTCTCCAAGGCGGAAGAGGCGTAAATTGTATAAGTGCAAGTATACTACCTAGTAGGTAGTCCAAACTGGTACCTACCTAATAGGTAATTAACGACGATCAGGATAATACGATCGTGGTGGCTTCCCCGTATCTCCAGTTGGTTAAGTTAGATAATTGTCAGAAGGATCTTTGCATCTCGCGGACGCTTCTTATGAGGTAGAGCACAAACAGAAGGACAAATGCTTCATGAAGGCTTAGGTAGCATTGTGATGTCTATCCGCTATCTATTGGGTAAATACCTAGGTAGTCCCGTCGCATACTCACCAAACAACCACGAATAGGCGGGAAACAAGGTTCGATCAAAAATTTCCGTCATGCTATGGCTAGTATATCCGATTCATTCCGCGTACGCTGGCAGCCCATCTAGCCAATTTACAATGGCGTTGCACTTAGTTGACGTACTGGGTAACGTATGCTTTGCGGAATTCGTTCCCATCTAAATCACTAGATCGGTTCAGTGGTGTCCACTTGGGTTCTTCCTTGAACAAGCGCATGGCTTGGATATACTATGGGTATGGGTTAGTCACTTAGTCAAGAGTGCGCACCGCATTTTGGGAAAGCAAAGTTGAGATTAAATTTGACTTACGTTGTCCTCGTCCGTCGTAAATCTGTGGTAGATACCAGCCGGTAGGATAATCAGATCGTCCTAAGATCAAATATACCGAGTCAGCTTAGTTCAGAGTATGAATAACCACGTCCCGTTTATTCCCACTATGGGCGTGGTGCCCGATATCCTGCCCGACCCTCTGAGACCAGGGTTTTCATGCTGAGGTTATGGCGGGGACAAGGTCGCTCACTTTCTCGAGTTGGATGCGCACCCACTCGTCGCCTTTGGAGCGGACATCGAAGTATCCCTTGCCGTCACGAATGTAGCGGATCTCCTCGTCTTCGTGGAGATGTTCGTCAAAGAACATGCGGACCTTGCTCTCATAAGCATCGCCCATCTTAGCGGGCGAGACGGTGATCTCGTCACGATTCTTGTAGTCGCGTTCACCGGCTAACTCGTTCACACCCTCCAGTTCAGGGATGTGGTAATACAACACGCCGATATTTTTCAGCTCCTCCTCGTTGATATCCCTGCCAGAATCGTGAGGCAGGCGCTGGTCGCCCTGTTCAGAGCTGTTAGTTAAATGTCCATAATGATAAAACGCCGGTGAAGAGAATGGGAAAGGGGGGGAATAAAATGCCCCATGTCCCTGTATTTTCCCTACGAAGGGCCGGACAGCCGCGTCGTGAGGAGCCCCGGTTCTCGGCGTGCTCGACAAGCAGAGACAGCACTTACTTCAATGTTATCATACCAGTATGCCCTCATCTTTACGAGTGATGCTATATGGGGTGATACAAGGTGAGAAATGAGTTCTATGTCCTCGAAAGTATACCCAGGTACGGTCGCAAACTTAGGCCTGAGGTGTTGTGAAGTATGGACGCAACCGAAATCCCGATAATGGGCAATCGGACCAATAAATAACTTTTTTGACTGATTGTCAGCTACGTTGCCTCGATAGGCTGGCGTTTTTATTAGCATATGTGTAGGTACCTATCTCAGAGTAGGTACCTGGATAGGTAGGTAGGTACGACCTAAAGTTCGCATCACTGGAAGAGAGACATGGCGGGGTTTATGGTATAGTGGGGGTTTGGATTGCACCATCCCGTCCCCTCCACCTCCACCCAGATGGATAGACAAAGCCCCGCTAGCCGTAAGGATCCTTGGCGTTCCGACCCTTCGTAGGTACGGCATTGGTCAGCACATTGCGACTGTGATTGTATGCTTGATAGGGCGTCTGGTCCAACACCTGAGCTGGTAACGCGGAGCCGTGCGTGCTCGGAATCGAAGGCGGATGTGAGCACCGTGTCTTGTCTATCGATCTCTACCGATCTCTACCGATCTCTACCGATACCTGTTATGGCAAAGACCAAATACCCAATATGTGTTCCACCCATCTTCTTTACAATCCAATACAGCGTCCTTTTTCACTGGCGTAGTGCGGTTGCGCAATAGAAGCCAAATACGAATTGTTACAGCCCAATCTAGGGCCCGCACGAGCCGTACCAAGCTATAATCCCGCCCAATGTAGTCCTCATAACGCCATCCTCAAATGCTCATGTGTGCGGTATGCTCGGAAGACTCGCCCTCATACCATATCCGCCTGTCCCAACGCCATAAAACAAAGGTACGCGTGAATTGTAACCATTGTGTCCATATCCATGAAATCACCGTACGTCGCCTGGCGCCAGTTCGGGCCCTCCGGCTACTGCGAATTCATTGTTGATGGTATCAGCCGTATCTTCTTCCGTCGGCCGTCCCTCAAATAGCCGGCGCCACCACATCGGCGGATCCAGCGGGCGTGAGCCGTTGTGCATAGGAGGATATACATCGGTGAAGAAGTACCAGATGTGACCGATGACAACGCCCATGATCTCATCCTTGGGCACGGTACCATGCATGACAAGACTGAACCCCATCAGTACCCAGGGGAGGTATGGCGCTGTGAAGACGAGCAACCCAAGGAAGCTCAGCCTGGTGTCTGGGTTCCGTCGCGACCATATGTATACAAGCGTCGAGGACAGCGGGTGGCCGAGGAACGGCATGGACACGAGCGGCGATAGGAGGATTAAGAAGGCCATTGAATAGAACAGTAGCCAGGAGAAATGGGCGGGAGATCGGCCAGACGATTCCTCGAGGAGGCGGGCATAACGCTGAAGGAAATATACGTGGAATAGGAGGTCGAGGGAGAAGGGGCCGAAGTAGAGGAATGTCGTTAATAACCGCCAGTACTGTTGGCACCCCGAGAGGTCGGGTTAGCAGGCGGCCGAAGCGGTTTGGAAGGAGAGAGGTTGGGGAGCAGAGACATGAAGACAGGGGACGCACCTCGCCTTTATGGAAAACAGTTCGGACGCTGTAGAACAGCTGGAACGGCGTGACCATTTGACACTGGACAAGCGCGCTTGTGAGCACGGTGGCGGCCGTCCACCAACGTGTGCAGATGGGCATCTCCCAGAACCAGGCCTCGAGCGGATTGCGGCCGCCATCGCCGTTCATTTGGTCCATGATTGTGTGTAATAGGATGCGACGAGCAAGGTATCCAGGCTGAAATAGTCAATCTCAAATTAAGATATGAAGATGAAGGATCGAGGGATGGTTTGATTTCGAGGGTATCAAAAAGTGTAGGTGATGGTGCAGGAGCACGCTCTATGGAAGCCGTAGTTAACTACAAGCGGCATTCGGGTGTATGGAGGGCGGTTCAGTGACAGACAGTGACAACACTGCGACCTGGTATCACTGACAGCCAATGCCAATGTGTTCAATCTGGCCTTATCGCACTAACCTCAAGCGGGGCTGTGGGGATCAAAAATATGGGTCTGACACCAACCTTAGAAGTGCCTAATCTACTTGTACTTGCTTACCTAAGGCACTGTGACTCGTATTTGGTGTGATAAAACAACAATTACAACCTCACACAGCCGGTTTCGTGAAATCAAAATGGATTCAAGTAGATACCTAAGATACAGGCAGGTACGTAGGTACCAAGTTAGCGCAAGCCGTGGTGCGGCTTGTGCTTTAGGAGTACCTACAGGTTCAAAGGTATGTTCTCAACAGTTGAATGACCAAGTCTTTTTGCAAAACAGGACGGAAGATTTTCCTGTGGCTTTAGGACGAAAAATGGCAATTATGTGCTTATAAGTTTGCTTTATGATAGGCCAAAGTGATATATATATAAAGCTAGGTGACCTTCTCGATGACTCATCAAAACGAGATCGGCCCAGATTTTCTTACACGCTGCAACATGCTTTTATTATGCCTAGGAAGAAATTGAGACGCTGACGAGTTACAGAATTGCGCATAGCCACCAATTCGTTCAGTTCAAGGGATTGTCCCGGGAGTAAATAGGAAGGAGGAGTATCGCGGAACTAGACCCGAACACACGACCTCTACTAAACAGGAACCATAATACCATGTATATAGGGGGTTGGATAGCTAGTAGCTACCAAAGAAGGGAATTCCTCTCCTTGCGCGATAACATAAGCCATCTCTGGGGTCTACCAGCGGTGCGAACTGTGGCAAGGAGAAGTAGCTAAACCACTCAGGGGCTAGAAGCGACTTCCGAGGAAGTCGCTCTGGCTGAAATAATGGGTCGACAACGAAGCGACAGCTCTAGGCGGGGAGGAGCGACACCTTACGAAGGCCTAGGTATTCAAGAGAACGATAAGGTTCCGTCATACATTGCACCAACATGCATGATGTATCTATTTCTGACAATTCAAAGGGCCCCAGCAGCTCAAAGTCTATGTAGCGTCTACTCCCCCCCACCACGCCCCTAAACAATCTATCGACCTATTTTCCCTTAAAATCCCACAGTCAATCTTCTATTTACCAAGGCAATAAATGTTCCTCGGGAAATACGGGCATTGCCAGGTGTAAAGCCATATAGCATGACACTAGCTACCCCCTACGGCATTGGGCAGTCTTGGTGGTATATTGGTGTATATGAAGACCAAAGGCCTCTCACCTTGGATATAAGGCCCAGGAATCAATACAATTCAGCTCCACCCCTATACTAAGCTATCTATTCGCGACTCAGCTGCTACCCTCTGGTGACTAAACCTCGCTCTGGACATTCACCATATGACACTACACTGTGATCAGCTTTCTCCTCTGGCAATATTTTAAAAACCTAGATCTGTCTCCTGTCTCCCCACCGGCAATATTATGGCCAATTATGCCAATATTCTCAAAAGTGTCTTTGCCCGCGTACGGTCTAAGAATAAGCACGGTGGCGTTCGATAATATGACATTCAGGATACCGGAATCTATCACCACGGGGTCTTTTAAAGTGGTCTTTTGAAGTGCTATCAGAACGATGGTAAGGATGAAAAGTTCGAAGGTCCTCGTCGACTCCAGTATCGGGATTGCAGCCCGCTTCCAAATTCCCGATTACAAAGAACGAGCTGCAAAGGAGTAAAACTCCCAAGCAATGTAAGCTGACCTCTTGATACAGGTCCGGTTATATCTGTCGTATCTGGAATGCAAGCTGGATTTTCAATTCCAAAAGCACCTTCTGCATGCTCTGACCAGTTCACGCGTCCGCGGGCCGACGCCCAGGATCACGAGAATGCAACGTAGGAGGAGTTGCGCGGTTGGTGATCATCTTCCACGCGTCGGCATAGCTCGGTTTTACGATCCTTCGACCACAATCTAGCAAGGTAGCTTCCGAGATCGATTCTACCAAAAGGAGAATAGGCGCCTGATGATTGAATTGAGAACTTGGGTTCCTGTAAGGTTGGTATGATGCCACCACTCGCCCCGGCTTTTTCAGCAATAAACTGCTTCGCGAGCTCGCAAATCGCAGACAAGTGGTCCGTCCAGTGGGAAAGCATCCTTGAGGAGTACCGGTGGACAAAAGTTCACCAAAGGTTCGCCTTCTGCGTCACCGTGCACCCCAGCCCAAACCCATCATCTCCCCTTTACAATTAGCTGAGCCAGGTGTCAAACAGACAGAGGCCTCCTCGTATTTTATAATAGCCGCGGTGCCGTGGCGAACGGTAAGGTGCGGTGAAGACGCATGTTGAGCTCTAGGTAATCGTTGTCATTGCCGGCCGAAATGATGCCATGTCTGATGAAAAAAGTCGGCCATGACGGCAGCCGAGTTAGTCTTGAACTCCTTTCGAAGCAAAGCAGCCTTGACCTCGTCTGGGGTCGTCAGGTAAAATTCCTTGACTTCGTCATCTTGAGGTTTTGGAACCACATCCCCGGCAAGTTCTAAGTCGTATAAGTGGACCATATCCGGCTTGACGAGACCTTCCACCTCGCCCTACCCGCCTTCGAGGACGGCGGTGTAGGTGAGAACGCCAGCCGCCCGAACATCTTGGCGGGTCAAGCTAGAAGACAGTGACGCCTCCTCGCCAGGTTCTCGAGTGAGAGTCTCGAACGGAGTATCTTGGGCAGATATACCGCCAGCGGCAGTGCTGTCGAGCTTGTTGGGGAATGTGCTGATAGTCGGGCTTCGTCGCGGTACCCATATCTTGATCCCGGTCGATGTGCGTGTGTAAGCGGTGAGATGAGCGCCCTGGCTCATGATCCCGAACAAGGGCGCAGCATACTGAAAGATGCGGAGCGGGTACAGGACCCCCACAATGGCAAACTCTTCATACTCTTCGCCCTTGAGGTTGAAAAGACCCCTTTCCTGGTAGGTGGTTACGAGCTTGGAGAGAGCCGCGTTGGTGGCTGCCGAGGCATCCCCACATCTTCCCCATGGGTGCTGTCCATCGTGATAGTAGCGATTAGGTCCGGTTCACTTTCCTCTCTCCTCTTGTTCGAATGTGAATTTCTGATAAGTCAGAAAGTACTAAGTTTGATGAAGCTTGGACAGGGGGTCAGCGAGCCAAAATGCGGGCATCGGTGCTCAGTTATGTTCCTCCTAACATCAGCATAAGTTCTGAAACTGACACTGCATTACGTGAAACGAGCTGCTGTTATTTAGTGGTGCCGCGTATAGCAATTCATCTTACGCACGCCTTAGGTAAATTGTAATGTATAAGTTGGACGTGAACTGCAACTGCAAGGCATGGTGTTGCCTGAGTACATTTGTGTAGGCGGACCCCAGAGACAAGAATCCGGCTACGTTACAGGTTCCCTGGGTGTAGTTCGCGGCTTATTCTACCATCTTCCGGGCTCAAGTTACGGGGCGAAGTCCTGTGATTGTGCTGCAATTCCCACAGACCAGGCCGTCCCATTCTGATGTGTTCAAGATGGTCGCGCACGGGAGACTCGACGCCGTCAAGGCTGCCTTCACAAAGCGCACTGCCTCAATCTATGACACAGAGCCGGGGGACACATGCTTCTTCACGGGGCTTTGGTCTCGAAGAACGTTGACGTGATCGAGTTTTTATTTGGTCAAGGCGCCGGCACTGTACAACGCAAATAACTTCTACTCCTGGAATAGGGAGCTTAAGAGTAAGGGAATTAGTCTGAATTTATCGGGATGATATTACACTATAACTATCCAGAGACTAGGATGGTATGGCTAAAGCGACTAATCATGTCTAAGACCGAAGATTATTTAAAAGCAGCAACAGTACCGGCATTGTTTATAAGATCATCCTTGACTTTGGATCACGAAACAACTGATCTGGAACCTCCACGAAGTGTAACCGAGATGACAGCTATTGGAAGAAACACATATCAGCCTATAGGCACGCCGCATGTGCGGCACGGGAAGCTGTGTACTATTGGAGCACGTCTCAAATCTCCGTTATGCATAGGTTGAGATACGGCACTGGGCACTACTTACTTACTACCTTGGTATTTACTACCTACTTGTATGCGATCTATCATGGTATTTTCGAATGTTGGTAGCCGTTTATGACAGGTTATATGCGCTTGTCAATTCATTCGCACCAGAAAGGCGTTTCCTGTTCCAAGAGGGGATCCCAATGGTTTAGGATTTGATGTACTAAACTTAAGAGGTCATTGCGCGTAAAAATCTAGGTAATCTGACTAATTACAGCCCCCGATCACGTACCTGAGATTATTACTTGTTGAGCTAGGTACCTAGGTAGAGATCACTTCTGCGAGAGTCACGTACCCGTGATAGTTACTTGGTGTAAGTAGGTAGGTAGGTTAGTTCATATTGGTTGTCAAAATGCCCACATGGCCTGGCGGGTGGCATGTGCTTATTTTCATAGGTACTCAAATAAAATACTTATGTACTTCGTACCTAGGCGCTACCGCAAGGGTCTGTGGCGGGTTATGTGGGCAGATGACATCAATCACACAAGCCACTTCTACCTCTACCTCTACCTAGGTAGGTACCCCTAGGTATCTGCCCTGCAGATGTTTTGTAGGTGGTTCCAAAAAAAAAAAAAAAAAAAGGCAATTCCCAAGCTTCGACCCTCCCCCTCCGTGGTCGGACACCGGCCCTCGTTCTATTTGTCGCACTCAGCGAGAATCTAGAATGCTATTCCCTCCACTTGTATGATTCCGCTCGGCAAACCATCCTAAACCATTTGTCGGCGCCGTCGCCCCAAGGCAAAGAGACGGCATCCCACACAATGCTACCTTACATCAACAAACGTAGGAGCCATCACATCGCAGAACGAATGCCCTGGGCCGCCTTCGCTAACTTCCTCTCAGCTTTCGAGTTATTATCTGGCGCGGTCGGTGCATCCCCAGATGAGCGTATGTCCCGCTGGCTTCCCACTGCCCTTCCATTCGCCTTTCCGGCCTTGTGTGCTCACCATTCCAAACATGCAGTCAAGCTCATCTTCTCGTTCCTGCTCTCCTACCCACTCGCCGGCCTTCTCAAACGAATTCCCGATGCCCGCCCGGACTACAAGAATCTGTTCATAGTTAGGTAAAGGGCGCCTGTAGTCGTCGACGGATGGATGGGGACGCCAGCGCTGACTTCCCTCGCTAGCGGCGGTCTTTTCTACCTGGTTGGGCTGTACTCGTTATGGACCGGGATCCGAACACTCTTCATATCCTCTGCCGTGACATACGGCCTGGCCGCCTACCTGCGAACGTCGCCGTACATGCCATGGATTGCTTTCGTCTTTCTCATGGGCCACATGGCTGCCAATCAGCTCACCCGCCAATTCGCGGACGAGCCCTCCGTCGTCGATATCACCGGAGCGCAAATGGTCATGGTAATGAAGCTGTCGGCCTTTGCTTGGAACGTATTTGATGGCACCTTGCCAGACGACCATCTCAGCGACCACCAAAAGGAACGAAGAATCACAAAACTGCCCGGGTTCCTGGACTACGCCGGATATGTGTTATTCTTCCCCTCGCTCTTCGGCGGCCCGGCGTTTGATTACAATGAATACCGCGGTTGGGTTGATTGTTCCATGTTCGACGTCCCTGCAACCGTCGACCCCGCGAAGAAACCCCCCACCCGGAAGAAGCGCAAGATCCCAAGAAGCGGTACTCCGGCCATGTGGAAAATGGTTGGCGGGCTTCTGTGGATTTTGGCCTTCTTGAACCTGGGCAAGTGGTACAGCCCGGATGTCCTCTTCACCGACCGCTTTGTGACCTATAGCTTCCTCCGTCGCGTATTTATTCTGCATATGGTTGGCTTCACGGCACGGACCAAATACTACGGCGTCTGGTTCCTGGCGGAAGGTTCATGCATCCTTGCCGGGCTTGGCTATAATGGCATTGACCCTGCAACCGGGAGGGTATCCTGGGATCGGCTACAGAATATCAACCCTTGGGGGGTGGAATCTGCCCAGAACAGTCGGGGTTATCTCGAGAACTGGAACATGAATACTAACAAGTGGCTGCGATATTACATTTACCTCCGCGTGACGCCGAGGAATAAAAAGCCTGGTTTCCGCGCAAGTATGGCTACGTTCGTCACCAGCGCCTTCTGGCATGGATTCTACCCTGGATACTACCTTGCATTTGTGCTTGCAAGCTTTGTCCAAACCGCCGCCAAGCGTAAGTTTTAGAGGATGTTGTGTAGGCCCATTTATATTGACGAGACCTGACAGATTATCGTCGCAACATCCGGCCTTTCTTTATCGACCCCGTATCCCAGAAGGCGCTGCCAAGTAAGAAATATTACGATATTGCCTCTTGGTTGGCGACGCAGACAACATTCTCTTTTGTTGCTGCACCCTTCATCATCCTCGGTTTCAAGGAATCCCTTGAATTGTGGTCCCGCGTGAATTACTATGCTATCATCACAACCTTTTCAACACTGGCCTTTTTTGCCTCTCCTGCTAAGGCATACTTACGGAAGATGCTCGAAAAGAAGTCTCGCGAGGCTGGCGGACGCCTAAGCCGCACAACCAGCGCAGAGAACCTCAAAGAGCCTGTCCTCGGTCTCAGTGCCGACCCCGGTAAAGATATCAACGAAGCTATTCAGGAGATTCAAGTCGAAGTTGAAAAGGCCAAGAAGGATTTTAATAAGAAGGGCTCCCAGAAGAAGAAGGAACTATGAGAAATATCCCGAACCTGGTGCGATTTTCCCTTTAGGGAGCTGTTGATCGCAAATGTTCGATCGGGTAGTTTTTGCGTGGCGCTCTAGAGACTGTCCTTTGGATACGCAAACACGGTAATGGTGTACTAGAAATTTGATACGGTGATGAGAAATATGAACTTAACGTTGGGCTAGATCACTAAGCGTCCATGTGCCTAACCGTATACACTTTTGTCGTATTATACCTGACGTTAGGTCTCAACCGCCTCCTGCAGCTCTAGCTCTGGCTGCCTATTCTAATAGCGAACACCAGTAACGAGCTAACCACCTCGAATTTTTAACTACTATCGCGGATTCAGCTAATGGATTCGACCGATGAATGTAGGTAGGTATTTACTTTTTTTAACCACCTTATTCCAACGGTGTGCCAGGCCGTACTGCCTGGCGGTTGTGAGTCAGGCATGATGAAGACACGATAAGAAAACAAATTCCATACAGCATAGTCATAAGTGAGAATAATAGCACGAGGGGTATGGGATGCTGACGGGTTGAATTGAATTGTCATCGGCATTTCACTGGCATATAAGGAATCACTGGAAAGGAAGCAAGAGTCCCCATGAATCATTTGATTCCCCAAATCAAAGCTTAAATTTTCTCCTATCTAATATCTCTAGAAGCATTTGACACCCAAAAATATGGGAGACAAATAGCCTCGAGAAAACTCCCCAAACCCACCAAAAATCAACGACCCCTGGTTAAATAAGCTCGTATCCACGAGCTCTCAAAGCTTCCTAGCTGACTCCTAACCCCAGAGCTTAACCTCCTCTCCCCATCTCCAAAATAGAGCTGCATGAATTGCAGGAAGGGCGGGTACCGTGTATCTCAGATGCGTATGTCTATCGGTCGCTTATGCAAAAAGAAAAAGAAAATAGAATAAACAGAAGACGCCGGGTCGCTTTTCGGGCGAGATGGTTTCCATTGCGTTGACGCGATCCCGCGGTCCTCATTCCGTGCCGTCCCGGCAGTCTAATTGGTACAAGTTGGGGGGAAATGGGAGTACACAAGTGTACAAAAAGCATGTGTGAATTGGAAGTTGGCTGGAAATAACAGCAAAAGGCATGCGTCTATGCGTAGCAGAGGTTGGGGGTCAATTGTGTGCAATTGTCGTTTGGAGCATTGGAACCTGAAGAAAGAAGAAGACCCGGCGCGTGAAGTAGAAGCCCACAGCCTGTGTTTGAAGGGGTATAGAAAAGATTCGGCTGACTTCGAGTCGCGGCTGCTTCGCTAAGCAACCCAAGGGCGCAAGCGCGGAGGGTGACTGGTGGCAAAATCCTCGCGTCAAGCCCAAAGAACCAAATGCATCAATGCAGAACCGCTGAATCCGCAGCGGCATTTGTCGTGAATGGTCGTCATTAGTTGTCATAGTCGTTAAAAAGAAGTTGTTGATTGCCCCCCGTCCTTTTAGTTTGAAAGCAAAATGTCATTAAAAAATCGCATCTCATTGGGTGAAGGTGAGAAATGATGCAATTGAGAGTCGTTGGCTGTGAGGTTTAACTCTCATTTCCCCCAGCCTTGTCTGATGCCCACCACGATTAGTGCGGCGACGGCGCCTAGAATCAATAAACCAACTATAGACATGCAGCGGTTGACATTCCGCCACCAGCGAGCACTGTGGTAGCGCATATCATTAGTTGGAGTCGCGCGTCGTTGGAGTGGTCCGGGCCCGGATTCATCAGGAGCCTGAAATGGCGCGGTGCTCTTTTTGAGCTCTGGTATATCAAATTCAGGGTTGCGAGGTAGGGGCAATACGGCAGCGATCATCCAGGCAAACGGAAAGATGAAACCTAGAACAAAAAGCACTAGTTGAATATTGCGCCTTCCGAGCACACGATTCTCGGTAGACCATGTCCCTGATGGTGGTTGCCATAAGCTATAGTGGCTAGATCTACGGTCCGGTTGGAGATGGGGTGACCAGATGCTAGATGTCTGCTTCTTCGGGACCCGGCGAATTTCCGTCATCACAGCTAGTACCGGCTGTGGTGAGACTGTTGAAGGATCGCTGTGTTGCGGCTCTCTCGGCCGTCGGCGGGGGGTTGTGTATATCATGCGAAAGCTGTTGGGGGGGGGAGGAGACCGGAGCGGAGCCCATGAGCTTGCTGGTCGGCTATCATCGCCTTCATATATCAACCCGGACGCGAGCCAGCGCCTCTCACCGCTTCCATAGTAGAGCCTCGCCCAGGTTGGAAGAGAGGTAACTGTGAGGCTGCCGGCTCGGGAGCGGGAGCTGGTGGTCGAGCGTGAGCTTCGGTCGGATGAGTGCCGTGAAAGGAACCCGAGACGAGTCCGTGAGGACTTGCTTTGGAGCTGGTGGATTTGTTCTAGATCTGCTAATCCGTCGCCATGCTCGTCATGGTCTCGAATTGTGCGAACTGGCGGGGTGGGGAGCTCTCTTGCGCCTCGCATGAAAGCTGCACCGGGCTGCTCAAACGAACCTGATCGAGAATGTGTGTGTGACACTACTCGAGCTGGCTCTAGATTGTCCAAGATGGAAGACGAAATGCTGTGGACATTCCTTGAGCCAAGCGAGGTCAAACGAGAGGCACGATCACTGCTGCCCTCATATTCGGACAAAACTGGGGACAGTTGTGAGCTCCATTGATGCACGTCCATCCGCGATTTGGCTGGCCCTCCGCTGCTCCGACCGGCCCATGGGGATTGCCGTAGTGAAGAGATAGAAGAGGCGGAGGCGGAGGGTGTGTGTGCCAACCGAACGACGTTTGGACCCGTGTCTTGGGTTAAGACACTGTGTATGGACGAAAAGGAAGTCGACCGTCCGTGGCGAATCTCCCTCGGGGATGGCTTTGAGCAAAGATTGTCTGACGATGACCTTTTATGGGGCCTCAGTGGTGGTATAACTAGGCTTTCTTGAGAGTATTTTTCTGGGGTTTGCTGCCCTGAGCTGGGGCCTGAGCTCGGGTATGAAGTTTGGCTGCGAGGTATCCGTGGGAAAGGATAGACTATAAGGGACGGGGAGGCGTCACGATGGACGACGAAGTTCCTGCTTCCTGGCGTTTCGGGCGAGGCCTGTTCGGATGCAGGGTACGGACTATCGTGTACGACGAAGTTTCTGCTGCCTGGGGTGTCTAAGATAGACTGTGCACGTGTGGGTGATGAGGCGAATGACTGGGGGGCTGACGATTGCCCATGGACTCGATAATTCGAACTATTTGACGATGACGGCACGTCGATGCTCTCGGAGTCTGGGAGGGGAGGTGAGCTGCGACCGATAACCCTGAAATTAGCGCTGTCACCGAAGGTGGAGTCACTGTTCTCGGTGGTGAAGGACGATTGGGGAGCAAGAGCAGACGATTCACGCGGCACTCTCGCTGTGGGTGGTGTTGTCTCCGGGAGCAGTGGGAGTTGTTCTGCCACAACCTCCCTTTCCTTCCCCTTCGCCTTCGAGTCCGGAGTCTGCTGCACCTTGCGTAGCCCACCAATCATACGATAGTTCCAGGGCGAAGAAGCGATAGGTTCGTCGGTTAATTTTGAGGGTGTGGCGGAAGCACCTAGCGACGAGGGCGAGACGCTACGCTCGGCTATGGAGCTGAAGAGAGAGCTGGAGTGATCGTCCGTCCGCGTCTCAGATGCCGTCCCCTCATGCGAACTAAAGTAGGAGGTGTTCGAATGGCGGTACGACTTAACTGTGGACTCGGAACCAGCTGAAACTCTAGTATTCGTTGGCCGTACTAGAGAGAAAGTCTTGTCCGAATTGATGCTGATAAACCTGTCCCGCCGAGACGCGGGTCTTGTCGGCGTAGGCGGTAAACCTGGCGCATTGCCGTGCTGGCCCAGGAACGGCTGGGTTGGCGCATTAACTTGCCTAATACTGCTGCCGTGAGATGTCCTCAGGACAGCGCGGGCTGGTGGGGCGGGATGTTCGTTACCAGACGAGTCGGAGACGAGTCTCGATTCTGAAACGCCTTCGCCTTTGACCCATGTCGAAGCTGTGACAGGCGACGAAGACGAGGACGGAAAGGAAAACGATGAACTTATAAACCTGTCCCTCCCCAGCGAGGTCGAGGCACTACTAGTACGGTCCTCGGTTGGGCGAAAGGCGACATGGCTTCCGGTGCTTTCCAGGTCCGGTGCACGTGATCCCGTCTCGTCGGCGTCTATCTTCGGAGGCGTATAGGGCACGAGGCGGATTTGCCGTTTGTTGTTTTCTGAGTTCGTCCTCTGGTGCAGTGGCGTCCTGCGCGAGGGGGACGAGGAGGATGTTGATGATGATGACATCGTTTACAGTGGACCAGATCCCGAGATGTGGTTGGTACCTCGGTCGGCCACGGAAGTCGATATTCTAATGTGGTAAAAGCTGAATTCTCGGCACGGCCATAGCAACTCATGCGAACATTCAAGCAGTGTATAAAGAGCGTGTGGGCAGTGGGTATCCCTGCCCCTGAGCAAAAAACCAAATCCGGGTGTGGTGTGCGGCGTATGGCGTCGGCAATTCGAAAAAATTGTGAATCTATATACTTGCGATCGGCAACGGCGGCGAATTCGTTGGTGGTGGTGGTGGTGGTGGTGATGGTGGTATTAAAAGATTAGTATTAAGTAATAGACGATAAAGAGCGTTCTGTATCAAAGGCGAGAAAGAGCGGCCGAAGCGTGGCAAAGATTCATAAAGATCGTAAACGAATATTAGACCTGGATTAGGAAGGCAGACCAGACGATGGAGAGCGCAGTCGTTGGCATGAAAACATAGATAGATGGATAAGTAGGCACTCAGTGACGCACAACTGGAAGTCGGGAATTCGAGATTCGGATTAATGAGAGTTGGGCACAAGTACAACCGACCACACACCTATATCCAAATGCTAAGACCGCACACCCACGCGGTTCGAAGGGGGGGTAAATGAATGACTGCGGAGCAGAAACGTCCAGCGACAGGAAGAAGGGTAGGAATCGTTTCTTGAACGCGACACAACGATGAAAGATCGATTGGCTGAGAACACCAGAATTTGACCGCTGGCCTGGCTGGCGGGCCATGCAGCTCAAAAGGAGTGACAGATTGCGGCATGGGCAGGGGATTGTCTCCTTCTGTTCCCAAGGTCAACATAGGCTAACTCGACCAAGCTAGGAGCGAATCCTTGTGTCGAGGTTGGATGAGCGTCCAGGGTTGGTGCTAAACTAGGAAGTGCGCGCCAACGTTGGGTTCTCCATTAGGCACAGTATCATGTATCCCTATCATGTATCCCTATCATGTATCCCCATCATGTATTATGTATCCGTACCATGTAGAGGGGGGAACATGTACCAATGGTAGGTGCCGGAGCGGATGAAACATTGCAATAGGCAGTCGCCTAGACGCCAATGGCGATTCGCAAGCAGATACACGTAGCTGCTGCTATGCTTCTTTGATTCTTCGGTGTTTGAGACGAAGGTGCGTATGCCAATCGGCCAGACGGCCGGACCCCGTCAACCCGCAGTAGGGACATGCGGTTGGACGTTACTTGCAAATACCTACGTAGATACACTATCTACATCCATGCAAATAAAATACCTACTTAGTGTAGTGCACTATATCTCGTAATAACATGTATCGTATGTATGTAGGTACTAGTATGTATGTACACTATCTGGTAACCAGCTATCTAACGCAGACCCCGAAATGGACGACAACACAGTAAACGGTCCGGGCTACGACCAGGGAGGCAATCCCGGTCGGTCCTCGCTCTCTTGCAGAGAAACCTCTCTCCTCGCTCCGTCTCGTTTGACTGCTGCACGAGGTGATGCTACTGCAGGTAGATGCTCTTGACGCTCCGGCCGCCATTATCACACACACAACCGCACAACATAGCTAGTACCTATTCCTTACGCTCGGTTGAAGTCGAAGCTCTTCGAAGTGGACGACTTATTCTTGCGTAGTCCCGTACGGTACAAGTTCGTGTTTGCAATGTGTGCGCCATTACTTCCCATATATCTAGCGTACTAAGTAAACACATTCTGCCACAAAGCAGGGAACTGACCGCGTGGTTCCTCCACAGTTAGCATCGCCGACCCACCACTAGCTGGGATCTATGACCATCAAAGCTTCGTCGTGAGGCTCAAGCAACGATGAGATGGTGACAGCCTTGGGACGGTTCGGCCCAACCGATATACGGTAGCACTGTAGACAAAAGAACCTTTGGTCTGACCTACTTACAGGCTGTCGAGTCAATTATAGACCCAATTGAGGGGGAGACAAGAGCTATTTAGCAAACCATGAGCATGCTTGTTTGCTCTTTCGTGATGCCGAAAACGGGAGCAGAACAGGAGGGAGCTGTTTGTTGTTAGGACAAAATATCGGTGAGAAAGTAAAATTACGAGTCGAAGATGGTCAAGCGCAATTGGTTGGTTTAGTGAGAGGGTCAAGCTAAGGAGCCGAGACCCCACGTAGATCCACGTATCCAGGAACGCTACGAAGGGACGAAGAAGAACGCTAGACAGTGCACCCGGCCGTAGCGGTTGCCCAGCCAGAGGTGGGCCAGAATCGCGCCAGAACCGAGAGACCCGTCCTGCGCGCCCCGTCCTGGGGGGTCCCCGAAGCTAGGGACTTCCCGGTCGGTTCCCAGCCGCACAGCAAATCACGTTCGGCAGCCCATCCGACATGTTTTTTTAATCTTTAGATCTTCCAGTTAGAAGGCGAGCCCACGATACCAAACGTGGATCAGATTAAGACCACAACGCGTGTACATGGTATTTTCGCATCTTGCGTGAGTGCATCACTTAAGTGAGTACATACTTGGGCATACCAGTACCATGCTATTCACAGGTCTGGAAAGTTAAATGAAGCACATATGCACTTACCACTACCTAGGTATAAGATAAGTAGTATAAGCAGGTATGTTATACCTTGCGGCTTGCGACCTTACCTGCCTCAGTTACATACCTGGTTTTGTTATTACCACAGGGTACTAACTGGTACTAACTATACCTACCTTAGGCGGTAGGTGGATAAGGCCTTATTAGGGATTGACTCCGAGCGTGCTTTTTCAGGTTCCTTGATCAAAACTTTTTACTCCTACCTAGGTACCCTATGACAATACGAACATTCCCGTAGTGATGATGCATGGGGAGTTACAATCCATCAAAACCACTACTACCAATGCATGTGCTGTGCAGTACCTAATGTACATACATAGCAGATAGTTTGTTTCTCTAATTTGCAGATTAATGATATTGAGCCCCCACGCCAAAGGCATAGCTGTCGAACAGTGATCAATGACCGACGAGGTGCAATACAAGTGCTATGTAATACATTACTATTAGCTACCCACTTACACCAAAGCCCCCATTGCCCCAGCATGGTCAAAATGTCCGCGTCCGTCAATAGATGCCCTAAGAGCCGACTTGATCTGACACAAGGTCTGTCTTAGGTTGGGTTCAAATGTGGTAGCAGGGGAAAGACCCCAATGCTAGGTCGTGTAGTGTACTAGGCACCACCTTACTAATGCACGGCATACGTAGAGGTGGGCGCGCGTAAGTATGAATGAATGTATACACTATATCTAAAAAATAATGTAGTGCCAAGCAAGTTGTCCCTAAAATAGAAAGCTTTACCGTTGATAGCAAAGCGTTCTATTTAATACGTTGAAAATTGAAATGCTACGCATTTCAATTTTATGCCCAGGTGTCCCAGGTCTGTCGACTGCCAGGTGTCTGTCGATTGCCTAGTGGTCGTTAGTGATCATGTGTACTATTGCAGTACGCAAGCCATCTTTTAGCCACACAGTATATTGAGTGTAAATACGTTGTGGTTTGATGCCTTGAAATAGACTCTGACTAGTTAAACTGTTGCAGAGTCTGTATAGACTAATAGGAAGCCAGCCCAGTTTTATAGAGTTTTAGGGGTTAGGTACCGTTAACTTCTTAAGCTGTACTTTCCAATGAGTGTGTGCGCGTAGGTATACATTATTATACCTCGCATCATTCGTTTGTATCCACATCCCCGCGCTTATGCGCTCACGGCGCTTAATGCCACCTCTGGTAAGCTGCCAACATCTTAAGCGCTATCGGCAAACAAGTCCACAATAGGTAAGTCCACAATAGGCCAGCTGTACCGTCGTCTTTAGGCGCGCTGCCTCCTGGCTAGACCAGACTGCGGAGTATAGCTCGGAATCCGGCAGCAAACATCCATGGGCCGGCCTATCCATCCCCTGGAAGAGGAACTATGCAAGACTCTTGAAAACCTCCGACAAAAGGAGTTGCCGTGGTAAAGCTGTTTTCATCTACTCCTGTCTGCCGGATGTTGTTATTTAGTACATACAAGGCATCTTTCATCTCCTCTCTGCTCACTCACGACACTTAAAGGACCGATCTGCCGACGGCCTCGTACATACATATATACATACATACATACATACATACATACATAGATGTGTGTGCACCCGGTTAGGTAGGTAAGGTAGTGAGTGTTGCCAGGTAGCGTTGACCAAAACACCCAGAGAGAGAAAAGAAGATCGTTCCCCTCTGCAGAAAGGTCCAACACACGGGATCTCCCGACCCACCCCGCAGGCCCTTTTTGCAACAGCAGAGGTCCAGCACAATCCCAGGAACCCGGACCCGGTTTCACGATGCCCGCAATAGCGAACTTCCTAAATCGCTATCTCAACAAGGAGCAACGCAAGTCCTGCAGACACCCGATCATCCCACAGCCGTCGAGCATGAACTGACCGCCCATGGCAGCCAAACCGCCGCCACCAATCAGCACCGGCAGTGCCGCCGCGCTTCTCGTGAGTGTTCTCTCTCCATCTGCCCATATGCTCATATGTCCAACGCACACATGCGGTCCCGCAGCTGTAGCCGCGGTGGTGGGTGGCGCTTGCTCGACATGCCGCTGTGCGCGCTTGGCGAGAAGCCCGAAACAAGAAGGGAGCAAAATAGAGAAAAGGTAGTCAGCACTGACACACTTCGCCTCCCCTCCCCCCCGGCCAGGTCATCTACACCCTCTTCTACGTGGTGCCGTTCTACCTATCCTCGACGACGCGCCCGTCGAGGACTCTGTCGCGGGATGCGCCCTCGGTCATCCGCGCTCGCGTCACCTCCGTCTCGCTGACCTGTGTCGTCTGCTCGCTCATTACCTTTGTCATCCTGACATCGCACGGCCGGGCTACCAATGGCGAGGCCCTTCACTCCATGGGCTACTGGCCTCTCGGCCTCGTGGAGGCCGGCCGATCCCTCCTCTTAACCGCGATCCTGTTTGGCGGGCCGTTGTACGAGACCCTGCTGGTGGACGGGGGCTGGAGGCGGTGGTTGAGTCTGCAGCCCGTGTCTGGCCTCTTTAGCGAATGGATACGCTGGCGCAACATCATTGCCGTACGTTCATCCCATCCCATCTCATCTCCCCGGCCCCCATCTACCTAGATATCCATCGCACCCCCCGGCCCCCTCGAATCCCAGATTCTAGTACTTTGTACAAAAACCAACCAACCAACCCCTAGGGCCCGTTCACGGAGGAGATCCTCTTCCGCTCGGCGTCGGTGCCGCTGATGCTAGTCGCCGAGACGTCCGTGGCGCGCACCGTGTTCCTATCGCCCGTCATCTTCGGCCTGGCGCACTTCCACCACTTCTACGAGTTCCGTGTCACCCACCCGCACGAGCCCGTCCTCACCGGCCTCCTGCGCTCTCTGCTGCAGTTCACCTACACCTCCCTCTTCGGCGCCTATGCCACCTTCCTCTTCCTCCGCACTGGCAGCCTGCTCGCCATCTTCGTCGTCCACGCCTTCTGCAACGTCATGGGCCTGCCGCGCCTCTGGGGCCGCGTCGGGCCCTCGTCCGACGCCGACCCCGGCAATGGCGACAACGACGACAGAGGTGCCGGGAAGCCCGGCTCCGGGAGGCCCCGGGCGTCCATCTTGTGGTCTATCTTCTACTACGTCTTACTTGTCGCCGGCGCTGTCGGATGGTGGAGGAACCTGGGTGCTCTCACCGTGAGCGACAATGCTCTTGTCGCGATAGAGATATAGTAATCAGCGCTGCCTCTTGTACGAGTCTATTGTGCGAGTTTATAACACTGCCTTGGTTCCCACATCAGCATACTACTAGTTAGGCTTTCCGTATAAGCAGTATGAAGACACTAATAAAATGCTAAAGAGTAGAAACTGCCTTTTGTTTGCATCCCACGAGGCCGCAAAACAACGATACTATCTCCCGATAGCATCTTCTCTATTTTTGTCTCTACACATTAATGTTACAGTATGATGCTCTGACCCTGGTCGCCCACCTCGGGCTCTCTACCCGACCGATTGCTCGGCTCGCGGCCAGCTGCATGGGCATACCTATTTGATATACAAGAGCCACTCGGACGCCGTCGTCGGCGTACAAGCCTAGCTTCTTCTAGGTATGGAGTGGCGTTATATTCTGAGCCGTTCGCAGGCCGCTTCGCTCAGGAGATGGTGCTGGTGCCTGGTAATTGAACGGTGATCCAGACACCAAGACCGCCTTCGAACGCGGTGCACCGCAATCTCTGGGCTCCTCGGTGTGCTTGCGTGACGCGGAGTGGAGTCTTGACGCTTGTTCTGTCGAAAACAAGCTCAACTGGTCGTTTCAAGTCTGCAAATTCAGGTCCATATCGGGTAAAGAGCCTGGCATGCTGAATGACCCCGTTCTCATGTCCTCTTCTCGTCCTCTTGGTCGCCTGTACCTCAGCGCTTCATGATTGTAGTCAGACCTCGAACTGGCTACGCCAGAAGCGGATTCGGCTTGGGCATCGTCACGAATATTATTTATAATCTCGCGCCCCTTTCCTTTACCCAGGCTGGTCCCGGGGGATGATAGACTGTCAAGTCCATCCTCGCCAGCAGCTCGAGTGTTTTTCATCCTTGGCCACATGCTCGGTAATGCGATTTCCTGAAAACGAGGCTCGACGGCGCGTTCGTCAAACCAGCGGTGCAGGCGTGCTTCGACGAGCTGGGCAATCTTGGGGACGTCTTGCAAGCGCGAGCGGCTACCCACGAGGCTGCGAATCGAGAAATCAAGCCGATAGTCATCGAGGAAGCTGAATGCCATCATGGTCGGCGTGGACTGCGAGGGGTTGGAGGGTATAAATGAAATACTGAGCGTCCCACTGAACCGCACAACGCTGACGGCCAGCGCGACGGGTAACATAGCTGTCAGCCGCTTCGGATAGTTCAGCAAAAGCTTGGTCTCAAGCGCTAGCGTAATCATATCGCTCAGGTCGACGTCCATGCGCGCTTGGAGCCGAGACCCGTCTAACAGTTTTGCGCGAACTCCGGGGCCACCCTGGCTGCCAGACATGCCCCCGCCGTTGCGATTCTCCAGGCTCAGCCCGTCCTCATCTACAGGAATAATACGGCAGTTGCTAAAAATGGGGAAGTCCTCGCCGAGCGTAAGTTCGGTAACTTTAATCTCATCGAGAAAGTCCGGGCGCGAGGTGCCGTTCAGGGCCTTGGTCAACGAGCCCAGGATGGCATCGTCATGCTGGGCATCGCTCCTAAACTGAGCAATCGTCTGGGCAACCAGCACGTTGAACCAGTCCAGCGACTCGGGCTGGTGGCTGTCGACATTGTAGTATGTTTTGTTTAATATAGATCCAATCGTGAGTGTAGGGGCGTTGCGCAAAACGGTCGACTTCTTCTTGTTCAGCGCAGGCTGCGCCTGCCTCGCATTCGGCGTCCGCAAGGTGAGGAGGGATTCTCGGTGGGCAAGAGTGCGGGATCGGCGCTCCGTGGCACGAATCGATGCCGTCACTTCGGGGGAAGGGGGGTCGCCGAAGATGAAAAACTTAATAAAGGCTGCTATTAGGAGGACGACCGATAGCTGGCCGACGATGAGGCCCTGGGTGAAGGATAAGCTGTTCGGGCGGGAGAAGTCAGCGGACGACTTGCGCAAACAGAGGGCACGCCTCGAGCGGGTTGGCCTACGTCGGCTCGGCCCTCGTCGGACACATATTGTCCGCCGCCATTTTTTATAATTTGGCCAGGTTCGGAGTTATATGAGGCATTGGTGACACTATATTTTGCGGTTCGTCATGGTCGCCCGGCGATTCTGCCTCATTTCGAGGTTGTGTTGAAGAGAGGTGTAAGGTTGCTTGGTCTGGGTACTTCGTTGTTCAAGGGAAGATCATAGTCCAGGCCGGCATCGAAGCCGAATAAGTGACCTCAAGCTCAGAGCTCAAATATCTTATCTTATCAGAATGACGTAGCATGTACTCTTCTACCCTAAGCCAATTCCTCTAAATTTAAAGTAGCGAGGACTTGACTTAGATAACACATTGCATGGACCCCACAGCGCCCGATCCCTGTCTGGTGACGATGCATCATCTCCAGTAAACCTACCTAGATACCTGACCTACCTACCTATCAATACAGTAGGTGCCTAAGAAAGAAGACACTGACTGACACTGGCACTGGACGTCGCTGCCTACCGACGTAGCCTGTCTTATACCACAATATACCACAACCGTCCCCAACAAACGCTCTCACGTATTACTTCATTAAGACCAAACATAACACGTCCTGGTCTTCGTAGTCTCTCATTACGAGCGTAAATCACCCCCCCGATAGCCAGACCGCCTACGTAACAAAACAAGTCTTTGCCATCCGCATCAGGGCCGCGCAAAAAGTCAGGATGGACGTCGTCCAGGCCGTCTCCGGCTACATCGCCAAGATGATGTCGGCCGGAGACAGCGCATTGGGAGGCCAGTCTGCGAAGATGAAGATCCTGCTCCTAGATCGCGATACCGTGCCAATCGTATCAACCGCGGTCACACAGTCCTCCCTTCTCAATCATGAGGTGTATCTCACAGACCACCTGCATAACCAGAACCGGGAGAAGATGCGACATCTGCGATGTCTCTGCTTTGTTCGTCCATCGCCAGACTCAATACAGTTTCTCATCGATGAGCTTCGGGACCCCAAGTACGGCGAATATTACCTCTACTTTAGCAACGTTGTCAAGAAATCGTCCCTTGAGAGGCTAGCCGAGGCGGATGACCATGAAGTCGTCAAGTCCGTGCAAGAGTACTTCGCCGACTTTATCGTCATTAACCCGGACCTTTTCTCTCTCAATATGTCTCTCCCGCAGCAAAGGATATGGAGCGGTAACCCGGATATGTGGAACTCGGACTCATTACAGCGGACTACCGAAGGCATCATCGCCGCTTTACTAGCGCTTAAGAAGAAACCACTGATCCGCTATGAGAAGAATAGTCTTTTGGCCAAAAAATTAGCATCTGAGGTGCGATATCAAATATCTCAGGAGGAGCAGCTATTCGATTTCCGAAAAGTTGACACGCCACCAATACTACTCATCCTAGATCGCAGAGAAGATCCTGCAACCCCTTTACTTAACCAGTGGACATATCAGGCGATGGTTCATCAGTTACTAGGCATTCACAGCGGACGGGTCGACCTGGGGGATGTACAGGACATCCGGCCGGAGCTGAAGGAGATTGTCTTATCGCAAGACCAAGATCCTTTCTTTAAGAAGAACATGTACTTGAACTTCGGCGATCTTGGAGGAAATATAAAGGACTATGTGGAGCAGTATCAGTCAAAGACGAAGAACAACGCAAACATCGAATCGATAGCAGATATGAAACGCTTTATCGAAGAGTACCCAGAGTTTCGCCAGCTCTCTGGGAACGTCAGCAAACACGTCACCTTGGTTTCTGAACTCAGTAGAAGGGTGGGCACGGAAAACCTGCTGGAGGTTAGTGAGGTCGAACAAAGTCTAGCATGTAATGATAACCATGCTGCGGATCTGAAGGTTTGTGTCGGATTTATAAGCCAAAAGCATCGACGGCAAGCTGACATTGACAGAATATACAAAAACTCATTCAACACCCCTCGGTTACACCTGGGGATAAGGTCGGGTTGGTTGCGCTATATGCTCTGCGCTATGAGAAACAACCCTCAAATTCGTTAGCGATGCTCGTCGACTTACTGACGGCGGTTGGTGGCGTGCCCAATCGCCAAGCCGACTTGGTTGCAAAACTTCTTATATACCACAATTCACTTCAGCAATCCCAAGCAGCAGGGGGCATCGCAGACATATTTGAGTCGGGCGGCATATTTTCGGGTGCCAGAGCGATAAAGGGCCTGAAGGGCGTGGAGAACGTCTACACCCAACATTCACCCCACTTAGAGGCGACTCTACAGGACATGATCAAGGGTAAACTCCGGGATCAACAATATCCATTCGTTGATGGGGGTGGAACGACGCGGGACAAGCCCCAAGACATAATCGTGTTCATAATTGGAGGCGCCACATATGAGGAGGCTAAGACAGTGGCCGGCATAAACGCATCTTCGCCTGGAATTAGAGTCGTGCTGGGAGGGTCTACAATCCACAACGGAGTTACGTTCTTAGAAGAAGTCGACGATGCCGTGTCGTCCTGGCCAGAGCCGCCTCCAACGACAGTCGCCGGTCGGTTGCGGAAGGAGATTGGTCGAAGATAACCAGAATAATAATCTCCCCCGGTTCCATCTAAATGTATATTTATTGTATGGCAGTGGGGTTTTGATACGGAACACGCAGGAATTTTACAATAAATGCCCGCAAAGGGTAAGAAACTCGGTTCTACGGCAAGTGATATATTCCCGCCGTCTGCGTGGAGAACTCTAGCTGATACTGCTATTAGAGAAAGGCTAGTTTCCCTCTTAATGTGATAGGGTAGATATTACCTAACCCCCCTCAAAGTCTCCAAGAAAGAGCCAAGAAAAAAATATTTGATCTCGTCGTATGGTTGGTACCGACCCTTAAAAATAAGTATTGTGGTGTGTAGTCCCACAATGCAGCTGATGTTCTAGATCTCTCGGCTATTACGGGCGTAGGAACCAAGAAGAATGGTGATGGCAAATTCCAGAACCCTTACCCTTTTCTTTAAAATTTTTTTTTTTATACTTCACCTCAACTTTTGCTTGCATATTGTATGATCTGGTAGATAAGTACCATAAATCGGATGTAGCAGATAAGAATATGAACTAGGAGTACCGAACACAAGGCTGGCGTCGTGCTTCTCTTGCACTTACTACAATAAGCAGAGGTGTGGGTGTAACATACGCTCAACACCCCATTAGGACATCGGGACTTTCAACCTGTTCCAAGATCAACCGCTATACGGATCCACAGCATTCAATAAACAAGCACCATTCAGCTACCTATGTATCCCAGCAGTAGTCTGGTTTGAAGTGTATAAATATCTTGGATTAGGAAGCAATAGTTAACCGCGGGTTGGATTGACGACTGATCGGCAGCTTTCCAATTTCAGGTTTCAATATCGAACGAGACGCTCATTCGAATATTTAACATGATTAAATGCTTTGACCCAGCAAAAAACCAGGTCAGCAACTAGACAGCTGTCCACACTCGGCGCGGCAGGTAGGATTTCCAGATGATTAGTACGGTACACTACGCAGCAGTCTTCGATCCGTAGGCCCACGACGGCTTTCATGGACAAAGCGCGAAGGAGGGTTCCCTGCGTCGGAAAAGGCTATCCATACGTCGATCACTTCAAGCACTACCTGTAGACAGTGAGTGGTAGATGTGCGAGAATTATTAAGCTACCTGCAAGACATGTGCACTAGGGAAGTCGAAACCGATATGTGCTAGTCTGCTAGCCAGGCACCGGTGGGCTTCCCGATCCCAACTATTATCCCGATCAACGGGCCTCTCGAGCCATCTGGGGCTTTTCATGCCTCCTATTCGTTGTATGGGTTTGATAGCTCGTGACTTGGGCACGAGCACTCGCTTGTTAGTGTGAGAGAAATTCGCTCCCCGACCCATTCTCTGTAAATAGGAAGTGGACAGAGCACCAAAGATAAAAATGAAAATAAAAAAGAGAGAAGGAAAAAAGAAAAGGAAGAAGAAAAGTAACCATTTGATTGCAAAGCATCTCTTGCGCAACAACCTTCGAGTTATCTCCGTCCTGTGTGGCTTTCTCGACAGGGGTAGCTAAACTGCTTAGGTATTTGGGTACTTACTACTAGCATATTGTACGAAGCTACAAGGCATGTACGCTGCCTGCGCGACTGCAGGTGGTCTGAACGCCAGTGGAACTACAGTAATGGACACATGTGCTAGGTGTGAGAGGATGGTCCCGAGACCACTTTGCAGTAATAATGGGTACCTGGGCAGGTAATCAGGATCATTTGAGATTCGGGGTGTACGCGTAACAACCAAGGGCATTTAAACGTCAGCCAGGAGCTAGCTGGGGTACCTAAGTACACTAGGTAGTTAGTGTACGGGGGATGCATCAACGGGGATAATACATACCGATGGTCTTCGCGAAAACCGGTGGCGATCCCTCCGTAACTGATAGACACAGGTACAAGTACACTTGAATTGCCATCTACACCTAGCAAGGTGAAGCATTTACACATACTTGTAGAACATAAGCACTGGTAATCATAATTGGAAATAGGAATCACCCCTGTCATAAATTAGACTATATTTTCTGTCAGGTACACGCTCCCGTAACTATTCGACCGATAGATGGGATTCCTTATAATTACCTACCTATTTCTATTCTTCGCAGGGTCGGGAACAGGACTTTTGCGTGAGTTATATAAAAGATGACAGACAGTAAGCCCCTCTGGCGTGACGAATCGTTAGTTTGTCGGTCGGCAAGGACACAACCGAAAGTACCTGGCTATCCCTCGTCAATGCGCCCCTGACCATTCCAGGCTTGGTGGATGAATAATGGCATGGACATCACCAGCCTTGTGACCAAAAACCGAAGGTGCACAATAATGTGAGCCCAAACTATACTAGACCAAACCAGCGTCGCTCAGCCACGATGGCAAGGGGAATAAACACCAGCGCTTGCATCATGTCTTGGCCTAAAACGGGTGCCGAAAACTCAGAAGTCAAAGCGCCAGATATGGTACTTGTATGCCTAACAACTCGAATAGGGTGCTAGACTTGACGATGCTCGATGGTGAATGAATGAATGGATGAACGAATGAATGAGAAAGAGAAAGAGAAAGAGAAAAAGAAAAAGAAAGAAAGGAGAAAATAGATCTCCATCCGAGGAACCATGGCCTCGAACAAATCGTGACCATTTCACCCTATTGACGGGGATCGAAGGCATCGTTGTTAGAAATCATTGCTTCCACGTTTCTCATCGCATGCATTGCATGGAGAGAAAGTTGCGTCAAGGTTCTAATAAATTCTACGTGAAACCCATTGAACCCACAACACGGTGACAAGGGACCTTGGAGGGTAAAGCACATACATATGTACTTAAAAGTTAACATACACTAGACAGGTAGGCAAGGTGCTTAGGTAGGTTAACAAGTACCTTACCTAGGCAGGTATGTAGGTGTGTCACAAGTACTGTAGTGTAGGTAGGTAAATATCTGGTGTCACCCACTTACAGTGCCTAAATCGCCTCTTATTGCGGCACAGTATACCTAACAATAGAGAACTGTACCCGAAACGAGGGGCCGAAAGGGGAGGGAGAGGGGTGTAACTTCGTAGGGATTGGCAAATTCGAGATGGATGCACTGTCTCCGTCCAAACATGCCAGCTTGCAAGCCGCATGTTGACGAGGAGGGGGCGGCCATGCATAAGACCTGTACAACGAGAGACGTTGCGCACTGTAAGCCGGAACGGAGGACAGCATAGGATTCCGTTGGTTTAGGTTTCAAGACTGAGATTGGAAGGGAAAAAAAAAAAAACAAAGAAGGGAGCGAGCGACAGAACTCGGCAACCTATTGGGGACACGCGGCAGACAGGAAAGAAAATCGTATTGACTGATAATTGCTCTTTGCTAGGTTGCTAATTGGCGCCGACCCCTAATAAGTTTAAATAGCATGTTTTGAATTCTGGAGAAATAAGAGAACATTAGACGAGTAAAGTTCGTGCATGTGGCCAACACTGAGAATAATTGGCGATCTTCAAATGCTATAGGCACGTTATATGTACCTGTCTGCACGTCTATAAGATTATGCGATGGCCCCGGCTTTAATCCAGTGGTTATGGTCAGGCTTCTCGGTATCTGACGCGCGGGCTGCGTGCATTTTTCTGTCCTTACATTCAGGTCAAGGTTCGGGGACCTCCTTCGTATTGTTGATTAGACGACCTCCTCCTTCTCCTCCTCCCTCCTTTGCCCGATGCGGCATTGTGTATAAGTGGAAGATCAGCCGAAACCTGGCGCTGGATATTTATTGCATGGTGGAAAATATACAAACCAGCTGGCCCAACTTTCAGACGAGAGGTTCTCCCTTTGCCCCAATTGGCCGGGGAAACTTCCGCAATAAATAGCATGATATCTTCGACCGTCGTGGAATTCGACTTTTCATGCTGCTCGGCTGGAGCGCCATTCTGCTCTGCTGATGTCATCCGGGCTCAGGCGGAGGAACAAACGATTACGGAGGGAGCGTACCCACGAAGATGACTCCTCCAGCACGCTATTTTTTTTTTTTATCAATTTTTTTTTTTTTAATTCATCCCATTGAGCTGGTCGGGGGATGGTTCCTAGACCGGGAAATAAAGCGAATAACAACTACACTAACTACTAACTTCCTGCCCTGCCTGGGTGGCAGTGTCAAGTTCCATCGCGGTCCCAGTTAGTTGTATGTAGGTAGGTATGTACTCGTATACATACGACTCCTAGACTAGTCTCCGTCCGAGTCTCCCGTCCTTGTCCATCTAGTCACGAGGAACCGCCACTGCACAAGCCAATACCTCAGATGATGAGTTCGCTCCACTACCACCACACCATCCAGCCAACCGCCCTCGTGCAAAGCTAGGGCGTCTTGAAGGAGGTCATGCATGGGCTTGGTCTACATAAGGTAGGTAGGAGGTCTCCCTTTGGAGTGATAGGTACCTCGCTACTTGCCTGTGCCGTAGTCGGGTCCCCCGTACTCCGTGCTCCCGGCAAGTCTTACACTATCCTACTACGGGACTTGCACTATCTTTAGAGCCACACAAGGTACCAAAGCATGGGGAAGTTCCAGCCCACCTGAGTCCCCGTTATTCCCCATGTAGCTGTAGTACCCTCTAAGTATTCTGCATGTATGCTGGATACATCACTTGATGGTCTCAACCGGAGCTATCACTGTGTACTTCTATACCTCCTTCTATGTATATACGACCACCACTACAACTCCCGACTGCCCGCCTCTTTACTCGATTGACCTGGCCTGTTTTTTTGTGCTATCAGCTATCTTTGTTCTTTCCCAATTCCCCGAGTCTCTCTCTAATAAGGGAAAAAAAAAAATATTTTACAAAGTCAGCAGACAGTGCCAAGTGCCAGTGCTGCCTCTCCCACACACCACATAGGGTAACCCTTGTTCGCCCTCCACCACACCACATTCGCCCACTCCAACTAGCAACGGCATATTTCTCGTTCTCCTCGGCTTCGCTTCGCTTCGCATTTGCTCTTGCTTCCCTATTTGCTCGCCATAATCATAATCTCGTTCTTTTGCTATCAGTGAGAACCCCGGTGGTATCGCATCGCAGCCTGGTTTTGTCGCACTGTTGTCTACGTGTTCGGCAATGGCCTCTTCCAAGGTAACCCGCTTGCACCACCATGCCCGTTTAGCTTCCCTCTCGTTGGAGCTGGCCATGCTGATCAGTAGTGGCCGACATCACAGGAAATTCCAGCATCGACGAGGCCATTGACCCAACACCGCCAATCGATGTCTTCAGGCTTAACATCCGCTATGTCGTCGGTTCGCCCTCATGCACACTCACGCAACAATTCCCACTCCCTTTCCGCTTTGTCCGGCGTCCACAATCCCACCCACCGCGTAACCCGCCGAAAGAGCATGACAACAACCCCTACCGCAAATACCGCCGCTGTCGTTGCCGCCATGCAAGAGGGCGGTGATATGGCGACCGCCTTACCTATTGCCGTCACCTCCCGACGCACGGCAATGGCCAAGCCCGCTGGTGCCGCCCGAGCCGCAGTCGTGGGAAGTCTGCCTTCGCCGCCCGCCAGTTTACCGACCCACCGGTTCACAATGCATCCCCAGCCGGAAATTCAGGAGAGTGCGATTGACGATGATTCCAATGATATGTCTGCCGACGAAGGGGAAGGGGGCCTTCAGAAAGCACGGATCCGACGCGCAAGCGATGGCCAACCTCTCACCAAGGAGGGCAGGAAGAGCAACCGCGTCGAGCTCCGCTGTGACAAGTGCGGAAAGGGATACAAGCATAGCAGCTGCTTGACCAAGCATTTGTTCGTGCCCTTTTTCTTACCCACTACTATTACCCTATGCTCCCCTGGCCAGGTCGCTGGATGATGTATTCGCCCCGAAAGGCCATGGACCGGCTTGCACACCACTGTGCCAGCCAACCCTAGCGTATGTGCGTGAACCTATGTTGACGAATTGCTTGTCAGGTGGGAACACACTCCCGAATGGTCCTACACATCCAAACTTCTCATATCCAAGCATCAGCAAGTGCAATTGCTCGAAGCAGCATCTGTCCTGGTTGCGATGAATACTAAGGATTCCACCACACCTCCGGATTCGGCCAAAGACTTCGTTAGCGAAACGGGATCGGCCTCGCCGACGGCGTCAGGCTACTCGGAACACCATGATGGACATAGCTCTGCGGATACCACCCCACCACCCCAAGAGGTGTTTGCCGTGAGCAACACGCTTTCTTATCGCGACACGTCGAAGCGTTATAGTAATGGGAGCAATTACTCACGATCTTATCAATCAGCGGTATCCGGCTCCTTCTTCCCAGGTAGTTTACCCCATAGGAGTGGGTTTAGCCACAACCGTCACGGTAGCTCTGATCGTCGGCCTTTATCGTCCGGATTAAATAACACGGGACAAGAGGACCGTGATCTCGCCGCGGCAGTCGAGCTTCTCAGCTGCAGCATTGGTAGCAACGGGGGAAACCGGGATATACGGCTTCCCGAGGATGCCCCTCCGGTTCCTCCATTGCCCGCTCAGTACCTAGATCAAGCAGCGTTTAGTAGCACTAGCTTCATCAATAGTTACACAACGCAAATGCCGGAAAGCTTCACTCGTGGCGATAACCGCAGGGTCGTGGACGTAAAAATGGAAGATAGCGATGGGAGCATGATAGACGAAGAGGAAGAGGAGCGGCGTGCCAGGGCGCGGAGCAGTGAGGAAGATGACGAGATGATGTTTGGGCGCATGGAGGAATGAGCGAACAACATAATGGATGGGGAACTTTTGCCCGCTGTGACGGGAAATGAGGTATGGGTTTGATGTTTCCTTTGTACCACAACACATATATCAAGGCTTGTAAATGGGTGGTTCGCTCCGCCGCCGAGACCTTAGCACCGGGAGTGGCAGCCATCATGGGGGGTATCTGATGAAAGCGGTCTCCACGAGGTTAAAGTGAGGTTCGGAGGGAGCGTCGAGCGAACGCCGGGTACCACGACGAAGTTTTTAAGTTGCGCCACGAATCTTCCAAGGAGGAAGAGGAGGAGGAGGAGGAGGAGGGGGAGAACACGCGAGTGTATGACTCCGTATGTCGACGCAAGGCGCTCATTCGTTTTATATGAGAGAAAAACCAAATCAAATGAACTCTGGGTCGCTTACATGGGGATAATCATAGACCTGAGGACGGCGGCGTGCGGGCCAGGCTCTGGCCGAGCCTTCCACAGCGTGGGTGAAAGCTGCGTCTGCGACAACCCCGTGTTACCGTAGAATGGCCCGTCTGAACGCACCGCGTGAGGGAGAAGGGGGAGTCAGATGTGGAATATGCGAAGCTTTAACCCAGAAATGCATATGGTGCGACCAAACGGACGGCTCTCCATGCCAAGTGCCTAGAGCCAAGATTGCAGAGAAGCGTAGGTAAGAAGAGAGAGGAGGGAGGAGAGAAGAAGGGGTTTGTAGCCGCAACCGAGGCGACGTACGAACATCGGGGCGTCATTGTCAGGAGCTGCTGTTCTGGGGTTAACCAAGCGATCAACAGATCAACAGTGGGGATTGGGGGGTGTTAAAGTGAAGATCTCTGGTTGTTTGAGAGGCAGCGACGTCACGTCACAGGTGGTGGAGGACAGACGAGCTATGAGCTGTGAGCTGTGTGTGAGCTGCAAAGCTTGGTTTGGATGGGGGAGCTTCGGCAGCTCAGCACAACGCTGCGCAACGCAACACACAGTACAGCCCGGGGCTAACAGCAAAACTCTGCTTGAGCCTGCCCAGGTGCTGGTTGCCCCTCTCTCCTTCCGTCTACCTTTACACTGCGCGCTACCTACCCACCTAAACTCCCTACTTAAAGCACCTACCTACCTACCTCTTTCCCACCGTACCTAGTACTATGTACATACAGTGCCTTAGGTACCTACCTAGGTAGGTAGGTAGCCTCCTGTCTAGTCCTAATCTACTAGGTACCTACCTACCTGTAATAACTACCTACCCAAATTGAATGGGCTGCGCTACTTCAAACCGCAAATATTGCAAACTATCCAGCCATCCACCACTCTTAATTTTCCAAAAATCGATTTTCAGCCTTTTTACCTTGCACTATAACCATTTCTCTCGGATTATCGGAGAAATAACTGCTTACCTACGTATGTACCTACTCTTTTCGGCCCCACTGATTCACACATTCCTTACAGCGAGCTACCCAGGGTACCCTTAATCCCAAAATCTTCTGTTGTCCTCCTCGGTCGCGAAGACATCAACAATGCGCACGAGACGTCAAGACAGGGTCGAAACGGCCGCCGCTGCCGCTGCCGTGCCCGAAAAGGACGAAGCGCCTCCGGTGACCGTTTCTTCAATTTCTGACAGCGATAACAAAGACGTCCAGACGCCGGCCGCTCCTGTTGCCATCTCTAAAATCGAGAGCCATATGCCCGAGCACGCGGAGAGTAAACCGCGATCCAAGCTGCCAACGCCACTGCAGTTCCCTCTCGTCGCCATCCTCAGTTTGGCCATCTCCGAGCTGGGCTACTCGCTTTCCTGGTCTTCTACACAAGGGGTTCTCGCCGCTCATGCACGTCTCCCAGGGACTTGGAATGAGATTGGAGCTATAATGGGCTGGCGATTGTGCGTGCCTCAACCTTTGGCCTACTACTTGTGACCGTTGACCCAAGCTATACGTGCGGGTCGCATCAGGTCGCATCACCTTCTACGCGACGCGCTAACTAACACCGTGGACCACAACAGGTTCGAGCTCGCGCTTGGGTGGTTCGGCGATTATGACGGCTATGACATCACTGCGCTAAACATGCTGTCTCAAGGTCCCTCTGTAAGCGACATGCTTTCTGGCAGGCACATCACCTCGGAACCCTATTGCGCAGCTTGGTACTAACCGTGGCCGTACGCAGCTCTACTTGCTCTTCGCGCATTACGAGACCCCGCCGTTTTCCCTCGTCCTGGTTGTCGCCATCGAAACCCTCGCTGCCTACGTTCCCTTCCGTCTTCTCCGCCCGCTATCTCGCGCTCATGCAGATCCAGCCGCCGTTCCCAACGCCGATATCTTGACCGACACACCCATCGCACTGCTTACAACGCTCCTCGCCGGTGCCATCTACAGCGTGTCCTTGTTATTCGCCTACGCGACCTACCTGCCGACCTACTTGGTGATGTACTTTGCAGGCCTGCCGTCGTTGGTGCGTGCCCACGAATCGAGCTATGTCGGCCTTCTGCCCATGACGATCGCGCTTGGATTTGCCGCTCGGATCTTCATATTCACACCGGCCGAAGCGACAGGACGCACAACGGCCGACGCTGAAAACGAGGCCTTCGACCCCGTCAAGGCTAGTTTGCGTGAGACGGTGCGGTGGAACTTCTTCGGCTGGTCTTCGCGGACCAAGGTAGCTCTACGACGCACGGCACTGGTGATGCTTGTCACCGGGGCCAACACGTTCCTCCGCACGCGGCTTACTGTTGTGGGCGTGGAGACTTCCGGCGCAGTTGCCTGGAGCAGTGTGTGGGTTTTCGCTACAGCGGTCACCGGCGTAGCGCTCAGTGCCGTTGGGGGTGTCTAAACTTGTTACGGTGGGGGAACGGGTAGTGTGTTCTCTGTGGGTCGGCCCGGCAGAGAAGGGATAACGGGTCGTGGTATTTCGAGGATATAACGCAGGAAAGGCGGCACTGATTGCAGGCATACCGGATCAACCTTGTTCACTTTCACGGACGCTTGTACGTACCCATAAAAAAACTGTTCCGTAATGTTTATTATATTAAATTTGATTAGCTTTCTACTCATAGAAGGGGATACCTAGGTATAGGAAAGATGGTTTCGGTCGATCTGTGCCCGTCATTTGGACGATAAATAGCTATCGATATATATAATATTCCGATCGCTCCTTCACCCAGAGTTATTGAATGCCTACGGCCGGTCTAGCCGGTATGCGGCGGCTGATGGGCGACTGCTGAGTAACTGAGGACAAGAGGTGGTCCTTGGAATCTCTTCAACAAGGTACAATGTTGGTTCGTATGACGGTACATGGCTGAAGGTGCAGCCTGTATTCAGTTGTTTATTTAGGGTTGTACCTGCTGTCTTCCAGCCCTAGGGCCTACATCCCAAACTATGTTGTTAATACCTGCAATAAACCATCTCCACTTGTCGAGAGCAGACTATCGGTGATGACCTCCGCCACTACATGTAACGACTCCCAAAAGGCTTTGTTAACAAAAAAAAAAAACATTGTTAACCTGCGCCTACCCATGAGACATGCCCAAAGTGGACCTATTGAGCAATTGCGATGGACACAAGCAAGGACGCTGACGCCGACGCCGTTAAACAGCGACAGCCTCAGCCAAGACGCCGCTCGTATAATAAGAAGAACAGGGAGGGACAGGAGGATGACGAATCGAACAGCCCTGTGGAGCAGTTAGTCGCGAATGGATGGAGCAGGGAAAAGGCGATCATGGCAGACAAGATCTTCCTTTGTAGCTGCGTGGTCGTCGAAGGTCGGGTTCACGCCACCAACAAGCTGTGCTTGTGTGGGAAGCTTGTTGCCACAGAAGGACTCGAGTGCGGGGGTAATTTCACGCTCTGTGGAAAACTCGGATGCTGGTACGTTTCGATTCTCGATTTCCTTCCCTTACCTACTTGCACTGTCTGTCAATGGAACGCGATATGAAGACACGAAGATATGAAGACTGATATGATATGACATATAGGGGTAAACCTATCGTGGTCAGAAATATGATCGTCATGACTCAAGGCGTCATCTAGTAAGTATTCACACCAGTTACGGCTCACTCCGCGGGTCTGGACGTTTGGCATTACCTACTTCGGCATTGGACTAACTCGAGGGGCCAGTGGTGACATGGTGGCGACCGCCGGCGTCTACATCCATGGCGAATGTTCCGTCAAGGGTACACTGACCGTGACCGGGCCTCTAAAGATCAAAGGCAGTCTGTAAGCGAAACCATCATCCCCACACTACCAGTGATATGCGACCGCACAGGTCGTCGGCGGTTGACTATTTTATGTTCGTCTATGGATGATAGTTGCTGGACAGGAATCTCATCGCTGGACTCCCCAAGACTAATTACTGGTGTCCTTGTTAGGAGATGCAGTGTTCTCAACCTTACTGGTCCCATCACAGTTTACAAGGGGCCGGGAATTTTCACATCATTAGGGGGAAGGATCAACGGCACAGACATTACGCCCACAAATGTAATTCGCGCTGTGCCTAAGAATGAGGACGATAATCGAGTAGGGGAGGCCGACTAGCCTGGGTCAGTGGCTACCAGGCAGGAATAGAACTTCGGTATGGTTAAGGACTGAACTGAAGCGCTGTGGCTGTTACCTACCTACCGTCACCTTATCAGATACACGATGTATGGCATGCTTCGCGTATAGAGAGTTGTACACATGGCAACAAGGGACAAGCACCTAGATGCCAAGGCGGAGGGGAACAACTGGTTACTATTTTCCTAATAACTGAATCCAACCTTACAAGAAGATATGATCAACATCGTACCAAATACCTATTTATCGAGGTTTAATTATAAGTGCCTACTTCCTTCAAGCTGAGGAATCAGCAGGTAAGGTACCTCCAAAGGTCCCTCCAAAGGTCCCTCCAAAGGTCCCTCCAAAGGTAACCTAGGTACCTACCCTCAGATGCCTACCCAGTAAGGTAGGAGGTACCTAAGGTAATAAGTATGTAAGAAGTTACAGGAGGTAGGTACATGGGTGCTGATTCAAGAGGGTCCCCACATGCAGGCAACTACCCTGAAACCTCCTTCCTGCCCACCTGGGGCATGTCCTTGTAGTTGCATGCAACTGTGTGCATGTGACTAGATCGGTTTGTGGCATTAATCCCGCAAAAACCATAACCTCAATAAATATCTCCATCTTCATTTTAACCCGTATATCTCTACTCTAACACGAAAACACGCAACCAACGTTGGGTTCGCGAGGTGAGTCCTACCCACCCATTCCTTTCCTCTCTCCGCCAGCTTCAGGCAGATGCAGCATCTCCAGATCTTCACACCATCTAATGATGATTACTTTACTTTCTATATTAATATGATACCTACCTCTAGGCAAATATAGCAACTACGTTCTCCGAGCTATGTGCCCCGGCCATGGCTGCCGCAGCGGAAGCAAACTCGGGCAGAGGCCGCGGGGAGCTTGATGGCGACGTCTCCCCCAGGCATCCTGCTGCCCGGCCGAGAGGCGCCGCCAGCAACGACCTCGAGCCAATCTCGATGCGTGCAGACCCAGATGCGTCGGCGACCGTGACTGACTTCCTCGACTTTACCGAACACCTGCCCTCTGACATCACCCGATCCCTCACCTTGATTGCCCAGCTGGACAGTTCCTACATTGACTCGTCCGCTGCCGTGAACGAACTCGCCACGGAGTGGGGAAAGCTGCCGACCCTGCCCCCGAACGAGCGCACTGATCCTGCAAAGCTTCGCGCTGCCATATCCGATAAACTCAATCATGCCCTTAGCTCTCGTACCTACGCCCATGCCGAGGCATGTCGCATGTTAGAGATTGTTAGTCGTCACTATAACAGAATCCAAACCATCCTAGGCAAGCTCCACACGATGCACGACAACTTCCCTACAGTAGAAGAGCAGGAAAACAAGAGCCCCGTGCAATCCAAATCGCCACAGATGATGCGCGGTCCCAAGATTACCCTTCGTCTCGATGGCAATGGAGATAAGATGCGGCCACGACGAATTATTGTCCCTGGTGAGGTCCTTGGGCCTCACGAGATCGACTTCAATGTCTATAGTGATTCTAGCGAGGACAGCTCTGAGGACGAAATCTCGGTTTCCCCTCCCAGGCGATCTGCCCCGGAAGGTCCTCGCATCAAGTTGGTCAAACCGCCGCCCAAGGCCCCTAAGCAGCAGAGGCCTCCAAAGCCATCCCGTTCAGCGCGACCTAGCGGCCGTGAGAATGGTCCCCCTCCGATCTCTACTAGCACTGCCCTAGCAAAACTGAAACCACCGCCGGAGAACGCTGTGCCAGGTAGTCAAGACGCCCCATGGCTTCAATTAACCCAATACGAACTGGCCAAGCTCAGGAAGAGGATGAAGAAAAATTCGCAGTGGATCCCGAGCGACACTATGATTGCACGAGAGCTCAAAAATCTCGGCCGTGGAGTGGAAGCCTTCAAAGAAGCCCAGAAGAAAGCTGAGGAAGAAGGAGTGCCATTCGAACCTAACCTGCCTGCACCAGTAGTGGATTCTGCCTCTGGTATCCCACACCCGCCCGAAGGCGCCATTAGCGCAGAAGCTTTGACGGCTGACGAGGTTCAGCTGAGCAATCGCGGAATGAAATTAAATGAAGCGAAGAAACTCAAACGCGAGACCTTGGCTCGGATGGCTGCCGAGGAAGCAGAAGAATCGGCGAGAAAAATGGCGGAAACTGCCCGGCTTTTTATGAATAATGAACCCTCACCGTCCGTGGCTGGTAGCTCGCAGGATAAGTCCCAGGAGAGCGGGCAGAGCCAGGGGAAAGCCTCGAGTAAGTCTAAAGCGAAGAAGCGGAAACGCGACTCCTTGTCCGAGACTCCGGTTCCAGAGAAGCCTCATGGTGCCGAAAACCCACCCCCAAATCAAGCGCCGGCCCCGCTACCTACCCAGCCGGAAAAGCCGCAGATAAAACGTACCAAAACCGAGACACCAGTTCCTCCGCCTCAGATCACCCCGCGGCCTCCGTCGGCGCCCCCACAACCTACTGCTATCGCTTCAGTTTATTCGGTTCCGGTTGAGACACCGGTGCCTGTTCCGCAATTGGGCCGGACAGGCCTTACGTCTAAGACACCTGTTCCGGTTCCGGTGCCCATTAGCATCCCCGATTCCTCTATCGTTGCTATGAGGACAGCTGCATCCTCGGGACAGACAAGCCCAGTGCCATCAACCACCGTCACCACGATAGTTCCTACCAAACCACCCGCAGAAACACCAATTCCCCCTCCTATCAAAACATCCACTACTCCCATTCTCCCCCCAGTTCGGGATCTCCCTAAACGAGAAACCCGTCAGACCATGCAGCCAGCTACAGCTAATCTCAAACAGCCGGACAGCTCTCGTGGCAACACGCCAACACCTGCCCTGGTATCTGAACAACAGCCACAACCCGGCCCTGCTCGACGGCCTACCTCACGGGGCAAGGCCCCAAGCCAGGAGCCTCCTCCGGCATTTGCAGCTGATCGGCCTCGGCGTGCCAGCACTGCTAGGAACACCCCAGCCCCGGAAGTCCGTCAGCCTAGCAAGCGTGCTAAACGACCTGCCCCTGGTGTTATAACGCCCAATTCCGGTGGTACCAGCGCCGAAGGGAAGCGCAAGGCAGCACCTCGCAAGAAAACCCGGGGTAACACCAAGAAGGACAAAGGCACCAATCAACAGCCGGACCCCGAAGTAGAAGTGGAGGTGGATGATGACGGAAACGTCATTGACCCGGATGAACCGAGATATTGCCTATGCAATAGAGTCAGCTTTGGGACTATGATACAATGCGATAATATCGATGTGAGCCAGAATCACCCATGATACCTTCTCCCAAAGTTTTGCAGAAGAGACTAACGGGGTTGGATGATCAGAATTGCGAGAAAGAGTGGTTCCACCTCGAGTGTGTGGAACTCTCTGAAATCCCAGCACGTACGACAAAGTGGTATTGTCCTCAATGCCGTATTCTCTTAAATATCGGGGAACGGGGAGAGGTTACGTCCCGTGGGGTTAAGATGTGAGACCCATCGGACCATTTCATTATTAGGTATTCGAAGAAAGGAGAGAGAACAGGCGAGCAGCATGCGTGGTTACTTTCAATGGCTAGGGCCCTTTCCTTCGCGCCTCGGGGTCCCTCCCTAATGTACGAACACTGAAGGCCAACTCGGACAAGGTTGGATCTACTTCTTTTTTATCTTGTGGCCCGCAGTCATCTACCTCGGCAAGTAGTGATGGTTACAAGATATATAAATTGTAGGGTTTGTATTTTGAGGATCAGGGTTCTCTTCAATTGTTTCAGATTTTGCGGGAGATGCCACGGTGGATTATGATACCAGTTCGGAGTATGGTGAACGGCGTTCGGGACCCTCAAAACGCCGCCGATCCAACCTTATTACCTAGGTACATAGTTGACAAGGTGATGTGATGATTCGGGTAATAGATTAGGCCGAGGGGTGGTTTTCCAGCTGGGCTTGCCTCGTCAAGGCTTGTACAAGTAGGCGTTGTGAGTAGGCAGCTCACAATAAGCAATACAAACAAATTGGAATCTCTAAAGACGCTAATCCATTGCCCCACCTACCTAGCTATGAGTGGCTCTGGTCAAGGTGGTTGACGAAGGTGTCAGTTCAACGCGCAGTTCCGCTCGGCACCAACGACGGCATCCCGCCCCCGCAGCCCGCAGCCCGCAAGCCGCAGCCCGCAGCCTGTGTGACAGCGCAATACGGTAATACCCCACCCGCGTGCGATAAAACATGAGGTGTTTGAAACAGTCTATTCTATTCGGTTACGATTGGCGACACATTTCGACCTGAGAGGCAAGTGAGACAGCGCAGTGTGATGATGGACTGCGCAGTGATCTACCCAGCGAACCTCGCCGTTGATGAGAGGCTGAAGAAGTTTATATTGAGGTTTTACGCTATCTCGGACGATCCATCAAGGAACGACGAATGGGTGGACTGCTTCGCACACGATGCTCTGTTTATCATCGGGCAGAAGACCGCTCGAGGTATGCATGGTACGTATTTCATCCCCGAATCGGGCCCAAGTTCCAGGGTCATAATAATAATTGATTCTCGATTCTTGAGCTGTCCGCCTGAGGGATTGATTTACTGACCTAGGTATGTGGATAGATATTCGTAGATTGCGCGAGGATATGTGGGAGGAGGGTAAGCTAACACCGGCGAGCGTGTTCTGTTTTCGACGCCCCTTCGAATGGCTTCGCTTGCCCTCCTTATGCATCAGATAGCTAAGTCTAAAGCATCCAAGTCAAGTCACGAAAACATAGACTAGATAAGGTGTTCCCCGTTAGGTTTGAGCCGCCCGAGGGCGAGTCCGAGGCACCACTCGAATACATGCTACACGGCTCGGTCGATTTAGAGCGGAAGAATGGTGAGACAACAACTACCGATTGGGCCGCGCGCGCGATTCTCGGGGACGGCAAGGGAGCACTGAAATATGTACTCTATCAGGTCTACATTTGAATATGCATAAGTCGTTGCACCTCCCTTGCGCCGTCTAGAAGGGTCCAAAGGTTGCTAGCCAAAGCGTGTCGGAATGGGTGGTTGAGATGGGAGTGTAAATAGTGCACTATGCTGGCTTACCTTGTGTCTAGGTAACGGTGTACGTATTGTTCCTGCCGTCTCTGTTACAGGGATTCGTAGGGGGATAACCGCCTAACTTGCAAGCACGTGGCGAAGTACTTAACCTATCGTGGGTGCTTAAGCGTCTACTTCGCCTTGAATCCAAGCCATTATTCTGTAGTAATTTTAGACACGACATTCGTCATTCAACGTGTTCATCTAGGAATTGATCACGGGGCGCGCGCATCAGCTGACTTATGTCATCATGCCTTTGAGTGTCGTGGACCTAGTGCCATCATCACATTTCCCTCCTCTTTGCCTCCTTCCCCCCTTTCCTTTCAGGGCTACATATGCCAATAAATAAATATATATAACTATATGAGGGGAAATGACCTGATGATTGATAACCGACGTTTTCTTTATTCATGGAGTAATCCAGCCATCAAAGTCGGAGGGAGTGGTGAATCATGCGGAGTCGATAACACCACATAACCTTGGAGTCATCGGCGTAATGGACTTCAGGTATGTATGTCAGGTGTGTGTGTGTACCTAATAAGGTGCCGGGTAATGAGGGGTTTGAGGCCATTGGTCTGTTGGGAGATGCTTAGATATTTAGTGTAGTATTGACACCTGGAAGCCTCAAGCTTCAGTGCTGGTCGGGGCCAAATCGATGCGGTTAGGCCAGTATGTTACACCGATTTGTAATACCGCAACAGTACCTCGACTTGGTGAAGCACATCTCACATGAAATCTGGCATCATGCCTTTGGTATGCAGTCATTGACGAAGGCGGCGTGTGTGCTCAGCAGATAGGAGGTAGCCGAGGGACGGAGTGGTTATCGTGACTACCCCTCCATCTGTCCCTCCGACCCGACGGCGTAAGGTACGGCACTGTTAGCTCTCCCCCTCGCTCAATCCGTGGCACTCGGGTCCTAACTTTGGGGCGTAACAGCCAACAGCTAAAGCAACTGGGGCTTTCCGACCGGAGGGATAACTACTGGGCACCTAACCTAGTGTGAGTGACGATTGCCGATTGTCCAGTGGATGCCATCTGCACCATGCACCTCATGCACCTAGCCGTTTAGTATTGTGTAGCCAAGAGGGTACATATTAGGTAGTTACCTACCTGATAGGGGACCACGTAAAGATACACGCCGTACACTAAGTACGTACACTAGGTACTTAGGTAGGTACCTAGTATGTTGGTTACCTAGGTAGGTGCCTTCGAAACCACCTGGGCAGACTTTAATCTTGCTACCCTTTCTCTATCTCAGTAGATTAGGTGGCATCTCGCCCGGTTTGTCAATAATGGCGGTAGTTACCTGTAGTCATACCTCTGCTATACCTCTACCTAATACCATACCTACGTGGGAGATCATATATACATTGAAGGCGGAAACTCTGAGGGAGCTGAGATGATCACTAGATCGGGATGTAGGTACTGGAAACATCATATGCAGGGCCGGCCATACCTTATTACCTTGGTGTCCATCTGGGCCATCTCAGCTCATCCGAATGAAAACCCACATTGTCACCCTCCGCCTTCTATTGTTTTTGGGAGTGCCTGAATAGGAGCATACACGCCCAGTCATTTGCCGCACGTTGCGCCGCCCTTTCTGAAACCCTTGTCAGCGGCAGGTACATGATACACGCGGGGCCCCGGTGCTTTATCTCAGGTACCCCCCCTTGTCTGCTGGTCCCCCACCTCCCACCTGGGCACTTGACCCTTGACGTCGAGCCCCCCTGTAAATACCTAACAGGGTACATACACTATCGTTGGTGGGCCTGTGGTGACCTCAGGCTGTCCTTGTGCAGGCGTCCGGTGTCCTATCTTGCCTAATCCCATTTCTCGAGGGGAGCTAGGCCGACTGGCCAAGGTAGTGGTACTTGTGCTGCAATGTAAGTTCACTAGGGACGTCAGGTACAGGAGATACAAGTAGGTTCCGGAATGCTAGGTGCTACTTGCCCCGCCATCGATACCAGGCCTCCTGTGCCATCATATCCTCATCCATCCTCGCACCGGCCCGGTGTTGACGACACGCTCTGACTCTACTACCTGACCATAAGTTATACTTCTTTCTTCGTCTCTGACTCTCCTACCTTTGGCCTCCTCTGACCTGGCCTCATCCTACGTAAATACTATTAGCTACCTTTTTTTCCCAATCTACCCTATTAGATAAAATACCTGTGAACAGCCTACTGAGCCATCTAAGGCCATTCACGAAACTGTAATAATACCTACCACTCATTCTCTGCCTAAACAGCAGATCCGTTCCATTCTATACTGTTCGCTGCCGACCTTCTCGGCTCTTCGATACGCGCGCTTGTCTTCGTCCGCCTTCTTTTGGTTGAATCAACACTCTCTCGACCCCGTCTCGACTTGGTTACTACTGCCTGTTCTTGACAACCTCGCGATACCGTTTACTGTCTACTGTCTACCGTCTACCGTCTACCGTCTACCGTCTACCGTCTATCCTATCTGTCACAAGTTGGATCCTCTCGACCATCGCCATCGACCATCGCCATCGACCCGTGCCGTCCCGAGACTAACCGCAACGAATTGAGCTCCAAGAAGAGCTCTTTCGCCGGCGAGCAGGAAACCGCCCCGGCGTTATCAGTAGCACTTCTCTATGCCCGGTTCGTCAACCCACGACCCGTCCACGACGTCAGACTCCTCTCTTCCCCCAAACAAGCCTCGCCAGAAACGGAAACAGAAGCTTACTGGGAGCGACCCTCCAGTTCCAAAGAAGAAGGACAGAAATGCCAAAGAGAGCGGTGGAGTTGTCGCGGCGTTGACGAGTCACAGGGCTAAACTTGCGTACGTCTCCTCCCCCCCCTTCCCTTCCTAGCCCCTTTTCCGTGTGGTTGGCTGTTCCTGTAGCCGCGGGAGCCCTATTCGTCTTAGCTTCACTACGGTGTGCTCTTCTGCACGGCCTAACATTTGTCCCCTATAGCAGCGGCAACATCGGCAACGTCGGCAGCGACGCCGCGTCGCCAGATGAGTCTCCTCTATTCCGGTCCCCAGAGCTGGAGCCCGCCACGCCGGCCTCAATCCCGACCGTCGGCAATCCATCGGTGTCGCCCCTTCTCGATGCCGTGTCGGCGACGTCGATTTCCGCGAGCACAGCCCGCAGCGCTAATGACTGGAATAAAGCCATGGGAACCCTTGATGGGTCGCCGTCTAACTTGATCAGTATCATGGGAGACTCGCCGCCCACACAGCCATCATCATACGAGGATCCAAGAGGCATATCATACTCATGGGGAACCAACAAGCAGCAGCAACAACAACAGCAGCAGCAGCAGCAGCAGTGGCGTCATTATGTTAACAACAAACCCTATTCTGCTTCGCCCCCTGCTGGTGGTAGACGTCCCTTGAGTTTTCAAAATGACCCTTATTCTACCAGTGATTTCCGCTCCCAGGCGTCTTCGCCGCCAGGCGCGCGTAGGAGCTCGATGCATTCACCTTTCGTGCCACCACGAGTTGGACCCAACCCGCCTCTACCCCATCAACCCCAAGCCCACTTCTACAGTGCGCCGGATATCGATTTTGATATGCATCACAAGACCGGTTTGAAGGCTGGCGAACGGGGGTTTTATTTTGGGTTTGATACACTTCCTCGGCCGAACAACACACAGGCGTCCGGTAACGATCAAGTTGTTCTCGCTGGGTATGAAGGCGGCATGGATATTTACAGTGTCGGTAAGAGGGGGGTAGGACCTCTCGCCTCACTCAAAGGACTGCGAGGTGGCGTTTACAATGCGAAGATACTACCCTGGAATGGCACAGGTGACCCGCCAGGGATATTCCCCTTGGTTGCTGTCGTGGTACATGGGCCTGTACCACCGCTGATTGCCCCTGAAATCGCATTGGAGTCGGTATATGACAATACTTCAAGCCCCCAACAGGAGGGCATTCAAACTCCTCCATCGGACACCGGCCAGCGGCAAGTTGCTGTCGGGAAAAGTATCCCAATTATTGAGGCATATCAGACCTCAGTTGAGGTATACTCTCTGGCGACTAGCCAACTAATTGACGTACTGCTACAAGCACCAAAAACCCCCATTAAGGCTTCAGTAACCAGCCCGGTATTTAGGTGCCCTCAACCCACTGGCGCTTTCCGGGTCCGTGCTGAAGATGGAACCATAGTGGTGGCCTCAGGCACAACGGGCGAGTGCTGGGTCTATCGACAGATAAAGTATGAACAAGATCCGGGTTATCGGTTCAGCTGCGTTGGGAAGATATGGACCAGCTTGCAACAAGGCCTCAAAATTGATTCAACACAAGAGGATGAAGCCGGGCCCAATCCAGTACCTCCGCGAAAGCGGCCCCAGACACCTATCATTGCGGTTAGTGGAAGGTGGTTGGCGTACTGCCCCCCACCCGCTTCGTCCCAGATCTCCTTAAATGCTTCGATCCCAGTACCGGTAGAGGGCAAAGGACCAGGGCTGTCGACACTCACTTCTCCCGTGCTGCCAAACGAGAGCTCTGAAGTTGAACAACCCATCTCCGATGGAGTCATGAACCGAATTATGAGAGAGACGACACAGGAATTTATACAGGGAGCCCGCTGGGTCGGAAAACAAGGTATACAGCTGTGGAATAATTATTGGAAGACGGGGCAACAACCGCCTGGAAGGCAATCGACGGTAGGCTCACCACCATGGGGATCAGCTTACCCTGGACGGTCCGAAACCGCACAATTCCCACCAACTTATGGTGTATCCGGACAGGCTGTGACGAAAGAGCCCGGTCTCGTATCTATTGTTGACATGGATAACTTGGCGGGCTTCACTGCCATCCATCCCATCACGACTTTCAAACCGCCACTCGGCTGCAGCTTCTTGTCTTTCTCTCCCACCGGACTGTCACTTTTCACCGCAAGCAACAAAGGAGACGTCCAAACGGTTTGGGACTTGATGCGGATTCAGTTTACGAAGTCATCTCCGTTGCAGAATTCACAGCCGAACAACGGACATGCGACTCGAGTCCGGCAAGTCGCCCAATTCTCACGCATGACCGTCGCTCGCATAGTGGATGTTGCATGGGCCACACCAAACGGCGAACGAGCTGCCATGGTGACAGAAAGGGGAACTGTGCACCTGCTGGATATGCCACCAAGCGCTTACACCTGGCCGCCTCCACGTCGGCGCGCTGCTGTGCCGGAAGCAGCTCGTGGGGGTACGGAGAATGCTTCCTCGGCCGTTTCAATAGCCTCGAATGTGCTCAGCTCTGCTTACGGGGCCACCCGACCTTTGCTTAATTCGCATCGGCGGAGCGCCTCTAATACCCATGGCACGCCAACTATAATGAACCACGCTAGCTATGGTGGAAAGGTGCTTGCCGCGGGAATTAGTCACTCCTTGGGCAACGCCGGGACTGCTATAAACCACTTGCGCCATACTGGTGAAAACCGGGTGAGCTTACCTTTAGGAAACATGTCGGCCGGGCCATCGTGTGCTGCTTGGATTACAAGTAAGAAGCATCACACTTTGTTCGTGCTAGGTGAGGGTCAGGTCAGGATGTTCCCTAGTAAGAGCCGTGGGTCAAGCAATAGGAAAGACCGCCCACGGGCCGCGCGTGGGAGCAAGTACAACGATTTCAAACTGCGCGACTTACCGAATGATCTGATTGCACCATCGATCCAGCAGATTATCGACCCGATCGAAGATCTTGACCTCGCAACTCCGGATTTCGACGGTGGCAATACGTTGGTGCTTCATCCTCGACCACTCTTAGTCGATCTTGATCATAGTCCCGAAGCAGCCATACCCCAGGCGGAGATAGAGTCAAATGCGCCTTACCAGCCGTTTCATACCGATAGGCGGGTCTGCCTACATGTGTATAAGGGCACCGGTGGCGAGAGCGGCTTGTCTTCCGTGATAAGGCACATGAATTCGGCGACCTTGAACGAGACCCCGCGGACTCAACGTAGCCAACCAAAACCGGTTACGAGCCAAGCGTGGGCATTTGGACAGCCAATGGACACCGTCAAGCTTGACTTAGGCCTGCCGACACTAGTAGACGAGGATGTCAGCAATAGCATTGATGGTCATCGTGCCTTGCCTGTATCCGCTATGGAACGGGTCTTGCAGGTTGGCGGGAATGATGAGCAGATTGTTGTGACTACGCGGCGGCGACGAGGCGGCGGTCGGGCGGTGGATACTGACGACGGCTTCTTTGAGGATGATTGTGAAGTGCTCGATTTTGCTGACCAGCGAGTATGATACCGTTGGTAGGGACAACCTGAGTTTTGTCTTTTGATGCAACTGGCTCAGCTCGTTCTTTGTACCTGCACTTGTTTCTGCGCGCCGTTTAACCTCGGGGCTAAAGTGTTATAAGCTTGACCGAGCCTGCATCTCCGCGTCAGCTTGACCTTCGCTTGGCCTGATTGATTACTCGATTGTGTAGAGTTGGAGTAGCGGTGTCTTTCTTGGCCTTAGCGACACATGGAATATTTATACACGTCCTCGCTTGGCAATGGGAGTCTCACAATATAATAGGCATCGTCGATGCCATTACTGGCCTTTCTAAAATCGTGAGACACTATGACTATTCATTGCATACACCAGCTTGTCTTCCGAACAGCATAATGCCAAACTAGATAATCAAGTTTCTCACAGATCTGGCACGTAGGATGCAAGGTCATTTCACCGGTCCCTTTCCCTCATGTATTAATATTTATTTAGGGTTGAGTTCCACCCAGCAAAGCCTTCTAGGAACCTCTTTCTAAGAATTTCCCCCTTCGTGGTGTCGCGAAAATGAGCCTAGCATCGCATCATCTCTTTATTTTGTATCATTCCCTCACCTCCTAGATGCGACCGCGCGGCTCCGTCACCCGTCACCCATCACCCGTCTTCCCCATCCCCATCCCTCCTCATTTGTCCCGCCGCCCCTCCTCCCCCAATTCCATCTCCCCCCCCCTCAGGCCTTCTTCTTGGCAGCGGCGGCCTTGGCCTTGGCGGCCTTCTTCCTGTTGCTCCGGATCATGACGACGCTCAGGAAGGAGCCGACGACGGCGGAGCCGAGCAGGATCAGGATGACGGGTATGCGGATGGCCCACTCGCGCGGGGGGAAGAAGCTCTGGAGCGGATGGTCGAGGTCGACGAAGGGCTGTGTCGCCGTTCCGAATTCCGTTCGTTAGCGAAAGGGGGAAGAGAGGGAGGTTTTTATTTTATTATTATTATTTTTAAGATGAGGAAGGATAAGGGCGCCGTCCGTCTCTCTCTTTCTCTCTCTTTCTCTTTCTCTCTCTCTCTCTCTCTCTCTCTATGATATGATATGATATGGCCATGATGAAAAGGGGGGGAAGGGGGCGGGGAGAGGAGGACTATACCATTGCCAACGTCCAGATCGAGTAGTAGAAGAAGACGACGGATGCGGCTACGAGCATCGCAAGGCCGACGAGTGTCCCGAGCTGTTGGTTTTTTTTTTTAATTGCGCCTTGGTCAGCGTATGGGTAAACTCATGGCTGTGGCTTGGGGGTGGTGGTAGTGGTTGCGGGCTGGAGATTCTTCAATGGTATGGTGTGTCTCGTCTAGATAGATAGACACATCTAACGGTGCTAGCTGGGCCGAGGTGAAGTCGTCGTCGGCCGTGGCGCCAGCCGAGCTGGGAGGGTTGCGCCAAAACGTACCATGGTCAAATTTGGGTTGCGAGGAAGACGGGACGACGAGGGGCGACGGAGTCTGATTGAGCGGATAGCTGTCTCGTGGACCTGTGAGGTCTAGCTTAATAGCTTATCGCTGGGTTGTCGGTCGCTTTGGGAGTGGCGTGTCAAGACGGGTTGCTCGGTTCGTTACGGTCGCGGTGGTTTGCACAACGTCTGGTCTAGATATTATAATTGACACGATGCCTTGTAAGTAGTGTAGGTAGTAGCTAACCTAGACGCGACGAAGTGGATACATGCCTATCTAGGTACCTAGGTAGTTTTAAGTACCCAGGCCAAGGTACCCGAAACGTACTAGTGTACCTAGGTAAGCTTTACGCAGTCCAATTATTGGATAAATACTCAAGTGAAGTTCCCTCGTGGCTTGTAAGTTGCATGTCTTGCCGTATGACACGTCGGCGCCATTACGGATTATGGATGATCAGGTCGACCCTCGCTGAATATGCGCAGTGCGTCCTTCGGCGACGGCCCGAGGCGGTCAGATAGCAGACTGACATCGGTGGTAGACGCGATACGGTGTGACCGAATTGAAGTATTGGGAGCCGCGTTGGAAGTTGACCCAGCTCGGCTCTCCAGTAAGTAGCTCAGTTCGGAGTCAGACACACCGTGCTCGAGGTCCCTGCGTTGCTGAATAGAACAATCCATGGACTGCGCAGTAACAACCGATCCGGGTGTGGTTGTGTATAATGCATTGTGGCTTTCCAAGCCCTTCAAGAAGACATTGAAAGACCAGCCGTCCATGATCAATGGATGCGCTCCCATGATGAGGAAGTGCGTTGTTCGAGACTGGCGAAGAAGCACAATCCTATCGTCTTTCCTCCCGTTAGGCCAAACACACGGTTGCCCATATCCTTTACCATGTTAATGACATCGTCTTTCGCGAATATTTGCTGGCACAGGACCCTATAGTCAGGGGATTCCCAGATAAATCTTCATGACATCCAAACTCGGGCTCTGGAGGAGCGAGAGATGTCGGCGACACTCCGTGCCCTCCGTCTTGGCACGACTGAAAATGGCATGTCATTTACCACCATCTCAATGAACTCGCCAACACTGAGAATCAGTCCAATACTGACCATGCACGCCGCCTGTCCTCGCATTCGCCTTTGCGCGGCCAGGTTGGTCATAAACATATTTGCAACCGAATAATCGGACCGACCGGGATTCCCAACCACGGCAGATACCAAAGAGAAAAATACAAAAAAGAAAATCAAGAGAATATTGGTCCAGGATGTCTTTTAGAAACGAGCTGCTGTCCGCTTTCGGGCCGAGGACGTTGCAAAGCTCATCGAACGTCATGCCACTGATAGACGCATCTTTAAGAACCACTATATGCGACGGAGAGCGAATTAGCGTACTTACTGATAGACACAGTTTTAACAAGAGAGAACGAGACTTAGTTGCACCTTGAGCAGCATCTCCTAGAGGAGGCAAGTTTGAAGATATTTCGGAAAATGCCTGGGCAACCCCAGAACGATTGGTGAAGTCACTGTGACGGTCAGTCAGAGTGTCATGATATAGGCTGCCCAACTCACCAAGAAAAAACTTTGACAGCAGCGCCAGCAGATAACCTATCATTCAACTATGACTGATCGATATGAGGTCTTTTGCTCGAAAGCACAATATGCTTAGCGCCATGTCGAATCATCCACTCACATAGGGACAACCCAAGGCCTCCAGTTAGACCAGCAAGCCAATAGGCCTTGGATCCAAAAAGTAAGGGCCCAAAACCAACGGGCCAAAGGTGTACCGTGACTTGTGAGCCACCTTTCCACTCCACGATCGTGTCAGGTGCCAAGCGCCCTGTGAGGTCGAATAGGTCACTGGCTTTAACGACGGAGGCACTCGACCGGCAATTGCTCTGGCTTCTAGCTGCCAAAGAGGCCTCAATAAGACCTACAGTTTTCTGAAATTGACTTTGCACTGCCTTGGGATGGGCCCTCGTGGTGCCTAAGGGGATTGTTTAAACAGCTTTGCCCTGCTTTCCCTGCGGCAGTGAGGTGGCACTTGCGTTAAAATACGAGAAAGAATAGAATCGGCTTGATTTTGCAGCGTTTTTGGCTGCTTTTCTATATCACCAGCAGGGCACACCGCGGAGTGCACATAGCATGTAGTAAGACAACGGCAGCCTTATCACGACGATGTCTTGCAGCTCGCAGGCTTGAAGTCTCTCCCGTGTAACTACTGGAGGCAGCTACTTTTTAATTTGGCAGATTGGAACCATTCAACCTATGTCACTGCCATGGGCTCTCACACATATCACGGGTCGCATCATCGATCTCTCCGTATTATTGCAGCAAACGCTTCAATAGCACCCGCCAAAGTCAGCCACTAGCCACAATGGTAGCTTCACCAAGCAGGTATTTGCGCTTATTCCAACTTCGATTCTCGAGCTAAGACAATATACAGCCCAGGAGAAAGGATTACGCGGCCGGCGAAATTGCTCCGGACCCCAAAAGTCGCCGTGCACATTGAGACTGTAGGCGTCTACTACACGGATTGTCGGGGCTGACTGCGGTACGGAAAATTGCTGCTGCTGGCCGTAGGCGGGCTGATTCGGATACATATATCTTGGTAGTGTTTGTTGGCTGCTAAGAGGATGGCATTCCATGACATTACGCCAGTAGCAACATCGTGCTTGAACAGCTGCCATTCCCTTATTAGCTGCTGTCGGACGGAGCCGTGCTAGCGAGAACCGTGTGAGTCCTCCGTGAATAATTTGTGTAAACAAACTCTCTCGGAGTGGCACTATACCCTCCAAGTCCGAGACCATTTCTTCGTCAAGCTCCCCGTATAAAATGTCGGCAACTATCCACTGATAAGGCCCAGGCAACTCCCAAGTAGCTTGCTCATCAGGTAGCTCGCTCATCAGGTAGCTTGCTCGTCAGGTACCCGGAGTTGTTACTAACAGCTTTGCTATGTTTTGTCAGGGTCGCCAAATATGGCTTTAACGTGCTCCGGCCTAGTAATAACCCTGCACACCGATTTTCGTCATCAGCTTCGGGAATCCTAGATGAGGGGGGACAATGTGCAATGTGCAACTTCATCTTCGCCCCGCCTGCAGAGAGTAATCGTAAACTAGTATGGTAGACTCACATTTCTGATCGCATCCCTGACCAAATCCGATAAATCGGGCCATGTTCGCTTTTCCACGCTTTACCATGATTCGTGCCTTCCAAAAACATTCGCACATCGCCTTGTCCGCGCCTTGTCCGCGCCTTGTCCGTTAGGAAATTGGTACAATTGGGTCCAGCTATATGGGAATCAGATGTATGATGTTACTCGGGGCATCCTGGAGTCGGCGCGGAAAGACACAACAAAGTCGGCCACACAAATCAATTACTCAACCGATTTAGACATGTTCCAATACTTCCAACAACAAAGTTAGGGACGGCTCCTACATCGGACATTGGGCGGCGGCGCCGAGGCGCAAGCACCAGGTATAGTCGAAGACTATCCATGGGATAAGATCGACTTGACTGGAGGTGAGATCGTCATGGATCTCGGTGGCGGTGGTGGAGGGTTGATTGCTTCTATACTACGCCGATACGCGCACCTACAGGGCGGTATCATGGATCGACCGCAAATCATAGAACACGCTCGGGCTGTCTTTCATGGGGAAGGTGGCGCGTATACCGACGTGGGCGACCGTGTTACTAGTAATCACTTGATCAACGGACATTTTCCTAAGGAAGTCCCTCCATTTACGGTGTACACGACGAAGTGGTGCTTGCATGGCTGGAAAGACGAAGAAGCAGTCACCATACTGAAGAATGTGAGGAAAGCTATAGTACAGGGGCCGATGAGTAGGCTGGTCGTGTTGGAATCAGTCCTTGAGGATGGCCACTCTTAGGAGCGCATCGTTAACCTTGTTTTATTTCCAAAATGAGATTAGAAATGGTGAGAGTAACTGATATACCCTAGACCCGCAGTTTGATAGGCCGTCCGGGACATGACGTTCCCCTTTTCCGCGTTTGTCTTTCCAGTCCAGAGCCCATCCTGGTCGAATCGAGACGCAAGGCACTGAAGGCATGCTGTACCTTCAAAGACAGTTACGGTCTCCCCTGTCTCTGGATCGTGATCTTTCGGTGCGGGGACGGTACGTTCCGGGTGTGCTTCGTAAGACCACTCGTCATGTGTATCAATCAATACATGAAATTGCATGGGGGCACTGCAATTCTCTGGCGAGGATCAACGGTTTAATATAATTGATATAATTCGTCTCATTTGCTATGATTGTTTATCCTGTATCAGCTAAAGTTCCTTGAAGATTTCTTGGGACAGAAGAAGAGACATGCCTTTGACAACATACAAGACAACTCTTCCCTCAGATGCGACGTCCCCAAATACCACTTCCGTCTCACTAGCTGTAGATTTATCGTGCTCGGGAATAGTGTAGATGGTGTGCTCGCTATAGGTGAAGCAGACCGGTATGCAAGGTACCACACGTTGCCTGCAGGCTGGCCCAGTGTTGTCACGACCACCATTTTCGCAAAAGTTGGAGTCACTAGAGGCGAGAATCGTCGTTCGACAAAAATGACTGGCCGAGGTTCTTCATCTGGCAGGTTTTGCTGTATTTGATCTTAGGTGGAGGAGCAGGCTGCCCGGTTTGTGTTTACCCTACCCCTTCGGTAGCCGATCGTGTCAAGCCCCAGCCACCGAGAACAACGATACCAGAACCGCAATCGCCCTCGGTCTCGTTGTGATTATGCAAGGCTTCGATTTATGCATGCATCGAACGCACATTCCAGTGATAGTTATGCCAAATTCTCAAATATCCCGATACATTTCTAATAAGCGAAGCCAAATAACGTTGTTCATAGATGGTAAATGGCACAACCATGGGTAAGCGCTTAAAGGATTCGGAAAGCAACGCTATCGGGAGGATTGGAATTGCAGCCTGAAGATTCATTGTATATAATATGACCCAGGCCAGTTTTAATTTGACAAGAACCGCGAATAAAGCCGAAGCCTCATCAGATTTATGACTTGACAATATCCTGATGCTCATGTTACATCTGCCCGAGGCGTCAACCATTACCTGCCACTGTATTATAAGCGATGTCGTTTCACCCTGGCAGTGTAGTGATTGTCTGTATTAGTTCTATCCTGGATCGAAGTCTCAATAACCTTGACTTCGATTTGAGTTTTCCCCAACATGGAGGAAACTCCCTTTCCGCCGTGGCTCTCGCCAATCTTTGCAGGCGACGGGGTGTTATGGTTTCCGTTGGAACCATTCTTCGGAGCCAGTCACTCAAAGAAATCTTGATATCCTCAACTCCCATCGATGGCCCTGAACATCAGTCGCAGTCCAAGTTGCTAAACAACAAGAAGCACTGGCATGGACTTCTCCACGATGGCTTGCCAATTTCGGCAGCCCATACAGATACAGTTGTGAACATTATGTCAACAACTAAAATTGCAGAACACCATAGCCTAGTTGTTAAAAATGAGACCAGCGGCCCGATACTGTTCAATTCGAAACTTGGATTCATGCGCCAATATCACATTCCGCCATCCGGTCATCATGGCAAGTGGTCACTTTAGATTGCTCAGATAGGCCACAGTGCAATTCCAAAAGCACCGTGATATGGACAATTCACCACACTCTTGTTGATGGATACTCAGCAAGACTACTCTTGCTTAAACTCCGTGCATTAGCAGCAGGAGAGTCCGTCAGTGCGGGACCGCCCTACGCTGAGGTAGTCAAAGCCATTCAAGATCTGGATTCTAACAGGCGACGTGAAGGCGACCTCTTCTGGAATCGGGAGAACGAACTTTACGAGAAGTCGATATCAAACTTGCAGCTGCCCCCTCCCCCTGTCGCCCAGAGATCTCGTGGCACTGGCGAGTACTTTGTTTCTTTGGGGACAGATAGTCAGGTTTGTCCAGATGATCTCTCGGGATTGTAGCGTCACTCCAGCAGCGATATTCTATTCCGCCTGGGCCGTGATCTTGACAATTCTGGCTGATAGCGATAATGTCACTTTTGGAACGGCAGCCCTTGGCCGTGATCTATCTTCCTATTGCTGGTATTGAGGACGTTATTGGCCCCCCTCTTTACCACACCGCCATTTGCAATTTCCGTCAATGGAGATCGTCCTCTTCGAGAGTTCGTTTCCGAAGTATTCGGCCGTATCACGGATCTTACTGACCACCACTGGACGATCCCCAAACATATACTAGGCCGCGGTGTCCAGTCCGCACTATTCATGGGCCTCGAATTTGACGCCCCTGATGAAGCTAACCCCATTCGCCCGGTTGAGCCACCTTTCTGGAAAAACGATAGCGCTCTCCCATTGACCATCCTAGTAGGGCCAGAAGCAACATGTTTCCAGTACCGAAGTGAAGAGTTCGGAAGTGTTAGCATTGAGCAGGTCTCTCTACCCTTTGATCGCACGATTCGATCCTTAATCAGGTTAGATTTGGTAGTCCGCTCCTTGCAAGCTAATATAATTATGCCGAAGACTCTGTTAGCGATTCAAATACATGGAAACTTATTCTCGCCCCTAACAAGACAGCTTTCGGTCAGTGATGACCTCGTCACGTTGTTCGAGCGCTCTGCGAGTATTCATTCGAAAGAGATTGCCATTGATGTTGGGGGTAATCAACTGACATACTCCGAACTTAACAGTCAGATTGGAATCATAGCTAAAGCCCTAGAGAAGGTCTGTAAGAAGCAAGAGATTGTATGCGTCGAAGCGGATCGTTCTGTGAGTTGGATCATTGGCATCTTTGCCACCCTAAAGGCTGGCGCGATATATTGCCCTCTGGACCCAGAACTCCCAGAAGAAATGCAAGTATTTATAGTAAAGAACGCTTGCGCCACGACTCTTCTTTGTGGAGACATCACTTCCTCCTCATTAGGCTCTCGGCAATTAGAATTTCAGCATTTGCTCAGCGTTCAATCGATATTGGCCCAAAGCGCTTCGCTTGGAAGGGATGAATTCCCGCACCGAGCCTTTCCCGATCCCTCAAAGTCGGCCTATGTCTGTTATACCTCTGGTTCAACAGGGACACCAAAAGGAGTTACGTGCTCTCATGAAGGCCCGGCCGCCTTCCAAAGTGACATAGAGGTCAGATTATTTGCCCAGCCGGGAATGAAAATATCCCAGGTCATGTCCCCGGCATTCGACGGGTCCATACACGAAATCTTTTCTTCGCTCTGCTATGGTGCCACTCTGTTACTGCCGCCTAGTGGTAATGTATTCGAGGCTTTGAATATGGCCGACTCTGCTATTATGACCCCCTCTGTGGCGGAGGTCTTAGATCCCGATGACTATCCACAACTCAAGCATGTGAGTTATCTATCCTGCCACATAATTCGAGTTTATGTGTTACTAACCCCTGAGACTAGGTGTACCTAGTTGGAGAACCAGTCAGACAATCCACCAATGACCGGTGGGCTGCTGTCAAAAAAACATACAACATGTGAGTGACAATCATGCCTATTTCCACCTACAGGACAATGGCCAAGATGGCCACCACGACATATATACTGATTCATACTGATTCATGATGAAGCAGGTATGGGCCGACGGAGGGGACTTGTGGTGCGACGATCTGCCGCCTCCATCCAGGGAAACCCGTCACAATTGGCCGCCCCAACCCTACAACTAGTTTATATATATTAGGCTCGAGGTATCGCAGTGTCCCTATAGGTGTGGTTGGAGAAATCCATGTTGCTGGTGTACAGGTGGCACGCGGGTACCTGGGTATGGCTGATGCAACCGCCGCCCGCTTTGTCGCGGATCCTTTCTGTCAGGGGACGCACGAGCGAATGTTCAAAACGGGAGATCGGGGCTACTGGTCCGAAGGAGGTGAGATCGTGTGTCTCGGCAGAAATGATCGACAGATAAAACTTCGAGGATATCGCCTTGACCTCGACGGCCTCGAGATCCGCGCAAGCCGAGCAGTCAAAGGGATCAAGTCAGTCGCACTGGCAGTGCGCCGGGATCATCTTGTGGCCGCGATAATACAACCCAGCACACTTGACCGTAAAGTCATTTATTGCTGCATTCGCGAGGGCACTTCCTGCATACGCCCAGCTGAGAGACATCATGCTAACGGACAGGTTTCCCACTACGAGAGCTGGGAAGCTCGATTACAAGAAGATTGTATCATGTCCACATAGCGAACTCACACTCGCGGATGAACCGTTAACATCTATGGAAAGAATAGTTGCTCAGACTTGGCGCGAGGTTCTCAATTTACAAGATACCGAAATAATCAGCCCAAGCTCAAATTTCCTCCAACTTGGTGGTAGGTCATTGTTACAGATGACTTTATTATCGAGATTGTCAACAACTCTCAAAATGAGAATCCCCCTCCGTCCAATCATCGAAAGCCATTCTCTAAGAGAACTCGCAACGTGCCTCGAGAGCCTCTCCATAAAATTCGGCTCTCAAAATGTGGTCTTAAACCCAACTTACGGACCTCACGAATTATCGCCATTAGAGAAAGGATGGTAGTCAAAGTACAGCCTCAGTCCAGAAGTCAATACAAGATCTTTAAATGTGAGCAGCGTGTTTCGCTTCGAGCCGAAAGCGTTGGATCGAGCATCGTTAGAAAAAGCATGGAATGCTGTACTCTCAATATACACTCTTTTCAAGAGCCGCTATTTGAGAGTAAATAGTACAGGTAAAGACGTGGAACGTCACTACGCCGAAAATCCGCCCAGCGTTGAACTTGTTCAACACGTAAATATTGAGACAGAAATCAACAAAATGTTTGATCTGGAGAAAGAGTCGCCTATCCGAGTGGTATTAACCCAACGCGAGCTAATAATTGTGGCGAGCCACATCGTTGCAGATCTCCAGACACTGCAGATCTTGTTTCATGATGTCCAGACTGTCTACAACGGGGGATCCCTTCCCCCTGTTCGGTACGTCTATGAGCTCCAGCCTGCCTTAGGAATACAACACGGAGATTCTGATATTGAATTCTGGTCGTAATACCTCGAAGGAACGAATTCTAATGAACACGGAATATTAAAGTCGATCACACGAAAATCTTTTGAAGGAAATTCTAGGCTCTATCGATTGGCACAGCCCCTGGAAGAGAGAGTACTTCAAGAATCGAGGGGGAGAGATCACTTGTCACTCCAGCAGCTTGCCATTGCAACAATAGCCCTTGTAGTAGAGGTAGAAACAGAAGAGATAGACGTCGTTCTCGGCACGCCATTTACGAATCGGACCACTGAAGCAGAGAGGGATACTGTGGGCCTTTTCCTGCAGCCATTGCAGGTAAGAGTTCAGTATTCTTTGAAGGATAGCCAGGTCAGTGCGAAGTCATACCTAAGCAAGGTTCGCCGCAGTGCCACCGCTGCCCTTGCGCACGCTATGCCATGGCACGAACTGCTGGAGGGCCTCCATATTGCGCCAAATCATCTTGATAACCCCATCTTTAACGTCATGGTGACTTTCCATACAACGGATGTGGCGGCAAAGCTGGACTGGCGCCGTGTTTTAGTTGGTCAGACGGCTCTAAATTTCCGCTGGTGATCGAATTCACAGCACTCAATGCGGGAGATATTGTGCTTAGGGTGGAATATGACACCGATCATTATTCCGTCGCCGAAGTCGATACCCTTGTAGCCAATATTACTGCAGCTATTTCGATGCTACTCTTCGATCGGCCATGCAGTGGAATCAAGAGAACTATTCGAACGAGAGAGGTGGACACAACACTGGCAGTCTTCGAAAGTAATTTGATGGGACATCCTTTAGACATGCGACCGGTAGTATAATTGCACAGCTATTAGATGTAACCCATATTTAAGAGAACGATAGTATAGGCATTATTACATGCCAGTTCTTTCGCACCAATACGTCAAGGCCCTTTGAGGCAGTGAGGCTAATACCGGGAATCTACATCCCTGGTGTATTTCATGGTAGGTCAATTTGAGGCAGCTGTCGGTCTACAAAAAGGTTGCGAACTAATTGAAAACAATGAGAAACATAACAGATGGCTGCTCCACGGTTCAGGGCATTGCTGGAATTTTACATACAAATAAGTTAGCAGTTCCAACATTATAAAGCCAGGAGTAGTGGTGTGACCCAACCCCTTTCTGGTCAGTGCTACCCTAGCGTTATACTAAAACTACCCTCTTATTCATAGGTAAATTAGGCACTTACAAGTAACACCAGTACTATTCGTATGCTAGCCAAGATGACGAGGCCAGATTGTGCCCTGAGAGTGAGTGTTACGAGGACGGAAACGAGGCATTCAAATAATACCATGTTTATTATAGGCTACTACATCCACCATATATTAATCCTTTACGTCTATTGGAAACACTGCACTAACAGCAAGCCAATCTTGGAGTGGACATGGCAGTAACTGTGTTTCAAAATCGATGTTCCTCTTAGAGTAACGCCCGTTGGTTATATAGCTCGACTTGTAGTTGTAGAGGTGCGCCCCCGCCAGCACACGTCCCACTGTGAAGAGCCGCGGTAACTGTTTGCATAAGGCTGGCGCAATCGCCGGCGGCGGCAAACACTCCCTTGAGGCTCGTTTGGTTGAAAGGCGGGTTGACCTCGACAAGAGTCATCGGCGTCATTTCTAGCCCGAGCTGTTCCGCGAGGCCACCTCGCAGCTTTGTCTTTGGCTTGTGAGCCAAGAAGCCTTCTATGATAATCGTTCCGTCTTCAAGTTCCATTGCTATGCGAGCACGCCCTGAGGCCTTGGCTAGCTTTATAATCTTCTTCTAATTGACTATAGTATCATGGGCGCGCAGGCGCAGCTTCAAATGCATCGAGTAGTTCTTTAGCAAGCCTCTTGTTTTCATTTGTATAGAGAGTTACTTGTTTCGCCATACGGAGAGCTTGATGTGCGACGTGTAGAGCAGGGATAACGGCGCCAGTATCACCCTCAGCCAACATTCCCGCGGTGCTTACCTACTGCTCTTCCCACCCATGACACTGGCCTATAGAGGTCCTCAAAATGGACGCTAATGCCCTTACGTACTCTGAGGACACATTCACTCTGTCACTGAATAACGCACTACTATTCGTTCTTCCTAATGATGACATAGACGCTGTCAGAGAGGTCTTTCGGACTTCTGCAAAGCGTGCGTGATTGAACAGGGAGGGTTTGAGAAAGACAAGATTACTATAAAGACTAGTCACGTATCTGTGACAACGTCTGAGATGGATCGTTACGCGAGCATGCTCTGGAGCTTTATCGGCTGGACTTGCCCTTCTCTTGGCTGACACCAACAACACTAGCTAACCATGTCGTTAGAATCGGGAAATCTCTACCCATCGCCGTAATCACGGCGAGTCATCGTTCAGGATGAAAGGGGGAAACCCGTCCTAACCGAGGATATGCCACTCCCGACGGGCGCCACGGCCACCCAGCTGCTGCGGCTCGCGGGCTACGACCCGCTAGCGGTGTGCAAGCTGTTGAGGGTATTTACTGAAAGTCCTTTATCGTATTGTGGATGGTGACCGGGTGGGAATTCGTTTGTGAACTAGATGACACAAGGCCTTATTAAATGCCCTGAGATGATAGAGCAACGGAGATAGAAAACATACGGCTTCTTTACAAACATGTCGTTATATCTTAATTCTAAATTATGACTAGGAATACGGAGCTGTTATGTTGACGGCCATTACTCTCCTTTAATTAGCAAACATGATTGTTTCAGTCGTCTGGCGCTTGGTAGATGTGATATAGGTCGATAGATGGCCACGGATAAGGTTTGGCTTGCCTACAGTGTTGGGATGAATGGAATCATATTACCAATAATAGCAACTATTAAGTCTATTTTTATGAACAGGGATGTTTAACAGCGCGTATAGATCATTTCAAAACAAAACAGAATGACTTCGTACGCTGCCTATCTCTCAGCCTCGGTAACCTGACCACAATGGCCCCAGTCCTTGCGAGTAGCCACACCACGTGGATAAGGCGATGCGGGTAACGGCCTACCGACTAGAGCCCTCTTCTCGGCCTTATACAAGGACCACAGAGGCAGCTGGAGTCCTGGCTATGTAGCTGGTTCGGGGCTCTCCTAAACTTCAATAACAGGACCAGTGTATACTTTCCTCGCCCATGCAAAGTAATATATAACACTGAATGACAAAACTACAACGGTTGCTAGCACAGCCCAGTTGAAATTCTGAGGCGTTACCATTCTCGATGCAGGCCAGAAGCTGAAGAAAAGAAAAAATACTAGGAAAGCGATCGCCAATATATTGATTATCACTCCCAGGATACCCCGAACACGCCAGGGTCCCCAGCATAGGTCAGAGCCGATCCTGTTGACTTCGTCATCGCTGTCAGTGGGCTCCCGAATACCTCCAGTGAGTCTACGATAAAGTAGGACGCAGGCTGCAAGTACTGATATGACTAAAGTTAGTACGTAGTGAAAAAGAGAGGCACGGAATGGTTGATTAGCAGGCATAAACAAGGGAATATAACTGGGTGGGCCTCCAGGACCAGTTGCGCATATATAATAGAGGGGCATCGCCTCCAGGCTCCTTCGAAGCTGAGGTTGGGATATGATCAAAAGAATGATAGTAGGGCTTACAGTAAGATCCGAGCAGACCTATAATCGATACAGATATGACACCGTTGAAAGCAGTCGCATTGCCGATGTTGATGAGCGAGAGGATGATCGAGAGGACAGCTGTAGTCAGCACAGCATAAATGGGTATGCTTGTTCTCGTGCTAGTTTTTTTCAAGACTTGCCAGCCTGGAATGGCACGGTCTCGAGCGAATGCCCAGTAGATTCGCGAAGTGGAAGCTAGAGCGCCCGTCGCGGCGGTAAAGGTCATAACCACGACCAAGGAAGACAGCACAGCGGCGCCTGCTGTCGAACCAAGGGCATTACGAAGCACGGGCATGAAGGGGAAATGTGCATCTTCTGCCAAGACCGTATTTATATCCCCTAGGCAGTACAAAAAGGCGATGGTCATACCAAAGCCTAATATGCCATTGATAATGAGGGTAGCAAGTAGCGACCAAGGCAACACAATAGCTGGGTTGCGGATTTCTTCCGCCATCTAACAGATGTGAGTAGCGACGAACGGTTCGGGCAACTTTGAAAGAACAAGGAAAGCTGCTTACATGCATCGCTCCATCGCCTCCAAGCAAGGAGAAAACAGTGCCCGCGATACCGATGCTAAAGGAGACACCTTGGGTCTGCCAGTGGCCTTCGTTTAAAAAGGTGGCGAACACGTCTTGTGTCGTAGCGTGCTCGCCCAGCAGTACAAGAGGCAATAAAACAGCGAAAAAGCCGAGAATATGAAAAATAAAAGCGATACCTTCGAATTTCGCAAATGCAGCACTGAAAGACATGTTGATCGTGTAGTTCAGAAGAATGACCCCCCAGCTAATAAGGGTGCCGTGCCAGGTTTGCATTCGGTCCCGGTATTCCGGGTGCGTCAACAGAACAAGGCTTTGTATCATATTACCCGTCAAGAGTCCGGACGCCGAGATAATGGCCTGCCATCCGGTTAACTGCAGCCAGCCAGTAATGTACCCAAGAAATTTCTGTGTCGACGGCGGTGATAGAATCGACACCCAATGGTACTGCCCACCAGATGTGGGCGCCATTGACACCATTTCGGAGAGCGTGATAAATATACAGATCGTTCCCAGCCAGGCTACAATGTAGCCATAGACGATGCCCGCGGGGCCGCCACTATACCGTCCGCATGAGCAACTTATTGAAGAGAGAGGTGAAAGCCAGCCGTCGCAAGTGGTGACCTACTTGGATATCCCCGAGATGAAAACGCTATGTCCATGTCAGGCACCTTTGGAGGAGGAGCAAGGGGAGGAATAATGACGTACAACAAAGACGCTTCCCAGGTGATGAGAATGGTGCAACTGAAACCGAGGATGGTCACGAAGCCAAAGCTTCTCTTGAGAACCGGCTTCTTCCCCAGGCGCGTCAAGGCGGCATCGTCGGCAGAGAGCGGACCTGAGATGGTGGTCCGCGAAAAGGGCAATCGCTCGCCCACGACGGATACGTGCTCGGCTCCCTTCATTTCCATTGTAGACGGAGCTTAACAGAGCTTAACAGAGCTTAACGGAGCTCAACGGAGCTTAACGGAGCTTGCCTCTTGTCAGTTTCGGGTCACAGGTAGGTCACAGGTAGGTCACAAGTAAACGAGAAGCAGACAACTGCATTCGTTCCCCCGGCGATTGACAAAGGCGAGATGGCAGCCGGTGTCGATTCAGACGGTGTCGATTCAGACGGTGGGCTGGAAAGGAGGCATGCAATAGCCGGCACCGCCGATCCCCCCCCCGATTGTGTGTTTTATAACAAGTCGAGGGGAGGGCAGAGCCTCGATGATATCTCTCCCTCGCGCCCGGGCTCAGCTGCTGACCTTGCCGGTAACGCCCCTAGCTTACGTCTCAGCTCCTCGCTTGGCCTACATCGCTTGGCCTGCATCGCTCTCTGGACGCCATCGAATGTCAAGGGGGTCCGTCGGTGACATGACCGCTTTTTAGGGATGTTAGTCGCCGCCAATAGTCAACCGTCCCAGGTCGTCCTAATATGTACAAGGACAAAGTAGAGCTGTAACCACACACCCTTACGAAACGAATCAATGCTCGTTAGCTTGGACCTAATGTCGGCCGATTATGCAGAGTTCATATGCACAGAGGCTAGACCGGACCAAATGAGTGCCACAAAATTCCAATTACAGTTAGCGCGCGATAAATGCCGACGGCGTCATATCTGGAGGTAGTACATAGCAGGTACGAAGTAACTACAAGATGGCCCCAAATAGCACATAACTTAAGCCACGTCCGTCATAGTAGTTTCTTTTCACTGTGATATATGATATATTAGCGCCCGAGTACCCAAGAGAGCTGGTATACCAGCGCCTTCGCTACCTATTACCTATGCTGCCAGAGCAATTTGTGGCCCCCCTTTTTAGCTTAGCACTCTCGCCCACACACAACCCGACAGACACTGCTACTCACATTTCCTCGCTTCGGGAGCCGTGTGTACATGCTTTGCAACATGATAGGTATTATGTATTATGCCACCAGACCGCCAAGAGAAATACTATCGCCAGAAATGCCGAAGTACTAATTGCTTCGTTTCTCTTGAACTAGCTACCTATCGACTAACAGGTCAACCTACGCAAAAGAATACTCTACCCACTCATTCTGTACCCATTAACATGAGAGGGATTATAATCTCTGGTCACCATTCCTTCTCCCGAGTCACCAGTACTATCCACACGCATAATGTCAGCTTCCAAGCTCTTCATGAACGGCTTCAGGTACGGTATGCAGGCCGTCGTTATGCTCAACGAGCCACATATCTGGTTCAATGTGGCTGGCAACCATGCGTTGTATGTAACGTCAGGAAGTGAGTATGTGCCTCTGAATACGACAAGTTGAGCTACAATAACAACTATTACTCTGATCGACTGTTAGCTTTGAATGCTGATCTGATTGAGGGGGAGTATGAACAGAGGAGCGAAAAGGATGACACACAAGGTTCGTGTAGAGAATATGAATATCAATAGAGCTTTCTTTAAGAGTGATAGGCGAAGGGTCCTGAGTACCAGGATGTACTGCGCAATGAAACAGAGCTCAGTGCCTGCATCTAGCACGCTGATATATGTCCACCAGGCTCTCTATACTTGTCAGATGAGTGGCACACGTAGCTGGGGGAGGGGGGGGGGAACATACCCGATCAATGCAATGCTGACCATATATATAGTCCCAGGGTGCTGGGGCTCTACATCGAGCGAAAGAAGTCGCCGTGGAAGTTACCGCCCATAACCCTACGATTGCCATAATACCAACAGCAATTCGGTGATGGGCTTTCTCTAGGCTTATTCGGTAGATGAACGAGGCGAGAGACCACTTGACCAAAGTCAACGTGAGTATCAGGAGGGGAGTGCTAGCATATTCAGCCTTCACTTGAACGTTAGCGTCAGTTTCTAAACGGATTAATGAGCTGTCCATACCTTCAGCGTATTGCTGATTGTCTCTTCACTCAAGGTGCTCATTGCTTTCCCGAGTCCGAAAGATGCGCCTATAGAAACCGAAATGGTTTCGGCGAGGAAGGCAATCTGCAGATGATGAGAGACTGGACTATTGACGAACAAGTTTGGCCAGCGGGGAAACGAACCTGCGCCATCAGGATGAGTTTGTCATCCCATCGAAACGTCCATCCGTTCGTCATGTATTTTGTCCCCATACGAGCACATATACCGAAGACGGATACAATAAACAGAAACCACACCAAGAGCTGAACGACATTGCTCTTGTCACTTGAAATATCTGGCCTCTCCCTCATCTCTGAGAGCCTTTTTCGGGAAAAGGGATAAAAGATCTGTATGAAATAATGTGCTGGCCACTCTTACGTGGGCGTTGGAAATTGCACAAAGGATATCAGCAGCGGTAGACATAAACGGAAATTGAAACGAAGAGCCACTGAGATTGTTTATTTGACTACATCGTAAGGAGACCCCGGATAGAAGAGATGAGGCGAGGAGTGCAGATGCATATCATCAGTCGGCGGGCTTGGTAGGAAGACGTAGGGTATGATCGGGCCACTTCGCTGCCCAGTAGATCGGTAGCCTATCCGCAAACGAGGATTTATCGATATGCGAGAAGCTGTCTGCCGGGGGCTTAGACATCCTACGAGAATCAGCCGAATGCTTTACCATATCGTATCGAAGCGTTGTTCGCCCTTCAGCTGTCAATCTACCTACAAGTACCTTGGTGTACATATGCAGGCTGCCTTGGCAAGATCCTTTTACCACATGAGGGCAGGGTAATAGCCGCGATCAGTTGCCACAAGTAGCAACGATAGGTTGGAAACACAAGTTGGGGCTGTCGTTTGATGCCATCCATGTACAAGGACGCGGTAATTATCTTTGATGGGTTATTCACCTGGGCGAGAATCGAGGTGCTGGTGTAATTGGAGAGGTGGCCATGTAGGCTTGCCTCCCCATGCATAGGCAACAAACAACGGTTTTTTTTTTCGTAGCCAAGGCTCTCAAACATCCAGACACCGAAAATGAGGCTTTTCAAACCCCCCACCCGTTAGGTATGTCTCTGCCTTTGGTCACCCCCTTTTCTCCTTCTCCGACCCCCGCTCCACCATAGCTCCCAGGCTCCAAGATATTAACACTGGCCAAGACTTTTCTGCCATTGCTATATTTATGTTCGAATCGAATGAAGAGTCTGGTCAGCAATTGACCCAAAGCTAGTTTCCAATCCAAGGCAGCAGCCCCGAGACACTCGCGAAAGACTCTGGAAGCCGCCGGTCGGGCGAGTACTAGCGCAACAAGTAAGCCCGCAGAGCACACGTGTATAAGGGCCGAAAAGACATTCTGCTTCTGTCTCGTTAAAATACTGTGTAAATCATAGGACAACTGTGTGATTGACCTGTCCATTGCCTCCAGAGCTTACCAGCTAATGATAGACCATGGCAACACGAGAGAGAGCCGTGGCTTGCAGAGATCGAACCCCCCGCATGCAGGCAAATAGCTATTACCTAGGTAGGTGATGCAGTGGAGGCTTGCCTTTGACCAGGCATACATAGGTATGAAGCAAATAGGCCCGTCAGTCCCTATCGAATATGGTGGGGGTCAGTTTAGGGGTGGCTTTTCAACGCTGCTGCAATTACCTACTGAGGACCTGTCATGCACAACTGCGCCAATATACGGAATTGTAGCAGTCACACAGCGGTGTCACCGCATTTTGGGATGCATAACGTAGCATAGTGTAGTATAGTGCGCCAATTACATTAAACTAGGCAGTTACTCCTTCCAGGCCTGTTACTTCGGCGACAAGATGCCGGCATCTCGGGTCCACCTGATTGCCGCAAATCTGGGGAAGGTCCCAAGGTTGCGCTGCAGAGTTGGCGTGACATGACACGGGGTTCGCCGTGCCAGTAAGCGGCGGATTACTTCAGCGCCAAGACGTCACTACCACCAAAATGCAAGATGTTTCTCCCCTCGGCCCTCCCGACCGTCCCAATCCCATATCACACGTGCTATCCCAGAGCCCGTCCAGAGCCCGGAGGCTCTACTGTTATAATATTTATTACACTGCATTCAGAAACCCCAACCCAAAGCCCAGAGGAGCCTCCTCGATTATAACACCATATCGCCCGTACAGGTGCCTAATGCGACACTGGCATGCATGCTCATCATTGTCTCACGTTTCGCCAACCATTCGGTCAGAATTCAATCTCTGCACGCCCAGCCAGAACAGCCACCAACGTGGTACCAATCGTGACTCTGACAACGTGCCGACGGAAGGGACAGGCCATTGACCTCTAGTGTAGTTACTGGCTAGTCCGAGCTTGGGTGACGAGAGAGGTAAGCACTAGATCGCGCCTTTGAGGCTCGACGATGGCGCTCATTGCACGAGGCTTCTCATGAGGTGTTCCTTTTTCTCCATTTCTTTCTTCCTTTCCTTTTTCTTAAAAAAAGAAAAGAGAAAAAAAAATATTAAGATAGTATAGTAACTGCTACTCCAGGTCTCACGGACATCCGTTCTCTGCCTTGACAATAATCATAAACAGTTAGATTGATGCCGTGACTGGGGTTGTCGGCAAGGTATTTCCATGATCAGAAGATCAAGACTTATTTTAGCTTGTCCTAGGCTGCAATAAACCACTACATCAACTGGCCATTCACTGCATGACTAGCCTGCCACATTCACCACCTTGTACCAACACCCACCTAGCCACCTAGGGTGGCTAGCCAATCAGGGGCCAGAATGGCTGTGGGTCATAACAATTATAATTGTTATAAAAAATAAAATAAAAATAGCAGGTGTAATTATATTATAAAGGGTATTATTTATTTATATACCTTGTTATTTATATAATATATTAAATAATATAATATTAACTAAGATTAACTAGTTATATAAACATAATCTAGTATTATATTTACACTATATATTATATAAATAAAGCTTGCTATGTTTAAACCTTTAAAAAGGTATATAAAGTGGTGACTAACGCCCTGTACCAACGTTAAACTCATTTATTTATTTATTTATTCATTCATGCTACTTCCTGTAGACAATCCCGGCTTGGCTACAGTTGTGGCGCTTGTTACCCAATGAATGGCTTGGGAGCACTTCGGGCCAAGTGTCAAGTTGTTAGGCTTTGCTCATCCAAATGCCCCTGATGCCCCCTTATCCCAGTTTACAGTAAGTGATTCGCCCGCGACGGACGCTGCGGCCACAAGCTTCCCGGCCCGAATCACTACCTCAACGCTCTGGACTGCTATATATGTGGTATGTAACAAGGGGGTGAACATTCAAGCAGTCATCTTTCACTTCATTAGCGCATCCTCATTGCCATGTCTACCACTACGCCATCAGCCGATCTGCGATGTCACGTTTTTTGACGTTGTTGCGTAAGTATGAATGGTCTCCCTATGACTGATGCGGCACGTATCGCATCTCGAAAAGGGGACGGCTATCTCAAATCACGCCGCCCCCATTATCCAGATGCAGCCGGAAGAATTGAAGATGGGTCGCTCGTTTGGGCAACCTATTAAACCTGATCTTAGAAACGAACCCCCTAGATCTCCGCAAGGCAGCAGAGAAGAAACAACCTAGCCTGGGATAATAAGCTCTCTTCGTGGCCTCGGAGCCGGCATGCTAATGTGCAAGTTTGACGGACCTATGGCAGTAAGCAGACTGGCACGGGGCTCGAATCTTCGTGGATGTCGTCACAGCAAGCCCGCGGGGGCCCTCGCGCCTGCTCAGACCACAGCTTGTCGTGCAATATACGTGTCATGTCGTATCAGCCTCACTCGTCACTATTATGTAGACAATGACATATCGAGGCTAACATGCAATGCTGACACGCACCGCCATCACCGGCATGATGACTGACATTGGACGGTATGCGGCGTGACCTTCTAGTCTATAGCCTCAAAGCGGATGGAGGGTAACCTACCCATATTCCGACCCCTTTATATAAACAGGCCGTCAGTTCAAGTCAGTTAACACAAGGCCAGGCAACCCACAAACCATACCTAAGTAACTCGGACGAAGATACAATTACAATATGACGCTCAAGGTAGTAGACTTCTCTAAATACACGGCAGGAAATGATGCGGAGCGCGCAGCAGTAGCTGAAGAGCTGCTGGCCGGCTTCGTGAAAGATGGAGCGGTAAAGTTGACGAACTACGGCCCAAGGGAGGCCTTAGCGGCCGATTGTTTGCAGGCTGTGAGTAAGCGTGTCGCTAGATGATAAGGGGCAATTATTAACCATTACGGCGCAGGCTCGCGACTTCTTCTCCATCCCATGGGAAGAGAAATTGGCGATAGCCAATGCAGCTGGGCCAAATCCGCAGCGTGGTTTCAGCGTCGTAGGTGTGGAACAAACATCGACGCTCTGGGAGGAAAACCTAAACGGGCACAAGAGCTGGGAGGCGCTTAGAGACGCTCGAGTTAGTAACAGCGGCAGCAGGGCTAGGGGACTGGCTAATTTCTCCACAGGAACACTTCGACGCGGGCCCGCCAGGTGATGAAGAATTCGTCAACCGATGGCCCGAGGATGCTCGCCACTCGGGCTTCCGATCTCAAATGGAGTCGTTGTATGCCGAGCTTCAGCAGATCAGTGAGCGGATACTGTCCGCGATCGAAATGGGACTCGGTCTGCCACCACACCAGCTTACGTCATGCCTTAAGCCGGTATCTAGCGAGATTCGATTGAATCACTACCCGTCCATCTCCCTGGAGAAGCTCGCAGAGGGCAGCATCAAGCGAACATGGCCCCATACCGACCTGGGGATGATCTCGCTCATTTTCCAGGACCAGATCGGGGGCCTGGAGATAGAGGATCGGTCCGCGTCGGGCCCGCATGGGCATTCGTTCGTACCCGTGGCGCCGGTGAACGAAAACGGCCCGCACCAGGTGGTTGTTGTCGTCAGTAACACACTGCAGTCTTTGACGAACGACGCCATCACGGCCGGTCGCCACCAGGTCTCCGTGCCCCCGACGATGAAGAACCAAGCTGAAGGCGAATGTCCGGAACGCTACTCTGCCGTCTTCTTCCTCAAGGCAGGCAGGGCCACCTCTGTAGCGCCGCTTTCGCAATTCGTCACCGACGCACGACCTGCTGCGTATAAAAACCTCTCGGCTTTGGAATTGCAGCAGAATGGTACCAAGAAGTTATATGGGATTTCGGAAACGGGCTCGCAAACTACACAGGCCTAGATTAGTCTGGTGTGGTTTGCTCCGCCGCTGTTTCACACCACCTTCTCGAGAAATAAGGGCGAGGATAAGTTGAGAGCTGCATGTTGAGCGGGCAGGTGCAGTTACTACGTCGGTTATTATGTTGGTTGTTATGTCGGCACGATGCGCCATATCTTTCGAAGTACCTTAGTAGTCTTATGTACTTACTTATACATTTACGCTGCATGACACAAACTCTATTGTTTATTTCGTGTAAAACAGGCAAGCAAACCTCTTTAACCATGATGGCGCTTCCAAGAGCGCCTAGGCAGTACAGTTATGTCCTTCAGGACAAGGGTTTACATATGAACACTAGACAATATATTTTAGAGGGTTCGTCAAGTTAATCTCAAGCAAAAGAAAGGTAAACGATAGATTATTACAATATGTTATCTGCTGTCGCATGGATGATTGTGGTTGCTTACTTAATCTTCACTCTCCTGACCTTGTTTAAATAGCTGTTTAGCTGATCAGGTCTGGTCCACTATCTGCATATCTATATTACTTAAATAGGTTAGATCAGTTGGTCGATATACACTTCCGTCAACACTTTGCTGCTCAATCCACTTGCCCATCTAGGTTAGATACTTAGCTATATGTACTTAACTAGGCAGGGGTTCAGACCAGTCAATGCTTTTTTGCCAGCCTTGTTACATCCATACTTGAGCACCTGGACGATATTTTAAAATCGGTTGGTTGCCTTACCGGCAACAACACCTTTCGTCTGTACGATTGATTGCGGCATCCCGTCTCCGAATCGAGCGCGCAGCCACGGCCCCAACCCCAATCGAGAAGGAACTCGTTTTATACTGCGAACGGCCCAGAGCAGGAACGCGCTTCGAGGGAAAACACCATGGCTGAGGTCGAAGCCAAACCTCATCTCGGCGAACGATCGCCAAACGCCGTGCCAGTACCCCGATCGTCCCGGTCACCCCGATCACCCCGATCACTCCGATCACCCCGATCGCCTCGCCGCGACGAACGTCCCCGATATCGAGATGGAGGCGGCGACAAATACCGGCCCTCGCGCGATCACGGACGCGACCGCGACCGTGACCGTGACCGTGACCGTGACCATGACCGCGGTCGCGATCGATCCGGCGATAGGGATGGCGGCCGTCGCTCCCCTCGCCAGCGCGCTCCCCCCAAGCCTCCCACCGAGGAAGAGAAGCAGGCGGCCGCCAAAGCCGAGTACGACAAACTTCTGGGCATGCGATCAGGCGGTGTCTATATCCCGCCCGCTAGACTGCGGGCGCTTCAGGCCCAAATCACCGACAAGACCTCCAAAGAGTACCAGCGGATGGCGTGGGATGCGCTGAAGAAGTCGATTAACGGCTTGATTAACAAAGTCAATAATTCCAACATCAAGCACATAGTGCCCGAATTATTCCAGGAAAACCTCATTAGGGGAAGAGGTACGCCTTTCAGACCACCTATTATTATCATTATGTCCTTCACCCACCCTTTAAACCCCCCTCTCGTATCATCCCTGGGGGTTTCAGCAGCTGACGCATACCCCCTCGTCTAGGTTTGTTTTGTCGTAGTATAATGAAGGCCCAGGCGGCTTCGTTGCCCTTTACTCCCGTTCTAGCAGCCATGGTGGCGGTGGTCAACACGAAACTCCCACAAGTCGGCGAGCTCTTAGCAAAGCGATTAGTCATGCAATTCAGGAAGTCATTCCGCCGAAATGATAGGGCCGTGGCAGGGTCGAGCACCACATTCCTAGCGCATCTCGTCAATCAGCAGGTCATTCACGAAATGGTTGTCTGCCAAGTCCTCTTGCTCTTACTCTCCAAGCCTACCGACGACAGCGTCGAAATCGCCGTCGGGCTGATGAAGGCTGTTGGCCAACACTTGGAGGAGATGAGCCCAGCGATAGCGCGTGCCGTTTTTGACCAGTTCCGAACCATTTTGCATGAGGCCGACATCGACAAAAGGACCCAATACATGATAGAAGTGTTGTTTCAAGTCCGCAAGGACGGGTTTAAGAACGATGTCGCCATAAAAGAGGAGCTTGACTTGATCGAGGAAGAAGACCAAATCACCCATCGCATTGAGTTAGATGCGAACATTGATGTTGAAGATGGGCTGAATATTTTCAAGTTCGACCCAGACTGGGAGGAGAATGAGGCCGCCTATAAGCATCTTCGCGCTGAAATTCTAGGCGAAGGTAGCGACGATGAGGACGATGAAGACGACGACGACGATGAAGACGACGAAGAGGACGAAGAGGAAAAAGCCATCGAGATCAAGGACCAGTCGAACACAGATCTCGTCAACCTAAGGAAAACCATCTACCTCACGATTATGAGCTCTATAGATCCCGAAGAGAGCGTACACAAATTATTAAAAATTAACCTACCCGCTGGCCAGGAACAGGAGTTGCCCTCCATGATCGTAGAATGCACGGCACAGTCACACACTTACTCCAAGTTTTTCGGCCTAATCGGAGAACGGTTTGCCAAACTCAACAGGCTATGGACAGATCTCTTCGAGCAGACTTTCCAGAGTAAGTACGAAGCGATCCATCGCCATAACACGAATGAACTTCGAAATTGTGCAAGATTTTTCGGCCATTTGTTTGCCAGCGACGCACTCGGCTGGCACGCCCTCTCTGTCATCCACTTAAACGAGGACGAGACGACATCCGCTAGCCGAATATTCATTAAAATCCTATTTCAGGAGATGTCGGAAGAGTTGGGAATGCCGAAACTACAGGCCCGTATGAAGGACGAGATGATGCAACCGAGCTTCGAAGGTCTTTTCCCTCGTAACAACGCTCGCAATATCAGGTTCTCAATCAACTACTTCACGAGCATTGGAATGGGTGCATTGACAGAAGAAATGCGAGAGTACCTGGCCAATATGCCAAAGCCAGCGCTTCCTGCGCCAGCTGCAAGGGACTCGGATACGGATTCTGTGTCCAGCTACTCGTCCTACACCGGGTCGTCGTACTCATCACGATCTCGATCGAGAACTCCACGGAGAGCGCCAGACCGCGGCCGTTCCTATTCTCGGACGCCGCCGAGGGACGGGCGGCCGAGATCACCCAGTCGAAGTATATCCCGCTCACGGTCTCGCTCCTACGCCTCCTCGCGGAGCCCTCCACGGCGCCAACCAGATTCATATTCACGAAGCCCGCCCCCACGCACTGGACGCCAACGGCCCAACCGAAGTCCCTCACGCTCCCGTTCGCGGTCCAGGTCTTATAGCTCGTCAAGAAGCCCCCCTCGACGAGGCCGGCGTGACTCGAGCCACTCAAGATATGAATCCCGCAGTCCACCGCCACGAGCCAGGCGGAATTCTAGCTCCCCGCGGTACAAATCACGCAGCCCACTTCCTCAGAGCACGGCTAAACCACGATCTGTGAGCCGAGGGCGGAGTTACTCACGGTCCCGATCGCGCCCACGTTCATACACACCATCGCAGAGCCGTAGCCGTACGCCGGCCCGCAACAGCCGCAGCCCAACACCTCGGCGTACCCGGCCAAAGCGGGATTCATCCTACTCCGTTAGCCCACCCCGAAAGAGAACAAGGTATCATGACCGTGATTAGAAGGGCCACAGAATAGGAGATGTCTAGTGTATATTTGGAAGACGGATAAGTGGTATATGATACCGTTAAGCGTATTCTTTTGTTATGGTGTGTGTTCCATTATCAAACGCGAGAGGGCCTCGAAACTGGGGTTTAAGAACCGCTGGGGGTTAATACCAAGAACAGATTGCTTGTGCTGTATCGATGCCACAGAGGCCTCAACTAGTATAATCAAGGCTGCGAGCTTACGAAACTAAAAGTTTTAACATGCCGTGCGGCGTCGTATGCATAGTTTGTCTATCTACCCTTCCAGATCTGCTCCCGAATTTTTACAGCCATTCCATCTGCTCACTAAGTTATGATGTGATTTGCATCTAATGTACTAGTTAGGACCCCGGCTCTATAATCGTGTGCTAGATTCTAACAGACAGGTAGGCCAACTGTACAAGAAGTAGCTAGGTACGATTATGCTCCCCGAGGTTGTCGATGACGTTCACTGTTTTGTGTCTCTTACTTGCTCGCTGTTGTACGCCTTTCGGACCGTCAACTCTGAGATAGATATAGAAACACACGTGCGGAAAATGACAGGCTCAGTTACCTGCATATTAGAACCTTCTAAGATTCATATTCTCATCTTACGTTTTTTAAGAAGAGGAGAAGGGGGAAGCGAGAGAGAAGGAGAGAGGGGCGGATATGAATTATATCCAGTAAAGAGAGGGGATGAGGTGGTGGTAACGGGACATACGGCGTTGTAGGATGGAGGTTTCGGTGAATCGTACTTATATGGCCATAATACCCAATAGTATTGGCAAGGTGAGATATGAGAAAGCGTAGAGTTGGTTCCTATTGACGTTCTAGCACTTATAGTCTTTAGAAAAAATAAAGGTTTTGATATTTTTAATGTTCATAAAATTAAGAATACATGAATCCGTTACTGTCTGCATACGAGCGTTAGTTTTTTACCATGAGTTGAGGAGGGTTGTTACTATCGCCGTACAGGATGAGACCCTCTTATTCCCCATGATACCTCTTCATTACTAAGGTAACTACTTCCTATCCCTACATGTTACTTATGAGAAGTTGTAATATCTATCACTTTCAGGCATCGTGTGTTGCGTTCAACTGTTGCGTTATCAGTCTGGCAATGACGAGCTCTAGGTATGCTAGCAAACTTGGCATCATAAGATATGGTAGAATTCGGGAACGGGATATCCGTTCAGTGCGGGCGGAGACGACGATAGGGAATTAACGGTTACCCGCTTATCTTTCCCCCCGAGGAGATGGGACATGCCCATCGCCAACCGACGCGAAGAGGAGTATAGACCGAGGCCCGTGATAAAGCCCGAGCTCCGTGCTGTGCCTGTTTCCTGGTGGCGACGCTGACATCGAAACGTTCGATACACATTTCCGTGGACGTCGTCCTTTCCCGGGTATAAAGATGTCATTCTGTCATACTAGGTAAGCGCCGAGCCGGATGACCCGGTTCCTCTCTCCGCCCCTCCTCGTGCCCCCGGCCGACGTGACCCATCGGCGCCCCGGTCCGTTTCTGGACGAGAAAGGCAAAGGGCCATTCCCACATTAATCTCGTCATGACTAGCCCTCCCTTGCGTCCCCTTTGGTGCTAGGAGACCGGTGCTTCGGGGGATCTCGACCCCCGAGTCGCAAACATGGACCTCCGTCCTCCGACATGGGGGCCATCGCTTGATCCCCCTGGGCGGGCCAATGACTCCATCTTCGGCAGTGTTTATGCGCATCCGTGTAGGGGGGGTGGGTAGCAATGGGCATCGTCGACCCCCCGCGCACAGACAGCAACCATCAGCTGAACGGGTGGGATTTGACGATGTGTTGCTCTAGGCACAGTACAGATCAGTGCAGATGTTGACACGAGAGTGCGTGCATCCACAAGGGGGAACACCACAATGCGACATGCAGGGTATCTCCAAGCCACTCTAGCGTACACCACATCGTCTGTTACAGGCAAGGGGTGGCCCTCGTATGTGAAGAAAAGTGGTGCCGTTCGACCTCAAGTCCACTAGATCGCAAAGCAAGTCGGTGCGCGTTAGGACGGAACACCGTTCATACCGGACCGCGTGTTTTAGACGGGAGGGCGAGGAGATGAAGCAATAAACGGCTGAAGAAGGCACAAAACTAAAACACCAGTACAAATATCCTCACGGCGTACAGCACAGATTATAGCAAGTGATACATACTACAACATCTACAAGGAAACAATAGCAAAGGGAAAAATGAAGGTTATTGTGGTTGGTGCTGGTATTGGCGGTCTCAGCGCCGCCATCGCCCTGAACCGAGCCGGGCACGACGTGGAGGTAAAAATCGCCACTTCTTTCAGCGTTGTGGCCTCCCCTAAACGTCGGGGTGGAATGTACGATACGGGAGGGGTATGTGCGCTGACAACGGCCAGGTCTACGAGAGCTCGTCGTTCCTGAACGAAGTCGGCGCGGCCATTCACCTTGCCCCCAACGCGACACGCGTGTTGAAAACATGGGACTGCGACCTCGAGACCATGCATCCCAGCGAGTGTACAGCCGTGAAGGTTTACACCCCAGACCTCAAGATCATTCCGATCGGCATGGTGAGAATCGCCGACCTGACTCCCCATCGGTAACCAAAATACGGATGTGTCTATACTGATGTGTATATACCGATGTGACAGAATAGGGACGAGAACCAAAAGGAGATGGGCGTTGACGACCCCTGGCTGATGGTTCATCGCGTCGATCTTCACAATGGGTTGAGGCTACTCGCCGAGAAGGGGTTCCAAGGCCGGTCTGTGACAATCCATTTGAACTCCAAGGTCGAGTCCGTGGTGAGTAATTTCCCCCAAGATCCGACTCAACACCGCCAGCACCGCTTTGACACGCGGTCCATATAGGACGCGGAAACGGGCCATGTCCACTTCCAAGATGGACGAGCCGTCCAGGGAGACTTGGTCATCGGAGCAGATGGCCTACACGTAAGTCAAAGGGCACACCCCTTATCACTGCCGCGTCTGCCGCTAAAAGATAGCCGTAGTCTCGGACCGTCCAGGCCATCATCAGCAACGGTAGAGATAAAATCAGCACAGGGCAAAACATCTTTCGCTTCCTGGTCCCTACCGAGAAGGCAATGGGGAACCCGGTGGTGAAGGGGTTCATAGAGAAGCTCGGCCTGAACCGGATGACGGTCATCAGCTCGAAGCACGACCGGATGATCATCTACCCTTGCCGGTCCGGCGCCCTCCTCAACTGCGGTTTCCTCTTTGCCTCGACGGAAGCTGACGACAACGCGGCGCGTGAAACGTCGTGGCTCAATGCGGGCAGCGTGGACGACCTCTTGCGGTGCGTCGACGGCTTCGACGAGGGCGCTCGCGAGCTGTGCAAGATGGCGGAAGACCTCAAGCTATGGAGCCTCATGACCCGCGACCCTCCGCCGACATATATCAAGGGGAAACTGGCCCTCATGGGGGATGCCGCCCACCCGATGCTCCCGCGTTAGTTTTCCTTGCAAGCCCCCCCGCCCCCCCCCTCCGGCCCCCCTTCCAGCCACTCTTCCATCAATCCCAGCACCCTGTCTTCCTCCTCTCCTCTTCCTTATTCTTCCTCTACTCGACTCGTCCCAACGCTGACCCCGTGGCAGACCAAGGACAGGGAGGCGCGCAGGCGATCGAGGATGCCGCCGCCCTCGGGGCGCTGTTCACCGGCGATCCGGCCCCCGAGGAGGTCAGTGACCTGCTGCACATCTACAACCAAGTCCGCTACGACCACACGGTGATCGTCTGCATCACGTCCCGCACCAGCTACGACCGTCGCGAGGAGAAGCTCGAGGAGCTGAGGCGGTTCGTGCCCAACGCGTCGCTGGAGGGAACCGACAACCCGGCAACCCTGACCTGGCACTCCTATCCGGCCAGGGACGTCGAGCGTCTGCTGGCCCTGCGGCGCAACAACCAGGTGAAGGTTATGTAACGAGCAGATTGGCGCTTGACATAAGGATACGTGATGAGCGTTGGTCGAAATGGATGGTAATTTATCCAATCCACGACGTGGATGGTGGGATGTAGTGTATTTACTTATTTTATTAAATTAAACAACGTCACCGCCAAACATGTCCATACCTACCTATTTTATGCCGTTGCCCCAGATAGATAGGAACTTAGATAGGAACTTAAATAGGAACTTAGTCCGGCAGCCTCGGCTTATCCGTGTTTGAGCAATTCGGGGTCGGTTTTATCTGGCGAATCCGATTTCGAGGATGAAGATAGCTCGAGCTTGCTAAGGCCAGCTGAAGACCCACCCGGAGCTTCTCTCTCTTCAGGTCTCTCCACTTTATACTTTATACCACCACACCCGGTCCTCTAGGAGGAGTATTGCCTTACCTACTAAGTACTTAGTTTATCACAACCTTGGAAGGCTTTCCTGGGGAATAGGGAACGACGATTGTCTATTAAGAATCCGTGGGCTCTCCTCCTCCTCCTCCTCCTCCCCCCAACCCCCCCTATCTTATCAATTAAGTGTCTCATAGCCTCAGCTTCATGAGATAAATCGAATCTCAGTCACCATGGTAAGCTCTAATTGTCCCCTCATCACCTACCTGGTCCGGCAACCCAACCCGGATCTTCCCTATCGCAGGCCGATCTACGACAGGCAATAGACATGATTTGTCCGCCAAATTCCGAATTTCGATCGAGAAAACAGCATGAATGATGAATGATGAATGATGAACTGACTGACTGACTGACTGACCTTCGTGGCCACAGGGGTTCGACTTGAAATATGTCCTGGTGCCGCTCTTCGTCGGCGCCTCGGCGTTCGGCTTCAACGCCACGATCCTGACGATGCTGGACAACGGGCTGGGCGAGGTCCTCGGGGCTGTGAGCAAGGGCGCGACGGCGTCGCTGCGCGGGGCCCCGTCCCCCTTCCTGCGGGAGTACACGGGCGTCTCCGTCGTCGACCAGCAGCTGTCGGCCATGATCGCCTTCTTCTCGGCCGCCATCGACGGCGACGTCCCGTGGGACTCGACCGTGTTCTACGTTTGGGGCATGGCCCAGTTCGCCGCCTGCTGGACGCTGCTCGTGCTCGAGGCCAAGCGCGTCGGCAACCGCGGCCGCCTGGTCTCGTGGATCGGCGCCGTCGGCTTCCTCTTCCAGAACGCCACCTGGACCCTGACCGTCCCGCTGTACCTGGCCCTGCACCTGCTCACGTCGCCCGTCGCGCGCCTGCGCAACGGCGACGGCGACGGCGCCCGCCGCGCCCTCTTCGTCTACCTCTGGGACCTCGCGCTCCTGCCCATGGCCGTGACCCTGGCCTTCATCGTCCCGGCCGTCTTCATGGGCATGCCGCGCCTCTTCGCCCAGACCGCCGCCACCCACTACAAATGGATCGCCGTCTGGCAGCCCTTCCCGCTCGTCACCGTCGCCGAGCTCGCCTTCCTGCACTACGCCTGCTACTACACCCTCGGCAGCCTGAGCCCCGTCGACGAGGGGAACGAGCCGACGACGCACGGCCGCGGCTACATGGTCGCCGTCCGCGGCGTCTACGAGTTCGCCCTCGCCCTCTGCGCCACCACCCACCTGCCCATCGTGCTCCTGACCCTCATGCCCGCCGCCGGCCGCGAGTTCCTGAGCCACGCCTTCCCCTACTACGCCCCCGTCTTCCGCGGCCTCTCCTTCGCCCGCGCCTTCGTCCCGGCCCCCTGGTACGCCGCCCCGGCCGTCGACCCGGCCACCTACGCCTCCGGCGACCTCGCCCCGCTCGCCCAGCACTTCCTGCACTACGACTTCTACGTCGGCACCGTCCCCGTCCTGCTCTGGTCCATGTACCTGCACCAGCGCGCCGTCGCGGCCCCGAGCCTGCCCCGCATGCTCGCCCGCGCCGGCTTCTGGTTCCTCCTCGGCGGCCCCGCCGCCGCCGCCGTCATCCTCACCTGGGACCGCGACGCCGTCACCGAGGCCGGCGAGGAGCCCCTCCGGAAGAAGATCGAGCAGGAGCTCGAGAAGAGGAGGCAACAGCTGGAGGGGAGGAAGACGAAGTAAAAGGTGTATGTATGTGTGGCGATTGGGGAGCGGGGAATAGGGAGATAGGGGGAAGAGGCGGGGGAGGGGGGGTTGCGAAGTTATTGGCTAGTGAAACTACCTGGTTTGGAATGGAAAAAAAAAAAAGAGAACGGATTTGACGAGGGCGATTTAAAATGACAGGCATGGATTAATTAGATCGGTTGAGAAGCGAGGTTACGCAGCCGGGATTAGATGGCAGAGATACGCAGCCGAAAATATGTCGGAAGCATATATATATATATATATATATATATATTTTTTATACCGCTCAGGATCTCAAAAAGCCTGCTGACTGTCGACGTCGGTAGTACTGGCCGGGGGCACTCGGGCGGGACGGGTTTGTCTAGGCTGAAAGGTGCATAAGCTTATAATTAAGCTTAGTTAACTATGTATTAAACGCAGATAATAACACTTTTGACCCTTCACACATCACACCTGAAGTTTTGTAACTTACTAAGCCGGTCCGGCCATTCTCGCAAACCATGACCCACAAACTTCAATATCAGGTAGGTACAATATTTCTTCATTTAGTTCTCCTTTTGGGCGGGCCAGTTATCTACTTAGTCGTGTCTTGTCGACAAGGACAACAAGAGGTCTACTTATGTTTTTCGACAATTGTACGGAGAAATTGTGCTTTTATACAAAATTTTCTCTAGCATCCAGGGAAACAGGCCATGTTAGGGACGGACCCAGCTCCGACAATACTGTAAATGAACACTATGCCCTTAGACAACACAGCGAGTGCGCCGAACACATACATGTAGACCTATTATTTCTTTTTTCCTCGTTCTTAAAACTTCCCCCTGCGCTTATTTTCGTAAATGGTATCTAAATCTATCCACTTACAATGTTATCGGTCGCTCTAGCGAGCTCAGGCGTCGCGGGGTTGACCGTGGGCTCCTTGACGCCGCCATCCTCCCTATCCGGCCTCGGCAGCTCGTCTTCTGACTTCTGGGTCTGACCGTTACTCCTACTCTCGTTCCCCGGGCGAGCGGAGCCGTTACTGTTAATATTTTCCACGGGAGCAGTAGCGGCGGCGGCGACGGTTTGTTCCTGTTGTTGCTTCTTCTTGTCTTTCTTCGATATTTTTATGCTGCCCTTCGCTAGAGCCTCTTTCGGCAGCGGCCTAACGATGGGCTGAACAACCCACCAAGGCCGTTTACAAGCCTTCACGGTGGCCACAGAACTTTCTGGGTCGTTCTCGGGATCGAGATCGTTTTCCTCGCTTTCTTTTACCGGCTTTGTGACCTGCTCCTCCTGTATGCTCCTCCCGTCTGTCTTCTCATAATCCAATAGCCCCTGCGCAACACGCCTTTCCACCATATCCAGAACTTTCTCGATACCCATTATGTCACTCGGGGTTGTCCTCGCCAACGTATCGCGGATATCGGTGTGTTTGGAAATAAAATGGCGCAGGAGGTGGAATAGGTGGGGACGGACTCCGACGATGTTTGGGGACGTCGAGCGCTTGCCCGCGCTATCCTGTTTTAACTTCTTCCGTGCTGGCCCGTCCTCATGATCATCGTCGCGGGCTAATGTATTGTGAAGCCACGCTTCGTCGTCTCCCACGACAAAGAGTGGCCTCCTTTTTGGTGGCACTTGTTCCAACACGTCACGATGTAGGATATCCATATAACGCCGAAAGACGGCATCGACTCTGTATCCTCCCCTGCCGTCTCGACCTCGCCAGTACTCGCGTCCCTCTCGCTCAGGCGTGGGTGGTGCGGCGAAGATGGACGGGTCGCTAAGGTTGCCCTCTGCGCTCATGACGGCATCGGCACCCGTAGCCTCGAGGCACTTTTGTATGTCGCCATGCTGAAGGATGTTGCCATTAGCAAAGATGACAGTATCCTCAGGCAAATTGTCTCGTAAGTAACGTATGTACCCCCAATCGGCAACGCCCGTCAGGTGCCCCTTTTGCTCTCTCCTCCGTCCGTGGACAGTGAGGATACTGGCGCCAGCAGAGAGAACATTCTTCGCGTAGGCCAAGGTAGCTTCCTTCGTATCTAGAATCCGGATCTTGGCGGTGACGGGTATGGGTAGGTTCTTATGAAGGATGTTGATCAACTTATAAATGAGCGCCTGGTCCTCCTGCAAGAACGAGCCATAGTGGCCTTTACGCGCGATGCCCTGGGGGCAACCGAGGTTGAGGTCGACGGCATCGCAATAGGGCGCTACAATCTGGGCGGCGTGAAGCAGGTGGTCGGGGTCGTTTGCGCAGAACTGGACAAATAGAGGACGGTCGAATTGGGGGTTTCCGTCGAGAAATAGGTTGGCCGGGTCGACGTCGGCGGTCTCTATAGGATTTCTTGTTGCTTGGAAATGGCTGTCTCTGTATTTGGGTGTCTCTTCGAACAGGCGGGCGTGAAACATGGGCGTGTAGGCGAGCAGCTTCGCGTCCTCTTGGGGCGTGAGGAAAGATCGCGTAAGTCTTCGCCATGCCTGCGCGGTTGGTCTACAAGTCAGATACCATGTAATAAAATGGAATGGATGTATGAATGTATGTATGAATGAATAATATGGATGATGATGATGATGATGATGATGATACACGCAACATACAAATTCAGACTGGTCTACCATGGGAGCGACGATGAACCTGGGACTCCCCAAGCTCTCGTAAAATGCGCGGCCATGTAATTTAGGGTTCTGATTGGCCGAAGTATCCGTTGATGTCGATATCGGGGCTGATGTTGAAGCCATCGTATTGACGTAACGGCCGAGCAAAAAATAGTTCCTGGAGCGGCCAGCCGCCGTGAAACAAAGGCGATTGAGCGCCACTATCGCGACCTATAGCTAGGAGGGTTACCTTGACTGTCGCAACGAAACTTGAGTACATGACGTGGATTTAACATTTAGATCATGCTCAGTTCCCTCTCTTTTTTTTTTTTTTTTGGGCTGCTGTCTCTTGTCTCTCCATGTTAGCCTTGCATCGGGTACACTGCACATTCATCCCCACATTACCTAGCTAAATCTATTCAGATACCTACCTACTTGTACCTAGGTACCTAAACATTGTAGAAGGTAGCTACAGTGGTCATCAAGTGCTAATTTAGCGCTTCCCCTCTCCCCCATCAGCCCCTCCGGTGAGATAAATGACTTACATACTTTAGCTTGCCTACTAGCTAAGTAGGTAGGTAGGTAGATACATTACATACTTAGGTAGGTACGTCGGCATCTCATATAGTACCTGCACAGTATATACCAGTGATAACACCACGCACCACGTTCCATGGCCCATAACCACTTACCTAGCCTAACTTCAAGCTTTCATCGAAATAAGTTAGTGCCACATATACTGAGTCACATCGCGCCTAAGCACCGACCTATAAGAACCCAAACACCTCGTATTCCTGCATACCACCAACCTGATGCCCCTCTGCATTTTTCATGTCCATGTAACCTCCTGGCGATATGTACATATTTCCCCAAGATGAGACCAACGTCGTCCTAGGAATGCGCATACGTACATCAAATACGTACATCAAATACCACAACGGGGGGATCCATAGAATAGTAGGCGAGGAGACGCATGTGTTGTGGCGACCATTGCGCAGTATAATCGTGCTTTCCGCTGTGTATTATTATTCATTGCTTCAGCCGCTTGCGTAATGCTAGAATCCTCGCTAAAAGTACAAAGCTCCACATCAGTAAACTTGTTAGGTCTCCCTCAATAACACACGCAAGTCTCACTTGCCATACACCGGGCCCCCTCCCCGGCTGATTCCCCCGGCTTCCTTATCACTATCTCGACTCGACAGTCATTGCTCTGTCGTACATAGTCCTATGCTGGCTTCCAAAATCTCGGCCCTCCACGGTCACCGCCGAATTAGATAGACAAAGAAATGGTGTACTTGCTTTACCGGAAAGTCACCTGTCGCATCCGTGATCTTGCCCTTGCTTCTTTTATATTGGAAATTGGTCTTCTCTCTTCTGCTCCACACGCCTATAGGGGCTCGCCTTGCCGTGGCACGGGCTGTGTCCCATCATCGGGTGGCCCGGCCATCTATTGTCTGCTGCGAACCGTATAGCCGTAAGCGTTGGAACCAGGAAAGGTACTGGATCGATGCAACCTGCCGGATGTTGCATCAACAACCTCGGCGGTTGGTAGGGGCGAATAATATGACGGGAAAAGCTGTACAACAAGTACTTGGCCATTATCAAGGCCGGCTAACCTCGCCTCGGCTCGCGCCAGGTCAGAAATTAAAACAAAGGCCGAGCCTGATCACTCGGCCATTGGCATGAGATAGCTAACGTAAGGAACAAATTCGAAAACGCCCAACTCCTTACTATGCTGGCCCTGTGCAACGCCATCGGATTGGACGAAAGCGGGAAACATGAACGCAGGTCTATGGCCTTGAATCGGAAAATAAAAGTCTCGCTGAAATGCCCTGTGAAGTGCTTTGTCATCGTCAAAAAAAGTGCGTGTATATCTTGGATGTCTCGTGAACTTCCATCTCCTGTCAAGGTAGATTAGCAAGGCCGAACCACTGTGTTTCACCTCGGGGCCCACGTACCATTTTGAAGCTATTGAGCTCTTCTTTGATCTGTTGCGCAAGCATTGGGGTCAAGCGGTTGCATGTCGCAACTTCGCCGCGACGGTCATATTCACCACTTGGCCAGGTATCATGGAAAACGATCCGGGGGCTAAATGTGGCGTTGCGCTTTTGGACTACTTGAGGGGTTCCCGGTGCACTCTTGGTATCCTGGCGTAAGCGCAGCGCTGACATGAAATAATCCTCATTTCCGATTGTAACTGATTCATTGCGTTTATGACCTTGAACGTCGTCATTGGGCGTGCTCGGCGCACTAGAGTTGGGCGAGTCGGTTACGTTCGGAATCGTAGGAAGGTCGAAGGCTGGCGCCCTGTTCTCAGCCCCCCGAGGGGGAGGTGTTGGTGAGTTGCTACGGGCTGTATTATTGACTGTCAGTCATTGGTCCATCATCGGCTTGAACCTAATTGCAAACTTACTTTTCAAGATGCCTTTGCGAATAGTAGCAAGTACTTCCGCTCGCTCCCTCTCGCCCCCAATAATGCTCTTTCGTGCGTTGGCATTTTCGTTCGAGGCGTCCAGGCGATCAGAATTCAAGGCCTCTGCATTCTTCGTCGCATCAATAGAATTGCGTTCCAGGTGAGGGAAACCGGTTCCGGTGGTATGCGTGAGATCTGCATTTGTAGTAACATTGACGCGCTCACGCTCAGCCTCAACGGTAACCATCGAGACAGTGGCCTGGGAGGCTTCTGGTGCAGACAATTCTTCGTTTGGCGACCCGATCATTGATTTTGGTCTGAAAAGACCAACTAGTGATCGGCCGCCCTTTTTCACACCACGTCCCATCTTACGGAGCATGATCGAAGCAGATGATGCAGTTGATGATATCGACAAGTTGTCGGTTGAACCCGAAAAGAGTTTTGTGCCAGAGTAGATGCTGCTACCAATACCTCCTTCTTCCTGTTTTAGGGCAATTCGCGCCTGTTCTTCTTCATACAGGTCGTCGGCCTGCGAGCTTTTATGTAGACGCGACGGGTCGTCACCCTTAATGGCAACCGATTCAACATTGATATCTTGGCCCGTCACCTTTCTAAGCTCAGCGGCACTTCCAAAAGAGAAAGCTCTCCGTAATCTTGAAGTCTTGCTTTTCGACCTCACTCCCTTCTCATTGATTGCGGCGAGCTGCTTCGCTGCCGGGCTATCGGTGTTTGGTCCGTTAGACGACGTCGGCGGCTTCGCGGGTGACGGAGCAGCACCAGCCGCCCCGTTAGATGAGGACCCGGAAGCCATAGTAGCCGGGTTAGACAGCGGGGACGGGCTAAGGACTCGCTTGCCGACATCAGCAGACGAGCCCCGGGGTGGTATGTTGATGAGTTTTGGTTGGTCGTGAGCCGCGATCTTCTCCCCGGAGAGAGAGGAGGTTGAGGCGGGGCTACCAGTGGGGGCAGAGGCATTCGAGTTTCGATTCGCCGACTGGGTGGATATAGAATCAGCATCGTGACCAGGATGATCTGATTGGGCAATGAGGCACCAGGGTATGAATATGCGTGCTACTTACTGATGAAGGCCGAGAATTGCTGCTACGGCTTGAGACGATACTTTCGGAACTGCCATTCCTGACGTGGGAAGCGCTACCTGCTGGAGGAGGCAGAGGGACAACTCTTGTCGGCCTTTGATCCTTCTCAGTGCCTCCCTGTCTTCTGGAATTCGATAGTGCATCGGTTTGAAATGGTTCAGTCATCCGCTTCAAGCCCTGCGGGGTCGGAGGGCTAACATAATCCGGCGAGTTGATTGAGTGAATGCTGCGTCGCCGGTACCTTTTAGCCTCTACTTCGGTAGAGTGGCGGTAGAGATGCAAGTCGTCCATCGTCGCACTAGTCAAGGCGCCATGCGCGCTCTGGGGCCGGACAGAAATCATGCCCTGACTCCGAGGCACAGCCCTTGAGCTATAGAGTTGGGCCGCTGATGGTATGCTTAAACTGGGTGTTGCGGCGGCCGCCTGCACTTGCTGGGATTGGGCCACAGCCGGCGATGAGTCGCTTTGTCTTGGTGTTGGCCGCCTATATCTCTCGGGAGAAGCTTTGGAAGCAGCGACTTGTGCGAAGGTAGGCTGGGCTGGGGTAGTGTTCATCTGGGAACGAGCCGTGTTTGAAGATGGCTGCGCTCTAAGATCCGCTAATTGCGGTAAAGTAGGCACTGTGGTGCCGGAAGATGTTCGATATCCTCCCTGTGGTGATGGTGATAGCTGCCCATTATTGGAAAGGCTAGGCGTTGACGTAAATGCATAGGGTTGAATAGGGGCCACAGTACCGCTTCGGTATCCTGACTGCCCTCCTGCGTTCCCTGATCCATGATAAGCATTCCTTTGGGGGTTGCCATATAGCTGACCAGAATGTCCTTGTGACGTGCCCGGCATGATTCCCGTCGCTGGTCCTGGTTTTGTTTGCAGCAAGGTTACGGTTCCAGATTGCTGAGGATATGTTTGAACCAACGCAGCCATATTAAGGTAATCAAGGGTAGAGTATCGAGTTATGGCCTCTTGGTGTCAAGGCCGCGTGTTCTCAACAGCTCTCGCTATTGAGATCCTAGGGTAGTCGCAGTCTCTTGATATTTCAGGGACCTAATCGTGATATTCCGAGTCAGCAAAATATGCAAATGTTCGCATCATTGACTCCACGATCCCACGAGTATTAGAACGCAGCTTCAGCGTATTCCCATGATGCTTAGGCACGCTCCGACAAAAACTTCTGAACAATGTACCTTGAGCAGCTTGTCTAATTCCTGGTTATGGGCGGTGGCTGTCCTGCGAAGAACTCGGGGTGGAGTGAGATGGTCGGAAAGAGAGGACGCCCGCGACCCGAAGAAAACAAGTGATCTCCAGCTGGCAGACTACTTTTACCGTAGACGACGCCAAAGATCGAGCTCTGCGGTCAACTGGTGTGAAAGAGACGGGAAATTGGTGCGACGGTTGGGCCTCTGGTGTCACGGGAGACACGCGGGGAGGTATACGATTTGGTCTAATGGAAGGACATGGGAAAGACTTGTCACGATGTCAACATTGGCCGGCCACAACAGACGGAATAATCTTCAACCGGTGCTCTTTAGTGTTGGAACTGATGTATGGCCAGGAAGAAGTGTGCCGGACTAGCTTCTAGCAAGCCGCAATATCACCGGAAGGTTTGGATAGAAAATGGGATGGGATGGGGTCTTGGGTCGAAAAAGGGGACAACAGACCTTAGCAAAGGGGAAGGCAGCAGATTCACGTCAAGGAGAAAAAAATTGTCTTAGACCCGAAGGCAGGAAAGAGTATGTACTAGTGGGCTAAGAATCGAAGAAAAAGTGAGGGAAGAACGAACGGGAGGGTGATGTAGGGGTGAAGAAGGAGAGAATGATGGTATTCAGAAGGGCATCTGGGATGGAAGAAGGAGGGAATGCGAGGTTGAGTGCATCAACACAGGATGAAATGAATGAATGGATGATTCTGGGGCGTAGAAGGAACGCGAAGTGCCAATGACAGGGGAGACCATAGAACGGTTGTGGGTATCGGGGGGGCACCATCCAGCGGGCGCATGTTGCCCTGCAGCAGTACCTACACTCCCCTGGGGGAGCGTGATTTTAGGGCGTCGTATAGCGTGTCGCCTATACCCAGGCAGCCTAGCCTATAGGGCATGAGGAGTGCGCCGCCCTAACAGGTAGGTACTTAGGTCGATGGTAGCAGCCAATTCTGATCGTGCTAAACACAACATGCATGGGCAGCATGCCTACCCCTACATGCCTCTCACCCTAACCTGTCTACCTAGTACCCATCGAGGCATGTACAGTACCTACCTAGTCAACTATGGGCACTAACCTTCGAAAAAGTAGATTGGGTAGGTAAGGTACCAGCTCCAAAAGAAGCCTGCCCGGCGTGGAGACCAGACCTGATCCAGCTCCGCATTGATTCATCCATCATTCTCATTTTAGCATTTGCAGAAAAGGTGTAGGTACTTCATCCTGCTGCCTGGCTACCTAACCTAAGTAGGTACTTCTCGACCTGCCTGTGTGCAGTTGTACCAAGCCAAAACCAACACATTCTTGTTGTCCAGAGTTAGCGCGCAGTGTCACACAGTTATTGCGAGTATAATATTCTCAGACCTCTCCTATTTCCCCAGAAATCGATGGCAAGAAATGAATACCAAACGGGGTTTGCCCCCAAGGTATGTGCAAGCATGTTGAAGAACTGCACAGGTTTTGCTCTATACATAGTAGTCGTATGCAGTACACAGAACCAGAGGGGCACGATCAAGTCTACCCGGCCGGCCAGCATAGCGATCGGGACCTTCTCTCTCTCCTACTCATGCCATCTTAAGTGCCTGGTCACATCCAAGGTATGTGGGCGGGCGCTAATATTCACCGTCAATGTTTAAGAATTGGGCCAGCAGAAGAAAAACGGGTTGGTAGTGTTCGGCACCGATACCTTGGTCGATAGTTGACTCAGACGGCATTATCGAGAGGCGTTGTCGGCGTCGGCGTCGTCGTCGCCATCTCCAACCAACACCGCTAGTTACGTTCCTCAAACATGCATACATACATACATACATACATACATACATGGTAACTACCTAGGTAGGTACTGTACAGTAGCAGTCATACAGTCCCAGTAAGCCCCGGATCAAGCTGATTCTCCCTACATAACAGAAATTGGCGATATGGGTTAGGAAGTGTCCATCTGGCGTAAGCTGGACTAACTAGTTGTAGCTGCCTAACGATTCTCAACCATGGAAGGGAAACCTACTTCAAAAGCCCGATAAGAAACAGAGTAGATAATTGGAGGGTTGAGAAGGAAAACAGGTGTACACGCCACTAACTTAGGAGGGATGTATCTTGTAGTGAAATACGTGTTTGTTCAGGGGCCCTCAAGTACCGTGACTTGGCATATCTTGGTTCGAGACCCCCAAGCACATTTCCAATTGACGTGCTTCAAGTCTCGGCGGATGTTGTTGATGGTTTGATGGGACCCAGGGCTCAGCCGGCTCCTATTGGTTTAGCCCGTCAACAGGCATTGATGGCCATCACGCTAGGCAGGTAGTGGCAAGGGATGCGTTAAAAAAAAAAAAAAAAAAATTAAAGAAATAAAAGCTGCTCGCTGCTGGGTGGAAAAGGGAGTGCATGAATGTTGGATACCTACCTAGGTAGGTAGGTAGGTTAGGTAGGGCTACCTGGTGGGCTGTGGCAGTACTGTACCAGGTAGCTACTGTATATGCTATAGCACAGGACAGTACGACATCCGAATTATCACTGGTTTGACCATAGATCTACACTCCCTAATGTCGTGTTCCCATTCTTCTGCCTCCGATTTACAAGATAGATACTTAGGTAGCGAGCAACTATGTATGTATGCACATTATAGATAGCCAATGGCGCGTATAGTAGTCGTTGAACATTCAAACATAATCTCATGGTGTGCATGCGTGTATAAGAGCCACCCCGCGTGGTTTGTGATACGTAGCAGTTCGCGATGAGACAGTATAGAAGTTAGTATTAGACCTCTTTAGCCTTCTAACAAATATTTAGAATAGGGCAGGAGCATGTATGTCAAAGCATGTCAGCCAAGGTACCACAGTCGAAATCTGTTGCTCTGCCATGTACATACCTACATACGCATGTACGTACCCACGAGCAGTATACAAAATCAAGATATACCATACATACACTTGCTGTACGTTACCTACCGACATAACTACCTACTTACTCAGAGGTCGTTTGTGCTACGTAGCGCAGTTGTCCGTCATCTAAGGTTACGTTGATAATTAGGCCGTTTGCTCACTTACGCACGTACGTACAAGTAAGCATGTATGTATGCAGATACATACCCTACACGGTGGAGCGAAATACAGCGTCGCGTTGAACTGATTGGTAGTGGACAGATTATGTAGTGCACTTAAGGCTTCAGCACATATCAAGTCTCTACACGAATAGGTATCATTTGGGTTGGGTTGGGCTTACCCGTCCCGTCCCCCGAGGCAGGCAGAGACAAAAAAAATAAATAAATACCGAGTAGGTCCGTCATCAAAGACAGTCCTATTTATATAATGCTCATTCGACTATATAAACTCCATAATCTATCCCTTCTACCTAGGTACATAGTGAGCGGTCTTTGATCTTCATCGTGGAGCTCGGAAGATGTACAAGTAAGTTAGCTATTTACGGTACATGTACGAGACCAGGGATATGTACATAGAGATTTAGGCTGTACCTTGTTTTTATTGTGGTGAAAAAGTGGTGCTATGTAGATCCTCGGCCACAAATACCACTCCCCGGCTCTCAACACAGTACGAGGCATAAGGAGAATCACACTAGAAACGCCATGCACACTGTACGAATTTATTTGCTTTCTGTCCCTATCCTCGTATTTGTAGTGTAGCTCTGCCTTTGACAAATACGCAACCCAGTTTAGTCGCGCCTGTGTGTATCTTGGATCTTACACGACAAATGCGTTGCACGTTGCAACGAAGAGGTCGATCAGCCTCTTTAATCTTCATTCAGCCAGCATCGAAACACCACACTCACCTACCCAACTATGTGGCTGCCCCCATCTACCTCCGTTCCATAGCATTTAAACGTGATGGAGGAGGTAATCATCTGCTTAGTTAGATATAGACCCCATATACGCTTCTAGCAGTCATCTAAAGTCTGCTCCAAGACCTCTCTCCGGCTAATCTCAAACTCAACATCTTGAGAAAGACAACCCGGCCAACGTTTGTCTGGGCGATTCGGATCGGTTCCGGTCGGCTGGCTGGGACGGTTCCAAGCACAACTAGGTACGGTATGGTGTGTATGTACCTAGGCATGTAGATAGTATCTACGATGCTACTACGGAGCACGCTACGATCTTGATGTGGAGTTTTGTATACTAGAGGCATCGGTATTTGTCCTCCGCCCGCAGCTACTACTACGCTTGCCTCCCGACAGACTCACGAGTAGGACCATACTCATGCGGACAGAGTATAACTACGAGAAATGGTTGGCTGAATGGATGTTTCAGTTTCTTTTCTTTTTACTCGAGTCAGAAGGTCTTCTAGCCGAGGTTGGTATAGCCCCACTACCATTCCTCCGTAGGTAGGTACCTGCCTCTTACCCATTGATACGTAGCGGACCATGTATCTTTAGGGTTAAAGGAAGGTAGTTATGTGGGCGATCAAGGTTAAGGCCCCCCTACTGTAGGTACCGCGCTATCCACTGTAGTATGGTACCGCTAAGTACAGTAGTAGAGAGTTAAAGTTAATAACTAAAGGTCTTCTCCACGTATGTATACCCTCAAGAGATCCAGATAATCTATTATTCATTTCCCGGTTCGATACGAAATCCAAAGTCGATGCTAATAGTAACAGTGCACACTAAATATCAAATTGCATCATAGTGCTTTCCAACGCTCGAGTAACTTCGACGGTGTCCCGCTGCATCAGCCGATCCGACCACCTACCCGGGTACCTCGGGCAGACTCGGGTAGGAGAAGGTAAACGCGCAAACGAAGGGAAAACGTGGGCAGCGACTTCTCTTGACCGCCGCAGCACCGGCCGCAGGTGTTCCCGCTCGAGGAGAGAAGGTTCCTGCAGACTCCAGGCCACCACTCTATCCGGAGCATCGCTGCACTCGAAGCTGCAAGACATTTTCTTGCTTGATGTGCCAAGAGAAAGTATATACGCACACTCGGGACTACCATCTGTGCCTGACCCTGGCTGTGGGCCCCGTCGTCAATGTCACCGTGTATACCGGTTGATACTAGAATGCTAACTAGGCTGACTGACCACGCTGCGAGAAGAGTGTGCGGGTGCCGCTGTTCAGGATCAGACTGATGCACACATTCATGCGTCTCAAGAGGCGCGCAAGGAGAAAACCAGAGAGGAGGCAACTCAGATGGCGCTGGTGCACGGGCTGAGATGACTCGACCTTGCAGCCGAATTGACGCGGCCTTTCCACACACACACACACACACACACACAATTCGGTCCGTCGAGAAACCGGGTAGCTTTTGTGTTTCACGCCTTCGTCTCTTCTCCAATGCACCCGCGCAACTCGGATTAGTGGTGTGAATACCCGCGAACTCAAGCGCGAGGTCCGTTGCATCATTGCATCGTTGCATCGTTTGGGAAATTCCCTTCGTTACCCAGCAGTCTCGGCACAGACTCCGTGGGATGTTCATCATTGCGCTGGGGAGGCACAATCTGTCTATCAACGGTCGGCAATCATCCCGATGTTGCCCTTCATTTCAGGCACGGCCTACATAGCGCTCGATCTTGGTGGTGCGGTCGATGCGGATGCATCCTAAGTTGTGTTGCTGCGTGGCGTCGCGCATGGATGTCTAGAAAACAGCTGATCAAGTCTACACCCACGATGCTGTGCGACAGCTCGCTTTATATCATTATGTCACGGATAAACCAAATCCTGAGTTATTTCGGGGGAGGCGTGGGCACAGAGGCTTCCGTTATATACTGTCTTGCTTGGTGGTAACGCCACGATTCGACAGCCTTGGCCTCACAATACGACATCATGAAGTAGTCACAGTATAAGTCGGCCATACGCGCTTTGACTCGTTAAGAGAAGCCGAGATAAAAACGCTTACAGGTTTGCTTCATGGTCACGACCTATGGCATCCGGTAACGAGCCTATATTACCATGAATCAGTCCTAGGTCACCATCAATTCCACTCTAGGATAACGTCCAATTACATACAGACAGCGGCCGGGTCAGACCGACAGAACCGTAACTTGTAAGTCTTATGTCCTAAACTGTTTTGTTTAGGATATATTGTTATTACGTCCCCCGGACAAGGCTTCTCATCTGGTAAGCTCGGCAGCCTTGAACCCATCAGGGGTCTTCCTAACAACATTGACACATACAGCCCCATCCCAACTCTTTTTTTTCTGATTTAGAGTTTCAAACGACTGGTCAAACGGCTTGACCGCTCTCCATTGTCCCCTGTCCCAGCTTATTCGAGTGGTTTTCTCGAAGCGTTGTGTACATCCCGAGCACCCGTAGCCGACGGGAAGTACCGAATACTTGGATTCTCAAGACGTTTACAGCCGCACGCGGTGCTACAAGCCCATCAGACCAAGAGTGTGAGGTACTAGGCTTTGAGTTCACGTATTTGTATAACGCATTATTCCCTTTTATTGCATTGCTGGCCTCCATCTAGCAAGGCCTTGAAATGCCTATGATACAGACGCTCATCACCTCTAACTTATTATTCCGGGCATACTCACCCTACGCTAGGCGGATTATAGATTAACTAGCACGCGATGCCATAAGTTCTATAGACCAGCTCTTACAACGAATTTACGGAGAATAATAGCATATAACGCCCCTCCTGGCGGAAGGAGTGTGATTTCTATATTGACTCAACAATCTTACAAACATGTCACCCCCTTATGCACAGATAATATAAAACCCATGTTGGTCGTATAAATGCACGGCTTCTGTGCCACGCCGGGAACGTGCAATTAATTACACTTGGCTTTCGGCAGCCGTCACGGATCCCTGGGCGCTTTAAGTTGTGCAAACATTGCAAGGCCTTGCTAATTATATAGCGGTGAAGGCGGCCGCAGCGTGTGCATGTGTACAATCACCGACTCGGCGATTTTTGAGGGCTGTCCTATCATTGCTTAGTCGATGCCGGAGATGGCGGATATATGACCACAAGTTGCATCTCGCTAGCCGCATACATCAAGAGTCGACTCATGCATAAAACACATGGCATACCAGTATTAACTATATCATCATCGATTTGGTCACCTTTTGAGAGAGCTTGCCCAGTTCGCGCACCGGTGTGTATCGGTCTAGGGTTTAGATGCCAACCTAGCATAGTACACGTTTCACATTCCACTATTGCCCTATGGGGATCTCATTACGAATCTCCGGTTCCTGTCACTCGCGGACACTTCATCGTTTCATCCCAAATCGGTTGAAATCATCGAATAGTATGGGTTACAAATTTTCAAAGGACGTTTACATAAGACATGGAGCGTTATAGCTTCACCGGGTGGGTGATTTAGTCAATTCAATATATACCGTCCATGAATGCATAAACGAACACTGTATTTCTACTACGCGGGCTCGGTAATATTACACCGTGTCTCGTGTTAGGGCAGTCACTCAGTTATGCCTGTCTGGTTCCCTCTCGCCACAGCAATAGGCCCGTAGGTGAGCTGAGGAGAGTTGGCCCTGACACGTACCCCTTATATAGTCCCTATTTGGCCACAGTTCTTCCCGAGTGCTCGGATCGTACCAGCTCGAATGTAACCCCCACAGGATCACGTCGTGCTTCGTATATTTAGTTCGGTCGATATACGCGTGTCTGATCGCGACGGGCTGGATCTGGCCGAACCCTGTCCTTGTCCGTACCCACCGCGTTCCGTTTGGCTGTCTCGTCAACATGTACCACACGGAGAAATGTCGCACGGGACACCCTTCCTTATAACGCGCCCAGCCCTCGGGCCGACCGTCAGTCACTCAGGAGACCAAGGGTGCGGTATTCATCAGTGCCCTGCCCTATAGCCCGCGAATATATTTATTATCATTATTCTCATTATTATTTTTAAGGCCAAGCAGGGGGCCCTTGCACGGCTCCTAGTGATTAGGCTTTGCCTCGGGGAACCCTCCCGTTCAGCTGTATGCTGGGCGGCAGGTATTGCAGTGCATTAGCCAATGTATTTGACAAGTCGGAAAGTTTGGATCACTAGTTAGATGCTTGCAAAACATTGCACACTGCTACTACCTACCAGGAATTCCCCTCCGCCATGACCGCAGGAATTTCTTCGATTATAGATCGAATAATACCCTAGTCGTACAAGTGACGGAGTGAATTTATCACTTCGAGAGTCCGCGTATAATATGAGGTACTAAAGTTTATCAACGATCTGATAGCTGTATTTTCATAACACTCCACTGGGCCGCCGGGTGAAATCGAAACCCAACAAGTGCCGTTGGTATGATGTGAGGGAAAAGAGGCTCAAACTACTACGATATAGCCGAGTATAACCAAGGCTAGAAACAAGCCACCGCACGGCTTCAACTGACGATTATACTAGTATCGCGACGAGACGCTCAGACTATCAACTTAGATAGGACCGGACATGTGTCACGAGTAAGAGGCTTCCACCCAATATCCCACGAGCATTGGCGGCTCGAGTGATGAGAGGGGTGATGATGCGTGGAGAGCCGCCGTCTAGAAGGCGACACCGAAAGTCTGGCCGCGGTATACATTAACAACGGCGGAGTCCTAAGGCATACACATACGCAACGTCGTACAGACGCCGTAGCACGGGTGCGCCCGTCACCCGCGTGTCTGTGTATCCCCCAACCCTCAACCCGCGAACTCGGCTGGCGGGCGGCCGCTCCGCGAAGGAGGGTTTCAATCGCGGCCTCCAGGAAACCGGCTCGTGACACGACACCGACTGACCTCTACCCCTCGTCGTCCACCGGGGTATCCCCCCGCTCCACGCCTGTAGACTGGCAACTTATGCCGGCGAGAGGCGCGGCTACTTGGGGAGGAGCTCCTCGCAAGCACCGTCGAATATATCTCGGACGCTCACATTCGAATTCTACCGATCGCCGTCCCGCAAGCGGAATGACTAACACTTATAGAGCGCGCTGGTGGGGGCGACTACTGATGCCAGGCGAGACGGCGGTGGGACGGCGCCATGCGCACCCACGAGGCGCCGGCTAGCAGGGGTATCGAGCTCAAGGATGAGATCAGAGTCGAGGTGGCGCCATCCTTTGCTACGACTATAAAATACTTGCCCAGCGTGTCCGTCTGAATGATCGACTCGTAGAAAGTCGGCATTCGGCGAGGGAGAAAGGTTCGTCAGATGCCGATTTAACCACCGTTCGAATTAAAGAGCACCTACGCGCAGTGCATGGAGGGGCCAGGGTCGCCCGATTGGGGATGAGGATCAGACCGAAAGGTTCGATGTCGCGAGGCGGGCTCAATTGGGGGTTCCGCGCTGTGGGCGTGCCCTCACACTGTAAAAAGGAGCGACCGGGTGCACGGCAGGGAGAAGTTATTGGTGACAGTGTCATGGTATATCCGGGTAGAAGACTGAGTAAGGAGAAAGGAAACGCTTGTAAGTTAACGCTAATCATGGCAGGATAATGTGTACTCCATACCTAGAGGAATAGGTGCATTCATTGTCTGCCCACGTGTCAATTGCTAATACTACCATCTTCGTGAAGGGCCGTTCAAACTCGAACTATTACATGTTTAGTCCCTGAAAGATAGAGGACTTTCTAGGGATTCATCTCGGCTATGGCGGCTTGGGCCCCCTATGCTTAGCGTGTGTAGTCACAACATTTTTGTAGACGAAGTCTAGCAAATGCATACAAATCGTCACCGGATATCAGGAACTGCTCAGGTATATGTCTCATTCTCCTTACCGCGATCATTGGTGCTACGCTCAGTTTCTGAGTCATGTCGGCATGGGCCCGAGCAGGCTCCTGAGCAAATTAGTAAGGATGAGATAGCCAGGATTGAGATATAAAGACGGTGGACCCGCGCTGTCTGGCATTTTACGATTGACAGTGGATGTGAGCGTGGTTTCGCTATAGCACCGTTGTATCGCTGATAGGAGCTATATGTGGTAGGTATGGGTATACAAAAATGCAAAGGGTATCTCAATCAAACTGTCCTCCGCGATATCTCCCTCAAAGGGTATCAGTCCTTCACCACATTAATTCTTTCTGCTGAAAAGCTCCCTAATAGAATGACCACCGAATAGGTATTGGTCAGTATGGCGCCCGCAGTGGGTGTGAACATTGACGGTGCCAAAGTTGGTTTTGGGTGTAGCCTCGATGGAAGACCTGGATCTCTTGAACCAAGACTGGTTGGTTATGGGCTGTGAATCGTCCTGTATGGCGGATACGTTAGCCTAACATTAAAAAATAATACCGACAACAAACAACAATAGCGAAGAGGGCGAAGAAGAGGGAGAGGACGACGAAGACGACGAGGGCTTCGGATGATGGGAGAATGGGCCACCGACCTTGTCCTTCAGTGAATAATCAGAGCCGAAGCTATTCTGTCGGCGGGCGGCTTCGACCTTGTCATCAAAAGAAGTCCGGGTGGGAGATGTAGTTTGGTCGTTAGTCATGATTGGCGGGATAGGGAAGATCACTCGTTGGCGGGCTGTGCTCTGATGTACGACTGGTGACACGGATGATGGCAAAATAGCGCCGCTACTGGCCTCGAGCTCGGCTTGAAGGGGTGAGCTGACAGGAAGCCGTTGCGCTGAAGACAGGCGAGGGGTTGGTATCCGAGATGAATGGACACCGGGTGCGAAGACGGGATGGGAATTCAGGGTAAAAGCTGGGACCTTTGTCTAACGGCGAAACGAAACGTAGGTGCCTGGCATGCTTCCTTTATACGGGATGCAACACGCTCGAAGATCGGCTTGCAGGAGCCGAGAGACAAGCCATGATCGATGGGAGCCGCATAGGATTGGCCCGTTATGTTGATGCCTCGAGAGTCAACGTGCCGGCTTCCAGTGCAGGTGATTCACATGTATGGGACCGGCACAGCGCCGCCGGGATTGGCCACAGACAGCTCTCCAGTCCGACATTGGACTCTTCAATTGGACACTGCACAGTCATCTGGCGGTGGACCAGCGGGGTAGGGAAAGCGGGTCCATACGCCCGCCAGGCCGACATGATTGGTGGGCTGCATATGGCACGGAGACCGGCCAATGACGAATTGGGATAATTAGTGGGCCACCACGGGCGTTATCTATTGTTGGTTATGCCAGTGATTATGTAGTCACCTGGGCATCTGCTGGGCAGAGCTCGGTAGAGTCTTGGGTCGATGCTAGGGTCGAGAAGTGGGTACGTGTCAGCCCTACTCAGCGGAAAACCCGGCATCGTGGAAAACCGGCACCGTGGAAAACCGGCACCGTGGAGAATCGTATCGTAAATAGATACCAGCACCATGGAAGGAGCAGAGATTGTCTTTGTCCCGCGATGAAGACAGACTTGTAACATGGGCATGACGTACGGAATACGTATATAGGTTCACTCATATCATATCATATAACTAACTACCTTACTAACCTGGTAGGCGTTACAGCACCGACAGTCGATCACATTCTGAATGTTTATGTCGTCTGTCTTACAGGTATAAGCTATCGTGGTGATGCATTCGAGCAATGACAAACTCAACCACAGATCTCATGCAGCGTTGGGATCATCAGACTGACTGTGTGGTGAGCCGCGCACCTCGACGAGTTCGTTGGGCATCTGCCGCGAACGACTGGACAAATACCGAAATCCTCTGGGCGTTAGAACGCAAATTTCCTATTCGTAAATTTATTTTGTATTCCAATCAAAATCCTCATCAAATAGAATATAAACAACTTTGGAACCACTTACACACTTCATTGGACCTTTAGAGGTTGAATGGTCAGCTGTGGGCTGAAGAATATTGGATGGAATACATGATGGCCTCACTAGATAATTATAGCCAATGGTGTGTCCTTTTCTCTTGACACGATAATCATTAGGCACAATACGTTGACTTGATTGGTGAGGGTACGTCTGTTCATGCCCAACGAACGATTTGTGACAGGCATCTGGCTGCCTACGCTTGGCTGAAACTTGGCATTCAGTCAGTTAGTGTGGCTTGAATCTGCTGACTTGTTGAATTGGGGTAACAACCGCCTTAGGTAAGTACTTACTTACCTAAGTAGTTACTACACTACTTGTAGAGGTAGATAACAGGTAGCACGTGTTTCGTAGCTTATGTAATACAATATAACTATATTGGCACTGCTTAACAGGTGGCAAAATTTCCCGATCTGTTGACGGCTGATCGGGGCTGGCAACACCGGGCACTCATGTTCTCCTTAAGCTTGGCACCGCACTTGCCCTACCCGCGGATCCGGGATTCGGGAGAACTATAGGGCTGATCATGGGGTTTGAGCCGCATCGTAGCGCCGACAAGGACGATCCCGAACGCGGGGAGTGCATGGAAGTTGTTGATATCGAAGAAAACTTGTTACTGCTTTATATGCTACAACATTTACAAGTCGGTCCGGCGGCTTTCGACGCTGGAAATTGAATATAACCACGGTGAAGAACCCGGCGACCTTAGAAACTACCAAAAACAAGCGATGTGGGCTAAGAATGGGTGAATTGTAGAGTTGGGAAAAAGGTTGAATCTTGAGGTTGAAAGAAATGGAAAGACAGCAGGGAAACTATCAAGTCGCAGATGTTGTGGCATTGCTGGATGTTGCTCATCTAGCGCTCAATTTCATTACAGCAGCGTGATTTGATTGGCTGGTTCATCGCGCCATTAGCCTGTCTTGGTCCGTGCAGACCCACTTGGCCTGAGCTGATGCTGCGAAGTGCAGCTGCAACGCGACCCCCGGAAAAGCTCCCAGGTCCTGCCATCCGTCCTCTGTCCTTCGCCATCTCTCCCTGTACGCATCTTTCATTTCGCCCTGTCTCTCCTCCTTCCATCGCGTCTCATCTATCAGCCCGCGAGTCCCGACTACAGTATCCCTCCCGCGGACCTTGAAGACATCTATTCATGTTTGCCTAGCTGCCCTGCGCCAATCCAACCCTTAGCATTTCTAGGCTCCCGCTCCCAATTCGCGCGATGATTGATCGCGGCTCCGATTCTCACCATTCCCATTGACGAAATCTAAGATTGCCTCTCGCACCGTTGCTCCTATCCGGACCCTCTCGGCGGCAGCTTGCACGCAGAAGCCGTTAGTTCTATTACGATTACGATCAACCCCCCCTCCCTGCCTGGCATCCCCCCGGAGCACCCCTCGTTCACGCTATTCACCAATCCGTAGTGCCTACCTGGGCGCCTGCGAACACCCCGGCTGCACATGCCCTTCATTTAATATAATCGGTCGCATCGACGACTGCGCGTGGGACTGCGCGTAGCTCTGATGAGCACCAGATACCCCAGCAAAAGAACGAATGTGAGCCTATTCGTCTTAATAATATGACCCTAAACCCACCATTTGCTCCAGACAACCCCCATCTATCACTCAATGAACCAAGATACCACTTCCCACCCACTCGAGCCTATTACATGCGGTAACCTTATCATCCAGGCTGACTGTTCTTGGGGCATAGACAAACGCGTATCCCTATTCACGGTGGCAGAGCCTCGTTAGTCATACAAAGCTGAGGGGAAATTGAGTATTTGAGGTGCAAAGCTGCAAGGTAATGTATCCATCCCACTATTCCACCGAATAACATTAGACTAACAAGACCAACTCTAGCCTCCCTCCTCCTCCGCACATACACATACCCACCATGGCGCCAAAACGGAAGACTCGTGCGAACTTGGTCGAGTTTGACCCTAACAAATCAGACTCGGACGATGAAAACTTCGAGCCCGAGGCTGACAATCACCCAAGCCGCCCCCGGAAAAAACCGCGTGCTAGCCATAATGGCAGGTCGCATCGCCATGGGAATAAATACCGCGGGTCTGATATCGAAGAAGACGATGAATCATCCCATAGCGAAGAGGAGGGGTCATTTCATGAAGATGAAGAGGACGATGAGCCCCTCCTGAACGAGAACACTGGTCGCCGCGTTAGAAAGGCTGCTGCGAAACGGACCAACTATAAAGAAAGCAGTGACGATGATGAACTAGGTCAAGATTCCGATACGAAAGATGAACCTCAACCAAAGACGCAACGTCCGAGTAAAATTGTTACAGTCAAATTCACACCTGGTTTGCAAAAGAAGCAGGCACTGGCTAATTCTAATGCTGCGATCGGAACTAGACGGACTCGAGCTCGTACAGCCGAAGCTGAGGGCGGCGACGAAGACGCGGAGCTTGTTGAGCTCTCTAATTCTGGGAGACATGCGAGAGCTGCTAGAGGCTCTAAGAGTAGGAGTCCTGAGACTGCGATCCGACGTAGAGCAACGCGCGGTACCAAGGGCCTCAAGCAACCCTCCCCACTTCCCGAAGTTAGTCAGGAAGATACTCCTGATGTTGGCGAATCGATTCCCGAGCCTGCGGCAGATGATGCCATGGATGTAGAAGAAGCTCAGGAGCCTGCGACCGACCTTAGCGGAGAAACTGCCGAAGATGAACCTATGCAGACCGTCGAGGCTAACGAAGATGGGGATGAGGATGACGATGTCCCTATCACTCGCAGGACTCGCGGTAGACATGCAGCAGATAATGCTGCGGGGGCCGATAACGAGGGTACCTCGGATAACAATCAGATTGGATCCCGTCGCCGTCTCACGCGTGGTCGTAGTGGCACTAAAAAGACGGCCCAAGAACCGAGCAGCGATTTTGAACCCGGCAATGATACCGAAGAGGACAATGACAATGACTTTGCTTCCGAGGGGAAGGATGCCGAGGGCGAAAACGGTGATGCCGAGTCGAGCCCAAGTCGTCGAGGAAAAGGATCTCCTGGAAAGAGTAGACGATCTTCTAGACGGCCTCGGAATGCTGACGAGTCGGGTGAAGAGGAGATTCTCGACCATGAAGAACTGGTAGAAGAGCTCGAAAATCTTAGGGAAGACTCGCAGTCTCTGAGACGACGTAGGAGACGCTCTCCTGAAATCCTCTTCGAGGAAAAGACACGGCGACGACGGGTTAAAAAGGTCGACTACTCTATCCTCCCGCTAAATCAAGCGAATTTTGAGATCGATGAGGATGAAGCAGCGGCGCCAATTTCGACCCCGGCTCGTCGACGTGGCCGTGCAAACGCTACAGTCTACACGACTCGCGCCCTACATACCCTTGCCGGCCCCTTCGGTGGCATCTCGGGAGAGGGCGCTCTTGCCGAAGGCCCTTGGGGAAATGACACCACTGCGGCCGCGGGGAATATTGAATCTGATAGTAGTGACGATGAGGCTAACGCTCGCTCTGGAGGAGCCGGTAACCTGCCTACGACCCCCCGTGGCCTTTTAGGTGGCGGCGGCCAGCTCGCTAATAGTGATGGACATGCTAATAGAATTGGTACGCTGGCGCCAAACGTTGGCAAGGTAAAAGATCATAAAGCTCTTGCCGATGCGGACCCGCTGGGTGTTGACTTGACTGTCAACTTCAGTCAGGTTGGAGGCATGGAAGGTCATATAGAACAACTCAAGGAGATGGTCCAGTTACCCCTACTGTACCCAGATATGTTCACGAGGTTTCATGTCACGCCTCCCAGGGGTGTACTGTTCCACGGTCCCCCCGGTACGGGAAAAACCCTTCTTGCCCGAGCACTCGCCAATTCTGTCGGGTTCGGGGGTAGAAAGATTACGTTCTATATGCGCAAGGGTGCGGATGCTCTAAGCAAATGGGTTGGTGAGGCAGAGAAACAGTTACGGCTCTTGTTTGAAGAAGCCCGAAAAACGCAACCAAGCATCATATTCTTCGACGAGATTGATGGTCTAGCCCCTGTCCGGTCGAGTAAGCAGGAACAGATCCATGCCTCTATTGTTTCCACTCTGTTGGCCCTAATGGATGGCATGGATGGCCGCGGTCAAGTCATTGTTATCGGCGCTACCAACCGGCCCGACAATATCGATCCGGCTCTTCGCCGCCCTGGCCGTTTCGATCGTGAATTTTACTTCCCACTTCCAGATGTAGAGGCTCGGAAAGCCATTTTGGACATCCACACAAGGGATTGGGGCCTGTCCGAGGATTTTAAGAGCTCTCTCGCTAAAGATGCCAAGGGCTATGGTGGCGCTGACTTACGAGCTTTGTGCACCGAAGCTGCCTTGAACGCAATTCAGCGCACCTATCCCCAGATTTACTTTTCTAAGGAGAAATTGGTAGTTGAGCCGGAGAAGGTGAACGTACAAATGACCGACTTCGTCATTGCAAGAAAGAAGATTGTCCCATCGTCTGAACGATCTTCGACTTCAGGGGCGGCGTCGCTTCCACCGTACATTGAACCCCTTTTGCGAAAGCAATTCAAGGCTATCACAGAGAGGCTGGATAACGCTTTCCCCCGAAAGCCCAAGGTGACCGCTCTTGAGGAGGCTATGTATGAGCCATACAATGATAATGATTTTGGGTTTAACCGCGAACAACTCTACCAAGAATTCGACAATTCGCGTGCATTTCGACCTCGGCTCTTAGTTCATGGCGCGCGAGGCATGGGCCAATCATACATTACTGCTGCCATTTTGCACTATTTTGAGGGTGTTCATGTTCAGAACTTCGATTTGCCAACTATCATTGGTGATTCACGTGTAAGTCTTCAATTATTACGTAGTTATATTTCCTTGCCGATGCTAAATCTATTCTAGCCTCCCGAGCAAGTCTTGACTGGTCTTTTCACCGAAGTCAAGCGTCAGAAACCCAGTGTTATCTTTATTCCTAATGTCGATACGTGGTACAGCGCTCTCTCTGAGCCCGCGCTGACCGCGTTCCTGGGCATGTTAAGATCGCTGCACCCAACTGATCCGGTCATGGTACTGGGGATTACCGAGACTGAACTCAAAGACCTCAACCCGGAACTGCGGCGAGATCTGTTCGGATTTTCTCGGTCAAATGTCATTGAGATCGTTCGACCGGAGAAAGTGAGCCTATCCCATCCTTGATGACTTTCTACCGAGACTAACATTTGGCAGGAAACGCGTGAGGAATACTTCGCGAGAATTATAGCGCACATTCGAAGGAAACCAAACGAATTTCCCGACCCAGTCAATCGGAAAAAACGCCAACTAGAGGAGTTACCCATTGCCCCAGCGCCCCCCGAGAAAAAATTAACTAAAGAAGAGATCCATAACGAAGACGTACGGTATCGACAAGCGCTAAATCTAATGAAAGTTCATCTGCAGCCTATAATGGACCAGATTTCTAAAAAGTACCAGAAATTCCGCTATCCCGTCATACTAGAATCCCAATATCAATACTTGTTGGATGAGGCGGACCCGAACTATATCCGGGCTGATGTGGCGGATGCTCCTCTCCGCCCTTTCGAGCTCGCAAAAGATAGTGATGGGTATCCTGGGCTTCGCGAGACTGCAACCAGCAAGTTCTTTTACAATCTTGATGTTAATATCATAGAAACAAGACTTGCCAATGGGTACTACTGGCGACCATACGAGTTCCTGAAGGATGTCCGCGCTCTAAAGAGCGATGCAGAAAGCAGCGGCGATAGAGTACGGTGGCTGAAGGCTTCTGAACTTCTAGCCAATGTGGAAGTCGACGTTTTAGATGTCGATGAGAAGCTACGAAACATGGGTATTAATTGGGAGAGATTGTACGAGACCCATAAGAAACGAAGGGAGGAGAGAGAAGAGCGTGCCCGCAAGAAGAAGGCAATCCAGTCTGTCCTGGACGCAGCCCGTCCTGGCGCCAGCAATGGCGGAGATCCCTCCCAGAACGGCTCGCACCCTACTGGCCTGCATACCACCACTGCACAATTCCGGGTTATAGGGGATACTCCCAGTAACGTTACAGAGACTGTTGCTTCTAACGCTGCTACCAATGGAACACCCATACCTGCTCGGACTGGAGATGAAGATGTACAAATGGGCGGCGCTGAAGCCCACCTAAGCCAACCATCCCCGATGCGGCCACCGGCACAGTGGCCTCGCATGCCTCCACGGTCGCCTCTTCACTCTTCCGTCATGGCCACTCCTGGGGAAAAAACTCGGATATCGCAGGTCTCCGCAGTACAATCACTACCGCCAGGTGTATCCCCGTCAGCGCTGGCTAACGATGCATCAACTACTCGGACTACGGATCCCTCCAATAGGTCTTCTAATTTTAGTCAATTAACAAATGGCTATCACGAGCAGTCCGGGCCTGAGACTATGCCGGATACTCTACCTTATGCTGGTTTTAGTCAGATCACATCGAGTGACGAGCAATGGCCTCATTCTCAAGCCCACGCCATGAAGCGAGGATATTTACCACAGCATAGTCAGCCTAGTCTCTCGCAAGACTCCCAGAATCAGGCATCCCCGGCTGTAGCCAAATCCACCCACATGCCTAGTATGGCGAATTTACTAAACGGTCCATCGCCAGACGAAGGGCCTCAATCCCAACGGCTATCACAGCCAAAAGAGCAGTTTGTTGAGTTCGATGAACCCTCAGCTGGATTCTTCCTCGCCGAAATAACCAAACGCACATCTGGCTGTACCATAGAACAGCTCGAGCAAATCAACCGAGATTTGATGTCTAAGCTGTGGGAGACTCGAGGCGAACACAGTAGGGTGAAGGTGCTCAGTTTGATCACGCGTGTTTTTAACGACACCATGCGTGACATTGGGGATATGCAAGACCTACTACAACTGAGCCAAGAATAATAACGTTGAATAACAGGATAGATAGCCTATAAAACATTCGTCTGCGCCAGGAGCGGAGGCAAGTGGCAACTACTCTTCCCTTTACATTGTCTTTGGGTGTGGTCAGGCGTTGGCAGTCGCCGATCAACGTCTGGGGCGGTATTATCACTCGGACGCTGCCCATGCTTGATAGGTCAGAGTCTTGGACAGGGGTTGTGTCTGTCTGGTGAGTGGAGAATAGAGACGATGAGCAACGATTATGCAGTAAGGAAATACATATCCTGCCTTTGTCTAGCACGTAGAATATAGCCTCGTTGCCATAGATTACCCATTGTCTAGTGTATCCTGCACATTGCGGGATTGAAATAAACTACCGCAGTGCTTGATAATATCTGATGATAGCGTCCATCTCAGTGTACTGTGATGTGGTTGCACATATCTCTCTGCTAGCACAAGTAAATTCGGTCGCATGACGGTAGCAAGGTAAAGCTATTGTTCGTTGACAATGTTATAGGGAAAACAGAATCGCAGGGCCGGCCGGCATCCTACCATTTTTGTAGAATCATTCTGCCTAGGCTGCCAACCTGCTCCAGCAGTGGATAGATATTCTCGATAATTCTCCTTTGCCTAGAGCACCATATATCTGACAAAGAGCATTTGCTATGAGATAAGTGCTGTATCGTTTAAAACGTGTTTGTAGTACGGGTAGTGTTTGAAGAATACTAGCTTTCGTACAGATAAGAGAATTCAGGTAGATCGGATCCCTTGAAGGTAGGGGGATCGATGTCTTTATGTCTAGAGCTAAACCCCAGCCTATAGCCATGCATGATGCGGTTTGTTCCAGTTGTTCTTGTTTATAGCTGACCAGGGAGAAGCCGAGTCCGACTGGATATTACCATTGGTAGAAAAAAAAAAACCAACATAGCGGGTTCCGGCTTATACACGTCTCTGGTACGCTTGCCCCTTAGTATAGTCTGCGAAAATGATATATATATAGTAAGTACGTAATGGCGGCTGGGGTTAGGTTAGCGTAGGATCCATTAATATCCGTACCCTGTGCAGACGGATGCACTATAGAGATCGACATAATGCAGAAATACACACGCGGCAACCCAACAACAACGCATACAGAATTGGGGGTAGCCTATCCTAAAACGAGACTGAGTGGCTGAATAAGGTTTGCTCGGATGGTGGGTGTATGCCGGCTCTCGTGTGTCCCGGAATCATTCAGCAGTTGGGAGAGAAGCATACCAGAGGCATGGGATTCACAGGACTTGGCGAGGAAGAAATTTCAAAGATAATATCCACGATCATCAGCTACTACCAGCTCTTAATCATCAACATTAAACAAGACTGTTCTATATACGGTGGTATCTTTTCGTCATAAAACGGATTTCGCATACATTTACAAAAAGACTGACACTTTATCTGGCCATCCAATACCTGCTTGTGTACGTACACACGCCATCCACGCGACGTTCCCGAGGCTTTAGAATAGCCAGGAGACCCATCGCTTGTAGAAAGATCGGCCACGGTGGGGGTTGGCGGCCTTCTCGGCAGCCTGGTTGGCGAGGAACTCTTCCTCCTCGCGGTCGATGACGTCCTTGCCGGTGTAGAAGTCGCACTCGTGGGGCCGGACGCCCTTGCTCTTCGTGACGTACTTGTGCCCGAAGAGGAGGATCAGGTAGACGGGGATACCGATATAGCCCGTGATAAAGGCCGAGTAGTTCGCCTTGGACTTGATGCTCGGGATGAAGGCGTCGAAGTTCTTGGTGATGGCCACCAGCACGCAGATAAATAGCGCGACGTATGAGCCCCAGATGCCGAGCGGCGCCGTGTAGGGCATCATGTCGTCCGTGAGGCCCTGTGCCTTGCGTGCTCGCACGAACCAGATATGGGTCACGAGGATGGAGATCCACGACAACAACCCAAGAATGGTGGTCACATTGACCAAGTAACCGAACACCGCCTTCGAATCATCCGACACGTTCAAGAAGGCCAGGAGACCGAAAAGGGCCGACGTGAAAAGAGCGTAGATGGGGACGCCACGGCTGTCAGTCTTTCGGAAAATAGCAGGCGCCGAGCCATCGGAGGCCAGACCGTACAGGGTTCGGCTGGCAATGTACAGATCGGAGTTGGCGGCCGAGAAGACGAAGAGCAAGATGGAGGCGTTGAGAATGTGGGGGAGGGCGTTGATGTGGGCTAGTTCGATGGCGACGACGAAAGGCGAGGCGGCGGCACTGGTTGTGGCCTCGTTGGCGAAAGCAAGCTCCTTCGCGTCGTAAGGCACGATCATACCAACGAGGAAGACGCTGAGGAGGTAAAAGACGACGATACGGTAGAACGTGAGCTTGATAGCGCGGGGAATCGTCCTTCGAGGATTCTGGGCCTCACCCACCGTCACACCCACCAGCTCGGTTCCCAGGAAGGCGAAGGTCGCGGAAACTAGTGTAGAGTAAAAGGTCAGGAATCTTCCGAGGGGGCCTTCAGAAACGTCGTTGTTAAAATGACTATTGAATGCGCTGTTTCTTTGTTAGTGTGTTATTCCTCCCACAATCGATTTGCTCTATTTAAGACAAATCCATTGACCGAAACTTACCCCGGGTTCCTCCAGTACTCGAAACCTCTGGCATGACCGTCAGCGCCACCGGCCGTGATGACAAGCGATACAAGAATTACGCCGATGATGACGACAACCTTGAAACTCGATCTGGGGCGCGTCCCTCGTTAGCAAATTGTTACTTCTCCGAAGCTCAAGAGGCACCTGGATGGGCACTGGACCAAACGCTAAGCCGGAACCTGGAAAGCGAAGGGCTGCCGTAGTAAAAGAACGAGGGGGTGGGTGGTATTGGGGAATGCTCACAGCCAAAACTCGAATTCACCAAAGAAGCGAACGCCGAAGTAGTTAATGCTGATAATCAAGACCAAAAAGATGGCGATCCATACACCGGGATTGACACGCTCTCGGGGTAACCAAAATTGTATTACCAGGGCGGAGGCGGTAAGTTGGTTAGGCGGGAGGATGATGTATTTGAACCAGTAACTGTGTCCCGTCGTGACGCAAACGTTAGCCGCGTTCCCCGTATATATATATATATATTTAGGGGGGGCCGGGGAAACTCACGTCCAACCTAAGGCGAAGCCGAGCGAGGGGTCGCAGAACCGGGACGCATAACCAGTGAAACCAGCGGACATGGGAAGCCAAGCAGAGATCTCTCCCAGACTAGCCATGACAAGGAAGACGACGAAACCAATGACCGAGTACGAGATTAGAATGGCAGCCGGGCCGGCTTTGGCAAGCGCCTTGCCGGTACCAATGATCACTGTAATAGCATTTAGTGTCGTTGCTCTCGAGATGGAACGGAATAGACTGTAATAGCCGGGCTGGAATGGTTGAAAAGGCTCGGGGTAAGCACATACGGCCAGTTCCGATAGCGCCACCGATGGCAATCATAGAAATGTGACGAGCTTTGAGGCCACGATGCAGAGATGTCTCGGCGGACGTCTCGATGCCGCGAATATGTTCATTTTGGCCGAATTCGTAATCATTAGAACCAGAGGCTTCCTTGTTGTCGTGCGGCGAGGACGAATGCCTCGACCTTAGACTGCCCGACTCCATGGTGTCGGCGTGTGCTGGCGCGTTGAAGCGTCGATTCCCCTTTGCGCAAACGCAATGCCTCTAGGTGAGGAGGGCGAAGGGGGAGGAGAGAGGAGAGGCGAAAACAGGCTGCGGTGCGACCAGATCTTAGGACTGATGGACGTAAAGGGAACCGGGCCAGACCAGACCAGACCAGACCGCGCGGGATTGGCCGACGAAACTAGGCTACCCAGTCTCGAGCTCCCAGTTTATGCAGCTAAGGAGAGGAATAGCTAGGAGGGCTTAAAAAAAGAAAGAGGAAAAGGGAGAGAGAAAGAGAAGGAGACTAAGCAGAGCAAGGATAACGGAGGCAGAATCTGGGGAGCGTGGGAGAGAGCTCAGCGGATTAAATAATAATATTCAGCACGTGCCAAGGCCGTCAGTGATAGCCATTTGCTAGCCGTTCGCTCTCCTCGCCCGCTCCCCCTCGCTCCTCGCTCCTCACGTCGTCGGAGGGAGGATGCGCGCCAAGACTGCAGTGCTCGACCATGATTGCTCTGGCGTGTCTTGGTCTGCTTACCACCCCTGCTCGAGCCTCCCCCCGTCTTTCCCCCGTCTTATCTCTCTCTCGCTCGCTCGCTCACCTGCTTGGCCTTGGTCTTGGTCATGTAGCAGTACCAAGGCTCCGGGCCTCCCCCCCCCCTTATCAGGCCAGGCCAAGCCAGACCCAGCGACAAGTTGCTAGTGTCGTTGGGAGGATAAACGAATCCCGACTTGGTCGATACACACTATATCGTAGATAATCCCATCCTGATAATATATCCACATCCATACCTGGACGCGCTATTAGATAAGTAGATGCGAAGCCTGGGTATTGATAGAGTAATAGTTACCTGCCGGAATGCCCGTGGCATAGCGATGAGAGTGGACATTAGGTGTTTGTTGTTGGTTGTTGTCAGTAAAATCAAACTTACATGCCTGGCATACATACCTGTGGTACCTACCTACCTACCTACCTACCTACCTACAAGCAGGTGGGTATGCATAGTACCTACATGGTACTTGCCCTTACCTCCTGCTGCCTGGTAGCGGTGGCCAACCTGCGGTCAGACTAGGACTGTATGGTGCTGTATTCAGTAGTTACTGTATACAGTAGCTACTGTATTCAGTAAGGCATTCAGTGAGTGGTTACTGTATACAGTAACTACTGTATTCAGTTAGGTACTGTACTGCGCGGTAAGCTTGTCGACCTGCATACATACTCTGGTGTACATACCATACCTACACTACCTTCTTACGTATGAAGGTCGTACTTGAGGTGACGGAGCATACTACAACAGGGTAGCCAACCCGCCAAGCGTTATTATCCCGGCATGTTATCGCGGTTCATCTCCCTGTGTTGGCCAATCACGTGGGTACTATATTACGAATTGGAATAGAACTAGGTAGACCACCTGGTAGGTAAACGAAAGGCCTGGTGGGTACCTAGTCCAAGCCGTTGAACGTCCCTACATACACGACTTTTAGTTGCGAACGTTCACCTCAGTGCCATGGGCCTTCGTGCTGCTGCAGCATGTGGAAACGTGCTTGTAAGACCAATCGCAGGAAACAGGTGTCTCAATGCAGGTAGGTAGGTGTACGGTTTATTCCACCTCTCACACAGTCGCATTATTCATTATTCGTCTTCCTTGTTTAGGCCGGTACTCGGGGCATTGTTCACACTGTGTCCCAGAGGCCGACATGCCAACACCCAACGTGTGCAGCAACTAAACCGAAGCGACTTATACGAATCGGATAAGTGAACCACCCCTTATTCTCCGCTGGCTCGCCTTGTCTCGCCCAATGCCCACGCTGCATTCTTCAGCCTAGGCTAATCCGATGCCACGCCCAGATGACCACATCGTTGCTTGTACGTGTCCAAGTGAGCACAGAGACGGGAGAGGCGCATTTTAGTCGAGCCCAGAGCCTCGCGTTTCGTGGAGGCGAAGCTTGTCCGTCTTTACCTCAGCTCTGTGGCTTCTGGTGGCGGTCGGTGCCGGTTGCGTGACCGATTGCCCAAGACGGGTATGCAGGGTCTTCCTCAGCTGCGCTACACGACTGTGCAGACCAACTTAGGCATCTCTACCTATGACTACTATTTGCAGCAGTTGCAGGCGGGATCAGTTGGGCTTACAGTACAGTACCTACCTACCTACCTATTCATCACAGTGTAGGTACCTAGATACGTTACTCTTCACGTTATTTTATACTTGAAGTTAACACGTAATATATTATACCTACATGTAAGCAGGGCAACAAATGTATGCTGCAACGGCACTACGCTGCGGGTGATCGAGCCCTGAGGCTTACCTACCTACCTACCCCTTGGCGATGCGTGGCTGATATTTTCGCGGCTGTATCACTTCTCTCACATGACTGGCTGAAGAGTCGAGTATGAGACCATATTCTACCCAGGCCATTTAGGACCAATGTTGGCACTTGTACTGGGAAGCGAGTGGGCGGGCTAGGGTCGAGTCCAGGGAGGGGCAAAATGAGATCCTTCTCAGCTTCTTCTTTTAGTCAAGTTGCCACGGCCGCCAAGCGGGTGAAAGCTCTTGCGCTAGCCTCTACCATAAAAACCCCCGTGCGGTCCCCGCTCTCTTCCCCGGTCGTGCTTCCTCGCAGTCTGTCGCTGGAAAACAACGGCAGAAAGAGGGTCGCGTTATGAATAGCCCCTCCGACCAATCATAATCGCTCAACATATCGTAGCTGAATACACTAGCTTACCCGGATTGGACCAGATTGCTTGACTAGGTCTAGCGCTTTTGTCTTCTACACTAGCGTATCTGCACTGGCCCACCTCACTACCCGCAGTATTGCACAGGCGCAGGGCACTAAAAGCTTCCATAAACATTCCAGATCGTCTCTTGGCAAGACCAAACAATGCACTGCGCCAGCTGCAGTACCAGGCCTTACTTTTCCAAGTACCAAACCTACAACGCTCGCTTGCCTTGTTGCTATTGTCATCTATCATGTATCCCTTTTTTTTTTTTTTTTTTTTTTTTCTTCAAAAGGGTACCATCAACATGAAATCTGCATTAACAAGAGATAAATATTCTCCTTCCTTTATCTTTATTGCATTAACGTAACGCCATACCTTGGTTGTTTCCTCTATACATAGTCCCTAGCTGATTGTTTTGATCGCGACCGCGACTATGCCCACGGTGATGGATAATGGCTGTCATATTGGGCTAGCGCACCACCACACGCACTGACATTTTCGTTCTCGGGTTTCCATTCGCCGAGATTTAGTTCAGTTGCTAGTGGAACAACATCGGTGTTGATTTGGGGTCTTCGGTCAGCGTTTGATTATCGAACTGCCACGCACGCATCGTCAGCCTCAAAAACAAAGATCAGGTGGTTTTGTCTCAGTTCATCCCTCCCTTACCTCAAGGAAGCCTGTAGCTGTGATCATGATCATGAAGGCTTCGGCCAGATCATCAATGCGTTCAGCGAGCATAGGGCCCATCTTCCCCGCCCCTGAACCGATACCTGCCGACCTTTTCAGGACGTGCGTTACCAAAATTCTATGATCGGCAAGAAATCGTCTGCCCTGTAGAATGTTGTGTGAACCTCGGCTGAGAATTGCGACGCTGATGATCCGGGCCACCTTGACGAGTAGCAGATAGTGTATCTCTAATGCTTTGGCATCCGCAGGATCAACCTGTAGCTCAGGATCCACCTCAAATAGATTAGATTGCTCGACCGCCCGGAATATATTGGCATGGAGCACATATTTTGCCCCTTGGCGTGTCTGGCATAGCTGCAGGAGAAGCACCAATTTGGCATTGAGATAGTTCTGATGGTCAGGGCTTCCTATCCGACGGGAACGGGGAGAAAAATATTAGCTCATACACGCCGTTAGAGGAAGTCTTGCTTGGGGTCCTTCATGCTTACCATTGCGGTTGATTTCGATCCATTCCTGCATCACGTCTCGGAGAGAATCAACAACAATACCAATGAAGTTCAACTTGTTAAGCGCCTCCACAACATAGTAGTCGCCCTCATTCCGGCCCAGTTGAACCAGCGTCGCCAGAAGAACCAAAGCTGCCGATTGGCATCGGGGATCCCCACCAAATGCATCATCACATACCACGTTGAGAAGCTTTTCTCCAAAAGACTGTATCGTTTTAGCGGCCCTTTGAAGCCCGGATGGGGCTTCATGACTGTGATCAAGCAGTCCAACCAGATATCGATGGCACAGGCTGTAGTAGATGGCCCGTAATTCCTGACTGGCAACCCACTTGGCGATCGCATTTAAACACGTCTGAAATAGCTGGAATAGTTTATCGCTAATCAGGTTCTCCGTTGTCCGGCTAGACTTCTCGGGTGAGGACATCGTAGTAAAATCGAGATTGAAGAGGACCACTTTCGCAAGCCTTGCCAACTCTACAGCGGGACCGGGCTTTTCGGAGCCGTACATTTCAAGGCCGGGAAGTGTCGCTTGAAGCGTTTGTAGAATAAAGGAAACCTTGTTCGCACCCTTGAAGTCATTACAGTCGGTCATCACCATGAGGAGCCTCGTCCAGGCCCTCAGGATCGTCAGGCTATACGTTCGGGTTTGCGTTAGCCGGTTGAGGTACACAGCATAGAGCAGCATGGTTCCCTCCTCCATGTCTAGTAGCGCTGCGTCCTGTTGCAGGATCATCTGGTTGGAATTGGCGCCCTCATTGCGCTTCAAAAGTAAAACCTCTCGGACCTTATCCAAATTATAGATTTGGTTAGAATCATCATCTGCTTCGAGACATGCTCTGAGATCTAAGTCGCCAAGTGCAGTGAGTTGTGGTGGCGGAGCTGCGAATAGGTCTTCTTGCGGCAGTGAATCGTGGAACTCAAAAACAGAAGGTACTGCTATCGATTCCATTCCTTCGATGACGATTTGGCCACCCAGGGCGTCGAAGATACGTCTTTTCAAAGCTGGCATCTCGCCTTGAGCAACGCTGCAGAGCTCATGTGCGATGTACTCCAGAGCCATGGCGCGCATGGAGAGATAGTCGACGAATCCCTGGGCGGAAGGGCTTGTGAGAAAATCAGGCCCGTTGGCTTCTTGTCCGTCCCATATAGAGCTTTGATGGGTCACGAGGCCCTGCAAGAGAATATAGAACAGAAAATCGTTATCTCGTAGTTCGCCGAGGACAAGCCTCGATGATAACGAGGAGCTCCAAAGGAGCTTGAAGATACGCATAACCTTGTATTTGAGCACTACGAGCCACCGGAGCATGACTCCCTCCTCGTTGTTCGCAGGTGCTTCGACAATAATAGGCAATAGTGAATGAAACAAAGCCGACCTTTGTTCGAACGCGCTTCCGGGTTCAATCTCTAATGAGTTTGCCGTACAGCGAAACCCGAGCAGAAGATGCGCAATTGTCGGCCGATCTGGGCTCGTTTTTAAGCAAGAATAGAGAAAATCCAGTATGCAGACCTTGATCTGATAGTCGGGAGAGTCCGCTTCCCGGCGGAAATCAAGAGCGGATGTGAGCTCAGAGGTAAAAGCTCCGGCTATAGCCTGCGCATCGCCATTTTCTTCGAGGGCTACAATCCCTTTGTTACGATGTGCTCGGCCGAGAGAATCGGATTGCCAAGCTGAAATGACCCTGGGAGACGTTGAAAGTTTCTCTAGGAGTTTCAAGCTTGCCGTGGTAAGGCTAGGATGACCTATGCCGCAATAACCACCAAGGTCTGATACCAGATTAATACTAGTCATAAGGCCATCTTCAATCGAAGCAAATGCTCCGTTAGAGGTGGGCGTATATGATGACCGACTTTGAACCCGATTCTGGGGTTTCACAATAGGCCTGACTAGATCGAGGAATGTGGCCTGAAGATCCAGAGCCTTCGATAACAATTCGATCGCCCTTAAGACCCCGAGAAGTAGAGGAGAATCAGGTGCAGCTTTGCCAATATCTGAGGAACTTTGATGGATTGTGTCCAAGATAGCTTTCGTGAATTTGCTGTCGTACATCCATTCCATGACGCGGGCAAATGGGTGCAGGCTCACGTAAGTTTCTAGATCCTTAGCTCGAATGGCCGAATCGACGTTTATGTTAGACTCGTTGCTAAACACAATCAGATCTTCGTTGAAGCTGCAGACACAGGCTAAAGCAAAGTCCAAACAATGATAACGCAAGACCCTTTGTTGTGTGACCTCGCGAGATTCCGGAACTCTCATGGAAAAAATATGGCCCAGAACGAAGTCGATATATGGTTCAATGCCGGGCCGTGTCCGTGTTGAGGCACCTAGGTTTTCGGAATACGGTAAGGCGTCGTTTAGCGGACTGAGCCCGTCGGGTAGGGACGACAAGACCGTCAAAAACTGGATGAATGAACTCATATCCTCGAAGTCGGGGCTCATCTCTCGGAAAAGAGCTTCCATTAAGGAAGATCGGTTGGGCAAACCCGCTGTGGAACCCTGAGTCCTAGCAGTTACGGAAGACGAGATATAGGAGCCTGTAAAACAAGATTCGACCAAGCTCCACATAGAATGGCTCTGTGCTAGCGACTTTCGAGCCATGAGGCCACTCAATGCTCTGAACGCATAGGCCCTAATCTGATGCCCAACAGCACTACTGATAATTTGCATGAGCAGTACAACTAATCTCTCGTTCTGTAGTTGTAATAGATAAATGCGACAGGGCTCACTCTGCGAAGTGAGCTTTGCAATAAGCCGAAGATATGCCTCTTGTAGCATAAGGATTTCTGCCTCGCTTTCTGCCCTGTCACCATCAAGCTTATGGGCCCTCAGAGCAGTCGCCTGTGACCCGGCTGGCTTCGTCTTAGCGGCGATGACATAGTATTCCAGCTCTTTCAAAATGTGAACCCACGTAATAGACGATGGTCTCCGCAATTGGTGGCCTTCATCTAATAAAAATTCGTGCGCATAAGTTGCACTCTCAGAATCATCAGAGAGGCATTGCAACATCTCACAAAATGTAGTTTGTAGAGGTGTCGTTGTTCTTCGCGATGCCCACTGCAAGAATCCAGCAAGATTACTCTCGGGATCGGCCCAGAAGGCATCTGCCGCCTCGGGCCGGCCTTCGTAAGAGTACGCGATCAGCAAGAGGAATCGTTCTAGGTCGATATCTTGCTGTTGGTGTTGACCAGCCTGACGCTGCTCGTCTTCGTCAATCTTCAGCTTGCGGAGGACATCAGGCATATTTGATATGAATGCATCAATAAACATCTCCATCCTCGCCATCGCACGGCCTTGTAATTGACTAGAAAATGGAACCGTATCAGGAGGCAGGGCTGGGGTTCTTTTCTGAGCCCAGCCCCTTAACTTGTTCTGGTAGTGGTCCTGCCATTCCGTTGTCTTAACGTCGATTATGACTGTCAGCAAAAAGTCAAAAGCCCCGTCTTTTAGGGCCTCTGTAAATTGCTTGGATCTTTGTATGTCCTCTATCCAACATGTTAGCAAGGCAGGGCGACCTAGGGAATCAACGCACATTACCTTCGTCTAAATCAACATTAGCCAGAGATGAGCCAGCAGCATCTTCCATATACCAGCCACTATATTCGGCGATCCACCAAGCCCGAATAGCAGCGTCAAGGAAGGGTAAGGCGCCAGCAGGAGTCTCAGATTGCTGGCAAATGATGGCGTTTAGCTTCCTCGCCTGTTCTACACTGCCACTGCCTTCCGTCGAGCCGAACATCGTAATATAAGCTCCAAGAACAGGTATTAAATGCACTATAGATGTTAATGCTAGGACCGGGCCCAGTGTTTAGAAATCTCAAGTGCCTACCTATCGAGTAGTCATATCTAACAGCACGCCGAAAACCACGGAGAAACTCGAGGAAATCGCTCTCAACTGCCATGTGTCTTTCGATTGTGTAACAAAGAATGACGGCGAGCAGTTCATGCTGCTGCATCAGGCTGATATGTGTAAATTCGTATGTTTCCTGGGTCTGTAGCTCCGTTGCACGGCCTAACATGGCCGCCCCATTCACTTGATCGGAAAGCTTCTGTATCCAAGCACGGATATGAACTAGAGCAGTAGCGCAGGCTGGAACGATTCTTGGCTTCGCGCCAGCGTTGGCAGCGCTGGGGCCGCTTCGAAGAATATTGTGTTGAACATACTCGGTGAGGCCCCCAAGTTCATTATTATCGTCATCGGCTAGCAATTCCTCCTCCTCTTTAGAAAGCTCAAGTAGCAAAAGCATGCAGCTCAGCAGATACTTTCGTTGTTGGTGGAACCGAATAATGGTGCATTCCTTTCTAGATCGTCCAAGCCTTTCCTCTTCTTCTTCTGCCTGCAAGGCAAGTCGCGTGGCCTCGATCTCGTCTAAGTCGAGGTCGTCGGCAACCTGGAGAATGATTTCTTGGAAGTCTTTGTTGAGCGTCCAGTCCTCGTCGTTAATGCGAACCTTGCCTATGACGGACGCACGTTAGTGGATATGTCGAGCGTGTAGCGCGCCATGGAATACCAACCCGACAGGACAGAGTCGCGGCTCTCTTTCTTTCGCCCGGGCTTCTCTAACAGGTGCAGGAATCTGTTGGCGACAGCCTCGAGCAGGGGATTATCCGGAAGCTCGGCCAAGGCCAAGCGACCCCGGTTCTCACGATCCTCCTTGAGAGCGTCGGCGACGGTAGTCAGGTCTCGATGGAGCGCCTGGAAGGCTTCCATGGTGCCATCATCCGCCATGGTCGATTTGCCAGTCTATCGCATTGTGTGGGTAGGTAGGTCGAGGTACGCGGCGCGACAACACGGTCGGTCGCACAGGCGGTGGTGCCGGCTCTAGGAAGAGCAACAGCTGCTGATGAAGATAGAGAGGTCAAACTCAACCCACTGAGGATGCTGCTGGCTGGCCACGGTTAGTTTAGTGCATGCGGTAAGCAATAGCCACCCACCTAGGTGTCCAGTGATCGAGAGAAATGTAGGAGGCGCGGGTGACTGAGCTATTGGAACTTGCCTTCAAACTTGGCTTCTGACCCGAGAAAAGCTGCTGTATTATCGACCGGCTTTGGTAGGCGTAGGTGGTTTGGAGGGACGAACAACGGAATTGACTAGGTAGGTAGGTAGCTAGGTAGGTAGATAGGAAAAGCTACTTTTATCAGCTTGTAATACCGACTCTCTGCTAGCCTATCTGGGCTGATAGGTAGGTACTTGACTGGGCGTGCTGAGGTAAGTACTCTCTGTTCTCAAAGAGTGGGATTTTAGTGGGCTAGTTGTTAACACTAGTAGTGGAGAGGTACAAAATTGGGACGCTACCACAAGGTATAGTATGGCGAGAAGCCCCTGGTAGGGCGACCTGTGGGAGCTTTCTGACACGCGCCAGAGCTGCATCCCTACCTCTCGAAAAGTCAACAAATCGGAGGGCGGTGTAGGAATTCTGCCGGACAAATACAAGCTGAGCTTCACCGGCCAGTCGCCTAGATGTTGCTACTTGCAGACTAAGTCATCGCCCGTTACCTAATACTCAATCCATGGTTTGTTTTCGAGGTCAATGAGCGTCCAAGGTAACGCTGGTTGTCATTAGCGCCAATCATACGCTGCACGTTCTCTTCTGGGCCCTGCTTCGTTAGCATTCCACTCGTTAATTCGTTGCTGTTCACTGTCTAGGCATCTACCCGTCTCTGAGCAGATGCCAGCATAGCGTTTCTCTCCTTCTCCATTGACGGCCAGGCCTGACATGGCAATCACGGCTCCCTTGCCAAGCGCCTCATCCCTTTTTCATCAGTAAAGCCAACGGACCGGTCTGTCCCATAAGACGGTTCAGATAGATCACCCTCGCTAAATCTCTAGTCCCGAGGGTTTCGATGTGGTTTCTGTATGGTGAATAGACAAGAACGCTGTATTATCTGGATACTGAATTAGAGGACGCGATCAAGTGTCTCCAAACTCCGTGAACCACTGTTAATTGTCGAGGCGTCGTGGCGCCCCGGGACACTGCGTCGGCGGTGTTGTGCCACATTTCTTCTGCCTGCTGGCCTTTACACATGCGTCCCTCCAGCCTGGGTCACTGAATAAATGAGGCTGAGACACGATGCCGCCACGGTCGGGAGCTCGTGAGCTCACCATGAAAAGAGCTGTAGGCACGTCACTTCCTTATTCAGCATTGCCACCAAAGCCATTGGCTAATCGTCAAGCAGGGGCGATTGAGAGTGGTAATAGATCGAATGGCGCAACTGGCCTGGACGGTAAGGCTTCATACTCTCTTCCATCCCAGCGGCCACCATGCTCATATAGCTCAAATAGGTTTGATTCACATATTCAAGCACCAGGCGACAGCTTCAGACCTGTAGGTCCACCCGATGTTTGGCTCAGAGGTCATGAGTTAATAGGGAGCCATAGGCTAAAACTAGATGATAAGAGCTATCATCGACTATTCGAGGCCATCTTTCGTTACACATTATCCGAGAAAGAAGCCTATTACCACGGCAAAGGATCCAGATCAATTGCCTCTAGTAGGCTTACCAAATGTGCCGAAGCGCTTCGCCTGAGCGTTGAACAAGGCGCGTCGAAAGTAAAGAGGAAGACCTTCCAGGCTGTCATTGACCATATCACTGACATTCTGCCCCACCCTGATGATGGGTTGGTGCCACCGTTGGTCTCTGACTATATCAAGGCGCTTGCTACATTGCTCGGATATGGAGCTAATGTGGAAATCTTGGCGACACATGATAGCGATGGCTGGTTGGCTTGTGTTGACTTCGTAGTTGAGATTATCTCGCGGTACGCAGAGAATGATGATCGCGATGTGGGGGTTTCCCGTGCTTCTCCCGCACCGTTCTCAGGCCCATCAGCACCACTGTCAGCATCAACACCAAGGTCACTAAGCGCACCCAAGCGAGGCAACAGCAATAATGATCGGCCGCCACGAGGTCATCTTTCAGACCTCATGGAATGCTTATATTCTCTTGTCTCCGCCCCGAATGCACCACTCTTGCAGAGTGCTGACAAAATAGCATCCGTCGTTCTCCAAGTTCTCCAGCTGCGCTATCTCGGCTTGAGCCAACTCCACCAACTCGCCTTCGCCGTCATCAACGCGCTTTTAGTTACAACCCAGACAGATGACACAGTCCAGGCTAGTTCACTAGCTGCCGAGTGTTTACCACTTATTATTTACTGGTGGCAAGCTAGAACCGCATCTAAATACGATGCTTTGCTTAACGTCGTTCGGATAGAAATGCTCAAGGTTCTTTATAACATCCACTTACAACTTCAGTTTTTAGTTCGGCAAGATGGTGAAACCAGTCTCCTTGATGACCTTGAGAACCTATCAGAGGTGCTTTGGAGCGAGTACTCGAAGCGAGATGATCGAGCCCAGCTTCAGCAAGACGACCTCGCATATGTAGTTGATGATCACACAAGCAACTATTTCTATATTCAACCATTTTCCCTACGGCCTTTTAACATTGAGGGCGAGAAGCAATGGGCAGTTGTGCAAGTCCTAGCAATGCTAGAAGGAATTATGTGGGAAAGACCCCTATCTTTGCAAACGAATATTGCGAGGAATGACGACCTTGAGCAGCCACGCAAGAAGCAGCGAAAAGACATCGGGTCTAATAGGCTGCGCTATAAGCTTCGCTCCATCGATCGTTCGATACAATTTACCGCCTTGCAAATAATTCCATTCTTCGTCTCCGGCATCAATTTAACGGCTGAAGAGATATCTGACCTGCTATCTATTTTGATCAGTCTTGTTACGAACAAGAACAGCAAATTATCAACCTGGGCAATGATAGCCTGTGCAAGGTCAGTTTAATGTTGGCCACAACACTGCCTAGTGCTGATTAACTACATAGTCTGGCTCCCAAATCCCTTCCTCTTGGTGGTTCTCTTAGTACGCTTTGGAAGCAATCCTGGCAGGTTGCGGTCCGCTCCGTCAGCATGGCGGGGACTTCCCGGGCCGCAAGCTTTCTACTGTACTCCATCCTAAATAATGAATTATTGCCCTACAGCGAGATAATGGGCGATATTAGCGACATAGTAACAACCGCGGACGTTAACGGGCCAGCGGTCCTAGTTGACTCCTCACTTGTTCTAATGACAGCTCTTTTGCAGCTTCGTAATCATCACCTTCCCAACGCCAGCCACGCAACTAACAACCACGTCGTTCGTTGGATGTTATCTCGCTGGTTTCCTGGTGAGTGGGTTTGGAACTATGTTTGATTATTAAACTCTAACGTTGTCAGCCGATGCAAACTTCATCGCCTCCTATTCTATGCACGTCTCTCCAATAAACATTGCGAATCTTGTACGAGCAGCCTGTGGATACAGTGAACTATCGTTATCGAATATTTCCCAATCAATCTCTGGCCCAATTGCGGAAACCCTACTATTGCTCCGTGAACGTGAGAGTATAGTCAAGTATCTCCTATTACTTGAAGACGGCGCAAGTAGTCTTGGGTCAGAGAGCAGTCACCGGGTTATTGCACCGCAAGCCAATGCCATCCTTACAGACCCCACGAGCGCTATTGCGACAACAAGGCTAGTAGCAGAACTCTTTTTCGCAAAATTAGAAGAAATAGGGGTCTTGTGCAGCGCTTGGGTTAAGAAGACGGAAGGCTCTAGCCATATCACATCAGAGAGGCTTCACAGCGTAGTCTCTTGCTTGCTGCTTGGGGCACTTATACTTCCACAACTGAAAGAGGTCAATACAAGACAGTCTCAAGAAACTGAAGATGTCGTGTTCCGAATATTAGAGGATCTTATCGAAGCTTTGTCATCTTCGCCAGAAACTCAATCGCTTCATGAGTGTCTCTTGAGGACCATCCGGGCCTACATGCCAAACCTTACCAATAGCGATCTAAGCCGACTGTCAACCGATTTTCCATATCTTCATCGTTTATTTGCCGAGATCTCTGTATCTATGCATCGGCAAATTGATCAACGGTCCTCCGCCCAGGAAAATGACACAATGGATATCGACGACGACTTCGAGTCCCAAGGAAGCCGGTCAAGTACTGGCGCAATAGCCGAGATTCCCCGACGAGAGTCTCTAGTGATACTTCAGGCATCGTCATTCTATAATGACACCACACAGCGGCTTCTCCTCCTCCAACAACTGTACGACGACAGGGGGCAAATTGGGCTGATTCCAACATCCTTACTTGATGCGTTTCTGCTTCTATCGGATGCGGAGATCATATCGTGCCGGTGCTTTATCAGAGAGCTATTCAGCTCAGATTTAATTATTAACGTCGAATATGCGCGGGATGTCATTGAAAGATTTGGCACATTGATTGGACAGTTGAAATTTTCGAGCTGTGAAGTGGCCTTGAATATCTGTCTGGACTTGATGGAAGGTTTTATTACGATGTGGTCCAATGGCGACAACGAATTATCCTCGCCCGTAGGGGATTTGTATGGGCACTATATCAAGAGAGGGCTTTCGAATAACCTTCTCTCGCCGAAAGTTAGGATATCATTATCACGACTATTGCTTCGACTAGCCCAAGTTGGCGATAACTTTCCTGAGTCGGTCGGCATGAATCCCCCAAGTACAACACTTCTTGGCATACTCGACACTAGTTCCCTACCTGTCAAGTTCTATATAGGATCTCGGCTGCCAAGTATATTTGGTCGCTTTATCTTGAAGGTCCACGAAGATATGTTTGTCAACATTCTTGAAAATCTTCCAACGAACAATACATTCTTAGAAGGAATTGCGTTGCGGCTTTTTGTCTTGGGGGAGGTGGCACGGGAATGGCCAACCCTCCTCCGGAGAGGTATCTATCACATTTTCGAAACCCCAGGCAAGGTCCCTGGCTCCAAAAGGCATGCCGCTTACTCCCTTAAGAGGATAGCAGCCACCCTCAAACTTGACGATCCAAAGCAGCTTTTTGATTTATTTGCTTCACAGCTACTTTACACATGGCTCGATGACGGCATTGTCGAGGAGATTCCATTTGAAATATTTGGATTCTCGAGTCTCGAGGCACTTCTCGACCGGTCTCAAACAGACATCGTGGCCCTGATGGTTATGCGTGCCCAGGACGAGGCGTTGGTGAGGCTTGCTGCGACTCTTAGCACCACCCCCGCGCAGCTTGTACAACGCAATTTCTCAAAAACACTGGCATATAGCATGGCCCATGATATCAGTATGCCAAAGGGAGAACAATATCAAAATGGAGAAAGCCGACTCAGAAAGCTTCTGGGCCGAGAAACCTTTCTTGAGAGTGTATATCTCAATTTTGCGGATATTATTGGAACCTTTGTTGGCGCTATAGACCAGGAAGACCCCATCGAGAAGACGTGGGCAAAAGATGAAAGCCATTTTCATGCCGCCGAAACAATGGCAGGTATTAAGCATTGTGGGCATTCGGATGTTGTCCTAGGGGCTAATCAGCAACCTACCTTTCGTCCCAAGTACTTGACGAGGGAGATTGCCTTGCTCTGTAGTCGTACGGAGTATGAATTACCCAGTCTCTGGAATTCAGCACTGGTCGTCGCAGTTGCCAGAAGGCTTTTCAATAGCATACACAAACCTCTCGGTCCCTTATATGCATGTTCTATCCTCCGGAAGGTCCGAGTCTTGATTTGTTTGGCCGGTCATCATGCTTGGGAATCTTACCCTTTAGAGATGTTGCTACATTCTATACGCCCGTATATCGTGGATACTGAGTGTGCAGACGACGCATTAGGGATGAGCCAATTTCTATTAGAGAAAGGCTCCGAGGAGCTTTCTAAATCGCCCTCTTTTCTCGCAGGATACGCTTTAACAACGTTAGCGTCCCTTCGAGTTTTCCTCGAAACATCCCAGTCAAGTACTACCCAGGAAAGCCAATTTAAAGCAACAATGAGTAAAGCTGAGCGATTTCATTCGTGGTTTGCTAAGTATCTCGATACTTATTCTTCGTCCGCTCTTAAAGAGGCGACCCAAAGGGATGCGTTTAGGATCATCACCGAATCCGCCGCTCACGTACGAACATCAGGCAACGCAGAACGAGGAACCCATGAAAGTAGATTACTTCTAGAGATCTTACGGGATAGGGACGGCGGGGCCAGGCTTCTAAGCGCAGCCTCCCGAAAATCAGCATTGGAGATGCTCTGCTGCCAGTTTACTATGCCAAACACATCCAGCATCGATATTGTTCATTCAGACGAGGACTCTCGAGCGTTAGCGAAGGCGGTTTGGAGGAGTTGTAAGTCACAAAAGCTTAGCGACGAATATCTTGCCTGGGCCGGCCGCGTTATTGGCAGGGGTTTCGCGTCGTCTGGCTATATTGATAATGACTTGTTGCGAGAGTCACGGCTATCAAAATATTACCGAGATGCGCCGGATGAGTCTGCCTCTGAACAAGGCCTCCTCAGTCTTCTACAAGCCCTAACAGCAGACGGGGATTGCACTAAATCCGGTCTTGTAGAATCAGCTTTGAGGACAATAGTTTCGGAAGCCGCAGCTCAAGGCGATGATGGGCTACTTCTGGCGTGCGAGAAGATCATGTCTGATACACTTCTTCGAGCCTCTGATTGGTCACCATATCGGACCCCCCCTTCCGACACGATTCTCGTTAGCAAACTAAAGGAAGATTCTATATTTTCTTCCGATTCGATCCAAAATTCAGACTGGGCGAAAGAAATTACGGTGTATCTCATTCAAAACGCGTCAAGGAGCATTGTGCTCAACGCCTTGCCCCCCATACTAATGAGTGTCGAAGGCTTTGCGAAAGAGGCTTTCCCTTATATCATTCATCTGATCTTATTGATCGAGCGCAAATCACAGCAATCAGCAAGGCGAAAGCTATCGGGAGCATTGGGGTACTGGTTTCAAATGGAATCACTCATAGCAAAGGATAACATCAGTCTTATGATGAATGCAATCCTCTACCTCAGGACTCAACAGCTACCTGGCGAGAACTCCACAGCCGATCGAATACAGTGGCTCGAGCTTGACCTCTCATTGGCGTCTTCAGCCGCGACGAAGTGCGGCATGTATAAAACTGCCCTGCTCTTTATAGAGCTGTCCTTGTCTGAGGCAGCCCGCTCTTCGCGACGTTCATCCGCTATTCGATATCAAGAACCTACGGATCTGCTATTAGGCATATTCGAGAGTATCGATGATCCAGATGCATATTATGGATTAACCCAGACCTCAAGTCTAACAAACGTTTTAGCGCGTCTAGAATATGAAAAGGATGGGGCCAAAAGCCTCGCATTTAGAGGTGCACAATACGATAGCCACATCAGGAAAGGTGACCCTTCTGCTGTGCTTGACAGTCAATCCCTCGTTGGTACTCTTGGCAGCCTAGGCCTCTCCGGCTTGTCACACTCCTTATTACAGAATCAACAAAGCCTTGATAGTTCATCAAATGCCGTTAATAGCACTTTCAATACAGCTAGAAAACTAGAGGTTTGGAACCTGCCGGCACCTAGTTCTACCCGCAACCCCTCCGTCGCAATCTATAAGACCTACCAAGCCTGGAATCAAACTACTGAACTAAGCGTGGTGAAGCGAGTGGCATGGAACGGGTTCAGCGAAATTATGCAAAATGTACTCAGAGAAGACATTGGTGCGTCTTCTCTCCGAACCAACTTAGGGGCCCTGGGTGTTTTGGCGGAACTTAATGATGCGGTCGACGTCGTCGGCTCTGCCGAGCTAGAGCACCTTCTTGAGACGTTTAGTACTCGTTCCCACTGGATGAAAAGCGGACGGTACGTTTCTCAAAAGCTAAATAATTATGCACACATATTTGAGGAGATATATCTAATATTGAACAGATACGACGAAGTTGGCCAGATATTATCTTGCAGAGAGACAACTATGAGCTTATTTTCGCAGTTTTCCAAACGCAGCGAGATCACCAAAGTCAATCCTCCCGATGCACGGTTGATTCAAGTCAAATCAATGCTTTTGTCTTCCAGCATCCATCGGTATCATAAAGCCTTTCAGGAATCGCTGAATATTGCGACGTCTCTTACACATCTCGTTCAACCAAGTGCAGATCTCGGGCTCAACATTGACTCTGCTGCTCGGCTTGAGGCTGCCAACTCCCTCTGGGATCATGGAGAGATGATGTCTTCGATTCGTATGCTTCAGCACATTGACGAAGACACTAATCTCAAGAAGCAGACTGTAGTTGTAAGCCGGCCTGACCTTCTCGCTAAGACGGCCCATCAAATTTCCGTCGCAAAGCTCGAGAAACCAGATAGTATTCAGAAAAACTACCTGCAGCCTGCGCTTAAAGAGCTAAAAGGAAAAGAAGACGGCGAGGAAGCAGGCAAGGTTTACCATCAATTCGCAATGTTTTGTGACGAGCAGCTACAAAACCCAGACAGCCTTGAAGATTTAGCCCGTTTGCAGCACCTCAAGCAGGGAAAGAGTGAGGAGGTTAAACAACTTATGGAGCTCGTTACCAATGCAAAGGATACACAGACAAGGACGAGATTCACATCTCACCTTAATAGGGCCAAACAGTGGCTCGGGTTAGACGAGCTAGAGCTTCGTCGAGTTGAACAGAGCCGAAGCGAATTTGTGCGCCTGAGCTTGGAAAACTACTTGCTTTCGCTCGTTGCCTCGGACGGATATAATAACGATGCTCTTCGATTTACCGCGCTCTGGCTTGAGCGTGCGGCCGAAAATTTCACGAACGAAGCAGTGAGAAAGTACATCGATAAAGTCCCAACTCGGAAATTTGCTCCGCTTATGAACCAACTCACCTCTCGGCTCCTAGATCAAAACAATCCTTTCCAAAAGCTCCTTATTGAGCTAGTATACCGTATATGTGTTGATCACCCATATCATGGAATGTATCAGATTTGGTCTGGTACGAGATCCAAGCCCAAGAAAGAAGACGAAGCTGCTCAACTTCGCAAACAGGCAACTGAGATGGTTGGGAAGAGACTAGCCCACACAGAAACGGCAACAAATACATGGACGGCGATCTATTATACCAGTAGATCCTATCACGTACTGGCTGTGGAAGGCAACTACAAAGGGGGGCCAAAAGTTCCGATGCGAGAGTCACCCGCTGGAACCGCTCTTGCGGGTTCCCTCGCGAAATACCGTATCCCGCCTCCTACCATGCAGATAGAGCTTTCAGCTACGCGGGACTATTCTAACATACCCTTGGCCACAAAACTTGAGTCCACAATGACCATCGCAAGTGGCGTCAGCGCCCCCAAAATTATTACGATCGTAGGAAGCAATGGCGAACGTTTCAGGCAGCTCGTTAAAGGTGGCAATGACGACCTTCGTCAAGACGCCATCATGGAGCAAGTTTTTGCCGCGGTCTCGTCCGTTTTAAAACTACATCGTGCCACCCGCCAACGTAATCTTGGTATTAGAACATACAAAGTTTTGCCCCTCACATCCGTATCGGGGCTGATCGAGTTTGTTCCTAACACGGTACCTTTACACGATTATCTTATGCCAGCCCATGAGCGATACCATCCTCGGGATTTCAAGGGCTCGCAGTGTCGTAAGGAGATCTCGAGTGTTCAAACAAAGTCCCCCGAGATACGCCTGGCTACCTACAAGAAAGTCACCGATCGTTTCCAGCCAGTGATGCGTTACTTTTTTATGGAATACTTCACTGATCCGGATGACTGGTTTGCTAAACGAACAGCATATACACGCACTACCGCAGCCATCTCCATGCTCGGCCACGTCCTTGGACTTGGCGATCGCCATGGGCACAATATCCTCCTCGACTCCAAAAACGGCGAGGTTGTGCATATTGATTTAGGTGTGGCGTTTGAGTCCGGGCGGGTGCTGCCCGTTCCCGAACTTGTACCGTTCCGGTTAACACGAGACATTGTAGACGGCATGGGCATCACCAAAACAGAGGGGGTATTTCGACGGTGCTGTGAATTTACGCTGGATGCCTTACGCGAGGAGACATATTCCATCATGACCATCCTCGACGTGCTTCGCTACGATCCTCTATATTCATGGTCAATTAGTCCGGTCCGTGTGGCGAAGTTACAGGACACGCGGCGCGATGATGGAGGTGACGACGCCGAGGCTGAGGTCGATTCAAAGAAGAAAAACGCAACTGCTAGAAACAACAGCATCGTGAATGAACCTAGCGAAGCGGACCGTGCTCTCGAGGTTGTTTGTAAGAAACTCAGCAAGACGCTCAGTGTTACAGCTACGGTCAACGATCTCATTAACCAAGCGACAGACGAGAAGAACTTAGCCGTTCTATATTCAGGTATGCTGAATTCCATGGGCTTTATTGTTGAATAGGTTCCCCTTTGAAGACACAACTTGCTAATGAATGGACAGGCTGGGCCGCATATGCCTAAATGTGCTCATAAGGCGTGATACCCCTGTACTTATATTGTTTTGGGCAGTCTAGTCAGTACATAACTTGGTAAATTTAGAGGCCACGCACAATTAGCGGACCGTAATAATACTACTAATATCTCAAGACGTTATCCGTTGCTCACCAAACAGCACTATCGCATAGTAGTCTTTTCCCATCATTCACGCTTGGATAAAATCGGGCAGTATACTATTTTTATAGATTCAGCCTTTAGTTATAATGACGAGACACCGGCTACATACGAGGATGTTTTCCTAGCCGAGAACCTAGACCGTTGAGAGGTTCAGGCAATGCCTATACAGAGCCCATCCCCCCCATAGCGTCGCCATCACCGAAGTTATACTTAAAAGTATCTAGACAGGAGGGCAGTGTGATACCCAATACCAATAACCGGCTTTTTGAAGGCCTACAGCGTAATAACTCTACATTGACGTGGCGATGAACGGAGAGTGCGAACCGAGGCCTCTCCATCAATATGTCGCCTGAGAGTCGCGATGAGTCCTAATATGTGCGAAACCCACCTTCCTAAACCCTCCAGGGCTATCTCTCAAGCATATAAGTCTCCAGACGTGACGGCGTCCGCACCTAACCGCGCTTCCTGTTCTCGGCCGGCTTGCTGGGAGAGCCTACTGGCGGCAGCGTCGGCTTTCGCACGCCTCTTACGCGCGCGCCGCACCTCGATCTCGACCTCTGCCATCTCGGCATCTACGGAGGCTAGGCGCGGAATCACGTGCTCGACAACGCGTATGCTCTGTGTCTGTGCTTGACGCAGGGATGCCGGGGTTAGGAGTCCGAACCAGCGGAGTGGGTCATTTGACCTTTGCGATGCCGCAGCGGGAGGAGGGTTGCGTCTCGTCTGACCGGTAGGCGCTACGGCGTCCTCCTCGGGCTGGGCGTCGATTTTTGTCAGCAGAGGTGGAGTTGAGGCGCTGTGAGCTCCTGCGTCTGTCGATTCAACGGCGCTCTGCCCCACAGGTCCAGCCTCGACGCCAGGCTCAGGGAGAAGAAGATGAGGATCGGAAACCTGGGCATCGCCTTCCGAATCCTCCGCTGCGGAGGCGGAGATGCCCGCGGAGGCGGGGGTCGATTACGGCGAAGCTCAGAACGATACCGCTGGGAATAGCCGGACCGCTCCCTCCCCTATCCCTCCCCTCGCTCCCCTCGCTCTCCTCGCCCCCCCTCGCCCTGGTCCGGGTCCTGGCCCTTACGGCTGATGGCCAACCGCCTCGACGCTTGCATGCGCTCGTCGTAATGGTCCCGCCCAAACCGCAGACCTCGCTCAGCGGCGAAGTTGGCGCGCGCGATGTTCTGGTACACACCCGTCTGCAGCGTCGCGAGCTCGCCTCTGAGGGAGGTGTAGTCGTGGAGCAGGTGGAGATAGCGCTCCAGCAGGCCATCGATATGATCTTGATCCATAGGTAGCCGGTGGCGTTCCCCAGAGGGCCCTTGAGAAGAACTGCTATTCTGGTACGGCACGCGTCTCGGTCGACGGTATGCAGCGTCTCCGGTCGAGAGAGAGGCGTCCCCAACTTGTGCCTCGCCCCGACCAGCAACCTTGGAGCCGCCCCGATGAACGAACGCCACAGCTGGATGTGGTAGTTCCCGTCTCTGCTGGCAGTCAGCCCGTCTGGTTGGCTGGAGGTGGAGGTAGGTACTTGGAGGGAGGCAACTAGGTAGGTACCTACAGGTAGGTACTTAGCTACCTACTTAGGTAGGTAGGTACGGTAAACCATCCCCACCTGTGATGCATAGACGCCCCACCTATCAGCTGTAGACATTCTGTAAAAGAATATATGTGCATTTTTGCATATGGGCATCGATCATCTGGTTACTTGCATTGCATGCCTAGCCGGTGCTTCACCTGAAACTGGAGACTTCCCAGGGCGGTGTTTTGACCCGCGGTGAGAAAGGTCAAGAAACGAAACGAAGCGGTCAAGAGGTTTGACAGGTCAAAGGCCGAAGCACTATCTAGGTGCCTGCCTACAGGCTGCCTACCCGTTTTTGGATAACCAACCGTCATGTCCAGCCGCCATCTCCCTCATGTTAGTTATGACCGATGATTATGACTTGTCCGTGGCCGGAATATTGGTACGCTGCCCAGCCCATCCACTTTAACTAATACACGGAGGGCTTGTTCGATAGCAGATAAGTAGGTAGGTAGGTAGGTACCTACCTAGAGGTAGCCTACTTCGTATGTACTTCACCGTCTACGATAACCACAAGTACTTACCAGTAAGTACCTAGTTCCCGGGCTGTATCCCTGCGTGTGCGTGTGCGTGTGCATGTGCGTATCTACCTAGGCAGTCTACCTATACCTAGGTAGATAGGCAGGCTAAATAGGCAGTCTAGAGGTAGGCAGGCTAGTGGGTAGGTAGCCAGCCCAGCACCTACCTAACTACCCTCCCTGCGTACCTAGTCAGGATTGTTCCATGCAGCGACCCAAAACCAGGCGGTGACAGCGAACACACTACCTACCTGCGCTACACGGCGCTGCGGTGCAGTCGTACCACAGTAAGTACCTAAGAATAGAAAAAGCCCAAGGTGAAGACACCACTTTGCCCAAGGTCAGGAAGTACGGCAGGTCGTGACTTATCTCTAGTGACCTCGCCAGATGGATAAGGCATGCATGACTTTGCCGGTGCTGCTGACTTGTTGACTTGTTGACTTGTTGACTTACTGACTTACTAACTTACTAACTTACTGTCTTACAGTATTAACTTACGACTTCATTGACCATAGCCTATGGTCCATAGGTACACACACACATAAAAACCCAAAACCTGAAATCTTGCATTGGGTACCACCACTTGACCAGCCCTGTGACCTGTCTTGTGTGATGATGCATGTGTGTTCGCCTCACGCCTCGCGCCTCACGCCCTGCAACGTCACACTCTCGATGGCAGCAACAACACACCCTCATGCTCATCACGATCCAATTGCGCGGCAAAGGCAGGACCGCATGTGAGTGGTAAGTGGCTCATACGGCATCCGTGCCCATCAGATCGGCATAGCTTTCTACCCGACTGCAGGCATCCTCCCCTCCTGTTTGTTCGCTGTCGTCCGCCCTGGATGATGATTAATTAACTCACCCTAGGGATGAGGCCACGGGTGGGCGAAAGACGCGCTATTGAGAAGGCCCGGGCAGTCCAGGGGAGGGAGGGAGGGGGTTCGCGAGGAAGAAGATGGCGCTCGAAGGCTCATGGCAGCAGATTCGCCGGGGAACACACGCGAGTATGAAAATGCTGGTGACCGCGCATTCTGCAGGTCTCATGCACCCCGATGCACATCATCAGCTCACGGCTAATATAGCTAGCTGGCTAGATTGGCCGCAGCATACTACGTATCTGCTCAGGTCACGAGCTCTCCTTTTCCCCTTTCCCAGCATGCTCTTCCTCGAATCTGTAGCGGCGGCGCGGCCTCGAGTTGCACATATCCAGGTAGATAGGCATTCTAGAAGACAGATAGAAGACACACCAAACCTCCACAAAAGGCGACCCCTCTTGGCATCATATGCTTGCTAGCAAATCGTTGGACTAGCTCGCATCCCGACTTTCCAACAAAGGAAGTTGATGAAGCCGCCCACGAGGCTAACCCGATAGTCGGGTGCGAGAATTGGGGCTGTGACCTCATCACCGGTAAATTTCCGTCCTTTGTCTTACAAGCAAACCTATGAAATAACCTTGGGCGTTTTCTTGTCAATTTTTTTTTTTCCCCTATGGGAGGACAAACACCCGGATGGGAACCCGGACAAGCACTTACACATTACACAGAGACATTGTTATAACTAACAAATTATCATCTCATATGTAAATGCCATACTACGACTGGGCTGCTGGGCACCGAACCGACTAATGCTTGATTGATATCTCGAACCATAGGCCTATGAGTAACACCGGAGTACACGAAGTCGGCAGTAGGGCATTTCCTTATCCCCCTGGTCAACTAACTTTGACGAGGGCTGAGCGGAGAAGAGCGGCTCGCAACTCAAATAAGGTTGAATGTTTGAAGGGTGAAAAAGGGCGCCATGGCGCTATACCGATCTGTTATGTTGTTGCGAAGGAGTTCACTAATGCGCTCGACCTACATAAATTGTCTGTTCATAACAAGAACATGGATTGCATCAGCTGAAGCTCAGCCCTTTACTTCTAGACTTGGATGGAAACAAATTGGCCAAGAGACTCGGAAACAAAGCACGAACGATGGGTCGAAACATGGCCCCAAAACACGGCAAGTCTTGCCGGGGGGGATTAAATAAGAAGAAGAAAAATAAGGACTGCGAAGAAGTCAAGTGCGGACGAAAACGTTCTACTACCCCCTGTGATCGAGAAAAGAAAAAGAAAAGTAAAAAAAAAAAAAAACTGCCGAGTTTGAGATTAAACCAGGGCTTGACTAGTTAGTGCTTTGATAGTTGCATCGCGAACGGAGAGCCAATCTCCTAGTTGTAAAGGTTGTCTCCCCCCCTTACATCCCATTGACGGGTATTACCTACCTAAGTAGGTATGGCGAATAGAAGAATATCGTGCATGAATTGCATAATAGGGTGAGACAGGAGGCACCCAAACGGCCTTGGGGTTACGCTGGACCCACTACAGCTCCAACATGGGGCCCGAGCTTTGTGTACATCACCCACCCATCTGGGTTAGTGTATCTCACGCTTGCACATGTCTACCGCCTTGCCTGGTCCCCACTCTCTCAAACTTCCCCAAACCGAAGGGCATAGAGATAGGTCGGCAGGTATAACTAGGTACAGGTATGTAGGCAAGTAAGTACCTAGCAGGCAAGGTGGCAGCGAACGCACCACGCGCTGCTGACGACCTCTAGCTGTCCTTATTATAGGTAGGTGACGTGCCAACCCACAAGCTCCGGGTTGTTGTGCATAGCGACATTGCCGCCGCCGACCGCCAACCAGAACGTTTTTGAGATCCATTGGGACCAACCAAAGATGGCTTGGAAAGCAGCGCGCATATCGAACTAGGTATGAGGTAGTACCGGGCCGGCATACCTACTTACCTACTTTCATTGCCTCTTTACCTAGCTGTACCTAATCGACCTACCTAACCTAAGGCTAGAGGCACAGTAGTGAGATACAACCTCTACCAAAAGCGAAGCATCCATCATGTACCATACTACCTGTAACTGCCTAAGTATTAGTTAGCGTATACCTAGTATTAGCGTGCCTAGGTACCTAACCTACCTACCTACCTCCCTCTCTCCCTCTCTCTCTCTCTCTCTCTCTCTGTGCAGCACGAGCGAGAAGCTCGAATCTTGGACGAGACCAGCAGTGCTGGGGAGGGGATGGGGGGTGGGGGACTACCTAGGTAGGCAGAGGGCATGAAAGTTCATGTATGTACTGCACCACGCACTCCTAAGTGCTGCTAGGTAGTACCCTACATACCACCTGCACTGACTTACTTACATACTTACTACCTCTTAACCTAGCACTCTTGTCCATTCAGCACCTACGAGGTATGGTAGCAAGGCAAATCCACCGCTCTGCGACGGGTCAACCAACCAACCATCTGAAGCCAACCAATTGTGCTGGTCCGCCGTCCTCTCTCGCTCTCCCCGTCTCATTTCGACCCTGTCATTCTCAATCCCAATCCTATCCCAATCCCAATCCCCATCCCGTCGTCCTGTCCCCATCCCCATCCTCATCCCCCATCGACCCCCAAGAACACGCATGCCTTGAAATCCAAGTACAATTCTCTTTGTGATTCCGTCAACCATCTTAAACCTTCTCCCCCCCATCCCCTTCGAGTCCCCCCAGATCCAACCCGCTCCCGGTCAATTGCTCCCCATTTTGTCCGACTCCCCGCGACTACGTCCTCTTACACCACCCGACTTATATCACCCTCACCTAAGTCAGGCATTTCGAGACAGTCTACGCACTCAAACGTCGACGCCAGCGCCAGCCCTCCGTCACTCGCCTCCTATCCCTTATTTCCCTCTCCGGTCAACCTGCCCGGCCCCCGCCACCCAGCTAGCCAACCAAATCAACACCAACTAACCAGTCAACCCTCACTCCTACCTTATCCATCCGAGCCGGTCCTACACCATATCCAACGGCCGATATCCGTCCGGCGTCTATGCCCGCGCGCCCGCGTTAAGGAATCCTCAGCCAGCCCCAAACGCTCGTCAACGACCGCATCAGTCGTCGCCCTTTCTCGTTCCCCTTCCCCCTGCTACGGAGCGTATCACTCGGCCAAAATGGTCGTCGCTACCATCAAGTCAGTGAGCCCGCTATTAATTTTTTTTTTTTTCCTCCCTCGCCGCGGGATGCATGCATCGCATTATTTCCGACATATGATCAATGGCTGCCCATTTTTTTGGTCGCAGCGCGCCATCCCAGCTCGCGCATGTGCATCGTAATCTAGCAGAAACATGGCGTGATGCCTCACGCATGACTTTTGAAGAGCACGCCTGGAATCTTGTCTTGCTGGACCTCTTAGCTGACTGGGTGCCCCCTTTCTCACAGGTGCGTTGTCGTCGGCGATGGTGCGGTTGGCAAGACCTGCCTTCTGATCAGCTACACGACGAACAAATTCCCCTCAGAATATGTTCCCACGGTCTTCGATAATTACGCCGTCACCGTTATGTGGGTACTCTTTTACTTGGTCTCGGAGCGTGGCCCCAGGACACGGACTGAATGGGGTGCGCTCTGTGGAGTCTGCACGCGCATACATTGCTCCTCCAATACCATTCCGGTCGTCAAATGAAATGAAATGAAAAATCATGGCACCCCTGAGACCAGCGAAAAAAAAGTTGGCTGACAGTGTCTCCCATAGGATCGGCGACGAGCCATATACCCTAGGACTATTTGATACTGCAGGACAAGAAGACTACGATCGCCTACGACCTCTTTCTTACCCTCAGACCGACGTATTTCTCGTATGCTTTAGCGTCACGTCTCCGGCCTCTTTCGAGAACGTCCGCGAGAAGTGGTTTCCCGAGGTCCACCATCACTGCCCTGGTGTCCCCTGCCTTATTGTTGGCACACAGACGGATTTGCGAGATGACCCTAGTGTGCGGGAGAAGCTAGCGAAGCAAAAGATGAACCCGGTGCGGAAAGATGAAGGGGAACGGATGGCAAAAGAGCTTGGCGCCGTCAAGTACGTGGAGTGCAGTGCGTTGACGCAATACAAGTTAAAGGATGTCTTTGATGAGGTACGTAGACCTCAGCATTTATGGCCCCACGCATGGAGCGTGAGGAAAACGAAAACTAATGATAGTTCAGGCGATCGTTGCCGCCCTAGAACCTCCGGCGCCAAAGAAGAAAAATAGGCATTGCCGCATACTGTAGATATCCTGCCAAGGTAAGGATTAGTATAAGGGCGTTGTATTTGTGGGAGACATCTTAGTACCAAGCAAATGGGGGCTTTATCGCCGCTTACGGCACTTTTGCGATCTTACTGCTTCTTGGCAGTAATTTACTGGGCGCCCTCGCCAGCAGCATCACGAGTAGTTAAGGCTCGCGGCAGCCGTGCCGCCATGTGCCCTGAGGATATAGGGGAGTTACAGTCGGGATTTTAGATCTACCTAGTCGATTGGGGCCCATTACCCTTGACGTAGCCTACCAGCTTTCGAGGGCAGATTCGGATGCATCATATAGGGGGACGGCACACACGGATGCCGCGTTTGATACAAAAAGTCTGACGCCTCGAGCTCCTTGACCCTTGGGGGGAAGGGAAGTCGCCAGGCCGGTCTCTTCCGTTCCGTTTCCTTTTTTTCTTTCCGATACATTCGACGTAAGGCTTGGGGGGACGGCCATACATGCCACCAGGGTTTCGGTACGTTTCGATAAGGTTGTTTGGCGACCGGAGTGCTCTGAATTCAATTCAATTTTCTTCAGAGATGTCAGATACCGCGCGTTCTCTTGGCCTTCCCGTCGCAAATTTCCCTCTCGCACCGGCCGGTCGTCGAGTTACAGACGTATCCCCTACCCTGTCTGCTGTGGCCTTGGCGCTCCGTGCATAAAATCGCCCAAGGTCATATAACAATCTCTCCCAAGCGGACGAGTGAGCCCCCTTTTTAGATGCAATTGAAAAAAAGTTTCCCCTAGAGCCGGTATATGTTTGCAGAAGACTGGTCCCTGAAACAACCACATAGCGCTACCGACTCGGCATTGCAACCAGTCCACTAATTGTATTGTTGTTCTACCGCCCCCAACTACCGTTACCTACCAACAAACATTTGCAGTGGCCCATTCCTCCTTCGATTCCACCGACATGGCTAACCTGGCGAAATATGCACCCCTATCACAGCTCCAGTCACGTTGAATCACCCAAAAGTAACAGCTTTCGATTGGATGTACAAGTCGATTTTGTAGAGTGAGGCTGTAGGTATGATCTTGGCTGCGTCGCTCTGGTTGTATAATTGGAGTTACCACCCCGTCACGGCCCCAGCCGATTCTGTCGTGCGCGCTCTGCAGGTGAAGCCCGAAGCCCCAGCTTCTAGTCCTGAGCTTAATCCTGAAGATTGGTCGGCAGCTCATAGCCCGGAACCTTGCCCGCGACACCTGCCCTCTCACCCCGCCCCCGCCCTATTCCGTACTACGGCCACTGTGTTCGACCACCAGCAGCAGCACCAGGTTGGGTAACCCTCTCACTATCCCGCTGCTATCTGGCTATCTTAGGTAATGAGGGCGGCCGGTTAGGTAAGAATGCGATCCTTGATAGGGAAGCCCATCGAAAATCATTATCTCCTGCTTCTTTGGTGATGCCAGCGTCGCTAGTGACTCCATAGTACTAGCAATGACATACTCCCAAGACTATAGGGCGCAACGGGTCTCGACGCCCTTTCCGAGGGGCCGAGGCCGGTCGGCAGTTCGGAGTGGCGCGGCCATGTAACCGTTTAATTGAACTACTACCTACCTTTTGTATCGTTTACTCTCCAGCATCTCAAGTCGCGAGGTTGCACTGGAGTCTCTCGGATATTTATACCCGGTCGATAGGTGCGCTCGGGAGATATTGTATATTATTACTTGTTGTACGAGGCACGGTTTCGGCCTTATTAAACCGGAAGGCCAGCAATCCCGTCGTCGAACCAGCTATCGTCTGTGTGCACGGGTAAACGGAAGAGCCAACATGAGGCTCTGGGAGTTCGTCGGAGCCACCTTGGGCTTCAGCTCGGCTCTCGTCACTGCCTGTGGCGGGCACGCTGAGGAAGGCCGGACATGGAGTCAAGAAGAGCTTGAGGAGTTAGAAGCCAAATGGGGAACAGATGTAAGCCATGATTGACCAAAACAACACATGCTGGGTTGCCGGTCGCAATATTTACAGAGGGGAAAATGAACCCGAGTGTCCACGTCTCCTCCAACGGCGTGTTTCCAAATGGCAAGATTGCGACGCTGACCCTGTGTTCGACTTGGTGCAGTGGGCATTCAGCGGCATATCTACATTTGCCCATCTCAAACATGTGAGGTGTTTAACTACGCCTAGCCAACTCTACGATATCGCCATTATCGGCGCCCCGTTCGACACGTCTGTGTCATACCGCCCGGGTAGGTTTATCCCCCCTCCCCTCCCCTCCCCCCTCTCCCGCCCCAGCGCGGGGCACGGGGCATCAACAGCCATATTATCATATATAAAAATCCCACATTTCGCCTACACTGGTCTCCTTAAACCCCCCCGCGCGTCGCTGACCGGCGGGGCCCGCCCCGGTCCCTCTCACAGGTGCGCGCTTCGGACCCAGGGCGATCCGGGCGGCGTCGGCGCGACAGACGAGCTTCCGAGGGTTCAACCCGCGCGCAGGGATCAATCCGTACCGGAGCTGGGCGCAGATCCTGGACTGCGGAGACATCCCGGTGGTGCCGATGGATAACGCACAGGCGGCGACGCAGATGACGACGGCCTTTGCGGAGCTCGGAGCACGCGTGGCGGCGTCCGGGCCGGCGCTAGCGAAGCCGAGGCTCATCACACTCGGCGGGGACCACAGCCTCTCGCTGCCGGCGCTGCGGGCGCTCAGCCGGGCGCACGGGGCGCCGCTGCGTGTGCTGCACTTCGATGCCCACCTCGACACCTGGCACCCGGCCAAGTACCCGAGCTACTGGGGCTCGGCGCAGGCCGAGTTCAACCACGGCTCCATGTTCTGGCTGGCGGGACAGGAGGGCCTACTCGCGAACACGTCGGCGACGGGGCCCGGCGCCGGGCCGTCGGTACACGCGGGCCTGCGGACGCGGCTGTCGGGCGATGGGTTCGAGGACTTCGAGGACGACGACCGGCAGGGGTGGGTGCGGATCGCGGCGGACGACATGGACGAGATCGGGACGGCGGGGGTGATCGCGCGCATCATGGAGACGCTGGGGACGGAGGACCCCGTGTACCTCAGCGTCGACATCGACGTGCTCGACCCGGCCTTCGCGCCGGGCACGGGGACCCCGGAGCCCGGCGGCTGGACGACGCGCGAGCTCATCCGCGTCCTGCGCGGCGTCGAGGGCCTCAACCTCGTCGGCGCCGACGTCGTCGAGGTCGCCCCGGCGTACCAGGGCGCCGGCGAGGAGACCGCGCTCGCGGCCGCGCAGGTCGTCTACGAGATCCTCAGCTCCATGGTTAAGAGGGGCTTGCGTGATATGGGGAGGACGGCCGAACGGGAGGGGGGAGAAGAAGGGGGAGAAGAAGGGGGAGAGGGTTGTTAAGGATGAGCTTTGAGGGGGGTTGCTGACCGGGGGTTTGTAAGAGAGAGCGGGGGGGGGTAGGCAGCGATGGTGTGAATGGGGAGTTGAGAAGGGCTGGGGAAGATGTGGCTGGGGTTATGAACGATGATGTGAGATGATGATATGAGATGGTAAATATTGTGGCGTGACATATTTCGTTTTGGGGTATTACGGCTGCGAATATCTGTGCGGATATAATGGCTATACTGCTATATTGCTATGGCCCTGATGCTCCATTATCCGCCCCTCCTTGATAGGAGGCATGTGCAACGCAGATTTTAGTTATTAGGCTCAAGAACTCTCTCAATGGAAAACACGGCGGGAAATACAAGATTAGAGGACGTGTGGTCAAAGTATTATTACGGGCAGTGTGATACGGATGCTGGTTCAGGTTGGTGTGAGTCGCCCCTTTTTTGACAAATCTCCATATTGACGCCTCTGAATTTGTCTTACTCTTGTCTTACTGTGTTCGAGAGGACGTGAGGGGGCATCAGGTATCGTAAGCATGAGGCTTTCTGTGCGACAATAGGGAATTTGGACGCGACCGACCGTCTACATATACAATAAACAGCAGATTTGGAGATCCCCATATGGCGTCTGGGGAGCTAGGCTAATATCGCAGAGTTGCTGTCTCTAGATTAAATCAATGTTAAATTTATTTAGACCTGCTGAATTGATATGTGCGGCTGCTTTTTTTTTTTTTTTAGAACTTGTGTGTCGCCTACGCCGCTCTGGGCATGTGAAGGGGGCAGCTTATGAAGTTTATTAGTCGCCCAAGGTGGCCCTTTTAGCGGTGACAACGATGGTGAGGCTGCAAATCGAAATATGACCAAAGGGCATATCAGCCACTTCGACCTGTCTATAGACCTCCTCTCTAAAGACTATGATCATCACATACGAAGATAAGGACATGGGCTAATCTGAACCTATCAACTAATTACCTGAGAATCTACGTGGATTGAGTCTACAAAAGCTTAATAACATTTGAAAATCTATAGACTAATGGCACAACGAAGATGGGTATTATGAAATAGTATTTGTGGTTGACTGATACACTATCTAGACTGCCTGTCTGTAGTGTCGCTGTATGGTATGCTGCAAGCTAAGGTAATTGGTATCATATCTGGTCCGCTTGGTTGTGAATATCAAGGGCGAAGAGAGGGAAGGGGGTTTTTTTTTTTTTTAAAAAAAAAAAAACTTTGCTAATACTTTATGCCATGTATCCGTTATAGAAGGAATATTTGATCAGCAACGGTGTAGATGGACCTCGGCACATATAAGTGACTAATATCATTAACCGGTTGAAAATGGAAGTTGGCATCTAGCGTCGTGCCTGGGGGTAGACGGGCTCCGGCGTCGGTAGGTTTTAATCCTTCTTGCATACACTGTTGGACTACTGCGATGTTCAGCTGGCTTTCCTTGAGATGTACATGCATCTATATCTTGGCTGGCCAACAAATCCCGGGCCCAGTTCCGCGGATGTGTACACTGCCATAATTACCGTGGGCTGCGCCTTTGTACCCTCCACACATCCAGTCGTAAGGTGTCTGGCATCTCTGGCCCCGATTCAGCGTGCTCATCTGCTCACGTCAGACCACGTATATGTGTAGACTATTATGCAAATTATCGAGAGAGACCTGATTGTGGGGAGGCCGGGGGCAGGAGTTTGCGCTAGACATATAAAAATATACTCGGCTGGCTGGGTTAGTCTCGGCTCCTGAACCGACCTAGATCATATGAGGTATGTACATACATAGTTATTCTTTCGAATACACAAAGCGTGCTTGGTTTAAGCTACATACCTCCCCACACTATCTAGATGCGTACGCACGTTAGGCATATAGTAGTAACGGCCTAGATGGGCTTATGATGAGATCTGCATTTCCTTGGTATTTGGTATCTTGGGTACCTCTATACTCCCTCGAGGGAGACATGGGAGGATCTGAAATACCCATATTAAATGTAGAGCATGAGACGTATAGTAGGCTTGGTGCGAACATCAATGCGTACCATGAAACCGCTCGCCTCGAAGGGCTGAGGTCGTGGCATGGAGCAATGTTGTGCTATGAAACATCGTACACGAACGAGGTAAGTAGTATGGTACGTATGTACTCTGGCTTCTTCTATTGCCTGCGGGGCGAGGTTCGACGATTCTGCCGCTTGACTATCTAGGTCTACATGTAAGTAGGTAGGTCCGGTTCTAGCGGTCGACCTTGGGAGGGAGAGGATCAACGAAACCGCTTGAATGTCATGCGGTTATTGGTCTATAAAGAGACCACCAGCCCCGATTTATGTCCAAATATAGCCCCCACGCTTGTTTAGGGCAGCATCCGTTACGGCGGCACATTCTTCCACATACCCAAGCAGGACCCAGGCAGACCCAAAGCAGACCCAAAGCAGACCCCCCAAGGTTACATGGTTATCTACTTACCCATCTGCATACGGCACCTCCACTACATAGTATCCGTGTCATGTGAGTTGATTGGCGTTGGAGAAATGAGAGATGAGAGGCGAGAAATGAGGAACGAGAAATGAAATAGTTACTTAGGGTCCATGAAAACGTGGAGGTACACTACCATGGGACATAGTGTAGCTACATATATGTATGGATCAGTGGAATATGCTGGCCTAGTACAAACTTGGACACCTCCGTCTTCTCGTCGTCCACCAGGAGGCAGAGTATCGAAACCAGGTAACACGGTAGCGAATGTTTCACCACTGTGTCTCGTTAGCACGCCTGTATATGCAACGTGTTACAGGCGCCTGCCTGTGTCGCATTGTACCTGCATGCAGGCGCTTTGGGAGGGAGGGTGAACATCAATGCAATGGTTGCCGAGACCGCTACGGCTTCTCTTGGGGCATTCCCTAGCGGTGAAGGTCTTATGCTGTACGTAGTGTATACATATAGTACCTAGTGCCATTTAAGTGGCCTAAACGTTTGGTGATAATTAACAAATTACCTATCTAGGCAAGGTTTAACTGCCATCGACCGCCATCGCTGTCCCCAGTCCACGTACTTGCACGGTTATACTATTTACCGCTGTCGTGTAATTGCCCGGGGGTTTGATGGGGGGAGAGGAGGAGGAGGAGGAAGAGGGATTCGTGGATCTGAATAACCGTAGGTAATCAGGAGATTTACTACTACTATGTACGTACATATGTATATACATATATACACATATACATACATACCAACATACATACATTACATACATAGACATATAACTACATATATATATACATAGGTCTATATGTAGAGAGGTAAAATATATATAAATAATTTATACTTCATAGACCATAGAAGAACTCGAAAGGTGTGCGTTTCTACTTGTCTATGTATATGCTGGCATATTGTCAATCAATATCCAAGCCCCTATTAGTTAGATAGTGGTGATAAGCTGCCGGGAGATAGATAGCATGTATGTATCGTGGACACTATGGACGGACCTAGTAGCCGGCTATAATAGTGTACTAGCTCCATCAGTCGGCATAGTGTATTATAGCGCCTACCTATTGCCAAGGTGGCACACGAGACTCATATGTAGATAGGGGGTGGGCAAGAAAGGGAAGATGATAGAAAAATCTCCGAAAATGGTTCCGGATTAGGAACAAGTTATTGTCACATCATCATACGGCATCATAAAATGGTTCGCTAGGTTCGGGGAAGCTGAGAAAGGCTGCAGGTGGTCATCGAGGGTGAGTGAGATCTTACACATGATGCTTTCTAAGTGGTTACTGTGTAGGTAGGCAGTAGGTGGTTGGTTAGTGTAGGTGCTGCGTACTCGATGCTCTGTAGGCTGGTGGTCCATCGGCAATTGATGGTGTTTGCCTGTGGGAGGGTTAGCGAATATTGGCCACGCTCGATGCATACTTGTCTGCATTCGTCTAGTCGCGAACTGCACATCGAGAGATTTGAAAAGAGGTGCTAGTTATGCATTGTAATGTAGTGTACGTAGTGTACATGGTGGTGTGGGTGAGGTATGTAATAATAGTACTGCCACTGGTGTCAGTTCATCCTGCATGAAATTAAATGATGGCAGTCATTCAATGCGGTCGGCGTAACACACGGTCGTGCTAAAAGGGCCGTCGAAAACGAATATTGAACATGGGCTTGGGGCCAAAGGGAATATCCTGGCAAATCATCGCCCGCCGTTTCGTATTTGAGTATTCGCGAGGACACCAACTGTGCAGCCAAACTCAATTGAAATTGCAAATACGGTAATACTGTACATAAAAAGAACCAGGGAGGGCCAAGCGTTAGAAGAACGGGTTTCTCAGCCGATGGCGTACAGGCAGAGGACAGGCACAGAGTGACCTCGGCCGTTAACTGAATAAGGTTCTATCCCCCCATGCCGTAGGTACGCTCCTCCCCCCTGTTGGGATCAGTCATCAGTGGCAGCACCGAGCATCCAGGCACGAACCAGGCACGGAATAGGCACATCAGGCCTCGGATTGGGTTTAGTGCGTAATTGGGCGAAGCGGGGACACTCAAGACAGGCTAGGGCTAGATGGGTTCTGGGCGACCCTCATCAAAAAACTAGCGCGTCCCCCCATTTTTGGCAATCTGCACCAGAACCCTAGCCGGCCAATGAGAGGCGGCCGTTGCTGTCCCTTTCCCCTGGTGTACCAGTCAGGAACCAGGACTAGTGCTATGGAGTTGCTCTTTCTCTCTGGCTTCCTCCCCTTCTTTCTTCTGCTCGCTCACTGCGTTTCCTTGCCTCTGCGAGTCCTGATTCCCTCCCTGCTGCCCGCTCTCCGTTCCGTTGTGGAGGAATAACTGGTACGCTGCTTAAGCCTTAGAGTGGTCTCTACTCTATCCTCTCGTTACCTATCTTTTTTTTTTTCTTTCTTTCTTTCTTTCCCTTACCCCTGGCCTTGCTGCCATCCACACACCTCCTCCACCCTCCTTATCCCTACCTCTTAACTACCCTCACCTCCGCCACTCCTGTATCTTACCCTATTCAATCTTTCTCTCTGCTTGTTTCTTGCTATCCTCCCCCCAGATCTCCTGGGAATCTTCTCCCTCTTCGATTTGTCCACGCTCGTTCTCTATAGCTTCTTAATTATTGATATACCACCGTATTTTGCAAACAACCAAGCATTTGGCCTCTTTCGCCCGGCTCATGCATGCGCGTACTCGACACAGCGTCCAGCCACGTAATTGTTGTGAAGCGTCGTCTCGAATTCATTCGCCAAGGTAGAACAAGAAAAAGAAGATATTGAGGGAGAACGAAAAAGGGAGGGCTTTGTTGGCTGTCTACCTTCTCGACGCTCATTTCTGGCACCTCTACCGCGCTCGCTTTCTTTGGCGCGTCCTATTCGTCCAACCTTTGTTCGCTAAGTACCGGGACCGACCATTCACGGTCAAAGGACACACCGTCTACTTCGGAGTCAGTGCTCATCACCTCGACTAGCTCAGGTGATATTTGCTAGCTTTCGTCCAATTTTCACGGATCCCCTTCGACGTCCCGAACAACGACGGATTCGACCACGGTTCACCAGCTAGCTCGGTTTCAATTATTATTCCAGCCTCCGAATACCGCGTATGATATATATCCTCATCGTTGGCGGCATATTTTTTTTGCTTAGCTAGTGATTGGTTGCCAAGCGTTATTTGCCCACTGTTTGGAGAGAAAACTCGAAGTTGTTCAGTCTTACCCCTTTTCGACACACAGCTTTTGTAATAATCGACGTTGCTTGGTACCCCATCCAGCGCCTACGTTCCAGATTTAGCATATTCTTTCTTGCCCTCGTGCCTTTCATTGGGCACGTCTAATCTTTCAAAACGGCGGTTCTTTCACAAGTCTCGAGGGACAGCCTTGTCCCTCCTCACCTTCTCGGGATGCAGGACCTCTCAGCCTCTGGCGTTCCTACCGGTCCTGCTAACTCGAGCAGCCGGTTTGGCCACGCCTCCAAGCCTTCTAACAGCGATACCGGTTTCTCTCATGGCGCTTTCACTTCTAACGTCTCCGGATTTGCCGATAGACCTCAGCGTCGTGCCAATATTCCCGCCATCAACACGCAGCAAGTGAATCCACCTACCCATAATACCATGGCGGCGGATATGGCAACCCCGGGCACAGGCTTTGACATGCAGTTCACCCCGCTACTCCCCTCGCAGTTGCTTCTCGGGAGCCCCTTCCAACCCGGCTCGCCCACGGCATTTGCCAGTCCTGGGTTCCAAAATTTGCCTGCCTTTCAGCAGACAAATGGTCAGCAGCAACAGCAGCAGCAACAGAACAATCTCACTAGCCCAATCCAGCAGAACTTGTCGCCTCAACACTACCAAGCCATGGTGTCTCCTTCAGCCTATGGCGCTCCTCAGTTTTACCAACCTCAGTCGCCCACTGGCGCATATAACAACATGGGTAACCAGTTGCAGATGCAGCCCCAGTCACCTGTAGGCATGGCCGCAAACAATGTAATCACGGGAACTAGCCGGACTGTGTACCTTGGAAATATTCCTCCGGATACGGGTGCCGAAGAGATTTTGGGCCACGTGCGAAGCGGTCAAATCGAATCTGTTCGTCTTCTACCTGATAAGAACTGCGCTTTCATCTCGTTTCTTGACGCGAACGCTGCTACTCATTTCCATTCTGATGCTATCTTGAAAAAGCTCTGCATCAAGGGACAGGATATTAAGATCGGATGGGGCAAACCTTCGCAAGTCCCGACTTCGGTTGCGCTAGCTGTACAGCAATCTGGCGCTTCCCGAAATGTTTATTTGGGCAACTTGCCCGAGGATATCACAGAAGATGAATTACGTGATGATCTAGGCAAGTTCGGTGCTATTGATACCATCAAGATCGTTCGTGAGAAGAGCATCGCATTTGTTCACTTTTTGTCTATTACCAACGCGATGAAGGCCGTCCAGCAGCTGCCCCAGGAGCCTAAGTGGCAATCACCTCGCCGTGTATACTACGGAAAGGACCGTTGCGCTTATGTTTCGAAGACACAGCAACAGAATGCGGCGCAGTATCTAGGTATCGCTCCAGGATACGCCCACATGTTGACCGGGCAAGATCGAGATGTTATTTCCAATGTCCTTGCCCAGCAGTCCGTGGCTGCTGCCGCTGTAGCAACTACGGCTGGTGGTATTAATAATCTCGGCAATAGGACCATATATCTGGGGAATATACACCCCGAGACTACGGTAGAGGAGATTTGCAACGTAGTGCGAGGCGGATTGCTCCACCACATTCGTTATATTCCCGACAAGCATATCTGCTTCGTGACGTTCATTGACCCTACCGCAGCAGCTTCTTTCTACGCTTTAAGCAACTTGCAAGGTCTCATGATACACAACCGTCGGCTCAAGATTGGTTGGGGGAAGCATTCCGGCGCTCTCCCACCGGCAATTGCATTAGCGGTTAGCGGCGGCGCATCCCGTAATGTATATATCGGCAACTTGGACGAAACCTGGACCGAGGAGAGACTGCGCCAAGATTTCTCCGAATATGGCGAGATCGAGCTGGTAAACGCTTTACGAGAAAAGAGCTGTGCGTTCGTGAATTTCACCAACATCGCCAACGCTATCAAGGCTATTGAAGCCGTCCGAAGCAAAGATGAATACAAGAAATTCAAGGTCAACTTTGGTAAAGATCGGTGCGGAAATCAGCCTCGACAGTTGCAGCAGTCCCAATCGCCACGCGGAGATGGTATCCCATCGCCTGCTACTGGGGGCAGTGGAAGCGGAAACTCACCTACAAATCCCACATCACCTATGACCGCTACTAACGGAGCGAACTTGTTCGGTGGGAACAATAATCCCCTCACAATGTATCTGCAACAAGTCTCGCAGCAGGCTCAGCAACATCAACAACACCAACAGCAAGTACTCGTGTCGCAGCAGGCCGCATTGTTTGGCACCGCCTCCTCGTCTCCCGGCGAGCTCAAGCTAGAGATACCCCAACAAAACCATATCCTAGGTCATGGACAGTCTGCCAGTATCTCGAACGGATACGGTGCTCCACAGAGTGCCATTACAGGACCTACAACTATTGGCGGGCTCCTTGCCCCTGGCCCTCGTGGTCAGCATAACCGTGCTCTCAGCCTTCCCGTGTTTGCGCCTCTTGAGAACGGAGCTAACAGCCCTATCAATGCTCATGGTCCTATCGGTGGCGAGGGAGAGCGCCGGGGACACCATTATCAATCGAGCTTCGGTGGAATTGGCTCAGGCCTTGGCCTTGCCATTCAAAGTGGTCTAAACGGTTGGGAAGAGGAAGTGGCGAACTGAACCCATATTCTGTTAAGCCCTTGTAGGAAAGGTTTTTAATATGTTGTAATTGCTACGTCGATTTCGGAGTTAATATTAGTGGCTTCGCTTATCTTTTCATGTGCGACTGTTGAATACTGGGGGAGAAGTTCCAGGATAGCATTGGAAAGGAGACAAGCCCTCGATCAGTCGGTGGACTGGAAATTGATATTTGAGGGGTCAAACATCGCGCCTACGATGTTCTTCAGCGGAATGAAAAAGGAGGAATTGATATTGGGGGGGCATACAAAGAAACAACCCGGAATAGGTGCCACGTCTTCCTCCACGACAATATCAGTAGTCGTTATCAATAACGGCGTATATATCTTGCCTCTATAGGAAGATTGGAGGGTATAATATAAAGAACGAGCTTGAAAAATCTGTATACTGTCAATCTTCCCTTGGTCGTGACATATCAATTTCCAACGTGGAACTAAATCTGGCGATCTTGGGCCTCGATGTGAGCATCACATATCTGGTCGTAGGTTTCAATTGTATTGTCGTGTCTGTATACTCCTTTCAGTGTTGCCCTTTGATATTAGATCATCCCGTGGTTTTTTAGGTGATTGCAAATAGTGTCGAGTTATTGCTTGGGGGTCCTGTCTAGTCTAGAGAATTGATAGGTACGAATAACCGCTCGATGTGTACGTGAGTATCGAGTTGACTTCGTATCTACCAAGTTTACCGAAGAGGGAGGTAACTATATGTGTGTATGTATACATGCACCTGCCAAAATCATCTCTTCTAATTTCTTATATAAACCATCCGGATCATCCATCCCGAGACAAATACATAGCCCTCGTATGCTTGCTACCCACGCAAGGATTCAGTCGGGCTTACCACAGCCTCGTCCACGGGGCATACCAATTCACGATTATCAGTAGCCAGCGGGCTCGGGCTTGGCTGGAAATGCTGGTGCTTTCACATTTTTGGAGCATTGTTGTCTCCAGTCACGCGGAACAAATTTGTCAACGATGGCCTTGAATGCCTCCTACATTCGGTTATATCGATCAGCTAACCGTCTGTCGGCGTAAGGAGTTGGCCGTTGTCTCATTGGATCCGGGAAAGATGGGAGGTTTTGGTTTCCAAAAAAAAAAAAAAAGAAGCCATTTTGGCCGAGCTATTCAATCGGCCCGTGACAGGAGGAGATGGAGATATTCACTTACCAGCGTGCAGAAACTCTCATCCCCTTCGAGATGCTTGCCAGGAGCCCGGCAGCCGGGCACCGTGATGACCTCGTCATTGTACCGTAGGCGCACGTAGTAGCCCTGCAGATTCGCCTTCTCGTGAGGCTCTAGTTCCCCGGTTCGCTTACGGCCTATGCCCGATGGCGGTGCACCTGGTGTAGCGCGTGCCCCAAACGAAAAGAGCGAGCCAAACCAGCTGGGGCTAGAATCCGAAGCAGCCACCTTTCGACTCGTGTCTTCGGCGGGTGGGATGGTGGCTTGTACGGCCTTAGGAGTAGACCCGGCCACTTCGGCTGCAGCGCCACTCTTGCGAAACATTTCAATCGCAATGTGGCTCGTAAAGGGGGGCCACTTTCTTCCCTCAAAAGCCCCCAGACTAGCCAACACGCCCCCCAGAGTTGTATCGTGACAACCGCTGAGCCCAAACCGGATAGGCGTTGTTTCCTTACCGATTTGGAGTCGTTTTTTATTCGCGACTTCGTACTCACCGTCCGCGCTTGAGTGCTCAGCACTACCCACCATTCTGCCAACGACGTCACCCAGGAGCCCGCCAACCCCTAATGTTCGGTACTCCTCGCTTTCCTTATAGCCTCCGAACCACTCGTCCACCGCAATTTTGTCAATGATCTCCCGACCTTTCTGGTCGTAGAATTGTTTTGGAAGTCGTGTGTCCGGGCCTTGGGCGAGCGTCGCGTTAATGGTGTCCATGATCCCACTTAGCCTGGGCCGGCCATCCACAGCAACCCGGGGCGATCCCGGCGGCATCCACTTCCCGTACAACTTGTTCAGATACGCCATCTCGTCCGTGTCGTTCCAGCGGTCAGCGGCACGCTGGGCGAAGGCCCTCGAGAGAGCCGCGAACCTCCGGCAGGCGCCGTCGTTCGGGAACAGGGTCTCCTCGCCGGGCGCGCGGAGCAGGATGGTCGGGGGCGGGAAGGCCGGCGAGCGGGCGCGCGGCGGGTAGAGGCCGATGAAGGCCTGCTGGAGGGACTCGAGGGCCCGGGGAATGGGGGTCGCGCGGAGGTACAGCGAATCGGCGTCCTGCAACGTCGCGGGCAGGAAGCCCAGCTGGTCGACGTAGAGCGTCCGCAGGCGGGTGCCGAGGTCGTAGGTGGTCTCCCGGCCGCGGTCGGTCAGCATGCCCATCTCGCAGATGCCGTCCAGCTCCCCGTTGGGGCCGACGGCCAGCACGGGCCCGTCGTCGGGGCCGAAGCTCTCCAGGCGGCGCCTCCACTCGAGCGTGGTGAACCGGCCGGCGGCGCGGTCGAGCACGGCGGACCGGAACTGGCGGACGGCGGTGCAGTACGGCCAGAAGGTGGGCAGCCCGGTGTTCTGGAAGCGGGCCGACACGGGGGTCCGCTCGCCGTGCCGGAGGAGGACCTGGACTAATTGGAGCTCGAGGCCGGGCGGGTACAACGCCCCGAGCTCATCTTCGCTGTAGGGGGGGCCGGGGACCAAGGTGGTCATTGTCACGGCAGGCTGTTGAGGTCGGCCGGCCGGCGGCTATCTGGCGGCAGGGACACCGGCGATGGCAAGTACTGTACTTAATCAGCGCCACAGCGCAGCACAGCACAGCACAGCACAGCGCGGCACACGGGGGTCGAGGGTTGGTGTGTGTGTCCGGAAGACAACCCAATAGAGAGACAGGTGAAGCTGGCAGATAGACGTAAGGAATAGGCAGGCACTGGGAGAAAATAGTGGTTTTTAAGTCATCTACCTACCTACCTACCTACCACCCTGCCTGCCTAGGTACTTAGGTACCTAGATAGATAGAACTTAGATAGAGATAGGTAGGTGGGTTAGCTAAGTATGCTCCTATATCTACCTACCTGGTCGGTATGTGCGTAGTGTAATACCTACCTTCCACCCACCCGGGTACCTATTTGCTACAGTAGCTTCTAAAGCGTAGAGGTACCACCACCATACCTATGGTGTGAGGTTATTGGACAAGGTTCGTTGGTTATGTAGGTACGTACCAGATAGGTTATAAACTACCTGAATCCCCCCAAGTCCGTCTGTGCTATGCCACCCCCGGAAAGGTAGCATACTCCACATACCGTGCCTCGCTAAATGCGACATCGCAAAGTCCTGGTCGGAACGCGGGATGCTTCGATAGCGGCAGGGCAGAGCTGGGGGTAGGTAGGTTAGGTAGGTTAGGTAGGCGGTAAGCACGTTGGCAGGTAAGTCGGGACTGGCTAAGGACAAGCTTCGTGACGGAATCGATTGCTCGGGGTCGGGTGGATACCCCGATGGACGGACTACCCACGGTGTGTCATACCGTTGGGAAATAAACCCCATGTTGATCGTGGGTGGCCCCTCCCCCTGTTAAGTGGACACCCGGCCCCGCCCCATGGTTTCAATTGGATGGGGATCGATAAGACGACGATAAAGAATTGGTAGGGGTTGCAGCCAGGGCGAGAGAGGTAGACGAGGTCTGGTCAATGTCTAAAGTCCGTCTCGTTGTTCCCCGGAGCTCCTTACTGCGGCAAAGTCACCCCTCCCCCTCCGCCGCTCACCACCGGCATGCAATAGATTGGCCCGCAGTCATAGCGCATGTTATGAGGGGCTCGAACCCTGTCTGCCTGCTCTGTCGCCTGCAAGTCGGCAAGGCGATAGGCAAGACACGCTCTGTGCAATGGCAGACCCAACCCGCGCGCATTTCGACCACGCCTCGAAGACATGATGGGGCCGCTGCCGGCAGAGCAGCGACGGATGAATGTGCTAGTCCCGAGACGGCTTCCGACCCCTCGATATCGCCGCCGTACCTCCGGAAGATCCTACTCGACGGACACGGCCGCAAGTCGAATGTGCCGGCATCGAGGACCAGGATAACCAGGGAACAGCCCTCTACACAGGTGGATGCGCTCTTCCAGCAGATAATCCAAGAGCAAGAAGACCTCGAGAACGCCGCAGGCCTGGCCTCGGCGCACGAGAGCCCGTCGGTTAATCTTTCCCTCGTCAAGGCCATCGCAAACCTTCAGGATATGATAGACGGAAACACACCGGTGGCAGATGCCTACTCATATTTCCAATCCGAAATCAGTCCCACGATCCAAACCCCCGGTATCCATGTGCCTCAAGCCTACGACAAAGTCAAATTCGCAATGCTAAACAAGCTTGCCACGGCTAAAAAAAACAACATCGTCTCCCGGGAGCTGCCGGCTGTCGCGGATATCTATCGAATATATGCGGAAGCTGGCGAATTAAAGCCAAAACAATGGGTTTCGGTCGTAGGCAAACTGGTTACATCCATCATCAAAATAGATCTTTCGGTCGAGACACTGCCCCCCGTGGTACGTGAGAGACAGCGTGTCTTGCGAGAAGCCATGATAGCAGATCTCGTTGAGTCATGGAAAGTCCTATCTTTACCACGGCCGGCTATAGCACAAACGGGCGAGAGCGAATTGACCGACGGCTTCTGGTTCCCAAGGCTGGATAAATTCTCGCTGGCAAAATTTGCCAAGAAGGGTAATTTTGCTACCGCGTTCAGTACCCTCTTTCCACAATACCCGCGTAATCAACTTGGTTCTCCTGTCGCTGTATTGGCTATAGCCACATTTGCCCTGATGCATGACGGCCAGCGTTGCCCGGTTAATACTAGACGAAAAGCTGCACGGTTTGTATCGAAGGTGGCGGATTTGATCAAATATGTTAATTATAATGACAAGGCTCTCCAAAGGGGCATCCAGACCACATTTCCTGCTCTAGAACCGTATATAATGGGGCTTTGGCCGAAAATTACGGCGCACTTAAGACAAAACTATGCATCTGACGACGAAGGATCTACCGAGACCTACAAGATCTCTCTACCGAGCGACGACAAATCGACCACCCCCCCCTTCGATGCCGATTCAATTGGACGGCGTCTTAGTCGGTTACATGGACTTGGAAACCAAAGAGAGCTAAATGAACTTTGGGAGGAATTTGTTGGTTCCGAAGAGACTATTTCAGCGGAAAGGGCCGCTCATATTCGAGAGTGTGCTCACATCATCGATTCTTTCATCAAAATACGCATGACGTACAATCAACCCGACAAGGCTATAATTACATGGAATGTACTCGGCAAAGTTGGGCTCAAACCAAGTCTAAGAACCTGGAACTTGATGCTTGACGGTCTTCGGAAAGCAGGCAATATTAATGGGATCAAGAACATCTGGGCTAAGCTCGCCAAATCCGGCATTCAGCTTGATACCGCGATATGGACAACGCGCATTGCCGGCTTGGTCGACTGTGGCGATTTCGAGGGTGGCCTGCACGCGTTGGAGGAAATGGCCAGGTTGGTGGAAAACGATACGAGCGGGACTGCTGTGCCACTGACCATAGAACCGATTAACGCTGCTCTAACGGGGTTGATTCATCGTAGACAACATGGCGCTGCGGAAAAGCTACTGGCTTGGGCTGGTAGGAAAGGCATTCACCCAGATACTTTTACCTTCAACACCATGTTGCGCGTTCTGATCCGTGACAAAAACCGCAGCAAAGACGTTCAGAACCTATTCGCTACTATGCAGGCGGAAGGCGTACAAGCTAACGAGGCGACATTTACCATTGTCCTCGACGCTTCCTTCTCAAAAGAAGATACACTGTCTCCTAAAGAGCAGACCCGAATAGTTGCCGAAGTGGCTTCTACGATGGAAGCTGCTGGGCTGGAGCTCAACATGAAAACCTATGGCAAGATGATTTATCTCCTTCTATACTCAAACGCCAGAGCCGCCGCCATGGCTGTCGTTCATCATCTGTACAGTCAGAACCTAGAGCTCTCGCCCCATATTTACACAATGCTTATTGAGAACTGTTTCGCACAAACCCCGCCGGCCCTCGACTCGGTGCATTTGATCGTACAACGCCGGCGACACGTCGATTTTGATGACATGGATCACATCTTTTATGAGCGCGTCATCCGGGGCTACGCACAAGCGAACGAAGCCCGGGCGGCGCTTGACGTTTACAAACATGTTTCCAACGCTGGCGGCATCGTGGCACTGGGAGCGTTAGATGACCTGTTGCGCGCCTTGCTGCGCCAGAATCATCTTGAGGGCGCTAGAGAGCTAGTCAATCGCGAGAAGAAGCGATTCGAGAGTCTGCATCCGGATTCGGAAAACCATACTCCCTATTGGAATCACCAGTTCTGGCAACTGGCTTCCAGCTATAAACTACTAGATTTCCCGCTGCCTATATTCGGTAGGCCCGGTACATTAGTGGAGCGAGGACAAACGACGGCGGCCAACGATGATGCTACACCGTCGTAGTCCCCCCCATGCTTGAAAGAAGGATATCATGTCGGTGGACCAAGATATCGTCGCGATTGCAGTGTAGAATAGTATATACAAATAAATGCACAGGCATGGCTTGCATAGTATGCAAGCAGTACATACCGCTCAGCAGCTCAAATTTCTTGCAATAAAAACGATTGCATGTTTTGCACATGTCCATCGGTATCAAGAGTATCCCCCCTCTTGTCGCCCCAAGCCCACCAAATGTCTGTTTGTGCCAACCTTCAAACGCCGGGGGAGGGAAAGGGGTGGGAAGAGGGGAAGGGGGTGAAAACGCCAAACTCCTGGTTTATTCTCTGTCAAAGAAGCGCTCCTCCTTCTCTGTTCGCGTTTCAACACGAGACCTCTTGTTATTATTCATTCATCAAGTCGTATGATCTAAGAGTAGAGGGGGAAAAGGGGCAGTAGTAAAGGGGTTGGGCGGGGGTTCTTCCTGCCGTGACCCGAAATCTGTATGGCTTCTTTTTTTGTGATCCTCGAAGGTTTCATGACTCGTCCATCCTATCTCCCTCGTCTTCTTCGTGTTCGTGTTGTTGTTTCTGCAGTTTAGCAAGCGCCGCCGACGATGACGATGATGACGACGCGCCGCCGCCGCCGCCGCCCACAGGAGCGCCAGGGTTATCGCCGTTGCCGCCGAGCGCGGCAGCGAGGCCCTCGAGGCCCTCGACCTCGCCGCGCGCCAGGCTGCGGCCGGGCCCCTGCCACTCGCCGTCGCGGACCTCACCGTGGCGGCCGAGCTCGAGGCCGTGGACGGTCTCGAGGTGGCGACGGGTGGCCGTCTCGACGTATTCGACGCGCTCCCTCCTCCAGGCGGCGCCGGAGCCGGCTCCCGTGCCTGCCATTGCTGCTCCCTCGTCCCCGGCGACGGTCTTCTTCTTGAGGTCCGGCGTCAGGGTGCCGAGGGCCGCGGACAGGGCGCGGAGGGCCTGCATCTGCGACAGCGTGAAGGCGGCCGTGGTGGCGAGCGGAGAGGCGGCGCCGCCGCCCGAGGAGGCGAGGTCGCCCTTCTGGTGCAGGAAGGCGAACGGGCTCTTCTTCCTCTTCTCTCTATCGGCGTCGGCGTCGTCGTCATGGTTGCCGCTAGCGCTAGGGCCGTCTCTCGGCGCGGGACTGCGGTGCGAGGGCGAGACGCTCTCCGTCTTCACGCGCGGCGCGGCCGAGGCCGGGTCCCCGACGAGGCGGCGCAGGTCCTCGAGGAGGGCCTCGTTGCGCGCGCGCTCGGCCGTCAGCAGGGCGTTGAGGCGCATGGACTCGCGGAGGCGGCGGCGGAGGGCCGTGACGGACTCGATCGTCGGCGCGTCAGCTCTCGCGGCGGCGGCGGCGGCGGCGGCGGTAGAGGAGGAGGAAGGGCGGTCTCGATTCGCGGAGGAGGAGGAGCGGGCAGCGGAGAAGTCTAGGCCGTCGTAGTGCGAGAGGCGGATCCAATTGCAGAGCTCCGGGGGGCGGATGGTGAAGATGTTGCGCAGCACGTAGAGCTCGAACTTGTCGAAGTTGCGGTCGATGCTGGCGCAGAGGAGCGTCTCGAGCTGGTGCGTGCCGGACTCGACCTCGTCCTTGGCCCGCTCGGCGGGGGTTCGGGTGGCGTCCGCTGCGGCGGCGGCGGCGGTGATGGCATCCTGCCGCTGCGACCGTGGCGGCTTGAAGCCGAGCGCGGCGGGCGGCGCGTTTAGGAGACCCTGCTCGACGCTGTTCAGAGCGCGCTCGGCGAGGACGTTGACGCTGTTGATTATGTCGTCGATCAGGCTCTGTATGTCCGTGGCGTGGTTTGTTAGTCGTTGCGCGCGCGCGGGGGGGAACGAGGGGACGAGGGGACGAGGGGACGAGGGGACGAGGACGGGGAAGAAAGGACGAGGAAGGGGAAGAGAAGAGAGGACGAGTTGGGCGTTTTGGAGAGACACTAACAACCGGGGGGATACCCAAAGTGCTCTGTCAAGAGCTCGGTTTCTGAATTGGTAGACGTCGTCATGGCGCATGATCTCGGAGCCTCTGCGTCTTCCGGCCGTCGATCAACCGGGCTTGGTCCTGGATTCGAGAAACGCGTCGCGACCGGCCAACCGACAATTGTCTTGATGGATTGAAAGTCAATATTTAGTTTAGCCCTGGAGGGGCTACCCCGGCAGCCGCCTTTGGCGGGTACCTAGGTAGGTGCCTTATCCCTCTGCCTGTGTTTTCGCCACTAGTACATAAAAAGTGGACCAACGGGGCTTGGGTAGGTAGGTACCTCAAGGTCTGGTACACTCTCCGCCTGGACTAGGAAAGCAGTGCATAGATCGGGTTATTCCGTGTCACGTTTTGTTTGCGCTATACAGAAATAAGTAGGTACCTATACTGTCGTTTTACCCAAGTCGGTCTGTTAATGGCTTAGCTGAGTGTACGTCATTCCATAACAGGAAATAGAGATATTGCTGCAATGATGGGCATCCAGATAAGAACCATAAGACCCGGGGAAAAGGGATAAACGGCAATATCCAATCAACTATCCACCGTTTCGAATCAACCAAGGACCAACCACTCCTCCAATTTGAATAGTATTCTCCGCCTGGAGGCTACATATGCATTGTGGTCGTGGCCCGCTGATGCTCTAGTATAATCAGGATGTCCAGTGGCTGGAAGGACAAGGTCAAGAGTAGCTGGCAACCCGAGAAAGCCAAAAGCGCACTCAAAAGTCAGGTGGTGCGTTGACAGTCGATGAGCTAGCAACATGAGTCGTGTTCTATGCAACCAACTAACCTTTTCTTCGCTGGCAATAGAAGGGCCTAGTCGGCCAAGGCGAGACGTCCGCGCCGCGTGAGAGCCACGTCGCCGCCCCGAGATCTACCCTCCGCGACCCGTCCTCCTTTGGGCCGCCACCCAAGCACGTAGCCGCCTACGGGCCGGCCGCGCCACAAGGTTCGTCCCGTGCTGCAATACCCGTCCCGGGCCAGACGCAGGATGCCGCACAGTCCTACCGAGCACAGGCGGCCGAAGAAGAGCCGCCAGCCGAGCCGAGACCGTACCGAGTCGACACGACCGGATTGTCGACATCACATCTTCCTCCACCCCCGACGCGAAGAGGCGCAGACGGACGAAATGTCCAGTCGCCCCCCCATACACACGCCGACCCCGAAAGCAACGCCCCCAGCAGCGGCGATGACGAAGCCAAAACCACCACCCCCTTCGCTTCCCCCGCGGCTCCCTCCCCGAAGCGGGAACAGCACCCCGAGCCCAACGTTGGTGGGCGAGCAAGCGGCTATCCCCGGGGCGTCTGAACCAAGGGGCGATAAGCCGCCTTGGTGCAGCAGGGATCTCGGTACCAGGGCTTGGGATAGAAGGAACCAGAACGCCGCCTCCGCCCGGCGCGCGGCCGTCACCAACACGGGCGCCGGGCAACAGCCAGGTGGATGAGTTGCAGGCCCGCTTTGCACGGATGGGCACCGCTTCCCCCCATCAGGCCGGTGACAACAGAATAGTGGCAGATGGAACAAAACAACAGCCCGCAATACAAGCTCTGGGTAAGAAGAAGCCACCGCCTCCACCGATACCAAAGAAGCCGAGCCTATCTAGCACAAGAGAGAGCGACACCCCGCCACCGGTACCGCTAGCTACGAGACCTAGGTTTGATTAGTTGCCCAAAGTTTTATATGCATATCGCAAAGTCAATCTGCCACGCCCAGCCTCAACCGGGAGAACCCCCATACTCTACATTGCGAGCAATCAGTTGGGGTGAATGATGTGAGTTCAAGGTCAAATCCAAGAGTAGAAACAGCGAGTTATTAGGCATTCCCGCCGTCGGAACACGAGTGTATTCACTTGATAGAGCACAGTCTATCTATCTAATATGACGCAGCTTGTACGTCTGAATATAGAAAATCAGCATCATCTATGTGTTGCATTGATTTTCGTCCTTAGAACGAGGAATGACACCCAACCAGACATCTCTTCCGTAAAACCGCTCAGACCTTCATCTGCTCAAGGCCGTGCTTCCAGACAACGACATAAGGGGTAATGCCATCTGCGCGGTAGTTAAGGAGGACAACCCTACAATGGAGAGGTCAGTGCACGCCTATATGCGAAGCGTCATAGATTCGAGTTAGACGGGGCTGTCTCGTGGTTTCTTACATTCCATCAACATCCATGCTCTCGCCAGTGTAGAATTCCCAGTCCTTGAAGCTACCGAGTACCTTCTTTGAGAAGCTAGCGGCGCCCTTCTTGAAAGCGTCGATCTCGGACTCAGGGGCGCCCTTAGCCTTGAGATGAGCGAGAACCTTCTTCATATAGCCTTTACCGTTTTAGTATATTGTTTTAACGCGTCCCGAACGCAAACCATACCTTTGAGATATGACCCATATGCAGCCTTATCGAAGCTAGTGGACTGTAGACGGAACGAGTGAACGATGTTGTTCACCTTCGTGGCAGTATCCTCAAGGCCCTCCTCGGCCTCCTCGGCAGAAGCATTGGCACCAGTGTCTGCAAGCGCCCAGGTTAACTGATGCCATCGGCGGACGCGGACGCGGACGCGCCCAAAGCACTGAAGGGGCCGCGACACAACATACCAACACTGACGGCATCAATCTGGATCATAGCACAATCCGCTTCGTAGATGACGCCGTCAACCTCCTTGAAGTCGAAGGAATCGGAGAGCAGCTCATCCTTGTATTCGCTGACGGCGTCCTACAAACGAAGATCCTGTCAGTTCATTTGTCCTGGTCGTTCCCAGCGCGAGAGTGGGATGCGATAATTGGCCCAGGTGCAAGACAGACCTTGAAAATTATCATTTTGACGAATTAGGTGGACGATAAAGGACTCGAAAACGTGAACGGCGCGAAGGCAAGGCGAGTGTAACTATGATGAGTTTGAGAGAGAAGACCCTGGGGATTGCAGGTAGTGGGATGGGGAAGACTTCCAGGCAATGGAGACAGGTTTTGCGAAATAATGAGGGGCAGTTTTGGCGCGAGGAGGGACATTCGAAATTTTGGGAGAGGAAAAGCGGGGCAAGGCAAGTTTGGAGGGGTCGTCCCAAACTCCAAAGGGGAAATCGGTCGGTTGGGGGGAGGCACTCTGCACGCCAGCCAAACGTGCGCCACATTGGCACAATAATCCTCCGCCAGCCAGCCGCTGTCCAGCTGCCATAGGCTGCAAAGATAAATTCACACAGCAACTAAGTTAGTTAGCTTGGGACGAACCACATAATTTCCCGACCAGCCTAGCTGGGCTGATTCTAACCTGATCGCCCCTGAAACCGCCATGCTCAATGCCGTCACCGTCGCATCTTCAGTACCTACCTAGTGTATGTACAAGTACCTACACTACCTCGTTCTCGTTTTGAAATCCGCGGAGACCGACCTGAACACATTAGCATCATCCGTATGATATTTTGGCAGCCAAACAGGAGATGAACATCGATTGATTTATAGTTTATAGCTGAGAAGGATAATCCTGTCTAATATACTGTCAGGCCATACCCATCCCACCGGGTCTACGCTCTCGGTTTCCAACAGCTGATTCGGGTGACCATAAACCGGGATACCGCACCGGTCGGGCTTTCGGCCGTAGATGCGGCAGCGCTTTTCTTTTCTTCTTGTCCACCCCCATTATGTGCATAGATGCCTAGGCCGATACAGGACTAGAAGGACCCCGTCTAGTCCAAAAGAGGCGCAAAAGAGGGTACCATTCGCCACCAGCCCGCCGAGAACTTCCCCATATCAGCCCATGCCATCCGTCCGGCAGCTGCTAGCTCGGACTTGGCCGGACCCGTCGTTGGCCCAAAACGTCCAGCACACCTTGTCGACCGACCTTGTCTGCCGTCCCCTTGCAGCCTTATTAATTAACGCGCTCCAGTTCATAGTTATTTCCTACGGCTCCCCGAAAGCTCAGCTCCTTTCAACGACCGCTCTTGTCTTATTCATCACGCTCCTTTCTCTTTCCTATCCGTTTCCAGACACTTAAGACTCTTAATACATTGTAATTGATCTCCGTATATTCCACCCGACCCGATCCATTCGACCCGTTCGACCTGTTCAACCCGTTCGACCTGTTCGACCCGTTCGACCTGTTCGACCTGTTCGACCCGTTCGACCCGTTCTGACACAACTCTGTGGAGCACTCCCTGGAGAGCAACTCTCTGGCTACGAAAGCAATCCAGCCAGGCCACCAGCCACGATGGCGACAAACCTGACCGCCGCGAGCGACCTCCCTCCGCTACCTACCTACAGCCTCACAGAGGCCCCCGACGCGATATCATGGCTCCCCGATTTCTACATGTCCGCCGTGGCGCCCGTCGTCGCCTACTGGGTCGTCTCCGCGATATTCCACGTCATCGACATCTACGACCTGTTCCCCCAGTACAGATTGCACACCCCCGAGGAGATCACGCAGCGCAACCGAGCCACGCGATTCGAGGTCTTCCGCGATGTCATCATTCAGCAGATCATCCAAATCGGCATGGCCGTTGTGCTGGGGTATACCGACCCCCCGCAGATGACGGGCCATGAGGATTACGAGGTCGCTGTCTGGGCAACCAGAGTTCGACTCGCCCAGAGAGCCCTTCCCGCCATCCTCGGTCTCCTCGGCATCAATGCCGCCACCGTCTCCAAGAATATGGCTCTATCGCATCCCCTCTTGGCTGGCGCTCTTGCTGGCGGGTATTACCCCTTCCTAAGTACCAGCCTCGACACGACTGATGGCGCCTTGGTCCCGACCTTCGCTACTTGGGAGCTTATGGTAGCCAAGGCCATTTACTACATCGTCATCCCCGCCTTCCAGTTCGCCCTCGCCGTGGGCATCTTGGACACTTGGCAGTACTTCTTGCATCGAGGCATGCACATGAACAAGTGGCTCTATAGTAAGCTTTCCAATCGGTATTACCCACGAACAGGGGCCGTTAACACTGTTTCTAGCCAAATTCCACTCCCGACACCACCGACTGTACGTTCCTTATGCCTATGGAGCCCTATATAACCATCCATTTGAGGGCTTCCTCCTCGACACGCTGGGTGCCGGGATGGCATATAAGGTTGCGGGTATGACCGCGAAGCAGGGCATCGTCTTTTTCATCTGCTCCACCATCAAGACTGTTGACGACCATTGCGGATATGCGTTACCCTGGGATCCACTCCAGCACCTTACCGGCAACAACGCTACGTACCATGACATCCATCACCAAAGCTGGGGCATCAAGACCAACTTTTCTCAGCCTTTCTTCACCTTCTGGGATAGGGCACTGGGCACTATCTGGAAGGGCGACACGTCACTAAAATACGAACGCTCAAGGATCAGTGCGGCGAATAGTGCAGAGGCAGAGGCTAAGAAAAGATCTACCAAAGCTCAATAGGAGCATATTGCTCTCTGCGCAACTTCGATTCATTGTATCATTCTAGGGTTTGGTGTTGTCCTCTTTTTTCTTCTTTTTTCTTTTATTTTCTGCGATTACGTTTGTCATAGGGGAGCGATGAGGTCCAGGTTGAATTGTGTCCAAGAGAAATGCCAATTGCAGAATGGGTAGAGCGTTGCCAGGCAGGAACCTTTATGCTAGGTGCCCAGATTCGCTTCGTTTAGTGGCTTGCCGCTGAAGGTATCAGGCCACACATACACCTCTCCTATGCCGTGTAATACCACGCTTGTATATTTGCGCCCAGGATCACGACGAGAGTCCCAGCGTTGTCGAGACTCAGTCTCACAAAAGATAAGGCGAGGTTGGATAAGGCTGTATTCATTACGAAGAAGAACCCACCACATCCATCACGGATGAATAATGATAATATATTGCTCAAGTAACCTTGTCTCTCTCCGTCTGGACATGATCGAGCAGGGGCCGATGCTCGGTTAGCCAACACTCGTCTATCGGCAAGCTAATTTATACGGTTGGGCGAGCACACATGCGATGCCTCTCGCAACTCAAGCAGCCTTTTTCTTCGCATGCCCTTGTCCACGGCCTCCCACGGTCCCAAAAGCCCCGGCAAGCGTCAACAGACGTACGACGTTTAAAAATGCGCTGACGCCCACGGAGCCCCATAGCACGTCATTCCACTTGAGAAGCCGGCGTTAGCAATATATTTTCGGTGAGAATGAGCTCCAATCAGGCGGGCGACTCCCAGTCACGAACAGACAGAACGAGTCCGCGGAAGGAAAACACTCTGAAATCTAGCATACCTCTGCGGGTTGTAGGAGGAGATCCAGGCCAACACCGACGTAACAAGCCCAAATATGGCCGTAGTCGGCCAATGCGACGGCGGCCAGGTACCAGCGGGCGGTGCTGGCGCGTGTCGTCCAGGTGCAGATCACGGCCATGGCCGCCAAGAGCAGGTAGACGTTGACGAGCTGCAGCGTCATGATACGGGCCTATGTAACGATCAGTTAGGGAGGGGGGGAAGGGCACCGGCTTGTGCGGCCGAAGGAGAAAGGAAAAGCCGGAAAACTGACCTGCGGTGGGAAGGATGAAGGATCTGTTGGCAGCTCATAGTTCTGCGCTTGTTTGGCGTAGAATGTGAATGGATCTTTGAGCGTGGTGACATATGCCGTCACGCTATATTATCGTACACCACCATTGTCAGCACTCCTTTTCTAGCCGTGTTCTGATGTATCCTCTACGCCACTTCAACCACCAGTAATAACCAACCACCAGTAATAACCAACCACCAGTAATAACCATCGCCGACGATAAACAACTCCCACGAGCGCCTTCTCGGGGACAAGGTACAGCGAACCACTCACAGGAGCACGGGCTCGATGATGCCAAAAACCAAGAAGGGGAACGTTGGTAGACAGGTGATAGCCATTGTGTATGCTGCAGATGTCGAGATCGTGTAACTGGCGAGAGATGGTTTCTTTGATGGAGCAACTTTCACGGTCAGGAAGCTGCGTATAAGTGCTCGTAGAGGGAGGAGCCAGGCTTGGGCAATACATACTAATAATCAGCTATGAAGCAATAGATACAGTAGAATGGCCAGTGAATTCGAGACTCTAGTCCATGGATGCTAGGTATGTGTCTGACTTTTTTTTTTGTTATAAGTGTCAGCCTCCCTCCCTAGACAGGCCGTTTGAATTTCCCGACCTAATTAATTTGATAGATAGCTTCACCATATTACATACATGGCCCATATAAATGCATTTATATGCTCCCCAGGTGAACATGCAATTATACAGGCTCAGCCTCGCGCAGGGCCAAAACTCCCGGTCCTATTCAAAGCGCTGCACGAGATACTTTACATTATGTTATTGTTATTTTAGTCCTTCCGGTATATAATTATATATTAGTTTTTTATTTACTCGAGAGCGTTTGTGCTCACTTCCTATGATCAACCTGGGGTGGTTTTTTATCATCTATTTAAATTATTCGATTAATCTTCAACGCCATATCCTTCCGCTACTATCAGGATTTCCTGTAGAGCATCGGTCTTCAGCGAGGTAGTTGAAATGAAACTATACGGTATCGTCACTAGCCCCTGTACTTTCCCATGAACCAGAACCCATAAAGCCAGCAGGTACACATGCCACCTCCCCAGTTCAACGGATTATTTGAGCACCCTGTTCTGTTAGCCTTGGATCGCACGGGAGACAAGCGAAATACTACAGCACCAAAGGCCAAACCCCTAACTCACATGAACGGTAGCATCGCCCCAGAAGCTCATCAGGGGTCGAGCGCCCCTTAGCGCCGCTGTCTCGGCTTGCGAGGAAATAATTGCCTCTTGTGAGTAAGCTCTCGTCTGTATATAAGGACCTTCAAGGCATCCTTGGGTTTTGAAGGGTCCAGGAATTAATTGTTTACCCTATTGAGCCCTAAATACAACACCTACACCCCCCTACTGCCTAGAACAAGCCCATCTACTCACCCCGTGATACCCTTAACTGGCATATGTACTCTTTTGTTACTTCATAAATTTCGAGTACTACAGCTATAATTATAATCTCCATTGGCTCGCTTAGCCTATGAACAGAATCCGCAACGTAAACAAGCCAACCCCTCGACTCATAGCCAGCATACGCGCGTAACCCAGGACGAACCGTACAAAAGTTCTATTAGCAATATCGTGTCGTCTCTTTCATAGCCAATTCCGGTACTGGTCAGCGGTATCAAAAGTAGACCTGACAATATAAATGGAAACATCGTTTGTGATAAGTAAAGACCATGTCCTCAGCGCGAAAATTTTATGTTACGTACATAGGATTCAGAGAGCTGTGCCTATGTCAACCAACTAATACTACTCCTATCCACGATTCGCTTGTTACTGGGTCGTAATGTATAAACACATAGGCGCCGATTCCTCGAGGCGCCAGCAGCTATTGAACCCTGGCTTAGATATGACACACAGCTGATTATCTCTCGGCTCCCCTCACGTCTTCGGAAATTCACAAATTGACAGATCATTCTATTGCGCCCTAAAATGACCATCCATATGGTCATAGTAAACTAGGACATACATCCTGCAGCCAACTTTCCCGACATAATCGTTGTATGGGGCTTATATACTAATTCGGGGATCGAGAGACGCTCCATGACTTCAGAAACGTCGATAATAGCTTAGATCATGATTAAATGTGGCATTAATGTTGACGTAACTTTGTGATCAAATGGCTTTTTTGGAAGTCGAAGATCATTTTATCCTCGTTCCACAGATGATCCTCGTAATTGTATATTGTTCTTTGCCTAACACATTGTCAGGTGCAACTTTCACACTACTAGCTACCACCTGATATCTAAGATGGCTGTAGTACTAGACCTAGATATATACAAGGGCCTCCAAGACCCCCTTGGGTCTTGAAGGGTTTAGGAATCAATTGCTTACCCTATTGAGCCCTAAATACAACCACCTACTACCCAGAACAAGCCTATCTATTCGCTCCGTGATGTCCCTATTTGACACATGTACGCCTTCTCGCCAGAGCATTTAAAAATTGCCAGGACGCCGAGATATTTTCGGGTAGATAAAGCATATGGCGAGGCACTGGCTACCCTACGGTGTAGCTCGAGAGGCATATTTGTGTATATAAGGACTGAAAACCTTCCAACTTGGACGGTAGGCCCAGAAATTAAGGATATTGAGCCCTACCCCTATACCCAGCTATCTACTTGCGACCCAGCCGCTACGCTCTAGTGACTACTTCACCGTGCACATTATCCATATGACAGATACCCACGGAACGTGCCCTGGAAACAATATACTGTTCTCGAAGCTGACAAAATGAAAATTTATAGTCTCTAAATAATCCGTATTCTCATTGTCTTACGCCTTCAACTGGAGAAATACTGCTGGACACTGACTTGTAAATGCTGCCGCAATAGTGCCACCCCTCGTGAATACCAACTCCCGATAATCTCCATGATGTATAGTAGGTAGGGATTATGAATGACTAACCACATTATGGCCATGGGCACGGCTGTGGGCGACAGAGACATGGTTAGTGTCAGCCTCGACGCGGGCGGGTTCCAGATTCTACGGCTCTCAGCTGCTCGGAGTCGAGCAAAGCTCGCCTATTCCGTCTACACCTACTAGGCCAAAGGCTCGTTTCACTGTGCATAGCATATCTAGCAGGTCGTGCGTCGACATCATCTGTGTACCCACCCCCAATAGCGTGATTCGTACTAAAGGCATGTATTGTATAGGTCCAGCGGTGTGGCGTATTGCCACTTACGAATCGGCTTACGTCCGTTTTCTAAGAACTGCTTTGGTCGTCCCATCAACCGTTGCTTTGATGAGGTATGGAAGCCTCGTGGTAACTACATATCGTACATGCACATTCTCGGTCAACTCGTAGACACCGCCATTTTGTTGCGGCTCAGCAGAGGGTTCGACTGCAGATTATAGTACTGGCAAGTTGCTAACAGTAATGGGCGTCGACGGGCAGTTTCAAGTTACCTACACTCGACGTAATGCAGTATCATGAACAAAATAGGAGTCGCGGGCGCACTATGCTAGCTTGCGACCACCCAATTAACTGAAGGGGTATATGTCGGGCCTGGAGCCTTGACGATAATTAATGCTGCTCCTAATGAATTATTACGTGGCTTCTCTGAATTCGAACATAATCGCCATCTCCTACCGCCATTTTGTCTCGTCGCCTTGCACCGCTACTTGCAGGTCGGCACACGAGCCGTACCCGGTGAGGCGATAGTAGCCACGAAATCAAGTATATTGCTATCGACCGCTGCAAACTACGATATTTCTCGACAACGCACTGTGAGCCAGTGTATGATCTCCAAGTGAGGCGCTATCTTTGCACATCGACTTTGACTTGATCGCCGATCTAACTACTTAAGGGTTCATATGTGGTGTAGTGCCATTTCGTAAAGGAATGGCCTAGCGGGAGGAAGCGCGGCACTGGCGAGGATTCACCTCACCGCCTCCATATCACCGCTGTTTCTACAGCGGAATTTGGGCATTCGCACGTCAGTTTAGGTAAGTTTGGCTTCGAGGCTAACTACCTTATTCGTCTGGAGGGCGGAAAATACAAATACACCCCACCGGCTCAGTAGCTAGTATTCTTGACGATCCCTTTTCAGCAAAGTGATGTTTTGACAAATAGGCCATCAATTCATCTCATCTCGTTGATATGGACTATGGCCATTTCGGCAGCACAATGTGGAACAAAAGGACTGTCGCTTGACTCATACCATGATACTGCCTCACGGGGAGGATATGTACGAGAGCTAATGATCAAGAGAGGAACACATATAGGGACCTATCGATACTCTTCTACACCTAGGGTATACCGTTCGTTGGATGGGTCAGTCCCTGCACACGCGTACTTGACCCCGTAACTTCAGGCACTGGGGCTCGCCGAAATTCGATAAGACGTTCGTCTATTGATCGTAGGTATGGGAAAAAGAAAGGAGAATGAGAGGCAGAAAGACGGAGAGAAGGAAAAGCAATGGCGAGCCTCGCACGGTTCCGGGTCAATTACTCTTCTTAGGTTATTTTATTCTGAGGTCAATTAGTCTTCTGAAGTCCTCGTTTAATGTCGAGATGCTAGATCGCGCTTCGTAAGGTCCCAGACTGATATACAGTACGACATCCCGTGATCGTGGGGTTACGCTTGATCGTGCGTTAAATGCTTCAACGACCAATCGTAGAATTCCCATTATCCCGCATCTCGGTGGGGAGATGCTCTTCTAGAAGGAATCCAAAACCAAAATTGGCAGAATTAACCCAGATTGACACAACCGCGCCTGACGCGAGACGCAGTTCTAAATTACCCGAGTGGCCCTAAATTACGTAGATCCATGCCGGACGGGGGGTGGCCTTATCTAGCGTAGGCATCCTTCTCTAGTTTCTCTTGTTGTAGTTATTTTATTTGCCGACTACCGTGGTGGAACTTTTGTCCTCTAGCAATCATGTCGCTGACGTAAAAGAAAAAAGCAAACCGTTTGGCTCGAGGTTTCTAGCCATAACGGGATTTTGCCCAAGAATGGTCAACTTGGTTTGGTATCGGGGCACCCACAACTTATGATCCGCACAGGGTCGTTCCTTGTCAATGCCTGTGGACCTCAATCTACCGGCTGTTTTAGTGTTGGCGGTTGATACGAACCGAAAGAAGGTTGGTTGGGTCTGGTTGGGGATTAGGGGACGAACAACTTTATTTCGTTTTAGGAAAACGGTCATTGTTCGGCTCCGGGGCTGGGAGCTCTTCCCTATTCTGGATTTCTAGATGGGCAACAAACATGGGCATTGACACGGACTAACCTAGAACTTGTTATGTACATACACTCACAAGATGAGAGATCATACCTACACGGGAGTGGTGCCATTCTTGTTCTAACCCGAACCACTCTCTGTCGATTTAAGCTGTTAACAACCCCTAAATGTTCACATGGGGCGACGTTATTGAAGCTTAACATCGAAGTATACCCAGAGATCTACACTATTCTATTCAAAGATGTAGCATGGGACGGCATGATCCGGTGGAGGTCAAAGCGAACTTGTATAGCGGTGTTGTTCCGCCTGGGTATTGCTAAGCAGAGGAACGGTGAGTATTTGGGACCCTAACGAACAGAACGTTACAGGCTGCCTTGAGTTTGTTTCACGAGATAATAATGGTACGAGATTGCCGAAGTTGGCGAACTACCTAGCGTGAACTAAACTAGATAGTGCTTGGATAGGACTTGATCCTTAGGTAGGTAGTTGAGTACACTAGATAACTAGTGTACATACAACTAGTGTCGGTATGTCGGTATGTCGTGTACTATGTATAGGTCTTGCTCAAGAATATGGGATAATGAAGCGGGGGTAAATTGAGGTGGCCCTATTAATTAGCAACCATTTCGAACGAAGCAAAATTCCGGGACTGACCGACATGTTCTCGAATAATTATGCCGTTTCATGGTCATGATCCAACTACAGCCAAATACGGCTAGTAATATGGGACTAGGCACATAGCTAGTTAACATGACATGGGTAACTTTTGCGCCGCAGCCACGCATGTGAAGGAATATTCTGTAGCACCTACCTACACGTGTATGAACGTGGAATCGAGTTGGACAACCTGCAGGTCCCCAATATTCGCTGGCCATGCCTTGGCAATCTGCAAAGTCCTATCTTTTCACCTGGGAGTGAGGTCAGCTGAGAGACGCGCCTTTGTTTCAGCCCCTAGCTCAGCTCTTAGCTCAGCTCTTAGTTTGTTGACATGGCAACAATGCCTTTCGGCACGTGGACTGTTCCGTCTCTCGGCTGACCTGGACGTCTTCTTGACCTACCCATGGCGGCATTGTGTGAGGTTGTGGGGCATTTATTGCCTGACGTCCGCGCGGAGTGCTCATCCACAACACTCGGATGTCCGATCTTGGCGGGTAGCTCGGATCTGAATGTCTTCTATAGTTTAGCGCAACTGTGCTTAAAAACCTGGGTGATTCATTAGTTGAAGCAACTATCAACAACGTACTAATAGTTCGACTCCCAGCGCACTAATAGGCAGTTAGTCGTCGGGCTAATGATGTCAGTACCAAGATGTGATTTTTTGATTAGTCCGAGACAATGTAAATCTGGCACGTGGGCTCCGGACAAATGTACATACATACCGGCGGAATAATCGCGATTGGCATTGTTCAATGGTATGGTGTTTTAGCGCCACTGGATGGTTAGTTGACGTTGGTGGTTGCCTTAACCCAATACATCATAACTAACTAGTGACCGCTTGAGGCGTGAGCGGCCGAGTCCCGACTTAACACCGAAAGGCTGAATTGTAATCAGATGGGCCGAGGCCCAGTTCAAACCTCATGGCAATAGGACAATAGTACGGTCTGGCACCGACCGTCGAGATCTGCCGTCGTACGGCAAATGGGACGGTTATTTCGAGCCCCATAACCACGGTTGCCAGCGTCAGATTAATGACGGCGAACTGATGAAACTGACCAAGTCAAGGGCACATCATGGCGCGCGTCGTATCGGCATATAGTGTAGCATCCTTCGGTGTAAGTGCCGTGCCGCTGGTAAGCACAAAACGTCGTCCATAGTGTCCCAGAGGCTTGGGAGCCCCCCATAGTGAATATCCACCCAATAATTCCCCGAGTGTCGTACGGCCGTGGAAAAGAGGCGTTGTACTTTGGTGTCGGCAAGCTTACGTGTGTATTCACAAGACGAGATAATATGATCTTTGTCGGTAGTCGGCTTGAATCTAGTGTGCTACTATGTAAATTATGCATGTATAATGATGTGTACTTTTGGTGTTTTTTTTTTCTTTTGTTTTTTTCTCAGTGTGGTGACTCCCCGGCATCCTGTCTTCAGCCTTTGGCCTCAAGCCTTCAGCTCCCAGCCTCTTGGATGACTAGTTGAAAGTAAGAAATACTTGCGCCGTTGTGACAACAACAAAGGCGGGTTTATTGGGGCCTAGTTTGGTCTCATGCATCGGTCTTGAGAAGGGTTCCCTAGTATGTATCTCGGTTGTTCGGAAAACTATTGCGTATTCTTATCATTATTATCTTGTCATCGTTTCTTGGCTCGGTTGGCATGCAAACGCGGAGAGAGGTCTAAGAATATCTCCCACGTCGGAGTCCAGGTGCTGAACCATCCCATACACCCAGTTATGTGTATCGTGGAAGTATGGGCAGCGACACTTAATAGTTATATGAATAAGTATACCGTCGTCCGCAGGTCGGGTCAAGCTAGAAACGACAGTAATTATGTAATTGTCATGACATGGCCTTCAGGTGCCTCATGGTAGCACTCTTGTGGGCGCTCCCAAACCCCTTGGGGACGTGCTGCCAGAATGCCAGTTTGCTCCTGCGTTCTATCACGCCTGGATGGTTGCATTCGTGGCTTCGTGTGGCGTACGCGGAGTGATACATTAGGTGCCTACCTACTACCTACCTACTAGACTGGGGGCTGGCAAGGACACGCCGGGAGCTGCAAAGTATTCCGAATCAGGTAACTAATTCGTCGCGTATGCCGATTCGTAGGTCGTTCGTTGCTATCTACTATCTACATTCATATGCTGATGGCCGTGTGGGAAGAAACGTGGTTGCCGAGTCTAGACGACGGGCACTGGCAGTAGTTAGCATCGCCGTTTTCGTGATAGGTGTGTTAGTGAGGTAGGAATCAAGAGCGCACAGAGGCAGGGTACTTATCCGAGCGCGTACAAAATCGTGGCTAGAGTAGGCGTACACTACCTGTGAACTCCCGGAATTGGGAAGCCCTTATGCAGTTCGAAATGAGCTCATCTGAGTTATGCCGGGGGCTAAAACGAAACCTCAGACCAGAACTTGAAGTGTACTAGCACTCCTCCTGCCACTAGCTAATTGGCATCTGCATGAATTGTCGATGTCCGGATTAGGGACGCCATCGACGCAAATGGGGCCTCTTATTGGCTGGAACCAAAACCCCCATACCGCATTCATCGTAGTCCGTACATAACCTAGAGGTGCACTACTCATGCTAAGTTCACTTATGTACTTTTGTGACGAAGCGAAGCGACAGATTACTAGTGTAGGTAGGCGAGCGCAGGCGACCCAAACGATATGACGGACCGACAGGAGCGCACAGCATCATGCCGTCGAGCAATAGCTTCTTCATATTGCCTGTTTGTGTAGTATTGCATTTGATCTCTTATCTGCTGAATGCCATTCGCGAGTCATGAGATGCCTGTGACCATGACGAAAACTGCACGTATTCTCAAAACCGGCACGGCGTCCGCCAGAATGATGCCGGCACCCGTCAGATTTTCATCATTCCCCAGAATCGAACGAGCTACAGTAGGTATCTAGTGTACGGATTCGGCCTCTGACTCTAATTCTCGCGGGGACTCCGCCAAGACCGTGCCGTTGCATAGCGTGGAGCAGTCTACACCACACCACACACCTCCATATCAGCCTCAAGCCCAGGGTTTCTTCTTCCTCCCGAGCTGAGACATTCACAGAGCCACAGTAACTACAGCCTACAGGGCGTACTGAGGTTAGGTTAGGTTAGGCAGTTAGTCAACACGAGACAACAGGTGGACCGGCTTCGTCCATTCCAAAACTGCCTTTGTGGTCTCACTGCTGAAGGCGGCGAAGACGGCGAATACGGCGACAGAGTGCGAAGAAAAAAGAAGCATACTGAAACAAGTCTGAGCGGCATCGTCACCGACTTGACACCGACTTTTGGTAGCCATAAGCAAGGCCCTTCCTGGCTTCGTGGTGATGTCCCCCAAGGCTACTGCACACTAATCCCTAGCGGACTACGCCGACTGCCAGCCAAGCCCAGCTCTATTCGAACAGCTCGGCTTTGCATGAGCTAAACTGCCCACCTAGGGTTAGGCAGTCTAGCTTGAGCATAGTGTATGTTACACTTGACGGCGTTGCTGTATCAGCTTAATGATTAATTTGTGTGCTACAGCCTAGCTAAGTAGCTCCCGCCTAACTATGCTACTTACCTGCTTACCTTAGGTGCTCTGTACACTATGTACACCTGGTGCTGAAGTTCACAGCTCAAGAGCGATCTAGGCTTCCTTGGGGAAATAGGGAAAAGGGTATTTATATTAACTGCCTAATCTACCTACCGACCTATCTACGCTACGCACGTAGTATCTAACTTACAGCATGAGTTACTAGGTACGCTACTGTTTGAAAACTTGGAAACCAGACGAGCCAAACAAGCCACTGTCAAAGTCTGTCTCAGTCACAGTACCGTATTTCACCTTCCCCGGTGTTTCTCGCTGATAAGCGCTGACAACCACCCACCACCCTGGGCCACCCCCTGTCCCCAACGTGCGCATATCAACTCATCACCCAATTACGGCGCTTCCGCCAGCCCTGTCAACGCGACAGCATTGGCCAGTCTGACCCAAGTCCTTCACCATATCTGCTCGAGTCGGTCGGCGGTGGTCGGTCGGCTCCTGGCGCGACAACACCACGGCTGTACCTGCGTCAGTCTGACAGCGTTTGGGGAGATCCAGACTAACAAAGTGTGACAAAGCTGTTACTATCTTGGGCGTCTAACCAGGCCTGTCCGCCACGGCGGTAAACTTGGTGAACAAGCTTCACCAAAGTGAATTTTATTCGTCGGCGTCGGCGTCGTCGTCGTCGTCGTCGTCGTCGATAGAGGTCAATTAGTCTTGGATTTGAAAACTTCTCTTAACCTGTGATGGATCCGACGACGACGTTATTCACGTTTATGCTGTAAGTCGTCTTATTCGTCTCTTCGTATGCTTCTTCGTATTCTCCTTCTTCCCTTCCTCCAAGTCGGTCGGAATCACCGCCATTCCTTTTTTCCCAGTATTTTATTATTATTTTTTATTTGACTTCCTTTTCTATTCCGAGCCACGGTTCTGGCATTCCCGTCCCACACCCTGTTGTTGTTTGTCATAAGCATTTGCTCCCACGCCTCTCTCTCGTCTGGTACGGGATCCTGGCAACTGGATGGATTGTCTCGGACGGGACAAGGAACAAGGGGTCGAGGATTGGATTGCACAAGGCCATTCTGAGCGTCTGCACACCCAGACACCAAGACACCCAGATCTTCAGCAAATTAGCCCGCATCCGACCCTTACTTCCTTTCCTTCTAGAAGGCAGTTCGACGCCAGCGCAGCCACGTGAGGGTCGGATACTGGTACGTGATTGCGAGCTCCGTACCCCTGCCCGTCCTCCAACTCCCCCTCGACCAACCCTTGCCACGTAATAATTTGGCTGGACCTCACGCATCCCTGTCGAATTCGCGTGGCGTTGTTTGCAAGCGTGTCCACTGTCCGGCCAGCACAAAGCAATTATTGCCCGGCTGCTTGCCGTCCCTTTGACAATCTTGGCTTCTTTACCCTTCTATTTTTGCCCCGTGTCTGCCCATGCCCGCCCATGCCCGCCCATGTCCGGGGTACATCCTGTCATGTATGTCCACGTTAGTATGCATCATTAGGTCATTTCCCATCCTTGGTGCCTCAGCCCTGGTCTTCTGCCAGCGGGACCTTTACGAGTCATCTGTCGATCACTTCCCTGCCTTGTGCTGGACTAGCTGCCAACCCGCTCGGCTGGCGCCGTCGAACAGATAAAAGCTGACTGGTTCCCCAGACAAACACACCCTTCCGTCCTGTCGGTTCAGCTGCTTGGATCGTGGGATAACTTCAGCGTACACCACAGAATGGAACGAGATTCACGACGACATCAAGGTGAATGGAAAGGGAGCCACAACTTCGACAAAATCATCTGTGACGGCGACATGGCGACGAGTACTGAACGACGTGGAGGGCTAAAGATGGGCCAAAGATATTATTACTACGTGAGTGTACACATTACATCGGTACTCGTCCCCGACATGCCATACTTACATATATATATGCTGCTAGTATGAATTAAACGGTTCAACAGAGACCTACAACGCCTCGCTGCCGACCACGACGGCCTGCCCCTTTCTGCCGGGCCAGACCGTCAACACGCTCGACGTGCCCGTGGAGCGCCGGACCAGACTGAAGAGCGCCTCGATGAATTCCCTGCGGAAGAACGAGTTTAAGACGATGGACCCGGCAGACAGGTTCGCGGCACCACGACAAAAATCGAGCGCGGGCCCTCGTCGGGAATTCCGCATGCCATCCGCCTCCATCCTCTCCAAGCGGGGCACACGTTCCGTCTCACCGGCGCCTAGTTGGACGGGTACGGCGCGTCGGTTCCTGGGCTTCAAGTCGCACAACAAGGACCGGGAAGCGGAGCGTGGACGGAAGGCTAGCCCAGCTGAAGTGGAGGATGTGTTCTGCGAAGACCAAGATTCATCAACCGAGACGCGTTGCGCCACCCCGTCTGGTAGCATCCGGTCGCGCGACCTATCACCAGAGTCACTGAGGAAGTTCCTGTGTGAGGACCGGCCCGCCTCCTCATCGAACACGGATGCGCCCGCTAGCTTTTCAATCCCAGATGACATTGAGGAGGAGGCCGAGGACAATGACGACGACGAAAACTTCGCATCATCAATGGCATTGGACGCCACCCCTTTCACAAACCTGTCGCCTCCCCCTTTCCAGCGAGGAGGACTATCAGCACCGCCAGCAAGGCACACTAACCCTGCGACAAACCAAACGCCGGTGACTGCGGTTCGCCCAGTTAACAAACAGTGTTCTGTCCCTCTCACGAAGCTGCAGATTCCGCGATCGCATTCCACTCTATCTACGGCGTCTTCTAGTCTGGCCTCAGCCACCTCGCCTCTGTCGAACATCTCGCAGGGCCCGAGCCAGTTTTCTTTCTTCGATGACTCGGAAGAAGAGGACCTCGTCGGTGATCGTACGCAGCGGAAAGAAAATGCCGACAGCGATGCTCTCGTGCTTGAGCTGCAGGCCCCAATAACAAGCTATAGTCTCCCCCGAGGATCAACAGACATCAAACGGCCTTTGGGCACGACCCCTGTCTTGAAGTCACTAGAATCCCCAGCACTGGTTGCTCGGAGCGGCAATGGCGTGCCTGTTGGCGCTGATTTCTTCGGCCTTCCCAACGTTGATGTTGGTCTTGATGACCTTGTTAACGACACGAATTGGATGAACGATGTCATTCGCCATAAATAGGATCAACGCGCCCTGCATAATATTTCATTCACGCCACCATCACCTCTTCACACATCTTCACTGTCTCAAATATCACACTATATTAACGGCCTATTTTCCATCATCACAAGCGACTTTATAGAAAAGGGAGGTTATTTAGAATTTCGGCCTGGTTGTTCTCGCGGACACAAAAAAAACCGGTCACCAGCATCTCGGGAGTTGAGCATATTGAACATTTACGACGATCGCATCATATTACTTATTTTTGCATGGCATCCGGCGCACTCAGTTTTTTGGAAATCCCCACCAAGAAAAAAAGTTTCAAAATCATGTTTTATATTTTTCCTGTTCCTTTTGTCTCTCGATGAAATTGGCCATCCAGGCTGAGGCCAGGCCTTGAGGCAACGCGGCGTTTCTGGCCTGGGCTCACTCGCCTGGACTGGCAAGAGCAGATACGACCTCTGAAATAGCATATATATATTTATGACCTGATGGGTCTCCTTTGTACTAGCGTTTTAATCAATCAATGGGGGAAAGCGTGCCTGTAGCGGCATGCGGCGGATGCCATAGCAAGCAACATCTTTCTAGATAGTTTTTGCTCTCTCAGCGATGAGATGGGGGGTTTGGTTTTTGCTCAGCGCAGAACCAAGAGAGGCCAGCCTACTCGTACCAATAATACGAACAGTTTGCTCGTCTCAACACATTGCTTGGCCTTCTTCTCTTCCTTCTGTGACACTGAATCCTAAAAATCGCATGCATGAATCTCCCATTCCTTCCTAATTATAGGTGTGAACGCTTTGTCCCTATTTTCCCAGTTTGGTCTCATCCGCCTAGGTGAAATCCATTAACAGGCCTATTAAGGCCACTTGTGGCAGGTAGTAATTAGTCTATCTAACCACTTCGTCACCCAGTCTGGGTATCCCATGTCCCTCTTGGGGTAGATCGACTAAGCTCTGTAGCATTGACCTTTTGTTATTATTGCCTGGGGAGGAATGAGAGGAAGGCCGTGTCGTCTTCGGACGAGGGGTCTGAAACGGCAAGAAAACCATCCCATAGCGCGTCGCGCGTCAGCTGATCTTACCTACTTAATTACTTTCCACCGCCCTCCTATCGGACGTTTACATACTGTAGGTGATGTATGTATGTATGTATGTATGTATGTAGTCCGGTCTTTTTCCCAACGCTAACCTCAGCCTTCCCAGTCCTATGTACTTGCTTACTGGGAAGGAGGCTTCGCGCGCATCGCCCCGGCATTCACTACTTGCTCTAGTGCGCTATCTAGGTACATTGGCGTCTCTTCTGCCGTGGCGAGAAGATAAACTGAGCTGGACGAAAAAGTTCTACAGAAGGGGTCCTCGTGATAAGTGCTTACCGTGCAACCGAGTACAAACAAATACAAATCCTGGTCCTCTGGCTCTGCGTTATTACTCCCACCCCCTTCTCTGCCTTGCCTGTCGAATCCCTAACAGCAAGGGATTGTTAGTAGAACCGGGCAGATCGGTAAATCGGAACAGCTCTGTACGGTAGTAAGAGGCTCTCGCTAGAGGCGGATAGGAAATCCAGTTATTATTATATGCTGTCAGATGGCATGTCAATGTATTCGTCGCTCCCTAGTTACTTTTACACTTCCCCCCCTTGACATCCATTACCTCTTCAGAACGAGATAATACCAGCCCGGTGGGGGAGGAGATCAAATGAATTCTTCTGCAATAGAGCAAGAATGTTGTGTTTAATCATCTCATCTCTTCGTTTTAGCTCTCATTGCGTACACAGATATATCTGTCTCACATTGTTGGCCCCCTTTCCGTTTCCTTGGGATAACTGGCTGTGTAAACGTACGCACTCCGTCATTGCGCAACTTCTACAAGCTTTTATAGTCTTTAGCATATCATTGTGATTTCACCATAAAAAAAACAAGAGGCACTAGGAACTAGGAAATGCTATACGAATAATGCCTTCAATTTGAAAATGCTTGCTTGCTAACGCGCATGGATGGTATCAAACGTCACTCATGTCTGCCCATATCCGCATTCCTGTTCTATGAATCTTCTCGCATCAGTCAGAGATTATTCTATCGCGCATTATGGCTTGTTGAAGAACATAAACAAGCTCGTGACTTTAGTAACACATTTGTAGACCATCTCCCGGTCAAACATCATCGTATATAAATAGTGGAGGCCGTAACGCCTCCCATCAAAGTAACACCGCGCAACCTTCGCAATTAGTGACACCGGTTGAAGACGAGAATTTCTGGTTGCAGCGGTAACGCATCAAAAGGAAGACCGCATTTAGGGGGACAGACAGATTTCGCACCGTCAACGTATTTACTTCATCTGGCTTGTTTGCCAGCGCACAAACGTTGTGTTGACCTCCCACTGGGATGTACCTGCAAATAAAACCACAGCTGGGAAATGATCATGGCTTAGACCTCTTTCGATCGCTCGCATCATCTTCCGGCGCGTCCAGAGCGTGGAACATGTCTTCAATCATTGATATCTCCTGCGGGGTTGGGTCCTCAATGCCTTGCTCTTCGAAAGACATCAACTCCGGAGATAGCGAAGGAAGAGGTAGGTTTTCGATAAAATGTAGCGACATCGAAACATCGAGACCTGGGTCTTCGCTCTCGTCTCTATTAACTAGTTGCTCTACCCATTTAGGGCACAGTCTAACTACCACACGACCCCAACTGACCGAGAAATGAGGCATGTCAACTTCCTAGGTAATGGGCGTCAAGAACGGACTCAGGCGAAGGTCGTCTGCGCTGGGCCGCAGATTATGGTCGATCTCGAAAGTCCTGCTCAAGAACTCCACTGCCTCGGCACTGGCATTGTCGGGGATGGTGGGCGATGCTTTGCCACCACCGATTTTGAAGATAGCTTGCAGTTGACTGCAATCAGGGAAGGGGTGTTGGCCGGTCATCATCTCGACAACCAAGCATCCGAGAGACCAAATATCAGCCTTACGGGTGTAGGAGGTTTGTTTAACGACCTCAGGCGCCATCCAGAATACGGATCCCTGGAGAGATGGTCGGTTCTTATTGTTATTCGCACCGCTGAGGATATTGGTTGCTTCAAGTTTCTTACTAATTCCGAAGTCAGAAATCTTGATTGTGCCCTTGTTATCGACCAAAATGTTGGCGCCCTTGATATCGCGATGGATGATGTCTCGATTGTGTAGATATGACAGCCCTTCGAGAATTTGTCTGACGAAGCTGCGGACCAACGGCTCTGGTAGAGCCCCGTACGAGTTCAGCATTGTCTGAACCGATCCACCAGGAACATATTCGAGAAAAATGTTTAGATACTCGTTAGATGAGCCGCAGCCTAAATACTGGACAATATTCGGATGTCGAAGATCTCGTAGAAGGCTAATCTCACGCTTTAGAGCCTCGATCATGCTCTTCTTACGGGCATCGGTCTGGCTATTAGCGCCCGGCGAAGGGGCCTCCACCTGTTTGACGGCAAGTAACTCTCCAGTGACGGCATGCAAGGCCAGATATACGCAGCCAAATGAACCTTGGCCGATCAAAGCACCCTTCATCCATTTGTTGTCGTCCCATGATTCGCCGGCGAGAAAACTCGCAAGCTCCTCGTCAGCGTCTTCTCCGTCCTCGCTCAGAGCTTGCGTGAGATCCCTTAGAGATTCAGAACCCTGCGTACTTGTCTCGTCATAATAACTGTGGCGTATGAGGTTGCCTTCCGGGTCTGTGATATTTACGGTGTCGGATCCACTATCCGCGAATGAAACGTAGGATTTTCGATTCGGCTCGATGGGAGACTCCTCCTGTAACGTGTCGAGAACCGATGAAGTGACTGAGTCCCTGTAAGTATGTAAACGCCCCTGGGCCTCACGCGCTTTGACTTTTGCGAGGTGGCCATTGCTAAGCCAGCTGTCAGCAATGGTTGGAATAGGTGGAGCATCCTGTATACTAGAGGCGAAGCTGAAGTTGCTAGCAACACTAAGTCGGCTGTTAACCCTGCTTAACCTGGTAGATCTTCGCATGGACAATCGAGCTGTCCGATCTATATCTTCTCTGGGATGATCAGGGAAGTACGAGGTGAGATCCGACGTGATCAATTCACTGGGAGGTCTTAATCCACCGAATTGTCGCAGGACACTCTGATGTCGAGGATGAACTCTGGTTGGGCTTGGAGCTGGGCGCTCTAGATCCCTAGCTGCATTATGTAGATTCCTTTCACGGTCTTGGACCGATATAGGCGATAGAGGTTGCTGAACTTCGTTCCAGCTCTCACCAAGCAGCTTCTGCACCTTGAGCTGGCTCCTCTTATCGACATTCTCGAGTGCACGTGTATGTTTTTGCTGTGCCTCTTCCATGCCGATAGCTGCAGCTCGCAGCAGTTCGGATTCTCCAGGCTCTCCAGATGGAACTTTCCGGAGAATTAGCCTATTCCTCTCGGGGCGTTTCTGGTCGTTGATAATGCGCCACAGCTCGGTATCACCGAGGCGCCGGCATTGTCTGGGGTCCGGATCAACACCGGCCAACACCCAAAAACAAAAATTACGATCGTGATCTTCTCTGAGGGCAAATTTCCGTAGGGTTACACGCATGACCTCTTCACAAGTGTTGCAGCCGGCCACTTTGACCACCTTTGTGGTACCTCCTGTGGATATAACCCGAATGAAATCTTGGTCCTGTGGTAGCGCAGCCATCAGCGAACCATCTTGACTAGAATTATTCCGCGTATGGGTCATTACCAATCGGCCGGATCCAAGGGTATCCGGAGGAGAGGTAGGTCCTCTCACCGTCGGCGTCATGTTGCTCATATATGACTGGCCTGGGGGATACCGATTTTGCCTAGAGGGTCGAATATCGGCAGTATGTAGTGGCGAGTTGGGCCGCGAAGCCGGTTTGGCTATCTCGATAGACGGGTTCATCCTCTTAGGTATCGAACGAGCGCCCGAATTAGGAGGGCGCGGCGAAGCAGACGAAGGGGTGTATTGGCTATCGAGCATGGCAAAAGAATCCTAAAAAGTCAACTTGTCAGATGCCTCGAAGTGCCATTAGCCAGGCCGAGAGAGAGATCTTACCCGATTCCGCCTTTTCTGATTCGCGTACGCCTTCGTCCGCAACTTCTTAATACCTAGAAACAGTCGCACTCGATCGCCAACCTTATCAATGCCCATCTCCTTGAGGACTTCCTTGTCCATTTCCAACAGATTCTCGCCATTGATGTTGTTTTTGCGGAACAATTTTTCGTATTCTCCGCACTTGACACTTCTTAGATATTCGCAGACTTGGTCCTCGTTCCAGTTCTTAACAGCATCGGGGCCATCGATGTCTGAGAATTCGGATTCGGTCGGGCTGACGAAGGGCTGCCCGGAGGCGGGCATGGCGAGAGCCCGTCTCGTATGTGGGATGTTGGAAGAGGGCGTGTTTCCCACGAGGGTCGAGGCGCTTGACAGCGAGGCGGGAAACGACGACTTTGACGCAAGCATCGCCATTTTAGCGGTATGATGGGGGAGAAGAAGAGTTATGCCCAAGCCGACATTTGGGGTTCAGCATTAGTCTCTTTCTCTCCTCTGCCACTACTTCGACACCTTCTTTGAGAGCGGTGTCGAGCGGGACAAAGCAGAGGATACCGTCGACCGGGCTGGCTCCTGGTGGCTCACAATAACAGGCCGACCATATGATAAATAGTCCGAGTTGGCTTCCTATCACTTACGAGGAATCGCTTTAGCGGTTTCAGACGCGGAATTGCCGCGTATGCAAAGTGGAAGGATTGAGGTAGGTGGCCCGGGAAATATCAGCTGGGCCTCGTTGATCGCTTCCTCCCACGCTCGGTGGTTTGGGTCCTGGGCGAGCCACGGGAAGGAAGGGAACAGCGGGTGACAAAGGACAGAAGAAGGGGAAAAGAAGGATTGAATTAAGAAAAAAAAAACGACGCCAGAAAATGATCAACACTTTTTTCGTAGTGAATGAAGAGAAAAAGCAAAAACAGCCCAGGAATGGTGGGGAGATGTTAGATGGTGTTTCCTCGTCTAAAATGGGAGGAGCAATCCAGAAATAGGAGTGGACAGACCAACACTTGTAGGTAAGGTAATAGGTAGGTAGGTAAGTACCTACTTTTTCTAGGTAGGGTGGTACCTAGGTATGCTGCACAGTATACCTAAGTTACCTAAGGTACTGTTACTGGCAGAGGGGCACCTAACTACACAACCGAGTGGTGCCTACCTATCTGAGTATTCACAAGTACCTCCACAATTCCACTATATGTGGAGCTACAGGACTATACCTAAAGATTAGTGCGGTTGTGGAGGTGTGCACAGGTGCTTGGTGGGATGCCTCTAGACCTCTATACTACCTGGCAGCACCCAATGGCTACCTAGGTATCCATCTAACCCTTTTCACCACAGCGAATTTTGGTATGTACTTGGGGCCGGCTTACGGTACCTAGGGGGCCGACATATTGGAGCTGTCTTGCCTCTTACTGTTGCCGGTAGGCTTCGTCTGCAAAGTAATCGCATCTGATCCAGCTCACAAAACACGGCTTAGATACTTGAGGTGTCACTAGCAAATAGACGGGGCTCAGGTACTTGCAACTGGGATGAAGTATTGTCGCTTTTAGGGCCGTCTTTCCAGGGTCCATTCTGTGGCGCCAAGTGCTGAGCCGTCTCTATTCTTGTACATGATGGGCTCTGATTGGCTTTTGACACCCTAGTCTCAAGCATTGCGGCGGCGCCAGTGGTGGGAAAGTGAAACTCAGGCAGGCAGGGGTTGTGCCACTCCATGTTCGCACGCTATCTCTGCACTTACCTACAGTAGGTACCGTAGCATGGCATCAATAACAGCCTCCCAGAGGTAGTAACAAACCAACGGTCACGCCGCCCGTGGCAAGCGAAGTCGTGGGGCCCGACACCGAGCCGTCAAATGTTGAACCTATGGTAGTACCATCCATCCCTGGGTACCTACTTATTCATAATAATGATAATAATGATAATAATAATAATAACAACAATAACAACAGCAACAACAATGCTTAGGAATACGAACATCCGACGATAAATGTCCATAACATTGATCAACACCACCGCACCTGTTCATCAAACATGGCGGACCCTTGGAGCCGTTCCCGCAGACCGCCGTCATCTGCACTCTCTTTCTGGGTCTAGTCCAGTATTTTGACTCACCCGCTGTTCGCGTCGCAGTTCCATTCGCATTTTGTCTCACATCGAGTTGCGTTACACGTATGAGCGATTATCAGTGCAGTCAGTCAGTGCTGGGACAACATCGGCACTGGGACATCGGTGTTGGGACATCGGTGTTGGGACATCGGTGCTGGGACATCGGCGCTGGGCAGGTACACCGGTACACTAACTCACTACACCATTGCCATTGCCAGTAACCTCCTTTCCAGAATGATTGGCGATACCCCGATTCTCGCTGATGCGTTGGGAAGACGATCCGTACAGCTGCATATATCCCATGCCCTCTCTTCTGTCAGCCGGACTTTGTCTCCCCCGTCTTCTGCCCGTGTTGTCTGGATAGCCTTTGTATTGGTTGGTACACAGTTGGGTATTTGACAGTAGCAAATCAGCATCCGAAATACCCCCGGTTCGTCGTTGGATTCCATCCATTCGCCCCTCGCAATAAGAAATAAGACCGCCTCAAACGGCGAAAGCACTCAGGCTGTCCAATTGGGTCGCAACCTCGCGCTTGTTGCGGCATGGCAACTGCTCGTATTTTTGGCAAAATGCATATCTAGCCCGTTTGTGATATCATTTGCAATATATGGCAGGATTGAAGTGCGCAATCTTTCCTCCCACCCTTTGATTATGACCCGGGTTCGTCCTGCCGAAGTGCCGACCGAGATTCAAAGGAGCACCATGGCATATGATCGACAGCTACCCGTGCAAACAAAGGGACGCGTAGCCTTGCTACCATGCATAGTGTATACACAATATGGGGCGCATATGGGGCGCGCACGTCGTGTATGTACATCGTGTACATCGTGGCCATTATCCAGGGTTGGGCAATGGTGAGCGAGAGGCGAGGCAGGCGATATCGACGAAGACGCCCACACGCCTCGGGTTGATTGGCCGATGCGCCGTGGCGCGCTCGATCCAGCGAGTCAATCCCACGGCGTAAAGATGGCGCAAGTGTTCCGTCCAGGGGTTACGCCGGCAGGGGTACCACGTAGATCGCCAACTTGAAACTCGCCGCGTTTCGACCAACGCTCACACGAGACTACAGCAAACCTAACGACAGAGGCGGTCTGGCCTTATCACCCCCGCTAGTACCCGTCAAGTATCCCTTGTGTCGGTAAAACTATCACAATCAATGAATCGTATTAGCTGGGTACAATATGTATGGGCCTTCCGCTATGGTCTCCAGAGCTATCCGGGCGGCCACCTGATCGACATTCGTCATGATGAACGACGGTCCTCACGATATCAGACCCGGTAGTCAAAGCAGACAAGCCCTTCCGCCACATGCGCTTGGTGTCCCCCTCAAGGGCTTTGTTGAGTTCAATGCACCTAGTTTAGGACGGGTGGAACTGGTGGCTGTCCGTCACCCCATGCTTTCTGCATGGAATTCCAGTGCCAGCGTCCTTCATTGGCTTCAAAATCGGCCGCATCAGACGCTACAGCTTTAGGGTAACAGTGTCAAAGTGCCAAAAAGCCACAGATTACGACCGCCCCTCTAGGGAGTCCGCTACGTATGCTCAGTATCCCTCACCGTTGAGCCCCATCATTAGGTCGGCCGGGTGAAGACTTGCAAGAGCGCGAGGATGAGTGTCTTCGATAATATGGGGGAATACATATACAGAGCAGGATGTTGTCGTATCTTGCAGGTGCCACCACACTTTCGGGCTTCTTCCCCAGTAGAGCATCTGATAGTGGAGCGCGTTGGCACCTAACATTTTCCGCCAATGACGCTTTAACCACTTATTATTATTGCCTCTGGAGCCGGTTTCTGTGAACAACGGGTGGCTATCAGGGCTCCGGAGGCGAACAAAGCTCACGAGTTGTGTGCCTACATTGCTCATTCCTAGATGATTCCGTAGGGTTAAATAGAAAGCTAAACGGCAGTAAAGCCCTATACAATTTTACCAGAGAACTCGATTTTCGGTGTCGTGTATGGCTTGACCCCTCCCTCCCGGTTTTTTTTTTTCGGCTGTCTTTTAGGAGTACCCGGCGGGGTTTACTACAGTCTACAGATCATATTGGCAAACACCTCTCGTGTCCACTACCGCCCTCCACATACACTACTGCTGCAACTAGCCGTGCTGTTATCACAAAGGATGAAATTGCGCCACTACCCCTTACAAATCTTATAAGTTGTCAACATTAAACAATATGTTAGAGCCTAGCCAGCAAATACACTTGAACGTACATTTCTTCTCCCTGCCTCAGTGATAAGAGTCTAGTAAGCGCCTCTGGTATCGGCCCTTTGTAGCGCACCGAATTCCAGGTACACAGTACCAGTTACATGGTAAAGAGAGCAAACTGACATGGATTGAGGATCTGCTGCAGGAACGGATCATTCTTTCTGAACAAGGCCCACATACCATACCGGAGGATCTACACAGGAGAAAGGTTAACCGGGCGAAAACAGATGAGAGAGGCGCTAAAAGGGGGCAGGTTGTCGCTTTCGCCATGATAACTATGGGTCTCATTGAACCGATCTAGGTAGGCATCGGGCTGTGAAACCAATACGTGTGTACAGAAGCATTTAGATGTAGTTATGTATTACAAGTACTTAGTATGTAGCACACTACAACAACTTGAAGTTACTGTAATAATAGAGATTGCTTAGACTAGTCTCAAACCTAATCCTTAGGCGGCTGAGGTGGCTCGGGTGGTCTATGCCTCAAACGGCCAGAGATTCTGGATGCCCAGGGCGCCGAAATATCGAACGTACACTAATAGCTGCGAGCGAATTTACCAGAACGACACCCATGAGGTAGTTAAACCAAGCTCTATGTAATTGTGAGGGATAAGTTAAACTGGTAAATCAATATTGTGTTTTTGTCTCTATTTCGCTTATTTGTCGTATTACTAGAGATGCTATGTAGAGGTGTCGGAGACATGGCAATTGCTAAGAAAACATACTTAGGTAGGTAGCTGACGTCAGGACAGTCATTTAACTAGGGTTGTTTCATTATCGGCCTACGCCGATAATGACGTCAATACTCGAATAATTAGGCACAGCGCCTTTAGGTGCCCACCTAGCATCCGATGATTCAAATGATCAGATCAGTACCGCTCCGCCAACGCAGCGAAAGGGTTTTCTTCGAAAGAAAAATCCTCAATTACTTAAAGCCATCATCTCTAGTCATTGATATAGTCAACATTAGCGGTGCTGGGGATTCAACAGGCTATTCTGGAGAAATTGGGTTGGGCACTTGCTTCAAAGTGGATTGACGCCTCGAAATCTCGAAATCGTTTTATTGGTGTATTCCGCGGCTGATGTGGGGTAAAGGCCCACCGCTCCCGTCCAGACCTGGTGTGCTTGCAGTGCTGACAGTACTTGCAGCACCGGATTGGATAAACAACCATTCCAAAACTGGATTACTCGCGTCATCACTCTAAATCACCCTAAGCCAGGAATACACATGCGTAAATATAAAGGGGATGTATCTGACTAACCGAGCCTATTGCCACTGCCAGCCCATTTGCCTTGTGTCCAAGGTAGGGAGTGACCTGATCTTCGCAGTGTCGGCAGGTACCAGCCGGATGGATGGTACATTACTAAATCATCGACCACTGCCGACCAAGTAGGCAGGCAGATTAGTGCAGGCGAGGAAACATGGCAGCGGCTTGTCAACATACCTAGAGTTAGGTAAGTAGGTAGGTAGGGAGATAAACTAACTAGCACGCCATCCTTTTCTTTCTTCTACAGCGCAGCGTGCTCCGCGGAATCTCTCCATATCCGACGCTTGTCGTCCGTCTCTCCTCCACGCAGCTTCACATAATTCTACACCATCGGATTGATTGGCGCTGGTTCTTGCTACGTATCAGCCTACCAGCTTCGTCGACAGCTGCGCCGTGGGATCTAATAGAAGCAACCGTGCCCTGCAATTCATAACGCAGATAGGCTAGGCTACCTACGTCATCCTGGTGCTCCCACGGTCCTACCGATGCCAACTCAAGTCTCGTGGCGACACCGCGGACTTGCTGGTCGAGAATCGCAGCAAGCGTGATCCGTGATCTATGCTTTCACACTTGGCCATGATGATGATTGCTTGAAGTCGTGGTCTACTGTTTTGTTATGTGGCAGTGTTAAGCCACGACGATGGATTCTATAAATGCCGCCCAGCAACTGTTACCCGAAAAATCGCGGAGACGGGCTTCATTCTCGCCCATGAGGGCGATTCGATCCTTGAGCATTGGCTCCCAGATTTCCTACTCGTCGATTGGTCCTGATGGGGATTTATCAGGCGCCAGAGTTAGGCGGAAAACATTGGTAAAGAGTGCGCCCCCCGGAGCGCTACATGAGAGTTTGGTGCGAAAGGATTCAAAATCATCTACTGAGGGTAGCGTTGGCCGCGACTCTATATCTACTCAGCCAACTACTCCTTCCATCACCAGCCAAACCGCAAGTCTTCATGGTGACACCTCGACTGTTATCAAATCAGGGCCCCTACAGCCGGAACCCTCAATTTTGAAGCCAAAGAAGGAATACCTTCTTTTGACGCCGTCAACATTGTTCAAATTCAAAAATCGTGCTGCTGCTGAGCAGCAATTCTCTGCTATTTCACTGCCCGAACAAGGCTTGAGCCCCCTGACTTCCGTTGAATCACATGCCTCGCTTAAAGATCATCCAAGCAATGCCGAAATTAGTGTGCCGTTGGAGAAAGTCGTATCGGTCTTTAAAGGAGAGGGAACACGACCATCGTTCAGTCTTGAAATCTGGTGGAAATGCTCCAAGGCGGCTCATGTCTTTACTTCCTTGGAGCTTGACTTTTGTCTTCCGGATGAACGAGATGATTGGCTCAGGCAAATCCGACAAGCGATTAAGGCCAGGGCAAAGGCTGTGGGCGAGGAACTAGCACCACCAGAGATAGAGGCTGGGTTCACGCCGGCCCTGAAAGCCGGATTCATAACTGACGATTCTGTCGAGATTTATCCCGTCATTCCCCGAAGACCGTACACGGCGCCCGCTAGCGAGCCGAAGAAAAACTGGAAGGAGCTATCATCTTTCTACCTTGCTTTCAGCAGGTACTCGCTCATCTTGGCTCACTTCCCTGCATGCACCAAGCCTAGTCTCGTTCAATTCGGTCTAGTCAACGTCTCTCGCGTTCGTATGAATGTAAATGACGAGCGGTTCGACTTGGTATTTCGGTAAGCAATGTGTTTTATTTATGCGCAGTCTACAAATAAAAGGCATCTGTTATGAGTTCAACGTATTTCATCAATCTTGGGCGTCATAGCTGGGTATTAATATTATTTAGTTTGCCTTTAGAACAACCTCGTAAATTGCAACTATCAAGTCGATATTACCGAACCGTTATATCCAAACTATTTCAAGCGGATACATACCTCAAGCCTGCTTGGCCTTTGTGGACCAGGCGGGAAGTATTCAACATAGATGATGGTTCTCGGCAGACGCCACTGCCCAACGGTGAGGATTATGGAGGGTTTAGGACGACTCTGGAGGCGTTTATCGAGGGCTACCACTGTCGGCAGGTCGAATGGGTAGTGAAATGGAAGGATGTGCAACACGCGCCACAATTTTGCTTGCTCAAGCCAAGGGGCCAACCACACTACACTGCTCACCAACTGTTGGCCGTCTTTCGCGCTCTACGGTTTAATGAGTTCTTTAAGGGTATCTCGTTTCACGACGTCGACTTCTCTAGTCTAGTCAATATATTTGACAATACCCAACGGCTAGAGCGAACAATATGGCTTTCTCGCACCGGTTAGTATGAGTCTTGTTGAGCATACCTTGAGTAGCTGCTAAGTAATCATGAATAGGAAAACATAGTCTTACGCGCAGCGAAACCGATATGGTAGAGTCATCTTCTATCTTGTTCCAAGAGCTCGTGTCTATTCTACTTGGATCTGAATCAATCAAACACATCGACTTAACGAACGTGCTCTGCCAAGTACCCACCATCTCGTCACCCCAGCGAGACAACCTCCCATCCGCGCCCACCGGCGTTTGTGAGATAACGTCTCCTGTAATTTTGTTATGGAGCTCGCTGCAGACGCGTTGCAACTCGATATATTTAACTGGAAATTCGTTTGGGGAGGATGATGCCAGTGAATTTTGTAAGTGACTACAACGAATCGTTATATACGAAACTATCAAGGGATTTAAGCACTCACACTGTATAGGCCGAGTATTTCGAAGTCGGCCAAGCTTTTTTGAGAGCACTTAAAATATCCCATTGTAACCTAGACGAAACATCACTCGTCTATCTATGGGAAGGATTACATGAACAGCGATTCGTTCTAGAAGAACTGGATACATCGTATAACTCAGGACGTATAGAAGCTTCCAGAATTGCGCGCACTTTAAATGAGGCAAGCGGGTTAAGGCATCTAAATCTCGCACACGCCATAAGAGGAGACCTAGAGGGGGCCTCTGTTTAAGCCTTGGAGTAACTCGGGCATGTTTGAGACATGGCGTCTAGAAGACTTAGACCTTTCGGGGTGGAAGGTAAGTTTCACAACCCCGAGTCATGAATCCGTGCTGATGCGAATTGAAGATAAACTTCGAAACCCTCTGTAGCATCATGAAATATTTAGAGCTCGAGGAATCCAGCGGACTACGCCGTCTATCCCTGAATAATTGCGGACTTACCGGGGAGCTAGCGACGGGGATATTTTGCCGGATTGGCGCGGGCCGGGATATGCATCTGCTCCTGAACGAAAATCCTCTAGAAGCCGGATCAACGGACTGGATAGATCTCATACATGGAAACGAGGCTCCTACGAAGCTCCACTTGGACATGATACAATTTCAACACGAGCCAAATTTCAATAGACTTTTAACGGCTCTGTCACACAACAAAACGATCGAATTCTTGAGTATGGTAGGAACGGGACCACCCGATCAGGCTAGCGTTAGGACTTGCGACCTCCTATCAAATTTATTTAAGACTAACGATACGTTGAAGTTTTTGGATCTGTCTGGATATAGTGGCAAGCTTGAAGATAGTCACCTTGGCTGGGGCCTTTCTGGTGCATTAGGTGGGCTCGAAAATAATACGTCTCTGCGTCAACTTAGGTTGCGAAATCATGACATGGGTGCTGCCGAGGATTTGAATGAGCTCTGCCGGATCATTACTACTAATAAAGGTTTGGCTATGTTCGATATTCGACAAAATAGCTTCGATCCTCACCAGTTTGGCAAGCTCGTCCAAGCGTTAAGCTACAATGAACAGCTCATATCATTCCCTACATGCGACGCGGACCGTGAAGATGCCATTAACAAGGAAAAGCGGCTTTTCCTAAAATCACAGCATGGGCGACATAACATTAGAGCGCGTGAGCGGCTGTCCAAGTCAACAGAGAGACGTTTGGATGGCGTGCTGACGCGGCTTCACGGACACTGGAACTCAGAGACTGAGAAGGCAAAGGATATACTCGAGCGGAATAGAACCAATCCCGCAAACCAAGTCCTAGAACTCGAAAGCGAATACCTCGAAGCTTGGGACGATGGCGATCTCCCTCGCTGGCTCGCACCTAAACTACACCACTATAACCAAGGCAAGAGGAGGGCATCTGAGCCAAGCATAATTACATTACCTGGGGACACATCTCCTATTTCTCCGACATTCGATGCCATCCCAATGACGGGGCTTCAGCGCCCGTTTCCTCGCCGGGCATCGTGCCCACTCCGCAATACCTATGTAATTGAGGAAGAGACATAGGTTCGGCGTTAGCCCCGCTAGTCTCGGAGAGGACCATCTCTGAGCTGCTCGCTGACATGCAGTATCTAAGCAGTGTATTCCCTACCTTACATTCACATTATATAAATATGTATCACTATTTCATCTACGATGTATCGTGGGTATCAATTATATCTAAGGGGGTTATTCAAAGCCGGTGGCATACCCGGGTTGAGGAAACAACGGTGTTGGGGGTTTTATCTCGGGGGACATATGATACCAAATGAATTTTTGTATTAGTAATCTGACTATCGAAATATTCACGGATCTCGATACATTATCTCATCAGACTCTGCAATCCCTGGATGGGGGTTCGTCTAGCATCCGAGCTTCTACCGTCTCAGCGGTGCCTTTAACACACAAACCGCCCTTTTCGTTCTCGATCCAGATATCCCACTTCTTCCCACCCAATTCCTGTTCCTTGGGCTCTGTACTACTAGCGTCGGCCTGAGTTTTCTGACTCGCGAGGCATATGCGCATGGGCTGGCCAGTATATAGCGGGGCCAGGTTGCTGTACTCGACACTGTCGATGTAGACTTGATGCCCTCTCCTGGGCTCGGGCTGCTGCTGCCACAGCAGAGTAAGCATCAGCGTCAGGGTCAGTGGGCCGTGCACCAGCAGGTCTGGATGGCCCTCGACCTCGCGGCAGTAAGAGCGGTCCAGGTGGATGCGGTGCGCGTTGTAGCTCAGCGCGCTGTAGTGGAAGAGCAGAGAGCTCGACGGCGTCACCACGACCGAGAAATCGGGGATTTTGGTGTCTGTGTTTTGTTTGGGGGTTAGTTGGTAAAAGCTGGTGTTGCGGGGAGCGTGAGGGCGCGGGGGTTATTGGGTTGGGACATTGGAATCTAAAAGCTAAGCGTTACGGGGGAAATGGTTTGGGGGAGGGAAAGGGGTTGTCTAATACGGATAACGAAACACATACGCCTGATGATCTTCTGCTTCCCGTCTACCTGGATCCTCTTCTCGGCGTGACTCAGCTCCCGCATAAACACCAGGGTCCGCACCTCCGTGAGCCCCGTAAGGGCGTGCCGGGACGGGCCGGCCGAGTCGCCGTCGCGAGGCCTCAGCCTCAGCCCCCCCTCGTCGAACCGGGCGCGGAAATCGGCCGCGGTGACGTACTCCCTCAGCACGTCGACGTGGATCTTCTCGCTGCCGGGCCCGCCCCGGAGCCTGACGTCCGCGACGCGCTCGAGGCACACGGCGGGCCGCAGGTCGAGCGGCAGGCCCTGGACCCCGCGGACGGAACCCCCGGCCCACACGCGGCGCGTGAAGGGCGTACCCCGCGGGGGGCTATGGTAGGCATCGGCGCCGTCCGCGGAGAGCTCCGAGAGGCGCGCGGCGAGCGGGAAGTACACGAGGTGGTGGCCCGGCGGGATGGCCCGGGGCTTGTCCAGGTCCGGGAACGCGGGCGTGTGGTGATCACCGCTGCGGGGCATGGGCCGCAAGTGCCGGATCCCGTGCTCACCCTGCTGGAGGCAGTCGGACAGCACCGTGTCCAGGAGGCGCGAGTTCATGGGGGACATCACATCATGGTGCAGCTGTGGCGGACGCGCCAGCATCTCGGCCCTGATGGCCCCGATGTCCGGGAGCTTATCCCTGATGTCCGGGCCCTCAGCACCCAGATCTCGATCTGGATCGGGCGCGTTCGGATCCGGCGCAACGGGAAGAGTGGGAGTACTGTATGGACGTCGCCAGGCGGCTGGACTAGATGGGAGGCGAGGGGTCTGCCACCGTATAAGGTCGTTCCGCAACGGCCTTGTAAGCCGGTGGTTGAGCCTGGTGAGTCCTCCTCTCATCGTTGCTGCTACGTTATGTCGGCGTCGACGCTTCTCATCATGGTATATGTAATGTATCCTGGACCTGTGTTCATAGCATTTCAACTATCTTCCCTTCTGGTGGCGGATTCACGCTATAAATATAATGCTTGTTTGGGGGGATAAGGGAGGTGGGGGGGTTGAACTCCAACCTACCCAAGCTTCGATACTTGGAATCGCATATATCGAGGTTATCGATAAGATTATGGTATTGCCTACCTACCTACTTACCTAGTACCTACCTAGCTACTCCCTCTTGCAAGGCGGGGCAGGGCTCATTGAGACTCATACTACGGTGGGTAAGTATTTGGGAACAGTGCCCGGGTGGTGTTAGTCGTTTTGTACGACAATACATCTATGTACACTATTACCTACCTAGGCACCTAACGTATGATATAACTCGATATTCTGTAGTAATTTCTGGAGTGATCCTATAGGTTGGTTCGGTGGTCCATAGTGGAGGCATATATGCTACACACTAAAAGAGGCTAGTAGAGGTAGCACCTTCAAACTTGTTCGCGTCACTATACATCAATTAACGCGGCTAAGACCCGAGGCCCTAGGCAGGCGCGTCGCGAGAACTTCAGTTCAGCAATAAGCTCCTTCTGCCTGTTAGCTGCCTAGTATCTGCCTGGCGCTCCAAGACCCATGCAGCGTGCATAATTCAGAATTCTCCCTCCCTCCGAGACCAATAAATTGAATTTGAACCTGAAATGTGCTGATTTCGATATCGCTTTTGTTTTGCCCAATTGTTTCTCGCCCTAGCGTTCCCCAGTTCGACCGTCCAGGGTAGATACCTAGGAAACCCGTGCCCACCGTGGCGATCCGTCGCATCATTTTCACCATAGCCACGAGCGCATCCCGCCGGTCACCCACGATGCCACCGAAGCAAGCTACATTGGGGTACGTGAGGCCGTCCCAGACTACTCTAGGGTCCGTGGTGGCCCTTTCTAGTCCCACCCTCCGCTCTGTTCCTTTGCCGCTCTTGCGCATTCATGTGCCTATATAGCGAGCGATATGGTGACGGAGAGGCACGTTGACTGACAGGCGGTGGTAATATAGGAAATTCTTTGGCCAGCCTAACGGCTCTAAGCCTGTGCCAACTCAGCAGACCAAGCTCTCTTTCGCCACGAAAGCCACGAGGAAGCCAAAAGATGAACCAGGGTCATCTACAGCCGATGCAACCCCACAGTCACCCGGAGCAAAAGCCGGCTCTGACACTACGGGGAATGCCGGTTCGAAAAAGGGTAATATCAAGTAGCCCGTTCCTTCGTCGATTGTCCGACTACGATTGACACGTTCCGGTACAGTGCCTAAAAAGCGATCGCGGTCTAGTCACTCTCCCGAACCCATAGTGAAGTCGTCCCCAGCAAAAGTCAAAGTCGAGGAGCTGCAGGATGATATCGAAGAGGAGGAGGAAGCGCCCGTTACGAAGCGTCAGAGAAGAAGCAGAAAGCGGGTCGAAGACGAAGAAGACGAAGATGAGACTATCCCTGATGCTGAAGCGATAAAATCAAAGAAAAAGGCGGCTTCTACTGCCAAGGCAGCCTCCAAGAAGCCTTCCGCAGCGTCCTCTGCCAAAAAAAAGCAAACACAAGAAGCCGAGGAAAACAGCGATAGTGGTGAAGTTGGAGAAGAGTCAGCCTCCGAATCCGCATCGGAAGCGGAGCAAGAAGAAGACGAAGATGATGACGGAAAGTCCAAAACTGCAGCCAAAGCCCGTGCAAAGATCCAGGAGAAACTAAAGACGAAGGCGAAGGATCCTTACCCCGACTGGAAAGCCGGCACACCTGTTCCTTACGCAGCCCTCTGTACGACCTTCTCGCTCATCGAACTGACCACGAAGCGGTTAATCATTACGGAGCATTGCGCCCTCTTTCTTCGACAAGTGCTTCGCCTTACACCTGAGGATTTCCTCCCCACCGTTCTGTTGATGATCAACAAACTTGCGCCAGACTACGCCGGTATCGAGCTCGGCATAGGCGAATCTCTAATTATGAAAGCTATCGGAGAGACAACGGGGCGCAGTTTGCAAGTCATCAAGGCAGATCAAAAAGGAAATCGGCGATCTTGGACTTGTTGCTGTCAAGAGTCGATCTACTCAGCCGACTATGTTCAAGCCCAAATCGCTCACCATCAGAGGTGTTCACAAGGGACTCATGGAGGTTGCCACTGTGGCTGGCAATGGCGCGCAAGGTAGGAAGGTGGATTTGATCAAGAAATTGCTTTCATCCGCCGATGCTCACTCAATTGGCCGGGTCGATATCTCCAAAGATAAGGGAGGGCCCAGCGAGGCCAAATATCTTGTTCGATTCCTTGAGGGGGAAGCTACGGCTTGGCTTGGCAGAGAGAACGGTGCTAGTGGCAATCGCACAAGCAGTAATATCTCATGAAATGGAGCAAGATGGCAAAGTTCCAACTACAACGCAAATGGAAGAAGCAGAATCCCTTCTAAAATCGGTCTATAGGTATGTCACAGTTTGTGGTTAACCCTTTTGGTTATCTTTCCTAATCTGCTTAGTGAACTGCCAAGTTGGGATGTCATAATACCGGCAATGGTCAAAGACGGTATTATGGACTTGAAGAATACCTGCAACCTCCGCCCAGGCGTCCCCCTGAAGCCCATGCTTGCTAAACCAACAAAAGCCATCACTGAAGTTTTGGATCGCTTTGAAAACCAAACTTTCACGTGCGAATACAAGTATGATGGAGAACGAGCCCAGATTCACTATGTTGCCACGGAACGGTCTGATGATTATATCGAGGCTTTACCAGGCGCTACGAAGGAGGCGGCTAAGGGTGTTGCGTCCATTTTCTCTCGAAATTCCGAAGATTTATCAAGGAAGTATCCCGACATCCTTGCTAAGCTCCATACGTGGATTAAGGAGGGCACCAAGAGTTTCGTCTTGGACTGTGAGACAGTAGCCTGGGATGTTACAGAGAAGAAGGTCCTACCCTTCCAGCAGCTCATGACAAGAAAGAAGAAAGACGTTAAGGTGGAAGATGTTAAAGTAAAAGTTTGCGTATTTGCTTTCGATCTTTTGTTTTTGAACGGCGAGGCTGTGGTTGGGAAATCGTTAAGGGAACGCCGCGAGTTGCTGCATGATGCCTTCATACCTATTGAAGGTGAATTTGCTTTCGCAACACACATGAATGGCCAAGAGCTTGAGGAGATCCAAGTATTCTTAGATGACAGTGTCAAGGCCTCTTGTGAAGGTCTGATGGTGAAGATGTTGGATGGGTCGGAGAGCGGATATGAGCCGAGTAAACGAAGTCGTAACTGGCTCAAGGTAAGAAAGCCTAATTTACTCAATTTGACTCTCACTAACAGGCTATAGATCAAGAAAGACTACCTATCCGGAGTGGGGGATTCTCTCGATCTAGTGGTGTTAGGTGCTTACCACGGTAAAGGCAAACGTACCTCGGTTTACGGAGCTTTTCTTCTGGCGTGCTATAACGCCGCATCTGATACCTACGAAACTGTTTGCAACATCGGTACCGGGTTTTCGGAGCAAGTCCTAGAGGACTTGCATAAGCAACTATCCGAGACCGTGATTGACCGCCCAAAACCGTTTTACTCCCATTCGGCCGGAGGCCAACATCAACCTGATGTCTGGTTCGAGCCGCGTTACGTATGGGAGGTCAAGACGGCAGATCTAACACTCAGCCCGCGATATAAGGCGGGTGGTAAGGAGGGCGTGGATCCCTCCGGTGAGAAAGGAATCAGTCTGCGTTTCCCCCGGTTCATCAAGATCAGGGATGATAAGAAGCCCGATGAGGCAACAAGCAGCCGGCAGGTCGCAGAAATGTATAGAAAGCAAGAGAGCGTTACGAAAGGACCATCGGTGGATGACGATTTCGAGTATTAAGGGGGAGTCATGTGGGTTCGAAGCTTCCGGGGAGAGCGGGGCATGGATCGTCACATTATTTGCTACGCATCGTGTTGGCGTTGAGGGGGCATATTAAAGTACTGCATGATGACCTTGTGCTTCCGTCGTCCCTGTCGTCTCTTATTTCCCCATGTGACAAGACAGAATCATCTCTCATACATACCGCTGCTTAGCGTTTCCCAATCTTGCCTCCCGATAGACCCAGCCGAAAGATTTTTACAGCCCATTGGGATCTAGACTACCTAGGTAATAACTCACCTGCCCCGCCGTTACAGGGCGACGCGCGTCATCATCGCCGATTAACCCTCGCTACTTTCCGTTGCTGGCTTTGGGGATATCGTGTTAATCTAGAGCGCCTCTCTACTTCCATAGGTAGTAGGTAGGTAGACCCAGTCACCAGGGAGCAGCTATTACCTATGGTTCATGTTGTCGTATTCCAAATCCCCTGCATCTGTCACGAACAGAAAGCGACGCATTGATCTATTTGCCTTAAGCCTCCATAAAACTAATAACGGGGTTAACTATGACGAATCCTGATGGATTAGGTCGATGAGTGATAAGAAAGAGGTCGGCATTTTACAACAGGTACATTGTTATGGGTCAATGGATGAACGTGCATTTGTTTGTACGTATATTGGTTGATTCCTGTTCATATAGATCTGGACGGTCAACGCTATCCACAAGTTAGAAGCCATGTTATGAACTCAGCCCTGTCTGCTGTTTTACCAACTCTAGGCCCGTGGATATACACCATATAACTATGCCTCCCACTTTCTCTCCCAGCTCTAATGAAACTTCTAGCCTGCCCGGGCACCGCGCCCATCTTGTTTGAATCCCAACATCCGCCCCCGCCTCCCGAATTCTGTGTTCAACGATTTTGAACGGAGTACATATGTGTGTAAGTACGAGTAGGTAATGTGTGCGTATGTGAGAGAGAGAGGGAGTGTGTATGTGTATTGGGTATACCAAAAAGTAGGAGAAAGTAAAACCTTGGCAATCAATAAGCAGTGCCCCCCTTTGATACCCAACGCCTTCGCGATGCAATATTTCCCAAAAATGAAAAAAAAAAAAAATCAAAATAATAATAATAAAAATGCAAATAAAACCAGATGCCCATCTAGTAATATATTAGACCCACAACAATCGTATTGGGGGGGGGAAAGAGGTAGTCCAAAAACCCTAAAATCTCCCACCGGTGTATACTTTCCGCCAATAAAGGAGCGAAACGCGGTTGGGTGTTTTTTTTTCTTGTTATCAACGAAGCGCTACGTAGCTAGTGAGGCCGGCGGAGAGCAGGGCGAGCAGATAAGTAGACGCGAGGGCGACGGCGGGGGCGGCGCTGTCGGCGTCGTCGAGGCCGGCCTTGCCGTTGCCGTTGCCGCGGACGACGCCGCTCGTGGCCTCGACGGGGTTGGAGACGACGGTGGCGCCGGGCAGGTCGCCGGCGCCCGAGGGGATCTCCTGGATGTCGGAGGCGGTGGCGTTGAAGTTGGTCTGGGCGAGGGAGATCTGGTTGTTGTCGAGGTCGTAGACGACGTAAGCGGAGCGCAGGAACGTGTCGCCGAGGACGTTGGTGCCGCTGCCGGCGGGCGCGACGCCGAAGAGGCAGGCGGCCGTGCCGTCAGAGAAGGTCGGCCGCCGCCCGTCGGACGTCACGAGGTCCAGCACGAGCTCGTTCATCTCGACCGAGATCGTGGGCGTCGTGAAGGTGAAGTCGAGCGTCGACGAGTTGGCCTCGAGCGCGCAGGGCACGTAGGCCGCGCCGGCGCTGGCGTCGTATTGCGCGCCCACCTGCTCGTAGATGACCTCGACCATGTCGTCCGGGAGGTACGTGAGCGACGAGCCCGAGTCGAGGAGCACGGCGAGCGCCTGGTCGGCGGCGACGGCGACGCCGCCGAGCGACAGCGCCGTCATGGTGATGAGGAACTCCGAGTACACGCCCCGGCTCGCCTGGATCGGGAGCGTCTGCAGCGCGCCCGTGTACTGCGCCGCGTCGATGCCGCCGAACAGGATGCTGCCGCGGTTCGCGTCGAGGTCGTTCAGCCACAGGCTGTAGGCGTTGCGCGCGATCTGGCCGGCCGCCACCATGGCCGCCGGCAGGTTATCGTACGGGTCCAGCCCGGCCCGGCCGACCTGCACCTCGTTGACTTGGTACCCCACGCCCAGGATGCCCTGCGCCGACGAGCTCGTGTAGCCGATGCCGAACTGCAGCCGGTCGAGCGTCGAGCTGCCGATGGTGATGGTGTCCGACACGTAGTCCCCGCTGGCCCCCGACCCGTCGACGTACGAGATGTTGAACCAGCCCCCGATGTACTCGTAGGTGGAGGAGTCGTTCGCCGAGTACGACCCGGCATAGGCGCACTGCTGGGAACTGTCGGCGCAGAGGGCCGAGTTGGGCGTGTTGACCCAGAGATCGCTGCTGCCGGTGTCGAGGTGCAACCGCACGGATTGCGCCGGCGTGCCCAGCGTGGCGTTCACAAAATAAAGCGTTTCCTAGACCGGTTTACTTCAAGCCCCCCGGAGCGGAGGAACAGAGCACCAACCTCGTTGTCCAACGCGGCCTCGACCGTATTGGCCCTCCGCCGTAAGCGATCCCGCCGCACAGGATCTAAAACAGCCCTCCTCTCCGTAAATAGGTTGACGACCCTCGGTCCAATGCCATTCGGTATATTACGCGCATATGCTGCTGGGACGTAGGCTAAACCCGCCACCAAGGCGCAAAGCTCTCCCGTCCTCATAGTTATTGGGGTAGTCGCTCCTTATTCGTGTTAATCGAGTGCTGAATTAATTTCCCCGAGACTTCGATAACCCCCTTTCTCACAGTAGTGTATGGTCTGTCTGGCGGTGCCAATTGGGATCAAGTCGCTAAAGGCAGAACAAAGCGACAACAACAACAATAACAACAACCCGTGTTAGGGACTCGAAAATCAAAATCCAAAGTGAGTGTGTTTTTGCCCGACCCGGAAATGTCCTAATATCTTTTTTTTTTCTTTCTTTCGATTTCACTCCTTCCCTTATGCTGGATATGATGATGTTCGAACCGGGTCCGCGCGGCCAAGCCAAGCCAAGAGGCGCTATGAAGTGGAAACGGTTCCCCAGAATGGTGGGACTGATTCGTAGCCCCTTGCCAAGCCGATATACCGGATGATTGTAAAGCGCGGTCAGTTAATAAGACGCAATACCAAATAATACCAAATACAGAGGCAATGGGTGGTTAATGATGGTAAATCCAAAACTACACGATAGAGAATCATGGCAGCGGCGTAGAAAGGCAAGAGGCAAAGACATGGCTTTGCATGCTTGTTCAAAGAAAGATAACGACCGGGGTAGGCCTCCCACCATCCACCATGGCGACATGCGAATCCTTTCATCTCGTCCCTCGTCCCTCGTCCCTCGTCTTTCGTCCCCGCCATAAGCAGCTGCAGAGGCTGAGCAAGTTGGAAACGCTGAACCCATCGCCAAGGGCAGCCAAGTACGGGCCGTGATTGGCATCTGAGCCACCACCGGCTCTGTCAGGCGGCTGACCATACGCAATCCGACTTACAATCGACATACGTGTTGCTGTGCCGTCTGTGAAGGCAGGGCCACTCGATACGGAAGTCCGGCATCTCGACGCCTGTCACCGGAATAACTACCTGAGTTGTCTACACTACAGACACAAAGCACACTATATTTTGCTCCAGCTGCCAGTGTTGTATACCGACATACCGACGGCTTGTCACAACTGCAACCCATGCCCCGTCCGTAGACAGGTCACAGGTCAGACAGGTAGTGTAAGTGTCTGGTCTGTGGAGTGTAAGGGCAGGACCAGAGGAGACAGGGATCGGGCAACATGCGACAGGTCCATAGAGTGGCCAATGAGATGGCGCATGGTCGGAAACCGACGCGCGGCCCATCCACGTTGCACGCGCCCGTTTGTTCGCCGCTCGACTATTTTAGTCACCCTTAGGGGGGTTGAATTTTCTTTGTACTTGTAACGTAGTGTATTCTTTCTTTGGCTGTGAAGAAGAAGCGCCCGAATGGGCCTTGCTCTCCCGAAGGGATTGTGGCGGGCGTTGACAATGCGTCGGCTCCGTGGGGGAGGAGGAGGAGAATCACTGCTATGTAATCCATGCCTGCGATGCGCAACGTACACTTGTACGCGTCTTGTGAGTGACGATGATGGAGGATGACGAACGCTCTCTGTCTAAGCCGTTTTGTGAGCGTCAGGCTTATACGTACATATAGTTAGTTATATTCACATATATATATATATATATATGCATGTATGTATGTATGTATGTATGTATATATGTGTGTATGTATGTATGTTCTCAGCTGTCCAGGTGCCAGGAAGTATGCCACTGCTACCGTACCACCTGGCAGCATGCACAAACTGGACGTATGGTACTTTACATGTACGCTGTAGCCTGTAGTGCACGAAAGTAGGTGCTAGTTACCTGTAGTGTAGTTTAAACGTCGACAACTGAATGACGAAAGAGGTGCAGATTTTCCATGCAGGGCGAATGCCGACAACCGTTCTAGAGGCTTGGCGCCAACGCCCCTGATATGTTTGAAGCTTTGTGTCAGGGCTCCGCTATTGTTGCCTTTTTTCTGGTCTCTGAGGCACTGTTTCGGACGCTGATCACACACGATCACACACGATCACACACACCCTTCGGAAACACGACGGCCACTGGAATCTCCCGATTCGCCATCGGTTCCGACCGGGAAATATCCGAAAGGCGAGGCCCGGTGGTGCAATACAGTAATGGCTACCAGACATAACAGAGTCGTGGAAATGAACCGAGAGCCTCATCTAAACGACCATTCAAAGAAACTTCGTAGTGTACGAAGTACACTACAAAGATGATCCCTGAGGACCATCACTTAAGATCAACCCGTAAATATGGTTTGGATACGACCTGAAGACATAAAGCTGCGGTACAATATGACACAGGCGCGTATTCTGACCATGTCAAGAGAACCCCCTGTCACAGAAGAAGTATATGTCATGCTGTCAACCCCATACTCTAACAGCTGCTTTTTACTGTCAGTCTAATCCGGCTTGACCAACAATAGCTTTAAGAACTATTCTATCGCAACTAATGCGTAGCCGGCAGGGCACTGGCGTTATTAGAGCCAGACCGTCTGAGGAAAACGAAGCTCCGGTCTTAGACATCCTACAAATAGGTAAACTTTACTTGAGTTGAACACTGTTAAGTATCTCGATAGAGAGACCCCGACCCGGATGACTTGTGTGAGGATCCCAGATTTGCAGGTAGTATAAAGTAAGGCTCACGGATATACGACTAGTTAAATACTAAATTGATTCTCGAAAGATACGACGATTTCCACTTTCCACTTGTCTTCAGGCATTGCAGGCGCATAACAAGAACTGGTACCTATTTGAACAACATAACATGATATGACGAGTGTCCATGATAGAACAGTTCACTCAAGTCAAACGCCATAAACACAGCATTACAAGTGAAAATACACATATCCATCTTGTCCGCGTCGGCAGGTTCCCGTTTACCTACTTCCACGAAGCGGCCAAAGTCGCAACATACTTCCAACCTACGTGCATAGGCCCTCCCACAAGTGAGTTGAGGACCACATCGACGTCTCGTCCGTTTTCAGCCGCTATAAGGTTTGGTACCGTGTAATCATTGAACCGCTGGTCGAATAACCATCGGGATTGGCCGCTGTCTGGACTATACATAACCCCCCTGACCATTATCGGGGACGCAATCGTACGTAGCAGGTAGACTAAGACCTTGGGCAAAGAGGCGCCAGCGCCGATTATTGTCTGCTTTATAAGTAAGGGATCCAGTAAGCGTATGTTGTTTGCAACAAACCGCTACCTCTTCGAGCAACTGTCGCACAATGCAACAACACAGGTTCCTTACTTGTTTTGGATTGTCGGGCATCCTAAAATCCCTCACCATTCCTTTGTTCGTACCCTAGCACCTTGCTCGGGCTCTGTGAGCAACTTGCAGTGATGGCCTCAAACCTGTACGACATCGTCATTGTCGGCCGTGGCACTACTAGCTGCGTTCTTGCAAATCGTCTCTCTGAAGAACAAGACCTCCAGGTCCTCGTCATTGAAGCTGGCGATGATCTTACGGCCGACCCGAAGGCGAACCACCCGTTAATGAGGTGAGGTTGCCGGCTTCTGATGCTAACTGGGATTTTATAACCGCTCCCCAGGTTGGTTCCCGCTCTGGTATCTCTTGTGCCTGTTGGCTGGTCTGACTCGTCCAATTAGGAGAAGCTCGGAGGTCGGGAGATGGTGGCGCCTGCTGGTCGTCTGTCCGGTGGCTCCAGCACTGTGAATTAATCCGCCTTTCTTCCTAACTCCAGGACCAATATTGATGCATGGGCCAAACTAGGAAATCCCGGGTGGGAATGGGATAGCTTCTCAAAAACCGTCTCAGTTTCACCTGGCTGAGTCCCCTCAAGAAGGCCGAAGCACTCTCCAAATAGCCATTCTAAACGAGGAAACACGGTGGCCTCGTATCCAGAGGGGGATGCTGCCCACTTTTGGATTTCCAGTGTGCAACGAACCCTTCTCTGGAGAAATCTTGAGCCTTGATGGGTCCCGAGACGGTCGGACTTGACAAGAAATGCAGCTTTGCCGCCAATGTGCATATCTCGATCATGATACTCGATCTTGGAGTAATCTCACAGTTTGGACTGGGGCTTTAGTTGAGAAGATCTTGATCACAACGTTCGGGAATGTTACAGCGACGAGAGTCCAGTATAGCAACACTGAAACTACAGTTATAGGCACTGTCCACGCGCGGAAAGAGGTAATCACTAGCGCCGGCGCAATCAATTCACTCAGATTACTCGAAGTCTCAGGTTTTGGCGGCAGGGGGAGCTATTAAATGGGCTCGAGATCGATGTCGTCGTCGATAACCATCACACTGGTGAAAATCCCCAGAACTGCCCTATATTTACTGTGACATATGAGGCTGTAGACTAAGAAGGGTTTGGCACGATTGACAATTTACTACGAAGAGACCTAATTGCTATCGCTGAGGCCTGGAGGGCCGATGATAATGAAAAGGCAGGACCAATGTCCCAAAGTAATCTCAATGCCTTAGCTTAGCTTCCCATTCCGAATACTACCGAGTCAAGACAGGCCATGGATACTTATACTCCATCGCGGCCAGATGGAACGGCGAGTTCGTTAGCCGTAATCCATGAATCTTTCATTCGATCTCATCTGACCTCACCGCCCGAAGCTTCTGGTTGCTACATGACGGCGCCCGGCTACATCTGCTTTGCCGGCGACAAATCCATATTGCCGCCACCACCCCCAGGAACTGAGAAGTATTTCACCATATCAGCCCATCTAGGACACCCGCAATCCCGCGGCTCGGCACACATCACTTCCACACCGCCACCAAAATCCTCAGGAGGGCTTACCATCGATCCGAGATTTTTTCGGGCACCCTCTTGACCTTGAGGTTTTTGTTCGACACGTTCAACTTGCCGAGAAAATCGCGATGACTAAGCCGCTCTTAGGCCATCTGAAGCTTGACGGCAAACGCGGCCCCGGCATGCCCGAGCCCGGTGAGTTCTCGGATCCCGAGAAAGTGAAAAACTACCTTCTTGACACGGCCGTCAGTGCGCACCACTGGCTTGGATCATGTGCTACGATGTCGACAAATATGGGTGGGGTTGTAGGATCTTCTTTTGCGTGTATATGGTTGCTCTAACCTGCGAGTCTGTGAGGCGAGCATCATATCTATCGCGCCTCGCTCGAATCCGCAGGGAGTGATATATACTGTAGCCGGACACGCAGCTCAGGTCATCAAGTCGGACATTTAAATGTGCCTTTTGGGCACAATCTAGCAGATACTACACTCAAATCAGCTATGTGAATCGGTGAGCCACATATACACTATTCTAGCTATTGACTTGCAGGGGTATCCCCAGGGCATCTCAGGGCCAGGACTCGGCGAGATAGGCCGCTTGTACTATTGATCACATATGAATATTCCGAGTTCCAAGGATATGCCTACAGCTGAATTATCCGGCGCATGAATGCGACTGTGTAAATATCGTAGATGAACTCGCAGCTCTCTAGAATGCTATCCATTCAGCGTCCACGAAGCCTCTGTGATATGCCCAGAATGTGAGCAATCAAACAAAGCAACGGATGATTTGTACATCCCAGGTTATCTTGCCGCTAACCCATATAGCTAAAATAACCAATGGTACATATATCTACCTAGAATTTGGCGTAAGTGTAGGTAAACGTAGATCGGGTATGACGCTCAAAAACCTACGTGAGTACTTCCCTATGTAGTATACCCACGTGCACATATCCATTGGTATCTGAGTGACTATCCCAGTATACCACGAGTCCCATGAAATATGGGGTAGATGTATAAAAAGAGCTGATTGCAATGCTGGAAAAGGGGACGCGGTCGTTGTGGAATGCGCCGTCGCCATCATATCGCTGTTTGCCATGTAATCATCGGCGCTGCTGACGACCGATTTGACGCGTCACATGTAGTGCCTCGGGAAATCGACGTTGCAGAGCAGCTCGTCGATGGCGAAGTCCGTCGTGCCACGCAGGCGCAGATTGTAAGTGCTATCCAATCAATATCCCGCAGCGACACTGTCTTCCTGACCTCGCAGTCAGCACACAGCCCGTCGAGCCATACTGTCTCAAGCCGCTTCAGATCTAAGTACGGCTTGCCAACAACCAACAACCCATCATAGGTGCCATCCCAGTACCCACCTGGACGGACAGCAGACACACGGCGGCCCTAGTCGAAGGACAAGGCGCTCTCGGCGCGGTGAGCCAAAGTCAATGCTAACGTGTAGGCCTGGAAGTAGCAGGCGCGCAAGCTCTTCTCGAGCCAAATGTACAACTTGTCGTTAATATACTTGTCGTGGTACCATGCCTCGGTCTAGCGCGCGTCTTCGAAACCCAATGCCCGCAGTATGATCCCCTGCTGCGCGGCCAGTATGCGCATTTGCCGCATCCAGACTTGCCTGTCAAACTTGATCACCCATCCATGTATGTTCGCCTACAGTCGCCGTCCCTGCAACTACCGCGTCAGCTGGGCTTTACGCGCAGCGTGCGATCCTAGTTTGGATGCGACCAGTGCTGCTCGCGCGCACCGCGGCGGTTCCCAAGGGGCAGACAACAGGTTGTCAATGCATGCCAGGGGAATCACGAATATTGTAGAGTCAACTGTTGACGAGATTGCGCATCCGCTTGAATCCCGGATTGATCGGGACGCCAAAATACTCCGTAGGAAACACACGATGTTCTCTCCTTTGCGGTCTCGCTCGCCTCGTCCTATTGCACCCCTCTTATATTTTCCTTTTGTAACATGGCGGGGAAATGTGGCGGGAGCGTAAGTTCAATCATCTTATGGCTGATATTCTCTTCTCTGAGTTGCTCGAGTGTGAGTCAAACGGCCATGGTGGGTAAATAAGTGATGTGTTGGTATCCAGCGTTAGAAACAGCAGCATATAAAACCACTGAAGCAATAGGATCCGTCAACGACGCTAGCGTGTAAGGCACGGATTAGACATGTGTTCGATACTGACTCTAGCGCAGTTATGTGATGCAGCGAGTATAGAGCGCCGGTGTTATCAGCAAGCCCGTGGAAAGGAGAAATAAGTATGATCGCGTTAGCTAGTCAGGGTTTGTGCCCCCAGATTATGGAGTGCTATGTGGCTGAGCAGGAATAGATCTAGGCAAGAACAAACGTCTCCCGCTTCATGTCTCTATATAGTTTATCTTTCGTTTTCAGAAGGCCGACCCTCTTCCAACGTCGCCCAGATGGTCTGATGACGAGGAACACGTTGGTGGGTTGCCAATCCTCCCACATGTGCCGCCATTTGGGGTCTGGGTTATAGATCGAAGTACGGCTAACAAGGACGAGCTTCCAGTTTAGATCGGTCCAGCTGGTTTCCTCGACAGGGATATGGAGAGGAAGTTCCTCGTGGCAGTCGATGTAGATTTCGTGCGGCGGAGAGTTAGTCGCTCCGGTAATGCAAATATATATGTTGCTACAGTTGGATATATAATCACCTACCGAAGGCCGATAAGTCACACTCCCGATATCCCCAGCCCGCGACTCAATCTTGAGTAGGCGACTGAGCTCTGGGATTAGCTTTGTTGGGCTCCTCTGCAATGCCGCATCGAACTCAATCCAATTTGGCGACGGCCACTTATCGACGGGTAACCACACCTTGACGTCGCTATTCAGAACTGTCCAGACGTCTATCGGCAGCTCTTTAGTCCCATCTGGGTCGCAGTCAAACTCGAGGCTCCCTCCATAGACACTGACCCATGACCAGGTAGGCATTGGAGGTCGTCGATGGCAAGTTGTTTTGGGATCGACCGTCCAGCTCAGCCCATGAAGGAATGCCAGTACAGGCGATGGATCAAGGGGCTCGCCGGGGCCGGGTAAACAATCGTATGTGTAATTACTGTAGTAGGTACTGCCGAAGATAGACTTCTGCTCTCGCATTTTGGAAGCGGATATTGATGTTGCTGAGATCATCCGCTCCATGAGCCGATCCCTGGCGTACTTGTCAACGATAATGCGGACGCTGTGACTAATCGTTCCCGGAAGCACAGGAAGAATTCCACGGCCCGTATTAGGATCTACTGGCCTTGCCAATTCACGGCCGGCTCTCGTAATGAGCGGGATACCATGGTAGCTCCAGTAAAATGAGCGATTCAAGACCCCCCGAAAGGCATTCAACCCGTCGTTTTGGTCCCCCATCACTCTTTTTAGGTAAATGTTGACGTCACGCTGGAACTGGGCAAGCCCGGTCGTTGCTGGTCCGAACAGGCCCGACTCGAAGCAGAAGAGGTTGGATAGTGATACCTCCGGGTCTGAGGTCGAATAAGGGTCAAAACTAGTAGCTGGGACGTGCCCCTTGTCGAACTTGATATCCGGAAACGTAGGCAAGAACTCGCTCCAGTGTATTGTTTTACAAACCCAGTAGACCTGATCTGGCGTAAATAGAAGACAGCGCCTAGACAGCAGGGCTTCTTGGAATGTCCACGCACGAGTTGCCCATTCCGATTTCTGTACTGACGTTAGGATATCCGGGCTTAACGAAACAAGGGTGTGCCCTGCTAGAACTGCCTGTGATGGTTCATTTCGTGATACGATAGGCTTGGTACCAACCCCAGGCAGGCCATAAGCATCGTCGCTTCCGGCCATCGCGACTACGGTCAAGGTCGCACTTTCATATATATGGTCCATGACGGCCAGTGCCTTGGCCTTGTTAGCCTCATCATCTTGATCGATGCAGTGACGGTCTACCCAAAGATATCGAAACCCTAACCTCAAGGTAAGAAACATGGCATCTCGCACGGTTCGGGGTGCCGCGCTCACAGCCCACGGATCAGCGCATCTGGGCAACGGTCCCCATCTATAGCTCAGAGCAAGGTATCTTTCGCCCTGCGGTAGAGTAACTTTACATTCTAATTGACAATCAATGACCGTCAACGTGATGCCCAACCGGTCAATGGGCCCTTGCGATTGCTGGCAGATATTGTGCCTGGATTGACATTTATTGATCCATTGCTGAATGAGCCCCAAATCAATCCGCTTCGGATCTATTATACGAGCCATGTAAGGCGACCGGTATTCATGTTGATCATCTCGCCCTATAGCGGGCACAAGGAGACCTTGGGTGTCACGGCGATGGTTTCTTCGTGATAAGCCTTTCAGGTGTCTTTGTGGGAATTTATGACGCCCTACGCTGAGTGTAAGCCCCATGATGTAGTGTTCAGGTGGATAGTTATCGGCGGCTAATCTCTCGCGCTCGCCAAGTAGGTTAACTGAGTATAGGCCGAAGTGGCTCTCTGAATTCATCGTCACCATGGGCGTCTGAGTGAGGAGTTTGCACAGAGGACAGGAGGAAGACCTAGACATAGAGTCGACGTTGCCGTCGAACAGATGTGAGGCGAAAGGATAGCGATCAAAGACATCGTCCCAATGTTCAGCAAGCACCTCGCATGGGTGGCGAGGAGTGGACGGTACGGGAGTTGGTTCTCCCGTCGCCGCGTTGAGCGTCTCACATTCCCACCCATGAACTCGGTTCAACTTGGACTCGGGTAGATCTATTACTGGGTTGAATGGCCGTGGGCGGTGGACGGATGAATGTGAGAACTTGCCGGGCGACTCGGTGAATGCCACGCTCTGGTCGAGTCCCCCCTTGGTCCAGTCCATATCGATGGACTTGGGCGGTGGACGGGATTGTTACCGAAGACCGAGAGCCCAAACTAGACACCACATTACCGGTATATCAGCAATGCTCCCTCTCAACGGCCGACAGAGACGTGAGTGTCAGTCAATCTTGAACCACCTAGGTAGATGCCTACGTTGGGGTGGGTTGGAAGTAGGCCCCACGGGTTAGCCATGCCAGCCGCCCCCAAGCAACCCCTCACTACCCCTACGGGCCCTAGGTACCTACTTAGGTAGCCTACCTAGGTAGGAAGTATGCTTGGGATGACTATCACAGCTTTTGAGTTTATGTAAGCTGTGGTGTAACAACCAGCCAAGCACATAGCGTTTGTTGCTGTGATAATAAACCCCCACCTTTTTCAACGGGTGTCGAAGGTACGGAAACAATGATAATCAATAATAATAGCAATAATAATAGCAATAACAATAATAATATATGACGGGGAAACGGAACCGTTAATCCTTCTGTAATTATGTTGGTATATGGCGCGTACTACTTCGCGATAATAGAATCATAATAGAATAACCATGTTATGGCTGGATATCGAAGGCCTATGTTGATGAAACACACTAAAGTCGACTAAAGTAGAAGTTGGCTTGTCCGAATTAGGATGTCTATTTAAACATTGTACATAATCCCCTTCATCACGAGGACGCTAAAGCTGCATAGAATAGAATGCAAGCAACTGTATAGGTACCTAGGTAGGCTTAGAAGGCTGGGCAGGTATGACCGCCCAGCGCTGACCACGTCGTGACTACCCCCCCAGCTGTGCGATATGGCATCTGGGCGTTGCTTCAAACCACCAAAGCGCGTTCCTTCCATATCCCGCCAAGTCCCTCGTTGAACGCCAATAACGCAAGTACTTGGGCAGCTCTTCTTTATCCCCAATGCATAACGGTGGTTTAGGCCGGGGGACTCTCTTCTGGTCTGGCCTCGACTTACAAGCGGGACCAATGAGGAGCCCTCTTATCCTTCTGCCTGAAAAAGCCACCAAAATAGGCCTCCAGCTTGATGCTAGGGGTTGTTCAGGCACCCAGTCTAGAGTCTTGAGCTGAAGGATAGTAGAGTATATTTCGATTGGGTTTTATTAGCCTAACCCATATTTCTAGATACCTCTAAGATAAGTATCGGGAGAGAGTCTCATAAGCAGCACAGGTAAAACCGGTTTTCTTATTACCACATCCCGAGCAGTTATAAGCAACACAACTTTTTCACGTGGTAAAAGCCCGGGCAGTAAAACATATATTGTAACAAATCCCCAACGTATCGCTATCGAATCGAGACCGCTGCCTCGAGGCCTCGAGTAATTTAACATGGACGGATATGTATATGATGAAGCGCGTTGGTAAGTCAGCGACGAGGGCCTCTAAGCTGAGGAGCGCCCATTCCCCACGCCGGACCTTCGCTCCTATTTTTACTCCCGTTGGCTGACGATTGCTTCTCCCAAATAGTCCCGTATATGCCGTATGTACCTCGAAGATGTATTGGCTAGGCGATATGACCCCCTCTGACTGACCCAATGATACGACCAACAGTCGTTCTTCGGCGTAATGGGCTGCGCCGTCTCTATCATCTTCACCGTGATAGGGGCCTCATACGGGACGGCGAAGTCGTCCGGAGCCATCTTTTCGTCGGGCATCATCCGGCCGGATCGCTTGATGCAGAACACGTATGCACCACCACACACACACACACACACTCTCTCTCTCTCTCTCTCTCTCTCTCTCTCTCCCTACCCTCACGTGATGCATATTGCGTTGTCTGCTGGCCTGACAACTAACCGCCGAATCGTAACAGGCTGTGCGCAATCATGGCACAGATCCTATCCATCTACGGGCTGGTGTCCAGCGTGATAATCCAAGGGGACCTCGAGGAGAAGATGCCGTTATACCAGGGGTTCATGCAGTTCGGAGCCGGCATCTCCGTCGGCCTCTGCGGGTTGGCGGCCGGCTTCGCCATCGGCATCGTGGGAGATGCAGGCGGTACGTTCCAACCCCCAACCCCCCCTTTTTTTTTTCTTTCTTTCTTTCCCCCGCTACTTAAACATGGAGACAGACTTAGGGCTAACGCATGCGTGGTACAAAAAAAACAGTCCGTGCCAGCACGCAGCAGCCGCGCCTGTACATCGGCATGGTGCTGATTCTCATCTTCGCGGAGGTCTTGGGTCTCTACGGTGTCGTCGTGTGCGTGCTGATGCTCACGAGATCGAAGCAGAACGTGACACAGTGTTTGTACTAACTTTAGGCCCCTTTAACTGTGGTATTGTCTATTCGTAACGGGGGGTAGAGAGTGCTGGGTTATTGAAGACAAGAGAGTAAATGGCAGAGGAGCTGAGTGCTGTAGCTAGCAGTTCTGATACGTTGAGTAGCGTAACCTTACTGCCAAATACGAATGCTAGCATATTATGTGCGCGTGAATAAACTAAAGTGAGTAGAAATATCATCATCGGACGCTTTGTACATCTTTGTAAGGTAGATAAGAAAGCAAGGGGTGGAAAAAAAAAAAGAGCGAAGGAAGTAACAGTATTCGGGTTCAAACTGGGGCGGTGAAAGTTACAAAAAAGAATTCGAGGCTTAAGCTATACTCAACATCCTTGAACCGGAAAACTCTTGAATGCCTATGGCCCTGCCTCTGACACAAGGGTTTGTCCTGCCGACTACTTGACCACTGAGCCATTCAGTCTCTAGTGGGAACGTCTGTTGAGGGACTGTCCTCTTATTGATAATTATCTGTCTGGTTGTCGACCAGGGGAGTCGTGCTGGAAGAAGTGATCAATATAAGCATACCCCGTTATTATAGTCCATGCCGTTGAAGATTAATATGAATAGTAGAACGTTGCGATTCAACATGCATCACACATCACACTCCACTTGAATTAGTCGTCCTACCGCTGTCTCATCAAAATGTGTGCTAGGCGACATAGACTACGCTCATCTTAACCTATCCCGTGCCAACCAAACTGTGCCGTCTACACTATAACAGGAAACAATGCAAGCCGGGCACCCTTAAACGCCTATTATCCCCTAGTGTTCGTTGCCATGTATTTCCCCGGCCGACGTATGTCCTACGTCTCGTCAATTTTTACAATCTCGGCTTTAGCTTCTTCCCACGTTTCCTTGTTTTTCTTCGCCCATTCAATCTGGCTTTTAGCATAGGCAAGCTAGCATCAATTTAATTAGTTTCTGCATAATGAACATTGTTTGAAAGATGACTTACCATATACCGCTTCAAGTCATCTTCCTTTTCGTTCTGGAATCGCTTGAGGTCTTGTAGGACGCTAGCACTTGCGGCTCGCACATCTTGTCCGATGGCTACCTGGGCTTGCTCAAGTTGTTCGATGCTCTCTCGCGTCTTTCCGATAGTGTCTCGTCGTGTTCTCTCGGGATCAACATCAGCAACGCCTTGAATCGCATGGCGGATTGGCCCAAAGATCTTGTTCGTTATAGAGTTGCCGCTGGGAATTTTCCTATGGGTGGGGGTGGCAGCTGAACGTTCCGGCGCGCCCACTCGTGCGGATGGCGCAGAAGTTATGTCCTCATGGGTAGGAGGGAAATCGGAATCAAAAGATGCGGTGTCTTCGCCACTACTCTCCCTGTGATGCGACGTGGTTTCTTTCATGCTTGCTGATCTCCGCGGAGGTTGGGCATGCTGGGTTCCCCCGATCTGCTGACTGCTACTAAGATATTGCTCAATCCGTTTTGCTTCGGCTTCGCTGCTCTCTAACTGCTCAAGAAGCGCCTTCTTCTTGACTAGATCATCATTGGTCATCTCTTGTTGGACCCTCTTCAGGACCCTATAGCGTAAGACGTTTCGGACAACGCCAGCAAATTGAGCATTTTCTCTCATGGGCTCCGCGAAATTAGCACCTAGTGAACTAGAAAGCTCCTCAGTTGCTATATATGATGAATCCGAGGCCTGGCCAACCCGCTCGATAGCTGCCGCGAGGGAGGCCGAAGGTTCTGATAACGCGAACGCATTGAACTTGGCTCCAAGGTCTGAAAGGTCTGTGGCAAGGGCGCTTAAGTGACTGAGAGTACGACGATTGACTTTTTCCATGGGCCCCATCAACGCATTCTCCAGCTCTTTGATAGATGATTCAAAAGCAATGAAGTAAGGATCCAGGTCATGTTCAGACAACTCTCGGGCGTCGGGGGGGAATCGGCGTAATGTCTGTGACGCAACTGTGCTTGAACCATCAAAAGTAGGGGCCGGGGACGGATTTCCTGTGTTTTTAAGTTTGGCCGAAGTGCTGGGCACTGGCAAATAAGCATGCCCGGGGGTAGGATTGGCTGTGTCCAATGGAGGAGCCTTCAAAATGGACTTGGGAATTGACGATAGGGGATGTGAATGGAGAACCTCGTTCTGGTGCTGATGTCAATAGAAACTCCAATCGGGAATTTATATGTGAACCTACCCAGCTAACATTAGGATCCAGAAACCGCCACAGAATTCCATCCTCCCTCACTTGATCCATTCTTCGACAGCGGTTTAGGAAGACAGCAAGCATGCGTTTCCGTAAATCTATAATCTGCTGATCTTGCTTTGCGTTAGTTGGGTTCGCGGCGTAATCCGCCATGGTGTGTTTTTCCGGAATTGGGGGGATGATAAGCGTAGGATGAAGCTTCGTCAGAGCATCACGTAAAGACGCAAATTCCGAGTAGCGGCGCCGGACTTCTAGATCCTGCATGTATGTAAGTAATAGCCGATTTTTCTACAGGCGAGGAAGCATACCCCGGTCCGTATGGTATAAACAATAAATTTACCGCCATTTTCCATGCTCTTGCCAGCATCCGTGATAAGGACGGGAAGTTCTGGATTTTCATAGAGAATCTGTTCGATACGACTGTCATAACCACCAGGTTTCCTCCGGGGGGTTGGCTGATCGATCTCAGCATCGCTCTCGTCGTCGCTGGGTTGGCGGCCGTATGGCGGGGGCGGTGCATCTTCGCTGGTTGATGATGGTGTGTTGGGGGTCTCGAAGCGCTGCTGGTCTATACAACCCATCAGGTTTAGCCTCGTGACAAGAGTGTTCCAGCGAAATGGATCGCATGACGTTGTGTCTGTTCCTAGCTGGCATATAGAGGAAAAGGAATTGGTATGACTCACAATCGCGGGAGCTTGGGGAGGCGGGATTCGCGGATGATGATGTTATAGAATCCCGACGGTCAAAGCTAGTGCCGTAGGGATTGTTGTCTTCTTCGTCGTTCCACATTGTGAACCGGTGTCGCCCAACACGATATGCTATACGGGGTCGGGCAGACAGTAGTAGTCGATTATGACACCTGGGGGCGTGCTTTGAAGCGCAGATTGCCGGCGATTGCGACGCGGACGGTGCGAACGGTGCGAACGGTGCGAACGAAGAGGCGGGGGAAGGGGGCAGGGTTTAGCTGCTCGTCAAGCCGAAATGGTTGAAATTCATTCGGAGGCTATGCTGGATTTACCCGCAACGGGCGGTTGAGGATTTTGACGATGCTGTATTATAGCTCGAAGGGTTCTGATTGCGAAGGATATTGCGCTGCTAAAAGCGAGGTGACGTTCATGCCGGAAGCTTGGGAGCCTACGAAGATCGAGGTACTTAATTAAGCAAGGTGGGATCAGAGAGCTCCTGCCTACGACTTGCTTATCTGCTGCGTCATCCTTGGGCTGTTCAGGTGCCTGCGCCTCGGTTGGCCTGCTGGGATAGGAGGGCGTAGCGGGGTGGACTGTGGCTCGTGCCTATATTTTGTGCCACCGTACTTCGTAGGTAGGTACCTTAGGTACCTAGGTTAGGTACCTAGGCAGGTTAGTAGTAGTTGTATTAGCGTCTAATCTAGGTGTAGGTACCTAGGTTAGGTAGGTAGGCACAGGTAACTCAAACCTGAGCTAAACACCTGCTGACTAAGGCCTTAAGGCTCATTTACATAGTGGGTACTTGTTCGAAATTAGGGCCTATTACCTACCTAGGTGGGTAGTGACCTAATAGTCTACCTAAGTACTTACGTAGTAATGTTATCTTCACTTGAGTCACGCTTCGTTTTCATATTTTTATCCATACATACCTAACCTGGGTAGCTACGACCGTGGCTCAAAGAGACCTGTGAAGAATACCTATAACCGGGTACCTCGAGGCAGCTTCGCGAAAGGCGACGGTGTATGTTGTCCAAGGGGGGAAAATGGCACAAACACCCACAGATCTAACCAATCATGGAAAATCGACATTCTCTTTATCACTTTTACTCTAGGCGCTGCTATGAACACCTAAACTCCAACGCATGATGGTGAAATTGCCACCCCGAGCCTATTTAGACACTCGGGCTGTATATCGAAGCATGACAACCGAGTAGCTATGAAGATAGTATTAGTGAGCCAAGGTATGAAATGATGAAATGATGAAACGATGGGGGGGTTGTTTGTATGACATACGAGATAATGCCGCCCACTGCAACAAAAACACCGACAATGGATTTATCTCCAACCGATCTTCCGGAGGTAATCCAACCGAGGGCAACGATGAGGCAGGTCTTAAGGTGGCCCACCACAGTGCTCGATACTGGACCTGTCTGACCAATGATGAAGAACTGAGACAGATTAATCAACGCGGCAAACATGCCGGACTAGCTAGACTCAGTTATTCGACCTGACAATGTGATCGCATGCGCTTACCGTTAAAATCATGAGCCATCGATTGAAAGGGACCTGGGACCACGTCGGAAGTGTATCGACGAAAGGGATGACATATAGCAACAAGAACGCCGAGAGCGGGGCCTGGTTGAGCAGTAGTTGCATGCTTGAAACTTGTAGCTTCCGCTGGTAGCTTTTGATCCATACCGTGTACAGCGAAGACGCAAAGATGCCGGAAAAGGCGAAGATCACACCTACGCTAGAAGTGGTCTTGACGTTGGTGTCACTGCTGGGTAGCGAGTCGTAGTATGAAACAACCCCAACTCCTACACAAGCAGGAACCAGGGCCATAATGGCAGCTCTGGGGAGTGTGGCGTGGTATAAGAAGAAGTCCATGGTGGCGACGGTAGGGGTGAGTAAAATACGTGCAACCTGGTAAAAAGTGATGGAAGAATACGCCAGTGATAGGTTTGGCAGAATCACGTTGAGCGACATGGCGATAGATAGGGGAATCACCTGTCGAATAGTCGTTCTCCGTGGAACGAAGTAAGCAAAACGAGGTCGTGAGAGGGTATATAGCAGCAACCAAGTCATGAAGAAATGGAAGGCCGCGAAGGTCAATTGCGCCAGTTTCAGCGACGGATCGGAGAAGATGGCTTTGTTCGTAAAGACCTAGTCGTAATTCAGAGTGTTAGCTATGGCATACCTCGCCTGGATCGATGAAGAAGCAGGGGAATGCCTACGATGCCGATAGTAGCCAGCGTGTTTACCGCGATCCAAAAGGAAGCCCTGGCAAGCCCAGCTTGCGAAGGTGGTTCCGGGATACGGTGCTCCGTCATCTGTTTCCCTAACAAACCTTCTTCAACCTCCATTTGATGCCTCGGACTGCCATTCTTTGCATTGTTGGGAGAGGTGATTCGGTCGCTGCCCATGCCATCATAACTGCTGGACCTCTCATTCTCAGAATCTTCTTGAGTGCGCGTGGGTGCAGCCGAGGTGGTGGCGCCATGGTGGTTGTGGGGGAACGTCATGCCGGATCACGAGCAGCATGAGAAGTCATTGAGGCCTAGTTGTGACGGTCGTGAGTTGAAGCTTGTGGGTTGGAACGCGGGCTGTGGACGGCGGAGGGATGTAAGTGCAGATGCTCAGATACCTAAACAGCTCATTGCCGGCTTAGGTAGACAGATGAGCGCACTCAAACAGCATCAACACTTAGCAGTGAACGAAGGGACGCTTAACGCTATGACTCTAAAATACACCGAAATAGAAGGCAACGCAGGTACAGATGCATATGGGGATGAGGTTTATCAACTTGAAAGATCGTGTTGATTTTTGTCTACATAAATGTTTCTCTGAACTCATATCGTGGGAAATATGATCGCCACGTTAGGTGCACTACAGCTGTAGCTAACCCAGACGGGTACCTGGGTCCCCACTCAGCCGCGAGACATACAGATGACGGCATTTGCAGGTGCCATGTAGACGTACTAACCTAAACGGGTCTAAGTGTATACCTGACCGTAAGGGCGACCGCTGTTTGCGGAAGCATCAGGGGTTGGGAGTTCCCCATAAAGTGTTCGTGACGGTGTCCATTATGTACATATGTACATACTTCTAAATGGGGAACGGAACGGCCGTGGTGCAAAAAATACCTGGATAGATGCTAACTGGCTGTGGCCTCCGGGCGTTTGAGACGTAGTGTAGTATCTGGCGGAGGCTACTGACCGATCAACCAATTTGTTTGCACCGGGCGCGCGTGCCCTCGGAGCTACGTACAGCCTCCATAAGCGAGGATGTTTTAGGATTCCGCTTTTCACATGTATGGCGTGTTTATACGTCTGACGAGGGAACACAGCAATGATCTAGGTAGGTACCTACTCTATATCTTCTAAGCTCTTGAAGCATAGCGGTCGTATGGCAAAAGTGACAGTATGAAAACAATCCATTTATATGTGCAATGCGCTTGGGCGCCTGCATCACTCGCCTACCTTGCTACGCAGTATAGAACTGCACCTCGCCTGCGGTAAGTGAAACCGACGTATATTCTGCCAATTAAACTCGCAGATCCTGTGTTCAGCCCCTTAGTTGAGGCTACATCTTAGCTTAAGCCCTATCTGCAGTTCTTGGCAGGGGAACTGACCAAGCACCATACAGCTTTGACTACCGCCTAAGTTAGGTAAGTACCTGTTAGTTAGCAGACAATTCCTTGACATCGAAACTGTCATGTCGGTAGGTCGCCTACACATATACCCATTTGGTAGTACCTGCCTTTGGGTTAGGTTAGTACTACCTATGTGTATATAACCTTTGCCCCCCAATTCAATCGCCCATGCTATGGTTGACTTCAAGTTACAAGTTACATCAACGGAAGCGATTGCGGCACCACTGGATACCAAACGTGGGTGCTATAACTTTCAAAACTGTGGTAGGTAGTTCCAAATAGAAACGAGTAAGATTGCTGTGTAGCAAGGATGGTAAGGTCAAATCGCCACGCATATATCAGCATATGTCTAGCTTCTGTAGACATAAACTAAACACTATCTATCCCCTTCGTATAGGCAACCCCAGAGGATGGATGAGTTGCCCTTAGGTATTCTCACGTGGAGGATACCGTCCCATAACCTTCTGGCTAAAGTAAAACAAAATGGTATTAACGAGTAAAATCCTAAGCACTGAGGTGATCGAAAACGTGGGTTTAGGCCGGATATAGGGAAAGGCACAAGAGGTAATTCCCGAATCTTGAGTTTTGAACGTCTGTGGTAGGTAGTAAGTACCACTTTGAAACTTTAATGGCGCCGTGATATTATGTCTGTACTACCTACCTTTCTGTGCATACCTACCTAGGTAAGTAGGTAGGTAACTTGAAGCATGTCTGTGGAGGGCGCTTGGCAGTGTTGCGGCATCCCTGCAGGTAGGTAGGTATCCCGTAGTGGTGCTTGCTAGTACCACCACTAAGGCACCTGCTGCAGCGCTAGGCCATCCCAAGACAGGCACTTGTAGACGCATCCAAGAGGATACAGAGGGAGGCGCCCCCTAGTTAGTTACCTGGTACTAACCTCAGTGGCGGGCTATACCATTGAATCGCCGAGCTTCTCGGTAGCCATCTAATCTTGACTCGATACAACAGCCGCAAAACAGAAAACATCCTTATCATCTCTGCCTAGGAGCTCCCCGGGAGTTACATATTACGTGCCCACTGCGGTGCCTATATAAGCAACAACAACATTCACCCGTCGATTGATCTTTCGATTGGATAGTTCCCCGTCGACGGATATACACGGAGCCTCGTCTCCTAAAACGGTTAAGTTACGTGTAAGCGTCAAGATGCCCTCAACCAATCTCACCTTGTTGACCTACAACCGCCCAGTCTGACCCTATCGCCGCGTCGTACCTGGGGTCTAACAACATTAAACATTGGCCGGCGCCGTTGCAAACGTGTCTACCCATCCCGGTTAGAGTTGAGCGAGCCTAATTGTCTCGTCCACCCCGTTGTGAGGTGCGACGTAATCGGGTGATCGGCATTTGGACATCTGTCTCCTGGGGATTCCGCCAAGACCCTGACGTACGTACGTACCGGACGAGGATCTTCTCTCACAACGTTCTTTGGACCGGCGTGCTCTGCTTTAAAACCCCACCGTCCACCGTCCACCCTCCATAAACGAGGCTCCGGCAATTCTTCTCAGCCTATCTGCTCGCTAGGGCTATTCTGCGACCGGACTTTCGCCGCCATGACAGCCTCGGGCCATACAAACGACACCAGCGAGGTGCAGGGTAAGCACAGGGAACCTTTTCTAGTCCCGAGCCTGCGTTGACCTGTGTGCTTACTAGCGTCTCCAAACCGCAAAAAATCAAGCCGGTTCTTCAATGACTATGGGGTGTGGAAGGAAGCACCTATCTTAACGGGGTCTACTAAATTCGAACCCTTGCCCGAAGTGAAAAATATCATGATCACGGGAGGTGCTGGCTTCATGTGGGTTCAGTTGAACGACTTGGTGCTCACGGCTAACGATGTCCTCAGCGCTTGTTGGCTAGTTCGCCATCTCACGTTGACTTATTCACACGACTACAGTATTGTATCCTTCGATAAGTTGGACTACTGCTCGTCGTTAAACAACACACGCGCGCTGAATGACAAGCGGAATTTCACCTTTTACCACGGGGACGTTACGAACCCCTCAGAAGTTCTCGATTGTATGGAACGTTTTAAGATCGATACTATCTTCCATTTTGCCGCCCAATCCCATGTTGACTTAAGCTTCGGCAATTCTTATAAGTTCACACACACTAACGTGTATGGCACTCATGTCATGCTAGAGAGCGCAAAGAAAGCCGGTATCAAACGTTTCATACATATTTCGACCGATGAGGTCTACGGGGAGGTGAAAGAAGATGATGATGACCTCCTGGAGACGAGCATTCTCGCCCCGACTAATCCCTACGCCGCCAGCAAAGCTGCTGCTGAGATGATTGTATATTCTTACATGAAGAGCTTCAATCTCCCCGTCATCATTGTCAGAAGTAACAATGTATATGGGCCCCACCAGTATCCTGAGAGTAAGTATTCGAGATAGCAGAACGTCCGTGTGGCTAAAACTCACTTGTTCATTCACAGAAATTATTCCCAAGTTTACTTGCTTGCTAAACCGGAAACGGCCGACTGTCTTGCAGGGCGATGGCAGCCATACACGAAGATACCTGTTTGCAGGCGATGCGGCTGACGCGTTTGATACGATATTACATAAAGGCGCTCTTGGGCAGGTCTACAACGTAGGATCCTACGACGAGATCTCCAATATCGATCTATGCAAAATGCTACTCAAAGAAATGGGAATCACACCCGAAGACCCGGCGGAGTTCAGTAAATGGGTCAAGTATACACATGACCGACCATTTAACGACCATCGCTACGCGGTTGATGGCACTAAACTCCGTCAACTAGGTTGGAAACAGAAAACAAGTTTTACCGAGGGCCTCAAGACTACGGTTGAGTGGTATAAACGCTTTGGGGAGGAATGGTGGGGCGACATTACCAAAGTTCTCAGTCCCTTTCCGATCGTCATTGAAGCTGAAGTACATTCCGATAAGGAGGAAGTATACGATGAGCCGGTCCCGACCAAGAAGCGGAAGATCTCGGGATGAGATCACCGGAAAACTCTTCCCTAAAGATTGACAATTAATACCCGCCTCTGTCGTGTATTACTAAATGACTCTACGTTCAAGATACCCGGGGTAATGAGACCGAAGGGCTATGAAGACTGCATGGCAGGGATGAAGCGCATTAGATAAGACGCTCAGACGCCTTGGGTTGGACTGACGATTGAGCGATAGCTTTATGATGGGACGCTCGGCATCAGCATTAACCCCAAAACCGCGTGTAGTCCCACAACATTATGCTTCTACTCGTCTCTCGCCGAGATGCAGGACGTGACGTAGGCCAACGTCGTTAGTCACAATTAGAGTAATATCGATATATGTACGAAGATGCGTAGTGGAGCAAATATTGCTCTCTTTCGATGCAACACCATCGTCTCTACCATTGTGTAAGTCGATGTGTATGTGATCTTAAATGACTATAGTTTGTGAGATTTCGCAGCGAATGCGTCTGCTAAAGCCACTCTACCCAGCCGTTCACTATCTCGCTCGTCTTCTGCTGGGTTGGTGGCTTTACCACAATCCTCAGGATATATTTGTCTGATAGGATGGCAGGGCCACCGCCTCTCCCCCATACCTCCAGAGTTATATACAAATCTTGTATACGTTACAAGCAGCGTTGCGGCACATGCCTATGGAGATATAATTCACCAATAATAAACAGTGTTATATTACCCCATGGCCTTGGATTGCGCGGCCCTAGCGACTCTATATCGGTGTCCCAATTGCCACACTGGGATCCCAGGGACCACGTGGCTGAACCGCAGTTGGTCGCGGTCATGCGATGTTACGGAATGCTACGGAATGCTACCATGCCGCTAAGGCGGCATACCTGCCGGTTTACCTAATCGAAGACTTATACATGAGGTTCGTCCCGATAAGTCGGATCATACATACATACGCTATCTAGAACAACCGGGTCGGACCGCGCGATAGTATGACACGTCACTAGAGAGAAGAGGCTTCTGGGGACTCAAAGGATATTGTAATGAAGAAAAGAAAACAAATTGACCGCGTGGAATCTGCCGTCACAGACATGGTAACAAGGGTCAAACAAGAAAGGCCCACTATACCTGCCTTCCCGTAACTTGAACGGGCGCCACAAGCCGTCCGGGAACGGAGACTAGGTAGTGTACAGTCCACTACCGAGACACCCAGTACACAAAAGGTAGATACTGTCTATAGTTATACATAGGTAGGTAGTTAATGGATCTGCACTTTGAATAGGTTGAGATTAGTAGATACTACAGCCGTTTCGGCTCGATGGAAAAGATGTGTTATGGATGAAGCCCCCTTTAAGCATCATTACTTGTCAGATCCATACTATGGCCCCAAGTAACTAATTGCTAGTATTATCTGTCAGCATTTTCATGTTATTAAGGTGGAGGTAGTTGGTCATATCTTTTTCTGTTTTGGTCAGATTAAGTACCTTGGGAGGTGCCCAGGCGTGTTGGTGTGTTGCCCCACCAAAGATTGCTGTTAGGGCTAGCTTGATCCCCTGGTAATGACCTCTGTACCTAGCCTAGTTACCGTGAACTTCTAAAGTTCCTAGCCGAGTTTTTTCAAGAATAGTTAAGAAGCAAATAATGGCTCAATGTCATGCAACGGGAAATTAATCGAGATAGCTAGGTAGCTCTGCTACATAGTATAGCTACTGACAGGACAACCCTCAATATAACTATATCCTAGATACTCAGGTCTTGTCTTAGATACTTGCTTAGGTAATAGCTTCAAAGACTCCCGAGGTCGAGTATTTGAGGCCTTACCGGCTGGTTGGTACTATAGTTTTGATATGGGACTTGGAACAATGATCGCTTTAGGGTTTTGGTACACTAGGTAAACTAATTCAATGGCCATGCCGACTTGAAGAGCTTTACTTAATCATCATCTAGCCAGAGGTTTGGCACTGAGACTTGTTTACTATCTAAGCAGTAATATGGTGGTATTTGTTCGTCAGTTTGTTTGTCGCTCTGCCCTCTACAGAATTCCCGCTTTAGCCTCCCTTGAAGACAACCCCAAGGGACACCTACCAACAGTTCATACTTCTACATCGATGTCTAAGTACCCAGCGTCCAGAGGAGGTAGCCTACCGACCTGCCTGCCCGCCTACCAGTAAGCACCCAAGGTACTTAGGGTCCCTACGTAAATATCCACCCAGGTGCCTTAGGTACCTGCCTGGGTATATATCCAAGGTCAGAGAGGAGAGAGGAGGTGGTGTATTAAGTGTACTTGCTTACTTAGTGCCTAGAATGTTTAGAATCCAGTTGGAAGCCTTTTCTTCACCCTTTCCCTTTCCCCTTCCCCGGGACGACGGGAGATATGGATAGTATGTGGACTGGGAGATACATGCATGCTGGTGCTGGGCCGAGATAGCGTGGCTATAGCGCTGATGGTCCGCACCCCAAATATTTTACAGGGCGGGATACTGTCAGACAGGGGTTTCCATTGGACCCCCGAACACAAACCATCCACTACCAAGAGGTATACTATAGGTACCTACCGCTATTACGGTACACCTAGCTGCATGTCGCCCACTGCCCATGACTGTATGGCTCGGCGACTAAGCAGACGATGCTACCTGCTCGCCCCTGCACACTTCCACTTGCACTTACCTACATAGTAGCTAGCACTTGCAGCATTCCTTCACGCGCCACTCCCTGCTTGTATCCGGGAGGTACTTTGGGTACACTATTGATGGCACCAGACCAACAGTGCCTGCCTGCCAGTCATGCCCTGTCTCTCGGCCAATCGCCCGCATGAGCTGAGTGCGATCTGCTCCTTCGTTCCAACACGACGCCGCCCGCTACCACTATCGTTAAAGGCTCACACTCTCGCTGCTACCGTCCGTCCCATCGATTCGTCTCTCGGCCCCTACAACGACGCCATGGTCCGTTAGAGATAGACAACGAGACATCGGCCTGCATCACCTTGACACCCGCCCTCGATTCTCCATCACGAAGAGCTGTTTTCTCGCGATAATTTTCGCTGACGTTCTTTACGGTAACGGGGTGCTGCCCGCCATGGGAGCTAGCACGAAGCATCATACTCGACGGGATTATAGTGCATCGGGGGGGTACAGGATCAGTGTTACCGCTCGAAAAACCAAGACGCGGTAGTTCGATCCTGTGGTCGCCGATATACTCGGCCGTTCCAAAACCCTCAACATGGCGCCGCAATCGACTCACTCGTTCAACTCCTTCTCCGACAACCTCAGCGTCTCGACCCGGCCCAACTCCGAATCGGCAGTCCCCGAGTTAGACACCGACGTTTCTACGAGCGACGATGTCACGAGCGAGTACCTTAGCACGAGGACACGCAGTGTTCTTGGGCCCGTAATAGACCAAGACGATGGCTACTCGTCGATTCCCTACGACAACGCGTCAATATACGCACCTAGTCACTTCCCTACACACTCTATCACATATCGTTCCGTCGACAGATGGGAAGACGCAGAAACAATGTCAGTCGAACCCTCGCCCCGGCGGCTATTCGAACATAGGCAGCCAGCTAACTGCCTTGATACAGAGACTCGACTCGATCTATAACCGAGTTGGACGTGGACTACGTTGTCGAGAATGGACGGCGCTACTGCGGATCATACTACATGCCAAACGATGAAGACGAACAAGTCCGACTCCAGTTGCTCAACCAAGTCTATCTGAAGGTCTTCGATGGAGAATTGACAACCGTCCCCCTGGAGTCCCCAACGCAGATTCTTGACGTCGGCACCGGCGTCGGCGAATGGGCAATAGATATGGCTGAGCGATATCCCGATTGTGAGGTTACGGGAACCGATATATCTAATATTTTTGAACGACGAGTCCCGCAGAACGTTTACTGGGAAATCGATGATGCCGAGTTAGAATGGGAACGAGCACCGGATTTTTACGACCTCGTCCATCTCCGTGACTTAACAGGCGCATTTTCCGACTGGGACGCTATCTATCAATCTGCCTTTAGATGTCTGAAGCCTGGTGGTTGGGTGGAGGTACTGGACTTTGATGATAAAAAAGGGTTGCATGATTTGTTTGCGTATTTCGATACGGACTCAAGGCTCTACGAATTGGCACGGGATCTTCAAGAGGCCTCCATACTGTCTGGTCGATCGCGAGGAGTTGGACATCTGGAACCGAGGTTGCTGGTCAACGCTGGCTATGTCGACGTCAACATCACCGAATATTCCATACCTCTCAAGACACAGGATGGCTCAACAGGGAAGTTCTGGCTACTGTCGTGTTTAAATGGGATGGAGCCTACGTGTTTGCGATTGCTCACAAAGTATAAAAATTGGGACGCCGAAGAAGTTCGTTCAATCTGTGAATCGGTTGGAAGCGAGCTGGTGGCTCTTGCTCACGATCCCCAAAGGGCGAAGACTTTTGTAGTAAAACTCAGAGTGCTGACAGGCAGGAAGCCTGGCCACCACACCCGCTGGCTACCCACGCCGGCTGGTGAGCTGGGAAGCGCAGTCGGATTCGGTGAAGATGGCTTCCAGGCGCAATCGGAACACGCTCGCGATCCATCTGAACTACGGAGAACGTCAACCACGTTAATAAATCCAGACCACCCGATAACCGGTGTAGATCATACACAGGCTATCATGCCCACCACCCACGAAATGATTCAAAACGCGAGTGCTGCCGATAGAGACGAGCACTTAGGAAGTACTGAACGCACGACAGAAGATTGGCTGAGAAATGTGGATGTCGACCACTCCCATCAGATTTTACATGATGACTATACAGATGCCAGGATGATGGACGAGGGCGAGGAAATGGATACAGAAGAGACAATCTCGACCGGGAGGTCACATCAACACACTACAAGGGACGATAGGCCGTTATCCGCAAGTGCATTAATCATGGCAGGCGTAGCAGAAAGCCAAAACGCACAAACCCATCATCTAATACACGAGCATATAGCATCTTATGCTGACACTGCTTCACCCAAAGGCGAACCCGAGCAGCCAACATGAATAATCTCTACACATCTAATATCGAAAGGGACCTTGGATCAAGGGGGCCAGGGGGGGATCAACGATTGGTATATACCCAGACCGGCCAATAGAGACAGATAGATTGGTCATGCGAGCGAAATTAATTAGACGGTCCCTTTCCTTGTGTTCAACACCAACTATATGATCGCCGAGGATGACTAGAAAGGTCAAATATGTCTTGGCCAAAAATAACTGGCTACGTACTCGACTTTTCGTTGAGTATTTCTCGCTCCATACCCTAAATAGAATAATCTTAAACAATCCTGGCAAGTCGACGTTCCCAAACCAAGGAATACTAATCAGTATAGGTGCATTCATGGACCTCAACTAGGCTAATAAATCGCAAGTTGAAGCGCTCTACCACAGCAGCCTTCGAGCATCGAATTATCTGCGTAAACACCAACCGACATCGGAAAAGGTAGGCCAAGATCTACTGTTACACGGTTACTTAATTGCTATTACTACGAGCATCAGCAGATTCTCGCGTAGGTAATCCCAGCAGGTAACAATTTTATAGCCGGCTCTTCGGAATACCTGCACTTGTAGTAGAATGATGTCACACACTGCATATTCCGATACCTCATTATGTGCATATCCCGTGTACCCAATTAGGTAGTTAATTGGTTAAGTACCTAGGTAGCGTTGTCTCTCATCCCTCCTGCTACTACCTAGGTAGGTAGGTAGGATCCGTCGATGATAGGTTTGGCACCTACCTCTCTGTATGCCTACTTGCTTAGGTACCTAATCTACCAAACCTTAGGTAAGTATTTAGATGTCCCTACGTCCCGGCTACCTATACTCGAGTTGGCCAGGAGAGCTCATGGCTGCCTAGCATCAGTACCAGGCATTCACCGCCCAAACAGCCAGGTCTTTGTTGGGGGCTCATCAACATTCGGCATCCCATGATGACATGACAAGATAGACCATCCAACCAGATGGCGTTCGACGCAAGCAACGGCTTTGCTGCCGCCAACAGCGCGCACCATGAACTCAACGACGAGGGCGTGCCCATATTCGATATCGAGCCGGTGCAGCTCCAATTCTCCATTGCCGCCGACTTCGTGGCCGCCCAGGTAGCGAATAACGTCCTGGTGCTGGCCCTCTCCAATGGCCGTATCCTCCGCATCGACCTGAACAGGCCCGAGGACATAGACGGTAAGCTCAGCCAGGACGGCCGTTCCTCCGGCCGCGCGCCAGAAAGGAGATGCTGACCCGTGCCGGCCGACCGAGACAGACATCGATCTCCCCAAGCGTGTCTCCGAAGTGGGCGTCATCTCGCGCATGTTTCTCGACCCGACCGCTTCGCACCTCTTGATCTGCACCTCGCTTGGCGAGAACTACTATCTGCACACCCAGTCCCGCCAGCCGCGCCCGCTGAGCCGCTTACGAGGCGTCGCAATCGAGTCTGTGGCGTGGAACCCGTCCCTCCCAACCTCGACAACACGAGAGATCCTGATCGGCGCTTCGGACGGGAATATATACGAAACGTTTATCGAGCCATCCGCCGAGTTCTACCGCAAAGAAGAGAAGTTTCTGAAGTCCCTGCAAAAGCTCCCCGATGGACCCATCACGGGGCTGTGGGTTGATAATATAGGCGGCAAGGTCGATGCCAGGAGGATCGTCATATGCACACAGAGCAGGCTATTCCACCTCGTTGGCCGTGTTGGGCGGAGTGGCCACGAAGGAGGCGGGTCCATTTATAGCAAGATATTCGATGCCGAGCAGCCCGTTATCCACGAGGTCTCAAGAAGTTCGACCGCCGCTCCTTCCGCGCTCGCTATATCCCCAGATCCTCCGGATTCTGCTACGTACGAAGGCGCGGTGCCGGACCGAGCATTTGCTTGGCTGTCGCCCCAGGGAATTTATCATGGAAAGCTGCTCACATCTCCAACCAACCATGACTTGGGGAATAAGGTCTATTCTGAAGCAAAGATGCTCCAAAGATCCCAAATTGTGCCACGAAAGAGTTCCACTGAAGTGATCGATGCCACAATCTTGACGCAATGGCATATAGTCTACTTGGTCGGCGATCATATCATAGCAACAAATCGCCTGACGGGCTCCGTTGTCTACAACCAGCCAATACTCGAGCATGGCCAGAGAGCGCTGGGTCTCTATATAGATCAGCAGAAGAACACATTTTGGTTGTTCACCTCGCAAGACATATTCGAAATCGTAGTGCGGGACGAAGACCGTGACATATGGCAGATCATGCTTCAACGGCAGCAATTTGATACTGCTATGCAGTATGCTCATACCATTGCGCAGAGGGATGCAGTGGCCACGGCGTCGGGCGATTATTTAGCCGAGAAAGGGCTTTATATCGAAGCTGCGGGTGTATATGGCAAAAGCAACAAGCCATTTGAAGATGTTGCCCTATCGTTTATCGACAATGGTCAGAATGACGCGCTAAGGAAATACCTACTCACAAAACTCACAACATACAAGAAATCTCATGTCATGCAGAGGATGATGATAGCTACATGGCTGATAGAAGTGTTCATGGCCAAGCTTAATTCACTGGAAGACACTATTGCAGTAGAGGCCGAGGCGGCCGGAGATAGGCATACGGCACAGTCCCGACAGGAGCTCGATGCAGTGCGAGAAGAGTTCCACAACTTTGTTGAGAAACACAAATCTGACTTAGACCGCAAGACAGTATATGACATTATTAGCAGCCATGCACGAGAGGAAGAGTTGCTATTCTTTGCGAACACTATCAATGACTATAACTACGAGCTCTCTTACTGGGTGCAAAGGGAGAGATGGGCGGACGCCTTGAAAGTCCTCAAGAAGCAGACAGACCCGGACGTTTTCTACCGGTATAGTAGCGTCCTCATGACGCATGCAGCTCACGAGCTTGTTGAAATTCTCATGAGGCATGCCACACTAGAACCTCGAAAGATCATCCCAGCCCTACTTGACTACAACCGAAATTTCGGTGGGGCACTATCGCAGAATCAAGCTCTTCGATATCTTCAATATGTGATAAACCAACTTCAATCCACAGATGCCGCCGTCCACAATACGCTCATTTCCATCTATGCCTCACATGAGAGCAAGGCCGAGTCGGGGCTGCTAGCATATCTCGAATCACAAGGCGATGAACCTAATTTCGACCCTGACTTCGCACTTCGTTTGTGTATACAACATAAACGAACCCTATCTTGCGTCCATATCTACACCAACATGGGACAGTACGTTCAGGCCGTAGACCTTGCTCTCTCCCATAATGAGGTTGAGTACGCATCTATTATCGCAGATCGGCCCACGTCAAACCCGGCATTAAGAAAGAAGCTTTGGCTTGCCGTAGCACGGAGGGTAATATCCCAGTCAAACGGGATCAAGACAGCTATCGAATTCCTCAAACGATGCGACCTATTGAAGATAGAAGATTTGATTCCCTTCTTCCCGGACTTCGTTGTGATCGACGATTTTAAAGAGGAAATCTGTACTGCGCTAGAGGAATATTCGCATAATATTGATGGTCTGAAGAAAGAGATGGACGAGAGTTCCCAGACGGCCGCCAATATCAAAATAGATATTGCAGCCCTCGATCACCGGTATGCCATTGTTGAGCCCGGCGAGAAGTGCTACGTATGCAACCTACCGCTTCTCAGTCGTCAATTCTTTGTCTTCCCTTGCCAACACGCATTTCATTCCGATTGCCTGGGCCGTAAGGTCCTTGAGCAGGCCGGAGTGAGTAAAAGCCGTCGGATCAGAGAATGCCAGATCTCGATCAGTAAGGGCCTCGTCAGTGGTGCGCAGAAAGACGCCATGGTTGCGGAGCTCGATGCCCTAGTGGCCTCTGCCTGGTGAGTACTGACCTACCTCTTTCGGCTATACCCGTGATTATGGCTGTGGAGTGTCTCAAGCCTTTAGTAAATCGTGCTCACTAACGAATCCGCGTAGTATCTTGTGTAGCGACTACGCAATCAAGCGAGTTGATGAGCCTTTCGTCGGCCCGGATGATGATGTGCATGAATGGGCCTTGTAAGACACCTATATTCGGGGAACGTCCTGTTGTATGCATCATCTTGGTGCTACCGATCGATGAAAAATAAGGTAATAATTACTATAGCCTACTACCTAAATGTGATGTATTAAAGCGAATAGCGAGGAGGCATGATTGGTAGCATTACCATGGCGAGGTTGAGATTTTAAGAAGATACCCATCTATCATCAAAGTTTTCCTTGTATATCATCTGTGACGTTGAAGGACAATAGGAGTCAATTATAGCATAGGTCCAATATCGTAAGATATCAGAACAATGAGCTAGCAAGACAATTACAACAAACCTGCGCAACCGTAATTTATGGGCGGATGAGCAGACCATCAGTCATCCACATGCTACCACGTCCTTACACCTCATACCATTTGTCTGCCAGATGTCCGTCCCTGTGCTACTGTAATTCTCAACCCCTTTCTCTTGTAACAAGAGTGCGACATGCTACCTACTTGGCCTCTAGTTACCGGGACAAGGTAGAAGACCCGACAAGGCACACTATTGACATTGCTAGTACTAAACGTTCCTGTATGGAATACCGGGCACAATACACGCGTCTCCACCACCATTCCTACAATCACCTGTTCGATACAGTCCATCTTCTGTCCTAGCATTCTAGCCTCAAAACGCACCTTAACATTATCTAAGCTAATATATATAACTAGATATATAGTACCGATGAACAGCAATGACGACGCCGTTTGTCCCTCTACAGCCATCATCCCCAAATCGATCGATAACTCGCCTAGCGGTAATCAAATGCCTCGGCATTCTACTCGTGATATGGGTGATCATGAGTTGGGGGTGGTCCTCAGGGGTAGTAGAGCCGCTTTCCTATGTCGCTCTCATTCTTGTCTTGTGCTGCGTCTATATGGCCTCGAAGCGCCTGAGATGATGGATTATTCGAAGAGCTTCTAATAATATTGTAACGGTCCGCAACCAGCACTAACAAACTCGGTATATTTAGCTCTTTAGTTCGTCCGAACCCACAATCAACGAGATACTTGATCCGGGGCTGGACGGTGCTATGGCGGAGGCGAGGATCATACCCCCGACTACTGCTATCAAGAAGCACACGGATCGCGTGGCGGTGATTATTGAGGATAGGCCCCTCGGGAATTTGATTCCAGTTATATGTGAGTCACGGAAAGCTTGACCGTATCTGGAATTACGAAGTCTTTTAGAAACCGTGCTGGGTAAAAGGATAAGGCCGTCTCGCTCGTCTCGGCTAACGTGTGTTTTCAACACCAGTGCATTTCCATGTCGTCCTCGGCCCCGAATGGCCCGTCATCCTATACACAACCCAGCCGACAGCCGAAATCCTGCTCCGCTCGGCGTCCTTCTCACGCGCCGTGAACGCGTCGGAGATCGAGATCCGATACCTACCAGCCAACAGTACGTATCCCCCTACCCCCTTCCCCCTTCCCTCCTATCCCACACCACCCCCCCTCCCAAAACCAGCGTCCGCGAGAAATAGATACCTTCGAAGGAAAAACGCTGACATGGGGATGCGCCCTTGCGCCTGCGTGTGAAACAAAAACAAAAAAACAAAAACAGCCACATTCTCGACACACGCCTCCGTCTCGGCGTTCCTGACCAACCCGTACCTCTGGACGGACCTGGCGCCGCACGCGCGGGTGCTGCTGTTCCAGGCGGACAGCATCCTGTGCGCGGGGGCGGCGGCGGCGACGGCGACGGCGGACGAGTTCGTCGCGGCGGGCTACGACCTGGTCGGGGCGCCGATCGCGGCGGGGCTGGGGCGCGGCTTCAACGGGGGCCTGTCGCTGCGCGGGCGCGACGCCGTCCTGCGCGTCCTCCGCCGCTGGGACTTCGCCGCCGACAACGCCCCCGACGCCGGGAACCCCGACGGCTGGCGCTTCGAGGACCAGTGGCTGTACGCGCGCCTGCGCGACCTCGACGGCCCGCCCGCCGTCCTGCCGGACGCCGAGACCGCCGCCCGCTTCGCCGTCGAGTCCGTCTGGGTCGACGGCGCGCGGCCGCTGGGCTTCCATCAGCCGCATCGCTGGCAGGCCGACCATATGGAGGAGATCATGGCGTATTGTCCCGAGGTCGGCATGATTGCCGGGTCGAGCTTCTTTTGAAAGAGACGAGTGGTTTTTTCCCTTCCTCTTCCTCCTCCTCCTCCTCCTCCTCCTCATTCTTTTTCTTTCTTTTGGGATTGGATTTTGTGGGGGAAGAAGGGAGTGGTAGGCAGCTTTTTACGTCTTGGACAGGGTCCGCATTTTGTTTATTATTACTGGCTGTAGAAGTTATTGCGAATGGGGTACCTTCTCTTCTATTTCTGCTTTTTGTATGGCCGAAGAGACTTGACTGTGTTTGGTCGGTTTAACAGTAGCATTTGCTATATGTTTGTCAGACAATCGTTGCTGACTTGATATTACCCACGGTTGTGAGATGTGGATGAAAGGCTTATAGCGCTGCACAAACTCGACGTTCTAATAGGGTCTTTGGATGCGTGTTATTTCTACTCACTACTCAATATCAAGGAAATATGTCTCAACTTGGCCATGCTAAGTTGTTCACTGTGAAGCACTGACTTAGACTGATAACGTTTCATTGTGTCTCTCAACGGGGGCTATGACTGGACTAGGCAAGTACACTAGTATGGTATACCTATGTGTGAAGGAAAAACGGAACCGTGAATCCCATGTCAATTATTATGTCGGTATATACGTGCGCTACTCTGCGACACTACGTGAGATATTTTCCGTCATTACCATTTACAGCACAGTAACAATTCCCCTTCCCGCCACACTTAAATAGCCCAAGGTTAGGGACTTGTTACCTCACGAGAACAAGGCGGAAGCTGGCGATTGGTTTGGATATCTCGGCAGCAAGCCGCCAATGCAGGGAAATTTTACTAACCTAGAAATGGAAATTATTAGTGTGAGGTTTGTTGGCGTATGATTCGTTCTCCGCTGCGGACTCGTTCAGCCGCATCCAAAGCGAACATGAAAGCAGCTGTGATAATTACACGGGATAGCTGCGACTGTGGAGAGACAAGAAAGGGGGCCTTGAAGAAGCCAGCTACAGCGTAACTGGATGGCGCAGCAGTGAGCCATAACTATGCTAGGTAGACGTTCGTACGGGTTCTCGGGATGCCAATGATGGCGACCCCCAGGCCCAGCTATGTCACAGACCCCACTGGATGCGAGCGTGGGTATTATGTGCACTTAGTTATGCGTATAGGTCCATACTCGACGTCCTTACGGCACGGCACGGGTTGGAAACAGCGGACGAGATTTGATGCGGGCGAGGACATCGAGCTGCTAACACGGCAAATACGGGATAGCCGCTCGATCTGTCGAGGCCATGGGATGCTTGGCCCCCCTCGATTTCCATTACGGCCATCTGAACCGCGCTGACGTGGTAATGGGGCGATGGCATAAACTGCGAAGGAGAAAATAGCCAACAAATGTTTCGGCGGGCTTGGCTAGAATCGTTGGAGAAGAGTGGGTTGGCTGTCTGTGCTGGAGCAGATGCTTCTGAAGACCTTGGACGTATTTGTAATTTCGTCTCTGCGTTTCGAGCACTGGGAGATTTGATGCTGGTTTCTATCTTGAGCAATAATTGAGCAATAATTGAGCATAGGATAAGTAGGTATGCAGACCTATACCTCGAACACAGGCCTGACTCGACGGGCACGATGTGGGCCATGGATATAAAAAGCTCGAGCGGCGGGAATGCCTAGTTAGTTATACTTCAATTTGAAACGCTTTTATGAGTTCCCACTATGGAGGGATAACTCAAGCGAGAGAACGAATTGTGAGATGTGTAGGAGATACCAACCGATTTCGTCGTGTGAAGATCATTCGAACGAAACGATGCTGCGAAACGATGCTTGGGATATGATGCTGGGAAAGGTGCGTCTAGTTAGGGGCATAGCAGGACTATGTAAAGAGGCTGTGGAGCCGAATTAGTTAGCACATTAGGTCGTGATGAGGCAACTTTTGCCGCCCACACTAGTATATGCGCAGAGTTCCAAGCTTAAGCAGTTCTTGTCCGTCGTAAGATGCAGATGGGTCGATCCTTCGTGATGTACTATGTATGGAAGCAAAGTATGAAACATCGAAAGGAGGCTGGTGGATAAGCAAGACATGGCTAGGTAGAGAGTGGAGAGCATCGCCAACCTGGGAGACGGCAGTATGTCGAACAATGATCACGGACCCTGCTCTCGATCCTGGCTACCAGGTTGCCTACCTGGTGTAGGATGATGTCGTGTGCACTAGAGACCCGGATACTGTACCTAGTTACTACAAGTATGTACTTGTTAGGTAGTCTACGCGCGGCATGAAGCTGGCTCTACGACTGGTATAAGCTTTGTGGATTTACCTGGGCACAGACTGGGTAATATGATGCTATACATAGAGCGGGGGCTTTATGCCATAGTGATGATCGACCCTACGGCGAGCTGCTTCGGTCGTCGGACCGGGGGCGTAGCTCTGCCGTCAACAGCGATGGAAACCTTGGCATGGCATGGCATGGCATGGCGTGGCATGGTACTTAACACCTATATGGTAGGGCGTAATAGATAGCTACGAGTTGAGGCGAGCGGCGTTAGGTTGTGTGCCGGTGTGAGAGAGCCTGTGCCGAGTCGTGCCACAGGGGGGGTAGACGATGGATGACTCGTCCACATGGAGATTCAGAGCGTGCCCTCGAACACCGCGGAGTGCTGTATAGGAACATGTCCGCTGTCTACTAACCTACCTAAGATAAGTACCAATCCAGGACCAAGGGAAAGCAATGCCGTCGGCCGGAATGTGGTAAGGCTGTCAAGAGTTCCCCTTTCGGGGAAGATGCTCAGCTCGGCTCGGCTGGACCTGTCGTCATCGGGCGTCAATCTGAGGTAGGTCTATACCTAGGTATGGTCTATATTAACCGTTCTTGGAACAACAGGCACGGAGCATTGACATGATGCGAATAAAGTATTGGATATGATGGGGTGGATTTGTCTGTTTCAAGGACACCAACACCCAACCTGAACTCTGACATTTAATCTGGATAACATTGAGCCCCGAGAACGGGCAGTCCCCTTTGGTTCGGTGATCTGAATTGAGAGCGCGCGATATCGGATGGCGCTGTAGAAGGAAACCATCTACCTACTTGTACCTACGTAGTAGCTAGCTAGGTAGGTAGGTAGGTAGTAGGTAGGTAAGTAGCTAAGTTAGGTCGAGGCAGGGGTCGATGGCTGTTCCGCTCGACCTGCGCAAGCTGAAATAAATGTGGTGTAATGTAAGCATGGTGTTTGTGGCGGCAGGAGATGTTTATCGGCCGACCAACCAGCGGTTGGGTCAAGGTGAAACACAAGGTTGAGGTCGCGAGGTCGAGGACGAGGAGGGAAGGAGGACAAGGACGAGAACCGGGTCGCTGAAAGGTTGAGGTCCTTTGTCGTGCTGCGCTGTGCCGTGCTGTGTGCTGTGTGCTGTGTGCTGTGCTTCACTCGCTCTGCTCTGCCCTCTCACGCTGCTGTATTTTAGTGGGGTCGGTAAGAGGCTTTAGGGGGCGAGAAGCCTACAGTAGCACTGCCGGTTGGTTGGCGCACTTGTTGGTCGGATTGACCCATCCACTGAATGTTTCAGAATCTTAGCGTGTCTCTCCAGGAAGCTTGTTCCGGTGCCATCATTGGCTTGGTGCCAATCTCCGTGGGGCACCACTCGACACCACAATGCAGCATCACCAATCTGTCCTCCCTACCTACGTACCTGCCGACCTACTTACCACCTATCTGCTCCCTACCGAGCCAAGTATGGTACCCGGGTACGGACAACCGACCCATCGCTTTTTATAGCCTTTGTCGCCCTGTGCCCATAGTTGATGGGGTTAGGTGTGGGTACCAACTACAGCAGCATGCTGAAATGCGCTTGTGGTAGCCAGCCGGTGTACATACACCGTACTTACATATGGCATATTAGATACAAGTAACTACCTAACTATAGCAACGCAGGTGGTTTAAGAACGGAGGTCGACGGAGGTAGGTATCTACTTAGTTAACTAACATACAAGTAAGGGTCTTGGGACTCTTGCTATTTTCGGCCCGTTACTGGCTAGCGAGACGGAAAGTTTTATGGTGGAGTTAAGCAGCATACTTTCTTCCTGTTCCTCTCTCTCCCCTAACCTGCTTCTTAGCTTTTAGGTAGCTGGCAGTTGGTGACCAGTGGCTATCCGGTAGAGGCAATTATGAAATACTACCTAGGTAACTACCTACCTACCTAGGTAGTTATGCCCAGGGTTCATCCCTCTAAGACGACGGCCCAGTCTAGACAACAAAGTCCTCAACCAGCAATATCTACGTACATAAATGATACTTATGTAGCTTCTTGCTACAGAGTTAGTCGCTCGATCCGTCCGTGAGCGCCATGTCTTACGCACTGCGGCTCTTATCGTTGTGGGCTAACCTACGTAAGCATCTGCGTCGAACGTTTCAAGAACATAATAGCCCACCAATTGACACAGAAATCAACAGGCCGAATGGCCCCGGGACGGCTATGGCATCGCAAAAGTCGACGAGGAGGAATGGCCGGTCCCCCACCGTCCATAACCTCCATCGTCACTTTAATCCGAAGAAGGAGGTTTTGTAGCTTTCAGTACCGTCCCTTCATTTCTCCATGGTTTGAGTGTGTCTTGTGTAAGACTTGGCATACCCCGGATTCGCCGGGCTGGATAGCAGTCCCACATCTCTCCCACAACGGCCGGCGATCACTTCGTCTAGTCGAGGCAGTATTTCGGAAGCAAATATATTAAATAGAGTATACAACAGTATTAATTTAGTACTTGTATGTGCGTCTGGGTGGGGCTATAGTCGTGAGGGATGCAATGATCCAATCCATCTATCTCGATGATGTTAATTGGTATTTAGTAACTCGATGTTATCGCCGAGTAAGGGACAATGTTTTTGAGTTTATGATTGATCTTACGGGCCTGGCAAAGCAACCATTCTCTTGAGGCCAACACACGCAGTGTAGTTTAACTTACACAGGAAAAACACAAACTAAATTCGACGCCTTGCCCCAGTTAAGCTTACCAGGCGGAAACTATTTGGGTTAGATATTCATGTCAACTTGATAGCCCTGAATATACGGGTCCGCTACCCTGCACTCTTCGCCCTCACTCTCCAACCTTGGGAGTAATTAGAGGACCTCAATTAAATTATTCCATTAGGGCCCTAAAATGGCGAGACTCTTTTGCCGAACGCAGAATTATTCGTGGGTAGAGGATATTGCATTTTCAAGGAATCCCTGAAATAGAGCTCGCTGTTTTTCTTTGTCCTGAGAGAATTAATTTCGCAAGGATCGGCCATGGTTATTTCTCAGGTATATATCGCACACATGCACTGATACTGTTGAATGTATTTCTCTCTACCTTACCCTGGGGAGAGATGATACTTGGTGTCTAGATACATGGTAGCAATTGATGGCGGGATCTAGATTAGATAACTTCAAACTATCTAACAGCGTGGAAATCGAACAAATCAATCTTTGTTTGCAATTTCAGCAGGTTGGCTTACCTAATCTAACCTACCAAAGAATTGATCGGACACTCGTCCTTGTGCATTCTCCATGCTTGCAATGCCTAGGTATTACTTACTAGGTAGGGGTATATGTAGCGGCTAACTGACTAGATGCTAGCCTGAGAAAAAGTCTTGAAACCAGAGCTGGAGGTTACTGTCGAAAGCTTGTAACTGGCAATCCTTCTAGTAGGTGCCTGAGTTGCCGACTACATATTGTGTGGTGGCTAACCAACTTAGGTACATACTGACTTAGCGTCCCCCGATGGGGTGTTGGCCCTAGTTCGTATTTAACTGACGTCCTTTGTGGGGGTGTTGCAAGGTTGAACGACGTGCATATTGACATTCATTGAATAGGGGGCAGAGAAGGGAGATTTATGCTATCGCTGTCGACAAATAAGCAGGTGGCTCTGAAGCAGGTACCTTCCCACCCACTGAAGTACCTAACCGAGTACCGGCACAGAGTGGTATGTAGGCATGTTAGGTACAATATTAGTGGTTGGTCCAGCGGTAACGGATGTAAGACCCACTTGCCCATCTGGGCATTCTACCTGGGTACCTATGTAGGTGCCATGCCTGCCTCTGGACTACTGCCTCTAGACTACTGGAAGGTGTAACACAGGCCGCTAACACCACGACCGCCTAACCTAGGAGGTACCTAGTACCGGCTAGCTGAGCAGAGCAGGAGGTCAGGCAAACAGCAGGGAGTCGGCGCCCCCACCAACCGGCTTTCAGGCTTTCAGGTTTCTCAGTCCCCATTTCCCACACCCGCTGAAAGGCTTTCCATCAGCCAAGGCCACCGCACCGGGCAAGAAGTCACTTCTCCTGGACTGAATTGGAACGAACACCTCTCTCGCCCACACCACCACGCCCACGCCCACGCTCACACCCACACCGGCACCACCACCACTCCTTCAACTACCTCTCGACACAACCGCTTCTCTTTTTCCCTTCTCCAGGCTCTTCTTCCCACCCCCTCCACCTCGACGTATTAGAATCATTAATGGAGCCTGTATATTGATCCCAGCCTGTTTAGGTCTTTCTTGTGATTTCTTTTGCCCTTCCCGTCCCGCACCCGTGCATTCCAATAGGCAGCTCGCCTTGAAAAGAGAGGGAAAAAAAACGAAATCGCAACCTACTCCAGCACATCAGTTCTCCACCAAATCCCCGTCCCGCTCCTCGTGCCTCTGACCCGTCGTCTCCTCGGCCCGTCTCGACACTCCTTCAGCCGATTGCCTAACGACAGTCTATTTCGTATTGTTACTAGTAGCGGCTCAGCGGGTTGCATCGTAGATATACTCGATCGCCTCGCTCGTCACCTTGTAATAGCCCCGGGGAAACCTGCGGGACAGAATACTTTCGAATCCCGACTTCACTCCTTTTCAGAGTTTTTCTCCCTTGCACAGCGCAAGACGACATAATCGCACCTCCTACCCGCCTAGTCGTCGTCGACCCGCCCTGGCAGAAACAGAGAGCGAGAGAGAAAGAGAAAGTGAAAGAGAAGAAAAAGCTCGCGCTAGCTTGACAACGACGTCGGTCACCACTGCTTCTCTGCTATACACCACACCAAAAATCAACTTGCCCTGTACCATCATCCGTGGAGAGCCCCTACAGTCGTCTCTCCTGATGAGGGTCGGATGATTAATTGATAATGTCAACTGCTAGATCTGAACACCTAGCTATCGGCTATCCACCCAAGTCTGCCGGTAGCCAACGCTCTACCTCACCCGTTGCCCATATTTCCCCTATCGAGTCTCCCAGTGGTTCTTCGATCAAGTCGCCCTTCGGTATGTCAGGTGTCATGAATCCCGCTTCGAAGATGGGAGGCGCCTCGCGATCGGGGACTGGCTCTCCGTCGCATGACGCCCCTGGCTCTGCGAGACTTTTCTCTAAGCGGTAAGGCTGAATTCAATCCTTCCCTGTTTGCAACCAATCTATCGTTGTTGTTGCTGCTCGTCCTTTGATCGTCTGGACCATGCTGACAGCGGTAAAACAGAGCCAGAGAGATTCAAGCCCAAGAAGGCATTTCTGGCTTACCCGTGACCAACCCATGGGGTGGGCCACCAACTAGCGGAAACTCGACACCCCTAAGGGAGAACATTCCCGAGTCGCCTACCGATGGGTTCCCGGACTTTGCACAGCTGCCGACCCCTGATGGCATGCCATCTACCAGGCGTGCCCGAGCCGGTACTGTGCCGTCTCGATTTCCAGGAGGCAATCTCGGAAATGGCCTTCTCAATATTCCCACGTCCTCGGCCCAGTCTTCTCGGCCGACTCCTTCCCATACTCCATTTAACAAGACACCGCCTCCCGGTCTCTCTGAAAGCACGGGGGCTTCACAATCTTCAACCCTTTTGTCTAGACTCCGTGCCGGCTCCATGCCCCAGGGTAGTCCGTTCTCTCACGGCCCTGGTACTAGCTCGCCTTTCGGGCCATCTGTTTTTAGCACATGGAATCCGAGTGGCCGAGAGAGGGGCAACACCCTTGCTAGCATTGCGAGTATTGGATCCAATGGCCCAAGTTCCCCGGCGCAGTCTGCTATGTCTAAAGACGGACCAGGCGACAATGACGTTCATATGAGGACTCTTGACTACCTTGGCTTGGCAGAGACACCACAGCCGGCTCGTGCCCAACTCGCAACGCCTTACCTCCCTGGACTTGCGGATTTCACTAAGCATGCAAACCGATTCCGATCCTATTCGGTAAACAACAAGGACAAATATGCCGACGAGGAGGATGACGGCTATGAGGACGACACCCTGGCCTTGGAGAATCACTACGCTCAGTTGCAGGGTCAACTTGCTGCTACCAATGCTGCCATCCACAGCCACAACCTTGCTGTACAGAGCCTTCAATCTTTTGCCTCCCAGGCAGTCACTCGGCCTCGCGCGAGAACGGCGGGGGTCCTGGATCTTCAAGGCGCAGGCTCACGACTTATGCGTAACTACTATCCCACCCCTTCACGTCTTGACAGTTCGATGACTGCCGCAGAAATACGGCTCTCAGACGAAAAGGAGTTCGATGACCTCCCGAGTGCTGTGGCTGCGATGAGTCTAGGCCGATCAAATAGCCGGAATAATGGGTTACTGACAGCAGAAGAAGCTGGTCTTGAAGGCCCAACCAGTGCGTTGTGGCTAGGAAGCATCCCGACCTCGACCACCACTTCGACGCTGACCGAAATGTTCAAGTCCTATGGTCCTATTCTATCCGCGAGAGTTTTGACGCATAAGAACTGTGGGTTCGTTAATTTTGAGAGGGTCGATAGCGCTATCGCGGCCAAAGGTGGTATGAACGGAAAAAGAGATCTTTCCGGGTGCTGGTCCAATCCGGATCAATTTCGCTAAACCACCCTCAGCTTCTAACACGCCCGGCCATGACGGTGCCTTCCCGAGTCCAAGCCCCGACCCATTCGCAAAGAACCAGGATTCCAATGGCACTCCTGCCCCTGGTACCACCGCGGATGGTGCATCGTCAACTGCGAACACCTCTGCCACAGCTCCTGCCATCCCCCCCTCTTCGTGATATGACCAACGACATTCTGCAGATTGTCAGATCCTTTGGAGCAACAGATGAAGATACGTACAGGATTTCAGTCAGTCTTCAGCAAGCAATTCAGTACGTTACTTTTGTCGACGAAATCCCTCCTATCCGCGAGCCTACTCATACCCGGGTTCATGATGCTCCAAAATTGAGGGATATCCGAAAACGGATCGACAATCAAAGCTTGTCTCAACCGGAAATAGAGAACATTGCTGTTGACATGCTCCCCGAGATTGCCGAGTTGTCGTCGGATTACCTGGGCAATACTGTTGTGCAGAAGCTGTTTGAGCATTGTTCTGACGAACTTCGAGATGCGATGCTTGCTGAGATCGCTCCGCACATGGCTGAGATTGGTGTCCACAAAAATGGTACCTGGGCGGCTCAGAAGATCATTGATGTTTGCAAAACACCACATCAGATGTCTCTTATCGTCGATAATCTTCGACCGTACATCATCCCGCTGTTTCTTGATCAATATGGCAACTACGTTTTGCAGGGTTGTCTAAAATTTGGACCTCATTTCAACGACTTTATATTCGAGACCATGCTCAGCAGAATGTGGGAGGTTAGCCAGGGGCGCTACGGAGCCCGAGCAATGAGGGCCTGTCTTGAAAGTCACCATTCTACGAAGGAGCAACAGAGAATGCTTGCTGCTGCTATTGCGCTACATAGTGTCCAGCTTGCCACGAACGCCAACGGAGCACTTTTGTTGACCTGGTTCCTAGACACATGCACCTTCCCCCAGCGACGCAGCGTCCTGGCTCCCCAACTTGTTCCCTACTTGGTTCATCTATGCACGCACAAGGTCGCCTATCTCACTGTCTTGAAGGTTATCAACCAAAAGGCCGAACCTGATGCACGAGACACCATCTTAAAGGCGCTCTTCTTCACCCCTAAGGATCAAACCCTCGAGGCTATCCTTAGTGATCATGCATGTGGAGCTACTTTGATCTTCAAAGTCCTCACTACACCTTTCTTCGACGAGACGATTCGCGGCCAAGTCGTCGAAAATGTGAAAAACGTGTTGGTACGCATCAAGGCGCAACCGAACCAGGGATACAAGCGACTTATGGATGAGGTTGGCTTGTCAACACGAAGTGGCGGTGGCGGCAACAGCGGTGGTGGTGGAGGAGGATCTCGCGATCAGTCGGTAGGCCGTCATGTGTCGAGCGAGCGGCAACGTCCGACCTCTCGTCAGGCCCAAGCGAATGCTTCGGCTGTTCAACAGAACTCACAGTATGGTAATCAATATCTAAACCCGCTTAATCAAGGTGGTTCAGCGGCCAACTATGATATGGGTGGTTATCCTGTACCACGTAGCGAAAACGGGGATCCGAACATCGCACCCTACGCGCCGTATGGCCAACAGCCACCAGCATATAATGGAGCCAACGGATCACTAGCGCCTGCCAATATTCAGCAGTTACAATACCAGCAGAACATGCTTTCGCGTGGCACGCCGCCTGTGAACAACTTCTACCCTCCCGCCCAACCTGGGTACGGGGGTTTCGCTAATGCGAATCCTGCAATGGATCAATTTCGAGGACAGAATGTCGCGAATAATAGCCCTATTCAGCCCCCTGGCGCCCCGGTCGGCTTTGCCCCGCCTGGGTTTGGTATGGGTGTGAATATGGGAGGCTACGGTTATTCCAACGGCATGCCAATCGTGCCATACATGCCGGAGCAACCTGTCGGTTCGAGACGCGGGCGAGTAGGTCAACCCCCTCGAAAGCGATCGCCTCGGCCTTGAAAGACGGCACTGATAGTTCCGCTTCAGACATGATTATAGCACTATTTTGTTCTTATGGTTTAGGATGGGACTGGTTCATCTCTGGAGAGATGTGCTCTGTCCTTGACGAACCTTATGTTGTACAGTTACGGGAGCCGAAATGATCGGATACGAGTCTCTGCTTCATTGTTTATTTTGAGAAAACGAGTACAGGTGGGGAGTCTACGCCTCCCCAAGAGAACTCTAACCTGCACCTTGCCTCTTTTTTTTTTTTAAACCGTGAGGGCAGGAGACCTCAGGAGGCCTCTTGGGCAATTTCTGGATGCTGTGCACAGTTCACGTTCGTTTACGTCATTTTCAAGGCGATTTATAGATACGACTGTCTCCATCACGACCAAAAGGAGGTGTTTGCTATTATTTGTAACTGGTTAGGGGGGGAGGGGCTTAGGGACTTCGAATGATGTTTTCAAAAATGTCATCCACTTACCTCATGTAGAGCGGGCGAAGCTGATGAATTCTGTGATACAATCTGTCTCTTAGACGATCTGAAAAGTACGATTGTTAAACAAAATGGAATGAGGAGTGAACGAATTCAATAACACTTTGTTGTCAGCTAATCTCTTGAATTCCACTTTGGTGTCGATTCATGTCGAGATGTACAAACATATCCAAATAGGTTGATACTATACATGTAGTAGTCGCCTCTGCCCCGACTGGTCGGTAGGAGTATTCGTTTGTCCATAACATCTTTTATATGAACGATTAGGCTTGCCGTCATGTGACTGTGGGACATGATTTTGTGCTAAGTGTGGATGCTATTTTATCACTGCGGGTTGTTGATGTCTAGGCCCTAAGTTTCAGCCGGTTTGCTTCCTAGTCTTTCTTTTACCACCTGGTTCGATATGAGTATTCTTCCCGACTTCTCGGCCCATCAACATAGCAATCTAATTTATTCAACATATCCATCACCACAAGAATGTGTTCATATATACACGCATGTGGAGGGGAAGGGAGGCGAGGCGAATGGGCTCCGGGCGCCTTCCTACGGGATATCATTATGTTACGCGAGCTAAACCAAACGATGTCTCCCTACTTAGCCCGAGTCTTGGCGAATTTTTGGTGCGCTAGACGGTGTTTTTTTTTTTGAGGGATTCCAATAAGCGGGCTCGGCCGAGGGTAAGTATGCGTACTACAAAAGAATATTTGGTGCTTTTAACAACATGGGTTAGTCATCGAACTCTACGTTTGCATGGCAAGCGCACCTAACTCACTGAGGGGCGTGATGGCGTGGAAACAATAAAGATGGCGTGAAATCTGTCTGCCTAATAATATATACACATATGTCTCTCCAGCTTCTGAACCCGCTTATCTACTCTTGAGTGGTATCTTTACAAAGAAAAGAAAAAAGAAACAGAAACAGAAACGGAAGTAAGTGAAACGAAAAAAAACAAAAAAAAAACCAAAAAACAAAAACAAAAACAGAAACACGAATGGCTAGGCCCAATATGATTCTACAGTGAAAGTTCAGAGTAAAAGAAACGTTAGCAATAAATCGCTCCCTAATTTTATTTATCCCATTACCGATTCAATCCCTCAACGATCTAATCCGCGCGCAATTTAAGAGATAGAGAGAGAAAAAAGAAGAAAGCAAAAAAAAAAGAAAACCATTCTCATTACAAACTGGCTCTTCGCCAGCGGACTCCGCGGGCGGAGAGATAGGGCGTTGGAACAATGATCATGGCGGACGTCATAATAAGAAGGAAAGGAAATGGAAGGCTGGGCCGCTTCGCTGCCTACGCGACAGGACTCACTTTACCAGTCCGTTTATGGCAGAGAATGGTGTTGATGGAAGAACAAGAGATTCGGCGTCTAGGCCCCAATATATGCCTCGGATGACGGCATTCATGAAAATGGAAAGAATACGTGGGCTTGAGGATGGCGGGGAATGACAAGCGGCACATGGAACACGAAAACATTGTAGAAAAAAAAACATTTCTTATTATGTCCCCGTGTCCGGATTCCGTTATGCCATACCGTATGCAGGGGCCTATTGATCTCCTAAGACCGACCCTATGGTGCATAGATCCACCACAATGGTTTGTCATCGCAATTCTGCGAATGGACTATCTAGCGTGTTGTGTGCAACGTGCGGGGATGAGATCGCGGGCCAGATATTTCAGGTCACTCAATGACCGAAAGAAACGGGATACTTCCAAGAGTAAGTGCACGTTCTGTTAGGTGGCGTCGCGTTCACATCACCGGGTTGCTTACTATCCCTACAGTGTGGATATGGTGAGCTGAACCTAGTGTTCTAAACCCTGACACCACAATGTCGTGTTGATAACGGGAAAACACTAGGTTCGGGTATCACGTTATCGTATTAGGCTTAATTGAACGATGGCATGGCGCAATGCTTTTGGCACGCTGTTTCCCGGCAACCAAGATATAAAAGACCGTTGACGAGAGGCAGTCGAGAGCGTGCGAGTTTTATGTCGGTGCTTGGGTCTGCAAGGTCTCGGATTTTTATCATAGCTAAGGCGAGCAAGGAAAGCAATCCAGTAGAACTGGGTTCGGTACGTCGGGCGGCTCGCCGAGGGGTCGGTTTGGCTCACTTGCGTGGTGTGTTGGGGGGGGGGGGGGACCGTTCTCCCGACGGAGTGAAACCAGGTATTCTGCCAGTATATATGCGTTTGCGCTGGGATCCGAAGAACGAGCTTTTTTTTTTCTCTTTCAATCGATGTGCATGTCAGAGTCTAGAGCAGGTTCTGCGTCTTCGATATTCCGACTCTTCTCTGGATCATGGGAGCTAGAAAGGTCAAGCTTCAACTCATCTACAGCAGTTGAGTCATCGTGGGAGATGCTGCTAGGCGTGAGCGCCTTCAGTTCGGTATCAGACTTCTCATGGCAAGTGTGGTTTGTACGACCTTCGAGAATCCTCGAGATTTTCTGTTTTAGAGCATCTGCCTGCGTGAGCATGGCCTCAAGCACCGCCACGTCGGCATTAGCCAGATCGTTGATAGTAAAGGACGGATCATCACCCTGTGTTACCACAGAGATGAAAGGTGGCCGTGCCTGGCGCTGTAGTTGAGAGAGATGATTAGCATAGTCGCTTGTTATATATAGGCGGCAAGGTTGAATACAACTTACCACCGTAGCACGAGCCGCTGGCTGGGCTCCGTTTCCTTGGCCTTCAGCCAACTGCAGTAGAATCTGCGCGGCTTGCTGTTCTTCCAGGCTTGGCAGTTTGAGCGCGATGGTCGAAGCGGGGTTGGCGACTGTTCCAGGCCCAAACTTGGATCCCCCACGATTCTGATGAACACTGTACTCGATGAATCAGACCATGTTACAAAAATAGCTCAGTGCTACTAACCGATTGATGAAGTCTTGTTTGATGCCCTTGGCAGACACGCGGAACACGCGCCCGAATGCCTTGTTTTCCTTCCAGCCCTCATCGTCATCGCTGTCGTCTTCCTCGATTTCTATCCACCCATTATTGGCCAAGCCGCGGTTGTAGCCTTGCTCGATCACGGGCATGTTTTTAATTTTGCGATACTTATGTGCTGGGGCCAATCTGATCGGAAGGTCGCTGAGCAGGTCGTCGACATGGCAGGGGCAACGCCATGTCCGCAAGATCGGAGGGAGCGCCAAAGGGGGATCGAGGCACTCAAGGTGCCAATTTAGGCCACACATCGAGCAAGGAATGATGGGCCGGCTATCCGTAGCTCCTTTATGACAGTGATGGCACAAAACAGCCTTGTCACCGTTCCTTAGTCTAAAGAAATCAAAGGCCTCATCTGCAGATTTCTTATTTGGCCTAGAAAATTGAATGGTGGATTGTTAGGAATGACTCCGAATCTAGAAATCATGGGGGTTAACTCACTTAGGCTTAGGAGGCGCAACTTCCTCGTACTCGCCCTCTGCCCCGGTCCTAACGTCTTCAAAGTACTCCCGAATGGGCTCCGAGAGGCGGAAAGCGCGTGGGTTTTTCCGTTGTAGGGCGGCGGCAAGTGCGCCGAATATGCCCTTGTGCTCGTTCACAAGCGGCGGGTTGTACCGGACCTGGCACTCGTTACAGTACCATTCATCAGGAACGTGTCCTTGGTCCATGGGGGGGTCAATGCACATAAAATGAAAAGAAAATGAGCATCCATCACAGCAGACCAATTCTCCATTACCGCCGCAGGTATAACAGGAATCGTCATTATCGTCCTAGAGCGCGGTGTTAGCATACTGTACTAAGTGGCCTGGCGGATTCCTACAGAGGATCGGGCAAAAGCGGGAACCCGGAGATCAGCATTCCCCAATCTTGGGCTTGGGGCGGGCGTCCAGCGCTCGGAACTGCCCTCGCTGGCGCCCTCATGCCGTCGATGCTCAATCCGGGGACAAGGACAGAACAAGGACAGAACAAGATAGCCTCGCCGTTATGCACCCCGCCACGTGATAGAAGTGAGAGAGGTAGTGGTCTGTGGAATTATTGCTCACCTGATTATTTGCTAGGCCATTTCCCACAGGGCTCGGTCGCTCACCGCTACCACGAGGAATTCCCGCAGACGTGCCCTTCTTCTTCATCGGTCTAGCGCAAACACAGGTAAAGTTAGCGGGCCCGGGCCGGCGACGATATGTCGATGGCGGCATGAAAGGCAGGGAAAAATTAAAATATCGGGCGAGGTGGTCTTTTGCCCAATGTGCAATTATTATGTGGTGCCACATCGCCACTTGGCTCTGCCTTACTTGTGACAGCACAACTGCGCCCCTGCGGACAACACACTTGCAAGCATGATGCATGTAGACGGGTGAACAGAGGAAGGGTACTTACGATGTTTTGACGCGTAATCCGCCTCGGGGCTTCTTGGACGATCTGGGGTTCGTTGGGGTTGCAGCGCGCGAGTTGCGTGCCGACGAGAGCTCGAAATCAGCCCGAAACGAGGACAGGGTAGGTGAGCTCGCGTCGTCGAACTCGTCATGATTCCTCTTCGCCGCCCTGGCAGCTCGCGAACTCAGCGGGGGGGCCGGAGTCCGTGACAAGCGAGCGCGCTCGGGCGGAGGGGCCGGCGGCTGCGGCAGCAAATCCGGCTCATCAGGCAGCTCGTCCAGCTCCAGAGGCTCGCGGACGAAGCTGTCTTCCGAGGCGCTCTGCGTGTTGACAGCCGTCTCCGACTTCCGCGAACGCTTCTTCCGAGCGAAGAGGTCAGCGGCGTCGTCGAGGTCGCCGAAGCGGCTGGGGAACTTGAGAGTGTGGGCGGAGTCCTTTGGGTAATGCGAGGTGTGAAGGGGAGTGTGAAGGGAAGCGTGATTCGGAGTGCCGTTGTTGGCGGTGGTTGTGGAGGTGGCGACAACGGCGACGGGCATGCTCGAGTCCCGTGAGCGAGGAGGATGAGTAGTGGGAGTGTTCTGCTCGGGAGCAGGGTTGGGCGAAACAATCTGCTTTTTGCTGGCGGGTTTCGCCTGCTTGACGCTGATTGGCCGCAGCGATCCTGCCGGGGTTTGCGCGTTATTTCCCTCGGCGTGGTCGTCCTCCATCCACGACGCCTCCGGGTCGCCATCCACACTGCCCATGAAGCCATCGTAATCCTCGATCGCGTCGTCGGGGACCGACGAGAGCGACGAGCTGCTGCTGACCGAGCCGGAGCGCGTCTTCTTGCCCCTTGGCGACTTGTTGGTCTTGGCGTGGCCGCCGCGGCCGTGATGGCCCTGCTGATGACCGCCATTCCTCTGGCTGTGCGAAGCCGCCTGGCTCGCCGCGGTCGCTGCATCGGCGCGTGCATCAGGGCGCGTCTCGACGCGTGCATCGGCCTGTCTAGCAGGCGTCGCGCGCTCCGTTACACTTTCCGTCTTCCGCTTCTTGCTGATGTGGCTGTCCGCATCGGCCTCGGTATCGCTGGCCGAGGCCCGGATCAGCGAGGCAAAATCCATCCTAATCAGATGCTCGTAGGGTGCAGGCACCGGCTTGCGTGGGCTGGGACCGTCCCCTGACGTGGGCGGCACAAAGTAGTAGCAGCCTCTGTTCTCCTTCTTGCCCTCCTTCTTCTTTTCGCTGATCAGGCGGTGGAACTTGCGCATAGTTTTAGGCGTAGCACGTTGGTAATATACATCCTCTATCATAGAAACAAATTTCGGTTTATCCGAATTCTCGTCGTAGAGAAGCCGTAGGGCCCATGCAGTTGGGTAGCGGTTGTGACGGAGAGCCTCCTCGACGGCGATCTCGACGATCTTGTCGGCCTGCTCTTTGTCGTCGGGCTCCCGCGCTAGCTGACGAGGGGATAGGGCCTCAGAGTGGGCAAGAGACGGGGACGGGGGCGAGGTAGGTGCAGGTGTGGGATCGGGGGTGGGATCAACTACGAGTTCAGGCTCGAGTTCAGGTTCCGGCATAGGAGGCGGTACGGGGCTGGACCGCGCACTTTTGTGCCTGTGTGATTGCCTCCGTGGATGAGAGAGATTGACGGGGGTGAAGGAGGGCTTGGTATGACTAGCGTTCTGGAGGCTGCGGCGAGCTTTAGACTTCTTCGGCACGTAATCATCGTCGTCCATGTCATCCACAACCGGGATGGGCAGCGTGAGGTGACCTCGCGACGTCGGCGACAACGACGACGACGCATCCCCCATAACGTCCTCCACCGTCCCGGCCGAGCCAGTGCGTGACAGTGACATGCGCGTGACGTCGGGCGTGACTGCCGCCGCGCTTGGCGTCGTGGCTACCGTCACCGCCGCCGCGTTCGCGAAGACGGGCGAGAAGGGTTTCTTCAGCACTATCCTCTTCACCGTCGATGCCGGGACGGGAGGCGGGCTCTCCGCACAGAGGGGGGTCTTCTTCAGCATGGCGGCCCTGGGCATGGTGCCCAGCGGGGCCATGTTCTCGACAACGCCGCCGCGAACCAGGCCGGCCTCCTGGAAGCTGGGCTTGTTCTGCACGGGCGGCTCGAGCCAGCGCTGCATCAGCGAGCGGGAGCCGTCACTGGGGCCTCCCCCCGCGCCTCCTCCTCGGTTATGGCCGGCGGACGAGCTCGAGTGGCGATGCGGGCTCGAGAGGCGCGATCGCGTGGGCTTGGAGTTGGAAGAGGACATGGCTGGCGTCCTCCTCGGGCGGGCGACGTTTGCTGGGGAGCGAGCCCCCTTTTGCGACTGCGCGTGCGCGTTACGGCCTCGCAAGACGGGATCCCTTCAATTCCAGAACTGCAGCGCCGGTTAGCTCGCGCTCCTGGGGGTCTCGGGAAGGGCCTCGCACCTCTCCTTTGCACGGCGTACATGTGCACGGCGCCGTGGGTTCTGTTGTGCCGGCTGGATCGGGATACGCGGTCTGGCGACGGAATGCTGAGGTACGAAAGGGGAGCTCCAAAAAAAATTAATGGAGTCGCTCGCTGTGAAGGATGGACTGATGGTAAGGGCCACTCCCGCCACCAGCACGGCGCCCCTGTAGCTGTCGGGTGCCCACTAATGCACTGCTGAACCCACTACAACACCACCAGCACGCGCCGCTGTCCGGGGGTAGCGCACCTCACCAGGCCCAGACTCCCGTCCTCTCTCCTATTCTCTCGCCCACGTCACTCGTCGCTCGACCATGCCGGGCCACAATAGGCCCTCCCATTCCCTGAGGCATATATTATCTATCATGCATCCATTCATTCATCGCTGTCCTTCCCCTTCTCCCATCCTGTCCGTGGCCCGCGATCGCCTATCTCTCCCCGGCCGTCGTGGCTTATCGTAGGTGTGTGCCAAAAGGCCGCCGGCCTATGCACCTATACCCCATTATCGAGGGCATCTCTCGCCCTCTCGCCCTCTCGCCCTCTCGCCCTCTCGCCCTCTCGCCCTCTCTCCCTCTCTCCCTCCTTCCCTCTCTCTCCCCTTAGACAAACTACTCGCCGAGGGTCACCTGAGGATGTATGGTCACCTGCTTGTGCATTCCCCTGGCGCCTCGCGCTTCCCCCCTCCCCCCTCCCCCCCCGAGTCGGCTATGAGCCTGCTCGCCTACGAGAATGCCTGCCCTATCGCTCATTGAATCATTGTATCATGCTAATTGTTTGTTACCCTCGGCTTTCTGCAGTCGAGGGTTTGAGCCCTGACCCAATCGCTACCTATAGTGCCGCCTCAGTAATTCTACCTTCCATGTCATCATGAGCCTACTCAGAGTCAATAGATATCCATCTTGGTGGATAAGACCTGTATTATATAAATATATAACTAAATATAGTTATATATTGTATATTTCCCGTCCCAGACCCGGTTCTGTTCCCCCCCCCCGGAGCGCAGGGTATCGCGCCTTCTCATTTTGTTTCTCTTTTATTTCCCCTTTCCCATACCCACAGGCAGCGTCTGTGTCGGTTCTGGAGTCAAGAGTACACATGACGTTGGATAGAATGTGGAGTTTTGTGTTTGGATCAAATTGTTTTGTCTGTGTCTTCTGCGAAATGCTAAAACAGGGCTCATTTTTCGAGTGGCGAAGTTCAAGGGCTGCCTATTGCTGGTAGGCATGTCCTCTGCCCAATCCTTCCTTGGCAAGGGCACAAACACCCATGCCAGCGACTTGGGGCACAGAAGCCTTAAAGCTATGCCCCCATCGACACGTGGGATGGACCAGGCCAACATTCCCCTTTCCATGTTGACTTGTCTAGCATAAAGCTTACAGACTGTCATCCAGAGCCATCATCACGCCTTAAGTACCTCCACGTATACAAACCCTTACTCATTGTCACTGTCCTCTTCAGCCTCGCCTCCTCCATCATTTGCGTTGGTGGCTTTCTTCGCCGGCTTCTTCTTCTTATTTTTGCTCTTGCCTTTGTTCTTGGCTAGAGGTTGCTCAAGTATCTTGAGAATCTCCTCATCAGTGATCTTCTTATCCGTTTGGTATTTACTGAGATCAAGTGCTGGTGGGGCTCCAAGTTTCGTAATACCGTTCTTGGTAATTGCTGTTCGACGTTAGTTTCCATGCAAACCGTGTAGAACAATCTTCTGATTACCAAGCGTAGTTAATGATCTGGCAACTGGGGCGCCGTCCTTATCCCCTACCAGTTCATATTGCCGCAAGACATTAGAACGGACGCCGTCGAGAATCCCGACTTTGTATTTTGTATCAGTGCCCTCCTCCTCGAGCTGTCTCAAGCTGAAAGGAAAATGACCAAACTTGGCCTGGATAGTTGACAACGTTTTGCGTGCTGTCTGTGACTTGAGGATATACGTGTTGCTGGTACGGCGGTGCAATGTGGCCCGTTGGTCCAGAGTCTTCACCTTGCCAGAGCCTAAAGTCACCCCCATCTCAACGCCCCAAACCTCGCCGATCTGCGGAACACCCTCGCCCTTGGTGCCCTCGGCAGGTGCAATGACAATCTTTTTAGGGCCTTCGATTTCGTTACGCTCAAAGAGCCATGATGTTGTGCTCTCTACGAGGTTACACTCATAGCTCTTGACTACCTTATCTAGGAGAGATGTTATCTTAGATTGTGTGGGTGGCTTCACAGCCGCGGCTTTAGCCTTCTCCTCGTCGGTGCCGCCTGCCAGCAGTCCCGGGGGCAACATAAGTCGCAAGAGCAGCTCATTAGCGTAGTAGTTAGCCAGTATCAAGTCTGCATCACGCCCGGTGACAACATCCTGGGCGCCTTCTTGAGGTGGGACGATAATCGTGTCACAGACTATGGAGCCAAACCCGTCGATCTGCGCGCCCAGTTGGATCTTTACAAGCTCCCCGGCCTGAAGCGTAATGTTGGCCTCAGCGGTATCAGATACTAAGGGTGTATAGGGCGTGACATAGGATGACGGAGAAATAGTGGTCGGGTGGGAGAAACCTAGCGGAAGCACGCGACGTCAGTCCGTGTCCGAATCCAGATGGAAATGACGTGGTCGCACACGGCGCCGCTTACCCTTGAGCTTCGTGGTGCGGTAAACCTTGGCCACCTCCTCTTCAATCAACTTATCCCCCTTCTGGCAGATGGTTACAATCTTCTCGCCCGCGACGCATAGCTCAGACACGGCGGCAAGGACCTTCTCGCCAATGCCTGCTGCCGTCTTATACTTGGTGAGAACATCTGGGTTCTTGAGAGAGTAGTCTAAATGATGCCGAGTGATAAGTTAGCTTTATCCCGTCAGCGTGCCAGATCGCGTACGGTCGAGACGGGCTGCCGTAACATCTGCATCCTTGAGCTCGGAAGCAGAACGAGCTGTATACTTCAGGGAAGGGAAATTCGTGAGCGACACGCTTTGGGTAGTTGTACGAACCAACGTCTTTGTCCTCTGGCATTTTGGGTGGTTTGAGCAGCTGGCTGTGTTGTCAGGACTATATTCCGAGAAAAATGATAGAGACAGACAACAAGAAATGTTGAATATGGCCGAATGTACTTAGAGCGGGATGGGGGAGAGGTAATACAACTCGGGTATTTTGAGGTTTTGCTTTGAGAGGGGCTTTGTGGGTGTTGGAGGGGTAGGTGAGGTCACTCCTCCATAAAACTGACATAGAAGGTACATCTAACACGGTTTGTCTACTTAGTGCCCAGGTACCTACATACTTGTAACTCTATCCAGGTAGGTAGTTTAACTACTCAAGACCAACGCCTACCAGTAGGTACCTAGTATTTCGTGCAAATAAGCAAATATGTTCTCGACCCAGCCCCTTCCCCACTATGCCTAACTTCAGTACAGTAGGTACTCCCGAGTACTCCGTACATATCTGTCTCTGGTTGGTAGCAGCGGCATATGTACGCTGGGACCTTTCCAATTCAGGTATTTTGCTTTAGGTACATAGGTACCTAGCTACAAGGACTCGTCTAAAACCATGGTAGCTAAGCCTATTATAGCAAATCTCCAAGATACCCCTAGGACAGGAACCGCGGGAAACTTGATTGTTTAGTCAGACCAACTCTGTTACTTTTTCTCTCCTATTTGTTTCCTGCTACTTTTTAAATAGTTATATAGAAGCGGCACATTTAAAATAATAACGAACCGTGCTTGGAAGCAGATATCACGATTAATCGGGATACTTTGATACTGCGAGCCGTAGGGCCTTTAGTGCTTTTATGCATCCAAAAGTACCTGGGTTACATTAGTTTTAGTGTGAGAAGTAGGAGTGGATGAAATGGTTTAACCAATAAACCCGTTGATAGCCAGCACCAAGAATGGAATAGGCTTAGTTGTCTAGATTTTAGCCATACCTAGGTTGTTACTGTGATTTTAGCCCAGTCCTGTCGAACAGTAGGTACTTAGGTAGTAGTAGTAGTAGTATTAACGTCTAATAAGGTACTTAGGTAGGGTGCCGTAGGCAGCAGGTCATAAGACTTGATTCGGACAGCACGGATATCATTACCTACCTGGTAGTTGCATGATACCTCCATAGGTACTCTATGCTTCTCTACTGCAATATTGAGGTAAAAAGAGATAGGTTAGGCAAGTATGTAAGTATGTACCTCTCCAAGCGAAAAAGGCTTTGAGCACAGACCACCTCAAAATTGTTCTCTACCTAGGTAACGGGTAGCTTTCACTTAGGCGCTAGTTATCAGTCGTTAGTACACTAGGTACGGTAGGTAGTTATGGCCAACTCTGTAACTTACCTAGGTAGGTAGGTAGTGTAGCTGTTGCTTTACTTACAAGTAAGAAGGTACCGGTTGTCCAGTCGCGCCAGAGTGCATCGCGTGTAAAAACGAGAAGCTGTGCTAAAACCATACTAACCACAACGAAGTACGGACTTACTCCCTGCTGCAAAACCTCACTCCCAAGCACCGACCCTGCATTCGCCATCGACGGGCACCCTCTCCCTCACTCAACAGCAGCGCAGCGCATGGCTCGGGTCATTTCACAATTACGCGACACTAGGTAGACTAGTCCTGTACTTCATCTGTACTGATCACAGACCAGTTATTCGTCACTAGCGATTGGTTGCGACAACGAGACGATTCTGACAACAGAAGCGGCTCACCGGACGCCCAACCGCCATCAAACATCTGTCGCGACAACACCGCGCGGTATTTAGACATCCCTCTGCAGCATGGCCACCCAGCAAGATGCGGACGGCTCCACGACTCGTGCCTCCGCCGCCGCCGGCGCGCCTCCGACCGCCTCGACGTCGAAAGCAGATCATCCCTCTTCTTCCTCAACTCCCATCGACAAGGCTGACGCGCCGCAAGACCCGGCCAACGGCGGCCTTCCGATTCGCGATAAAGCCGCCTACGAAAGGATGCTAATAGAAAGGGCCATAAGCCGCGATCACATCAATGCCGCCGCCCTGATTGAATCTCATAGCAAGCAGAACAAATACAACAACGCCAACTATTCCAAGCTCGGGGACTACAAACTACTGCGTAACGAATACAGGCCCTGGTTCCCGTCCTCGAAACTGTACGGCGAGGGCTACAGTGGCTATGGAAACGGCCGGACCGAGAGTGGCCAACCCTCACGGCTAATATACCCGATGCAAAAGATGAGGCCGGGCAAGCGGCAAACGCCGCCTCTGAAGTGGAAAAGGAAAGACATGAAGCAGCAGGCCGAGCAGCATGAAGAGCTTGTTCCCGTGCGGCTTGACGTTGACTACGACAAAATAAAGCTGCGCGACACGTTCACGTGGAATCTCCACGAGCGCATAGTTCATCCCGAAATATTTGCGATGCAGCTGGTTGAGGATATGGGCCTCAAACCCCCTATCGCCCACCCCATCATTGAAGAGGTCCTGAAACAGCTTCATGAGCAACTGAACGACTTCTACCCTTTCGTCTTCTCGGACGAAGACGCCTTGGATCCCGAACTACCGTACTCCGCGTGGAAGAATGACGAAATGAGGATATTAGTAAAGCTCAACATCACCATTGGACAGCACACGCTGGTCGACCAGTTCGAATGGGAGATCAATAATCCGCTCAATTCCCCCGAGGAGTTTGCTGCAAGTATGTCGAAGGATCTTGCCCTGTCTGGGGAGTTCACAACTGCTATCGCCCACTGCATACGAGAGCAGACACAGCTATTCACGAGAAGTCTCTATAGTGTGGGACACCCCTTCGACGGCAGACCCATTGAGGATCCTGACCTTGTTGCCGCCTTCCTCCCATCCCCGCTTCCTAATGTCTTCCGTCCCCAACAACAGGCCAAGGACTATTCGCCGTATCTCTACGAGCTTAGTGAAGCCGACTTGGAGAGGAACGAACTCGTGTTTTCACGAGAACAAAGACGACAAAAGAGATCCATCAATAGGCGCGGTGGACCAACGCTCCCGGATTTGAAAGAGAGGCAGAGGACCATCCGCACTCTCGTCGTGTCCTCAACGCTGCCTGGTGCAGCAACCGATGTTGAGGAGAGCAGGCTCTACAAGCGCGTGGCGGGCGCTCCTGGAACTGGTCGCAGGAGAGGTCAAGGTGGCCGCGATGGGGATCTATCGGATTCTGATGAAAGTGAAGACTCATCACCTGACTCCCCGGCGGCGTCTGCACTAGCTGGTACGGCAAGGACCAGGGGCATGCGAGGCGCCGCTTCAGCAGCCCAGCAACGTATGGCTAACCTAGGTCGGTCCGAAACACCAGAGGCGACGATACATCATCACGAAACCCGAACGTCAAGAAGATTTGGTCGTGAAGTAACACGAGAAGCAACGGAAGAACCTCAACACTTTATGGTGACGCTGAAGGTGCCAAAGGAGAAGCTGCGGAAACTCCTTAGGGATATCAGATTGAAGCAAAGCACACCAGCCGGCTCTATTACACCTTCACAATCGCATAGTCGTGTCCCCAATGCGTCTATTCCTAATAGCATGCCCCCACCGTCTACTCCAAATTCAACAGCAACGACTACAACAGTGGTCCCTGCCCGAACACCGTCAAATGGGATGCCTTCCGGCCAGATTGGTCGAGTAGATGCCCCAGCCCCAATCGCGGGTGGCGGTCCCCCGGCTCCTGTAAGACCGTTCTCCCCTATTTCTTCACACTCTAATTCCTCTGTCTTCCGTTATTCTAGCAGCCGTTATGATCTATGACCGTATCATTGTCACCTGGTCACGGCATAGCTAGGCCTTAAACATCATACTCTGTACTTCCGATCACCCAAATTAACCTTAATACTCACCAATACTCATAGCCTCCCCCGCCGGCATGGCTTGTAATGGCCCTGGAACAATTTAAGCTCGAAGAAGCATACAAAAACGACCAGTTTGAGGGCATCATGCGTTATAGCGGTGTAGACACCAACACCGGTCAGCCCTACCCTATCCCTCAGAACGGTCAAACTGCGCCTCCTCATGTTCGGTTCTACTTCCTCCCTAGGATACGCTGCCTTGACTGTCCCGGGAAGCTATACACACCCGGCCCAGACACGTCCGCTTCCAATTTTGAAGTACATCTAAAGAATAAAGCCCACAAAGAAAGGGTTGAAGTTCGAATGTCGGCCACCAAGTGAGCTAATGGAACCCACGCTCCAAAGTAATACAACCAAGCCACGGCCTAGGGAGAATTGGCGCAAAGGAGAATATGGCGTGACGGACTGGGTACGGCATCTTTTCACCTTTTGAGTTTTTCTTGACATATACCTGCACGCGATCTTTGTCGTGGAATGGTACTGTCGGCACACGATATCTATGTGCAGGTGAGCGCCGGACTTTTTTTTTTTTTGGAAATAAAGTAGATGGATTATGCGGAGCAACCAGTGCTAATGTTTTTACTCTTGTACATAAGCCCCACCAAAATCTTCGAACTATGAGCCAAGTCAATACCATACCCAGGGAGGGCGGAACAACATATGACAACCACTTCTTAATCAGTCGAGGTGAACACGGACGATGTCTTCTGGGTATTTAGTAACCAAGATCCGCCATGTCGGTTCCCATATCGCTTCCTTCGTATGTCCCTTTTTTCTGTACTGAGTGGTTCCATTAGCCCATGAGGGGTTTTTGTAGGGCATTTAGTGTATATTATCAAAATATATCTATCCCTTGTAGATGCGGCGCGAAGTGAAGGCTTGAAAACATCAAATGTCCGAGTGATACTCTGCCCGAGTTGGGACTCAACGCTAACCAAAAGAAAGCCTATTCAGAAGGCTCAGAAGGCTCAGACGGCGCAGACAAAGCCACGAATATAGTCAACATCTTAAAGTGCGCGCTATGTAGATATTTTACATTCGGTACCAACCAATATCATCTACGACAAGCCCATACAATTTCCTAGTCTCAGGCACTAGAAAGACAGACTCAGTCGCGTGTCTTCGCGAGCCACTCATCGAGTAGTCTCCTATACGCACATGTTGTTATTAGAAACTGGCAGCAAAACGCTTTCCACCGGGGTGTCAAGAAAACACGTCAAAAAAAAAGAAACCGATCCAGCAAACAATACACGTACCGATAATCCGCGGGCAGGTGAGGCGCAGTGACGTTGGCCCATAGGCCGCGCTTCCTCATAGCCCGCAAGCCGAGGTCCTCCAGGAGGAGGTCGGCGTACGGGAGGCTATCAAAGACGAGGTCCGGGAACGAGGCGCCGGCGCCGCCACTCGCCCGGGGGCGGCGCAGCCGCTGGTACTCGGCGCGCGACGCCGCCTCGCGACGGGCGGTCTCCGGGTCCGGGTCCAGCGGCGCCGCGAGGCGTCGTCGTTCGCCGCCGCCGCTGCTGGAGATGGAGGAGGAGGAGAAGTACGCCGCTATCCAGAGCGCCTGCGCCTGCGCCACGATCACGGCGTGCACGGAGCGGTGCATGCCGATGAAGGCCAGGCTGCGCCGCCCCAGAAAACGCGCGCCCGCGGGGACCACGGACCGGTAGAGCCGGTACGGCGCCTCGCGGCCGTCGATGGCGAGGGGCGTGGCCGAGTGCGGCTTGAGGGATAGGCTCCGTCTCGGCGGGTTTGGGCCGTCGCCGGGTAGAGTCCTCCGGGGCGAGAACCCGAGTTGGGCACATCGCCTCCTTGCTTGGGCGCGAGCCCAGGATCGGATCTCGTGATCTTGAGATGTTTCACGCAGGGATTGGTGAGGGCTATCTCGGGGTGCCTTAGTGGGATCTTGCTGCCGAGATACGGCTTCGTGTGGCAGGCCGATTTCCTCTGAAATCCCGTCCGGTTTGAAGATTATGGGCGGCGTACATTTCCAGCCGGTACAGCAGACCACCGCGTCAGCCCTCAGATCCTCACCGTTCGAAAGCTGTGCTGTCGTTTCCTTCAGTGATATGATATCCGCGTGATGGACCACAATGAGGCCCTTCCTGACAAGTTCGAACCAGTCAGTCTCGTAGTTATGTATACTCAGTGAATTGCCCATCCAGAACGTCGATGTCCACGGCCTCAGCATCCTGAACTGAGGGTCGTTGTAGCCGGTAGCCGCAGCAGCAAGGAAATCCAATAGAGCCCAGAATGCCCACACGAGCCATGTGCCAAGAAGGGTCTCGTGTAGTAGTCGCCGGATAGAGGAGAAGCTTGAGCCGAAAGGTGCGGGATCAAACCAGCTGAACAGACGTGTGGAGGACAACCGAGCAAGTGTTAATCTCACCCCGAAAAGGGATATCGGTCGCCAAACCCAACTCGGACCTCCCCCCGATGGCCTCATGACCATGTGTGCGCGGGCTCCGGTGGTGGCGACTGCATAACACACGTCCCAGGCCGACTTATTACCGCCGACAACGACGACCTCTTGACGGCCCTCGAGGTCCCGCGAACGCCTGTGGAGATCCTTGGCATGGAACAGCGGACCCGAGAAATCAGAACTGCCCGGAAACGTCGGCATGCGTGCCTCGGAGGTGAGACCCGTGGCGATGATCAGCTTGTCACAGGTTAGTTTTCTCGCCTGCGGCCCGCCCGCGCGGGAGCATTTACAGTCGAGCTGCCAGGTCCCGTCTTCGCGGAGCGAGGCCGCCTCTACTCTGGTCTGCGGGCTAAAAAGCCGGTCGAGGCCGAAGTGCGCCGCGAAATCGGCGAGATACCGGTGGACGACGGAGCCGGGGATGTGTTGGCCCGGCCGGAGCCCGTACCGCACCGGGTCCATGGGGAAGTCGCTGAATTCGTACGAGCCGACGACATTGTTCGTCTTCAGGCCGGGATACAGCCGCTCCGCAGCCCAGGTGCCGCCGATCGAGAGGCCCTCGTCCAAGATGACGAGTCGCTTGGGGTCGTTCGAGCATACGCCAACGAGTGCCCTGGCAATGGCGAGACCGTGGAGACCTACGGCGACAAATCAGCAGCAATTCTCGCGCAGTGTGTGCACCCACTGGATTCAGGTACCTGCACCAACAATGACAATATCGAAGTGTTCCATTGCTGCTGGTTTCGACCCAAGAGAGCCTGACCAACTACCTATAAACCCGGCTGTGCCCACGCCCGTACGCGCAGATGGGCTAGAATGTTGTCAGCTTCCCATGCTTGACCATATAAGTATTTGATCGTTATGGGCTCTAAGCTAGACAGATATATATATGGGTAGGTACGTGGCCCTCGTTTACCGCCGCTAGATTTAGTTATGCCAACTCGATATCAACGGTCAATTATGTGATTGGATCCGAAGATGCAGTGAGAAAGCGGGCATGTTCCATACTCAATCGAGGTGTATTAGATTAGATATATCTGTATAGCACTAGGTGTGATTCTATACCCTATTGATATTTAATAGGTAATTAAGTAATACCTGATACCTAAATACCTACATACTTGTACCTGCTTAGTACTGACTGATGAATGAACCATATAAGATATTTTGATGGTGGGGTACATACGATTCCCCCACTATGACCTATGACATGACGAGTAACATGGCTGGTGACACCCAGCGTTCAAGCATCCATCTTCAATTTCAAACTTTAAACTCCAGACAAGCAAGCTACTACCCACCCGAGGATTGATTGAATGTGTTGGGTGTCTACGTACCTCGACCAAACCACATTTTCCTCTCTAGCCTAACCACACGAGATACCAGAGCTGAGCCATGCCGGTACGATGACCCCATCTATTATTATTCATTATTCATTATTCACAGAGTCACGGAGGAGATCAAATCAGTACTGACTTCACGGGTGGTGGCGTGAAAAAACAACAGCTCATCATAGTGACCGGGCTCCCGACGTCAGGGAAATCGACGCGCGCGAAGCAACTACACACATACCTCTCGGAGCGCATAAAAGCCACCGCCCCAGCGTCACCACCCAGGTACCGCCTCCACCTGATATCCGACCAGACGCTCTCGATACGGCGGGCGGTGTACGACCTGTCGGCGGCGCCGGCGGCGCACACGCGGTCGGCGAACGCGTCGGAGAAGGACGCGCGCGCGGCCACGTACGCGGCGGTCAAGCGGGCGCTGAGCGACCGCGACATCGTCGTGCTCGACGGGCTCAACTACATCAAGGGGTGGCGGTACCAGCTGTTCTGCGAGGCCAAGGCCGCGCGGACGCCGTGCTGCGTGCTGCAGGTGGGCTGCTCGCGGGAGAGGGCGCGCGCCGTCAACGAGACGCGGCTGGCCAGCAGTCGCAGCGGCGCACGAGGGGAGGAGGAGGGAAAAACGGGAGAAAACGGCGACGACGACAACGGCGATGATGATGGCAATGGCAATGGCAATGGCAATGGCAATGGGGACGAGGACGAGGACGAGGCGGAGGGCGCATACGAGCCGGCGAACTGGGAGAACCTCGTGTTCCGCTACGAGGAGCCGAACCCGATGACGAGGTGGGACAGCCCGCTGTTCGCGCTCGTCTGGGAGGACGGCGAGGCGCGCGCCCGGGAGGTGTTCGAGGGCGTGTGGGAGGCCGTCGCGGGCGAGACGCGCAAGGCCGTCCGCCCGAACCAGGCCACGGTGCAGAGGAGCCGGGAGGCCGACGGCGACTACCTGTACGTGCTTGACCGCGAGACGCAGGACGTCGTGAGGCGCATCCTGGAACGGCAGGGCGACGACGAGGGCGGCGGCGGCGGCGAGGTCGGGATACCGCGCGGGGGACAGGGGAGCGGAGGAGGAGGAGGAGGAGAAGATGATCTGGTGGTCGAGCTGCCCGCGAGCAGAAAGGTCGGCCTGCCTCAGCTGCAGAGGCTGCGGAGGGCTTTCATGGGGTTGAATAGGGGCGGCATCGGTCTCGAGGGGATCGGGAACATGGGCCCGTCGAGGATACGGGAGAGCTTCGTGGGATACCTAAACGATAACTTTGAAAAGGACGGATGAAGGTTATCTCAACTCTCTGAATACCTCTTCCAGCGAGCATTTCGACCCCCCCTACGCTCTCCGCCCGTGATGTGGTGAGCTTCATTAGTCTGGCTGCAGAGAAGCTTTATCGAGAGCTGGCTCGAGGTTTGACCCTCTTGATAGTTAAGTAAGTACGCCTTCTACTACATGTTGCTCGGCTACCTCGAGTTTCTTGCTTATACTGACTGTATTTTAGATACCCGTTGAATTTAGTAGATAGTATATTCCTGAAGTAGCGCTATGCCATCGACTAAAATTATGACGCTCTAGTCTATCCAGCTATCTATACCTACCACAGCGTAACCCCGGCCACCGTATAACCTTGGTACCCCGGATATAGCCATCCCAGCCCCCACAAAAGCAACCGAGAACCCCTGTAAGCACTCACTATACCAGTCCGGTCCTCCGTCCAGCCGTGGTTTTCTTATTTATTAGTCGAAGCCGACCGGTGCAACCTAGTTAGTTCTGGACCGGATACGACCCGGATACCCATACCATATTGTTTTCTTATACCTTATACCTCCTCCGGCGAGCATCATCCCAAGCGTATTATTTTCAGCGTGCGTGCCGCGTGTGTTAGTGTAATAGCGAGAATATCAATATCTCCCGACCCCCACGGTAGAAAGTCTGTTTAATAATCCCAAGAAAAGAAACCGAAGGATCTCTGGTTGCTCACGCTCACCCTCACGCATTGACGATGTCCGGACCGACCTCGCGGTTAAAAAGCATCCTCGGGCACTTTAGCGGCGGCGGCGGCGGCGGCAGCAAGTCGCCCGTGGGCTTCGACCACTCGCATCACCTGCACCAGCTGTCGCCGACCTTCTTCCTCGAGCGCGCCGCCGCCATCGAGCCGGATGCCGAGGCCATCTACCACGTCGCCGCCGACGGGGCGGTCCTGCGGCGGTCGTACCGCGAGTTCGCGGACCGCGCGCGCGGGCTGGCGTATTTCCTGCTCAAGCACGGCCTTAAGCGCGTCGGCGTCCTCGCGTCGAACACGCCGGCCTTTCTGGAATCCATCTTCGGCATCATCGCTGCCGGCGGCGTGCTCGTGCCCGTGAATTATAGGTTAGTCAGGATTTCAAGGGGGTTTGGTGGCATGTGGTGGTCATGCTAATGGATGTGTGTGTGTGTGCGCGTGTGTGTGTGACGAGAGAGAGGGCGGTTGGCTAAATGTGATACGCAACGCAGATTAAAACCAGGTGATGTGACTTATATCTTCGACTTTGCCGAGGCGGATTCTATTATCGTCGATCAGGAGTATGTGCCACTCCTCGAAGAGTTTAAAAAGTCACATCCGAACGTGCGCTTTATCGTCGATCTTGTAGGTTCTCCTTATTTACGGTCTAATATCAGTCAAACCTCCTGATTGACTGTGTGCCTTAGGATACGGAGGCGACAGAAGGCCCAGATGCCGGACCTTTCGATCAAGCGGTGATAGAAGGTTTGGAGTATGAACAAAGCCGGGAAACTAAGGGCTGGGCCGGCCTCCCGCAATGTACCGAGGAAGATGACATGATCGCGATACCCTTCACATCGGGGACGACGTCGAGGCCGAAAGGCTGCGTCTACACCCACAGGGGAGCGTACCTGGCTGCGCTTGGTAACGTTGTCGAGTCTGGCCTAAATTACCATCAGGGGAGATGCAAATATCTGTGGACACTACCAATGTAAGTATCACGATGTTGGAAAGAGATCACAGAGGCTGACGGCGGGGTCTTTAGGTTCCATGCTGTGGGATGGACATTTCCGTAAGTAACACCACGGGGGCCATGTCCTATATGGGAAGATTATGACTAAAACTATTCAGATGGGCAATAACAGCCGTAAGGGGCACACATTATTGCCTAAGAAAAATCGACTACCCCTTAATATGGAAGCTCTTAAAGGAAGAGGGTATCACGCACTTCAATGCGGCACCGACGGTCAACACCTTGCTCTGCGCGTCTGAGAAGGCGGAAAGGCTACCCAACCCGGTCCGCGTCACAGTAGCGGCAAGCCCACCAACGGGTCATCTGTTCGAGCAAATGGTATGTCTCCCCAGCCCCCCTTCTCCCCTTCCGGCTGAACACACACATCGCACATCTTGGGGAATCCATCGTAAGACTAACGAGGCGACGCGATCCACCGGCCGAACAGACGAATCTCAACCTGCACCCGGTCCACGTCTACGGCATGACGGAGACGTACGGGCCCATCACCAAGGGCTACCACATGCCGGCGTGGGACGCGCTGCCGGCGGCGGAGCGGTACGCGCAGATGGCGCGGCAGGGGCACGGGTTCCTGACAAGCCTGCCGATCCGCGTGGTGAAGCCGGGACCGGCGGAGGCGGGCGTGCTCGTGGACGTCGCCCGCGACGGCGCCGAGATGGGCGAGATCGTCTTCTACGGCAACATCTGCGCCAAGGGCTACTACCGCGACCCCGAAGCCACCCGGAAGCTCTTCGCCGGCGGCGCCCTCCACTCCGGCGACCTCGCCGTCGTCCACCCCGACGGCAGCGCCCAGATCCAGGACCGCGCTAAGGATATCATCATCAGTGGTGAGTTTTTTTTTTTTTGACTAGTTCCCTTCCGCCTTCCACCCTCATCCCTTTCCTCTATCTTGAGTTTTATCTCGCCTATGTTATCTATCCAACATGATAGCTTGGTTATTTTCTTTTCTTCTCGGCGTTTACCTAAGCACACCCTCCCCCTTCCCCTTTTCTGTTCCTACCGAGCGAAGCGAACTCATTTGACTAACGACTCCTCCCCCCCTTCCCCCTCGTCACAGGAGGCGAGAACATCAGCTCGGTGGCGCTGGAGAGCATGCTCGTCCGGCACCCGGACGTGCTGGAGGCGGGCGTGGTCGGCGTGCCGGACGAGCAGTGGGGCGAGCGCGTCAAGGCCTACCTCACCGTGAAGGCGAGCACCGCCGGCAGTCTCACCCCCGCGGCCGTCATCGACTGGGCCAAGAACCAGAGCAGCATCTCGCGCTTCATGGTCCCCCGCGAGGTCGAGATCGTCGACGAGCTGCCCAAGACCAGCACCGGCAAGATACAGAAGAACGTCCTGCGCGAGTGGGCGCGCAAGGGGCCCAAGGCGTGAGAGCGAGAGTGAGGGCGGCGGCAGTGGCTTGGTGGTGGTGAGGGTGGGGGTCTTTTGTAGGGAAGTGAGAGATATACATGTTATGTATGTATAATACGAGGATGCTTAGATGGATTAAAGAATAAGCGTGCGAGTTGTTGTGAGATTTGCCTCTTGTTGAAAATAGAACATTTGACAGATAGCGGGAAATACAATGCCTAAATTATAAAAGGGGTAGGTTTGCTTGCTTACTTGCTTGCTTAGATTCTGACGACGGCCTTTTATCACCCTGCGTCAATAAATCAACATGTAACCTACCATCGTTCACATAGCGCGCTAAACTACTAAACACTCGTCCTTAGGATCACAGCCTGCCTCATTTTGTTATATAAGCCATATTTACGCAAACTTCACCCCGGCTATCCACCCCGGGCGGGGGATAATTGGTAGCCCATCATAATATGACGTCTTCCTCCTCCCGCGCGCTCCTCAGCGCCTCTCCAAACGGGTCCTCGGGCAACGCGAACACCTGGTACGTCTGCATGTCGCTCCCCAGCAAGCAGACCCTCGGCGGCAGCTTCCCGCGCTCGGCGCTCGCCTCGCGGATCTCCATCTGCGCGGGCGCGAAGTCCAGCGGGCACGGCACGACCATGTTCAGGAACACGCCGGCGACCTGCTCGTCGGAGAGCTCGTGGGGCGGCGCGGTCGGGCCGCGCCCGGCCACGTATGGCTGGTAGCCGAGGTCTTCGGATTTATACGGGATCCTCACGAGCCGGAGGGGTGAATCTGGAAGGTTGCGCATATATTTATCAGTCAGGTGATTTTTCGTCCTTTTCGGTAAACGATCGTAGACGAGGGGAAGGGAGGGAAAGGGGGGCTCCACTATGTATGTATGGATGGACGTATGTACGCACCTCGGACCGCCCATAGGACGAGAAGGCTGTCGTCGTAGAGAAACTTGAGGTCGAGGATCTTGCCGCTGCCGAGGATCATGCGCGAGAGCTCGGATGTGACGGAGCTGCTGATGCCGTTTGTGATCGTTGTCGAGGCACGGAAGATGTAAACTAGATATATCCACTCTCAGTCTCGGTGGGCGATAGAGCCTTTGCAGGATGGGGTTTTACCTTGAGAATCGTTTTCTTCAGTAATTATGGCCATGTGTGTTACGCCTCTCCAAGCGTCCTGGAGTGCAGAAACGTTAATTTCTCAAGCGCGGTGGACTGGTATATATATGTATTTCTTACTCCTGCTTGTGTAGCTGATACGTGAATATCAAAATGCGATACGTTATGGTCTAAAACGATCTTTGTTACTTGCCCGAACCGGACACTTCGCCGCTCAGCTTCAGCGATCCCTTCAAGGACGCTGGTAGCATGGCTGTCTAAATATTTGCATAGAAAATCGATCTGAGAATACGAGCCAGTGTCGGGTTGACCAGACTCTTGTTTACGAACCTGCTTTCCTAGTAACTCCAAGAGAGAGCTGCCGCCGTCGGCTAGTTTGCGATCCCGCTCGGCGTCTTCTGCCGTGACGTTACTTAAGTAATGCCTTAGCGGACTAGCTGGCATGTACTGTTGGATATAAGCTAGAATTTTACCATGTTCCATCGCGGCCTCCTTCTCGGTAAGGTCATCGGTGCCAGACGAGGATGCTAGGCGATCGATTTCATGGCGTAGCCAAATCGAGAATGCGTGGAAGAGCTCTAGCTCCTCCATCACGAAGAGAAGGATTTTGTTACCTACTAGCATTAAGCACGACACGATGTCCATAACTTTCATGATTTGTGCACTGGTAAACCCGATCTCCGTTTTGGATTCGTGGAACCTCGCAATGCCAAGCAAACGACTGAGAATGATGCTGACGCGCTCGAGCACAGGTAAAAAGTTTTCATGGACTAGGGATCGCACTGTCTGCAAACCAGTGACAACTGCTTTGTCCCATCTTTTATGACCCTATGAAGGTGTTAATTAGCAAACAACCAACTCAAGATGGTTGACTGGAAGTAGACATACTCGTTCCGCTAGCTGATCAACCAACCACTCCTTAACCTCTGGGAATGTATGACCCGTAACGACGGAATGATACATTGCTTGTCCGATGTTCATCTCACCATAAGTCTTGGCTTCTCGTAACGTCTCGTTGATGCTACTCAGGAAGCGGTTGGGGAGCTCCCGAGTTGCCTGCCATTCGTGCAACATATGAGTCTGTACCTGCTTGACATATCTTAATAGCTTCTGCAATGTGGTCGTCTTTGAAGCTAGCAATGACAAATTCTCTGGTGAGGAGTTAATGAAGGTCAGATCTATTGGGACAAGGTAGAGAGCCTTGGTCTTTTCTGCCGTGGACGGTTTGAAGACTAGCATGTGCGTGGAAAGATTGAGGTGCGAAGCGCTTCCGCAAAGCTGCAGCCCGGGCTGTTTGCCAAACGATGGTGGCAAGGAATAATGAAAACTCCCTATGACGAAGGAGTCGTAGATGCTGATATGTATCCGGCCGTCATTCGTTCCCACAATCATGACATCGACCTTATCGCTGTCATCTTGGGAGAAAGGGCGGAACAGGAACTCTAGTGAGGCTCTTGTTGTGAAGACGAATGTATCATCGCTGGATAGACATTAGTTTTCTACTTCGTGGCATGGAAATCATACATGAACTAACCCCGAGCCCCCTGAAGCGGGCAAAGGGCTCAGCTTGGGAAGGGCGGTCTCGATTTCGAGGAACGTAAGCTCGCGTGGTAGGTCCGCCGCGACTTTTCTCTTGCCCAGGTCGAGGCCCTGCGATGCGAGATGCTCCCAGGCCTGGGTGGAAGGCTGAACAGCGGCGGTGGGGCGCTTGCCAGCGAGGTTCTGGGCCCAACCGATACTGGTGATCTTAGATTTCCCAGCCTCGCATATGGTCATCTGATGTACGGTTTTGCTGGTCTCCAGGCCCATCAGGCGCACGACCCCGTCGCTCCATCCCACAGCAAGAAACTGACCTGGTGCCCATTAGCCCAACCCTCCCATCCCATCTCATCCCATCTCATCTCATCTCCGGCGAACGCTCGAGATGCCTTACCATCGGGTTTCCAGCGGATGGCTTGCACGGATTCTCGCTCCCCGCGCTGGCTGTTCTTGGCGACGACCTGGTTGTTCCTGCGCCAGATCTGGAGCGTGGTGGGCCCGGCAGCACCCGCAAACAACTCGATGGTGGGATTATATGTCACTATCCCGCCATGCAGCTTGTGTTCAAGCTTCGAGCCGTGGATGAGGCCGAGCTTGATTGGTTCCGTCATGGCGTGGCCAACAGGACGAGGGCTTCTGGCGTGCTTGCGTGCAAGCAACTGCTCATGGTGTAGGTGTGCTTGTGTGTCTGTTATTTGATTTATACCCGCCTACCAAGATTAAGTACGTAGGCAAATTAGTTGGCCCCCGTCAGTGGGAGAGGGAGCAGGGAGAAATACCTATACATAGGAAGCGATTACCCAATGAATAATCGTGAATAGCCTTCGTAGGCAACTTGGGACTTCTAAGTTCTTTACCTAGGTATTGATTGACACTACTTTTAGGTACCTAGGTAGGTTACCTAGTTTAGGTACTACCTACAGTACCTAGGTAAGGTAACACGGCATACCTAATAGCACAGTGTGTCAAGATAGCCCGCTTTTTTGTCTTATATGTCGAAAATCGCACTGTTAACGTTATTATACACCGCATTCCTCGATAATACAATTCTCAGCCACATGTTCTGCTAACATCCGAGTGGTTTCGAGGCGACTCGCATGAAGATCTTAAGTGATCACATGCTTCATTATCTCGTGGCATTACTCTCGTGTTGGTATATAGTGGTTTGCTGGCCACGCCATTTTGCTCGATCACAGCAACGCAACGCCATCAAGCAGTCTTCACATAGACAGAATTCATCATTTCCGGCGAATTGTCCGCTCCGGCAGACACTTGCATGTGAATATTGAAATGCTATCCATCTACTCAACCAAGTAGCCCTCGGCCACTGATTTAATTTCCTTTGAAAATGCGACCTCTTCGTCTTCCTCTATAAGCATCACGGATGAAACCTAAAATGCTAGTTAGCCTTGGTCACTGTTGGCTTTGGAAGGTCATTTAATACTTACGTCGACATCGATAAACGGCGTTGACTTCGAAAATCGCACCTGCATCGGGAAAAATTCGTTCTCATCATCGGCCTGCGCATCGAATTCGAATGAGCCGCTGCCGTTGTCTGCATCTACAGTCCCGACTGTCCACTCTAGGCTATCCCCAGATACTTCATAGACGGCATCAAAGCTGTTGACCGAAGGCTCGCTTGTGGCGTACGGAATAACCACGGTGACGTCCTTTAATGTGTCGCCCCCAGTGAGTTCATATTCTACCGTAATAGTGTGATTGCCCCCGGCACCCTTGTTCACCCACACCGTGAAGTTGATGGGAAGGGCGCTTGTGTCATCCGTCTTGGGGGCAGTCCGCCACCGTAGAACCCCAACGGAATTGTTGACGGGGAAACCGCGGGCGACGTTGCTCATCTGAATGATTTTGGAGCTCGTGAAGAGACCGCGATCGACGTTGGGATGCGTGCGGAATTGGGCGCTGTGCGAAGCATTGGCTGTTAAGTGGAGTTTGACTTTGGTTAGGCTGGGGTCGGATATGCGGAGACTCAGGTCACCGCTGACTGTTAAGGAATTAAGTGATCCCTCTCTCGAGATCTTGGCCCCGATAGATTCGTTGATGGTGAGATGTATAGCGTCTCGATCCAAGGTGGATGATAGGCGTGGCGCGGCGGGTTCGGCGACCGGCGCCGGAGCAGTTGGCACCAGTGGTGTGTCGTCAACCTCGGCCCCCATGTCTCCCCGCACACGCTCAAACATATCTGTCGTCTTGGACTTCTTTCCTAGCTGCATACCCTTCACCTTCGTTGTTGCCGGCCTATTTCAGAGTCAGTCGTGTGCATTTATAGTGAATACTGAGATGGTTCGTACTTGTACGACTTGTTTTTCTCGGCTTCGTATGAATCATAAGTGTCCGTTGGAGTTGGTCGACTAGGAGGCGTGTAAGTGGGATACACAGGGGTTCGTGGCGCGCCGGGGCGGCCACTGCGCGCGGATTCTTTGCGTTGCATTTCGAGCTGCTTAGCCTTCCTCTTGCGCTCCTCGGTAGCTTCAAGTTCCTTGTTCTGTTATAATATTTAGTAGGGCGCTTCTCGAGGCTGCGACGAGCAAAACCTACCCGTGCAATAATTTCCTGAATGCGTTCCTCATGACTTTCCATCTCTAGGAATGTCTTGATTTGGCTGAGGGTTAGGTTCTCTCTGTACCCGAGTGTGACGAGCTCGTCGAAGGCGCTCAGCAATTCGTAGGCATTTTTGACAATCTCCCTTTCGTCTAGGGTCCTGCAGGTGCTCGAGACGACCTGAGCAAAGAGATGAAGAGAGTCAATGTCCTGCAAGATGTTGCTCTGTCGGTTGGTTATGAGGACCATGTAAAGTTCGTCGAGGGGCTGATAGACGAAGCGAACGTTGTCCTGTTCGACAATGGTGTGCTGGGTGCCCGAGTCGGCGAGCTTAGGGAAAGAGGCCAGGAGAGCTTCGATTCGTGACCGGGGCATCTCTCGGAACTGTCTCGAGAGGACAGCTTTCCCACCCCGGGTGCAAATAGAGGCCGCGAGAACAACCTGGAGACGGAGCAGTGGTTAGACGGCGGCTGGAATATACAATGAGTTGGTATCTTACCATCCTGAAGGCGTAAAGCTGTGTGATGAAATAAGGAAGTAGAGGAAAGCCCTGGGGCGTAGTGAGGTATACGAGGCTGCTGTCGCGATATGGTTGACACTCAACTGCAACAACTTCCAAGGGGAACACAAACGGCGCCGACACTACTACAATCCAGCCAGCTGTCCCGCCAAAAGATTGCCTGCTACCTAGGATTAGGGCGTTTTTGCCCACTCACCAAGGAACAGCCACAATTACTTACATAAGCACAGGTAACTTAAACTTCACAGATACATACATACCTGCATATGTACGTACTTATTCTTAGTTAGTTAAGTATATAGGTACCTCCCCAAATGTTTCCTATTAAGTACCTAATATGGACAGAGCCACACTTTACCCAATCCAGTCAATTACTGTCAATTTTGGCTGTCTATATATGGAAAGCACGGACCAACGTAGCCTAAAACATCCCTTCCCAATTACGTAACCTGGCCCTTTAGGTACCTACTAACCAGGCAGGTAGAGTTCTCCACCAACAGAGGTAATGATGCCCATTTCCTTTCTTTTGTAGCATGACAAACCTGCCTATGAATCAACCTCTGGCAATACCTGCCTAAGACGACTGCCCACCCTTCCTTCAACTCATCATTCAGCTGTTCTCTTTGAGCGTTAATATCATTCCGCCGCTGTGCAAGGAATATAGAGCCGCTTGTCCAGTTTCTTTGGGCGTCTGCTTAAAGTGCCTGAACAAAGACCACAGAAAGCCGAAAACTTGCCCATCGCTGCGTCCATCGCTGCGGCCATCATCACACGCGTCCTTCTAGCCTGCACCCTTCCCCTGTGCGGAGCTGCCCGTCTCAGTTACCTACGCTTCTGTTTTTGCGACCCCAACCCCGGCCCAACTCAACCCTGGCGCTGTTAAACCTTCATCAGACGCATCATTGCCCTTCGACCGAATATCGACGCCGTTCCTTGTTTTCCGTCTGACCCAAGAATCATCGATCGCGTGCCTATTTTACTTCCGAAACCACGGGCTCCTGCCTGTTCCTATCCATTTCATCTCAAACCGCGCGCTGCTTGAAGAAAACGAGCAAAACGAGTAGAGCGAGTCGAACAAGCCAAAAGAAGGCGCCGACCATTTCCCATTACCCTGGAGTTGTCGGGATTCCTACTAACACAAAAACATAACTCCTGTATTCCATACCTTGTTCGAACATTGGCCATATCTTGCTATTGAATGCTTGCGGTCTGTTAATAGCAAAAGAGACAAAGAAAAGTGGTCTATGGGCTTCTGGTGGCCAGGAATTCGATTACCACCGCACCATCTTTCTTCATGACTCTTGGGCGCAATATCTCGCCTCCTTCTCATCCCAGTCACGTTATAACCGGAAGCGCCTATTGTTTAGGCAACCCTAAGTCGTAAACGAAGACTATTATTCAAGGAGATTCCGGGATGGCAGACGAAGAAATGGAGATGGCTATTGATTTTGGTCATGCGGGCTTCGCTGAGGATATCGACATAGATTTAGATTTCCCGGCCGGACAGCCCGACGAAGATATGGACCTTGGAGACTTTGACCGGGTGCACGGTGTTCACAACTTTAATTCAGATACCCGCGACGAGTTGATGGCCGAAGGAGACGATTCGTCCTACAACATGATTGATGCTATAGAAACCGACCACAATGCCTCAGCAGCGGCTGCCAATGATATTGATATTGATCTTGAGCATGCAGTCGAAAGCATTTGGCAACAGGACCCACCTCATTCAGCGGGCTTCCATATCGATACTGAGATTGATTACCTTGACGAGGCCACTGCCGAAACTATGGATGCCGAAGGGAACAATGCCGAGACTAATGAATGGGCACCATTGGCAATGGATTCTCCGAATACAAACGTTATAGACCATGTCGAAGCTGTGCCTGAAGGGATACTTATTGGTGCACAGGAGCCTCAGGAGGGGCTCCACTTGGACGAGCCTGCTTCTTCCTCGGGAGAACCATCTGGATCCATCAAGCTGCCATATCCTGATGCCGAGACTACGAGCCTCCCGGCGGCTTTGAGTCCCAAACAGGACGAGCAATCGGAATATGTAAATGCTCTACCTAGCAATGAAAAAGACGACGCAGCAGCCCAGCCTTCTAAGCAGGCATCAGTCGCAGATCAGGATGAGACTGGCGTTGACCAGCCAAGTGCTGACGATACTGATGTCCAGCCCCATAGCCCAAACGTGAATTTACAGGAATTCGATGAGCAACAAGAAGCTGGTTATGTCAATGAGACTACCCGAGCACAATTTGATCATGATGGAGAGGCTCTAGGGTCTCATAACATTGGTCAGCTGGAGCATACCAAGGCTAAGGAGCCAAGTTCTACAAGTGAGGATCATATTGATCTTTCGCAACCTGACGAAGCGGATAAATCTGCTGGGGATGCTTTGGAGTATGAACTGGGTGGTGAATTGTATCTCGATACCGCCGATGACCCAGCCGCGGTTGATGATGCTGCTTCTCAGGTGGGATCTTCTGAGCCCGGTCTTTCTGACCCCCAGTCTGCCGAAAGCAATGCTGCCCGAGACCTCGAGGCCTACCAAACCGAAGTGGCCACTAATATAGGCACGGAGACTCCTAACGGTGGAGTGAGTGATAGGGATGACCCCATCGAATTAGCCAGTCACTATGGCGTATACATTTCTTACGGCGAAACAAATTACCAATTGTTCTCTAAATCCGAACATGATGACCCGAATCATTACTTCCTTACTGACCAATCCGTTTTGGACTTACCCCTCGCTCAGTTTCTAACAAGCTTGCGAGAGGTGGTTTCAGAAGAAGTTTCTCCTTTGGATGAGTTGGTGATGCAGGTAGACGGTCTTGGGCTTGAGTTTTCAGAGGTAAGATACAAAGAGCAAATTCTAATCTCACCCGTACTGACTGCTTTGTAGTCTACGTCTCCAGAATTTCTCGGTAAATTTACGTTTGGCGACCTAGTGGTCCTATACGATAAATTGGTTAAAAATGAACAAGCCGAGTCGTCTCCCCCTATCTATACCTATCTAACCGTAAAGCCAAATTTCAGCCGGCGCATGATGGCATTAGGAGAGAGTGCGAACGCCGGCCGAGGCTTATCTGAGGTTGCCCTGTACCATGACTCTGTGGAAGAAGAGCAGGTGAATAGACTAGAAACCCCTGATACTGATTTTTCAACCGCCGAATATAATGACGGCGAAAGCGGCAGCATATATCCCCAGGAAGACGGCGAAGAGGGCGATGTCTTTAATAATGGTGAGCAACAAGGCTCGCCTTTGGTAAATGTCGAGGTACAGTCGGAACACCCTACGGACCTAAACGACGAAGCGGATGAGCTTGATCACGGCGACGATGAAGTTTCCGTGAGTGGTTCAATCAATGCGGCTGATTATGAGGAGGAAGCTGGCATATCTGGACAGGGTATTTGCCCCTTTACTTTCCACCATACATCTTCTTGCACACAAGGTAGCGCTTGTTGGTGCGATACCTGCTACGAGCTTGAGCTCTGGCGTATTGCTACTCCAACACGACCCGAAGTCGGACTGGCCCCTGGCACAACTGTGCCTACGCACCACAACCCTACTCAGATAGTTTGGATGACTAACAGTACAACTATTAAAGATCATGTGACAAGCATGTCTTCAGTATTACAATCACAGGACACCGGCGAAGACGGAAACCAACACAGCCCGAAGACATCCGAGGCTGGCGTTGACCAGTCGAAATTGCAGACACCCAAAACAATGCCTGCAATTTCAGCGACAGATGCCCCAAACTCGGAAAATACCAGTGTCACAGCAACCCTGGACGGCGAGGATCACGACGAGATTGACTATAACTCCGACGAGGACAACGAGGATGGCCGCGAGAGTGTTGACGAATCGAGTGTCCAGAAACAGTCTTCTGAGGCAAAGTCCGATTTGAACGTATCGGTATCAGTTGACGATGAGATTACCTGGGAATCGGATGATGAAGAAGAGGTTAAGGATGAAACAAAAAGTGGTTTGACCAGAGATACCGCACAAGTGTCGCCAGTATCTGGAAAGCGGGCTCGATCGGATTCGGACACATTTGATGGTGCAGATGACAAGAACGGTATGACCCTGCGTAACGATACTTGGTATTTGATCAATTTACTGACTTACTGTAGGCAACAAGCGTCGTCGGTCTTAATCTCCTGCACTCGTTCCGTAATTCTCATCCTCCTGTCTCTCTATTCCCCCTCCTTGCAGCATCATACCACCCCATCGCGATGGGACCCTGCTGGTACTGAGTACCCAGCGCTTGCAAAGAACCCTCGAATTACCCCCCCCCTTTGGACAGTTATTTCAGAACACTAACCATTCTAGTCTTCGGCGGATCATCTCTAAATTTGGGTCTGTATCCCAACGGTAAGTTCTTCTCGACCAACCGCGGATACAATATTGTCCGTCGGGGACCACTTCTGCGATCTTGCAATGTATTATCTACTTTTCGGTCTCTCAATACTCGGTTATTCTGATACCCCAAGGCGTTCGCATACCATTCCAGAAAATAGGCGCCGCGGAGTTAGGCTAGGGATGGGAGCCACACCAGTTTTAGGCCGGCGGAATTGTTGGGAAGCACGAGAGGCCTGACCTCTCGTAGAGGGAGAAAAAGAAGATAGCTCTTGGGAGGCTGCTATTTGAGAATATAGTGGCGTTAGAGTAGAGCTAATGATGTTATCATATCAGTAATGTAGTTGATAACGGGGCCGATTGGAGCCCTAATGGTACCATGAAGCCGAGACGCAGTGGGGGCTTCGTGCCATCGTCGTACGGATATTCGGCCATTAGAGTGTTCACCAACCAGTTGAGTCTGAATAGCAGGTACTCCCAATACTATTCGCCGTCTTCTATTTGCCTATTCTCGAAACGATGCCGTCATGTGATTTGTTGGCTATTGCAACGAGGCCACTAGTTACTGAAATCCATAGTATTAGTCCAGTAGTTTACCTAACTCAGGTATGTTAATAAATAAGAAATAACAATCTGGCTAGGTTTAGCCAGCGATTCACGGCTTGCGGAGCGATATATGTATAATCGAGCGACTTCCGACTGTATCTATCCCATTAGCTGGAGTGGGGAGAATTCGTCACCTTTAATTTAGACCCCATTCCTTCCATTCCGCAGCGCTCAGCCACACAACCACGTATCCATTTCAACGCGTGCGCGGGAAGAGAGAACTAAGATACATGCGCTGCACTCCATCGCCTCTGCGAGCAACCGATTCATTCTTCTGCAGTGCAGTGCAGTGCAGTGCAGTGACAGAGTGGGCTTGGAGGGGTAGAGTAAATATATGGTGTTTCGTAATATGTGCCTCTGTGTTTTCGCTGGCGGAGACGTTTTGATATAATTAGGTACCTAATGGCAGGCAGGTATGGTACCTGGGCGGGTGGTCCGTGATCGAGTCTCGATCTTTGGCTGCCCTTGGCATTTTGGTTTCGAAACGTTCGGCCTCCCGGTCTGAGACACGAGGGCAAAGTTTTCCTTGCAAGCGCCTCAGGTCATCTAGGTACCTAACCTAGGTTGGGAGGCACTTACCTTTTCCATCCCCTGTATCCTACCCTTTGCTGCAACTCACGGTGGCGCCACTACTAACCCTTGTCCGAGTCCCTTGTCTGAGTGGCCCGGGGCTGGGGAGGTACCTCTTACCAAGTACTTCACTTACTAGGTACTGTAGGTTTGCCCAGGCATTCGTGGACTTACCCGGCCTCATGTTTGCGGGCTGGGTACCTGAGACAGATAGTTAGCCAGTTGGGTTCATGAGTTCGGTGGCTTGACAGAACAATGCCCGGGGCCCGCGGCGCTGCCGAGGGCTCGCAACCTCTGTCCGGACACAATCACCGCAGGGAGTGAGGTTACCTCCCTGCCAGGTACCGTGGTGGTTGGTGCCCTCTAGCGCATGGACTCTCCCCAGAAGATCATTTTGAAGCGACGTGTACTGCCATACCCGCCCACCTTGTACCTGGAGTTCGGTGGGCCTAGCGCTGTCCCTGCCCACTGGCTCAAGTGACCTCTTAATCGCCGACCCTGGCCGGTCTGCCCAGGGTACTAAAGTAGGCATGTATGTATTTGACCTCCGAGTTAGCGCTGGAGGTTACCTACTTACATGCCTACCTAAAGTACTTACATACACCTAAGGTAGCCTACCAGGACCCAAATGGCCAGCACCAGCACGGCGCATCCACCACACCACACCACACAAAGCAACCTGGCATCCGACTGGGCTGCCTGCCCATCTTAGACCTGTCTTGTCTCGTCCCTCGTCGCAAACCATTCTTTGTTGTCCGCCTGTCGTTTTCCAACAACCTCCGTCGTCGCTTGTCGAACGAGTTCCGTCACCCTAAATTGCCCATGGCCACGGCCGAGCAGTCGAATCAACTTGCCCAATCCCGATAGTCGCCTCCCATCCCACCCCCAGCCTGCCGTTCCCACGCCTTGGGCTCCATCGACAGCCTTCTCCTCCCACCTGGCGCAAGCGAATCCGTCGCTGTTTTGGGCCATCGTGGCATCTACTAATCGGAGCGCAATACACCCCCGACGTCCCTACGCCGCCTCCCTCGCCCGGCGCGAGTTCTTAGACCCGACTCTGACTTTCACTCTGCTGTTACTATCACTACGTTCTTTACCAAATACCTGCCGCGTTCCTTCGTCATGACGATAGACGACAAGTACGGCTCCTCCGCTTTAAGCCGCCCCGGCCCGCCCTCCTCAAGACTGACGTGAATTATTCTGACAGATATATTGGACTGGCTTTGGCCATATCCTCCAGTCTCGTCCTTGGTACGCATCCCATTTGCCGTCGTGCTCGTGCTTAAGCTGATGCCCGAGTGACTATAGGCTCAAGTTTCGTCATCACGAAAAAGGTACGACAGACCGAGGCCACAATATCCTCCTTATCCCCGACTCTTTTGGTGGCCGTAGCTGTCACGGTACCCTACTGACGCGAGATAGGGCTTACAACTATCAGAGGAGAAACATGGCTTCCAAGGAGACGGGTTTGAATATATGAAGAATCCCATATGGTGGGCAGGCCTTATTACGAGTAAGACCTCACTTACCATGATGCGGCCGATAACCCGAAGACTAACTTGGAGTAGTGGTGGTGGGAGAGACCTTCAACTTCGCGGCTTATGCCTTCGCCCCAGCGATTTTAGTAACGCCATTGGGGGCGCTGTCCGTTTTGATAGGTGCTGTTTTGGGGTCATACCTCCTAAAAGAGGAACTGGGAACACTCGGGAAGCTCGGTTGCGCCATCTGTCTCCTCGGTGCGATCATTATCGTTCTCCATGCACCGCCCGACGAGGCCGTCGACACCGTCGACCAGATCCTCGATTACGCGCTCCGGCCAGGTAAGGAAGCGGACGATGACTGCTCCTCGACACTCTTGACCTAATATTAATCTACTGGGCAGGATTTTTGTTATATTCCGCCGTTGTCGCTGTTTTCGCCGTGGTCATGATCTACAAAGTCGCGCCTCTCCACGGCAGGAGCAACCCCCTGATCTATCTATCCATTTGTTCCACCGTCGGCTCCGTTTCTGTCATGTCTATCAAGGCGTTCGGCATCGCGCTCAAACTTACATTTGCCGGGAATAACCAGTTTACTCACGCGTCAACCTACGTCTTCTTAATATTGACTGCCGGTTGTATCCTAACGCAGATGAATTATTTCAATAAGGCCCTTAGCCAGTTCACTACTCAAATGTACGGCGGCCCATTGACAATTGGGGACTGATCGATACCGGAATGTTGCTAACGTGATAATAGTGTGAACCCTCTTTACTATGTCACATTTACGACCGCCACTCTCTGCGCCTCTTTCATTCTCTTTTCTGGCTTCAACACGACAGATGTTGTTAACACGCTCTCTCTTCTATGCGGGTTCTTGATCACCTTCACTGGTGTCTACCTCCTTAATCTCTCTCGACGTGATCCGGATGGGACAAAGTTGCTTGCCGGCCAGGGTACCGATGTCACCGGAACCGACATGATATCGAGCATTCAAACCCGTCTAAGTATGCAGTCCAGGAGGAGCCAGGACCCACGAGCCAGCATAGGAAGCCGAGGCCACAGCGACAGAGAGGGTTTGATGCGCGCATACGACGAAGAGCAAGCCCATGGCAATTTTGGTCTAGCCGACGGTGTCGATCATCATAGCATGTCCAGGACGCAGAATGGCATGAACGGGCATGGGGCCAAAGCCTACGAAACGATCGAAATGGAGAACCGCAAATAACATAATGTTATACGCTTAATACCAACCCGAGGAAGAGGTTCCTTACATACACCATCTACGCATACCTTGCCTCACATACTACACGACCGCATTGTATATTTCCTCCTCGAGCGATTTGTTTACCAACGAATTAGAACGCCTATCCGATGAGAATCGCGTATGAATAATATTACGGTTTTATGTTTCGAATCTCGGGATAGAGCTCCCGGCGAGACGCCTCATTCCATAAGATGGCCATCGGAACATCCGATCCTGGCCTCTGATGTAGGAGTATAGAGAATGGGGCATTATTGCCCACAAAGGGGAGGGCGAGACTGGGGATTACGGGTTTGGAATTCACTACGCGGCGTTCCGGGAGGCATTCTTTTTGGTGGGCTGTCAAAACGAAATCACAGCTGGGAACTGGGAGATCAATGTGGTTTGCTCTTGCTGTGTAAAGCTACCTTTAGGTATCAAAGGCAGAAAAGCCCCAAGTGCGAATCAAAATTGAGGCGTATGTCCGGTGCGGTGCACTTTGCTTCTTGTACAATTGATAATTTCTTTTCTTTCTGCTCAACCTTGTACAACACGATCATACTACTAATTGTGCCAAGACAGTCTGAGGCACGCCGGCATAGTGCCGTGCATATTGCGGCGCATATTCTTGTCCACTCGATCCAGAGACCCTTGCTTACTTGCTTACTTGCCCCTTACATGATATTCCGTATCCGTTGGCCTTACAATTGTCTTTTAATGACACCGCCGGGGCCGAGGAATTGCACACCCGAGCAGTAAGAATGGTACAACACATGATGTTCACTGGGGTTGATTAATTGCCCATTGCAGTCTATGCGCTTTACCACCATAGGCAGATACGCCCAACAGCTATGTATCAACCATTTGCGTCCCTGATTTCGGGTAATTTGCGAAGTGTCCTGCCTGCCTGCCAATACAAATGATCAAGACGCCGAGTTTGCCGTTGGAGATCCCACTCCTACTCCCCTTTTATCCGCATCATCCGTTCACATCACCAGGTGTTTCGGGTTAAGAAGGTCCAGCACCGACCGACTTAATCCTAGTCTTCGGCGGGAGCAGCCTCCTCACCAGCCTCCTCTTCAGCCGCACGGGCGGCTTCAGCTTGAGCCTGCACCTGAGCAGCCTTCGCACCGTAGTCTTGGCTCATGGGCTGGACGACACTGGACTCCTCCTTGGGCTCGATGATTGTGACGGCGTCAGGTAGCGACTTGGACGGGCCGGCCTTGCCCTCGGGATCGGAGCCGCGCATGATCTTGACCTTGATACCCAGAACACCCTGGCGCAGGAGGACGTGGCGGGTGGCGCTGTCGATGAAGTCACGGGCGGGCTGACCGGAGTGGATCATGAAGCCGTCGGTGAACTTCATGGACTTGGCACGCGCGGCACGCAGCTTACCGGAGACGACGACCTCGCAACCCTTGGCGCCCGACTCCATAATAAAGCGTAGAACACCGTAGCAGGCACGACGGACGGCGAGACCGTTGAGCAGCTTGTAGCGCAGGGACTCGCACTGGGCGACGGCGGACAGACCGCGGTTCTGGACCTTGGCGGCGTAGAGGGAGACGCTGTTCTCGGGGAACTTGAAGCGCTTCTGGATCAGAGAGGTGAGCTCGCGAATGCGGCGTCCCTGCTCTCCCAAGACCTCCTGGGTGTGGGTGGCGCGGATAATGATGTCGGTGACGGTAGGTGTGACGCGGACCTCGACGCCCGAGTAGCCCTCCTCGGCCAGCTCATGCTGGAAAAACTCGTTCAGCTCGGCATAGAATACACCGTCGGCGACGAACTTTCTGCGCTTGGAACTGTAACGGGGGAAATATCTAGTCAGTACTTGTGCGCTCCTTCGCTGGCTGAGCCAAGGGGGTTGGGTGTGATTGGCGATCGGAGGGCAGCAGCAGCAGCAGTAACAGCAGCAGTAGCAGCAGCAGCAGCAGCAGCAGCGCCGACAGGAAATGGGATAGCAATCGTGCCGAAATGCGCCGAATGCGCCTTGGGCGGCTGGAGAGACTCACATCTGGGTTCCGGAAGTAGCCATCTTGACTGGTTTCCTCTGAATTGACTACTTGCTCGAATCGCTAGTAGGGTGGGAGGACTGGGAGGGCGGTGGTCGATCCGATGGTTGGTGCTTAGGAAAAATCAAGTCTCCTGTAGTTTTGGTGGAGGGATGCGGCTGACAGTGACGCTTGCACTGTCCGCAATTTTGGCCGCGGGGAATTTTTGGCTTAGGGCTCGGGTTTGTGTGGTGCTTGGAGCGCGGAAAGATAAGGGAGCGAGTTGCCCGTGCTGGGGCGAAGCGCCAAGCTCACTATCGATAACTACAACCCACTCCGCAATGTTACCTAGGTACCTAAGCACGAAGTAGGTAGTGTAGGCAGGTTAAAGTGGCCATCAACTACCTACCCTAATTACCTCCTTACCTAGTTAACTACCTGTAACTACCTAGGTTTAGTTATAGGTACTAGGGTAGGTAGGTAGTTACCTAGGTACTTACATACCAGGTAGGCAGGCATGGTAACTAACTCCAGAAGGTAGCTAAGTCCACGAGTGACCTACGGGAAGTGGCTGGTGACGTCGGTCGTTGTCAACGCAAGCTCCCTTATTCGCCCCGATCCTAGAGCCTTGTGATGATGAGCCCCGCGCTTTCCAAAACATGGCATGGTCACGTCGCTGGCATTCAAGCCCAAAAGATGCCTATAATAACTACCTGGCGGGACCACGACATCGCTCACGCTAGCACACCAATCAACATGTGCCATTACCGTCTTCTCTAAGATATGCGCCTGAAGACCCGTTCCCCAGACCCGTCCCCGACCCGTCCCAATCACGAGCCACGGTTACATCCTCACAGCCGCACCGACAACTTCGAATCCGACGTCTCCCCTCGGTCCGCCACCCGCGCCGATCAGATGCGCCCCCGGCTCCCCAACGGCCGATTCTTGCCTACACCTCGTCGTCCTTGAGAACACCACCGTAGCAGCAGCCTGTCCGTAGAAGCCGCAATGCAGGTGAAGGTCGTACGTCTTGCTCCAATCTCCGTAGCCTAACCGCGCCCCTCAGCTGCCGGATCACATGCTTACTTTATCCCGGTGCATCGCCTAGATCCCTTACGTCGACGCCATTCGCTTTGGCGATAAGTACTCGGGCGAACTGCGCCTGACCGACCACCACATCATATTCATCCACCCGGTCACAACACCAGACGCTTCCGGCTTCCCCCCGAACCCCCCGAAGTTCAGGGAATCGTATATTGCGTACCCCATCATAGCCCACTGCGTCTTCCGGCCGTGCCCCAGCGTCACCGGGCGCCCTTCCTCCGTACGGATCCGGGGCAGAGACTTCAGCTTGATCAACTTTCTCTTTATGGGCGAGACGGTCGCTAGAGAGGCATTTGACTATATCCGAGCCCGGACCTGTCGGTTGGGCGCCATAGAGAAGCTGTATGCTTTCAGCTACGCCCCGCTTAAGGCCGAGAAGCCATTTGACGGCTGGAGTCTATATGATCCAAGAACCGAATTCAGGCGCCAGGGCATCAGCACAAAATCCGTGGACAGAGGCTGGAGGATTTCTTTAATAAACAAAGACTACGCGTTTTCACCAACCTATCCGGGACTACTTGTTGTCCCCTCTAAGATATCTGATAATGTCATCAAATATGCTGGCCCATATCGATCGAGAGCCCGAATACCCGTGTTAACATATCTTCATCCCCTCAACAACTGCTCCATCACTCGAAGCTCCCAACCCCTGGTCGGCTTCAGGGGAAACCGGAGCATACAGGATGAGAAGCTCGTTAGCGCCTGCTTCTCCGCATCGGCCACGGTTGAGTTTAATGGCCTGGAGCTGCCAAACCTAGACACAGCGGAGCCGAGCCCATCATCCAGTCTAGTCGACCTCCGTGGTTCAAGTTCGGAGGGAGGACAGGCGGATGCGGATCGCCTTGAGCATGAGGTCATCATCGGCAGCGAAGCAAACGGCGAATCTCGGACTAGCAAGCGGATATACGGCGCTCAACAAAGCAATTTGATCGTAGATGCACGGCCTACTATCAATGCCCTTGCAATGCAGGTAGTTGGAAAGGGCTCAGAAAACATGGAATATTATCCGTTCGCAAAAAAGGCATACCTCAATATTGACAACATACATGTCATGAGGGAATCTCTCAACACTGTCATAGAAGCTATCAAAGATGGGGATATCTCTAAACTACCCCCGAATCGTGAGCTTCTTATAAAAAGTAACTGGCTAAAACATATCAGAGGCGTCTTGGACGGATCGGGCTTGATCGCACGGCAAGTGGGAATTAATCACTCCCATGTCCTCATACATTGCTCAGATGGATGGGATCGAACGAGCCAACTGTCAGCACTGTCTCAACTGATGTTGGATCCTTTTTATCGCACTATAGACGGCTTTGTTATCCTAGTTGAGAAAGACTGGTTGTCGTTTGGGCATATGTTCCAACAACGCTCGGGCCCGCTCGGCCATGAGAAATGGTTTGTCGTCGAGCGAGATGCCATGGCCGGTTCGGCGATCCAACCTGGCGATTCCGATGGACGGGCTGGGGAGGCTTTAGAAAATGCCCTAGCTGGCGCCAGGAGGTTTTTCCACCGGACTCGAAACCAAGATTCGAGCGGTGATATGGATGGTGATAGTTCAGGCTCGCCCCCCGACGAAAATCCACAGGCGAAAAAGTCATCTGAGTTATCCGCAGCCGTGGAAAGCACACGACCTAATGAAATCTCGCCCGTCTTTCACCAATTTCTTGACGCGACATGGCAACTTCTACGACAACACCCCACCCGGTTTGAATTTAATGAGCGGTTCTTACGTAGGCTCCTATACCATCTTTATGCCGGGCAATACGGCACCTTTCTCTACAATTCTGAGAAGCAGCGTATAGATTCTCACGCTCATGAAAAGACTAGGTCTGTATGGGATTACTTCTTATCGCGAAAACACGAGTTCCTAAACCCGGATTATGATGCCACAGTTGACGATCGGCAAAGTGGGCGTGAGAGACTTCTATTTCCTAAGCTCGCTGATATCCGCTGGTGGGCACAGTGCTTCGGCAGGTCTGACTCCGAGATGAACGAATATTTGGACCAGGCAGCGGCCCATGAAGATAGAATAGGTAGTTACGCCATGTCACCCAGCGGATCTCCAAACAAGACCGGGAGCATGTCGCCGCATCCTCCTCCTAGCCCCAAGCCTTCAGGTCTTCCGACAAGCCAGAGTGTGCTCGGAGTTGCAGATGCAGCCCATGATGCCCTTACGTTGGGTGCTACGAACCCGGCAACCCTCAAACATAGTTCCAGCGCTGATACGCCGGGGGCGTTTGCGATGAATCTAGCGAAGCTCCGAGACGGGGTGACCGGCCTGGACCTCGGACGTGGATTATTTGGGGGTTCAGATAAGGGGGATCCCACAAAGACTCCAAATCCGTCCAAGACACAAAGCGAGCAGGAAATGGCAGATATGTCAACATATCAGACAGTTGAAACAGCCAGAGGGGAGGAAAAGATTGAAAGCACACCAGAACACTCGCTCCACAGCGGCAAAACATCTTTTGAGATGGGATAATTAACACGCATTGCGCCAAGGATGTTCGCAGCACCACTAGAATGACCATCGCATCATGTCAGGAAACAGAACGAGATGATGAGATCGGATTTCCATTCTACACCATATCGTGTCGCCGTTAAGAAATTGGGGGTAATTAATCATGCAGCGCATTCCGGATTCTGCTTTCCTAATCAGGGTTTTGCCATAGATGGGGACGCATAAAGGGCATCTCGGGGCCACCAGGAAGCGAATGGTATCAAAGGAGACCTTGGGTGTCGAATCTGACGTCTGGCAAAAAGCCCTCCAGCTATAAGCCTCATCTATCTGGGCTAGGCTACAGACGCTATTGCGGAGAGACGAAGTGGCGACCACGAGTGTGGGACGAATGGTTTCCTCAGCGTCTATTAGAAATGCTAAAGACCGAAGAGAGAATGAAGCAATTGAGACCGGGCCATTCCTCATGGTACCTATCGTACATGGAAGGGGCCCATGCAAACATCATTCCACGACACTATGTCATATGTCTAGGTATCCGAATTAGTACGATAATATTGATTTTAACACCACTACGCAGCCGCCCACATGCCAAGAAAAACACGTCAAAATAGGAGGTATGTTGCTCTGTACTGGCTTTATGCTCTTCTACTCCTTAGGAGTCTCCAACGAAAAGATTGCGTCCGGAGGGATAGATGCCTTGACAAGTAAGTGTCCACAGCTACCTAGCTTATAAAGGCTGAGAAGGAGAGGAGAGGGAGGCGGGTCAATCATCAGCAGGAAACCCCGCTAACCCCACCATTCTGTAGCACCACAGGTACAAGTAAGTACCTTTAGAGAGAGGCAGACCGCCCTCCTCTCCATTAGGGTGGATATCCCTTACACAACCTAACCTACCTAGGTACCCAAGATAACTGTAGTTCTTAAAACTCCAAGCCGCAGGTGACTAGCCACAATAGAATATGTACCTATACTTAGCCTCCCCCCCTAAACCTACCTATTTGGAGTATGGAGGTAGGTGTAGGTACCTGCCATTGCCATTGGCGGACCCGTAATAAAAAAGAAGCTGCCAACATTGGTTCTCCCCTATCTAATATCAACAGAACAGTGGGAGAGAGGTAGGTTACCTACTAGGTAGGCAGAGAGAGGTAGGGTACCTGGCTGCCTGCCTACCTACCTAACCTGCCTCCCCCCAGAAGAGGCACGGATGCGGCAGCAGTGAAAGCCTTCCACTTACCTGGGTACCCAGGCCATCCATCATCATAACAACCCACCACCCACCACGGCGAGTAACGAATTCCATCTGCTAAGCAAGATACCCCTCCATCCACCTCCGATTCCTCTCTGCTCTCGATTGTTCATATCCCCAGGCGACCACAGGCGGAATCTGTCTTGCTCCTCGGTCTCGCCGTCGCCCAGTGTTGCGGAGAAGGGAAAGAAAGGTGTTAGCAGCTCTACCTATAGGCTACCTTGGTTTTTGACACCATCTCGGGGCTTGGGGCTTGACTTGACTTGACTTGACTTGACTTGACTTGACTGGGAAGTACATGTCTACCGACAACCAGGCCAGAGCAGACCTACCGACGTGCCTACTACTACTACTACTACTACTACTACTACTACTGGTGCAGCGACTGACTTGACTGGCACTGACTTGACTGGCGCTTGCCCGCATTCCCTTGGTGACAGAGAGACACTGACACCCGACATTGACCTAAAATCGCCTACCATTGCATCACTCCACCCACGCGACCAACATCACCATCCACCATCTCTCTATCTCTTAAGGTATCAACGCCTCCGCCTCCGCCTCCGCCTACGCCTCCGCCTCCGTCCCGTCTCCGCCTCTTTCTCCCGCCGCCATCACCATCGCCATCGCCCTCCCCCATCGCTCTCGCCCCCGTCGTTGTCGTTGTCGTCGCCGGCCCTGACTCTTTTTTATTTCCGACCTGCAGCCTCCAGTGAATCCCGAGTGTCTCCCGAAGCCTTATCCAACAAGCACTACTACTCCAACTACCCTTCGCCATGGCTGACGCGCCGAGTGCGAACGACGAGCTCTACCCCATCGCCGTGCTCATCGACGAGCTCAAGGTAAGCGCCGCACTCCGGATCATGGTTCCAGGCCACGCTCGCTCGTGCCGTCGCCGTCGCCGTCGTACCAGCCCAAGGCTGACCCCTTTTGCAGCATGATGATGTTCTCCTTCGACTCAACGCCATCCACCGCCTCTCGACCATCGCCCTCGCCCTGGGCCCTGAGCGCACTCGCGAGGAGCTCATTCCTTTCCTCGATGGTCAGGCAACGCCCCATACCCCCCGCGCTGAGCTAGAACCTAACAGCACTTATAGAATCCGTCGAGGACGAGGACGAGGTCCTCGTTGCGCTAAGCGAGGAGCTCGGTAATTTTATCGAGTATGTCGGCGGCCCTCAGTATGGGCACGTCCTCCTCTCGCCCCTCGAGAATCTCGCTGTCATTGAAGAGCCCGTCGTTCGAGACAAGGTCTGTCGCCCAACCGGTCTCTCTGCAGGCTCCTCTACTCTGTGATGTCCTCCGGCTGATCGTATTCCCAGGCTGTCGAGTCTCTCAACAAGATCTGCCGAGACCTCTCCCCCCAGCAGATCGAAGAATACTTCATTCCGCTCACCATCCGCCTCAGCAAAGCTGACTGGTTTACCTCCAAAGTCTCGGGTTGTGGCTTGTACACGGCCCCATACCACAAAGTCTCCCCGGAGGTGCAGGAGTCACTCCGCATACAGTTCGGCCTCTTAGTCCACGATGAGACCCCTATGGTTCGTCGCCAGTCTGCCACGCACCTCTCCAAGTTCATCAAGGAGATGACCGCACCTATAGTCATCGAGGAGATGATCCCCCTTTACCAGCATCTCGCCCAAGATGATCAAGATAGTGTCCGGCTCCTGACTGTTGAGATCCTCATCGCCATCGCCGAGATGGTCCCCAAAGACCAGCAAGCCGGTCACAGTGTGTTGCTCACATCTCTCCGCAACCTGATAGAAGATAAGAGTTGGCGTGTGCGCTATATGATCGCCGATAGGTTTGAAAAGGTACGGACAGTACCCTGTAGTGGGCACGTATGCCGAGCTAATACGGGATTGTAGATTGCAAAGGCGGTAGACGACGAGGTCGTGTCGCGGGACTTAGTCCCCGCCTTTGTCAAACTTTTAAAAGACAACGAGGCCGAAGTCCGAACCGCCATTGCCGGCCAGATCCCCGGCTTCTGTAGTCTGGTGGACCGCGATACACTCCTTAAAGATATCATGAGCACCGTCGAAGATCTAGTCTCCGATCCGTCTCAGCATGTTCGAGCTGCTCTCGGCACCCAGATCAGTGGTCTTGCTCCGATTCTAGGCAAGCAAGAGTATGTTCTCGCCCATGGATTGCTAGAGCCCTACTAACACGTGAGATTATAGAACTATTGACCACCTTCTCCCTATGTTCTTGCAAATGCTGAAGGACGAATTCCCCGAGGTTCGTCTCCACATCATCTCAAAGCTTGAGCTTGTAAATCAAGGTTTGTCATCATCATCTGTCCAATGGTTCGGTCACTGTTAGTCTAACCAATGCAGTCATTGGAATCGACCTTTTATCGCAATCGCTACTGCCTGCGATTGTACAGCTAGCCGAGGATAAACAATGGAGAGTCAGGCTTGCGATCATCGAGTATATCCCGCTTCTCGCGAGTCAACTTGGAGTAAAGTTTTTCGATGAAAAGTTGAGCGGCCTTTGTATGGGGTGGCTCGGAGACACGGTTTTCTCTATACGAGACGCCGCGACCCATAATCTTAAGAAACTCACGGAAGTTTTTGGCGTCGAGTGGGCCAGCGAAGCTATTATCCCCAAAGTTATGGCCATGGGCTCGCATCCGAATTACCTATATCGGATGACGACATGCTTTGCCATCACAGTAAGTCCAGGTATCCCATTATTTTGGCGCCGTATCCTAACCCGCGCAGACGCTGGCCACTGTCGTTAGTCTTGATGTCATTGGGAAGTCCATCTTGCCTATGCTAGAAAAGCTAGTGGCAGACGACATCCCCAACATTCGCTTCAATGTCGCGAAGACCTATGCCGAGTTGATTAGTGTTTTAAGACGGCTACCGGACGAGGGCACCATCTACAGCTTAGAGAAGGCTGGGAAGACAGATACGACAGCATCAGCCAGGTCGACGGAATTGATCCAACAACGCATACTGCCCAACTTGGAGAAGCTTCAGAAGGATGATGATGTAGACGTGCGGTTCTTTGCTACAACCGCCGCCACTGGCATCCCCGGGGTAGGTGGTGGAGAACCGATGAACACCTCACCATAGATGAGAGGAGACTTCATAAAGAGAGTATTCCTTCTACAGCTTATTATGGTTGTGCATTTCAGCCCCCGTCCGATGCATCCCGCAATCCACACTACCGTTTTGCCGTATAGGGTTAAGTTGATACAGAGATTATCGTCCGTTGGAGATTATACGTCTTCGAACGGGCGTTCGAGCATAGAGTATAGGATCCTGGAGTTGCAGAGCATCGAGAGAAGGGTGGCGCTGCCCTGCGCCCGTTTCGGAATTGAGAAAAAAAAAACAGGTTCAATAGATCTAAGACAAACGAGCAAGGGGACGTCATATAATGATGATGGCTCTCGTTAGGACGGAGGTTCTGTATGAATAAAAGTACACCAAAAGCCACGAACGAAAAAAATCCGTCTACCTTGACTAAATTATTTTCTTAACCTGGACACCTGCTGTGTAAATGAGCAATGTGATATGCTATGTCTGTTCTATAGATTCTGCTAGTAGACATGTCTTTAAGTGCATAGGAAAACTTTGCCTTTTCTACGTACTCTATGCATGATAGTATTCACTGACGACGAGTTTTAAAACCCGCGTTCAGCAATTCTCTCACAGATTTCTTTCGTTGAGCGTAGAAGTTGGCGCGCATAGGAGAAAGGCACAATTACCAAGCAGGCGGATATCGAAGAACAGGTAGGCAAGGTAGGTAGGTAGGTAGGTACGGTTAGGTAAGTGAGTAGTTTTAACAGTTTTTTTTTCTTTTTTTCTCTTTTTTTTCCCTTTCTTTTCGAATCGAATTGAATCGAACCCTTACACGACTGGCTGGGCATGACGTCTCTCGACCTTACGGAAACACAGACTACTGATAGTCTGACCCTTGACGCCGCCAAAGCTAAAGGACCGATACTCGACGCGACCGACGACCTCGAAGCCCCACGTCGTCGTCGTCGTCGTCGTCGTCGTCGTCGCAGGCTCTCTATCGTTGTTCCCCTCCCCATCGCCATCACCACCGCCACCCGGGGCCAAAGTGGAAGAGGAGGGGGAGGGGGATGAGGAGTGGGAGGGGGAGGAGTAGGAGGCGCCGTCCTCGAACCAGCCGCGCAGCTCGGCCTCGGTCCAGTTGCAGCTCGTGATGAGGAAGAGGCCGCCGGGGCGGACGAGCGGGAGGACGCGGGCGCCGTAGCCCTCGCTCGCGCGCGTGCCGGCGCCCGGCGCCGTCGCGGCGGACAGCGAGACGGCGTCGAAGGTGCCCTTGTCGAGCACCACGTCCCAGCCGTCGCCGACGACGACGGCGGGCGAGAACTTCGCGCCGTCGAGGAGCGCCGCCGCCGGGCCATGGAGGATGTCGTGCTCGGCGAAGTGGACGTCTACCTCTTCTCCTTCTCCCTCTCCCTCCTCCTCCTCCTCGTTGTCGTCGTCGTCGTCGTCGTCATCATCATCGTTGTCTCCCCGCCCCCGCCTCCGCCGGCCCCTCTCGATGCGCCGCGCGAACCGCACGCTCTGCGCGCTGTAGTCGACGCCGAGCATGGGGCCGCGCCAGCCGGCGTCGCGCAGGCCGAACAGCAGGGCGCCGTTGCCCGTGCCGAGGTCCAGGAACGACGTCGGGCGCCTTCCCTCCCCGTCCCCGTCCGGGCTGAGGCCCAGCTCCGCCGCGGTCCCCGGGTCCCCGAGGAACCGCAGCAGCTTCGCCTCGGCGTCCGAGTCGTCGAACCACGCCGTCCCCGTGTCCGACGGGTCGTGCGCGTGGTTCGCGAGCCCTTGACTGTACAGCGCGTCCCAGCTGTTTTTTTGGTTGGGACCCGTTTTGCGGTCCCCTGGTCAGCCGGCGTGGTCAAGTGTGCGTGCAATATAGGCTTTTAATTATAAGAATCTAAGACGTGGAGAGAATGAATAAAAATAAATGAAAGAAAATAAAAAAGAGAGAAAGAAAACCAAAAAAAAAAAAAAAAAAGAAAGAAAGAAAGAAAGAGACTTACTATTCCTTGGTACCGAGCTTCGAGGGCTCGAGGTGTGCTGGTTTCGTCATGGCGGGAAGCTTTTTATTTGGTAGATGGGATAGATTGGGAAAGGGCGCGTGAACTGAGAATGCTTATTTCTAAGAATTAAGGGTTGTGACAGCTATCTTAGTAGTTTGAAGCAAAAGAGGAAAAACAACGTTTCCCCTTGAAATTCTCCTGTACTAGGCACTGCTTTTTGAAGTCTATCTAGATATCACCCTTTACCATCCCACTCAACCCACCTGCCCTTTGATAAGCATGGAGGGGTTCTAAACTGGCAATTTCCAGTAGGTACCTGTAGAGGGGTCGGCAGCAGAATCTCTAATTTGGCAGGCGGTGTACTCCACACAGTAACCATTCCCCCCCCCCATTTTCCTACAGCAACAAATCAAGTCCACAAACTCCATAAATACATACATATATCGAGACTAAGTACCCCAAGTTTAGGTTGGGTATTGTTCACCTTAGGTAGTTGGGTGGGACAAATAGGGTTCGAAATCTTTTTCTGTAATCATTACAATTCCACTCATCAGGGGTATCTGGATCCACTCTCGATTCGAAGCTCTTCCTGACGCCGTCCGGTGATAGAAACCAGGCCCATCTGTGAACCCAGACAGATGGCCGGACGGGGAACGAGAAAATATATGTAAAAATCATCTTGCTACATCGTCACTCGTGCTTTTTATCGTTCGCTCCTTCCGTAAAAAGTTCCTATCCTTCGCGATCTCGTGCCCGATGCTTGGTTCTATAGACATGCTAGAAAAGAACAACCCGACCCCTATTATCCACCCCCCGGCCCCCTTCCCCTCTAAGGCCATTAGGTATGCCGAGGGAACTGGCGAAGATGGAGGCGTTCCTTGCCTGTGCCTCGCTGCCCGGGGAACCAAAAACCAACTGGCCGCATCCCTAAGCTATCGGCCAGATGGGGGCCTTCGCTAAGACCTGGCGGCCTCGCACTTCCACTCCTATGAAACCGGCGAAACGGACCCTCGGGGTGTCTTTGGGCGGGGGCGCTGTTACCGGTGTGGCCGTGTCAGTGAGAATCGAGGCCGTGCTGCCTTTTCTGCTGGCGGGATGTGGCAGCATTGTCAACATACCACTCTTTGTCTTATCGCGTTTCGCCGTCTTATCAGTATCTTTCGCATTCTCCTCAGGCTCGTCCATCAGCTCCGGCAAGGGCGGCAAGGGTGTTTTCTCCGGCTCCATAATGTCTAGCTGCACCACGTCTCCTGGCATCGGGTACGTCAAGGCTACGTCGCGACTTTCGAGCGGTAAGTTCGCAGCTATCCCCACGGCCAATTCCACTATCATTGACGCACTGCCATCTACACCGGCGGGCGGGGGGTCGGCAAGGTGCTGGTATAGTGCCGCGGTAAGATTCGTGGTCGCCTTCTTTGTGAAATCCGCTCGATGTTCTGCGCTTTCGGGCGAGTTGAGCATGTGCTGGAGTCCTTCCAAGGTCGCCATCCGCCAAGTTACCACTTTAGCCGTCAATGCATCGAGTTCTTCCTGACTGCTCATGGTGTACGAGTAGCGGCGAATGTTCTGCTCGATCTGCTTGAGATGGCAGCTCAGGTCGACATCAAGTGCCGGGTGGAAGCACTTGTTGAAGATTTCCTCCATGACCCACCGTGAGATAACAGCCCTTCCAACAGCTGTCATCTCTTGTTTACCAGTATTGACCGCATCTGTCGTTACGTACTGCTCGATCCAACCCGGTAAGGTACTCCAATCTTTGCGGATGTTGAATGCAAGGTTGTTGATGGCCCCATTGAGCCGGCCAAACCGTATCGAGTACTCGCTATCATCTAGTGCCGTCCGTGATTGCGACAAACGTTGGTTCGCAACCGCGTTTTGAAGCTGTTCTATCTGGGACGTCATTTGCTCTATCTGCGTTTTGCCATCAAAATAGAGTCTTTTGACGTTCTTATACTTCGTTACTGGTACAATGTAAGCACTCTCCTGTAGACAGATCCTCGATAATCCTTATGGTCCTTACCCAGGTCCTTGAACTGCTTCTCATGATCTACCCCCTCTGATGGCTGGGGACTATTTGTGTGGTTTCGGTCATCAACAGACGCCTCATACTGCTGCCGTTCCCCGGTTCCACCGGGGCGGAAGTTAGGGGTAGCGTTTCCAGCCCCGGAGGACGGCGGGAGAGGACTCATGGCGCTCGGGGGGCCTTGGCTATGCCGATAAGAGGGCGGAGGGCCGGGGGGAGGTTCTACAGTCCGCATTTGTTTATCATTGTCTGCCGACTTACGGCCTTGGCCCGGTGCTCCAGTTTGTGGTGGTGGCGGAGGCATACCTTGAGTTACCAACGCCTGTGGCTGTTGTTCTAGTTGTACCGACGTGAGCTGCGATTCGTGCGGCGCCTGACCTACAGCCGGAGATTCCTGCGGGGGGTGAAAACTCTCTACTGGCTGTCCTGCGTCAGTAGTTGGGGATTCATATGACAATTGCGAAACGGTCTCTGGGTTGGGCGGTTGTGGGGTCTCGGTAGTGAGATGGCCAACATAAACAGACGAAGGATTGCTACCCTGGTACTGTTCTTGTGAATGTGCGTACTGGTACGGATTCTGCGCAGGGTCAACTATAACCTGGCTATACAATTGTTGCTGCTGTTGATCTGGCTGGGGGTGAGGGTGGCCCTGTTGCTGAAGCAGTTGGGCTTGGTGCTGCAAGATGGCCTGTTGCTGGTGAAAGGCGAGGTCCTCGTGATCGAAAGAGGTTCCAACGGGCTCTGATGGCACGTGTCGAATGGTGTTTGGTAGTGCTTCTTGTGACGTCTGTGCAAGTAAATCCTGGTTGGACCGATTAATGGGGTAAATGGCGGCGTCAAACTCGCCAACACCTTGGATTGGGGACTGTTGGATGTGTGACTGCTGAGCAAGCTGCTGCTGCTGCTGCTGAATGTGCTGCTGTGGGGTGTGCTGTGGAGCGTGCTGTGGGTGTTGCTGCGGCTGTTGTTGATGTTGCTGCGGCTGAAGTCGGGGGCTCGATCTCTGGGGAGGATCCCAATCTGGATGGACAATGGGCCTGTCTAGTAAGGAGTTTCCTTTTGGGGTATTACTTGATCGCTTTGACGGTCTGCGAACGATGCCAGGAGCGGGGTTCTCGTGGGATGGGTCCTTTGCGTGGTTATCGGCGGCAGGGCGACTCGACGACCCGGGAATTAGGTTTCTGATCCGCTTCAGCCCGTAGCGTTTGGGTTCGCTGGGCGCGGGCGGGTTGGGGGGAGGGCTTTGGTGAATAATAGGAGAGTTAACCGAGGCGGTCTGCGACAGGTCGTCAGCGGAGCTCGAGGCAATGCCGAAGACAGCCTGCGTCTGCAGCGGAGTGATCTGCTGCGAGTACCGCGCCGACTGGGAACGTGAGACGAGCTCGGCGAAGTTGTCGCGGAGCTGCGGCTGTCTTGTGTTATACACGGCGGCGGGATTGGGATTAGGACTGGAACTAGAACTGGGACTAAGATTGAGATTGGGTTGATTGAGGGGTATCGCGTTTGGCCCCCGACCGGGTGGGGGCGGCAGGTTGGGATTGGTCTTGCGCAACACCTCGTGAGGTTGAGCGCTGTTGAGATTGACTAATGAGAAGGGCGGCTGGTGTTGATGCTGTGGTGTCTGGGTTTGAGGCTGCTGTTGTTGCAGTAGTTGCTGGTGATTTTGCTGGTGTTGATTTTGATGTTGAGGAGTAACTGGTTGCGGTTGTTGCTGTTGTTGGCCTACTCTACCATCGGCCTGCTGTGGATGGTGTCGTGATTGTTGCTGCTGTGATGGGGATGATGGTGGCTGTTGTTGGCGATGGAAAGAATCGGTGGAGCTGAGTGATGGCGGCGGTCCTGGCGAGGCTGAAGGGGGGCTGCTGGAAGAATCGGGACCAATGCCGGCTGTCGAGACTCTGCGAGGGCCTGGAGTCTGTGTTTGTGTCTGGTTCTGTGACGGAGTTTGTTGGGACGACGAAGCCGCAGACGACGAGGACTGTGGAAGGGGCAGTGCACTGCTTGCACCGCCCACAGCGCCGGAGGATTGCTGCTGCTGGATCTGCTGCTGTTGTAAGTGAACACGGTGTTGCAGGGCTTGTTGCTGTGCTTGTTGCTGTGCTTGTTGCTGTAGTTGTTGTTGTTGCTGCTGCTGTTGTTGGTCAAGCAGGTCTCGTTGAGATTTGTTGCTGTGTTTGGTGCCGATGCCGATGCGGGCGAAGGAGGGCATCGCTGTAGCGTGAGATGTGAACGACGGAGCTGCTCGGCGGGCGTGCTGCTGCGTCTGTCTATTCTTAGCTGGCCGAGCGCGCAGTGTTCGGTTTCCAGCGCCGCCGGCAAAACGACAAAGAGATGGTAAGTGACAACAAAGCGCGAGTGCGCAAGCCGACAAGAGCAAGTGCAAATGCAAATACACCGTTAACCACCCCCCAAATAAGGTAAAGAGAAAAAAAATTAAAACCGGATAAGACCAGAATCCCAGATGATGCGTTTCGGCGTCCCTATCTAGTCTGGTGTATGCTGTCGTTGTTGCGACTTCTCTCTACTTCCCCTGCCGATTCGTCTGATCTGACCAGAGTCAACCCAGCCGGCTAGTCAGTCAGCCAGCCAGCTAGCCAGTCAGTTAGTCACTTGGTACGCAATGGGCTGAAGAGGGTGTCCCGCGGTCCGTGGGTGTGCCGTGCTCTGCTCTGGGAGTGGGAGCGAGAGGGAGAGAGATGACTATGTGTGTGTATGGATGGATAGGTTTGCATGTACGGATGGGCATGTGCGTATGGATAAACATGTATGAATGGGCACTCAGACATGTATCTCATGCGTATTGCTGCTGTGCCCAAAGGAGTGACTAGAGGTTTAGAGCAACAGGATAGTTATCCAGAAACCGTAGCCAGAAAGTAGCCCAATGCAACCCCTGTAGCAGAACCGTGTACTGTATGTAGGGCATGCGCGTTGGTCAGGGTGGTGGTTGCCTTATGCGTCTGTCTAGGTCTTCGTTGCTAGGAACAGCTTCTCGGGGTGAGGTGAGAGGGGCGTTCGTTCTTTCTTTCTTTCTTTCTTTCGAACTTACACTTACATCACAAGTACCTACGGTAAGTGTTTGTTTGCCTGCCTACCTACCTGCTGTTATGTATGTTAGGTAGTGAGTGCCTTACTTAACTTTACTGGGTACCTACCTATGAAGATAGTTACGTTCTAAGGTATACCCATACTGTGGTACCTACCTGCTCATCCTCTCCTGCTTTCACTTTTTGAGGTATGATGGGGGCTATGTTGCTGATAGAGGTACCCAAGTACTTCATGCTGCAGGGCAGGGTGGCGCACCCGGTAGCATGGTGTACCTACCTAAGTACCGAACATACAGATTGATAGCGGTTGACTTAGATGCGGGTAGTATCTACAGGTATCCGATGGCAGCACCTCTACTGTAACATAGCTAGGTAGGTAGGCATGTAATAGGGAGAGCTTTAGCAGGATCGACAAGACAAATACGCCATTTGGGTAGATACCTGGCCAGTTGAGCATAATGGGCATCTTTGATTTGACCAGTGAAAACTCATCGTTTTCATTTGTTACCAAGATTTTGATTACATTCTTTTAATAACTAAGGCAAAGTAACAAATGAACAAACGAAAAAAATGGCCGAATGCAACAGAGTAAATAGGCTAGTACCCTACCTGGGTAGGTACCTGGGTAGTTAGTTACTTGGCAGTGCTACAAGTACTTAAGTAAGGTAAGTAGTTATGGTATTTTAACATCTCTAAAACTGGTAACTACCACCCAGGTATCCCCAGGTAATTTGTGCTGGCAGTCCCTGTCTGTCTGTGCAGTAGGTAGGTGGTGTAGCGTGTCAATGACCACACTAGCTTGCTTCCCTACTGAGCAACTCCCGACTTACATGCCCAGATAGTGTAACGACAACGACAAAGATGGGGTAGTTCTGTTTCCTTGGCTATCGGGGTTTTAAAACGTCGGCTCTTTAGATAGAATTCTACCGTCCATCTCCTCTTTTTTTTTTGGTTTTTGTCTCTCTCTATCGCCATGGTTCTCAATGAGCCATATTTTTCTTTGGTCATGATGCGGGTAACTGGTTCGCTTTCGGCCGTAGTTGGCTCTCCCCTTCGCCCTCCCTCCCGTATTACGCTCACGAACGAGATTACTTCCAAAACGGAACTACTGCGAAGAGCCAAGGCAACGGTCGTGACAAGTAAGCGAGATAAGCGAGCTGAAGGGGATGGCCAAGATGACTCGACTAGGCATTGCGCAGACATTCATGGGCTACACTTCGATGAATCTTCATTAACCTAGTCCGCCTGTCGAGCCATTGAGGTGCTGATCCGAGTCAACTAGCTCATGGTAGCCCATAGTGTACAGGGATTTCGACCAAGTCCGGCCTTCTCGACAGGGACTGGCCGCCCGGGTCTTCATTTCACTAGTTTCGTTCGTATAACTAAAACGGCCGCTTGGGACGTGTACGCGTCCTTCTAAGAGGGCATTGAAGACCGTGGTTCGTTGTGGCAAGTGACCGAACCCTGTTACCATTTTTAGGTATGAGTAGCCCTATAGCGTGGTACCGTGGTATATAGTCTGGCCCCGTTGGAGTCTGGGCTTGGTTTGTTCTAACGCGAGCGGTTGATCGAATAGGTAGTTTCTGAACTTATTGTTACCGTCACGCCGGCCATGTAACGGTGGGTTTTGCATGTACTTGAACTGCATAAACCAAACATTGTACTTGTAGTCTCCGAGAAGTCTTCTAGATCCGTCCTTTACAAGTACCTAGACAACGTAGTTCTTGAGCCGTTGGTTTCCTCCCAAGAGCGGAGCTCCATGATCGTTACAGGGTCAATTAGTTATACAGTATCCGCCACGAGCACCCAACCCGGTAAGGCCGTATGACAAACTGGCCGCCCGATTGTGCCAAGGATGCTGTAATTTCCTCCCGATCACATGCATTCAGTAGCCTATATCGATGCCATGATGATGGGCCGGTATTAATCGTATAAGGAGCTATTCTTACATCGGCTTCGATCATCGGGCTCCGAAGCTGCCCAGGGGGACGGAGGACACACTACATAGGTAGGTATGGCCAGAGCATGGGGATAGTCAGAGAGGAAGAAGGGTATGGGTCCGAGTACCAGTGACTCTGCCGTGGCTTGAAGGGTTGCTAGCTCATGCCACTGGATGCTAGGTAAATGAATTGATCTACATAATTATGTACATGTTTTGCGATATCCCGAGACTATATAAGGGGCGGAGTACTCCGTATAATCCCACAAATGGGAGGGACGTTATTGTAACCAAGAATGGAATGGCATTTACATAGCACGCACCGTAGCGGGCGCAGAGCTTAAAGAGCCTATGAACAAATAATCCGAGACCCCCTGATGTTATTTACATCTTGCATTTATCTGTATACGACTCGGAACCGAGATGGCTATAAGCATCTAGTGCACCTCGACAGATCATATCTCGACGGAATCACGTCGAGTCGCCAGCGGCCAGCGGCGCTGAGAGAGAAAACCAGGAAATCTTGGAGTCGGCAGCGCTCCACACCCACATCCCATCGCTCGGTAGACGCTATCTAATAAAGGTATACAAGACAAGAAGATACCTGTTTTTCTAACCCCGCCAAATTCTATAAATAGCTGGCTGCATGAGACTATCTACCGGTAGGGGTTGTAGCTGTTCCAAGCGGTCCACTTATCTTTCCAGCATCCCAAGTCCCCACGAATCACCATATAGAATGTATGGGTCATGGGTGGACCGCAAAGAAAGCCTCCTAGATGGTAATCATACAGTAACTTCCTGACAAGCAATATCGACCAGCCCTCCACCCCACCCTCACAGATTTAGTCAACATGGGCGGACACACATGACAAGTGAAAAGAAACTCGCTGGATGCCGATGAAACAAGTAACAAGTTGCTTGTTTCTGTATCCTCTCGATATTCTAGAACTCAATCCGCCACCGGCAGCAGCAGCAGCAGTCACCACCAATCCCACCAATACCACCAACACCACCAACACCACCACCGAATATAGGCGTCGTTAGCCGGGTGCCAAGCGGCGCTTGTCGAGTCCCTCTTGTCCTAATACACCTGTTGAACCCCCCCCCTCCCCTCCCCTTCCCCCCAACAACAACAACAAACACAACGTCATTTTCGCACGGGGTAGAGGGGGGGTCTTTTTGTTGAATACGACATGACCTGTACTCCCATGCCGAAAAGTACCGATATGTCAGGCTGAAATACAACGTGGGCCAGCCTTGGATGTAACGCCGAGGCCCACACTACCATGGAACGTCGACTGGTGGCACGGAGAGGCAGAAGATCATACCTACAGGTGGTGTAGTTACCTACGGTCACTAGTCATGCTATACAACAAGCCCAGAGACATGGCCTGGATCTAAACAGGTAATCAGGTAATCGCATTTGGCCGGCCCGCCGCCCATCCTCGCTGCAGGCCGCACCCGGCGAATGTCCTATATCTACAAGCACCACACCCCCCTCGACCTGGTCTCGACCACAGGAAGATGTTCGTCCCCATGTAATAGGCATAATTATCTGTACATGGGCTCGCACGTGCGTCGCCCTCTCCCGCGCCGTGCCGCATCCTGGGAGCGAATCAGGGGAGCCTCAGGCAACGCAGTGCTACGGTGGGAAATGACGCTGCGGTCAACCCTCCGAAGGGGCAGAGCGGCGTCAGACTCTTAACCCAGCATTGGCGAACAGCACCCGGCAAATCACAACGCAGTACCGGGCCATTCAAAGCTGTCAGCCTTCCTGATAGACGACGTAAGCCGTGCCCTGGCACGTTCACCGCCAAATGCACGCGTTCGGGATCAGTTCATTGACGTCAAAATAGCAGATATAGTTATGAACATTGCGTCGCATAGGGTACCCCTCAGCCTCCGTCCGGCCTTGCAAATCTGGACCGCATGCATCTCCATACTACTCTGACCAAACGTCCTTGTCTAGCACATCTGCACCACAACCCCACGGTCAAATCGCCAACATTCCCGTTGGTCCTGGCCTGGGTTGAATTGTTAATCTACGCCACTTAGTTCTATTCACGGCTTGACGGCTGCTATTCGGGTCAGCTAAGCCTCCGTCACCCCCGAAGCGACGGAGGGATCGCGAGGAACAATTGATGGCTGAGACAATTTGATTGGTCACCCCCAATTTCCTCATAGCTGATAGGCGAGGGCCAAAAAGAAATGACATTCGACTGGGGTCAACCACATGATGAATTTCTAAGCAACTGAACAAGAGATTTAGTAGGTAATCGAGTATCTTGATCAATGGCTTGGCGATCGGACCACGCCAACTTAAGTGAGTGGAAGTGTTTTATAAGCGTCATCTTCTCAGAGGATCAGCAATATGAATCATCAACGATAAGTGGATGCATTCTTCGCCCTTCTTCACCGTCTTCACTGATATCATGTCTGGGTAAGTCTATAGCATAGTTTAAATCGCAATATTAAGGACTCGGTGCGAAAGCCTGTGCTGACTCATCGCGGCGGATCGCAGCGGCCGCCCGTACTTAAAATGCAACATCCACATATTACGAAGTAACGAAAAAGTATGATAGCTATCGATGTTGCCATGTGGCCACATTGACCAAATCACCCTGCATGACAACGACTCTGGTCTCCCCAGGCCTATGTGTCTTGTAACTACACCGACTTTATCACGGTCATGATTCTGCTTCCTCTCTATTTTTGGTTCTGGACTTGGGGAACTCAAGCAGCTCCGGAGAGTCGTCGACTCTGTCACTGAGAGTGACTAGTGTAGAATGGCCACTCGAAGCGGACTGGCCAGAAACCGGCATATTCCTAGTGAATGATGCTGTTGATCTTCTATGTCTCAGGATGTACAATAACGTTCTCTTGAGATAAATCATTGTGGCAAAATACATACCCTTTATGTTCGGAGGGCTACAAGTGTTAGTGATTCACCTATGTGCGTTGTAGAACGCAATACGGGGGGATTATAATCCCCGATCGCCAACAAGTTTGTTGGACGTTAGAGACTTGAGCGTTTTGAGATGGCGCTGGAGCTCGCTGCGTGCCATGGCCTTTTGGCCGTCTGACAATTCCGCTAGGTCCGCCATGTCTACGCCTTCGACATATTCCATAACCAAGTAATAGGAATCATCGTCCCCAAAGTCACGGATAGCGCGCAGGACCGGAATGTCGGTGCGCTGGCGAATGTATCGCAATGACGCTCTTGTTCCAAAGGCAGGGTATGTGAAGACCTCAATACCCAGTTTAAAACTTCCTAGGTCTCAAAGTTCTCTTTATGAAGGACCCTCTACGGTGGTAATATTTTCTTTCGGCGGTGATTCTACAACACCCTTCCTCCCGTGGCAGCACTTGATTCTTAGGCATTGCAGATACGGATGAGGACTGAGCGTGATGGAAATTAAACCTGAGCTTTAAGTCTGGATGGAAGCTATTGCAGGTGATGTAGATAACGGTTATTAAAAACGATAACCGGCGACATTAGAGAGAATTCTCTGAGTTCATGTATGTTGGCTTCTCTGTCTCTTGGGTGTTGTCTCTTGGGTGTTGTCTCTTGGGTGTTGTCTCTTGGGTGTTGTCTCTTGGGTGTTGTCTCTTGGGTGTTGGCTCGTGAAATGGCGTTGGTGGCCTGCGCAGTACGTACCATTGCCTAGCTACATGCTGTGTTTCTGTTCGCTAAGTAGCACTTTTAAATTATATGTGCCACCGACCCCTATCATGCGACGGTGCGACTCCTATTGGTCTGCTAGAGTTATATTTATTATCAAGATATCCCCCATGCATAGTGCAAGGCCCAAGAGATCCGTGCCCAGGCGCGTGTTACGATGGGAAGCCCAAGCCCAGTTAGGGTTAAGATATGGCCTAGCATGTCAACATTACCGTATCTATATATAATGTTCTATTTATATCTATATCATGTTTTTGACCCCATCACGCACCCTGGGTAGGTACCAAGCTACAAGACAGGATTTCTGGCTAGATCATTGTAGAATGCAGGGAAGGCCCCCCGAGTTCTCGCCGTCGCGTTCGGATTTATCTACAGTACACGATATGCGTCGCAGGATACGGATCATACGGATTCGGGCAACATTAGGGCGCCAACTTTACTTGAGCATTAAGGTGGCATATTTATATCCGTTGATTCCGGAGCATAGTATTAAACCTAAACCCTCCGACTTCTTTCGAAAATTAGGCGTTTTTTATTCAAGAAATTCCGACGGGATATTTGCCGGTGAGATGTTCATGCGAGCCATACGAGTAGCGAATAATGCTTTCTGTCATTGACGCCCACTATTGAACCACCAACGTATTATGATAATGTTTGTCTAGTGAGGCGGTAAGACATGTCTAGTTAGCACTGAGAGTTGGTTTGATTCTGGAATCAAGTCCCGTGTACACCTTCGGAGTGGTATCGTGTCATTGGTAATGTTGAATGCGATCTAGTTGTGCAACAACGCTTTCATCCTAAAAATAAAATAAAATAGAGCGTAGTTGTAATTGGTCACATTTATTGATACAGAGTCATATATTTGCTGTTCGTAGAAAGAGAGAAGGGAGGGCGGGCCACCATCAGAGTTTCGTTGGCTCCAGCAAACATGAAATAGCCTTTATTCTACGCACGCATATGTACCAACCCGTACAGGCCAGAATCAAGTAATTAATCACAGTGATATTAAATGGAATAGGGCCGTAAAATTGAATGTTGCAGGTCCTCTGTTTTAATACGGGAGGGTAGTTGGGGAACGCTGTTACGGTCGTGAGACCGCCCTTCCCGTGCTCGGGTTCTCATTATATTTCTAGGCTATAAATCTACAGTTAAACCACGAGTATAATGTTTCTGTATCTAACTACTATTCTATACGATAGTCAGACAAGCCCGAAGGCCTTTTCGTTTTCAGTTGGTCTCTGCCTGGTTGGCTAAACGTATTTCGCTAAGATAAGCGCTGCCCGCCATGAGGACACATGGCCGCATATGGATCCTGACTCTGTGCTTCCGCGGTAGCTACAGCACCGAGAGGGTAGACTGATTCTTAGTAGAGCACCTGTGTAAAGTTGAGGACAACTATGTCAGTTCTATGCGGCGTTCGTCTGGATAGGTGACTAGTATGAAAACAATATAAGTTTCTGTGGGTTGGCTGTTGAGGCGTACCAAAATTCTAATCTCGACGGCCCAGAGTTGTTCTAGAATGTCATCGCCTCTATAATAGACCTTCAATGATTTTGTTCTACCATACCTTTGCATTTCCATGTTTTCGAGCCCGACCGGTCACCTGACATTACGGTGCCAGAGGCCAAGTATGCAACGTCAGGTGACAATGGCTTTTTGTATTTGTGGCCGTCCCGGCTATATCCCGTACCGTGGCCTCCGGCACATCTCCCAATCGGTAATTTTTAAATTGTCCTTAGATGAACGGGATTATGGAATCCCTGAGTATAGCGATCGTACATATTTATATGACGATCCAAGATATCGATGTGGACGGGTGAGCCGCTCAGCCAGAAGTCTCGAGGCGATTCGGACGGCCGGGTCTAGATCCTGCCCTACATGCGCGTATGGAAGGCTTCCTTGTTTGGCCCCAAAACTGTCGTCTTTCGACTACAGTGATAAATTCACAGACAAATCCGTCTAGTTTTATAAGGATTATGGAGGCTATCAAGCCATGTAACCGTCCTCAAAGGGTCGCCGAACAAGCGTGGTTAAGATAGCTGAAAACGAAGTCACGAAAATGGCAGGGCACCACGGGATGTTGATGGTTTACTTCGCAAGTTTTGCTACGGCTACCCTCTCGGCAGTTGTGAGCCGTGTGCCCCTTTCGGAAACTGTGTCAAGAGCCTCTCTGCCCGCCGACTCGCAGATTATGACGCTTCAGATCGACCTTGCCCTTGAGAACACCGGCATTATCGAGGAAAAGCTCAAAGACCTGTCAACCCCGGGGAGTCCGAACTACGGCAAGTGGCTCACGAAGGAAGAGGTAGACGCGCTGTTTCCATCGATAGATGGTGCTTCGGCCACAGTGACCAGTTGGCTCCGGGACTATGGCGTCGAACAAATACAGGAGCAAAGCTCCAGTGTTAAATTCGCAGCGCCGGTTAAGACGGTGAATCATTTGCTCAACACTACCTTCGCGTATTACGATATCGCAGGTTCCCGTAGGCTGCGGACTACCGAGTACTCTGTCCCGAAACACGTTGCACCATTAGTGCAGCTCATTCACCCGACAACGTTCTTTGGGCAGACAAAATCGCATCGGATGCCGATCTTTGATGAAGCAGATGGGCCTACAGAATTCAAGATATCAAAGATAGCGGCAGGCGCTGAGAACTGTACCCGGTTAATCACCGCACCCTGTCTGCGCAGTGCGTATAACATTGGTGACTATGTGCCGGATGCGAACAGCGGAAGCCGGATTGGATTCGGCAGTTTCCTGAATGAATCGGCGAGGCTGGAAGATCTGCATACGTACCAACGCATGTTTGGAATACCAGAGCAAAACTTCACTACGGTCTTGATCAACAATGGCGTGGACAACCAGGAACGCGAGGGAAGTCATGTGGAGGCGAACCTTGACGCCCAATTTCAGAACGCCATGTCATATCCCTTGCCCCAAGTTCAGTTTATTACCGGCGGGTCGCCGCCGTTTGTGCCGAGCGTAGGCATTCCGGATGCCGAGCATAATACCAACGAGCCGTATCTCGAGTATTATAGCTTCCTGCTAAATAAGACGAACGAAGAGCTGCCCCAGGTTATCTCGAATTCTTACGGAGATGATGAACAGACGGTCCCAATCGATGGTTAGTTATTGCACCCTCAAGTTTGGGTCCCTTGATCGGTTATTCAACGTGGAAAGAATAAGATCCTGACTACGATACAGTATGCCACAAGTCCCCTTACATCTCAATTGTCCCGTGTGACGCTTGATACAAGTTTACACATAACGAGAAGTAATACCCTCCCAAATAAGGAACACGTCCTCACTACTATTGGTTATAGTACGCAAAACGCGTCTGCGATATGATCGGCATGATGGGGCTCCGAGGGATCACCGTGCTCGAATCATCGGGGGACACGGGTATCGGGGCGCCCTGCATCTCGAACGACGGGAGAAAGAAGCTGGAATTCACGCCGGGTTTCCCGGCGTCCTGCCCCTTCATCACGGCCGTGGGCGGGACCGAGTCCTGGGCGCCGGAGGTCGCCTGGATCGGCAGCTCGGGGGGTTTCAGCAACTACTTCGCCCGGCCCTGGTACCAGCGCGACGCCGTCGACACGTACCTCGAGAAGCGCATCCCGCCGAAGACGAAGGCGTACTACGAGCCGTACGCGAACTTCTCCGGCCGCGCGTTCCCGGATATCTCCGCGCATAGCCTGACACCCAAGTATGTTCAAAAGCAGGAGAGAGAGAGAGAAGACGTTATCACGGCGAGTGGCGGAGCCAACGGCAGACGTACTCCGAACTTGTAGGGCCCTGAAAGACTAACCGGCATACCAGTTACCTGTTTTTCAACAAGGGCGAGACTGGCCAGACTGGCGGGACATCGGCCGCAGCACCAGTGGTCGCTGGCATCATCGCGCTGCTGAACGACGCCCGGTTGAGGGCAGGGATGCCTACCATGGGGTTCATTAACCCATTTCTGTATAGCTTGAGACCCGGGCCCCTCAGTGATGTCACGGCGGGCAAGGCCGTTGGGTGCAATGGCTATAACATGCAGACAGGGCAATTAAGTAAGCATTACAAGATTTATCTTCTTTCCCGTCCAGGGGTATAAAGGCCCCCTCCGATCTATAACCATATCCCAGAAATTTTTCGCGCTTCCTGTACATCTAAGCAATATCTTCGAATGGATGTGGCTAACTCGGAGTGTTCTAGTCCGAGGCGGGGGCAAGATCCCCTGGGCATCCTGGAACGGGACTCTGGGGTGGGATCCTGCTACTGGCATGGGGATGCCGGACTTTCAAAAGTTGATGGCTGCGGCTTTGAACTAAGTACGTGAAGAGCTGTGGGGATCATGGGCAGTCGGTGTGATATGTGTCGTCGAACTATAGCTCATCTAGAGTGCATGACGCCGATGGATCATTTCGGTTTTCGCATTGTCTACGAGGCGCCTAGGTAGCCTCGACGGAGATATGATATAGGCTGCCGTTTTTTCAATATAGGATGTGTGGTGATAAGGATGTGACGCTCCCTTCGTGGTCTTTTTGAGAGGGATAACCAACGACTTACTCCCTTTTACCGGAGCCCCTAGGCTGGGAAATCGTATTCTGATACTTATCTAATATGTATGCTCGGGCATAGAAAGGGCATGCTCTTCCGGATCCCGAAAAAGAGCTAATTCAGTCATTGGTCTTGGTTTTCCTAATTATGGCTATGTTTTGCGTTGTGCCGTCGCTGCTGTGAATTGTTGAATGTGACGAGTAGACCTGGGTTGTCAATGGTTATTTGGCTGTCAAGCCTTTTTTTTTTTTTTTTTTCCATTTTTAACATGAGGGGGGCGAATATGGCAATACCCATGCGACGTTGAAGTTATTCTCTTTCTTCTGCTTAACTTTAAATCCCAAACCCGAAACTCAATAGAAAAAGACCAAAGTGCTGGCACATCCCATCGAGACCCGATATTAGGTAGTTGTGAGTATTCGGTAAGTCTAGCGGTTTTGTTACCGCTTTTTTTTTTCCACGTCTCTCTCCAGTACATACCGAGATCGGATCCACTGCTTCGGGAATAAGATCTCGATGGGAGAAGTCATCACCGCCCTTTGGAATTGAATTTGTTGGCCCAGTTTACCGAGAAATTGACGACGTTGATCTTGAGCGGGTATCACCACTGCGCCTATTGACCAGAGAACATCCATCTCATTTGGAGCAACGAAAATGGACTGCACCGGCGAGGAGAAAGGCGCTGCCATGCAATTAAGGGGCTATCGCATCGCGAAACGAAGCCTATCATTCATCCTAGACAACTGGCTTGTCATCGGCTTCGGCGTTGCTGCCGTATTGGGTTATTTCTTCCCCCGTACGTCAACTCCCCCGATGATAGGGTGTATGGGCTAAGACTGCGTATACAGATGTCGCAGCGCGTGGAGGCGTCATCAAATCCGAGTATTCGATCCTGTACGGGGCAATTGGCCTCATATTTTTAATTAATGGTGCTCAATTGAGCCCGGAGAAGCTCAAGGAGCATTCGTTGAATTGGCGATTACACATAATCGTTCAAGGGATAAATCTAATCCTCATACCGGTCATACAGATCAGTTGGTTTCGCCTCTACCGTGCACATTCCGGAGCGGCGACTAACATTTTGCTAGTTCTGGTCCGCATAGTAATCGCCGCGGGCGGGATCACTTCCGGCAACATTGACCCGAGTATCCTGGTTGGTATGGTGGTCGTTAGCTGTATTCCTACGACTATCGCGTCCAATGTCGTCATGACGAGGAACTCGGGAGGCGATGAGGCCGCTGCTATCATCGAAGTGGTCATTGGCAACGTAGTCGGTTCGTTTATATCGCCCTTTTTGATATACGGCTTTCTCCCAGGCGACTCGGCATTTGATTCTCTACGTCCTGCGACGCCGAGCACCCTGGGGCCCATGTATATTTCTGTCCTGAAGCAGCTTGGACTCAGCGTGCTCTTGCCATTGGCAGTTGGCCAGTCCTTGCGATGGGCTTTTCCAAAAGAGACTCCTTGGGCATTGGGAACTTTTCGCCTTGCCAAGCTCTGCTCTGTGCTCTTAGTCTTGGTGGCCTGGTGGGTAGCAGCTGTTTTCGAAGCCCTGAAGGGGCAAAATGGCTGATCAGTGTGCAGGTCCACGTTTTCAGGCGCTTTCGAGACTGGCGCTCTCACCGAACTCCCCAATTCGTCTATAATATTCAATGTCTTTATCAACATCGCAGAGTACCTTCTCTTCACGGTGATCTGCTACTATATAGCATACCCGCCTCGGCGCGCCGCCACGTTCTTAAATACGTGGATCGCTGACTCAAGGATGGGCTTCCACCTTCCAGGTATGTTGAGGCGGGCAATTACGGTGAAGAGGATGCCAAGGGAGCTAGTGATCGCTATCTGTTTCTGCGGAGCGGCAAAGACAACAAGCCTGGGCATCCCATTGGCTGCAGCAATGTGGTCGAAACTAGACAACTTTACCATCTCATCGATTCAGGTCCCCGTCCTACTCTACACCGTCGAACAGGTATTCGTCGCCCAGTTTCTCACGATATTCTTCAAGTGGTGGCTGCAGCGAAGCGAGAAACAGGCGACGGATGAAGAATCGCTGGAGGCGGACGGTGTTGGTGGCAATGAACAAGCTCTGACGAGCCCTTGTGGTTCCCCGGAGGCTAAATGAAATGAAAAGATACCTCCGAGATGATAAGCATAGAATTGGATCTGAAGGGCAATCCTAATAACCGCGTGATGTGCCCATACTACTCTGTCACGGCCGCTACTGTGTCCGCCTGGACGCTATGCAGGGCTTACTTGGCCGAGCTGTTTGATTGGAAATATAGCCCACCCTCCCTCTGATCATGGCCGAGAGCGGAATCGAAAATCACGTATTAGAGCTGTCTCCGGCAATCCCCGGCTCCACTTGTGCTCGCGTGCTCTAATATCATAGCGGCAAAGCCTTTACTTTCTATTTCGGCATGGATGCCGTCGCCTTTTCAGGGCCGCCGGAGTTGGCGGCCAGCAAAGCCCACTCGCCAATCTATTTTAGCTACCCGAGAGGTTCACCCGAACTGCATGGATCATAACAGGATTTCCGGGTCCGGAGCGAGGACAGACAGGGAATCCTTTCCCTCTGACCGGATAGCGGTCACCCCGATCCGCCACGACACGTTTTCCCCACACCATTCCGTCCCGAATATGGGGGTACAGGTAATCCGCAGTGGGCTATCGGCTAGCTTCCCTATGATATTATTACCCGAAGTTCTCGCGGCCATAGGATGCGATAAAATCGTATGCCTCTCAGCGACTCGGGGTGGCGGGCCGTCGCAACCGCCTCGAAAGTTCCCGTCGTGGAGGGATCCCGCTGTGGGGGACCATTGGAATGTCGTAAAGGGCCTTGTACTTTATTACGCAATTTCGCTCTCTGTTTGGTATCAGCTAGATGGTTTCCAGGCTACCCCGCGGCGGAGATCGTCGCTCGCTATCAATAGGTTGGGGAAGCAGTATCACATTGTCCAGAGGCTCTCTGGTTTCGGCTGTCATGCTCCGATGCGGGAGAATCGGGAAAACGAATAGTCAATATGCCGCGCCAACACTAGCCTAGAGAATGGATTTCGAAGATATAAGGATTGGGTGACCCGCCTCTTGCCAGGTTGGAATTTCGTGATGAACTTTTAGACCCATCCCCTCTCTGATCCTGCAGTACAAAGGCTGAAGTCAGCTATTGTCTTGGCGACGTGTTGGGCAGCACATATAACCGTTCTTCCAGACGAGATCGAGGTGATATCTTAAGCGCCCCAAATAGCCTAGCCACCACCAGCTCTTCTTTCGTCTTTACTCGCCGACATGTCGTTACCTTCAGACTTCCAATGGGGGTTTGCCACAGCTGCGTAAGTCACCTCCTGGCACTGATCGGAGCATCTGCCGAGACCATGGGGTTCTTGGCCCACAATGACGATCACTAGCTAATTCAGCCATATCACACATCAGCTTTCAGGTAGAGGGTGCCACCGAGAAGGACGGACGCGGCCCGACCATCTGGGACAAGTTCTGTGAAATAGATGGCAAAATTGCCGACAAGAGCGATGGGTCTGTTGCGTGTGACTCTTATAACCGGACGGCCGAAGATATTGCTCTCTTAAAAAGCGTGGGCGCCAAGGTCTATCGATTCTCCCTGTCGTGGGCTCGGATTATCCCCCTCGGCGGTCGCAACGACCCGATCAACCAGAAGGGTATTGATCACTATGTTAAGTTCGTCGATGACCTGCTTGACGCTGGCATCACACCTTTTATTACGTTGCTACACTGGGATGTCCCGGACGGGATCGAACAGCGATACGGAGGTCTCCTAAACAGGCAAGAATTCCCGCTCGATTTCGAACATTATGCTCGCGTGGCATATAAGGCAATTCCCAAGTGCAAGAACTGGATCACCTTCAACGAACCCTTTTGTAGCTCTATCCTCGGTTACGGCACCGGTCTCTTCGCGCCGGGTCATACTTCTGACAGGACGAAATTCCCCGTCGGCGATTCCAGCCGTGAGCCCTGGGAAGTCGGCCATAATATCCTGGTGTCTCATGGCCGAGCTGTGAAGGTATACCGGGAAGAGTTCAAGCCCACGGACAAGGGTCAGATTGGGATCACGCTGAATGGGGATTGGGCCTACCCATGGGACCCCGAGGACCCTGAGGATGTCATCGCTGCCAATCGAAAGATTGAGTTTGCCATCGCGTGGTTTGCTGACCCCGTGTACTTCGGAAAGTACCCCGATTCCATGCGTAAGCAGCTCGGCGACCGCCTACCGGAATTCACGGCTGAGGAGGAGGCGCTCGTGAAGGGGTCGAACGACTTTTACGGCATGAACCACTACACTGCGGACTTTATTAAGCACGGGACCGGGGAGGCGGCACCAGAGGACTTCCTCGGCAACCTCACGACGCATTCGACTAACAAGTATGGCGAGTCGATCGGGCCTGAGACGCAGTCGTTCTGGCTCCGGCCGAACCCGCAAGGCTTCCGGAACCTGATCAACTGGCTTAGCAAGCGGTATGGGTACCCGGCCATCTATGTGACGGAGAACGGAACGAGCATCAAGGGCGAGAACGACCTGACATCTGAGGCGGTCCTGGATGATCAGTTCCGTGTCGACTATTTCCGCGGTTACATCAACGCCATGGCAAAAGCCGTATCCGAGGACGGCTGCAATGTAAAGGGGTACATGGCCTGGTCTCTTATGGACAACTTCGAGTGGGCTGAGGGTTATGAGACTCGGTTCGGCGTCACCTTTGTTGACTACAAGAACGGCCAGAAGAGGACGCCAAAGAAGAGTGCCAAGGAGATGCACAAGATCTTTGCCGAGGTTATCAAGACCGAATAGAGAATAAAAGAAGCGGTGGCAGCACAAGGGTTCGTTCGGGGGACTTTTCGGAAGGTATCCGGCGTACACACACACATCTGGAAGTAGATTGGATCATCGGCGGGGTTATATGAGTTATGATATGATACCTTGGGAATCTAGGATAATACAGCCAAATTACGGGGTTTCTTTCTTCGCCTGTATGGTGACAGCTGCGCCAGCGAAATGGCGTAAGCAGAAAGAAGACGGATATTGGGCGGCACACTTCCACGTCATCGTCATTTCTTCTGAAGCTGTGTTGCCGACTGTAATTGTGTATGGACACGCTAGAAGTTTCACGGCGCTCCCTATGGAGAGCCTACTTTCGATGAGAGCCCAACGCGTTGGACGTAGGTAGGAAGGGATGCCGCCGTGATTAGGTAGAGGTCTGTGGGTAGTCTGTAGGTAAGTACCTATTAAATAAGTCATGGATGGGACCCCTTTGCTTGGTTGCTGGATCGGACGGCCAAGGCCCGGGTAGATCGTTGTTGGCGTGTCGTTTGTCGCACTGTGGCCTGTGATGCTGTGTCTGTGCTGTATACCTGTAACCTAGCGGCTATTAACTTGAAGTATAGCCAAGACCACCGAAGCACCAACTAGGTAGGCGGCGTGCATTGTCTTCCTTCTTGCCCTGGTGTGTGTTCTTGAAGATCGGGTCAATATGTGCTGCAAAACATAAACACTGTACGGGAACTGTATGCAAGAGCAGATCGACAGCCAATCGAATTCCCACATCGGGAAATTTCCCAACACGTCATAGGCTGATCCCGAAAATGCTGTGGCTAGTGCAGGGGTACATTGAGCGACAACAAAGCGCGCTAGTAGCAGCGACAGCCAATCGAAATGGATGAATCGTTAGCATTGCACAAGAGGGCAAGCACGAGTTTGTCTGAGGCGCCAACTTGCCCCTGGATCTGCCCTGGATAAGGTACCCCGGTACCATAGCAGAATGCTACCCGACAAACGGGCGGTCCTATCTAGTCGCACCTACCTAACTTACCTGCGGCTTCAGACTTGGGAATTGGATTTCTGCATTAACATGGGCATGTACTGCTGCTACCTTAGGTACTACATTAGGTAGATTAATGTAGCACTTGGTAGAATGTTATAAGATTAATGGGTGCGATTGGACCCATCCGGCGTGACTGCCACTTTCCAGTCATTGACTGAGTTTCGCGGTTCTTGATGCTAACCTTCTCTCGATACACTTCGCATTCACACAATCAACAATAACTAATAACTGCAGCATAATCGCCACAGCACCTAGTACACCCTAGTATTGCCTTCGTCATCTTGCGGACCGGGTGCACGCGTTCGTTCTCCCTCCCTCCCTCCTTGGTCCCTGTTTTGGCCACTCCTCTCCGCCACCTACAACCTGAACAGACCTACAACCTACCTACCTACGTTCCCATCCCGACTTTCATTCATACCAACACCCACCTAGGCATCTTCATCTTCTTCTTTGTTATTTCTCTTCTATCCCTAGGAGACCAGAGCAGATTATAGATTGCACGCGTTCGACCGCCATTCGTGCTTGATAGAGACGAAGTCACCCCGGCCCTTGTCTCAAGCCATTGTGGGTGGTTCGAACCGACAAGGACAAGCTCACAACAACAAGGGTCCTTCAATGTAAGCGCCCCATCCAATCCCTTTGCATGGTTTCCATTCACATGGCATGGTTTATTTTCCTCTTGTTTGCTTGATTCTTGGGCCCACTGCCAATCACGTCGCATGACATACAAACTTCCGAACGGTTCTTTGCGCCACCTCTCCTCTTTTTTAGCCGCCCTTCTCGAGAGTCCGTCATAATCTCGAAAACAGCTGCTTTCATATGTTCATACTTCTCTCTCTCTCATTTCACTTATTTACACCTTCCTCTTCGTTTCACTTTCGTTTCCTTCACACTTTATACCCTTCCTTCACCACTCAACATTCTTCTACATCATCTGTCGGAACCTAGGTATTTCGACTGTTCATTCTTTTACGCCCTCTTCTTCTACACGCCACGGAACCTGATATGCTTGCTTGGTTATTGCCGGACAAACAACCATACTGATTTCCCATATAGCTATCAGCTCGTGCTGCATTCGTTTCAGTATCAGTACATCCGTTAGCTGGTTCTAGCGCCAACATGGGTCTTCTCAAGATCCTCGCGACGTCTGTAGCAGTGCTGCAGTTCGCCGGCCAAGGAATTGCCTTCGCCCCAGATGGTGCCCTGCAGCAACGACAGGATACAGCTGCTTCCGGATACTGGGTTGAGACAATCAAGCGCCAGGGAGTTGCCGCTTTCGCCACTGAGCCTAACTACAAGGTATTTCGAAATGTTAAGGACTATGGTGCGAAAGGAGACGGCACCACCGATGACACGGATGCCATCAACCAGGCCGTCCGTGACGGCCCTGGCCGATGCATCGACAAGTGCGACTCCCGCACCACTCATCCTGCCATTGTGTATTTCCCCTCCGGCACCTACTTGGTCAAAAAGCCCATCATCCAAACTTACTACACTCAATTTGTGGGAGATGCTCTCAATATCCCTACTATCAAGGGATCCGCTGATTTCTCCGGCATGGGTGTCATCGATGCGAATCCCTACGACTACACCACCGGCCAGGACCCGGCCCCTAATTGGTACATCAACCAGAACAACTTCTTCCGCCAGGTTCGCAACTTCATCATCGACATGACGGATATGCCGACCAGCATCAGCCAAGCGAGCTCGGGAATACATTGGCAGGTGGCCCAAGCTACAAGCTTGCAGAACATCGTCATCAACATGAGCCCCGCTTCACCGGACAACTACCAGAAAGGACTTTTTATAGAGAATGGGTCTGGAGGTTTCATGGCAGACTTGACATTCAATGGTGGAGGCATCGGGGCTGATATCGGCAGTCAACAGTATACCACTCGCAACCTGACCTTCAACAACTGTAACACGGCCATCCACATGATCTGGAATTGGCTTTGGTTGATGCAGGGAATAACTATCAATGGCGGCCAGTTGGGTATCAACATGACAAGCGATAGCTACGAGACCATAAAAGTCGGTTCATTGCTGCTCCTCGATAGCAAGATCTCGAACGTCCCCGTTGGTATCAGCACTCTCTACACACCTACCAACAAGGATACAAACAACACCCTCATTCTAGACAATGTAGACATGAGCGAAGGCGTCCCGATCGCTATCAAGCACGCACAAGATGGAAAAGCTTTACTCGAGGGGAACAAGGTCATTGACGGTTGGGTCCAGGGTAGAGATTACAGCAATGGAAAGGGCCAAGCTATCCAAACAACCCAAAGCAAAATCAACGTGCCCGATGTCCTTCTCGGTGCCGATGGCAAACTTTTCACGCGCACAAAGCCCCAGTATGAGAGTATCGCAGCTCAGAAGTTCGTCAGTGTCAAGTCGGCCGGTGCCGTAGCTGATGGCAAAGCGGATGATACTGCCGCAATCCAGAAAGTCTTCGACAGTGCTCAGGAGGGCGATGTTGTTTACTTTGACCATGGTGCATACGTTATTTCTGACACCGTTCACATCCCCAAGAACATCAAGATCACTGGCGAGATGTGGCCCGTTCTTATGGCCACGGGTGCAAAGTTTACCGACCCTAGCAAACCAATTGCAGTCTTCGAGGTCGGCAAGCCGGGTGATGTTGGGAACGTTGAGATGTCCGACCTGATCATCGAGACAAAAGGCTCGCTCCCTGGTGCTATCCTTATGGAATGGAACCTGGCTGGAAAAGAGAATGGTGCCGCAGGCATGTGGGATGTTCACTTCCGCATTGGCGGTACAGCTGGGACTGAGCTGCAGTCTGATATTTGCAGCAAAAATCCTAACCAAACTACTACAGTCGACGAAAAATGCATGGGCAGCTTCTTGATGCTTCATCTCACCAAAACTGCATCAGCCTATATCGAAAACTGCTGGTTCTGGGTTGCTGACCATGAGCTGGACCTCGAGGACCATAACCAGATCAACATTTATAATGGACGTGGTGTTTTGATCGAATCCCAAAACCCGGTCTGGCTATGGGGAACTGCGTCTGAGCACAGTGTTCTATACAACTACCAGATTGCCAATGCTAAGAACACCTTTATTGGTGTCGCCCAAACCGAGACTGCTTACATGCAAGGAAATCCCGACGCGACCCAGGGCGTGACTGTACTCGAAGGCTACTACGACCCGGAATTCAAAGAGACGTGCGATGGTTCGTCTGACAAGTGTGCTCGAACTTGGGGTATGCGGGTCGCCAACTCGTCGGATATATTCGTCCTTGGCGCAGGCATGTACAGCTTCTTCAACAACTACGCTCAGGAATGTGTCAGTGGCCAGAACTGCCAAGACAATATGATAAGCATTGAAGATTCTAATGTTAGCATGTATGGCATTAGCACGAAGGCATCCATCAACATGCTCACTGTCAACTCGAAATCCCTCGCACTAGACAAGGATAACCGCAACACATTTTGTGCTGCTATCGCCAAGTATGAGAGTGATAAGTCAGATGGCCCCGGCTCCGGTTCTGGATCGGGCGCCGGTTCGAGCAGCTCTGTTTCGGTTCCTCCCAGCTCATCCACAAGCTCAGCACTAGCCACCTCACCCGCAAGCTCGGTACCTGTCATCTCATCCTCAAGCTCGGCACCTGTTATCTCATCCTCGAGCTCGGCAGCTGCCACCCCGCCCTCAAGCTCGACACCTTTGCCTAGCGGAACCGGTGGAGGATCTGATTCGCCGGGTGGTGGTGCTAGTGGCGGTGCTAGCGGCAACCCGACTCAAGCAACCACGTCTCAACTTGTATACCCTACAGGTGGTTATGGCCAACCCGGAGGAGATGCGGCTTCCACAGCGACTGTGGCACTAACAACTTTTACCATCCCATCGGCGCCCCAGAGTTCAAGCAACAACAATGGTGGAGGTGACTCACCGTTGACCGTCACGGTTACCGAGACAGTTACTGCCGGTGACGCATGCCCGACATCTTAGAGAGGGGAAAACGGTACAGGCCATAAAGACACGAAGGTGCCATCCCCTAGCATGATCGTCCTAGCCGTATTTACTACCCTCACGCCTTGAGACGATGACCGTAGCTGTCATCGCGTCTTTGGAGGAGGGCACCATGCCTTGGATTGTATCGCCGGCGCCATCCTATACTGTGTCTTGTGCTTAATCAGGGCCATGATCTCTACCTATTCATCCTTGTTACATACTTTTATTTACGCAGGAAACCAGCTTGGTTGCCTCCGTACATTTTCATTTCACTTCTTTGATTGGCCCTGAGGGCATTGGCTACCGGAATTTCCCCCCCAAGGACGGCATACGGACTCTGTGATACCTCTGATCTCGGTGGAAAACGGATGGAGTTGGGGTTTAGTTTTGATTGCTTTCCACACGATGCTATGTAGTTTAGTCTAGATGACATTCCGTCGTGGAACTGCTAGTGCGTCGACGCTCTAGCTCCCTTCTAGGAACGTTTGAAATTACGAATTATTGATTGACACGTTGTGATTCCATAAAGAAATGCTTGGGTGAATGTAAAAGCAGGCGGCTGCACCTAATTGGGCACCTACTATTATCCATAGGTGCTAAACCATTATCCAGCCACAGTCCGCCATTGTGGCGCTAAATTGTGATACACAGAATTGCAGATGCGTAGGTGATGCCCCACCTAGTGGCGCTACCTATTTAGTGTAGGCACGTCGTACTTGGTCAATTACTGGGAAACGTCATCATGGGCTTCCTTTGAAAGCTCCAATGGCCTTTTTATTCCCATGACCGCCCAATGCCTTCACAGTCCCAGTGCATCCTAAGTTCACCCGGAAAACGTGTTAGGGGGGGCCTTTCCCTATTATTCTTTTAGATTCGACTCGTCTTGCCTGTCCACCACGTTCCTAACTCCGACTCTCGTACCTATTATCTGATGTTCCCAACGTCCCGATTTTGATGGCCGAGGACCGCGACTCTCTCAGGCCACAAGGATCTAAGATGGCCGGCAACGGCACACCGAAGAGGTCAATGACGATGACGGCGGCGGCGAGTGCGAAAGCGACGAATACGACAGCGACTACGACGCACCCATCCACCACCAACACCACCACCACCACCTTCCACCGCAGCTCCCCGTTCCTACCGACGCCGCTCGAGAGTCTCGTGCTGGCGGCGTACCCGGCGATCCTGGTGTTCGGGGCGGTGTTCGCGGCGCTGTCGCCGGAGACGCGGGGGGCGCCGTACGACGCGGCGCGGCAGGCGCACGTGCCGTCGCAGGCGCCGTCGTACTTCGCGCGGAAGGACAACGTGGTGAACGTGCTGTTCGTCAAGCGCGGGTGGCTGTGGGTGACGGCGGCGTTCGCGGCGTTCGCGGGGACGCACCCGGCGCTGCGGCAGGGCGGGAGGCGGGCGTTCGCGGCGCGGGCGGCGCGGGCGGCGGCGCGCTGGGCCGCCGTGACGGGGTGGTGGGTGCTCGTGACGCAGTGGTGCCTCGGGCCGCCGCTCATCGACCGCGGCTTCCGCGTCACGGGCGGGAAGTGCGTCGTCGCGCTCCAGGCCGTCGCCGCGGCCCAGGCCCAGACCCAGGCCCAGGCGGGCCGCAGAGAGCTCCTGACCGCCGCCGCGTGCCGCGCCGCCGGCGGCAGCTGGAGCGGCGGCCACGACATCTCCGGACACGTCTTCCTGCTCGTCCTCGGCAGCTGCTTCCTCCTCCAGGAGGTCGCCTGGGTCCTGCTGCGGGGCGGCGCCAGGATCGCCGGGGCCGCCGCCGACGACGATCGCGCTGTCGTCATGCCGGACGGCGCCGTTAAAGGGGCCGGCGTCGAGTCGGCCCGCCCTGCCGCCGCGCACGAGAGACACCTCGGCATCGGGGGCAAGTTCGCGCTGGGCGTCGTCGGGCTCTCGCTCTGGATGCTGCTCATGACTGCCGTCTACTTCCATACCTGGTTCGAGAAGGTGAGTTTCGCTTGTTTATTTGTTTGTTTGTTTGTCCCCTTTGGTTGGCGTTTTGTGCGAGGGTCGGGTCGCTGACGTCGTGCCGCTTTGCAGCTCACAGGATTGCTCGTCGCCTCGATTGGGGTGTACACCGTCTACATCCTCCCCAGATGGATACCGGCTTGGAGAGCGGTGGTAGGGTTGCCAGGCATATAGAACGGGGCTTGCTGCCGATAATGATATGGGATACGACACTCGGCACACATACACACTGAACGGGGCGTTGCATGGTTACGGATGGTTATAGCCTCATTTTCAGAATAATCCCTAGACCTGATTTATCGCCGACGGCGCTGGTTTTCGACGTCTCTACTACCACGACCTCCATGCGCAGTCTGGTTGCTCACGGGATGGGTTGCGTACGAGCACTGCCTTCCGTCGTGAGGCGTATTTCGATAGTACGTTACTAGTCGTGTCTGGTGAACGACCGGATGAGATATTGGGCTTGAGCGGCGGTTTTTACACGTGAGGGTTTCACCATAGTTCAGGTTTGTGAGATTTTGGCGGATGGGTGAATGTATAAGGCGTAAAGAGGGTGAACCTGAGCGGCGGCACCGTGGTTCTCGAACGACGAAGAGATCTAGAGGTACAGCAGTCCGGATGTGGCTCTTAGGTATCATTACCATACCGTTCCTAATGCGGGTATAGATCTCCTCTCGCATTTCTTCCGACTAATTCCGCCACCTACGATTTCACGGTCTGTCTTGTGCTCGGAATATATACATCCTACGAGCCAAGCCCCTTTATGCAGTCACCAAAACTTAGAAGCATGCAGTCTATATCGTCAATACTCATATCATTAGCCCTAATATCATCGTTGGTATTTGTAACGGCCAACGACGATGTTGAATCATAAATGATCTAGTAGTGAATAGGGCGTAGTTCTTCATTAATACCTGGTCACCTAATATAATAGCATTTTACTTTCAATTCAGCATAAAATAATTCCGATTTTATTGATATGCGCTCGATCCGTATCCGCGCCCATTAGACGCGGCGATTGACATTTATTGAAGACGATAATTAAGCACGATTTCCTTAGCTAACGGGCCAGAGAACGTTCTTGAGCAAATTAGGCGATGCACAAGTTTTGGCTTATACTCATCTCCTAGGCTGACCCAACTAACGAGAAAAGGTGCCCATAGGCACAGCTTAAGAATATATGTATTCTTTTAGTGAGAACACCCTGGCCGTGATTGTATCCTGGCCCTGTCGTTCGTTGAGCACCCCGCCTTGATGAGTGTGCCATCAAGCTTTCCATGGTATGCCCTTCGATTGGTCCGCTAAAAAAAGAAGCGTTTTTAGGATACCCCTTCAGGGTTTTTCTTAATTTATTTTTGGTCGCATATGCATTGATTTCTAGTGTAGTTCGTCTATTTTACCCTCGCCAAGTAGTTGACAAGGGCTGCCCTGGGCGATTCGTAGACATTGTCTTGGCGGAACCTGTATTCTTGGGAGAGCGTTTCATGATATCTAATTCCGAGAAATCACGGGCAGAATCAGGGGCTATCCACTCTGAAATCTCTTCTACATTTTTACTACCTGCTGTGGCTTTTTCTCTGTTGGTTATTGCATCGCTGGCAAGATCTACTAGTGCGCAAGGTTTATCTCGCGTAGCATTGCTGCCGGCTCGAAAGATGGAGGAGAGATTGAGAAATGGGAGTTAAAGTGCCGTCTCGACATCCCGGAAGAACGCACTGTTGTCATATGAACTGAGCCTTTGAACCAGTCGGGAGATGGGGCTAAGAGACCCCATTCATTCGCTCCCCAGTCGATCTCCTGATCCGCCTCAACCGTATACCTGGTCCCAGCATCGCTCCTGGGCATCCTCCACGCGAACACAAACTCGCCCCTGTATGTGGATAAGAGGGTTTGTTGTAGGCGCACGAAAGCGCGCGTACCCTCGCCGTATTGAGTCGTCATGTTGATGTTGAATATCCCCAGCATGCTATACGCGATATCGTTGTAAATAACACCTCTCTATATACGCTTACTCTCCATGTATGGTTAATCGGATCCAACCCCTATTTTTCCAACTTTCGCTTAGGATCTAGGATCCAGTATGACAGGCTCATTTGCGATGCAAGCTCTAGGTAGCTACACGGCAAGCCACGTGAGAAGCTGTTCAAATGTGATTCGCCCTGGAAAACTTCGCTACATCGTCGTGTTCGGCCCTATGTATCAGCGTTGTTATATTTATAACGACTGTCCGAAACCCAGGGGAACCAAGTCCTTGATAATGAGTGCGACACTACCTCGAGCGTCAAACCTGGAATTCTGCTCTGTATTGTGGATGCTAAGTGTTTTACGGATTAATTTTACTCTTCATTCTTACCCATTAGTAGTCATATCGGAGCTCCCACTTTCACTTAATCTTATATTTTATACACATTGCCTTTTCTCTCGGCTGTTGCTCGCCTATTACAGTTTTCCACTTACCTTTTAAAGCCTCTCTGGCATCGTCAGTGTTATAGGATTGGGTCCCGGATTCCAGGCCTCCGTCGAGCATTCGTTAAAATGCCATGTGTACAAACTAAAATTAAAGATAAATGAAAGAGATAGCATCTTTCCCTTGTGCATTAACGTAGGCCATATATGGAACTGCTAAACAGCCAGCGGTAGATGATCAGCGCTTCAGGGGGTGGCCGGGGGAGGCCTAGGGCAATGCAGTGCAGACTTTTCTTACAGGCACGCCAGTCAACATTTAACGAAGCATTCAAACCCGGGGTTAGCTCCGGTTGATGCACACTCTATAATATTTTTAGGACAAGAGGGTATAACATAGGCAGGTTAGTTTGGAGAACTCTCGACACAGGAGGTTTGATATGGAAAATATCTTTCAATAATAACAACGCTCACTAAAGGAGTAATCATACTACCAATAGGAATTGGCTAATTGTGGCTTTATTGAGAACAGGCTTTTATTATGAGACGGTGAAGTGGCCTAGTGGGGAAACAGAAGTGAAATGATGTAAAGTAGTAAAAATGTGGCTGGTGAGGAGGTAAAGCTTGTGATAAGGAACAAAGACAAAAACGGGCTATTTAACCGAGGCAAAGGAAGGGGAACATAGCTGTACTAAAAGGAACAATGATAGGGAAGGGGATGATAAGGGAGATGAATGAGTTGTGAGAGCATAGAAGAAATGCAATACTTTCAGAATGCAAGTCATTATGAATCACAGTTGCCACAGGGAGGGCTATTGCAGATCGCACAACGTCCATTGTAGAAATCCCTCTCAGTAACACAGTTGCAGCACCAGAGTTTGTTTGCAGTCCTTTCCATTTTGCAGTTATTTAGTAGTGAGGCCAAAAGTCAGCAAGCCTTGTGTGTTGTTGGCGGAAATTCAGCAGCTCTGGTGTTGATCTTGGGGGGCTGTGAGGGATGGTGATGACCTTTCTCTTTCTAAAAATTCCAGATGGGTGTCCAGAACGCCTATATATACTACCCTCGTTGAGAAGCAGCATCTCTTTTTTGCCCACGAACATATCGCTTTTGAGATATATATCATGATAGAAATCGTTTTGGTAACATTTCTTCAAGACTTAAGAGATTCATTGTTAAATCCAAGTATTTCTTTGACTTGATTTTATAGAGCTGATTAAATCTGATTAATAGCGTTACAGCGCGGACCAAGTAACCGTTATCCCCGCCACCTAGGGACATAATAGTGAAAAAGTTTACCCGTGCACTCTGAATCTCAAATGATTCTAGCTACCCGCCCAGGTATCTATTATTACTGCAAAGTGATCTCGGGACCATCCACTGACGGGCGGGTTGGATGCAAATATCGGTCGGCCATTATCCCAACCATTTATAAATAAATACAACGACCCCAGTAGCACTTGGGGCTTTCGACCAAGATCCCGAAGCTGGGTGAGTAACGTTGATTCCAATGACCATGGTATCTTTCTGCGCGATGAATCCCTGTTTGGAGGAGCCACGCGCATGGTTTCTGCCCCCGGTTTCTGCCCCCGAGCTTGAGATTGAACTTCAGACCAACATCTGCGAGATACGCTACTATTTGCCCCTGTAGGTTGTACTAGGTGGACGTGACATAACACGGTCGGTACATACGAAGGATCGCCTCCCCTTCCAACATTGATTGCCAGTAGTGTTGGGTCCTGGACTAGGCTTCGCACTTTTGCCCCCTTGCTTCTTTGACCCATGGGCTGCAAGCACGGCACGCTTGGTTTTTGTTATACTTTTCAAAAAAGACATTGGAAACTAAAGTACATTTCATGATCGTCGGTATGCTAGACTGGCTGGAAGCTGTTATTCCTACTTCATTCGCTGGGGGCGAAGGCACCAAGCTAGAACGCCCGCCCCCGCGTCCTCAACACCAGTGTCAACACCTACACTATAGACTCATCCATATTTGCTTCAGCGGCAGCAAGCCTGCTTGGAGTGACTACCCAGATTACCGGATCCCTCTATGGGAACTGGGAGTACTCCAGCCAAGTGCTAGCCGAGCGCCTAATCTACGAGCTTTCGCAGCTCCGCAGCGTCCTACAGTCTCTCGAAGCGACAGCCTTGTCCGTAGCCGACGTGGTCAGCCCACCCCCGGATGATCTACTCGTGTGCCCAGAAGACGTGAAAGCCCCCCCTCGCCTCGTTGGGGCCGAAGCTTTTGAGGCAGCATCCTCCCACTGTCGTGTCAGTTTAGGAATCACGGAGTGAATAGATAGGCATGTTCTAGGCCGTAGGGGGGTTGTGGTGGTTGTATTTAGGGCTCAATAGGGTTAACAATTGATTCCTGAACCCTTCAAGACCCAAGGGGGTCCCGAAGGTCCTTATATACACCCATTTCCAGTACTAGAACCACCCTAGGTGTCGGGTGGTAGCTAGCAAGGTCATTATTGGACCTGACATGTCGCCTGCAGAAACCACCAGTGATATTCAGAGTCTTCAAGAATGTCTTTCAAAGCTGAGCAGCAGGTGGGCTCCCAAAGACTTCATATTGATAAGGCCTGCATTTTAACAACAGTCAAGTATCGCGAAGTCAGTCTTCTCCCCAGCCGAGAAGCTGCTTCCTAAGCGGATTGCGGACCCGACCACAGCCTTACGGAAAGACGGCGCAGAGTATATCGAGTCTCATGAATCCGCGTATAGATCTCGGCTGGATGGCACTGGTCAGTGGTTCGTGGTCACTTCGAAGTTTCAGAATTAGCTTACTGCAGAACATGTTTCCAACACCCTCTTCTGCCACGGGAAGCCCGGTTCAGGAAAGACCATTTTGGCGTTAGTTCTGCTCATCCTTGGAGCTGGCTCTACCTACTCTTTCCTGACTCCTGACTGACGTTGCGGAATGCATAGGTCGCTGGCCGTCGATTCTATTCAAAAATGGCAAAAGGACAGCAGATCTCCTAGCATTGGCCTTGCTTCCTTCTATTTCAATCGCAACCCCCCCCAGCTCACTATGGAATGTCGCGTTAGCATTACTAGCTAGAACAGCTGCATTTGCAATCCCCATCGTCATTGCCGCAAGACGAAGTGGCGAAGCTCGAGTCCTTGGCTGCCAAAGCGGAGCCCATTCCGTTTCCAGATATCGTCTCGGCTGTTCTAGCTGTATCCAAACAGTTTCAAAGGGTATACATTATTATAGATGCTCTGAACGAATGCTCTCCCAATGACCAAGGGGACTTGTTGTGTCTTCTTACTTCGCTTACGAACTCGCCGGCTCGGTCGCTCGCTTATTCGAGATCTTACCAAGCTTTCAACATCCTCGACGATAGCCCAAGCATCGAGGTCACCCCATCAAAGCAAGATATACTACGTTATGCACAGTCAAGACTGCAATCATTACCAACCAAGCACAAATACTTACATGCCAGGATAATTGCTAGTCTTCTGGATACTGGGAGGTGGTATCTCATGTAAGTTTATTCACTCTTTGTCTTCAAATACTAAAAAGTATAAGAAAGTCCTAACTGGTCTTCTTCTTCAATTTCCTGCAAGTTTCTACCCATTGTGTTACAACTCCGTGACGTTCTAAGTAAAACGACTACCAAAGATATTGTGCAGGAGCTTGAAAGGGCCCCCCGGGGCCTCAATATCGCTTAATTACAGGGATCTTTTCAAGCAAATCCAAACCCAGGTGCCACACTTCTAAATTATGCCGCCAATTACTGGGGCCGTCATATACGCAACGCTATTCACGACTCTGAGGATGAGCTAGTACTTCTAAAGCAACCGTGCTTGACGTTGTTGAAGGACAAACCCAGAGCCGCAATCCTATGCCACGTCTTATTCATGTCTCGTCCTCGTCTAAGGAGTGAGGCTATGAACGGTGGATTAGTCAAGTTCTCTTGGTTGCACCTTGCCGCATACTTCGGACTGGACTGGACTGGGCTATCGACTCGCTAAACTCCTATATAGATTCGGCAACCGAACGTGATGAATGGGGCATCGAGTCCAGGCCGGTCAATTCCCGCCACGAGCCTTGGAGCTGATAGGGGGGGCAAGGGTAAATCACCTCTCGAATATATGGCGGTCAACGGCACTGGCGAGATGTTTCGAATCCTCTTTCGGCTGTACACTGCGGGTTCTAATAATGACGTCCAAGTCAAGCCGTTCTTGGCAAATGCGATGTCATTCATTAGCTGTAGCAAGCGGCAAAACCGAAATCGTCGAATATCTCCTGTCTCAGGATCAGGCACCCCACTACGAGCATCTCATTGAGGCAACCAAGGGAGGTTTCCAGAAAATAGCACGACTTCTTCTTGAATATGGGGTAGACGTCACCAAATCAGAACATGACGGTGATTCGGCAATCGTAATCGCTGTCTTTGTAGCGGTTGAAACTGGGAACACCACGATCGCAGCAATCGGAATCGAGGCTGAAAAGCTGCTCGAACCGAAACCTGATGGGGAGGTTAGGGTGTCAAGCACTGCTCAGATGTCATGCTTGGGCATAAGCCGATGAAAAGGGGAAAAGGGGGGGGAAAGGGGGAAGAGACGGTGTTGCCTAGAAAAAGTGAGCGGGTCTACGTGTAGGTGAGTGCCTTAGGTAGTCGGTCGGTCAGGGCTATTGGGGGGGTCTACCACCCATGGCAAGACATACACTACAGTGGGTGTAGAGGTTACCTACCTAGGTAGGTAGGCGAGAATAACCTACCTAACCCAGCATTAGAGGGTGGATTAGGCGCTGTAGGTGGGTACGGACTAGGTACTTACCACTAAACAGGATGACCCCACGTCTGCCAGGAGGCAAAAGGTCGAGAGCAGCACTTTGACCCTTCCATGCCTCACTGTCGTTGCTCTTCTCATCAGTTTCGGTACGTCAGAATAGAGGGCTAACAAAGATACCATAGTTAATAGTAATGTGGACTTTAAGGACTACATAGATTCCTTGAGAGAGCACAAGAGGCGAGCTTTTGGCACCCTTGCCAAGCCGCGGATGTCTCGTGTTGAAACACCAATAGAGACTATACCTACACATTAAACAAAGACGTTTCAATGAAAAATCTTTATAACCTTTGTCAAAGTTTCCATCTCCTCGTTGGCCGGGAGGCTGAATTCGACCGTCGTGCTACCGGTCTTAGCCCTTCAAAGCTTTGTGCTGAATTCTTGATACGCCTAGAACATTCAAGTAGTTTTACCAGGATATCTAGAAATATGACGATATTTCGAACATAAATCTTATACATCTTATAACGAACGTAATCGAAACAAGAGGCTTACATACATCGACAATTTGAGGGGATTTGTTAAGCGGTAACTAAGGTAATTTACCCCTGATACCACGGCGGAACTATCGATAATCACAGAGATAGTATCCAATCAACTACGATGCCACTTATGTTATGATTCAAATTATATCGACTTTTACCTTCTGTTGCATCACAAGGCGTTATTAATCGTAACATTGATAGTGTCCTGATTCAGCTATGTTGTTCCTGCAACATGGTGTAACATCGGACCTTATATTGTAACATGATGTTGATAGTGAAAAAATCGCCTCTAGTCCTATTAGTCAAAAATCCCGTTAGGAGTATGTATGTTGCTAAAGTTGACCCTTTGTTTGGAAAGCATCTGGATGAGCTATGGGCGTATGTAGGTGAGGCGAGATCTGGGGCAGATGGCGCTAGGTGTTTATGGTCGCCTATTCATGCCTCACATAATGCATCTATCAGAGGATACATAGTGAATAACGGAAACAATAATAATGAATGTCATTAACATATCATCATTAACCAATGCAGGTACGCAGCTAATGTTATTGAAACAGGTCTGGTATGAAATGGGGTTGATAATAGACCGCTAACAGTCTTCAAGTGATGGCAAACATGTTTACTCACTTGTGTCCTTCTTGCTGATATAAATATCGACTTGAGCTCGGACAAAACTTTCTCTTTACCTTCCAACCTACCACATCACCCTCTAACCCTCTTCTCCTCCAGGACGCCCCGGCTCGATAACCTGCACCTCCCCAAAACGATAACTAGAAACGTAAACATCTCTCCGCCCCCAAATATCTACTTACGGTATTTACGTCCCGTAAAAGCCAGTTACGAGCATTAGCCTCTATTCATCCGAATCGCAGACCTCTCCGCACTACCCGCGACGAAATCATTGGCATTGCTCAAGATGTCTGGCACAGGGGTACCCGAAAATCGATGGTCGCTCATCAACATGTACTTGCAGCCAAACGGAAATAGCACCGACTGTGACTGCTACCGACTGCCGACACTAGTCATGACTCGAGACGAGTCTCTCTCGGTCCTCGCCCGTGTTCCAGCCAACGCCCAGGTTCATTTTACCGTTGTGGTGCCCCAGGAACCTCCCCGCAGCCCGTACTCCGACCCGTCAGCCCGCCTCGGATTCAACATGGCACAGATCGAGGCCGCACGACGGGAATACGCCACGTTCATAATGAATCTCGAGCACCTCAACCGAGTGGTGGCGCAAGACCCCAGTAAGAGGCCGGTCCGGGACCAATTCTACGCCTTCCACTCGACACGTATAAACGTGTTGTCGTACATGGTGCGCGTGGGCAACGGATTCTTCTGCAACCCAGTGCCTGGGATGCAGCTCCTAGGCCCAAATACCCATACGAACCGGGGTCCCCCTCCGCCATATCAGCCTTAAAATAGTGAGCGAGACAGCATTGAATTCCATCTGGCATGAGAGAATTACTAAGCAGAATACGATACAGGGGCTCGAACGCACGCAAACAAGCTTCGCAAAGATATCGTCAGTTATAAATCTCTACTAGACTGTAGCCCAAGATGGAAGACAATCGGCGTTTGTTAGGGAATTGACGAGGATGCCGGACAGCACTATGATGCTCTGTGAGACTTGGTCGAGCAATGTGACATGAATCTGGGCTTCATACAGGGACATAGATGTTGCTCGGATCACCGTGCAATAAAAGAAATAATAAATAAATGAATAAAAAATAAATAAAAATTGTTTATCCCAATCTTATCTCCCCTACCTAGTTAACCAGGTCGATAAGTCGATAGGAGGTACCTACCCTGTTGCGTGGCTACATACACCCACCTGATTTATCTTGGAGGGGTAGGTAGTGGGGACAATTGAAGTGAGGTTAAAACAAGCCCTTTGTTATGCAGCTTGCCCACTGATTCCCTAATTATGAGCCATGAAAGCCCTTCAAAACTGAAATATCCGTAGTTAGAAGGGGTACCTAGGTAGTTAGCTAAAGGCCTACCTAAACACTTTTCCCAAGATATATTGTGTGTTAAACCTCCCCCAGATTAGCCCACTGTTATTGGCACAATCTGTCAATGCATCATTGTACAATCACCTGGGCAGGGTTCAACGAAGTGAAAGTTGGCGTTACTTTCTTTACCTAAATATCCTTTTATTATACTTGCCTACCTACCTACCTACTTACCTACCTAGGTGCTCAGATAATAGAAGTTTCGATAAAGTTTACTGCCAATATATATGAGGCTAGTCGCTGTTCATGCATGCAACCCGCCGATGCAACCTCCTATCACTAACCCCAACGTAGCTAGCCATTCACGGCACATCTGGTTCCGTTTAGCTATATTCAGGCAGCGGCTTGTTAATTTGCCCTGGTACCTAGTGTACTGACCTGCAAGGGGAGCGGAGGGACGGACCAGAGTGCTATCTCGTTGCCCGTCATAATACACTCTGATTTCCACCACCACGTTTTTTCTCCGTCTCCTTGTTGGCACAATTGCCTTGTACTTATGTAATAAGTAATACTATGCCAAATGCAATGATGCCAAATACAATGAGGCTAAATACAATGCTGAATATAGTCTCATTGCTGGCTTCTCAATGGGTTTGCCGTGTTGTTGGTGCTCCGTCACCTGCGTCTCTTAACTCATCTATCACCACTCTCATTACCAACGACCTACAAGGTAAACGACTCGGCCAAGCCAAACATGGAAGTCGGCTGACCAATCTTGTAGGCGAAGGAAGCCTGTTTGCAAACTCTGGCCTGATTATTCTAGATGCGCGCCCATTCCCCGATGCCGCCAAGTCTTGTCGGGCTCTGGGCGAACGGCTCTGGTCGGCTGAATCGGGGATACTCAATGTTCAAGCAAACCTGGACTACTTGAAATACGACGAGCGTTTCCCAGAATCTTCAAGATTCTGGATTGGGCCCGAGAACTCTCCGGGACAGACCCTCGACCTTGGAGGCCGTAGATCTCAGACGGGTACGGCACTCGAGCTACCGGTTCTATGTACACACTCCGCCCCCTTTTCAAACGCGGCGTCACAAGATACAAACGAAACATGGCATATAACCATTAACTCAAATAATGAGTATATTACCGGGTACCGCCTTCCCTTACCGTGTGCGAGTGATCATCAGAGTGTTCATGATTTGCTAGTTTTCGAGACCGTTTGAGTTTCCGGTTCCTTGGGGTCAGATATGCCACCCAGCCCCAGCGGTTCGAATATCCTCGGCTCCATGTTGGAAACAATAGCATTGTATCCGCAACTCAATATGGATCTATGTGTATCCAGGGAGGGGTAGGGAGTGAAGACTGCCACTTCCTCAATATTTGGACCCCATATCTTCCTCGGCCGAGAGCTGCGCCACAAGATTTGAAGCCTGTGATGGTATGTCTGAGTATGTAAACCGAGTAATTTCCGTCTGAGTATGCTGATGGAAATGGTTTCGAGTCAGTTTTGGATACAGTACGTTGAATCCCCCTCATCTCTTCGCCAAGCCTGCTTCTCGAGGGGCACTAGAGTTCGTCGCTAATTCGTGTTGGCACCCAGCGGTGGCGCATTCGTAGGAGGCACTGCGAACGATAAAGATTTCGATGGCGGCAATTTAGCATCCAGAAGTGATGTGGTAGTTGTCGCTGTCAACTATCGTTTAGGCACCTTTGGATTCCTCGCCCTCGAAGATGGGGTAACTAACGGCAATTTTGGGCTTGCAGATCGTACGCTATTCCCAACCCCATCTCTACATCTACTATGGCGAGCAAACACTAAATGAATAATTATTACTAGAGATTACGGCTCTTGATTGGGTAAAGAAAAACATTCACAATTTCGGCGGCGATGGAGATCGGATTACCATCTTCGGTCAGTCGGCCGGAGCGGCCAGCGTCAGAGCTATGATTGCATCTCCCAAAGCGAATGGAAAATTTGCGGCCGCTATCCCTCTGAGCAATCTCGGTGGTATTAACTACGGTACCACATACTCGAAATACATGACCATAAAGGAGCAAATGGAAACAGTGGGAAATATCGTTCTTACATTAACTAACTGTGCGGATGCTGCTTCCCAGGTGGGCTGTCTTCGTTCTATCGATGCCTCCACACTAAGCCGCCTTGGTGCTATAGCAGCTAATCTCGTGGTTGATGGTACTTATCTGGTCTCCGAACAGCTTGAACTGCAAGGACCAAGGCTTCCTATCCACCTCATGATGGGTACGACTAGAGACGATGGGGCCGCCTTCATAGGCTACCCAGAGACTACGGATCAATTGGCGTACCTCAAGTCTTTGGGGTTTGATGTGCCATCAGCAGTCTTATTCCCAATTCCACCAATTGCAAATCAAACTCTGGCATTATTTAATACGACAGCTCGATTGGCTACGGATGGTAGCTTCAGGTGCATTGACCAAGCAACTACCTACGCGGCCGCCGTAAGTCAACGATTCGATTCGCTGTACTACTACGAGTTCAACCGCACATACCAACTCACAAACTACCCCCAACTCGACGTCTGCGAGCCGCCAAAATCGGACTTGCATCCCTCCGGAGACCCGAATGCAGAGTATTTCAAGTGTCATTCAGGCGAATTATACTACTTATTCGGTAATCTTGCTCGGGAGGGGTTACCCATGAGAGATGATTTCGACATGCCCTTCCAACAATTTGTTGTCGACTCATTCAGTTCATTTGCAAGGACCTACAATCCCAACCCAGATTCAGCATACCTTGATGCAAGGGGATACATAAATACAACTAAAGGAATCGAATATGGTGGATTATGGAAACCTGTCACACGACGTAATATGACAAAACGAATACTGCAATGGGCAAGCCTTCAGAGCCCTTTTAGTGAACTCGAGCAGTGTGAGGAACTTGGCTTACCTCTCAACTATTACCTTGTACGCAATAATTGATTTCACAAGGTCATAAAATCACGCCTTAGGCCCCATAGGATAGATATGAATGGAAGTGTTAGATATATTCTGGTTCTTGGATATTGGTTGTGTTATTAAAGGTGCCAAGGCAAGTAGTGACGTAATTGCTGTAGTTCCCTTTCCGATAATTGCTAGAACTGTGATATATGATATATTGCATAGCAATGCTGAATTACTGTTGGTATTGAAGCCTCTATCCGGAATTGGAATCCACCATCCCACGTCCCACACCTGCCTCATATAGTAGGACCTATAGGACAGATGCATTCACGCAATGAGTTAGCAGAACTTGGAAGACTTTGTATCACGTCTTGGTCAGCGGCGCAACTCCGCCCAACGGTTCTATTCATGGTGCGTTAGCTTATACCTTAGTATGTGTCAGGAGGATAAAGCACATGGCGAGGTACCAGCTACCCTATGATGTAGCTCTAGAGATATATTTGTGTATATAAGGACTGAAGGTCTGCCAACTAGATGGTCGGCCTAGGAATCAATGATATTGAGCCCTACCCCTATACTTGGCTATCTACTTGCGACCCAGCTGCTACCTCCTAGTGACTAGACCTCACTCTGGCATTCTTTATATGACACTATGTGTGTCACTCCACAACCTCCTATCTATATATTACTCTAGATATTTCAAGCCCCTTCAGGGATCCCCACCCCACCCCGCACATTGAATAACACACCTGTCTTCATATCATGGTTCACCCCCCTTGGCAGCAGTAATGGAACACGAGTGTCACTTGCGAAGCCCTAATATTTCAATTTCCTTAGCTCTTAGGCGGAGATGGAAATGCGAAGAAAGTCACTGAGGTTGTTTGTTTCGACCTGGGTGATATGAACCTCAAATTGCTTAGTTGGTGGAGGACGGGGAATGGCTCTAGGATAGAGGACAGGCATGAGCTGGAATCAAGCGTCGTAGAGGCAGCCTTCACACATCATGCGATGATGCTGATGATAGCCGATATTGCCCTTTCTTATAAAATAACCAAGGACATTGTGACAAGGCTGCTTACCCAATACCTAGACTACTCGAGTGAGACGAAGGACCTATTACAGAAAATCAGGTTTCAAGTGTCAGGAGAGTACAGTGCTGGAGCTTTTTGCAGAATTAAATCACGAGTCTGTTGTATTATTAGCTTTCGCTGCCGCTCCATTCAATCAGATCATCGCGGACCCCTCACAGCCACACTATTTCCTGTGCCAAACGAACCAGCTCTGAAGTCCATAGCCACACTATGTATAAACTTGAGATTTATCAGTCCCTTAGAGGGTCCCAAGCTAAAGGGCTTTTTACATGAACTAAAACTATTCGCTAGAATCGGGGGTAATCACCATAATTGGTCAGACTATTGAGACTATCAACGAGATTAGAACTGATTGGTTCCCTACAGAAGTTTCAAAACCCTTTGTCATTCAAACCACTACTAACCCCTGTAACGCAGACAACCCTAACATCAACAGTGCAACTAGCCTGCTCATAATAACGATATTTAAGATCTATATATGCTATCTAGCAGTTGTAGCATTTGACGCCTAGCCACAAGACAGGCAAATGGTGTTTTTTTTTCCTTCTTGGCACCCAGGGCACTTCTCTTGGTCTACGAGAGCCTTGATTGACGCATATTCTACCATAATAGAAAATCTGTTCCCTAAAAGTAGGAAGTATCTGAAGGAGGTAAGTTGAGATATACCAAGAACTGCGGAACCGCGAAGATAATTTGCAATGACAAAGACCACTTTCTCTTTTAGCTACCCTTTCTGCTTATTTGACTGCCTAGAAAAAAGGGCTCAGTTTAGTTTGTTCAAGACAGCGAGGCTACGAAGTAAAATTTAGTATCTGACAAGGACATTAGTATGTCACTGAACAAACACTTCCATCCTGAATAGTGATTTAATGTTCAAATGTTTACCTCACTTTTAATTACAAACAAGTAAGTACCACCAAAATCAAGTATTTTAATTTAATGATGTAATGCAGCAACTTGTTCATATGGTACCAGTAACTACAACATTAACCCTCCCCAGACATTACCAATGGCTTTCTGTAACTTCCTTTAGTCCAATGAGTTAGCAGCACTAGGGAGGCCCTCGCGTTACCACAATATGTGGTACCTACTCCTTGTGTCACCCCATAGGCCGCCGAGAGCCATGACTGCCTCAAGGCATCAGCCATTGCCGCGCCGACTAGGTTGGTGATCCGCTTTTCCACTAGGTAGATTACCTTCCTTCTCTGTTTGTAGGTGGGTAGATTCGTGTACAGGTAGGCACTTGCCATTATCGTTTCTTGTACTTTGTACCCAGCTGAATTCCCAACCCAGCTCTGGTCCATCTCCCACCCACTCATTTTCCTTCCCTAACCTCCATACCCAAGCAATCCCACACAACCATCTACATACCACAACACCTCCTCTTCTACCCAATAAGATACATACGAACAGAGAGGCCATAGGCAGCAGCTTTTGGTAACTTCTTCAAGGCAAAGGCGTCAACCCGTTCTACGGGAGTTTGTACTCTCTCCCGCATCAACGCCTCTTCACCAGCTCCCCAAATCCCAGCCTTCTGTTTCTCCCCTCGCTAAATCTTCCCCATCTCAAACACGACGCGCGTGATTATCTCGTTGTGTTCTTGATATATTCAAGGTGCTGCGGTCTCGCCCGTTTTCATTCACGCTCTTCAGAGAGATTTGATAGAGTTAGACTTGTGGTTCATCTCCTGTCCGACTGGCAGCCTTCTCACACTGCACCCCATCAACACAACGCCTTCAAGACCTCTCGCCACCTTGAATCATCTTCGTCTTCCGTCGTTTACCCTATTTATCTTGTGCCACGAGCCAATCAACACCATCGGCACAGTTCTGTTGGGGGACGTGGTTCCGTTTTAACAAACGTGGACGAACTCGTCGCTTATTGCAAGCTTCTACACTCCATTCCCGTTTCGTCTCCTCTGTCCGTTCCTTGATCTAGGTTCGAAACTGGTAAGTGACACCTTTCGTCAGAGATTCTACACCCCCCCTCCTGCCACAAAAAACGTCGCTGTCGCGGCGGTCGGGTTGTACCTTCCAAGAAGGTCTCTCTTCAGTTATAACTGCTGATCAAACCATGGAAACATTCTTGTTTTGTTACAGTTAGCTCTTCCGTCGGCGGCTGACATACGTTTATTAGGATTTATGCCATCTGCTCTCCTGGTACGGCCGTTTCCGTTCCGATTTTGATCTCAAGATAGGTAAGTGGTATGCCGAATTTACATTCGACTAACGCTATCATTGTAACCCCCTATCACCTGCTATCCCTTGATTTAGCAACGCACAATCAAGTTCTTCCTAACTGACCATTCAAATAGAGAGTATTCTTTGGGACTCTAATGGTCACATGTCGGTTTGCGGCTTAGGTGACGGTAAGTTCTTCATTGCCATTCAACCTCGACCTAGTCATTTAGACGAAATGCCACTTTTCACCTACCTCAATCTGTCGTTACTGATGAAAAACCTAGGTTTTATGATTGTTTGTCTCCTAAACATCTTTTAAAGACGGTATGTTAGCTTCATTACCATTACTTGTGTTGCGCTTGACTTCCAGATGTGCAGTGAGCCAAAGACGATGGGCTACACCTGCAGCTAGATAGAAAGCCACAAGCCGCGAAATTCGTAGCTAACTTCCTAGTCTTAGATATACTCAGGCCGATGTTCAAGTCCCTATTCTGATATTGATTCAATATTCTCTCCCACACTCTCATTCGGTGAGGCGCCCAACATCTGTATCAAGATGATGCAGGTTGTTAGGGACACTGGAAAGTCGCTAGACGAGATAATCGCAAATATGGCTGCATCTAACAAAGTCTATGACCACAAACTTCTCGTAGGTCTTGGGGTGTCTTTTAGTTGCGCAGTTGTTCTGGTTGTTGGCACATGCGCCTATTGTGCCAAAAGAGATAAGAACCGCCGCGCGGCTGTACACGATGAGGAGAGCTCTGTCGTGGAAGATATCTCTCTGAATGAAATTCTACGTCCCGAAGGTAAGATAATAACCCCTTTACTATATCTATGTCATTGTAATTAGTCACCTCACGTTGGGGGGGGGCATCTTACGACATTCGCACCCCCGCTCGCAGTATAGGGAAGAAGATAAGCGTTGCTAACAAACTGAATAGAAAATGCAGCTGCTGAGCCTCCTGTTGATGCTGTACCTCCCCGGCAGGAACTCAACGAACGCAACCGGGCACTCAGATCACACCCCCCCTCGCAAACCGATCTAAACATTGCCCAGAATGCGTTGAACGCGAGCACTAGCCATCACGAGAACATGCCTGCCTTGCCCGTGGCGCCACGGGGTGGCCAAGAACAGCATCTGCAAACATTTCCTCGCTCGAATTTGCAGGCCGACGACACCCGGCGCCATGGCATCGTATCTGTTACTGACGATGACCTCCCCATCATCCAGGGTCCAGATTTGTCCACATCTCAGCATACCGAGCATAGAATGTCTACTATAGATGAGAACAAGGCCAAGGGTGCAGAGTCCGAGCAAGCAGTGATGCCCCTCTCCGAGGTCCCCAGTGGCCCAGGTATCACGGACGCCCACGGAAGTGAGACCGGCGCTAAGACAACTGAGGATGAGACGAAGCCCGAGGGTAACAGCCATGAACTTGGCGCTGGTGCCGACCAGGGTGATCACCAGGTTCGTGGAGATGGTCATGACAACGATATCCAGGGCGAAGCCGAGGAGCAACCCGTTGCCACTCATCCATCACTTGCTGGCGAGGGCCAAGGCTCTCGCGATTCTCGATGCTTCTCATGGTCAGATGAGAGCTATGATCTCAACGACCCCCGCTACGACGTCGTCGGTGCCATTCGGAAATACGGAAAGGGAATGTTCAACCCGAAGCAATCTCAGGCGGAGAAGAGCACCCAAGAGACCGGTGAAAGCAGTAGCACCCAGCAAGTTTCCCAGCCGGCCACCGGCGTCGACCCTCGATATGCGTGTCTCCAGAGAGAATACACGGACCTGTCCCTCGTCCCGCAGCCCCTCACTCTCGGAAAGGACAAGACCGCCGAGGGACAGTCCACCAAGGAAACCGCCACCGCCTCTGCGTCTGCTTCTGCGTCTACATCCGCCCCTGCCGACGATGCCATCGCCACCACCACTCCCGCCGCCCATGCCTCGAACGAGGACGACGAGGGCGAGGACGACGACGACCTCCCCCCCGAGCCCACGATCCGCCGCGAGCGCCTCAGCTCCTTCAGCATCGAGGGCTGGCCGCACGGCAGCGACGAGCCGGCCGGGTCCCCCACCTCCAACATCGACCGGGACATGGCGTGGTACTGGGCGCCGCCGGCCGAGGTGATCGAGCGCTCGCGCCGGGCGCGGGCCGCGCAGCTGTGGGACGAGGAGGCGCACCGGCTGATCGCGCAGCAGGCCATGGAACGCGGCCGGCGGCTCCCCGAGGAGGCCATCGCCGACCGCGTGCGCCGCATGCGCGAGCGCAGCGACCAGTTCCGCCTCCCGTCCACCATCTACACCCCGCCGGCAGCAGCATCCCAGACACAGCAGCGACATCAGCATCAGCAGGGCGCGGGCGGTCCCGCTACCACTCCCACTGCCATGACCATGCCCATGACCATGACCACGCCGACCCCGGCCAGCGGTCGCGGCCAGTCTCAGCTCCCGCGCTCTCGTCGCCACCCTGTCAGCACTCACGCCGCGTTCTCGGAAGTGCCCTCTCGCGGCAGCAGCAGCAGCGCCAGCGCGCGCCGCCGCTACATGCGCCCGGCCTTCTCGTCCTCTCGTCCCACCAGCATGTACAACAACAACAACAACAACAATAACGACGACGACGACAACAGCAGCAGCAGCAGCAGCGCGGCGGCCCAGGCGTCCCATCTCCCCCCGCGTCGACCCGCTCGTCCCGCGACCATGTACGCCGCCTCCGCCGCGCGTCTCGCAGACCATCGTGCCACCAGCGGCAGCGGCAACCGTCCGGGCGTCGTGCGCGAGGAGCCGGCCTACGCGTCCTCGCAGACCCTGCCCCTGCCCATGCACGACACCTCGACCTCCCTCACCGTCGAGCACGGCTCCCGCGCCGGCTCCCCGGCCCGCGCCCCCCTCACCCGCAGTGACGCGGACCCCGACCTCAGCCGCTGGATTTGAGGTCCTTCTCCCCCGCAACGACGCGGATTTCTGGGCATGAGTCGCTCAGCTGGGGATATTTAAGTATTTGGCCGACTTTGTCCTTGACTCCCCCTCTCTCCACTCTCTCTTTTTTCCTTTTTTCATTTTTTTTTTTCATTTGCACCCTTTTACTCACAGTAATGTGGACCTTGATATCAGCCCCTGGATTTAAGTATTTGGCCGGCTTCATATCTCGCTTCCCCCCCAATCCTTCCCCCCCTTTTTTTTTTCGTTTCGTTGGTCGCCTCACCTGCGGCAGTGCGGAGTCTGGACCTAGCTACTGGATTTAAGTATTTGGACGGCTCTGTTCTCTTCACTCTTCGTGCACGCTCTGCGCTGCTGCAATGCAGATCTCGACCTTTGTCGCTGGATTTAAGTATTCGGCTGGCTTTTGTTTCAATCCCTCTTTCGTGGACACCTTCTCGCGCCGTATCACCACAGATCCCGACTTCAGCCCCTAGATTTAAGTATCGACCGGCCGTTGTCACCCCCTCCTCTATTGCGGATCTCGATCTCAGCTACTGGATTTCAGTATTTGGCCGGCATTACGGTTGGGGCCTCTGGCGTTCTAGGTGGACTACTGAAAGAGGCTTTTCTATGTTTGCTTTTCCTTGCTCAATGACACGCGACACGATGAGCAATGGCCTTATAAGCTCGATGTTATAAATACTGTGATGATATAGGTGGGAAATTGACTAGAAAACCCAAAAAAAAACTAGAAAAATAAAAAAAACCCAAAAAAAAAAAACCCCTGGGAGGTTGTCGCTATGGTCTGTGAACATCGTAGAATTTTTAGATTTTATATGTAGGTGATGTGATGAGTGGCCTATCCCCCTTCGAGCATTGCTTTTTGTTACTTTTCACAAAAGGACATCAAGCCCTTTAACAAGTCCTGTAATAGTAGGCACCCTAATTGTTATTGAATTTGGGGAATTTTAAGGGCGATCACTAGAACCCAGCAGTGCCATATGAGCAGATGGGATGCGATGCCAACATGGTTTGGCTATGGCTATGACTTGCCCAATAAAATTAATGTTAAGGATACAAGGCCTGGGATTTCAACCCATCGTACAATATCGTATCAGATAGAATATCCTCATTTCGTGAACACCTCGTCACTATAATCTGCACTGAAAATAACCCATCTGGTTGGGATGCATGCCACGCCCTTACTCCTAGTCCCTGGATACACAGAAGAACCCATGCCCCATGTAGCAAATCGTATATAATACAACAAGACAATGTTTTGCTCATAGCCTCGGCCCCGGCCCTCTCCATACAGCTGGTGGTGGCTTTTCAAAGGTAAATCCGCCTTGGTTGAAATTTGCCTTTGCAGGGAACTTTGCTTCAAACGGTTTGTACATGTGAGGTATTAGCTCCGCTTGAGAGCTATATGGCAACACTTTTCTCTGTCTTGGTTTTCTGGGTGAGCTGCTCGCTGGGGGTGTGTTATCAGAGAATCTTTTCTGATGTTTAAGAATATCTCGTAGTTCTTGGTCGTTATTTGTTATCTGGGCTTTGAGGAAACTGAGGTCTCCCATAGCTTGGGTCGTAGCTAAGGCCTCCATAACGGGGACTCTTGGGGTATAAGGAATATTCTCTAGCCTAGGGGCGTGTTGTGAAGGGATGATGGCCGCGTCAAGGAACGCGTGGTCTCCTTTCTGTAGTAATTGTGCCATATCCAAACTCTCACCTACGGGGATGGGAGTAGAGTGACTGGGAGTTACGCAATCCATATCTACTTCTTTCCTGAGAACGTGGTCGATATCAACAGCTGAAAAATAGGCGCACGCCTGAGGAAGGTCGGCAATCCCGACTTGTTGGGCAAACATGGCTCGTGTCCAGAGGTTGGAGACTTGAAGTGCCATTGCAGCTCGGTATTTATCTTCATCTTTGACGAGGTAGCGAATTTCATCATGTACAGTGATTGCCAAACGAGCCTCGATATTAAAACGCCGAATCAGGTAGTCCATTGAGACAATAAGGAGATGCAGGTAATCAACGCCGGAGGATTGAATGGCCCAGTTGATCCGAGAGGTGAGGTAAGCTCCTTTGCTAATAAATCTGCGCATCAGTGCTTCGGTGATGCCAGCCCCTAGAACGGGAGTTCGGGGCCGCTCTTGGTCTGCGAACTCTTCCAATTTGTTGAAAACAAAGGATTCCGTGCCCCCTCTCCAAAATGGTCGGGCATGAAGCGATTTACGATTAGTCTTCATACCTTTCGTGTCGGCATAAAGTTTACTGGCAACCTCGAGGGTCTCTTGTTCCGATAATCCAGGATTGAACTGCCTCAACAGGGTGGCGGCAAATTTGAGCCCCGCGCCGTAGATTCGCCCGTAATTGAATACTTTAGCATCATTGCGCGTTATGCCCAGGATGGAAGCAGTGCGAGAGTGGAGGTCAGTCCCGGCCGCTTTGGTCCCCTCAAGCGTCATGAAACCGATAGCATTGCCCCCATGCAGCTTGAATGTAGCATCGCCAATGACACTAGCGATCCAGAGCTCCTCGGAGTCAACATCGGCGCCGACGAATGAGTATCCCTCAGGTGCTTTGACCATTGCTTTCAATTCCGACCCAACCCTATTCTTCTTCGCATTACTCGCTGTAAGCCACGTATTCTCAACAGCTCTTCGTGTAATAGTCCCCATAGGAATGACTTGAGGCAGAATGTATCCATGTTCGTGAAGCGTGGTATTTGGAGCTTTGTCTGACTCATAAACAACCATCTGTGACCTGATACGATCTCGGGCACTAATCCAGTAGGAGCACGACGCGTTCATGTCAAGTGCTTCCTTAGCGTACGTATACTCGGAAGAGAGGGTACCGTTTTCGAAATACACCAAATAACTTTTGGCTAATGGATTTGCGCATCTCGCGGTCGGTCCGTCCTTGTGTGGTAGTTTGAAGTATAGTGCCCTCGCATCGTTCTTCAAAGCTTCGATGGGTTCATCCGAGAAGTCGCACCGGACAAGCTGTGTGGAGCTATACTCTGATGCCTCTTCAAGCGGCACCCTGAATGTCCAGCCGTATTTGTCAGACCAATATAACGGATAGCCATCCCACGCAAGTCGAAGCAGGAGGGGGGCCATACGTGACCTCACTGTTAGATTAATGGCCACCTCCTTCTCTTGGTCCTCCTCTTGGTCTTTCTTTTGTGCTTTCTTTTGGGGTTTCTTTTGAAATAGCCCCTTGTACCAATTTGGCATGCCCGGCATCTTTTGTCGGGCATGGGGCCTGGGAGGGTCATTTTTCTTCTTTCCCTTGACCATCCTTATCTCTTGACCAGACCAGTCCAGCTGCCTCAGCCAGGGATCCGTGCCCCACTTCTGCTCGTCCTCCCTAATCGCCACTGCCTTCTCCGCGAGACCTACCAGCCGCTCCTGGACGGCTTCGGATAGCTTATAATACGTGGCATCTGCATTTTCGATATACGTATCCCAAGATTTGTTGACAGGTAGAATAACGGAAGAGAGATGCCGCAACGCAGCGAAGCTAACGGGGTGCGGGCAAACCTCGAGGAAATTGGGGAAGACGATCTTGTATACTCGGTGTGTGACGGCTACATCCGCTGCGCAATAGTCCAATAGCTGATCTAGCTTATTGACAACTCCGTCGCGATCGAGCTCGCCGAAATCGTTTCGCATCTCCTTATCAATGGTGGTTTTGAGGTGGAAGTTGGCAACGTCCCTGAGCGAATTGATTGAGCTTCGCTCAACCCAAAGTCCCTCTTCTTCGTCGCGCAAGCTGTTGCTAGCCAGAAGGTTTTGTAAATCCAAATTAGGCGATTCCTTAGCGATCTTATCCCTTAGATCCCGGTTCTTCTTATGTTTCATCCACGTTGGTCGCTGCTGGGAACACATGCCATTGACGGCTACGTGTAGCGACATGGTATCCAAAAAGGAGTTCCTTGTCTGCTTCAGGTCATACTCTTCGAGGATACGAGCACGGTCGTAGCCGATGTTGTGACCTACAACGATCTTATCGTGGTTAGGGTTACCAAGCGGGATGAGGTGCCTGTCGGACTCGGATTCACCCAGTAGCCAGGGCGAAAGCCAGGCATACCAGGCGGTCGGGCTCATGGCACAGGCCATAACAGCAAAGCTACTCTCTTTCCACATTACTTCAACGTCGAAGCAGAGCATTTTCTCATCAGGTGCCTCCACACGCGTCGGTCCAGACCCGTCCGTAGCATGGGGATACCTGGTCCATCCGCTCTGCCTTATCCATTTCTTCGGCCGAGGTGGCGCGTTCTCCAAGGCGAATTGCTTCGCATAGCTCAAGAACGGCTCGCCGCAATCGACGCCGAGCTTATGGAAATGCTCGTCCAGGGTTTTGCCCTGGAGCTTTGGGATGTCAAAGGCAATGGGGGCGGTGTTGTCGGTATTCTTGCCGAGGAGGTCGTGACGCCGCAAATGGTCTTTTGATAGCTCGACAAGCTCGGCGGGCGGGGGGGGACTGTCGTTGAGGAAGACTTGCGCGTGCATATGAGAGCTCAGGTGCTGCACGCCTATGTCGTTGAATCGAGCCTCGGACGGAACTGGAATGTCTTAGATCATGATTAACTTGAACGAAACCACTGTCTGGACTGACTGGCCAAGCTCCCACGGTGCGGCGGAGATGAAGTGCGACTGGAATGTTCGGAATGTTCGGAATGTTGGGCACTGGCCACGGCGGCGCTAGTTTGCCATCTTGACTGCGACAACCAGCATCGATGCAGCCGAGAAGATTGCAGCCGAGAAGATTGCAGCCGAGGAGATTGCACCCGCCGCCTCGCAAGGCGGATGAGGCATGCCGTCGAAGTGCCTCTCACATGGCTTCTAACAGCAGCATGATGTAGCATTGCTGGCTACCTCGCATTCAGGAACATGGCGAGTGGAGAATAGGGTGCTGAGGGCGTCGGAGGCTCCAATGGAAAGAGGGCCGGGATTATGCGACGATGACGAGAGTCTGCTACTTGCATTCTTGTAAAATTTACCCGCTCTCATACTCAACCGGCAAACAGCCGGGCCCAGCCGGCAATTAACCCAGCTATTCAGACAAGACTGATCTAACCCAGGTAAGTAAGTACCTACCTAACTTGTTACACTCCTCTCTCCCTTCTCTTCCTTCTTCTCCCCTCCACAACTACAACACCCACACAACACCCATCACGTATTCCTCGTTCCTTGTCGAATAAACTCTGCGGGATGCCACGGCCTAGCACTTGGTTTGGTACCTACCTCCCACAAACGGCGTGGCGGTATGGCCGACATAGTGATTGGTTTTGCCGACGAAGAGTGTCTTAGATCAGGTAAGACTGCCATATTGTGCATGCCCCTGGGTACGGAACCCTCGAACCGGTAACAGGGCCTCGGTTAAGATAAGCTACGAAACCCCTCTTGGCGGGCCATTTCCCCGGCGAATAGGCACTTATGAAATCGCCTCATTAAGGTTACTATAAGTCGCCGAGGATGATGTATTATCATTCAGCGCTCGTGTCTCAATCCCAAGTCCAAATAATGACTACCAGGATCCGATGAGAAGTGCCAGCTATGCGGCTCATTAGTATTATTGACTCGGGCCGGGAATGTTTTGTCGTACGCCCCGCCAGGTCCGGTTCGCTTCGGTGGCAAGCGCACACCTTGGATTCGTTCCCAACTCTGACCGTAGTATCCGACGATCATCTGTGGGCGTGTCCACGCTATATATCATCACAAGGTGGCGACCTCTCTATCCTGTATGATTAGTTTCAAACATTACTGTAGAGACGCGCGACATTCCTGATCCCACCGTGTCGAACCGAAACGGTATCTCGAATTGTTTCCGAGACCACTTCCAGCTGGCTAACTTGCCGCCTCGGCCTAGGCCGTGAACGTTGGCCCGGGCTACTTTTCTATTAAGCAGCGTCAGACAAACGCGTTCGAGAAACAACTCGTTTTCTCATCCAGTCATAACCGACTCCGCATACAGATAGGAATGGCTGTGGTTCATTCATTTCACTGCGCGACTTTGCGGTAACACGGGCCTCAAAACTTGCGCCCGCGTAGTTCATAAGGAAGACTTGAAGACGGTCACACCATGGGAGCCGTTCGCATGCAGTCAGCGTTCCACCGGCAGACAGAACCTCGGCGGTCTCTATGCTCATCAACATGGTTTTTAAAGAATTTCGGTCTTCGTTTGGGTTACGGCTATAATGCCACCCTCACCCCCACACCTTCTCAACGGTGTTGCGAAAAGGTCACGCACCCATGAATGTGCCTAGGACGACAACAAAGTATTTATACCTAGCCCTATCACCCAATACATGTTCAATTGTAGTCTTCGGAGTCGGTTTGAGCCACAACCCTCGGCGGCATTGGTAATCCGATAAATATGTTATCGCCACCGTCTTTCGCCGCATTCCAAGGTGACCAGACAATTGACGCTGTAGAGATGACGTGGGATCCCTCGATGGCATTCACAGATCACCATAGGGATGATACCACCACCAGCGGTAGTTGCGATATCGAAAAGAATAGCGAGCGGGACGACAGGGCGTATCTCTTCTTAGGGAGACCAATGAATATCGCTCATGAGCTGGCCTTCTTCGCGGTTGTTTCAACGGCTAACTTCACGCCTCGTGAGTATCTCATAATCAATCCAAAATCCCTCATTCATCCTATATCTTAATTCATACTGGAAATATCAATTACCCGGAATCGAACTCGATCTGACCATTGCCCCTATAGACTCCGGCTTCCACCAGACGCTTTGTATACTACAGCTTATAGCAAGCGACCTGGAAGCGACACAACCCGCCCAACTCGCCTGGTTAATGGCTGGATATGGCCTGACAGTAGGGACTTTCATTCTTCCTGCAGGAAGGCTAGGTGACATTTACGGCTACAAAACGCTTTTTCTTATCGGAAATCTCTGGTTCGCATTATCTTCACTTCTAGCAGGCTTCGCCATTTTCATCCCGTTACAAACTACATCCCATGTCCAAGCCCGTTATACCATCTTCTTGCTAGCTCGCATTTTGCAAGGTATCGGCCCCGCGTTAATGATTCCAAACGGAGTCGCTCTTCTCGGGGTTACATATGTACCAGGACAGCGAAAAGCCATGTTGTTTGCTATTTTTGGTGCCATGGCTCCTGCATCAGCGATTATCAGCCCAGCTATTACCAGTCTCTTCGCACTGGTCTGGTGGCCATACGCGTTCTGGGCTTTCGCCATTGTGTTGGTTGGGGTGACAGTCGCTGGCCTATACGTGATTCCAAACCCCCAACCTGCTGCCGAGGGCGAGAATAACGGCGGCGAACGTGGTCATGGATTCATCAATTTATGCACTGAACTTGACGCTCTGGGAGCCTTGACTGGCGTCTCGGGACTCATATTCATCAGTGTGGCCTTGAATCAAGGTTCTCTGGCAGGTTGGCACCACGCATACGTGCCTGTCCTATTGGGGCTCGGCATTCTGCTCTGCGCCCTTTTCGTTTTCGTTGAAAAGCGCGCCCGCAAGCCCCTCATTCCCATCGAAGCCTTGAATCTAGGCGTGGGCCTTGTGTTGGCAGCCGTTGGTTGCGGCTGGGGCTGCTTCGGCATATATATTTTCTACATCTGGGAGTTTTACGAGGTGCTGCGCGGCGCCTCCCCCCTCCTTGCCACGGCTTGGCACAGCCCGATTTTTGTGTCTGGTATCGCCGCCGCCGTCACTACAGGCCTTATCATTCATCGAGTTGGACCCGCCACTGTGATGACGCTTGCTCTTCTAGCCTTCACAGTTGGGATCATATTGATCGCAACGGCTCCCATTGAGCAGTCGTATTGGCTACAGACATTTTTCTGCAATATCATCATCACTTGGGGCATGGATCTAAGTTTTCCAGCCGCGACGCTCATGCTTTCAGATTTGGTGGCACATGAACATCAGGGTATCGCAGCCAGCCTCGTGACTACCGTCGTGAACTATAGTGGCGCTCTCGCACTCGGTCTCGCCGGTACCATAGAACTCTACGCTAATAGCGGCAGGCAGGCATCAGAGAATATACTAAGGGGCTATAGAGGCGCTTGGTATTTGGGCATTTGTTTGGGTGTTACAGGTTTGATAATAAGTCTCGCATTCGCCTGTCGATTCTCAAGGCCGTTTTGGGTAACGGCCCGATAGCTTTAGCACGATACTAACAACCCGAATGCCATCACGGATACACCTCTTGGTCCATCTTGAGACCGGTGTTCGTCTTCTGGGCCACCGAAAGAAAACTAGATATATAACTTTAGTCCTTAGTAGCTCACTTTATGCTCTGTATTTTAAACCCATCCTAGAAACTATTAACTACGACTCACGTCAAGGATCAAGTACTCTTGTTATACAACCGTGGATTCATATCTCTTAAGATTTATACCATCTATAATACGCACGCACCCGCCGCTGCTGCTGCATTCGCAACTATATTTCTGCAACGATTCGCACCCGGAATGACCATTTCAACCCCCCTATCAGTGCCACATACTCGAAAGAAAAAAAGGAAAAGACCGGATGCCACCATTTCTACAATAATCTGGTGCCCATTGGTCAGAATTTAGGAAGGATGCGTATGAAACCTGGCTCCCCTTGGTATGGTTGCGCATATATGGAAAAAAAAAAAAAACACGCGCGCAAGTTATAAGACAAGGTAAGATCCAATCATGAAGTCGTCACAGCCATAGTGTTATGGTCTCGGGCGACGGGTCGGGCATTCTCTTCTATTGTGCCAAAGTCCCACTATGGTATAATAGGTAGGTGCTACAAGTAACGCTTGGGGTAGGGGATCTCATCACATCTACAGTAGCACGACAGGACGCGAATGTGCCTGATCGGCCCAGATCATGACCGCACACGCACGCACGCACGCACGCACGCACACACATACACACACACACACCTACACCTACACACATACACACATATACACAGGAGGGGGAGAGACGCATGAGCAAGATCCCACGGTAGCCCGGTTAAGTGCAGGTATATTAGCCACTGAGATGGGCGCGCCGCCGTAGCCCTAGTCGCATGGGCCTCTACCCGACGATCTGGAAAATTCCACTTTTGGCATCCTCGCGCGCGCGGATCTTGACACACCCTCGGACAGACACGAGATCCGTGTCGAATGCGCTGGTAAATGTTAAGGGGCGGGGAGGGGGAGGGGGATACCTGCGTCACGATCCTCCCGCTAATCGATCTGAAGGCGATCTAGGGGTTTTAGAGTTAATTTACTCGGATTACATCACGAGAGATCCTTTCGGGGTTCGACGCTCTGTCCGAGGACGTCCGCCGACCCCGACCCATTGGAGTGGGTGTGTGAGGGCGCTGTACGATTTTTGGGCGCTGAAGGATATTTCAATGAGATATAGGTGGGCATTCCGATCTTGAGCGAGATTTATTTATATCTCCTACTTTTCAAATGTGACGTGCACGATACAGCAGAATTGTATTGGTGCTCATCTTAGATATGGGGCAGACCACGGTTGAGAAAAAGCGAAGGTGCCCTGAATAAGCGGTTCGTACATCATCTAAGCCACGTCTGCGCGAGGGCAAACGCCGATATCGCAGGGCCAACAACAGCTGAGGGGCAGGCCTAGAACTTTTTCATATAAGATTGGCGTTCAATAATAGGTACTCAAATTGCCCTGGTTGGGCCGGGCGACCGTGGGTTATTTCCTCATTTATTAGCGCCGCGGCGACAACAGCAGCGAGGCAACCCGGCGAAGAGAAGGTGACATATGACCGTGATGTGCTATGGCTGGCTGTATTTAGTTATCTCTTCGACGTAAGATAGGCATTTCGACCGTGCGACAGTCAGATGAGTTGGTGTGCCTTGGACCTTCCACGATGACTATATGTCCCAGGACGCTGTTTTGGTATATGCGAGAAGCGAGAAAACCAGAGCCGCCGGCACAGGTTTGATGATGATTAGATATTTATATGTAATCTTCCGCGGATTGGGCTATGAATAGGCCGTGCCAGCTTTCGTGGCATCAATAGCACGACGCAGTTTGAGACGAATTTTGGCACCGCGGCCGTGCTACTTCTGCTCGATGTCGTCGTCATCAAGAATATCATCGATTTCCGATCCAGCAATGAAATCTCCCGCAGCATTGGGGCCGCTCGTAGCTGCCTACAAGTCCCTTACTGCAACTCTCTCAGGGGTTTGCACTCCCAATAGGCATCTCAGGGCATCAGTACAATATCAAAACAGGAACATCCAATCAGCGCTCCCTAGAGCGCCCTGTTCGTCTTACGGTATCCCCCGTCAGCGTCGTTCCCAAATAGACTCCAAAAAATCTCGGCACCACTCTTGTTCGCATCTTTCGTCGTATCCGCGATGTAGCTCTATGCGAAATGCGAAGGCGCGTCGCAAATGCTTCAGCTGATATGCCTGCCCGTCCCAGCTCCCCACCATCGCTTCTTCCGAGCCGTTTGGGTACGTATGAGCCCATACAACGCGACGTAGACGATTGACACTTGGGTATTGATCTAATCCTTTCACGCCGTAGTATTATACCTGTTGATCGATAGATAAGTAGCTATGAGGAGATTCTCGGAGGGATGTTGGTCAGCCAGTAACCAGGCAACTGCTGGGCAGAGACGGCTGGGTGATAATTATATATAGGGGCCACCCCTCCCCGAAAACCACGAGGAACATCCTGACCCCCAAAGCATTTCTTGAACACTCAGGGCCCATTTTACTCGTTTACATGATCAATCGTCTCTTTCATTCATTTATCTTTAATCCCTCGCCGACGTTGTGTGCACTTGTTAAGTTCACATGAATAATGAGTTCAACCAGGCGAGAGCCCTCAGAGGCCAGCTGGGATGACTGGAAGGGTACCATTAGAAGACTACACCTCCAGCAGAAGCGCAGCCGTACATCTGTGCTCAGATACCTCAAGGAGAATGGCTTTGGTCATCATGTAACGTATGTCTGTCTCGAATGCCCACGCCTCGCATTTCTCATTCACAGTTCATGTATAGCCAAGCTCAGCTGGACTTCAACCTAGAAAAATGGAAATTCCGACAAAAGTTGACCAAAGAAGGTTGGAATTTCGTGCGATACAAAGTATCCAAGCGAGAGAGGCCTGGGAAGCGGAGCGCCGTCGTTCTATCCGGCGTTAAATTACGACCCGACGTCATCCGCAAAGAGACGTTGAGAAACAGGCCGTTGCCAAGATTGGGGCTGGCCCAACCTAGTAAGCTCTCAAAACACATCTGAGCATTTAGACTGGCGGCAAGCTTATATTCTCTATAGTCCCGAGTTTAGAGCCTCTTGGCGACCTTCCTCTAGTTGTATGTTCACTTGCTCTAATGCACGTCACGGTCGATTATTCGCCAAGCTTGCCTTGGGTAAAATTTCAGACCCAATTCAACGAACATGAACTCAGGACCCTCGCTCGTAGCACCCCTGGTTTTGGAGGCATATGGCCGCTCTTACCAGTTTGCGACATCGACATCACTCGCATTAAGTTCCTAGAATATCAGTTCCGGGGCGTAACCTTGAGCCAGGAGTGTCTCCCGCACTTCGCGGCACGCATGGCGCTATTCATCCCTGAATCATGGGAAGGCGAGAGCTTGGCACGGGCAGACATCCTCCTTGTACTTCCAAAGTGTTAAGGGCTCTAGTCCAACCTTGAGTGGCATACAAGTACTCCCACTTATTGTCTCAGCATGTGAGCCGTTCCTTCCCCATTGTACCTATTCGTTGTATAACACTAACCTTGGAATAGCTCTCTTCGTTGTGGTTAGCGGATTCCTTTTCGCGAAGTTTCGAAACTACCAAGTATACCTTCTTGTTGGCGCAAGCTTCACTACTATTGGCGCTGGTCTGTTCTATACGCTTAAGGTGGACTCCTACGCTGGAGGGTATATAGGCTTCCAGTTTGTCGTTGGATTTGGTAACGCTATTTGCCAACAGATTCCCCTCACAGTTGTGCAGGCTTTCTCCAAGCCGGAAGATCTGGCGACATCGATGTCAACTGTTCTTTGTGAGTAGCACTCGACTAACATCTTTTAGATGATTCTACACACATCCCGGATCAGCCGCACACTAAAGACTCAATACCAAACGCTGACAAATTTTCTCTACAATAGTTTTTCGGTTACTCTCAGGCGCATTATCTTTGTCAGCTGCCCAGTCCATCTTCATCAATCGGCTACTTGCCACTGCTTCTCAGCGTCTTCCTGATGTCAGCCGTATGAAAATTATTTCAACCGGCGCCACCGACCTTGAGCGAGTATTTACTGGCGACCAATTGCCGGCTATCCGCGGGAGTTATTTGGATGGGCTACGAGCTGCCTGGGCGTTGGCCGTCGCATTCGGCCTCTCAACAGGACTGACACTTGGATTCAAAAGAATCGAGAAGTCTCTACCGCGCGAAGACGAAGCAACTGATTTGCAGAAGAATATGAAGAAAGAAACTACAGGTAGAGTTGAGCATCAAACACCTAAAGCAGGGAAAAACGCCGAGGTTTAATCCCGACAGAAACTTGGCCAGACTAAACATTAGGTCATAATTACCTGAATGTAAAATTGGTTATGAATGATATCTAATAAAATCTGCGCCTAATTTTTTGAGAATGTACCTTATGAGCAGTTATCAGAATATCAAAACGAATCCGTAGCCTAGCCTTTATCCCCCCTTATTTAAATTAGGATACGTGCCGCTCCTGTTATTGTCCCGCAGCTGGTTTCATTCGTACTAAGAGGGTTTACATTCACTACTGGGAAAAATCTTCAATAGAGAACCGACGCCCTTATTTCTATAACACAAACATTGGATAATTCAGTTCCTTCAGAGCGTCGAGCTCTATTCAAAATATCTATGTAAATCAGTGTTGATATTCGTAGGCGACACACACAAGATGCCTCCTACCGTTTCGGAAACTGGTAATACCAACAATGTGATACTAATGTCACATGGACCACCATAGCCGCCAAAGGATAAAAAGTCCTTGCCTCAGGTTACTTCGCCGACTTGCCACCCGCTGTGCGTTGGCAGGTACGGGATGGTACGCTGACGTGAAGCTGTTTCTAGTATTACAAACTAAGTAAACGCTCCTAACCGTACACAATTTCAAATAGTCACGGCCCGGCCTCGGAAAGGATTCGTCGCGATCCTCCTAACGAAACATTACTCCCTCCCCTTCGAATCCCGGTCTAAACTTACATGGGGTGCTAGCATTCGAAGACTTCACAACTCATATACATTATTGTTTGAATCTTGGGACGATGGCTGGTACTATCACCTGGATCCAAGCTCTCCTGCCTTAGTCAGTCGGTTAGCCTTCTTCGCCACATCCGAAGCCTTAAGTTAGATGTATAAGGGCCAGTGCCTTTGTCATTGTACAATATATAATTGGGCGCGAACGGATGAGTGTCCGACTCGATAACGTTCTACTTTTAGTAGTGTCGCGGTATAATAGCGTTGCATCCCTATTTCGTGACACCGATCTCCGGTGGAACCGCCATTGTCACTAAAAACAAGTGATTCACTTCACTAGGAAGATTGAGAAGCATGGCTGGAAGCCCGCAGAACACGCAAGTTTATCCCACTGATTTAATGTAGAGTCCATCAAAAGGAGCTCGGTAAAGACAGTTGTAACTATGTCTAAAAAATACCCAACTTTAGATGAGAGCGCTCTACGAACACTTCCTAGGTAGCATTCCCCACCAGAGGCCTGCATTGTACCAGAAGTTGAGGAGAATAAATCCATGTTTCATCATCCCAAGGTGAGCTCATGTTTTCGTCACCAGCCTTGCTGTCGCCTTCCTGCGCTGTTATATCCTCTAGACCTACGTGCTAATTCCCCAAAATCTCGATAATCACACTTCGTATGATAAGCTCTGCCAAATATTTACCAAGACAAGTCCGCGGGCCAAACCCAAAGCGCCAGTAGCGATAACGTAGATCGCGCCCACTTTTGTGCCGCTCCAGCCAACGCTCGGGGCGAGACTTCTCTCGATCCACCCCCCAGAAAATGTCACGGATATTGAGCGCGTATGAGTCAATGATAAAGTTAGTTCGGCGGGCATCTCAAAGCCGTCAAGAATTCGTGGGCTCGGGCACGACTGAGGGACGGAGAAGGCGGCAAGGGGTCGCAAGCCCGCTGCCTCCAAAATGCGAGCCCCTAGAAGGGTGGGTATTGTTGTCCATGAAGAAAGGACGTAGGTATTTCGCGTCGCCCCATCGGACTCGCGAATCTCACTTCTGAGGGCCTCCTACACAGCGGGATGAGCCGCAAGAAAGACAAGCGTCCAAGATAGGCTGCCCATCGTGACATCAATGTTGGCGAACAAGATCTCATCTAAGGTTTGAAGTAACTGCTCCTTCGTCATCTTGCCATCTTCAACGGCTCTATACATGGTTATAATAGGGGCACCGCCTTCTTCAGGGCCTTGGCGAGCGTGGGCTTGTGCACGGTCATTCCACTGAGCCCAGCCGTCTTTAAAGTCGCGCAGGTTTTGAATTGCACGCAAGGTAAGAAGACGGGAAAATGCAAACCGGGTAATGCCTCCGCTGATAACACTCCTAAACAAGTCCTCTCGCGGTGGGATCAGAGTGACTAGCTCTTTCTCCAAGACCTCTTTGCGACAAAAAGGAACGGCAGAGGCTTCAGGTCGCGCACAGGGTGTAGCTTTCCTTGTTGGCCAAATGTACCATTCCCTTTTCGGAGGCGGCGCATGTATGCATTCGTAAAGTCCTACACATCAGTCGCATATTGGCCCATTGACCTGTGGAAAAAAGGTGTCTCTACGCTGGATCTGACAGCGCTCCATGGCTGCCCACTAATCAGCCCAAGGCATGAGCCCAGGAGGCGATCCATGAGATAGCCGCTATCATTTGCTTGAGCCTTGGCGTGCTTGTGAGAATCTCGGAATACCGCTTCGACGTGAGCAGGCTTAGTTAAAACCCTTGAAGACGTTTTGGTGAGCAATTTACTTGTCGTCAAAACCCGGCTGTAGTTGGTCAGACTTACACCTCACTACTCGTACCACACCACAAGCGATAGAGGACACCATACTCGCATGCCTGCTTAGAACTGTTAGTGCATCCGCAATAATATCTGCAAAATATCTCTTGGATCGGATTAAAGTTGCCGAACTGACAGGGCCGCAACTTATTTTACTTCAGGAACATCAAATAATCAGAAGCGCAATATTTTGACTATACACAAGGCATATACTAATAAGTGGGATGCCAAATTCGTTAGCAACATCTGGACGAATATAATTCTTGCCGAACCGGTATTTCGGGACACTATAGTCGATTTAAACATACCGCCACATCAGCTCCTGACCCAGACAATACTCCATGTAGATACCGAGGAAGAATTCCAAAGAGAACTCTATAATGCATTCCTCGTCAACGGCCGCCTGTCTCACCTTACGGTTATACAATTGCCTTCGTCGTCTGTTGCTGTTGTTTGGCGTATCCACCACGCCTTCATAGACGGATTCTCCGCCCGCCTTCTTCACGATAAGATTAGGCCGTAATCTTCTTACAGGAGAACTCACTTCAGTCCGTGGCCCATTGTTTAGAGATACGGTGCATGCACTGGGTAGATTGCGAAACGAGAGGAGAGAAGCCACAAGACGGTTCTGGGACAGTAGGCGAGCTCAATTTACCCACGCCGTTAGAGAGCTGTGCTTGAGTCCGCAGCGGATTTATCGCAAATCAACACCACAGCAATGCATCACAATCCAACTTCACGAGGCAAAACTGGCATCCGCTCGAGCTCGCACAGGGTATACAAATACAGTATACTGTGCCGCGGCATGGGCCCTCGCCCTCGGAAAATTTATGGACATTGATCAGGTCTACTTCGGGATGGTGCTGTCAGGGCGCGACTTACCTATCCTAGGTACGTTTGATGTCGTCGGGCCGCTCATTAATATCCTTCTACTATTTATACATTACCACTCGAGGGAGACCGAGAAACTTCTGTCGGGGCATTTCTTCGGCTCGTACAAGAAGGGGTCCTTCGATTGAACGACGTCCAGCACTCGGACACGACAGATGGTTTTGACAGGAAGTTCAATTCAATTATGGCTACGCAGTTTGAGCAATACAAAGTGTCGGAACAACCCCCGCCGGTAATAGATCCTCCCCACCTCGATATGCAATCCGGGGTCCCGCTGAATCTTGCAATCCAAGATCAGAGTCGGATACAGGTTTTCTACTCTACCACTCATTATTCCGAAGAGGATATGCATAATGTCTGGTCGGTGGTTCAGAATGGCATGAACTATTTGCTACAAGATGACGATGAGAGGCTGCTGGCATCGGTTATCCAAAAGGAGCTCATACCAAGGGAGATGGAACAGGCTATCCGGAAATGGAGCAACTGCGGATCTTTTGAAACTTTAGATGAATCGAAAGGAGGTGACCTCGTGACATTATTCGAAGGGGTCGTGGAAAGACAACCCACCTCGGTGGCCATCACCCGGGACCATGGTCAGGACATCTCTTGTGACGACTTTGACCAAGCGACAGCTGCTGTAGCGCGAGAGCTTGGTTGGGTGAAACCAAACGAGCCCGTGTGCGTATACGCGAGCCGATCTGTCAACTGGCTGGTCGCCATTTTCGGTATAATCAAAGCGGGTGGCGTGTACACACCCTTAGATCCACCCGCGCCAGCTTCCGTACGACAGAAGAACTTCGTACGGAGTGGTGCGCGCGCGATCCTCTTTCCTTCGGGTGCCTCTATCTCCGTGAACACGACAGTTGTTAGCTGTCTGACATTGGCCGTGGATGACGTTCTGAAAAAGAACAAGACCGATTCACGGCAAGACTGTCCCACAACTTCTTATCCAGTACGACGCGTTGCTCGTTCTGATAATCTCGCTTATATATGCTTCACTTCTGGCTCCACTGGTCAGCCCAAGGCCGTACAGTGTACTCACAAGGGCCTGGTTGCGTTCCAGAGGGACTACCTTGTTCGTCTTTGTGCGAAAAAAGGGGTCATAATAGCACAAACCATGTCCCCAGTCTTCGGTGGCAGCATCCACGAGATCTTTTCTGCGCTCACTTATGGTGCGACACTACGATCAGCGTCGGATGATGCCCAAGATCACCCCCTCGCGCATCTTCAGGACTGTGACTCTGCCATTCTCACGCTCTCGATCACCAATGCGCTAGATCCCGACCAGTACACTCGTTTGCGTAATGTATGAATGATGCCATCTATCACACTAAGTAGAAAGCGCATGACTAACGAAGTCTTTTTTATAGGTTTACCTGGTTGGAGAAGCCGTTCCTCGATCCGTTGGGCCAACTGAGGGAACTTGTGGTGCGACAATTAAACAACTGGCGCGAAGCAAACCCGTCACACTCGGCCGGGCCAACCCATCTAGTAGGGTGCATACACTAGATAGAAACCAGCGTCTGCTCCCACCCGGTGCAGTGGGTGAGCTGCATCTTGCGGGAATTCAGGTGTCGAACGGATATGTCAACATACCCTCGGAGAACGCAAAACGCTTCCAGTTCGACACCATTTCGCCTGAGACTCGTCAAAAAATGTACAAGACAGGCGATTATGCCTACCGAGACAGCGCGACTGGAGAAATCCACACCATCGGTCGAAAAGACCGGCAAATCAAGCTACGCGGCTTTCGGCTGGACCTCGATGACTTAGAAACACGTATTACCAAAGCCATCCCAAATTGCAAAAGTGCTGCTATATTCCGTCGTGATGATTATTTAGTGGCAGCATACCAGCGTCCTTCAACCCCCAGAAAAATATTGAGCGAATTAGATATCAAGGCTCTCATTCGTGATGCTCTACCACCATATGTAATGCCCCGAAGAATCATTGCGTTGTCCGAGTTACCCCTTACGGCGGCAGGGAAGTTAGATCACAAGAGAATTGAGCAGATTGACAGCATCCGTATTGTGGAATCACAAACTCGGCAGGGAGGTATAACTACGACTGAGATGATGATTGTGCGTGCTGTGCGCAATTTGATGAACCTTGACTCGAGCATACGCATAGACAGAGACTCCGATATCACAGCGCCAGGTGGGCATTCAATCGTACAGTTACAGCTCGCGAGTCGCATTTCGTCCCTCATTCAACAGAGATTTAGCGTAACCTAAGTCATCAACAATCCAATTATCTCGCACCTGGCGGCCTCAGTAGATGAGGTACTGAAGGGAGAAGCAACCGTAAACCAACATGAGTGGGCGCAGTCCTCGTGCCTTGGTGACATCAGAGCAGCAGCCCCTTCTGCAGCGAACAGTGTATCACCCATCGAGGGCGTCTGGTTCTCAAGATACCAGCAACACCTCGGAACGTCGATGTGTCGCACGTTTCAGAGTTAAGCGGCCGTTCCGATCAGCATTCCGCGCTTCTTTCTGCCTGGGCGATGGTCTTGGCAAGGCACGCAATTCTACGTTCCAGATTTCGTTCTTCGACGACCGCACATGGGGGCGTGGAGAGGTTTTACACTTCTGAGCTGCCTAAAGCCATATACTCGGAGTCATTTGATATTGGGGCTGTAATCAATAATGAGTTTTCTCTTAAGACAGACCACCCAATACGGGTATTGGTTTCCAAACGCCATATGGTTGTTTGCGTGAGCCACATCATTTGCGACTATTCAGCCCTTAGCCAGCTATTTAAAGAGTTTCTCGCCGCCTATTACCATAATAAGAGAGTCAAGACATCGCTTTCAGCTCTCCAAAGACGATACGAAGATACAATCTGGTGGAATGTCGACATTGGCCACATCACAGTCACGTTCTGGCGGTCTTACCTCTCCGGCATTGACTTTAAGAAACTACCGCCTTACATGAAAAAGGCGCGAGTATCGCACGGCGGTGAATCGCGTGTGTTCCAACTCTCAAAAGATGCGATGCATAATCTCGAGACGATTTCGCGGTCACTCCACCTCACAATGCATCAGATCGTGCTAGGTATGATATCCCTAGTATTACAGACAGATAACCCGACCAAGGAAGATCTGATCTTGGGTAGCCCGTACCTCGGAAGACAAGAGGAAGACATGAACATAATTGGGTTGTTTTTGCAACCACTGCCGATCCGAGTTCCGAGACGGTCAAAGTCGGGCGAAAGCCTCGACGACGCTAGCGTGGCGGATTTCCTTCTAGCAGTGCAAGACTCCGCGCGCTCTGCCCTCGGTCACGGTCTTACATGGACGTCACTGATGAGCATACTCTCTTCTTCGGATAACGAGAACTTAAGATCAGCAGCCGCTACGCCAAGCCCGAATCACCCGCTTTTTGATGCTATGGTGACCTTCCACGAACGCAGTACGGCAAGCGGGGTATCATCGCTCGTGGATGGGGCGATAACGGGAGTTGAACCTCTAATTTCCTGGGCCGATGGGGCCAAGTTTGGCATCATGTTCGAGTTCGCAGATCTGGGGGTCGTCTGTGGTTACACTCCGAATAGAGTACGACACTTCGGTGTTCTCGGCCGAAGAGGTGCTAGTGATGAGTGAACGTATCGACGCCGGATTGGAATATCTACGGCAGCATATCACATCATCGATGAGCATGAAAGACCTCAAAGATAGTCTATTGCATATTGATGGCGTTACAAATAGGAAAAATAGGGTAGAGAGTATAGATTCCGGGATTCGTCTGGCGGCCCTAGCATAGAGTATCAAAGGGAGTTGCCGGGTTAGCCAAAGACGGAGCAACCTCCTAAATACCCCTTTGCCTTAATTCTCTAGACCCATCAGGTATCCCGAAGGTCTCCGTCTGGTCGCAAGATTCTTGCACACTCCTGATGTAACTTCAAGAATGACCCCTAATAGAGTTACATAATCAAATCAAATATCAAGAAGTGCCTCGCGCCAACCTTTCTCTACCATTTATTTCAGACCACCATGTGTGCAAAAGTATACGCACTTCCTGTGCCAATGACATTTGGTTGACCTGGAAATATAACTACATCCTTACCGTGATTTTGAAGACAGTATGGTCGGGTCTTGCGAGCTGCTCAGATTGGTCTGATTAGTCTTCTGTGAAGTGGCGCATCTTGAAATACCTCCAAGTTGCGACAATGAATCCTCGTGCGAAAATTGCGAGCTTAAACCTAACCATGGGCAGCGAGCGTAGATTTGATGAAATCAATTGAACAGCCTGAATTTGTGAGTCGCTTCTTATCACATTCCTCCTATGCACTGCCCCGGCAGGTTTCGTCACCGACAATTGTAAGTTGAAGAAAATGAAATGTCGGTCTCATAATCCTTCATGCAGAGCTGCTTGGACGCAGCATATATTGCCAACATGTTGAATGCTGTTGTGTCTGTTGTTGAAGATATCATAATATTCTACATCCCCATCCCCGTTATTTTGTCACTCTGTTTGCCCCTCTCCTGAAGGATTGGCATAGCGGTCGTATTCTGCTGGGGTATTTTGTGCGTATCTCGCCCAGCACCCACAGACGGAAGATCCAAAGCTAACGCAGAGGGGTGTCATAGGGGTATCGCGGTTAGTGCTTCATCACTCTGCTTTAGGGTGGTCCCCCCGAGCAACATATCGTTTATGACCAACCTCGCATCTGCTGTGATAATAGGAGTGATTAGCAGGTGAGTACTTCGCACCACAACCAAAGGAAATATCTCCACAGCATGCGCCGAATCCCGATGTCTCTACGGCGTTTTCGATACCATCATTGCGCTTCTTATCGGTTGTGTTCCTGCAGTTTACTCGTTTTGGCTAAATAGCTAGCTCAATCCGTTGTATACATCAAATTGAAATACAAACTCTTCTCACTGCTGCATATTTGGTCAACTAGGCACCCGGAGGATACAGCTCCGCCTAACATGACGATAGTGCGTGGACGAAGATCCGAGACCGGTGTGGCTCACCCGTATGCTGCGCTAGGTAGATTTCATGAGAGAACCCAAGTTAAACAATCGTCATAGCGGTTCTTCTATATACAGCATGGGCTGGTTGAGTAGCCGCAGCCATCAAGCCCCCAGAGAACCTGCACCTGTGATTTTACTTATTGTTAGGCAAGAGCTGTCCGGCGAAGGATCTTACTGTCCTCTACGTTAATACGGTCAGGCTGGGTATTGGCAAAGTCTTAATATTTAAAAACACACTCGACCGTCGGCTCACATAGAGTAGAGAGACGGCCGGCATTCCCGACAAATGAAAATGAAAAGAAAATAGAGTGATAGAAACAGCCTCATCTCTAACATCAATCATCCTTCCATCCGATAGTATCTGTCAACCAGCCAAATCTCCAGCTTCCTAAGACGTCAATCAATAGCATGGGGCCGTGACGTAGACCATGCGGTAGTTTTGGTTTCCCTATGCTGGTGTTGTCGTGAGGCAGCGTAGCTAGAAAGATTCGTCTGTTTGCGCTAATTCTTGTTGCCATCCACTTCACTACTTCCTATGCCAGATACGACATCATGGAGGCCGCGAACTGCTTGAATTAATTCCTCAACCTTGACAGCATTACCTCTGCCGTCACCTCCGCCGTCATCTTCGACGTCACCTTCGCCGTCACCTTCGCAGTCATGCCCCGCTCCCTCGTAGTACAGCCCAAATTCGAGGGCAGGGTACACCCAAAACATGCTATCATATTTGGTCTTCGGATCCGACTCTGGCCGACTACAATTGGCTTGAGAAATAGCGTTGGCGCCGCCAAAGTCATCGTTACTCTCGCTCCCGGGCTCCATGTTGACGTCGCGGACCTCGCCTTTACTCTCAGACCCAAGCTCCATGTCAACACTGAAGGACTCGTCTTCACTCTCGTAACCAAGCTCCATGTCGACGTCGAGGGCCTCGTCTTCATCCTCGCCCTCCCAATCCATGTCGACTGAAGGGATTGGTTGGTCAGGAAACGGCATGGCTGAGTCGACACCGCAGTGTTTCAGTACTCTGTCAACAATGTCGACAGTTTGGGCATTGTGGTTTTTGGCGATCCGCAGAAGCTGCGCGGCAGAAGAACGAGAGATCAGAGGCTCAGGACAAAACCGTTGCAGCAATTTGAGAGTATCCGACATCCAGATGCCTACCCGATCAACCTTTAGAGAACCATCGCAGATCCATGGCAGAGATCCATCTTCGCACTTAGACTTAGTTAGTAGAGATATCACCTTGCCGCCACTTCGAACGACCCTCCAGGCCGACACTTGCCAATGACGGATACTTGCAGTGAGCGCAAAGGCTCTAGCTTGCAAAAGTCGCTTGAGCAAATCCAATCTACTGTCAAGAGCCGCTGCAACTTCCGTATCTAGGTGTGCCACCCAAAATCGGACGAGTGATAATGCTGTACAATGCATATGCCTTAAGTCGCATAAAGCTATGAGCTGTGATATACGCCAGGAAAGCGGCCATTCGTCCTGCTGGATTAGGTAATTTAACGCCATAGGGCTGATCCGCACATTCCCAGAGGGCTCATTTTCAGCACCAGGAAAATGTATCACGTTATAATGACCACGCTGGTCAACGTGCAGAAAAACATCCTCGCCGAAGGGGGACTGGCGAGACTTCGATAATAGAATGCCAATAATATATTCGAACTCGTCCCGATGCTTTTCCCATATGTAAGGATAAGTCCGACACAAGTGAGACATTTTTGAGCAGAGAAGCATTAGGGGTGTCCTGATTCGGTGAGCTCTTAACCGTTCGAAGTCGTTTAATGGCCCCACTTACTGTGTGAGAATGTCCCATTCACCCGGGTCAAGGCCTCGAGCCAATAACCAAGTCATTAGCTTAATGAACTCATCGATAATCCCTTCTGACTGGTCGATTCTGTCCCAGTTCTCATTGTGCTGGGAGATTTGTGAGATTTGAATTGCAAACGAGTAATTATGTAACTTACTATAACTCCGCTTGTTAGCTTTGCCAAGAGGGTTTCACCTCGCGGATCTACGTCGTAGAGTGATGCGCGGCCCTCGATCAATAGCGCACGGATCCTTTCAAAATTAAGAGAAAAGAATGCCGTCATAATATCAGAGCTCGTGTCCACGATGTTGATATAACGAAGGCTAAAGGTTGGGCTTGGCTCCAGACCAGGCTCCGACCATCTGGTATTGGTCCAATCTATTAGAAAGCCTTTGGTAGGGACGTCGGATGGGACTTTGAATGGCGGTATAAATCTCAATGTGATGCAAATGTCCCGTTTCTTATCGTTAGCAGAGCTAATATAACTACTGCGCTCGAAATCGATATTCCTCGTTTGGATTAACAACTGTCCAGAAGTCGATGGGTCGCCGGAAACCGAGCACTCAGTACGAGCTGATACCTTAACCCAATCATCCGCGAGACTATTGGCGTCACGCACGGTCTTTCTTATGGTGTTTTTTTGATCGTTCCATGATCTAGATAGCGGATCTTGGTGGATGGCGAACTGCCCCAGATGTGTTAGAAGAGCTTCCACTGCAGCCATGGTTTTCGTGTTAGCTTCCATCGCCGTGGTGTTGTTCTGAATCGTGGTGGACCAGGACGTCTTCTCTTGTGTCAAGCCCGCCACAGACTTTTCAATTCGTTGGACAGTTTCCAACTCTCTAGATTGATCGGTCCTGCACACACAAGAGCATATTAGCCATCTCTAGTCCCAGGCGAATATTGGGCAGCTACCCAGAGCGCGTGGGTACCTGATAGTAGTGATGCAGAATTGCAGGAGGGTAGATTTGGCCCCTTCCAGGGCACGATGGTGCTTTGCAAGTTCATCCCGGCTTAGAATGGTACAAAGCCTCCTCGTCACTGCTCTTCGCTTGGAGTCCCCTTGAACTGGCTGGGATTTATCGACGATATTTTGTAACTTAGTGATAACATTGGTGCAGTTCTGAATAGCCCGGCGCAGCCCGGTATCAGGTTGGTGTGGCGGCTCCCCAATGCTGGAAAGGGCCATGGAGATGCTCCGCAACTCCTCACTGAGGCTGTTAATATCGTCCCGTGCATGCTTATAGTCCTGGAGGTAGTTGTATAGAAGATTGGCAGCATTCGTCGCTTGAACGACCAATGTAGCGATGGTGATGCCACTAGCTAATAAACCAACTACCTCGGCCATCTCGTCCGATACAGGAGGGAGAGGGCGAGGAGAGGGCCGGAAGAGAGCCCAGTAAGATTGTCATCCAAACTGACGCGTTCGAGAAGTGGTGAAAAGGGATTTCAGATTCGTTGAAGTAAGGAAGCAGCGAGCAACATTGTCGGGCGACGAATACACAACCTCATGTTCCGGATTACTTATACTTGCATGCCTTGCGCTTCCAGGAGATATTGTCAGGCATCCATGCAGGCTGAGCCAGATATCACGGGTACACAACATCAATACTTAGCCGGCCTAAAGCTGTAGCCATACCCTCCTTGAAAGCACATAGTTTCCCTCTTGGCGCCCCGCTATTAGTCGCCTACCGCCCTCCCCGAAGAGCCATGGTCTGCTCATAACCAAGCATCTCAGCATCTCCTGTTGGCGGATGCAGAATTCGGCGCCTATGTATGATGACCGCAGATAAGAAAGATTAAGTGCTACCTTCTGAGCATATAAGCGCCAGTGGCTGATACCGTAGGCAATAGCGCGTTCGTTGACGAAATTCATCGAAGAAGCCTGAGCACGCCTAGCTACGCTTAGTTCGGCAACATGCACAACCGCTTGCAACCTCACAGCCCGGCCCTTATATCAAAGTTAATGTAATGACCAACGAGGGGGGCCATCTATACCTATATCCCAAACACAGACTCGCAGCTTCTTTCCCCCGTGATCATAATATTGAATGACAACCCTCGGACCAACCAGTTGTATCAATCTACCATTTACCATTTTCGCCAAACTGCAGAACACTTATATCCACAGAAAAGGATGCATAGGCTGCAAGACTATAGATAAAAGGAATTAATAAAAGAATTGTTTCGGCAAAGAGCTCATTCGCCCATAATATATAATATGTATACTGTAAGGGTTGTATGGGGGCAGCACGAGACAGCCAGCTGACTGCAGCTGCCCAGGTTTGGCAGCTGTTAATACCTATTATCTATTATCTACACAAACAGCAAACCTTTGCGTGCTCTGCAGGGGAGATACAAGCCACAGTGTTGAGCAGTTACCTATTATAGTAGACTTGATGTCAATTACCCATTCTACGACTTTGCTGTCTGTTGCTGCAGCTCCCACAACAGACGAAAGGTAGCTTCAGGTTTATTATAATGATTGGGTTCTACTAGGGTCAGGGCTCCACCACCTAACTTCCCCTTCTACAACCCCAACTTTCAGGCACATTGGGCTCGAAATAGCCCCGAATTCGTCCCACCCACCACCCGATGGCAACAGGCCACCAGAGAAGGATTAGGTTTTTTCCAGTCGGTAGATAGCATACATAGCGTAGGGCACTTTTCCGGCTAGCTTTCTAGGCCCGACTACGTACCGAATTCGACGCTAAAGGATAAGCATACGTTTGCTACACCTTTAGCTGCGGCCTCGTGCCGAAAGCGACCCGTATTAGGCTCACGCTCCCCCCCAGAATACATGCTATTTACACTGCGCGGTGTGCCCTGTTGGTGATGTAGATAATTAGGCTTGTAGTTGGAAGTGTAAGTGTGGTTCCTATCTCCAACAGAGCCACTATTGTTACTGATGAAATGGGTGGCTCAGATCAGCGTGCCATACCATGTAAGTATAGCTATATCCACAGAGAACTAGAAGCACGAATAGACCTAGGTAATCAGAGTTGCTGTTTTGTAGCTAAAGGTTTTTCATTTTCCACAACGTAAGGGAGTGTGCGGCCCACTGTACCAGTTAATGACTTGCTCCGGTAGACAGCACGTCAATTATTATCCGTCCCTGCTACAACTACGCGGTCCAATCGCGATATCAACCAAATGGCGCGACGATTCATTAAGGTTAAATTAACACCCGAAATACAAGCTAGCGAAAATTACAAATACCTGGCCCGTCACGAATGTCACAGTTCGTACTGCTGGTAGTTCCAGAAATGACTTATGTTATTGCACAAGGAGGGTACAGTATTCTGGCCCGTGCCTTGGTCAGTCGCCAGCTACTCGCTCCTTTTATATACAGTATTCTGGCCCGTGCCCTAGTGGAGTTCTTAGGTTAAGACTAGTTCCATAACAACGGAGCAGCAATCCAGCACTGGCTACGACACCATTGGTGCCGAGATGGCGAAAGGAAAATGTTGTCAAGTGGTGCACTGAACTGTCTGCCGCTGCTCATATACCGTTACAATCGTGATGTGACAGGACTCCTGTCTTACTACTATCATACGGTCTAGTCCATATAACTACCCAAATTCTAATTATATAACAGTGAATAAAACTGAGGCTGGAGCGTGATTAAGCATATAGCCACTGTATCAGCATTCGCAGTTCGGGAAGAAGGCCACAGGTATAGGGGACAGGTTGGAAGGATAGGGCCGGGGATTTGGTAAGGTTTTCTTTAGGTTCGACATATGTGTTTAATGCCCGCAATTATGAGAATAATAAAACTCGTAGATATTATACCAAAGAAGTATTAATAATTAGAGAGGCTCTCCAGTCGAATGAAGGAGTCTGTGTGTCCAAGGCGCTTGCAGAGGGTGGGTATACTACGCCAAAACCCAGCGTTGGAAGACCTAAGTAGCCAGTAAACTATCAACTACCGCAGAGGTTTCCATAGGAGAAGAGATGAGAGTGGGTTCAAGGTACAAAGGCTTCTTCGATAGGGCTGAGCACCTAATGCGCTCGGAAGCGTGGAAGCACACATGTACAGTACGGGGCGACACGTGCCAGAGCAAATCAGCAATCAGGGCTGCGATGGAACGCCAGGTGGGGTAATAAATCAGATTACCCAGCGTGGTTATCACAAGTACCGAATGGCCTAGTGGTAAGAGGTCGCCCTCCGTGACCACTGGAAGTTCCTGGGTTCAGATACGGTCCCGGCTAGGTCTTGTGGACACCCTGGGCGTGGGGCCCCCCCAGGAGAGTCCACAAGGCCGTCTGTGGCGACGCAGTGCTGGAATAGACCGCAAAGAAATACCCATGCGAAAGCAGGGCGCGTTGTAGCTTACAGACTTGGACAAACATGTAAGGCAAGGCGATTTTTTTTTTTTTTAATTCAATTCTTTTAGGACGTTTCCACTGTTCCGTCTGACATTTTTGTGGCATTTTCGTCATTATTTCGCAGTATAATAGATGTTGCAACACATCTCTTCTCTTCTATGACAGCAAGACTAGGACATCACTATAGAGAAAAGGCATATGAACACGTTGAATTGATAATTCTTAAGCATTCGACTATATGTGACTCTATGGAGAGGCACAAGCAACCCAATAGTCTCTCAAAGTACCTGGGTCTAAGTAGCTATGCCGCCAGGACATTACCAACCCAGCACTGCCGCCGCCCAGCCACCCAGACAAAACCCACCTAAACAACATCAAGAAAATATGCAGCTATAACATCACCCTTAATACAATAATTTATCTGACCTTCTAGCTACCATTAGGTAGAGTATCACCAACCCCCCATCATTATGGCACCCTGACATAGTCCCCCTCGCGAAACAGCCCGAGGAACGATCCCCAAGGAAGCGGTATATGCCCGTTTTTGATGCTATATGTACGCACGCTTCTCCACCTCGGGGGTCTTTCGAACGTGGAGTGATTTGATCGAAACGTCCCATCCAGATGTCCCGTCGGTCATGTGACTGGACCGCCTGGGTCTGGGATTGCGGCAGTGCCCCTCCTTCCTCCTTGGCGGCGCGGGCGGGTATGAGTGGGCTGGTGGCCTGTGCTGATCCACGTGAAGCAAGTGGGGCAATGGTTGGTGGGGGGGAGAGGAGGGGGGACGAGCTTGTCGAATCAATCATGCCAAGTGAAATCCCATTCGCCATGATGGTGACTCCCCAACGAGCCCTCCATTCACGCATGGCCCGCGCCTTCCCGATTGTAGACTGCACCAGTATAGCAACCAAGTCGCCGGTTCGGCAGTTAACCTACCTCTACCTATACCCATACCTGTACCCATACTTGTACCCATCCATACTTGTAACTAGCCAGGCACTGGATCGCCCGTTGTTCATCATCTACGCATTGAATATCAGGTCGTCCAGGATCGCCGCGATGCGCTCGTCCGACTCCTCCAGCTCCCGGCCCGGGTAGGAGGCGGCAGGCTTCCGCATGCCCTGGCTCGCGCGGTCGAGCAGCTCCGGCAGCGTGGGCCGGTCGTCCGGGTTGCGCGCCATGCCCTGGGCCACGAGGTCCCGCAGCTCGTCGTCGAGGTCCGGCAGCATGTTCACGCCGAGGCGCGGCAGCAGGTGCGACGCCGCCGTCACGATCCCGTTGTGCACCACCGGGAGCCCGTACGGCGCCGTGTTCCGGTTCCAGGTGATCACTTCCCCCATACACTTTTTTTTTTTCAATGGTCAGCAACCGCTTGTGTCGTCGGCAGAGAGAGCGCTAGTTTTTTTTTTTTTTGACGTGGGGCACTTACCTCGGACACCGCCCATACGTTGTCTTGTATCGCCTCTTTGGACGACCGGGCCTCGTCCATGATGCCGAAGTCGATGAGTTTCAACGGCGCCATCATGTGGTCTTTTGCATGCGTGCATACCAGTAATTAGTAATCTTGCACTAGTCGCGAAAGCCTTCCTACTGAAAGGGGGGGGAAGAGGAGAGCGCCTACGTTCGGGGGGTCCGGCGGGGTTTCGGTCCCCAATCATGATGTTTCGAAATGCAACATCGTTGTGTCTGAACCGGCTGGGCTCTCTATCTTCTTCAATCGTCTCCATCGTCGGTGTCGAATTCCTGGGCCCGTTCGGAGGGAAAGCCAGCCCAACACATGCTCTCGCCACTAGCGTTATCGGTCAGCGTACTGTTTCTTCGCAAGCGTCCAATCAAGGTCAGATGAGAGAGAAGAGGGTATGTATATTACAGCACAGATGGAAACTCCACATAAGGCGATTTGGCAACCTCACACGTCTTTCGCCCGCCTTTATCATGATGCTCAATAAAGACCCGTTTTCCAGATACTCTAACAGCATCGCCGGGCCTTCGAGGGCTGATTTCCTCATGGTATCAAACACCGTGTCGAGGGAGGGCCTCATCCAGACCCGCAAGCGCTGGACGAGCTCTGGCGCGCTGCGCTCGAGTGGCGACAGTTGGATGGCCATGCTGACGTCGTCGCAGGACGTGAGCATTTGCGCGATATGGGCGCAGCCACGCATTTGCTGTTGAAGACTCTCGTTAGCAGGCCTCCGTGATCACGCAGTTATCTTGAGAGAGATGAAACCAAATATCAGGGGCAAAAGAAAGCAGGGGGCAGATGTCTTACTTTGAGCGCGGCAATTTCGCCGAGCAGCTCCCGGCCGCCTCTGTCCGGCCGTATCGGGACCTTGAGCACCACCCTCCTCGGGGGGGTGAGCGGCCTCGTATTCCTCTCCCGCAGCAGGACCACGATCCCGAACGAGCCGCTCCCGAGCAGCTTCTCGACCTTCCATATCTCCGACTTCGCGAAGTAGTTCGTCAGCTCCTCCGTGAACTCTCGGACCGGCGCGAGCCCACTCGAATCGGTCGACGACGGGGGCGTGGTCCGGAATATGGCGCTTCCTCTAATCATTCTCGAATTGCTATAAAAAAAGGCTATATATATATTAAAAGAAAAAAAGTGAATTTCTGGTCTATAGGACGCTAGTTGGAATGTAGCATTCTATCAGTGTCTACAGCAGCTTCATCCCCTTTTATTAACGCCCTACCAGCTCCATCATGAACAACAATACTACCCCTAGGAGTATTTCCGTATGTTATTAGCGCGCGGATTGTTGAAAGACATAATTATCGGTAGGTTCCGTCTTTCCTTTCAAAATCCTCCTTCCTCGACACAACAAAGCGCCGGCTCCCATTTAAGCAACCTCCATCTGAGGCGGCCGGAAACGTCCAAGTTTAATAGGAGTATGTATATAAAAATAGTGTATTGTTCATAGGCCCTCGGTGATCAAAGGCACAAGCCACCTTAATTACAATAGATCTTTTATCATCTTGATCCCGCCTTATAAGGTCTTTAGACATGGAAATGAACAATTCGATTTATTAAAAGCGCGCAAGATTGTTGTGCCCACAGGAACCCAACCATTACTATTATGAGCATCAGCTTTGGCTCATCGGAGCCCAACCTAATGAGTTGGCTTTGTCCAGCCCCGGGAGGACCCCTTTCTCGACAACAAAACGGCACCTGACAAACCGGACATACTCGCCGTTGGCGCTAGTTACGCCTTACTCAAGCCAACCAACCTTCCACAAACCTTAAGGTAGCATCCGCAAGCCCGGATCTTGATTCGAACGGATTCCCCGCCCGGTTTTCTAGTTTTGTTTTCCCAATTTTTTTTTTCTTCTTAAATCCCCGAGACCGATGAGAGAAGACAAGAGGTCGCCTGGGGGAGGTTACATGCCAAGGCTGATACCGGGCTCCCTATTCGGTAATGAACGCAGCTTGGGCGAACCTGGAACTGGCTCCAGGGTCGTGGCATGGGTATGGGCATGGGCATGGGCATGGGGGAGTGCTAAGCCATGTTGGGGTACATAACACACAGATGGAAATGATACATACGGGCTGTGTTGTGTAGCTGAGAATATCGGATACAGTATCTAACTACGGAGTAGGGTCTGTATGTACCCCTTCCTTCCCCCCATGTAACTGCCTAGGTAGGCCGGCTTCTCCAAGCTAGCTGCGAACCTGTGAGGCTAGATACCCAATCCAGTGAGGGCGGCCACATTGGGTACCTGGTCGAAACGGAGGCATAGTATGCATCTTGTGGTACCATTTCGACAGCGTTTCTCGATGCCGTTGCGTTCTAATAGGGCAATAATACAGTTACACGTGGTATTGCACCGAATGGAACCTGTAGTTGAAGTGTCAAAGTAACCGCTTCTACGTTTTGATTACGTGCGTCCGAAGACGCGGTCAATCAAAGGAGGAAGATCCTATCTCGTCCAACCTGGAAGATACCGAGTTACCTACCTACCTTGGCCACAGGGCCATATATGCTATCCTAGTTGGGAACTTTGTACATAGTGGAGCGTCAAAGAGTCTTCACGTGATCGATGCATCCAATCCTAATATACTCCGTACATTGCAGAGGGAATTCGTCCTTTTGATTGGATGCATCCATGTAATCTGACTTGAACCTTCTGCTGCCCTCTCACGCCGTGCCGGTGCGGCAAAAGCAATACTATGCGGGAGTGGCCTTGACGAGATGACGGATCCGACGTGAGTTGGGTTGCACCTACCCAAGTCACCCGGGAAGCATATATGCTGAGGGCGCCCATTGTGTCTAAGTCATCAGATCGGTCCGTATTGGCCGTATTACGTGTAGTCCGTCACCGTGGTAAAACAGATGTGTACACTCCTTCCGCCTATCGCGAGCGGTTTCATAGTTGCTGAGCGTATTGACAGCGTTGGACGGAGCCTAACTACGAAGACAGAAAATTTTTTCTTCTCTCATTCACTTGGTAGTTAGGGGTAATGTAGCTCGATGTTCTTCTTGTGAAAGACCAACCCCTGTCTGCATTTGCGCATCACACAATGTCATGAATTCGTGCCCGAAAGGATGGCTCTCCTGACGCAGCGATGGCCTATGGATAGGGCCGCCCGTAAGTGCAATAGGCCCGTGGGTCGGATGCGACAAGGGGATAGCCCAGAGAAAAAAGATGGAAGATAAAGAGGGCGAGGATGAGAGATGAAAAAGACCATACAAGTTTTTGTGGAGGTTTGCACGTACAAACCTGCGTGTGCATTGCATTGCCCATTCACTCCATCCTCGCCTCCGGTCACGACTCGTAAGCAGGCTGGCCCTGGGGAAGGAAGATACGTGACGTTTGTTCCTGGTAGCACAACGTACAACATGAGCAGTCAAGCCACCTACCCATCCAAGATAAGCTTGGCATTTGGCCGCATGCCGGCACTCAGTTCTCTCTTTTCCGCGTAGATCCAAGTAATACAGGAAATTTTGCGCTTGGGCAATGGCGGACAATACGACGTCGTGCTTTTGTATTCCCTGCTGACCATTGTAAAAGGGCCATCCATCCACCCCGGCCGGGTGAATGTTTGTTTGCCCAGCAGAGCGCAACAGGCGTGATGTGCCCAAGGCAGTGTAGTGTGCAGCGCAGTGTGCAGCGCAGTGTGCAGTGTGGTGCGCGGTGTAGTGTGTAGCGTGGTGTAGTATAGCTGCGATACGGCGCCCGAAAGCGGCAGCTGAAAAGCGAGGTATGATGGTTGATCCATTATCTAGTGCACGGGAGGTGCGTCTCGGGCAATTTAACAACGAAAGGACCACAACCCCTAATGACAGCCCCTGATGGCTAGGAATGGCTGATGGCGGCCGAATTGGAATATGACAGACGTCTGGCGTTGTACGGTGCAGTGGGATCCAACCGCGATGCCGCTGAGAGGCGACTAATCAGTGCTGAGTGAATATGCACGGATCCCGGTCGGGCCAGGCGCAGATGATGATGGCTAAAGTACCGGCCTACGGCGAGATAGGCTAGGTTGCAAGGATAGCGACCGCCACAGCCCGAGACCGAAGGGCCATGGGCCAGAGCACGATGACGAGAAAGGGACTGTTGGAGGCGATGAGTGGACGGGTGAATGGGACGAGGGCCGTACCAAGGTAAGATTAGCTAAGAGAGTGCTAGCTAAGGATTGTCTAGGATGTATGTATGTGTGTATGTATGTGTGTATGTATGTATATATGTATGTATGTATATTTGTATGTAGTTATGTATATATGTATATGTATCTTAAGTGTTGGTTGAGAGTTAGTACCAGAGCTGGTGTTCCAGAGGTGGTGCCCCACTACTATGTTGGTTAATGCCATGTTCTCTTGTCCATTGTATCATGAAGCAAGCATGGACTTATTTGCATCTGTATAAGTAAGTAGGCAGGCACGTACGGGTCGAGCATCTCATCGAGCATCCCAACGAGACCGGTCGGGTACGACCTCAACAGCCCACGCACCATTTCGACCGTACGAGGCTCCTGCCTGCCTACCTGTTACTGTTGCCGTTGCCGCTGCCGCCGCTGTCTGCTCGCCTGCCCTGGCTTTTATCAGCTTTTCTGCTATAACCCTGCCTACCTGCCTTCCTGGTTACCTGTCCTTCCTATCCGCCTGCTTACATGGGGATCCGAGGGAGTCACTCTCCAGTTCTGCTCATTCTAACTTTTTTTTTTTTTTAAAAAAATCTTCCTCTCACCATGGTCACGAATTAAAAAGGTAGACAAAACATCAAAAACATCAAGAACAACAAAAAAACTCTTTGTGCAAGTCGGATCGAAGTTCTTACCTTTATCTTGTTGGCCGGCTTTCTCACTCTCTTCTAAGTGTCTGAGTCCCCCTCCTTTACCCCCCCCTGAGCCGAGTCGTTACAAGGTCGGGTCATCCTCAGACTATTAGGCAAAGAGCGGCTACTCGGAAATCTAAGAGAGGTAAGGAGTGCGAGTTGTTTCCGTCAGCCGCTGTCAAGTGGCGGGGATCGAGTCCATACAGCTGGCTTTAGGCTCAGCACACGCAGGACCTGACCTGATATACCTTTGTCACAGTTCCTCGCACTGTTACTACCCCCCCTTTTGGCGGGTCAGCCAACCCATCAAGAAGGGATCCTCACAGTGTCAGATTGGCGGGGGGAAGTAGTACTTGCCGGGATCTGCTGCTGCCCGCGTTGGCACTGTCATTGGCGCTGCTGGTATTGGCGGCATTGCCGGGTAGCTATCAACGATTTTCAGACCAGAGTCAATTGCGACAAATCATGGCCACATGGGGCGGCTCCTCCAGAGGTACGGTACAAGGCTTTTCTTCTGTTTTCTTTTTTTTATGTTTATTTTTTCCCCCCTAATTAATCATTGTATATTCTTATTCTTATCCCTATTCCTCCTAACACCACAATCTCTCCATGGCAATCCCTCCCCGGCTTACGCAGACCGCCTCCTTTCGTCCCTCCTTTTGGCAAGCAAGCAAGCCGTCGGATTTCTTTTGCCTTCTTTCGTTTTATTAGACTTGCAAACGCGCGTCATCCGTGCCGACCCCATTTCGGCCAATGCACGATACCGAGTATCTTTTGTGGCGATTTGAAGATTAGGAAAGCTAAAACATCGGCCTCGGTGGCCAACGCACCACTTTTAGATGGCGGAATAGTTCCAGACAACTGTCGCCCCCGTAATTACACCACTGGCATTGACACCACCGCCGCCGCCCACCACTACCACCACTACCACAGCCACCAGCATCACGCTAACCCCGGCAACACTGCCGATACCGACTACGCCAATATTACCCTCCACCCCATCTCCAGTCTCAGTTTCAACACCAACATCGCCAACTTCAACATTAACATCGCCAACCCCAACACCAACACCAACACCAACACCAACACCAACCCCAACGCCAGCGCCAGCGTCGACACCGACGGCACCGCTAATACCGCCGCCATCACCGCTGCTAACGCTGCCGCCAACGCTAACGCCCCTACCGACATCGACAATCTCAGCGCTGCCGCCGCCGCCACTGCACACAACACCGGTTACGCTCACCCATTCGCAGCTCTCGGCAATCCCTCCCCGCGACATTTCATCCACACGAACCCGGGCCACTATTCGTGCCCCCCGCTCTCAAGCCCGCCGACTCACGACTCTTTCTATCCCGCCCTCGCCGGCGCAACCCTGTCCAGGCCTTTCTGTGCCACGCCAAACCCCGTCAGCCTACCATCCTTGCTTGACGTCGGTGGCATATTCCACAGTGCTCTCTTCCCACCGTCCCGGGAACCGCTACCCACATCACCGGTACAGGCACAGACCCAGGGGCAGCCACAAGCACAGGCACAGCAACAGGCACTAGCCCCGGCGTATCGAGACCAAGACCCGAGTTTTTCAGCTGCCGGGCAATTCGTCCCTCACCTTGGTGGCTATCACTCCTATGAGCCTGTGCGCGGCTTCCCATTCCGAACGCTCCCTAGCTTTCCAGGCAGCCGCCCCAACCTTTATGCCTTTGCATCTCCCTCGCTCTCTCCCTTCCCCACGACACCCACAACACCCACCGCGCTGTCTCAGATCCATATGAACAACCCAAATCCCCAACCGAACCCCCCTGCATCCCAAGCTGCTCTAACCCTTCCGCCCCTTCCACGAATTACAGAACCCGCCCGGGGCATAGACGACTTTTTCCTCACTGCCTTAGCCACTCAAGACTTCACCTCTCCCTCTTTGCCCCCTCTGAGCGATCCGCCGTCGCCATCCTCGCTATCTATCGCCAGTCGATCTAAAGTTGTCGCGTCTGATCAAGGGATGCCACCGTCCTCGACGCGAGGACGGATAGCAAACAGAGGAGGAGCAGTCGACTTAACTAAGGAGGAGCCCGACCTTGAAGCCCCACACTCTGGCATCGACCCATCGATACCCTTCACGACAATGCCGGCCACGACACGGAGAAGAAGCATCACCAGTGGTGCCGATCCCTCTGGCCGAAAGAGACGGCCTTCGGCTGTTATCTCGCCCTCCAGTCGCCCGAGCAAGGCAAGACGGAAAGAACCTCCTATACATGGCGACGACGAGACATCTCCGTTCGACGACTCTGCTGAATTAGACGGGCACGACATCTTTGAAACTATCGATCTATCTGATGCTACCGAGGCCCGCCCTGTGGCACCCAAAGTGGATACTCGAGTGAAAATTGGAAAGTTTCAGTGCGTCATTTGTATGGATGACACGACCGCCCTGACTGTCACTCATTGTGGTAAGTCGATTTGAATTCCAGCCCCCTACTCCTCGATCTTTGTGAGCCGCCCATGTGTTTGCTAACATTTTAACCTAGGACATCTTTTCTGCTCCGAGTGTCTTCATTCATCCCTACATATCGATAGCATGAAACGCACTTGTCCAGTTTGCCGCTCAAAAGTTGATTTAAGGGAGAAGAAAGGAAAAACCATCAAATCCTATTATCCACTTGAGCTCAAAGTTATGACCGCGACGAAAAAAGGGAAGCGACCAGCCGGTACTTGACGGGACGAATGGTAGCCATCAGTACAATGCGCTCAGTCCCTGTCTTATCGACGTGGTGGAGACGCGAGGATATAGGGACTGAGGCGAAACAGCCGCCACGGATGGTGAGATGCTGGTAGGAAAATAGATGGCATGAACTTGGATTGCAACATAAACATGCTTGGGCGCAAGGGGCTACAACCTATGAAAGGTGGTGTGCAGTCCACCTTGCTAGCCACCTTGCCAACCACCTTACTCATGCGTCGAGGTCTGACGATCACGGCGAAGCCTAGCGAATTCACACGTGCTTGCACAACCAGGATGCTGATCAAGCATCCACACTAATAATGGTTATGATATAATAGGGATCATCTGCATTGGAAGGAGTTTTCAGTGGTTAATCATTGGCGGCCGGGAAAGGATCGATACCCTGTTTTATCATATAAACTTCGCCGTTGAAATTTCGGAGGTGGCCTCGAAGAGAGTAGGATTTAGCACTTGAGGGGCAGGTCTCTTGTATCATAAATTCAGCCTTCATCTTGCCGATTGCGGCCAATTGGAAGAGAGGGCTTTGGAGATGGTACAAGACGGCCGGGTCTGGCGTTAGCACTAGTATTTCCCGTTTGATCGATGGTCGAAGGAAAACGAAGAGCTCCCATATAACAACCTCCGTACACAATACAACAACGCCCACGGGCCGGGCCATATACGATTTTGTGGCCCAGTCATATAGTCACATGTGTCATCTTTTCTTCCTGGGAATGGTTTACATTCTGTTCCTATTGTGATTCCGCTACCTCAGCAATCATTGCGTGGATTACGCAATACAACCATCCATTACACCGCCCTGGCTGGTGATGATGGTTCCAAACAAACGCGTCATATCCCACCCATTTCAACGAATTAGTAGCACTTAAGAGGTGAGCTACCCGAAGGTCAAGTTAAGCCAACTTGGCCCACTCGCCCTTTATCTACCCTACCTGATGATACCTGCCTACGCCATGTCTATCCCGCACACACACTCACACACTCTCACACACTCACACAACTAAATATATACAACGGACAGGCAATGCAACATTGTCATGCCGACCAAACCAAACTAAAACCAAAACCCGCCCGTACCCTTCCTCTAGGACGAAGACTCAAAAGACAATAGGGGAAAAAAAAAAGGGCGCGGAGAACGGCGTGAGCCGGGGAAGGGGACGACGGTCCTATAATATGCCACTAGCCCGGTCGTCGCTCGGGGATTCGGGGTGCAGTCGATTTCTACTAGCGCCGAGGAGGTCGACCTCGGCATCGCCGTCGCCATCGTCGTCGTCGTCGTCGTCGTCGCCCGCCATGAGGTCGCCGCGGCTACCCACGACGTGGTGTTGCGCGCCGGGCGGGGAAGAGGAGTTGCCGAGGTCGGGGTCGGCGCGGCGGGGGGTCCTCGGCGCCGTTGAGGACGTACCAGACGTCCTTCTTGGTCAGGAGGCCCTGGAGGACGCCGCGGTCGCTGAAGAGGACGTAGCGGACGCCGAGCTTCTGGAAGTAGGAGACGGCCAGGTGCAGGGCGGAGCGGCTGGGCAGGGTGAGCGGGGTCTGGTCCATCCAGGGGCGGAGGTCGAGGGCGGAGGCGGAGGCCGCGGGGCGCGCGTAGTCGTTGTCTTCGTCGGCGGCGGCGGCGAGCGGGAGCGACTGCGGCTGGCGGCCGAAGAAGGCCTCGGTCTCGGGCGGCAGGCCGCAGGCGGCGAGGCTGTACGCGAGCTCGGAGCGCGAGATGTAGCCGAGCAGGACGGCGTCGCGAGGGTCGCTCACGACGGGGAAGCCGCGGTGGGCGCAGGAGGCGAGCACGGCGCGCAGCGAGGCGACGGTGTGGCCCGTGGCCGTGAGCACGACGAGGTCCTCGACGCGCGTCATGATCTGCGCGGCCGTGACGTCGGGCACGTGCTGGGCGCCGCCGCCCTCGTCGCCCGAGTCGAGGAACGGGTACCCGTTGAAGTGGATCCAGGACTCGTAGATGCCGCGGCGCGAGAAGGCGTCGCCGACCCACTTGGACAGCATCACGGCGATCATCATCGGCAGCACGTACGTGAGCGCGCCCGTCAGCTCGAACATGATGACCACGATGGACACCGTCAGCCGCGTCACCCCCGCCAGCGTCGCCGCCGCCCCGATGATGGCGTACACGCCCGGCGTCACACACGGCACGTCCGGGTCGCACGTGCCGAACGCGAAGAAGTCCGGGTAGCTGCGCTGCCAGATCTCCATGATAATGCCGACGGCGCGCCCGAAGAGCGCGCCGATCGCCATGGAAGGGAGGATGATGCCCGCGGGGATCTGCAGGCCGAATGTGACGGCGGCGAGGAAAAACCCGAGGATGGAGGCGAATAGTAACAAGACGATGGTGCTGGCAGACGCCGCGCCCGTCTTGCAAAGGGCGAAAGGGTCGTCAAGCACGAGATTACAGTCGGTGAAGAGTGACGAGACCAGTTCGGAAGCCTGAGCTCGCATGTAGAAATTGGGGTAGTTGATGAAGGCCGTAATGAAAGCGACAATGACCACTTGGGTCAGTGGCCCTGGGAGCCAGGTAGTTGACTTCTTCCACTGTGCTACGCGCATATTGGCCTTGATGAATAGGCCGCCATATATCCCACCAAGTATTCCCAGTAAGGCGAAGGGTATTATTTCGAACCCATGCCAACCTGTAGAGAACTTTACCTGATACAACACAAGCTTACCTGACCGAAAGGGGTCCAAGGCCTGGAGCACCCCAGCAGCCGTCATGGCACAGACGAAACTTTGCCACATCGTTTTATCTGGAAAATAATAGGAAAGCTGTTCTAAACTGAACAAAACGCCTCCGATGGGGGAACCAAATGCAACGGAAATTCCCGATGAGGCTGCCGCCGAGAGGACCGCCCGTTTCCTTGCTACGATTATGTCAGCCATTGTATCTATAGAGCAATACCAGGGGAGATAGATAACCAACCTTCATTACCATTGATGATTGGAAAGAGTTTAATAAATAAGTTGGCACAGCAACATGCCACATGCACCAAGGGGCCTTCCTTGCCCAACCACATACCCGATGCAACAGCCAAGCACTGCAAGGGATTAATTAATTAGTTTGCCTGCGAAGAGCGACTCATCCAGACAAACTTACCAGGCCTAGGGATTTCGTAACCAATGTCCAACCTCCCAGAAAGCGACGAATAATAAAGCCACCCAGCACCGTCTTTATCTCAGGCAAGCCACTGTGCTTGGCATATATCGCGTACTCCTTCACAAGGAGGCCCGCAGCTAGGGCGAATGTGATCTTCAAGTATATTAGTCGCCCATAGTTATAACACATAACACTAAGGTTAGACTCACTGAAAACATCAAGAAGAAGAAGTACTCGATAAACCACTTCCCAGCCACCCCTCCTATGCCAAGAGCCGCAGCCCAGGGTTTCCAACCCGAGCATTTGTCGCCTTGGTCGTAACCCAGACAGCAGAACTGTTTGTTGAGATAGAACGCGCCTGCATCGGGCCCTGAGGAACAGTAGCCAGTCTTCAGATCACCCAACCAGTTCGATACTATATCGATGGCCGCTGCTATGCCGCCGACAGCCAGACCGGTGAGAACCAGGATGATCCATACCTGGCTCGAGTCGGCCAGCTGTTGTATGTATCCTATTAACCCGGTTGCGCTGGAGCGGAGAACGCGCAGGCGCTGCCGTTCCTTTGTGTGTTCGAAGATCCAATCGATGGCCGTCAGATCCTCGTAGCCCACTCTCCTGCCCGGCCCCTCGGCGTACCAATCGAGGGGTAGGCCGTCCTTGGACCCGTGGCCAGATATGAACGCCTCGGCATCGCCCGGCGCCGCGTCGCTCGTGTGGAGGAGCGTCGGCGTCGCTGTGCCGGCGGACGAGGGGCGGCCGGGCGCGGGAGGTCGCGAACCGAAACGGTTGCCCGTCAGGGCCGAGAGCATCCGGCTCGGGTTGGAGAAGATGGATTCCTTCTTCTTGCGCTTGAAGCTCATGGGCGCGCCGCCGAGGTCCACGCTCAGCGGGTCATCCTCCAGCACGTCGAAGGCGGCATGGCGCTCGTCGTGGTCGCCGCGGCCGTGGTCGTCGTGATCGTGTTCGTCGTGATCGTGTTCGTCGCGGAAAGCAGCCGGTCGGGGCTCGTTCGGCGATCGCAGGGAGGACGACGAGGACGCCTCCTCCTCGTCGTGAAAGCTTATGATATTCCTGTGACTGGCCATGCTGGGGGCGTGTGACCGCAAATTGCCATGTCGGTCTAATTTATGTTCTTCATCTGTTTGCGGGTTTCAGGGATGTCGAGGGTTGGCTTGGAGCTGGGAAGACGGAGTAGGCGACAGTCGCTCTCTGCCTGCAGCTCCATATCCCGCCAGTGCGACCAGTTGATGATAGCGTAGTGGCCTTCCAAACGGCCGTCATCAGCAGCAGGGGTCCTGCATGATAGGGGTTCCCTGGCTTTCCCCACTTAGTTCAGCTGATGTCTTATCGATAAATCGCTTGGGCACATTAGTTCGAGCGTACTAATGTACCTACTTAATGGTTATGTCGTGTATATGTACACATGAGAACCTTGCAAGTTCTTTACTGTAGTGTACCTCTTCAGCCACAGTTAATTTTTGCTCCCGTCACACGTTGTTACAAATGCCAACCATCTGTGACCAACTTGCTTGGGTACTAGTTAACTACCTACTAGGTAGTTACTATACTGCATACTGCACTAACTAACATCAATACCTACCCAATCTGTAGCTATAACCCAAAACGGAACGAATACTCAAACAGAATCATTCCATGATAACAAAAGTCTATGAAACTACGCTTCTACGAAAGAGAAAACTGGTATAGTATCGCAATTGCCAAAGGGCACCGACATATAAGCCTCGTAACATTGCGTCATGGAGCTACCAGAAATCCAACAGATTCATCAATTACTCGCCGCGAAAGACGACACTTCACGCTTCGTTGGTCTGCTCCTCTTAAAGACCACCCTGGATAAGCATGCCGCAGACTTACAACATGAGCAGGTGGCGGCGCTTTGGGATTCCATCTCGCCCAGGTTTCTCGATCGTCTCATCCGCACCGGCTCTCGCCCAGCCTCGGGGGAGATGCTAGATGCGGCCGTTGCGGTCATCTACACATTTACACAGCTCTTGAATGATTGTTCTCTGAACGAAAAGTTCTATGCAAGGATACCAAATCTTGCTAATGCTGTTCTCTATAGGTTTGGAGCATCCATCATATATCTCGCTCGTCCCGTTGACACATGCACTAATACTCGTTAGCTCTGAACAGACCACACAACGCATTGTTGACCTGATCCATATCCTCGTGCAGCAGCCCGATGGTCAAGCCGCGGGTGGCGCAACATGTTTCGCCGAGCTTGATAATAACAGCTGGGCACCATTGATAGAGATTGCGCCGCAGAATAAGTCCGTCTTCTCTATATTTCACTGGGTTTGGGTTAAGGGGAGTTCTACCGTGCCGCCAGAGGACATGAACGCGAAGATCGATAAGGCCCTTCAATTATTCATCTCAGCATTTACACGTCACAACCCAACGCCCTTATTAGACTTCGTCACTCTCATTCTCGATAGCCTAAGCCCTAACGTAAGTGCATTCATCGGGGTATCTCACAACACAATAATTTGTTATAATCGCGAGCAGTGTTGTTCGTCTCTCTTCCTATTATTAAAAACTGACATTTTTCACAGTTAAGACCGTTAGATCCTTCATGGCTTCGGTCAATCACGAAATTAATACACAATATAGCTTCTAGTAAACAAACCCAGGATGGTCGGCGGGCATTCACTCATTGCGCCGCTGCTCTGTTGGCCGCTTATCCTGACAAGGCTCCCGGCCCCCTTTTCTCTGATGACCCAGATGCCCCAAAACCTATCGCATATCTCTTCATAAAGATGATACAAGTAGATATCCTTGCTACCTTACATATCTTAATGGAAAAACTAAGCACGCCGGAATACCCCTCTCTATCGCGCCGCATTGCAGCGGCCCTCGACATAATGACGTCGTTTGTTGGCTTCCTAATCGCTGCAGCGGACGATATTACCGTCCAACAGAGTTTAACACCAGATCGAATCATCAAGCTACATGAAGACCTTATGAGGACGATTGGTGATGTCATGGAATATCTCAGGGACCGCTGGGATGGCTTTCTGGCCGGAACCCGTGGCATAGAATCAGCGCAAGCCTCCGGGAGAGGCATATTCGAGGATCCGATTACGCCAGCAGCCGTTCGATTCGTGGCTACCTGGCTCCGTGACGATGACGGCGAATCAACAAGGACACAAGCTGGAGGATTGATTGAGCTTTTCGCCGAGCTCTATAAGATGAATCTGACATCGGAAGACATGCCTGAATTACGCCTCCCCATCCTTGCCGCGCTCGAAGGTGTTCTTCAGACATCTGAGGGCCTCGAAACGTTCAACAGCACCGATCTCTTACAGCGTGGTCTATACCCCGATGTACGTAGGATCCTCACAGGTCGAGATGCGGATTTAACAACCAGTGACTATATGCGCGGCTCCGCCATCGTGGAAGTCTTCCATATCCTTATCGAGCACGATAAAAACCTACGTTCCCACGCCGGTTCCGCAGATATTCTAGAGTTGATCTCGAAATGCGATGTTAGGCCGATCCAGGGAGAAGCAACATCCCTGGACCGTCTCCGTCTCGACTTTCAAACCGACGTGTTAGAGCTAGCAGCTACGTTGCTAAGTGCTTCGAGTCGCGATATTACACCAGCGCTTCAGCAAGAGATAAAACACGCCCTCGGAAACATCTCCACGAAAGTGACGGGGAATTGGCACATCCTCGACGACGAGGACATGGTCGTGCGAATGGCTGAACTACGTTTTGAGTGAAGGGGCTATCCAAGAGAAATGACCTCTGGGGCGCGCGCCTCACACGCAACAAAACCAAGGCAGATAGAGAGGCTGTTAGCTATATCAAACAGTTTTTATGATACCTGTGGAGCCACATCAGCTCGTAATGCCGCAGAGAGCCAGCCAGGTCCGTAGCTATCCGCAATCGTATCTCGCTGAGGGTGCGTGCTTCAATCGGGGGACTCTGTTTCTAGTTACAGGTCCTTGTTTCCATAATTCCCTGAGCGAATGGGAGATGTGATAGGAGCAAACAACAGAAAATCCAGCTGGGGGCCTTCCCTATGTATCCTCCACCTACAGCTGCGGCTGCGTTTATCACAGATGCAGTATCAGATAGGATGGAACTTGACGTTCCCCTAGGCTTCCGTCGACCTCAGAGGCCTGATACTACCGGCATAGCTTTATCCCACCCCTCTACTCAGAAGGCACTATGAAAGTAGAATCATATCTAGAGACTGACATACCAATGTCTAGAATAGTAGCCGGCCCAATCAATTTACTATCTGCTGCACCAGGCTCCTGTCTCATGCAAAATAAATTCAGGGGGATTCGAAGGGAGTCGATACCAGCTAGAGTTTGAGGCGAGATAATGTGGATTTGACAGATTAGCACGAAATGACCTCAAGATATGTGGCACTTTGAATAGAGGGATAGAGTTACCTCTCGACATTAGTTTCGCAAATAATAGGTACCCATTACATAGCCTTTATAAATCACGGTAAAGCCACTCCATTAAAATTATCGCGAAAACCACTGGCCATGAAAACAGGGGTTAGAGACCTTCCCTTGTTTTGTTTTGGTAGGGGTGGGGGGAGGGGGAGGTATCTATTCTATTAAAGTAATCAAAGCCTAAACGCCGATGATGCTCAAGCAGCTTGCTTCGAGCGGGTATCAGTCCACAACTTATCGACGATCTGGAAGACGGCGGTGACGTCGCGCATGACGGCGCCGTCGACACATCCGCCGAGGCGCTGCTGGATCTTGTCGGGGTGCCAGCGGACGCGCTCGTCCTTGAGGCGGGCGAGGAACGCGGCCTCGCCGACCTCGGCGAGGTCGATGCCGAGGACGTAGAAGTCGCGGATCGCCGCCGCCGCCGCCGCGCCCTCACCCTCGCCCTTGCCCTCGGCGGTGATGTCCTCGCGGCGCCCACTGCGCACAGGCCACGCGATCCCCTCAAGCGAGCCGTCCCAGGCGTTCCAGGCGGCGGCGTAGGCGTCCCAGCGGTCGCGCCAGGCGCGCCGCGCGCGCCTCTCCTCGCCGCGCCGCAGGCTGCGCTCCATCTCGCGCGTGAGCCGCGCGGCGGCCTCGGCGCCCGCGCGCGCGCGCGCCGCTGCCTCGCGCCGCGCCCGCTCCGCGAGCAGGCCCTCGTGCGTCTTCTCCCACATGCGCCGCCGCACGTACGCCGCGTACTCGTCGTCGTCCATCTGCTCCAGCTCGCCCCCCGCTGCTCCTCCTCCTTCGCCATTCCCTTCCCCTGGCCCTGGCCTCTCCCGGTTGTACACGTGGATCGGCTGCCCGTACACGCCCTCCCAGTACGCGGCCCCCTCGTCGTCCGCCAGCGCGTCGAACAGCGACTCGCGGAACGCGGCCTCCGCGTCGAGGGGCGGGGGCTCGAATGGGTTCGGCGGGGAGGGGGAGCGCGTGGTGCGTCGCCGCTTGTGTCGGCGGTGGTAGCTGTGGTCGTTGTCGTCGCCGTCTCTGTGTCTGTGTCTGTGTTTATGGCCGTGCTTGTGGTGGCGGCGGGAGGATGATGCTCGTTCGACTTCTGCGTCTACGTTGCGGCCATGCTCACTGCCGTTGTTGTTGCTGTCGTTGCTATCGCCATCGCCATTGTCATGCCGCGAAGACTTGTGAGTGCGCGAGCGTTTTGATTTGAAGCGGAATTTGGTCGTCTTCCTCTCCCTCCTCTCTGACTTGGCTTTGGCCTTCTGTTCCTCTTCATCGTGGTCGCGGGGTTCTTGAGGTGGGGCTTCTTGAGAATGGTTGTGTTTCTCTATCACGGGGGAAATGGCGCAATTATCTGGGTTGATGGATGATAATATGTGCCGCCGCTTGGGCGACGATGGCGCGGTTGCCATCGTTGGTTCATCTTGCATGTCGGTGACTTTGGGACTGGATGCATGTATCAGGGTGTTCTATGTTCTGGGGATGCGATGACGTTGGACGCTAAGGTTGCGGCGCGCTAGGCAGGTGCGATAAGACCTTAGTTATAGCTTTATCTAATCTTATCGCCGGCGCTGTAGGTACTTAGTGCTGTACCGTCCTCCTGAACATACATGTCTCTTGAAACTCAATGCGCGAAACGCCTACATCACCTTTTCACCGGAATAAAATGACACCAGCAACCGATTTTAGACAAAATGAGTAAACCCGGACTCTCTTTCGGCCTCAATATGGCCAAAAAGCCAGTAGCTTTGAAGCCTGCGCCGCCGAAGCGGAAGCCCATGTTCGGCGGCGATGACGATTCAGACGACGACACAAAAGCGCAGGCCAGTGGCCCGCAGGCCACCAGCATCACAGAATTCGACGACGAACCCCTCCCCACGCGCCCAGCCAACACGAAGAGCAAGAAGCCGGCGGCGAAAATAAAGAACGGGCCCCCGGATCGGCCACCGGCGGGCAAGCTGAAGAGTACCGAGATCTCGCCGTACGGCGACCTGTCGAGCGCGCTGGAGTCGCGGCGGCACCGGGAGGCGGCGGAGGAGCTGGATCCGTCGGTGTACGACTACGACGGGGTGTACGAGTCGCTGCGGCCGGAGAAGGACGCGGCGGCCGAGGACGTGGAGCGGCGGCCGAAGTACATGAAGAGCCTGCTGGCGTCGGCGGCGGTGCGGCGGCGGGACGCGCTGATCGCGGAGGAGAAGAAGATCGCGCGCGAACGCGAGGCGGAGGGGGAGGAGTACGCGGGCACGGAGAAGTTCGTCACCGAGGCGTACAAGAAGCAGCAGGAGGAGAACCGCCGCATCGAGGAGGAGGAGCGCCTGCGGGAGGCCGAAGAGGCCAGGAAGAACAAGGGCGGTGGCATGACCGCCTTCTATAAGGACTTGTTAGAGAAGGGCGACAAGCGGCACGCCGAGGTCGTCAAGGCCGCCGAGGAGCGCGCGAGGTCGGGTCCGAAGCCCGGGGAGGAAGGGAAGGAGGAGACGAAGACGAAGACGGATTCGGACATCGCACGCGAGATCAACGAGAAGGGCGGGGCTATCGCTATTAATGAGGATGGACAGGTGGTTGACAAGCGGGAACTCCTGAGGGGTGGCCTCAATCTAGGCGCTAAGAAGAAATCCGAACCGGCTACGGACACGCGGAGAGGGCCAGACCGCAGGGACGAGAGGGACCACTCTCGCGGTTTCACTGGCCCTGGAGGCAAGCAGGCCATGCGCGAGAGGCAGACTCGCATGCTGGAGGCACAGCTGGAGGAGTCGCTCAAGAGGTCACTGGAGCAGGAGGAAGAGGAGCGGCAGAAGGTGGAGCGTGCGGCCAAGAGCAGGAAGACGGAGACGGACATCTCGAGCGCCAAGGAGAGATATCTGGCGCGGAAGAGGCAGGCGGAGGAAGAAAAGAAGAAAGGTCTCGCGGCGGACTGAGAACTTTGAAATTGAACGTCAAAATCGTAAATGTCTATATACCCCATTAGAGCGAGGATTACGAGGCCCATATCTACATCTGCCCTCGGCGGCACCCTTATTCAGCAGTTTAATGCCGATATGCCTTGTGTTGTACAATCTATGATTTGCTCTTGCGTAGCTGCGATGTTGGCCGTGCCACAACTAACCTACCAATGAGTCTGTCCCCGAGCTGGCTCCCTAACGATATACAATGGTAGTATTCCCAACGTAAATAGAACGAAGCCAAGCGTATACGGTCTACGCCCCGTCCCTCTGTATGACTGTCCCTAGAACAGTGGGAGCAAAGTGTGTCCGATCCGATTCGGTCGTGTCGTCTTGCCCAGGCGCGATGGGGGGATACAACTACGCTGCCCCGTAGCCGTTTCTTGTTCTTCTATTGTTCCCGCTGTAACCGCTGGATGTACGAAGCGCTTATTTTATTCCACCCCGCCATGTATTTCTCCATGCACTGCGTGAAGCAGGTCTGTTCGCCGCTCGATAGTGAGTTGCCGGGCTTCGGCACACAGCGTTCGAAACAGTGCTCGTTGATTTTCTGTAGAGAGGGAAGGGGAGTCAGTCAGGTTGGAGGGAAACAGGGACAAAACTAAGAAATAAAAATAAAAATAAAAATGAAAAAAAAATTAAAATTTAACAAAATTAAGAAAAAAAGAAAGGATAGAGTGCGGGACCGCCTCTTACATCAATCAGCTGTTTTGCGTTGTCCATGGCGTACTGTGTCCGCACCTGGCGGATAACCTCGCTCTTGATGGCCTCGGAATCCATGATTGCGGGATTGCTGCCTTATTCAGGGTACGGTGCAAACAATTGTGACGGTGGTGTGGCGCAATGGTATGGGTACGTTGTATCGCTTCGCCTGCTCTGCAAAAAGAAGCTTTTTTGAAAAGTTGAAGCTGTTGCTGGCTGGCTGGCATCTGCGGTTGGGTTGCAGGGACACTAACCTTCAGCGGCCTAGTGGCATTTTAGCGTGGGTATACATATCCAAGACCGCCGTGTGCCTTTTGCGTCCCACCATAACTCCTCAGTGTCCCATCTCCATTATTGGAAGTAACTATCGCGAGGTCATGCTTCAACATCAATCAACCTGCTAATAGCTAACACCTTCCTTTGGTTTTATTTCCGTTCCTTCATCTACGATTTCCCTTCTAGGTACACATCTATATTTACTACCTACCTACCTAAGGTAGTGCGTATATGTAAGCACCTATGCTATGCACCCACTCCCTTTTCAGCGTATCAGAGGACGCAGCTTGAGATCCGCCGTATCATGTAAACCATCAAATACCCCATACTTACCAACTACCTCCCTACCTACAATCCAATCCATCGTTCATATGGAAGTGGGGACATGAATCATGCAACGATAGGAATACAAAGAGGTATCGCGTCATTCGTCTATCCCAGCCTTGTCACCGAGGGTTGTCTCTTCCTTGGTGGCCCATAATTGAAAGTTGTTTCATAGTCTGGACCCTAGTGTATGAACACATCGAGTCCTGCGTTGTCTTGGTGGACCAGGATCCCCTACCAAGCTTGAAGCCTGACTTCCGAAATCACGGGGTTTTGACAACCTTGGCCTGCGCAATGGTGCTGAGGATATGCTGACTGACGTAACAACCGACTAAGATGCCGGCCGGACCCGGCTTGATTCGGTCGTCACGAGAACACGCGGTCGGCCCTCATGGGCTATATATCGGCATCTATTGGACGGCCCTAGTTCGAAGCCGCAGTACCGAATCACGGCTAGCCAGGGGAATATCGAGCTCGCCACCAGGGAGCTAATCTGGCAATCCATGGCCCATGGCCGAACACCAGATTGCTGGTGCCCCGCGACTCGGAACGTCTAAACGAACCTGGGGGGAGCGTCAGTGCACCAGCTAGTGTGTTGACTTATGACGGGCTCTCGTAACTAAGTCGCTCTATTATCCAACTCTAGCGGCGCCTCGTCATTGACTAAAGTCGGGGGAACCTTGCATCGGGAGAATTACTCCGCCATTAGCATCCGTGATCTAGCCTTCCGGGAGATCCGCACAACGGATGCGTTTTCATCGGGCATCTCCGCACAGGGGACAAGTACGACTCCAACTCCCAGTTTCTCATTCCTCATTTCTCATAAGCAACGGCCAAGATCTCCCCGGGCCAGATAGGGCCTCGGTGCCCCCGGGATTTGGGGGGGGGAGGGCTCGGGTAATCAATGGCACCTCCCCGCTGCTGAGGAAGTCGACCATTGGACTCTTCGTGTGCTTAACTGCTGTAGGTATACGAATGACATATCATATGTAACACTCTGATGATGGAATGGGGGGGTGGTTGGCAGGGTGGACAGGTGTCGCATGATGCCAAAGTGCATTTCTGCTCGCACCGCGTCACTGACCCTGAACACTACCACCATAGTATCCATTATTCCACCTCGGGGTTCGCCTCCGATGCCGCCAGCATGACCCGATCAGCGGCGTAGCGGTTCGAGTTCGTCTGCCTCGCATTAATTTGAGAATTGGCTGCGTCTGATCTGCAAGCAGGACGTCTCTTCGATGGCAAAAGCCCTCCATTAGCATTCGTCCAATCCTATACGTCTCTCTCACCGAGTTGCGACCCCATAGTGGCAATCAGAGTACGTATACTAGTGCATGGAGCCGGGTATAGTATAGACTAAGAGCTGAAGTGAGACGAACGCGGCAGTGAATTCTTTCTGAATTTTTCTTTTCTTTTTTCCTACTCAGCCACGTGGTCTAGAAGAATATTGCTCCAACCCATTGTATACTCTGTATCCGCATGCAGATAGGACCATGAATACACAGTCATCCTGCCGGCCGACGGGATACTACTCCATGTAGGAAAACACGGCCGTTAACCGATCAAATCTAATCGCGTAGAGATGCCGCCTCCCGAACCGTTCTTATTCTATCCTGCCTCGCCTTGCTGTGGCCCACCAAATCTCTGGAAAGCCGCCTGCCAAGGAATATTGGCGATACAGCCTCGTCGTTGACCACCAGAAGCTTCGAGACAAGCACTTGAAACTTGCAAGCAAATTAATCTAAGGATCAAGGTTCATGTCCTGATGCGAGTGGCAAATGGACGAAGCGAGATATCATCGATAGCGTAATCTCGGCCAGTAGAGATCCGAAAGATGGTAGACACGGATAGGATTTTCCACTTCTGCCAAAACAATGACGTGGAAGGGAAACATCGAAGGATGGGATATCAGAAATTATGGTATTGAGACATGTGACTAATCATGCCGTATCACCCGACAACGAAAGTGCTGGCAACGCGCTATAGGGTCGTTTAAACAGACCGAACGTTTTCTGCTTTTTGATTAGCTCGGGACTTTGTGCCGAAGGGGGAAAAAAAAAGGAAAAAGTGCAAAAAGAGGCCAAAAAAGTTAGAGCGAATAGGATACCCACAAGCTGACAATGCATTTTACCTTACCTTCTACACTAGTACACTACCGCATTACGTGCAGATGGAAGTGCAGAAATGCAAAAAGGGCAGATCTTGGGGTGGACACCAGTTTGAGAGCCGCCGAGCAGTAGCCGGGACGGACGACTGGTGACTGGCTGCCGTTCAAGCTATGCTACCTGGCCGTCTAATGGCCCCAATAGATGCCAACACGGGCGCCTGGCGAAACGCGCCATAACGAGATCTTGAGACAGCAATGAGTTGCATCAAGCTCGAATGGTTTTGCGGTTGTAACTCTGTTTGCAACCAACATGCTCAGCCTCATGCAGAACATTGTATGCCAAGAATTTTCTGTCTGTGTAGTGTACTTACACTTGGGTTCATCCACTAGAATGTTATCGTTTAGTGTATGTAGTTATTGCTCTTTGTTTAGTGCATGTGCATGTACAGTACGGGCCGTACGGTCCAGTACAATGCGCTTAGATGATTCCATAATGCCTACTGTGCAGTAGTGGATGTGCACAACCGAAAGAGGAAGCAAGACATACATGGTTCAGGTTTAACCAGCTCGGGTTAGGTAATCGCTATGAGAAACAAAGTCAGCCCTATTAGGCTGAATTGGTTTTCGTCTCCACTCAGATCGGTGGAATCCCGAGGACAGACAGGCATTGTCATTGTGTCCTTGGGAGTGAGCAAACGACGAGGTGATGAATCCACCGTGGCAGGAAATTACGGGTATCCGTCGCCCACGAGGCCATTTACCTTGAAATTGCACCTTGAACGGCGTCGGTTCCCTCCCCGATCGCGGTGGCGCGCTAGAGCAGACTGTGCACGGGATAGGGGAGGGGGGGGGGTTCTCGCCGCGGGCAGACAGAGATCCTTCCTGTCAGCACTTGGGGGCCGCAGGAATCCTGAGTGGGAACAAAGCCTCATCGCACCCGGAGATGGCGTAAAGCACCGCCAGGGGTCATGTCCCTCAGCCCCTCAACTGAGGGCCGTTAATGGCGGGAGTGCGCTCACACATCCAGTTGCCAGATTGGACACCCGCCTCCAGCACCGGCTCGCGTATACCCAATGACATCAAGGGGGATTTGGCAGAAATACTATTGGGAGAAAATAATGACGCGACAATATTGGAGACGCGCGTCTGGACATCAACGGCGATACCGCGGTGGCATACGCAAATGCGGTCAGCTCGCGCCAATGCCCTACAACGCACAATTCAAAGTGCAAGTATCCCAGACAACCAAAACTCGGCACAGGGTGGCAACAAAGATATGGGTTCGCAAGGCAACTAGACTAGCAGGCGAACGCCCGACCCGGACAACCACATAGCTTCCACGGATGCAAGGGTTCTGAACGGGGACCTTTCATCATGTAAAGGTGGCCGATGAAAGCGGCAGGTCGTGCTGTATGGCGAGAAGTCCAGCCACCAGTCGATTCATCAAAATGTTGATACCTGGCCTCTCCCTGCTGGCCTCACCGAGTACCTAGATAAGGTATCATCGCTCATCTGAGCATTTACGACGGTATGCAGACAAATGCATTAAAGAGGAGTTTAGCAGATCGACGGGTGGCCACACAAACCTGCCCATCTGATGAAATACGGTACCCAGGTACCTTTTTTTGGCCTCGCATGAGCGGTGGTCTTCCTGTTAGGCACCCAGCGTTTCCGAGGTGTTCTCAGCTATTCTAGGGTCGTTCACACAGTTGCCTCGTCGATCCGTCTGATCCCTTGGGCCAGGCTCGTGACGGCAGGTACAGGGACGCTACTTCTCCCACGGCATCTGACGATTGGAAAGCTATCGCGTAAATTATCAATGTCCCAAGAATCGGACTGAACGGGATGAGTGTCCAGTCCATGGCATCGTGTGTGTGCGGCTCTGCAACCCCAGTTTGTTGGTTGCGCTTATTTCTTATTGTGCGTAAACGGGGCTGTGTGAGCGCCAAAGTAACGGGGGCGAGCCGACAACTTTCTCTAACCAACAACAACAACAACAACCCGACGAACGCCCTTGCAGGTCCCGAGGGCGAATTAGCTGTGCCCTCCTCCACGTATCCCCACTAAACTACAGCATAGGTAGGTAGCGGGATCCGGGATAATACCTCCTGGGAATGGTCAGCGACGAATGAAACGGAGAATAGCGAGAATCGTTTCAATAGGTACCGCGCGTCAATTAAGTGCCCGAGTTGTTGGGTCGTTCGATGCATAATGGATTCGATATTCAATGCCGTGGTGCAACGCGTAGTGCAAAGTATAGCGCTGTGTGTAGCGCAATGTTGTGAGTCCCGACCGACAAACCCCATGACTTACAATGTACATACCTAGTGCACTACATCTGGTAGATTCGAACCGCATGTCGTGTATGATGATGTAAGGCATGAAGCGTGGTGCATGGTGTGTGTGATGTGTGGTGTGTGTGATGATGTGTGGTGTGTGTGGTGTGTGGTGTGTGGTGTGTGGTGTGTGGTGAGTGGTGAGTGGTGTACGGTGTAAAGGTCTCAGGTACTATCTTGGACGGGGGGATGCCTCATCAGGTAGGTTACAGGTGAGGACAACCACACCATAATCTCGACAGCTACGAAATCGGACAGGAGCAAGGACGGTGGTGACTCTTGTGAGTCAACACCGATTTAGACTAGTCCAGTCTGGATTCGAACAGGCCTGGCTTGGATGCAACGGCTCAATCTGGCGCATTTTACACGAACTCGCGAAATCATCACATGCACACACTCTACTAACCTAACTGAGGCGGGTAGGTAGGCAAGTTATCATAGGTAGCCAGGCGCAGTCGCTATCTTGAGAGTGTCGAGTCGCTCCGTCGCGCGTTCCAGAATGTTTCTCAATTTTCCCCACGGCCGTCGATGAATTGGAATCGCCCCCTAATAATCGCGCTGTTATCATTACTACGACGGACCTTGGGCGTTACATTGTGCGTGGTGGCCGGTGTTTGGGATCGGAGGTACCTCCACAGTAGCTAGCTACCTAGGTAGGTACCTACTGTCGTTGCCGTAGCTGGGTGAGGACAAGCGGCGGACGATCTGGGGAATAGTTAATGCCCACTGTAACATATTTATTTTTATCCTGGAATTTCGAGGGATTTCCGAGCCTACTCGCTGCTTTCAGCCGTTGGCCATGCCCAACGGCCACCCTCAATTTCGTCCGTTTCATGTTCATTTCCACCGCCGAGCAAGCGGTTGAAATGCCATCCTATCAGCTGGGCTCCCTCAATCCAACTGCTGCGACATGGGGTCGGGCATTGGTTGGTCCAGCTAGTTAGTCTAGCTTAGCTACCACACCACCACCACCAGCATCTTGTCGCAGGGTAGTGTGAGTGAGTAGCATACCGTAGGTCGTAAGTCGTACGCCGTAAGTGAGCAGTGAATGTGCTGTAAGTGCTGCAGGTGAGCAGTGTAAAACAATGAACTACCTACCTTGTCACCGTGTAAGTGTGTGTATGTATGTATGTATGTACGTATGTGTGTATGTATGTATGTATGCACCCGTCCGCGCGCTGAGCCACGCTGTACCTTGCTTCTGAGGCCAGATGCACTACATACGGCACTTATGCGGATAGGTAGAGGTAATCTCACCTTCCACAGGCACTACATAGTATGGAAGTTAGGCACAGCATAGGTACCGTTTGTGGTGGCACAACGAGGAGATCTGTCATTGGGGGCATGGGGTAGAGCTGGTTCTCACCTGCCTGGGGGGTTTACATGCAAAAGCCAGCAGGCAGCTTCGCCTCATGGCTGTGGTTAGGTGGGTTGACCACACAACCATACGCCTTTCTCTTTTCGTCAGCTCCGTACTCTAGCACCTTGTAAGTGTATGTACAGAAGTGGGTAACCCAATGACGAGTGAATCACCGGGGGCTCTTAGGCATCCAAGGACCAGTGGAGCGAGGGAGGGACCATCGATGAACCCCTGCCTCTGGGCACCATCCTTGTCTGTACCTGGCACGCACTCCACCCAGGTCTCTTTTGCTGCGCGCAAAAATAAATAGTAGATGTCTTCCTGCTCGTCTTTTTTTATTTAATAAACGACCCAAGGCCCGCCCCTCCTCTATCCAGCTCTTGTCCATCCTATCCATTGAACACATTGAACACATTCAACAATAACAACTTCCTATACTATATAAGAACCCACTGCATCTTCGGTTGTTTAGTCAACCCATCGCTTCTTTCTATCCTATCAGACTGTTCCGTACTGTCTCGCGTGCCACAGTTCCGTTCTCGACTTCCAAGCGGCTGCTGCCGTGGCGTCTGCGCCCCGACTTACAATAAACAATTCAATCGGCAAAACAAACTCACATTACCGCCAGCAGGAGTCCGTTTTCGGATCACATTCTTCCCCGGCTCCTATTTCGCGCTCCTCTCGTCCACGACCGCGGATTATCCAGCCCAATCCACCAAGCATTAGACCACCGAGGACACCCGACTCTACAATGTGCATCCGGGAGGTCTTCACCGAGGTACGGCCAGACGGCCGCCTTCGGACCTGGTCTGAGGCCGATTACTGCACCAACTCGCGACATGGACAATACTGCGACAGAACCCAAGAGTTGCGCCGCCCACCAGGATACCGGCGACCTGAACCCAGGAGCTCAACTTATGCTCACGGCCAACTGCCCCCAACACCCCCACTATCCTACCACTCAGACTACGCCTCCGACTCCGAGCGGTCGAACAAACGGCGATCTGCGATCTACATCAACGACCATAAAATGCTGGATGTCAACCGGAGGCACTCATTGCGCCACGAGAGACAGGCCAGCGGCGAACGCATCGTCTACATGGGCGGCTCGCCTCTAGCACGAACTCTCTCACGGACCCCGCCACTATACCCACGCAGCGGATCATCCAGCCCTGCCCGCGGCACCTACGAGCCTACCTATCGTGAAACCGACAGCCGCGACCGTGAGCGGCCAACATCGATCAAGGTAGAGATCATCAACAAGCAACCCAAGAGCCATCACCGAGCCGGGTCAGTATCCAAGACTAGCTCGTCGCGCGACAGCATCGAAGACGAACGCCGTCAGCGACGGCTTTCGGACATCCACTACGAGACTCGGCAAAACAGGGAGACGAAGATTGCACAACAAAATGAAGCAATTGCAAACCGAGCCCCAATCCCAAGCCCACATGGACAGCCAAGCCTGTCATACCGACGCGGATCCGTGTCAATCCCCCCCTGTCATGTCGGAAATCGAGCGCATGCGCCTAGAGGAAGAGAAGAAGCAACGCCGACGCGAAAAGAAAGAAGCAGAAGCACGAGAGCGCGAGCTGGAATCCCAGAAACAGAGGCTAAAGGATCGCTTTAGCTTCAAGGGTGGTTATTCATACGCCTAAATCATACCTTCCATGAACACAAAAACACAAAAAAAAAATTAGGATGCTACATTTTCGGCATTTCATGATGTTTTACTAGACAAGGCAAGGATTTTGGGCATAGGATGGGATTCAGCTTTAGTTCACTACCACTATAGCTAGGTTTTCTTTGGGTTTAATTTGGGTCAGCGATGAGCCTGTGCATTAGATGATACCAATTATACCAGTTCGCATAGAACTGGAAGGGAGGCATGGGTTATGAAGCTTTGTATAGACTTTGCGCACCAGATTTGGTGATGCCTTAAAACTGGCAACGGCGCAATCAACAAAATCAATAAACAAAAATCAATAGGATACTTATGATAGCCAACTTACAAAACAACGTGTCTCTCTCTCGTGATATCCTCATCTATTTTACACTACCAACACTACATCACTTTGGCCAGTCGCAAACAGGAGGGCCAAAAAAAAGTCCAGCCGACCCCACCACAGATCGTTGCGGGGTTGCTCTCCCATCCAAAAATTCCGGCGCATTCGCGATCATGGAGTGTGACATGACATGACATTGTATTTGGGGGAAGGGGGAGGGGGGGCGAGCCAATGGTTGCCTGGTAAGCCAGAAACCCCTAGGAATTGGCGACGTTTATTGGGTTCTCACACAGCCACAGCCGTCGCTGCCTGTTTTTTGGCTGCGATTATAGGCCGCCAACAGGGGAGGTGGGGCACGGGTATCGAAAGGTACCTACCTACTGTAAGAGGTGGCAGAGAGGTAGGTATGGCAGGTATGACACACATACAGGCACAGTAGACGGATAGTTCGATACAGTACAACCGGAACGGTCTCACACCCCTTCCAAAAGCCCCTCCATCCCATCCCTCCATCCCTCCATCCCTCTCTGCCTCTCCACCTCTCCGTCCGTCCACGCATCCATATGCGGTCATCAGTCGACAAGATTGGCTACCCATGGGAAATCCGGTACGGGGGACCACCGTCAAGTGCCCCGCGGACCCCTAGCGATCGGACTATGACTCCTCGTTGCAGCTCGCTCCCACTGGACAATCAATATTGACTTCATTACCTAACCGATGCGGGTTAGATTGGCGTGTCCGCGCCCTATCTGCCTTGTGGGCTCTCTCGCACTCCCGGCCATCCACCTATCCCCATGTCCCACGGGCAAAGCCATGCAGCATCGATCCACACGGGGGGATATACCGTACAGTATCACTCTCCCATTCATGGATGGCCCAGAACCGTGTTCTTGATTTCGCCAATGGCAACCTGTTCTGTATCGGGCAAGTGCCGGACCCATGTGTGCTCCACGCCCAGGACTATGTTTTTACACATCCTTCTGTCGGCTTGCTTGTCTTGAGTGTTGATATCCGCCTCTGATCATCCGACCAGATCCTCCAAGATGCCAATGCCGTCATTGGGATCTCGTGGCGAATTTTTGTACCCGGGACACCTCGTTCAAGTATATCTCAATTTTTATTATTATTAACACGTCCGAGTGGGAGTGGAAGCCAGTTCAAGCAAGGAGGAAAGGCGACTAACCTCGGGGGCACCCCATATTACCACCTATCTACATGCTCTGGAGAACGGCACTGGCCACACCTTACCCACACCGAGCCTTCGACACCTGGAGTGTCCTGAGGTGTCCTGAAGTGTCTATTATCTAGGCAACCAGGCTATTAGACCATTGGCGTGATGACAAAAACACCGAATGCATATATCAAACACGCTTTGTCAGATGGCGATAGTGGCAGCCTACGGTCTCTTTCTAGCTGGACATGGACCATCCTCCCTCCTCCCCCGGTTCTGTCTTTCATTCCACACTTATCTTCTCTAATCATGTTATCGAACGAGTATTTAGCCTTGGTGTCAGATTGCCCCATCAAGCGGTGAGGTCTTGTCGGACAATGTTGTCTCTACCCATGATCCCGGTACATCTTCAGACAGGCAGGCATTGAATGGCATTTGGCGGGATAGAATCAAGTCATTGACCTGGCGTGCCAGTTAGCACAGTGGTAAAATAGAAGATACAAACACGAGATATTGCATGTACTGTGGCGCAAAGCATTGCAACCGTAGTGGTTAAACCGAACTCCCTTACATGTCTAGTCGTGTAGAATGGGTGCCACCACACGGAATCCCTATTCATCCCCCCAACTGATTGGCAATATTTCAGTGTGGCTTGACGCATGGCTCAGTTCTCGCGATCTAATGTCTTGCCCTCCTTAACTCCAATTGCCCCATTGATAATCGTCATTAACTGAAACTACATGCGGCACAGCAGTCACGCCCTATACGCTATGCCACCCGACGCTAGAGAATAGAAGCTTAAACTAGATGGTCACTTGTTAATCTGGGACTGCGACTGGTCTGTACGGGGGGTGGCCTTCGGTATGCAGAGCTGCAGATAGCGATGACTCGAAGCGGAGCCAAGCTGTGGGGGAAGGGCGCATTGCGCTGGGCGGACGGGTGGTATGATAGAGAATTTGGGGGGGAGTGATGGGGAAACAAAAAAAGGGCTGAGACATGCCAACCCCATAAAGTCATGCGGAATGTGGTGGATGGTTGGAGGCGGAGGAAACCCAATCCGTATATCGGTCACTATGGCAATTTCGTAGGGGCGAAAGGGCCGGGAGAGGGAAAAGAAGGTTGTCCGGTGAGCTGGGTAGTTGATATTTGCATAATTTGTGGCTTCATTATTAGTTCTAACACCAACCCTCCATTATAGATTATATTACGAAACAACCCGCTCATGTCATGTAAACAGGATTGACCGGTTAGGCCAAAAACCGATCCAATAGAAACCTGGGCAAGTTCTTTCCTTTGAGATAATACCAGTCGCTTGTAGACACCTGCGCGTGCATACAACTCTAATACTATACATTTGTATATTGCTTGTCTTTCTTCATACCCCCCCCATTGACATCCATGGCCAGAAGTAAACCCATGAAGGGCCTCTCATTCGTTCGCCACTCTCCAGATAACTTTCTCGCCACTTGCGCCCTCTCGCATCGCATCTAGCCCATTCGTCGCCCTCTCCAATAGCGTCTTGCCAGCTGCGACCCGGTACCGGTTGGGTTTCACGACGCCCTGTGCGAGCAAGGCAGGCATGATCTCCGTCTGAAGTTTCTCGCGGAACATCTCGTTCTGTGGTGACGTTAATGAAGTTAGCCAGCCTAATTTTCTCATCGTTCAAGTGATGGGTGGGGATAGGAAAGGGGTTTTTTTGGGGAGGGCAGATAGGAGGCCAAGCTCACCCGTGTATAGAAATGGGTCCTGACGCCGGAGACGCTGACGCCCGGCGCCCAGGCGGCGCTCGCCCCGGCGTCCATCGAGTACGCGGGCGCCTCGGCGCTGGTGGAGTGCCTCAGGATGACGGGCAGCATGACGGCCACGGTGCTGCCGGGCTGCGCGACCCCGGAGAGCGGCGCGAGCGTGCCCTCCTGGGAGCCGATGCAGTCGACGATAAGGGGATAGGCGGGGCCGCCGCCGCCGTCGTCGTCGCCGCCGTCGCCGCCGTCGCCGCTCTGCCGCGCGCTCCGGAGCAGGTCCTCGACGACGGTCGGGCTCCGGTAGTCGTAGACCTCGGAGGCGCCCAGGCCCCGGACGTGCGCGTGGTGCCGGGCCGACGCCGTCGCCACCACCCGCGAGTACCCGTAGTACCGCAGCACCTGGATCGTCAGCTGGCCCACCGACGAGGCGGCGCCCCAGACCAGGATGCGCGAGCGAGCCTGCCGCCGCGGCGGCTGGTAGTCGGCCGGCTTGGGCCACGGTACGGGGAGCTTCAGGTCTGCCCACAGCGTGTTGAACGCTGTCACTAGGTTCTCGGGCAGAGTGACGGCCTCTTCAAATGAGAAGCCCTCCGGTATCTATTCTTCTTTGTAAGTTCTCTGCGCTTTTTTTTTTTTTTTCATGTGTTCGTATGTGTGAGTGGGTAAAGAAAAGAAGGGAGATGGTTCTTACCTTTCCCCATACCCACTCGGGCGAGGTGGAATACTCCTGGTGCGTCTTCCACTCGGGCTTCTGGTGCGCGAAGCCGAACACCCTGTCCCCGACTTGGAAGCTCTTGACGTCGGGGCCGATCTCGACCACCACCCCAGCGCCCGTAGAGCCCGTCCGCATCGGGTGCTCGACCAGGAGGCCGCCGTCGGCCTGGTGCAGGTCCAGCGGCGTGGAGGCCGTCCACTTGACGTTGACTGTGATCTCATCCCCCTTGGGAGATATCGTCGGGAACTTGCGGACTTCGAATGGAGACCGGGTCGCCACGAGGACGAGGGCGTCGTGGGTGCGTTGGTCAGACATGGTTTTCAGGTATTGTTGAGAGATGTGAGAGAGAGGCGCGAGGAGAGATGGTAGGTGTCAGGCTGCTGCTGCTGCTGCTGCTGTGTAAACTATGAGTGTGAAGCTTGAGGAATGTCATCTTCAACTCTGGTTCTCGACCTCCTTATATACTCGCCCTTGACGCTCTTACATGTACTGGCACTAGGAGCTACATGATGTTATTCAGAGCCGTGCTTAATAACTAATGAATCACGCCATGGCCAAAAACGGAAGCATACTGCGGTTCGTGCGTGTAGAAATGAAACTAGCTGCTGTATATATCCTTTTGATAATACGTAGATCGTAGCGATTCAGGAGGGCCGTGTTCAAGTAAGCAACGAGATGACTAACGAAGCTATATGATTCAACTCAACGACCATCCAAAAAGGGAAGCATTCTCCGTGCTCTGCATGATGGAGAAATGTGGCTAGTGCAGTGTCGCTAGCGTGTAAAGCCACATATGGGGACTGTGGGTACTGGGGCTGGTGAGCGTAAGCCGTAAATTGTCAAGAGTAATTGTCATCGTCACCGGAAAACGACGCTTCCGTCACGTACGACAGCCAGTACGAGTACGAGATAGGCGCGCCAAGCTTTTTTTCTCTGCACCCGTTTGACTGCGCCCCTATCAACACAGCGCATCACACTTTATTTAAACAAACAGATCCTCCATGAGCAGGCGCGTCGCTCCCGTATCCACGCTTTCTTGATTCTACCCAGGGATTGAAAATCGGATTCAGCATGCCGCAAGAGTACGAGTTTGGCGGGCCGTAAGTCAGACACTATTGGCGTGGTTGGTGGTCTTTCCATCTGCTGACATCATCTAGATTGGGCGCTGCCGGCATCGTGTTCGGGCTTCCAGCACTGCTATACACATTCGCATTCGTGTGCAATGATGTCTCGGGCTGTCCTGCCCCCTCTCTACTGGATCCGAGCAGCTTCAGCTTGGACAAATTCAAGACTGAAATTGGCTGGCCTGGCTTCAGCGGCCTTCACAGCTGGGAGGTTACCGGAGTCGTTCTCGGGTACCATTTCTTCAGCCTGCTCCTATGGAGGATCCTGCCCGCGGAAGAAGTGCTCGGCACCAAGTTGGTGCAGCACGGCCGTCCGTTGAAATATCGCATGAATGGTTAGTCGTCTTCACGTCCAAATGCCCGGCTGCCATCGACTAAACTGTCTTAGCCTTCTCGTCGACTATTGTCCACCTTGTGATCTGCGCCATCGGAACATACATGAAGGGCGCAAATTTCATCGTGTGGACCTACATCACGGACAACTATATCCAGATGCTAACCGCTAATATCCTCATCTCTACTGTGCAAGCGATTTATGTATACGTCAAGAGCTTCAGCGTTGACACGAACTATCCGAACAAGGATATGCGGGAACTCGCAGCCGGAGGTCACACCGGAAACCTCATGTACGATTTCTACATCGGTCGTGAGCTGAACCCCCGTGTTACGCTGCCCTTCTTTGGCGAGATCGATCTCAAGACTTTTAACGAGATGCGCCAAGGTCTTACCGGATGGATTCTCATGGATTTGGCTTTCATCGCCAAGCAGTACCGGACTTATGGTTACGTTTCCGACAGCATTCTTTTTGTCTCCGCTTTCCAGGCCTTCTACGTGCTTGATGGACAGTACTTGGAAGCCGGAATCATGACGATGATGGATATCACCACCGACGGTTTTGGCTACATGCTGTCATTTGGTGACCTTGCTTGGGTGCCGTTCCTCTATTCGACCCAGGCCCGTTACCTCTCTACCTACCCGGTTCACCTTGGTTGGGCCGGTGTTGCCGGTGCCAGCGCCGTATTTGCTACGGGCCTGTATATTTTCCGCGCCGCCAACTCGCAGAAGAATCTGTTCCGCAGCAACCCGGCCGATCCAAAGGTCGCCAAGATGTCATATCTCCAGACCAAGCGAGGCACCAAGCTCCTCACTGACGGCTGGTGGGGCAAGTCCCGCCACATCAACTACTTCGGCGACTGGTTGCAGGCATCACCGTTCAGTCTGCCGACGGGTATCTCTGGTTACACCATCCTCACCGCTGGCAGCACCGTGGCGACTGCCCATGCTGCCACGATGCTCGACGGCCGCATTGTCGTTCAGGACCAGGCGAAGGGTTGGGGCATCATCTTCACGTACTTTTACGTGCTCTACTTTGCGGTGCTCCTCATTCACCGAGAGGGCCGAGACGATGCTGCATGTGCAAAGAAGTACGGCGACGACTGGGTCACATACAAGAAGAAGGTCAAGTACCATATCTTGCCCTACGTTTACTAAACCGCATACCAAATGGCTTGATGGCCTTCTCAAGTCATTCCGCCGTGGGATTGGCAAAAGATGGGGGATTGTGCATATCCAGGTTAATCAAAATATGGAGGATTGTAGGGAGACTGTATTAAAATAGCAGGTGATTTTTGCCTACTGTTCTTGTTCCAGCATCACTAATACATAATGAATGGTTTTTTTTTTTTGGGACAATTCGTATCATGCTGGACAATGTGAAGCTGAACCGGACCATTTCCCTAAAAGCCAGGCTTCCGAAGCCGCCAAGTTTATATTTGTTTTGCCTACCTGCCTATGTGAACGCAGTCAACAGTCTAGGCTTTGGCCTTTCTACTGACCGCCGAAAGGGTAAGCGGTAATGTGAGCTTTGCGGCTAGACAGTAGGCAAGCCCCGTATCCCACCATCACAACTCAAATATGTTGTGCGTGAGGTGCTAATTGCCTCTGCCCGAATACGGCAGGTCTGTTGGGTAGAGCATCGCCAACCCAGCCCGGACCCAATCAATTCGGCCCTGGTCAATGCAGCGGGGCCGAAGCACTGCCGGTTCGCAGCTCGGGGAGGTAGCAGTAGCAATTTTGGCTGCAGACGGATTTGCGCCGGTGTTTTTTTTGCATGCCATCGCATGATCTAATACAAGCAGCCCTACCCTGGCGCGCAATACCTACCTGGGTCGCTCAACGTACATTATGTATTTACTTATTCATGTACTACTACTACTAACTACTACTACAGCATGACACAAAAATCGCCGGGTGGGATGTTGGTCTAGATCTCCCCCGGGTTTATGTTCGTTATGCTGCCGATTATATCCTGATTCTAATCTGATTCTATCCTGAAGTCCCCTTGCGTTTGCTGACCTCAGCGTCGGTCCGTTAATTTCTCGTCAGATCATGAGGGGGGCCGGTTCACCTTGCACTTCATCGAAGCGCACCTACCATTTACTGCCCTCAGTGACGGGATTATTATGTACGGTGGTGCTTTCCGACTAACAGCATTAGCTCATCAATAGATAGAAAAATATCCGTTCGCAGCGACGACTGCTGCAAGGCAGGTAGGTGTCTAAGGTAGGTGCCTAAGGTAGGTGAGTATCTGGACTAAGTAAACACAGCATCGCTCGGTGCCCTAGCGTAGCGTCCTCATCGCACAGGTCACCCATATTCCCCGGATCACTCGGCCAGCGTAGCATGCGGCTCCGGTGCTACAGGGTCGGCGTTTCTTAGTAGGTATCTACTAGATAGTATCATTACTTACCCTCGCAACTAGCTTACTAAAAAGTCGGCTAACGGTGTGCGTTGCGTCCCTGCGTCTCTGCGTCCCTGCGTCCCTGCGTCCCTGCGTCCCCTGCGTTCCCCGCGTTCCCTCTAGTCGGGAACGGGGCCGAGAGGTCAGCTGGGACTCCTATCGAAGCTCCCAGATCATGCAATTTCACGATCCACACACAGCCCCGGCCGGGTATTGACAGCACTGCCGACAGGCATTGCGAGTTGCCGTGGGGAGGGGGTCTATAAGTATGGATTCTTGGCCCCGTCACCCGCGACCTTCGTCGTCGTCTGGTCTAAGGGCAACTTCGGCGAGCACCCCCATCTTCACCTCGCAACCCACGAGACGAGAGACGCTGGCGCTGATCTCACCATGAAGTTCCTGCACGCGGCCTCCCTGCTGCTGGCCGGCGTCGCTGCCTCGCCCATGCCCAAGGACGATGGCAACGACACCGCCAACACCCTCGCCGCCCGCGCCACCAGCTTCTGGTATGCTAACCTGGACCACACTGGCCCGCCGCGCGGTTACGCCCCGGACCTCGATGGCGACTTCAACTACCCCGTCTACATGGCAGTGAACCCAGGCGATGGTGCTGGTATCCAGCGTGCCATCAACGCTGGCACCAACGGCGCGACTCGGCACACGAAGTGGTTGGCCTCTCAACCGAGAGTACGTTTGATGGGCTGCTCCCCAGAGATGAGATAGGTCGCAGCTAAACATGCCAATAGGTCGTCTATATCCCTCCGGGCACTTATACCATTAGTCAGACTATCCGGATGAACGTAAGTTCTCTTCAAAGCCATTTGGCTCTTATCCCAGCCAAATTTGAAAGTCCCGACGAGCCCATTCGGGTTAAAACCATGGCTTGGAAGATTCTATGTTTTCGGAGTGCTAACATCAAGTCTTATAGACGGACACCATTCTAATGGGTGATGCCACGAACGTAAGTCGCCTTCTCAAAAGGTAACGCCAAAAACATGAAACTCATAACTATTCGTAGCCACCGATCATCAAAGCAGCAGCCGGCTTCTCTGGTGAACAGACCCTTCTCTCTGGTAAGGTTCCACGAACAGAACCGAGTAGGTATTCTCTAACAGACGAATATAGGCCAGGACCCAGCAACTGCCGGAATGGGAGAGCTATCATTCGCCGTCGGCATCAAGAACTTGATCCTTGATACCACAAGCATTCCAGGAGGTGAATATTATGCTGACAGTAACCACTTCCATTGTTGCCATCCGCTAAAACGTGATAGGCAATACATTCACTGCTCTGTACTGGGGCGTTGCCCAAGTAGCCCAGCTACAGAACATCAAGATCACCATGGCTTCTTCTGTCAACGGCAATGGACACACAGGCATTCAGCTTGGACGTGGGTCGACTCTTGGCCTTTCGGATGTTCGAATTGAGCGTGGCCAGGTAAGTCGCTCTATCTGTCTCGCCTACGGACCCGTGATATAGGTTCTAATCAAAGTACTACGCAGAATGGAATATGGCATAATGGGCATCAACAAGCGCTATATAAATCCATTTATTTCTACCAGAATACAGTCGGCATGCTGATCTCCGGAGGCTCGACGATCAGCATTCTTAACCCTACATTCAACACCTGTGGAACTGGCGTTCTCAACACAGGTGGTTCTCCCTGGATCGCCTTAATAGATGCGACATCTATCAACTCCGGCGTCACATTTTCTACTACAGGATATCCTTCGTTTTTGATCGAAAACTTGAACAAAGACACGGGTTCCGTTGTTGCCCAAGGGCCTTCGGGTACCATTCTTGGGGCTCAAAGTCACGTCAATACCTTCACTTTGGCAAACACAGTCAACCGAAACCCAATTTATGGAACAACATCATCCACCAACACTCGTCCGGCAGCGCTCGCGCCAGGCGGCAGGTTCCCCGTAACGCCAGCGCCGAACTATGCCTCCAACCCTGTTAGCGACTTTATCAACGTCAAAGACCCCAAGCAGAACGGAGGTTTCACTGTCTATGGCGATAACACTAGGGATGAAGCCAGCACCTTGAACCAGATCCTCCAGTTGGCTGCGAACAAGAACAAGATCGCGTATTTCCCGTTCGGCAAATACCGTGTGGACAGCACTCTGCTGATCCCGAAGGGTTCGCGCATCGTGGGCGAGGCCTGGTCGACGATCACGGGCAACGGCGCCTTCTTCAAGGACTCGAGCAACCCCCGTCCGGTGGTCTCCGTGGGCAAGGCCGGCGATGTCGGGACGGCGCAGATCCAGGATATGCGATTCACGGTCAGCGACGTGCTCCCGGGCGCCATCATCGTCCAGTTCAACATGGCGGGGTCCTCGCCGGGCCAGGTGGCGCTCTGGAACTCGATGATCACGGTGGGCGGCACGCGGGGCGCGCCGGCGCTCACCAACGCGTGCACGGACAGCCGCAACGAGTGCCGGGCGGCATTCCTGGGGATGCACTTCGCGCCGACGTCGTCGGCGTACGTGGAGAACGTGTGGAACTGGGTGGCGGACCACGTCACGGAGGACTTCAGCGGCGGCTCGAGCATCGCGGGCAAGGGCGGGGCGCTGGTCGAGTCGACGCGCGGCACGTGGCTGCACGCGCTCGGCAGCGAGCACTGGTGGCTGTACCAGCTGAACCTGCGCAACGCCAACAACGTGCTCGTCTCGATGCTGCAGTCCGAGACCAACTACGACCAGGGCGACAACGTCCAGCAGGTCCCCCCGGCCCCCTGGACCGCCGACGTCGCCGGCTGGGGCGACCCGGACTTCTCGTGGTGCGGCGGCGGCGACACCCGCTGCCGCATGGGCTTCGCCAACTACATCAACGGCGGCTCCAACATCTACACCTACGCCTCGGCCAGCTGGGCCTTCTTCTCGGGCCCCGGGTACCAGTCGTGCGCTGGCGCCTACCAATGTCAGAGTAAGTGAAATATATATATATATATATATATTACAAACCTACCTACCTATCTACCTACCTACTTATCTACCTACCTACCTACCTCCCTATTTATCTGTCTATCTCTCTATTTATCTACCCGCGATTTTAACGAGACTCTTCGAATTTTGCTGACAACCCTATGCGATAGATTACATGCACTGGATCGCCAAGTCCCCGTCCAACCTCCAGGCGTTCGGCCTCTGCTCCAAGGACACCTGGGCCACGCTACGCCTCGCCGACGGCACCGCCATCATCACGCAGAACGGGTACACCGGGTCCTGGTCCGGCACCGGCGGCGATGTCGGCCGCTACACAACATAGAGGAAGTGTCGTTGCTGGTATTGCAGCTGTTGAAGAAGAAGGGGAAAAGAAGAAGAAAAACAAAACCCAAAAGAAATCAGGCACTTCATTGTAAATAGTCGCGACAGTTCAAATGTGTTCCTAATACGAATTGGTCGCTTCTAGCATGGATGCAGTTTCTGAATCAACCTATATGGAACCGTGTATGCGTTCTTTATCCTCTCCCTGTGACATGCCCGAGCCGCTTCGGCGCTTGTAGTGTAAATTTCGAGCCATATTCGGTTGGTTCGCACACCGAACTGAAGATGTAGGTCCCGCGGACAGCTTTTTTTTTAACTGCTGGGGTTATCTGCGACCGAGATACATGATGTAGGTGGTCAGCTTTGTGCCTCGGCATCAGCCGACGTTTTTTTTTTTCTTGTCGCTCTTCGCTTTCTCCTGCCTATTATCCCGTAGTATGCCCCGTCGTGACGGCTCCGTAGGCAGTCAACCACGCTTCTGGGTGTTATTCCCATCGGGCTGACTGATAGGCGCCCAAGCTCATCCTACGAACCACCATCCAATTTGTACCGTGCAATGATGTGATGGTTAGTGGTGGTGTTCGCCCGATCCCCTCATCTGTGCACATGTGACAGTGCCCAATAAAAGCCGCAACCTTATCATCACCTCTTGCATATACAAGTGTTGGAATTCTCCAATCAAGACCAAGTCGTGAGCGGCACAGAAACCTCCCAGGCTAGGGGGAAAAAAAAAAAGCCGGCTAAGAACTTAGTGGGCATGAGTACCGCGACTAACTAACCGAACCCGAGTCCACCAAAAGAGCCCCCTGACTACTACGTAATGATATTGGCCTACACGGCAGACTTTTTCCCTTCTTCCACATGATTATATAATTCTATTTAGTTACATGTTCAGTACAGTACTTCATTATTTGATCCATGGATTATTGATTGCTATAAATGCAGGATAATATATCTGAAACCCAACACCAGATATTAAATATCCGTGACTGCGTACCTAATTAACGTGGTTATTTCTCCTATTTCCCGAAGTAGAGTCGCTGATGTCGCAGGAGATGTTAAAGAGGTTTAGTGCCGTCTTGTTCGTCTTGTTCGTCTTGTTCGCGTACGGACCTCCCGAGAAAGTGGGACCTACCCCGCAGACTTCCCCGCACAAGCTTACCGTGAATCGAATCGCAAGACAGGAGGAGGTTGGGGGGGCATTCCTCATCAGTAACTGTAGATCTTTCATGTTGTATCCGCCTATCTACATACATACACTACCACTCTTATCTAGATCCAAAGCTTCTATGGAAACGCCACGATGCACAGCAGTTTAGCGTAGTTACATGGCGAATAGATTGGGCACCACACTACTTGTCAACCAAGAACAAAAGAACAAAAGAACAAAAACAAAAAACTAAAAAAAAAAAAAAGGGGGGGGGGAAGGAACATGATGGTAAGCTCAGTCTTTAGGTTCGTCCTATCACCAATTTAATGAAAACTCGAATCACGGCCAGGACCGCTAGAAACCGGAAAGCAAGACAGGGGTGTTGGCACTTCTTACCGGATTGGCTCTCCCAAGGACGCCACAACCGCACAACTGCCGTTCTAAGTAAGTCGTGCTCCGGCCAGCCCATCCACCTACCGACGCCAACCCGGGACTGTCGTAGTCTGGTCGCCCCCCCTACCGAGGCTCTCGGGTGTGAAGGGCATGACCTCACTCGCCAACGGGGCTCCGTTTTCACACATGACGAAATGTAACGTCAGGCCAGAGGAGAGGCAGGGTAGCCGCATCCTTTGTCTGTCTGTCTGTCTATCTGTCTGTCTGTCTACCTGCCTGTCTATCTGTCTGTCTGCCTGCCTACTGCCCTCGAGGACGGCGAGACCAGTCTCAGGACCCATACCCACACCCTATTCCCCGGACGATAACCCAGGACGGACCGGCGCTCTCTCGAACCCCGTCCAGATCGGTTGCCAGCCATGTATGTTACCCTGCCTACCCTGCCCGATCACCCTGGTGTGATGGGGACAGCGCTGGGGTTGAGCCGTTACCGCTACTTACTTGCCTCTTTGCATGTGGGAAATTCTGACAGCTGAATCCAAGCCTGTCTCTGTCGCACAAGCTTACTTGCCTACTGAGTACCTACCGTACTTACCCCAAAGGATCGTGTGAGTGGTCTGAGGTCTCTGCGAGAGTGGGGAGCTTTAATAAAGCTCTGAGCTCCCCCGCGCATCCTCTACCGCTGGACCTCTTCCTCTGGTTCACTTTACATTTGTAGATCTAAATTAGACCTCAACCTCTTTTCTTCTCTGCCCATCTCCCGCTTCTGCCTCGTCTCGCCAAGAGTGCGCCGGTTTCGATCATTGGGCGTCACTAGACGGAGCTGAGACAGTACCACCTCGCTGCCCTTACGATGGCACCTCCCAGCTTCGCGGGCCTCAGTGGCCGCCCGCTCTCCCTGGCAGTGTCGGCAATCTGCACCACCGGCTTCTTATTGTTCGGTTACGATCAGGGTGTGATGAGCGGTATATTGACCGCCCCCGCTTTCGCGGATGTGTTCGAAGAGACCCGGAATAACAGCACCATCCAGGGTGTCGTCACTTCAATCTACGACCTGGGATGTCTGGTCGGTGCCATTTTCATCCTCATCGTGGGCGACCAGCTCGGTCGACGACGAGCAATCATCGCTGGCGGTATTATCATGATCATTGGGGCAATCATTCAAGTCACATCCTATCCGGGCCACTCACCCTTGGCCCAATTCATCATTGGGCGTATCATAACCGGTGTGGGCAATGGCATGAACACATCGACCATCCCGACGTATCAAGGTACATAGTCCTATTCTCCTGAACCATTTCAGCATAAATCGTTAACCACGGGACTAGCCGAATGCAGCAAAACATCGAATCGTGGTCTTCTCATCTGTATCCAGGGTGGCACCATCGCGTTCGGAACCCTCATCGCCTACTGGATAGATTATGGCGCATCTTACGGCCCGGCAGACCTTGTCTGGCGTTTCCCAATTGCCTTCCAGATTATATTCGGTATCATCGTCTCCACCGCTATGTTTTGGCTTCCCGAGAGTCCCCGGTGGCTGCTCACCCATGAGAGATACGAGGATGCCACCAACGTCATTGCCGCTATCCGAGGATACGAAGTAGACAGCGAAGAGACTGCCACCGAGCGTGCCATCATCATGGACTCGATCAGGGCTTCCGGTGTAGCTGGAGGCAAGAGCACGCCATTCAAGGCTTTGACAACCAATGGCAAGACCCAGCACTTCCGGAGAATGCTTCTCGGCGCTAGCAGCCAATTTATGCAACAGGTGAGATATCCCTTTTGTCATTCCAACAATCGGCAACTATTGTTTTCTTGAAGCCGAGCTAGTTCATACTAACCTCGTTAGGTTGGCGGTTGCAATGCTGTCATCTATTTCTTCCCGATTCTGTGCGAAACATTCATCACCCCGGGAGATCACAATATGGCGTTGCTGCTAGGTGGCGTCAACGCTATCGTTTACGCAATCTTTGGTAAGTAGATAACACCCAATATTCTCATATCGTATAGTTACCCTAAGTAATTACTAACGTGTTTGCTCATAGTACGTCATAACCCTCTGGTTCTATGAGTTTTACCCCCGAAAACCGGACGAACTCGATAGGATTGGCTTACCGAATCAATTGACGCCCGTGCTGACTATCTATAGGCTACCGTATCGTGGTTCCTCATCGAGCGTGTTGGTCGTCGTAAGCTGTTCCTCTGGGGAACTGTCGGCCAGGGGCTTTCCATGGTGCTCGCTTTCGGAGCTCTCATTCCTCAAACACACTCCGCTGCCATCGGCACCTGCGTTGCCCTGTTCACATACATTGCCAGCTTTGGTGCTACTTGGCTGCCACTTCCATGGCTGTGAGTAATTTCCCCCGATAGGCTTGGTGGCTGGCGTAAAACTAACATGGAACTCTAGATACCCCGCCGAGGTTAACCCCATTATGACGAGTATGTAGAAGTATTTCCAGAGTTCCACAAGAATATTTTAGCTAACTGGGCATAATAGGGGCTAAATCTAATGCTGTTTCAACTTGTACAAATTGGCTCTTCAACTTCTTCAGTATGTAGAACCCTTCCCCGAACCCATGCTCATCGAGAGATACCCTATTCCTAGCTCTGGCTGACCACTATTAAAGTTGTATTAATTACTCCTGTGCTGGTCACGAATATCGGATGGGGAACATTCCTCTTCTTCGCGATCCTTAATGCCACCTTCCTCCCCGTCATCTACTTCTTCTACCCCGAAACGGCGCGTAGGAGTTTGGAGGAGATTGATATCATCTTCGCCAAAGGTTACGTCGAGAAGATCTCATACGTCAAGGCTGCCAAGGACTTGCCGCTGCTCACGGACGAGGAAGTTGAGGAAGAAGCTCTGAGATATGGCCTTATCGACACTGCCGCTCGCAGGACGACTAACGCCGAGAAGGTGCAAGAGGTGGATGTCGGAAAGAAGAGTGACGAGGATTCGGGAAGCAAAGAGGAGGCATAAGCCCGATAATCCGTTCAGGTAACGGTCGTAGGGCTGACTACTTGCGGCTCTGCAGACTGGTAGAAACCAGGCAGCAAAGTACTACCTACCCTGGGGGCTATATTTTGTGCCAATTTTTAAGGCCACGAAACATAGTACCCTTCCAGTAATTCTAGATACCCCAGGTACATCTTTAGCGATCGATATGATGCTTTAAGTATCATAGAGCGGATCTGCTGGGAGTAGGTGTTGAAGGCTTAGATATCTCAATAAGAAATCGAAATATCTCACAAGTCTATATGAAAAGCACTTCTCCTTACACATATATGCAACAGCTTCCCCATAATGTTCATAAGGAATTACTGTTCGGTACCGCATCCAGATGCTGTCTATAAATGCTGTCTGTGCAATATTGTCATATGGAGAATCCCCAAAGCGAGGTGCGGTCACTAGAGAGTAGCAGCTGGGTCGCAAGTAGATAGCTGAGTATAGGGTATGGCTCGATATTATTGATTGCTGGGCCTACCATCTAAGACCGGAGGCCTTTAGTCCTTATATACACCAATTGCTTCTCGAGCTACACCGTAGCGTAGCTAGTACCTCGCCATGGGCTTACCAATCTATCAAAGATACATGTTGTCACAGTCAAAATAGAACGCTAATATACCTGCAAACTGCTAAATGCTCAACTTTATGAGGTTTTACTGTTATATCTTGACGCGGTGGTGCTGTGGCAGTGGTGTGGTTCAACTCAATCACGCATACAATATATCAATCCAATAGCAAGGCTAATGTCCCGCAAATGGATTTCAATTCTCCAGAGATTCGAGAATACATACACATCCTTATCACCGTATTGCCAGTCGTAGTGTAATTGTCTCTGATCGCGACATGCCACAGCACATTGCTCATTCCGAGCAAGAAGGCCGGAGCCCGGGGAGGTTAAGATTTGACATTAACTTGTATTCATTCATTGGATCCACTAATATAAGTGCTGCGTTTACCTTGGCCGATTTTATGTCCAAAAACCAGAACAATATCATATGACTTTTCAATAAAGGAAGGCAGCGGGCCACTTAACTGTTGAAGAAATAAACCTTTCGTCGCGGGGTGCCATATATACCACTACCTCTAACTGGGATCAACGGCGTTGTTTTTTCCGTCACACCTTTCTAAATATATAAAAAGCGCAGTTATCACATTGCCACCGAAACAGAAACACAATATGCCAAAGAATATGAACGTCATGTTTGCAAACAGAATAGTGCCTTATCACGGAACCCAGTCCGACCTCCGGCCTCCACCGGGCACGGACCCAAGTACTTTGGATAACAGCCAGAGTAGTTGGCGACTACCTTATAGAGAGGACCGCTCTCATTGTGAAATAACATAAATCATTTCTAGAGCTACCAGCAGTGTGAACTGTGACATGTCGCTTCAAAACGATGATGTTATCACAGAATAATGCCGCAGTACTAGTCACAACACTGTTGAGTATAAATACACATACCAATGGCACAGGTTACCCTACAGCATGACTCGAGTAGTATATTGGTGTATATAAGGACTAATGGTCTTCTACTCTAGATGCGAGGCCCATGAATCAATTCAATCGAGCCCTACTCTTCCCTTAGACCACGCTATCTGCCTGAGATTGGGCTTCTGCCTTCGTGTGACCGGACCTAACTCTAGACATTCAGTCTATGGAACGTTGCCATAGGCGGAAGCAGAACGTTGTCAAGGCGCGAACTTAACCGTTAGCAGCCTACTTATATATGATGGCAGCTCGGCTTTTTCACAGCGTTCTCAAGGAGCAGGCGAAAAGGCAATGCTGGTAATATCAAGCTTTAGCGCCGGTTAACACCAGAATTGTGAAGTTTTCCACGTGCGGTAACCATGCAACGCTGGCCCGATTTACCGTCTTTGCTATACATTACGCGATATTTTCTGCGTGATTATACGCCTTGGTCAGTGAAATAGAATGTGTGTGTTTTGATCATTTGAATTTGTTAGTGGTTGTCAAAGATTTCTATATTTTATGCAGTTTATTTTATATCACATCATCATTAAACCTAGTCCTACTACACAATTGAGATTACCGTGGTGCCTAGCCGATTTACATAGTAAGTAATATGTATCCAGGCAACTTATTCCTTCTAGGCTTAATGATACAACTTTAGAGTTTGGTTAATGATTTGTATCCTATGTACCCGTTGATAACCTCAAAATTCCAGGTTTCAGGCCGACCTAGGCAAATGGTTTATTTATTACTATTGCTATTTACTTATTATCTGCTCAGAAAGTGTGCATTTTTTCTGTTTTCTTTAGTTATTGGTATCTCAAATAACGAGCCCTTGCCTAAATATGTCTTTGCACGTTTCATATTCAAAACTTGGGTTTGATCTCTCACAGTGGACAAGGTTCTAATGGCCAGCTATGATAACTACTCCTTTACCAGCACCGTGTGTAACTAAATCTCGATATTTTTATGGCTAGATATTCGTGATCTCTATCATCTCTTGAAGATCGTTCTATTAGGGGTTCTGAGATGTCTATTCAGGACCGCAAATGTCGCATAGATTTGGACTCTGATGAAACACTGTAGATCCGCGTCGATGCGCTTTCTTACCGCCACGCCAGGGATAGAGGGAACCTTGTAGAATAGTAAACAATTATCTTTTATGTACACTAAAGATACATTGCAGCCTAGAGGAGGCATGTCCCTTTAAGTACCATCAAGTACCAATATAGTCTCCCCTGACAAACTATTATGGGCTCAGCAAGGCATAGCTCAAATATACTTACGAGAGGTTGGCCCCCGAGATTTGATCTAATACTCACATTCACGATTACCTAAACTAAAAGGTGGCATAATATCCTATGATTGGGATGCTCACATGGGACCTATAGATCTTATACAGTGCAATCTAATCCACATATAATACATAATACCGAACAGTTTTATTACATCATGGGAGATGGTAATGTTGATAGAAGATTAACCGCTTTGATCCAGAGAGATAAAACCAGATGCTGTGACCCCTTTGACAACCGTGCTTTAGCCCCATAATGTCACCGAGCTATTGCCGAGGCAATCCGTCTCTTGGGTTTGACAATTTATGAAGCAAACCAATTGGCAATTAGATAAGTAATCACGTCAATTATGTTGTATTCGCCGAGGCCGAGTTGATTACCAAGGTGCCACCTTACTAAAACAGCTACGTCCGTCATTGGTGGCGTATACGACGCTTTCACGCCTACATATTCGAATAGGCGCTCGCAGCGGCGAACCTGTATTAAATCGCAAAGTCGAATTATACACACTACATATCCCAACACCATCCAATCTTCTTTTGGTAGTCTCTCGGCGCTAGCATTAATGCCATACCTAACCGTACAGTGCTGCATATACAACTGACTCTTGCACCGTGGGGTTCCTCCCCTGAAGGCCCTTTTTTTCCCCTTGGGCCGTCCGGCAATAGGATGAAGACTATCTACTGTGGCGATTACTCTATTCAGCTAACTATGTCACCGTAGTTGACCGGCTTCTCACGATATTCCCGCGCGTAGAGAGTAAGCCAAGAATCCAATACACCCATTCCACAGGGAAAAAGCAAAAGGGCTCAGCCAATGCGCAAGAGAGGCGACTACATTACTCAGGAGCTTCTCGTCCTTTCTCTCTCGGTCACGGCCGTTTTCAGCCGGGCGAGGTTGGGAAGACCTGGAACGAACGGTTTCCCCCCCTGTGATTCCGTTTTTGTTTTGTTTTGTTTTTTTTTTTCTTTTCGGACGTCGCCGAAGGAGTAAGAAGGGGAGGAGGGGAAGGGGGAACCCTCCAGACCGAGTGTAACGCCGGTTGTGCGTTCGATGAATGCGAATATCGAAACGCGGTGGAATCTCAGATGGATGGATTTGAGGTCCGTCTTAAAAAAGAAAACAAAAAGTCTAATCCACTAAACTGGACAAGACGACAGACTGCCAGTCCAGTGCATGTATATACGTGGACGGGACTATGAGCCACCTAATAATAAACAACCCTAGAGCATACTTAATTACCCACTTCCAGAAATGTGGGGGCCTTCCCGTTTCCATATCCTGGGGAACTATGTTGATAGTGCATCGTTAAGGGCACGCTGGGACGGGTTTAAGAGACGATAAGCGGGGGGTACCGATGCCGAAGATGGGTTACCGCAAGCGTGTGAAGAGAGGGTGATTAGGAGCAGGATTTGGTGATTTGAGTTTGCTCGGGTTGGCCGCACGGACGAAATGGGACCTCGGCCAAGGCGAATCAGCTTCGCCCTCGGGTAAGCCACTGTTGGGACGGCTAGTATGCCGAGCAGCAGGGCCTTCTCGGAGGGGAGGGGAGAGGGGGGAGAGGGGGGTGGTTTATTCGCTCTTCTGGACACCGCTAAGTATAGAAACATGTGCCGTCTTACTGCGCGCGGGCGACACACTGTGGGCATGGCATGGCATGGCATGGGACTCGCTGTGTGTGTGAAGGGGGGGGACGAGGTCGATGCCGCGAATGAGGAGCCCCAAGGAAGGATTCGGTGTGATGAGCTTGGACGGTGCAGGTGGGATCCGTCCAGTCGGTCGGTCACGATGCTGTCCTGCCTCTTCGAATCGGCACAACGACACATTAGGGCGCTGATCAGCACCCAGTGGCATTTGCAGCTGACGGGACGGGGCCGTCCCAGCAGCTGCTCGTGTCGAGTCCCCCCGGTTTCTTTTGCGGGCTGCCGGTTGATTTGCCTTGTGTGTTTTGGCCACTGGCAGCAGCAATCCCATTTGGGGGCGTCGCTCGGCGTGTAAGGGTATTGCGTCATACCTCATTTAGCTACGAATCTCTAGGGGATCTAGGTAACCAGTAGATACTGTTTTGAAGCGTCGACGAATAATCTCTGGGTGCGATTCGGGCCGCATGGTCAATGTTGGTTTCGTGATTATCCCGCAACGGGGCTTATTGTTGTTCCCTCCCCCCCCCCCCCCCCCGGGAATTACAGCTGCTATTGTGTTGTACGTGTCCCCTGAGAGCCTAGCTAGTGAGCGAGCGAGCAAATACAATTCGACGATATGGCGCCATTCAAATTACACTATGTGTCGTGTGACACCAAGTAGTCATTGGAGAGGTGCCTATAGAATTATAGCTGACCATAGAAGCTAGCTGTAGCTGACCTGCTGCACGCCTCGTACCGAGGTAGAGTAAGCTTCACGTGTTGACGCGTATCGTCTCGGCCGAAACGCTCCTATACTTTTATGGACAACGGGAAGTTGCGTCTTGTCATGTTGAGGGAAAAATCAACGAGGTGAGATGTGCTGCCCTGGGGATGAATTTAGAATTTAGTTGAAGTGTTGTTTTCTCTTTATTTGTCTAGCTACATCCATAGTCCCTTTGCAGGGTATTCTTGGATCTCTGAGAGATATAGTATGTTTGGCCCTTGACCCTGTAATTTCCCATCTTCTGATAATAAAGACAAATTTGCAGTCTGTTGGTATAATCCACAATCTGGTATCAATGAAGTGACGCTACCAATTCGGTCCGAGCAGTAAAACCTTCAAATGAACAAGAAAAGATGCCTGGAACGCCTGTTTTGCAGTCCGTTTTCCTATATTGCGATGGAACAATGTAGAAAAGATCTACTACGAGACCATTCGACATCGTATGTCTAGTGGTGTAGATTGCCCTCGCGAGTCGTATAAAACCGTCGGATTACCGCCATCCGCTGTTTGTGGGCCCGTATCGAGTAGGTATTTCGCTTGTTTTGAACTACTACGACTTTCGTATACTGGTCGTAGGTATCCAAACCGGGAGGTTACAAGGCACAATGCTTTTCCTAGAGTCCAATCCCACGCTTCATGCTCTTATCAGTTGCCCGATTGTAAAATCAAATCTAGGACACCCGCCGTATCCCAAAACAAAAACAAAAACAAAAAACAAAACAACAACAACAAACAGGACACCCGCTTATGTCTAATGAGTGAAATATGATCCCCTACTTCCCCTATTGCTGGTATTGCCGGCCACCAAGCAATATTGCGGATGGGACACGGTTATTATAAGATTTTATATGTATCCAGAAAAGAGGTCATTGTCGAGATAAATAGATAAAAAAAAAGATTTCGTAGATATGACGGCGCCACTCTTGACCTTGCCTCCGCTAGTCATCACCTTTGTGATGAATCAGTAGATGCTCGCGGCCCCGTCGCCCATCCCGTCTCATATGATTCTCTTTTGACCTGCTGATAAGATTGGACTGGAGTGCTCGCGTTCGACATCGCTGACGTGGGTGTCCCGGCTGCAGAACTGAGCCGCAGCGGCGGCAATTGGGGCGCCTGCGATATTGCAGACGGGGTCCCCGGGTGTGAAATCGAAGTGGCATATCCCGAGGCGCTAATCGGCGGGAGAGAGCCCGGAGTCGAGCCGTAGGGAGAGGTCGAGAAATCGACCTGTGGATGAGGGTCAGTCCTGCGCCGTTGTGAAGATCTCTCGCCGGTCTCAGGATCAGCAGCGCTATATGAGGACCTGGGGGCAAGAGTTGGAGGAGCGGATGTGCTGTTAATATCCGGGCTGGGTGGGCCCTGATACGCAAGTTCACTGACTGTAGGTGTTCGGTATACGATGTCGCGCAACCGATCGCGGTCCGAGCGAAGTCGCTCCCGATCGTTTTCCAGCGTCTGAATCCGCGTCTCGAGGTCGCGGTACTGGCTTTCCATCCTCTGATGCTCCATGCGTTCCTGCGTTTCTCGGTCCTTCTTCCTCTTGCGGAATCTTTGGGACGCGCCGGCATTTCGTTGGCGCTTCTCGTCGGCCTGCCTCGACCCTTGGTGCGTGTCAACCGGCACAATGAACGCCTCGCCGTGGGCTGGTTGGATGCGGAGGGCGGCTTGGCCCTCCCCAAACGCGAAACTCCGCACTCCCGCCGTGCCGTATTGCACGGGATGATCGGGACTCCCTGGCCACCTGGGGTCTCCCCCGGGAGCCGGGTACCCGCCATGAGCCTGGGGTATAACAACAGCGGAGTATTGACCATGCGGTGCGTATCCCGAGGGTTGCCCAGGCTGGGTATTCGGGGCACCCGGGAAAAACGGACGGCCCTGTAAGCTGGGATTTGGATTGCCAGGACCTGGCTGTGACATGGACCTCGTTGATGTAGGCAAAGACGTTATATTTGCTGGCGGCCTGCCCGCCGGGCTCATTACTCTGCTGAGTTGTTGTCCCAGGGGCGAGCCCCTCGAAAAGGCTTGTTCTGGCCGCCCCAGAATCCCAGCATCTGATGGCATTGCTCGGCTCGCATCCTGAGATCCAGTTGGGAGATGTTGTTGTTGGGACTGGGGTGGATTGAGAGTTCGATAGGAATGAGGCTGCCCAGGGCCGGCGAGCCGCGGCGACCGAGGAGTTAGAACTCGCCTTGCTGCTGCTATGGGAGGATAACGAGCTGTGCTTGGGGAGCCGCGCTCCACGGACGACGGTGCCGTTGACGGCTGGTCATCGATCGTGGGTGTTGTCTGCCCTCGCCCTGCCATTCCTGGCCCTTGATATGCGTAGGGTGGCACTATACGGGGACTCGAATTTGATGTCGCACTCAATGCTCTGGGACTGGAGGTGGCCTCCTCCGGTCGTCTCATCAGGGCGGGTTGGCCCTCCGCGGGATTCAGAATCGTGTGTACGCCGAGGGACCTAAGCGGTAGTTGCTGTGCGCTCTCGCCATTGGGCTGCGAGATGCTGATGCCCTCGAGCGTCCGACTCTTAATTTGGTGATCACCTTCTCTTCGACCTGACTGGCGCGGGCTTAGCTCTCCAGGCGTTTTCGGTGATGGCCGAGGTGAAGCAGACGGGCCTGTGTGTTCCCCCGACATCGAAGTCTTCTCCCTTGCGCTTTGGTGGTCTCCAGGCTCCAGACATCGACCGCTTCTTATGCTTGCAGCCTGATACTCACAGTTCCTGGTTTCCACCCCACCACTACCAGGCCGATCCCCGCCCTTGGGACCACGCACCTGACCCGGCCAATATTTATAGATGGATGGGACTTCTGTGACTGCGTACGGGTGATAACTAAAGGATAAGGGCTGTGAGTTTGCCGAGTGAAGCTTCTGTAAGACCGCCACGGTGACTGGTTAGGAGGAGTGACCCAGAGTGCTGTATTAGAGCAGAGACGGTGCAGTGCAGACTTATTCCAGTCAGTACTGCTGATGACGACAAGGGGGGGATCTGCTGTGCAAAACCCACTGCCTCTTTCTAGGATATAGAATCCCTACCGGTCGTAGCGTTATCTGAGAGGCACGTCCTTTGCGCAGGTGACGGGGATTTGCCTATACGGATAAGAGCCTGGGAAGGGTGGAGGGCGGAAAGGAGTAGCGGGCAATGACGATTATGTTAAGTTCCAAATTGCGACTGCTGGCGGGAGAAGCAGAGGAAGTTGGGTCAGTGCCCTAGACGGGAGCACGAAGATCAGCTGGGCTATAGTGCCCAAACCGGGACCTGCTAGCAACGACTGCCAATTAAGACTGAGGGGGATTCAACCAGTTAGAGTCCTCAGGCCCTGCAAGATGAAATGGCTTGGTTTCGAGACACAAATCTCGATACCAGGGTCGAGATGATGAGTTAATTAACTCCCTATGCGAAGAATAACGGCCTCAGGGCAATAAAGGAGCGGTAATGAGTCGTTGTGACTTGATTGTCCTTTGATATGATTATAATCGTCGAATCGTCGACGTTGAACGAGGATCGATCTTGACGTGATGGAGATGCGTTACAGCGTGATAAATTGGCCCCTACGACGTTGAAATTCGTCGTCAATGTTTCTCGTACTCAGGAGTGAGTGCACGTAATAATGATGTAGGCGTCTGGTTCCGTGGTTAATTCAGAGTAATTTTGAGCAAAGTTGTTGTTCTTGAATTGTTACTACATAGTATGCATTCCAAGGTTCCTACTCCGATCCAGGGCACTCTTATCTGTATTAGTCCAAGTGGGCGCACCGAACAAGGGAGAGCGAAGTAGGTATGATTTGGCTAGCCGGGGTGCAGGACTCCGTCAGGGGTCCCCTTGTGAAAGTCCATGAAGTACATATATACATAATTGCCTGCACGAGAGCATGTTGGTGTTGAGCTACCGACAGGGCTTAGAGCCTTGCTTCAATGTACCTTAGGGATAAGGTGAATGGCCATACAGTATGTAGGTATGCTGCATATCAACGAGCACATGAGTCAAGATGGTGGTGATACAAGATGTCAATCAACAACAGTTCAGAACCTCGTAGCCTTACGGCCCGAACCTATCAGACCCATCAGATACATGTTCTCTGCAGGGAGTACGCAAAACATCATGACCCAACTACCAGCAGGTGTCCGGCAGCCTTCCGGCAAATAATGACATCGTATCCTTGAACCATACCATACACAAGGAAGGAGGTCGGTGATGTCTCCTATTCACCACTGCGATTCTGGTCTCTCACACGGTCCTTGGGTAGTCAACCGCTTGCGACTCCGCGGCGTACGATGTACCAAGGACAGGAGAGCTGACCGCACAGCAGAGTTAGTGGGGACTTTTGGGTACCAACATGCTCGATTGCTGGGGGAGTTTCTTGTTGTTGGCCGGGTATTCCAATTCGGGGGCATCTACGTGACAAAAATGAGGGTATCGTGATGGAGCTGTTAGCCCATAGTCGCTGTATCCAGAGTGTACACGTAAGTCGGCATGCAGTTCGCTTTGGTAGAACATGACTGTTCGGGCGGTGTGTAGAACCCGTGACATACGGGGGGTAGATGAGGCTGGATTGTACCGCACAGCACTGCTGAGGTACTGTTCCTGGAGGTGGACTTTGTGGATACTGATTCACGATAGTCTCTTGGCCATGTGCTCCCTTGGTGAGCTTGGCGGGTTCGACAATAAGCTGTTTACTACATAAGTCCTAGTTGATCGGCGACCCTGAGCTAGTGATGCAATACACGGACAGAGGATACGAAATGTAACTGCATAACTGTGCATCCGCCGCCGTCGGTGGCAAAGTGCTACTGGCGAACTCCTTGGTCACGAGTCCACCGTTGGGTTTAACGGTCTAGCCTCCTGATGGGAAACGGGTCAGAATGGCTGGCAAAGCTCATCGTTAGTTATAGGGACAAACGTTCATTATCGTTCCGTGCCTCATCTCACAGAGTTGACGGCGGTGCGCCAAACACCGGTCTCACAACAATAACAAGCAGTAGCGAGATCGGTCTGATCTCCCCTCCCCCCCCTCCCCTCCCCGAAGCCGAGCCGTTGACGGTGTTACTGCCGAGATCATGTTACCGCATATACACACGACGCTATGCCTACGTAGAGTAGGTCGATGCTTGACTCTGTATGACGGGTCATGGCGAGAACATCGTGACTCGGGAACGGGAGGATGAAACATGTGGGTTTTACTGGGTCATATGTCGACTAATGCGACCTCGACAGCGGTAATGACGAGCTTGAGAAACTAGACAAGCGAGAAACTAGACAGGCTAAGACGAGAGGGGGCCCATGCCGTCGCCAGCTCATCGTACATAACCAACTACACCACTACCTACATCCGATACGCAGGAGATACATAGAGAGGAATATGTGCGATGTGTAGCTCGTCACCTCCAGCTCGTCCAGCTCATCACCATGGGATGGATGGGGTTGGGGGTTGGGGGCAGCACTTTCGAGAGAGGACCAGCCGCTGCACTGGCTCGCCTGGGACGGAGTCTACGCTACTACCGCACACTGCCGTAACTTGGAGGTAGGATGAGATAGAAAATCAAGGTCAGGTCAGGGTAACCCATCCACTTGCTGGGGTGGATACAGACTGACATTAGTTATCGTTGCCACTACGAGTAGCAGCCGAGCACGCGCTCTCCCAAATCTGGTCACGATCGAAAGGAAACCCCTTTGGCCTCCACACCGCGGAAAGCGGGAAGTAGTGTGTGCTTCTGGGGCGACTTGGCCTGCACGCAATCCTGTACCAGCCTGCCCGGCGGTATTCCTATTACATAGTACGATGTAGCACGCACGGCGCGTAGCACTATGGTAGCATGTAGGTAGGGGGAGCGTACTGTGTGCTGTTGCGAGTTGTACTTGCTTCCATACCCTGGATCTGCCCTGGATGGAATCGGCGGGCACGGTACTTTTCCACGCTTCCACGCTCGCCCCCTTGCCCTTGCGAGATCATCTCCGTCATTATTAGCAATACCGTTTTGGATAATAGGTAATATGGCGGGCACTACCGCCTGGGGCATCCCTCATTTCCAGACCGGCTACGCGATTCGAAGGAGATTTCGAGATTCCGGCATCCCATCCTGTGCGTGCAGCAGCCGCCGCAGCAGCACGCCTCCAGCAGACACAAATATGCGTAACTCCCACGCCACATATCCGATCAAGCCATCAGGTACCAACCAACACGCGAGGGCCAAGTATGGGGCAAGGTGATTCCAGCCCAACACAGCCGGAGCGGTGTCGCATCGCAGCCTTCCTTGTCAGCATTACGCAGGGCCGCAGGAGGATCGCCGACAAAGCCAGGCCTTTGGCACAGGCATACGTGTAGTATCTATTTGCGGGGCGCAATAGAACCATGGGTTAGTTAGATCGTCGAAGTTCCCAAGGCGTGTGGCGGCTTCACCAATCACTGGGCCGGGTATGCTCATTTCACACCCCAGGCGACTGGCCCTATCTGACGGTATTTGATCCTGGGCAGGTATTATGTATACACCACGCCAGCACGTCTATTTGCGGTACCTAGCGTACCATAGTACAATGAGGAACCTGCGAGCTCAGACCATATGGCAAGCCCTCGGTGTGAGACCCAGCGCCACGGTGAGGGTCCAGAGACACAAACCAGGAGCCGTTGGGGCTGAGAGTGGTGCTGTGCTGAACGGGAGAGAAATATTGGCGCGTCTCTCTCTCTCTCTCTCTCTGTTTCTCTCTCGCTCTGGTCAGTGTGTACAGTAATAGTAAGTATGGAATCCTTGAGAGTCACCTCCCTCCCGGCCCCCCCCATATATACACGTGTATGTGTCGTTCTGGCGATGACCCACGAACAATGAACCGCATAAGCGTGTAACGTAGGTCATCATCCACCAGACGCCAGTTGGGCTCCCAAGCTACGGCGTTGACGCTTTGCATATGTACATGCGTTGTATGTGCCAAGACGTACAAAAAAAATCTTTCCCTCCCTCCTCTCTCTCTGTCTCTCCCTCTCTCTCTCACTCTCTTAGATTAACTAACTCCTGTGTGATGAGCATGCCAGTCACGTTTTCAAGTACCCGGTTAGTCTCCCGGGGGCGTCCCGCCGGGCACTACGGCTATGTAGGTAGGTAGGAACAGAAAATAATGCACTAATACATACGCGCACGTAGTAGTATGTGTATACATACATACATACAGATATACATACATACATACACATCTAAGCTATTCCTTACAGTACATTAGTTCGGATCGATGCAATTTAGCCAGGAATGTCCTTCCGCCCGGCCTTGCCAACTGCGGCCTTCCATGCGACCTGAGCAGAGCAACCCCAGAGACAGCAGAACCCTTCTAGTGGCTCCCGCAATAGATTACGAAATTGACCGGGACCTGGGCTTGAGCGCCTAGCAGTGTATCCATAATAAGCACAAGGATTTCTGGGTATGTATCCCGAATTTTCCAACCCAGGCGTCTGGGTAAGGAACCACAGCCTAAGCCACCTCGGGAGTAGTGTTGCTGCTGCGGCAAATAGATGGCACAAGTACAAGTAGTGCGCGCTAGGGCACCGAAGGATACTCGGCCGGGAACGCAAGAGTGTAGCGTAGTGTAGTGTAGTGTAGTGTAGTGTAGTGTAGTATAGTGTAGAATGTGCCTGCGCCTGTGGAGGAAGGTCATGTTCGGACCACCGGCGTGGGTGAACTGAGTCGCCAGTGGCCATTTAACAGCATCCGACCAAAGGGAGGCGAAGGAACATGTCATAGACACGATATGATATATCTAATGTCGTATTGTAATCAACCTTCGGCCCAGTGCGCGGCGTCACATTCGACGATCACACTATATGCAATTAATAACGGCACTCTGCGACGACCCTATAGGTAAGTGTTGCGAGGAAGGATGTGACCGTGAGGCCTTCGTGACGGACGCTATGAGCCAAGAAGAATTCGAGATGAGAAGACGGACAGTAAACTCGTCGGCAATTGGTCTATCATGGCAACGCTTCGCACCAGATGCGAGCTCAGCAGACCATCGTTGATGCGGGCGGCGGCACCAAGAAACCAAACCCCCCCCCCTTTGCCTCTCTTCTAGCTTTATTCACGACGCTACCTCTCTTTTTTTGTCTGGTTCGGGTTAATTTGGTTTTTTTTTTTTTTTTCTCATCACATTGCTTTTCACGTGGCTGGGATATACCCTGTACACTTCGGCAAGGGTGTCCGGGCCATTCAGAAGTGGCCCAATAGAGGATCGCGCGTTGCTATATCAGAACCGTCTTATATACGTATCTTGCATAGTGCTGCTGCAAAGAATCGTGTGCGTCGTTCCGAGGCTAGTCATCTTCCAAATCTGATCAAGCTGCTGTTACGGCGATTTTTTGTTGTACATATACTGTGCCTAACCACCGCAACCATCAGACAACACGTGGGTTGAGTGAGGCGTCCCGGGCTGGGTTTAATCAAACCCACGGTCACATGGCGGCGAGACAAATCACGGATGACGGGCTATGTTGGACAGCGCGAGCGCGCGCGCGCTACGCGGAATGGGTGCGCCAAAACGATCCCTTACACTCGGCGTCAAGTTCGCTTCGCATGGTTGGGTCGAATCCGTCAGCCGCAAAAGCGCTCCGAGGCGCACACTAAACGTCAGCGAATGACGGCATGTATCGAAGGGTCCAAAAGCACGGCCTTGCGTGCAGTACCGTAAGATCATCCGCGTACGGGACCCTGATGGGAAGTTAAAGCACGCCACCTCTCTTCGCACTTGGTAAGTCGGTAACCGAGCCACCCAATCTCAGCCATCGACCTCGCTGGCGTATTCCATCCCGCGTGCGTAGTGTAGGTATTAATAGACGGAGACAAATATCCTGTACCATGGTAAACACCCGGTCGACGACACGGGTAATATGCTATCAAAAACAAACATTTTACGTATAACTATAAGTATGTAACTATATAGGTATGTATATATGGATGTACGTATATAAATATGTATAACTACATGTAAGTAACCATGTATTTCCATCGAGTCATCAACCAACATAGGGACGGGTTTACTCACATTAGGTAAGTATAACTAGATAGACTACTTACGTGAAGGGTTAGAGGCATACCGAGTATATCCGGCTGGCGGCACTCATGCCTCTCTCATCGCCGACACCGCTCGACGGCGTCGGTGTACGCCGGTGTATATAAGAGGTACCACATGCTCTTGGGTCCCTGTAAGTGAACGGCAGGGAATACCACACCCTCCTCCTCCTTATACCAACTCCTCATGCCTATCTCCCGTTATCTCCCGTTCTGCCTGTCGTTCTATACGCTAGTCGCCAAACCCTCGTGTGCCTGAGTCGACACCGCAGCCCTAGCGATTCGCTCTGGTCGTTGCCGAGGGCTCCGCATCTTGATGGGGGAGCAGGACGGGACCACATGCGTCGTGTGCAAAATATAAAAGGTATGGCATGCAGATTGCATCTGCAGCTAAGAAATGACTGCAGCAAGGCCTGCCTGCAGCTCCAAGCTTCAGAGCCCAAAGGGTCGAGGAACCTTGGCTAGGGGAGCGGGTCTGACTGAATACTACCGTACCACCCACATTCCCTACTTGTAACTCCAGGCCAAAGCCAGAGACACTACCGTAATACTACCTTGACAGCCACCGATATTACCAATAAAACTAGAATCCCAGCAGCGAAGTTAGCGCAAGGCAATTAAAACGACATAACAAATAGGGCTACCGATTATGCAGGGATGTATCATGTCTTAATGTTTAATATATCTCAATGCCATCTTAGAAGGAACCAGTCTTATTTGATGGTATAGGTAATCACTACAACTACATTACACTACATTACACTACACTACACTACACACATACTACCTGGTAAAAAGTACATACAGGACCTCACTTTTATATAACCGTGTAACTATAACACCACCATATTCTATTTTGGAAAGAAAAAGAAAAGAAAAAGAAAGGGGTTTGCCTGTGTGCATTGCTGGCACGGGTAAATAGTCTGAGTGCTATGATACACTATTTGGGTGGTCTGCTTGGGTTAAGGACTATTTATTCTACATAGTATGGCTTAATTGTTAATTAGTATTGCACCGTCATCCTTGTATAGAAGGGTCTAGTGGCACTTCCAGAAGCTATCACCTTAGGACTGCCCACCAATTGTAACGCTGTAGGGTAACACATGAAAGCCACAGTTCATTTTAGCATACGAACAACTGGGGACAAAAAGCAGAGACATGTACGAGACATATACTTGTAGGCATAAGCATCCTAAAAACAATGGGTAAAATGTTTCTGTCACTTCTAAATACCTTAAACTGACATAACTCATGATATAACACCTTACAGATACTTTCTTCCAATTTTTTTTTTTTTTTTTTCCCCTCTCTTCCCTATTTCATGCCAAGCCTTGACCCAGCTTTTTGGATTCTGGACGGTGGGAGAAGATGATCAATTTCGTCACTCGGGGGGAAAAAATTGACGCTCATCGAACCCAACCAGACCATGTTTCGGGCCCCGGATTACTTCCCCTAGCCTCCCCCTTGCCACCGGTGGCCACCGGTGCGGTGGTTCAGTTTGCACTGTATAATACAAATACGGTATACCATCTGAGCCATATCATAGTACACTGCATAATTACCTACATACGTATAAGACTAGCCAGATAAGTACTCTGCTGTACTTGCTTCTGTCTGGGGAGGTACTTGATGGCAAGTCAGCATCGTGTCTTACTTATTTTGCGCCGGTTGTCGATACAAGTGCAGCAATACATAAGACAGCACTAACACAGCGAGCCTCAGCTTTATACATGGGCTACATGGTATGCATGTATCTGGTCACTAGCGTAGGTAGGGCACGCAACCTTTCCCTCTTGTCACTGCGCAAGGCTCTCTATGGATAAATCTTCCGAGGAAAGATTGTCCGGCTCGACTACACTACCCCAGGTAAGCGGTTTGCTGGGTCGAGGGGCACTTCCAACGGATCCCGAGCGGCAAGGATTATCAGTCCCAGTACCCAGGACCAGACGAGTCAAGGTACCCTTAGGGTAGTTAGTGTAGATGGAGGAAAAAATTAAACGTCACACTAATATAGCTTGGACTAAATAGACGCACTAAAGTACTAGCAGGAACCTCCAAAAAAACCGCTTAGTTTGTTCGATAAAAATTTCCACTTATTTTCTTCAGAACCGGGGGCATGGATGTATGGAGCGGCGTATGTGCGTCTGTCTGTCTGTCTGTCTGTCTGTCTGTCTGTCTGTCTGGATTGTATGCACGTATGTATGTAAGTAGGTAGGTAGAGTGACGTGGAACAATGCTTTTGTCAAGTCAAGTCATGTCATGTCAAGCCGAGCACGTACACTATCTTGCCAACGCCCCGGTGTCCATCATCCCGCGGAGGGCCAAGTGGGGATTGCCCTGAGATTCACACAGGAGGTGACCTGTCAAAAAAAATTTTGCCTTCCCGGTTCCCATACATATGTACTCAAAAGGACCCGCGTGCAACAGCAGGTGAGACAGACAGCCCAACCGCATCGATCTGTGATCATGTGGCTACGAGCCATAGACTTTGTACAGCCAGATAGCGTAGATAATGCAGGTGGTTGGTTTGCTGGGATTTTCCCAACCGGACCGCCGACTCGTTGGAAATACACACACCTACGTTGACGTACATAACTACACACAGAGCACACGCCTCTTGTCGTGGCACCGCTTGCCGGCCCCCTTCCTATTTTTAATCATGCAGTTGACTCTCCGTCGGTCTGCGCTTTCACCACTTACTTCACCACCCGGGGCAGAAACCGCATGGTGGCTGCCATTCTGCGACAAAATAATGGGCGCCGTATTGCCAAGCCCAAACAACAGACAGGAACGAAAAAAAAAAAGGGCGTACGCTCCACGTCTTCGTCCTCCTCGCCTGCGGGACTGAGGGTCCGTTGCCGGCCGAAGTTCAGGGCAGTCGGAACTAGGTGAGCCGGGGGAGGAAGAGAGAGTGAGAGAGAGAGAGAGACAGAGCGACCCTTCGTCGACCGATAACTGACCAGACCCTACACCGACATTGTAGGTGACGACCATCTGATGGGAGGGAGAGAAAAAAAAACAGGACCGTGCATGAAATCGCCTTGCATGAACTCCTCCACTGTCCATAACCATGACGGGGTTGGAAAATATTAAGTCGTACGTGACAGGAGAGGGAAACAAAAACAAGATAGTCTAGTTTATCCCCCTCCCCTCCCCCCGTTCCCGTACGGACGCAAACAGCGGTCACGGCATCAGGATCTCAAATGGGCTTTCTGGCGCTAGGCTGCACGCGACGCTGGCGGCGGTGAGGCTTTGAAGGGAGGGGGTTGATTTATTTCTATTTTATTTCTATTCTATTCCGAGTTGTTGTTTTCCTAGCGGGGTGGTACGATAAAGTACACTACGTTCGTTGGAACGTTCCGTTCACGATGTTTCAATCCCACCTCCCCCGCTGCGCGGGATATACGTTTTTTTTAATAGATTAGCGGTCAACCGGGCTCTCTCATTTTCGGGACTTGTGCGGTGCGTCGTTAATTTGGAGTCGTACGGTCGCAGTCACCGTACCCGCCTCTCTCACTCTCACACTCTCTCTCTCTCTCTCTCGCTTTCGGTCGGTCTCTTTCTCCTCGCTTCTTTCTCCCCCTCGTACTACAAACAATGGTTCGGTCGGTCGGTGGTCCTCGTTTGTGATGAGCGATGCCCTTCGCTTGTGCCATTCGGGAACTTTTGGAGATGAGATGAGACTTGGAGAGGGAGGGGATGGATGTTTGTTTAGACTCGACCCCATCGAGTTGCCTCAGCGGACGTCGGGATGACACCTCGGGCTATCTTGGCCGTCGCATGGGCGCGGAGTACGACGCTGGGACATTGAGGCTCCACACGGTCGTGACCCTGACGGTCGCTAACCGCCTCGGTATTTTTTGGGGGGAGGGGAAGGGAGGGTAGGGGGGAAGAGAAGAGGAAGAGGAAGAGGAGAGGGGAGCGGAGGAGAGGAGAGGAAAGGAAAGGAAAGGAAAGGGAAGGGAAGGAAAAGGAGAGGGAAGTGTCTCCCTACGATCCGTCAAGCAACGGGAAGGGGAATGGATGCAATCGGCCCCTTGCATGTCGACGTTAGACAGATGGCCTTCTGACTTGAGCCGCCGGGACAGCAGCTGCCGTCGCCTGCAGGTGAGACGGCGCCTTTTTGACGGCGAAATCGAAGATTCAACGGTTCCCAGGCCCGCGACTCCGGGCAATTCCGCACGATTCCGGGAGAGGGAGGGGAAGGAGGAGGAGTAGGAGTAGGAGTAGGAGGAGGAACAAATGTCTCAATTAGCTGTACCTACTTCCTTTTTCCTCTTAAAAACTAGACGCCCGACCGACCGTGGGATCAGAGGTGTCACATTCATTTTCATTTTATCGATTTTTTTGGTTTTTTTTGCACGTTTAGAGGGAATGAATGACAACTCCGCTGTGAACGAGCTCTGAGACCCCCCAATTTCCCGAACACGGTGCAAACAAACATCGAGTGATACATACATAGAAGGCAGATCACAGAAAGGGGATGTTGCGGCGACAGTAGCAGCAGCAGCAGCAGCAGTAACAGCAGCAACAGCAGCAACAGCGTGACCTAATCCGCCACTAAGAAAGGATCCCGAAGGGCTAGTCTAGGTGACAAGACAAGACAAGACAAGACAAGACGGACGGGAGGTTCCACCATTTCCTCGCCCCCTCTTCCCTGTCTGCCCGTCATCGTGAGCAACGACGCTACAGTAGGTACATTACATTGCATACATACTGGAAGCGCAGACGCGAGACAACAGAGAGCAAGGGACACCCGCGAAGCCGTGCAGATAGCGCGCACAAGCAATCTCCAAGCTTCGAGGGGACAGACAACATACCCCGGTAACCCAAAGCACGACATAGCGCACATAACACATTACCCTTACACACGCGCACACACACACACACACACACACACACACACACACACACACTTACTTACATACGCAATGTCGGACCACCCCACGCCAACGCCGCCAGCGCTACAGGAGTGGCACGTCAGCGAGCCGTACCTGCACATCGGGTGCGCGCTGGCCGAGGGGCCGTTCTACGAGGCCGCGACGGGCAGCCTGCGGTTCGTGGACATCAAGAAGGGGCGGGTGCACTGGGTGCGGCTGTCCGAGGGGCCGGGGTCGCTGACGACGGTCCAGCTCGACGGGCCCGTGACGGTGACGTCGGACATCGAGGGCGTCGACCCGCGCGAGCGCATCCTGGTCGGCCTCAAGCACGGCCTCGCCGTGCTCGACCGCGCCACCGGCGGCTACGAGTACGTCGCGCGCTTCTTCCCCCCCTCCTCCTCCTCCTCCTCCTCCTCCTCCTCTGCCGAGGGGGAGGGGAAGGAGGAGAAGGAGAAGGAGAAGGGAGAGGAGCCCGGCTCGCGCTTGCGTAGCAATGACGGCGCCGCGGACCCCCACGGCCGCTTTTGGCTCGGATCCATGACGGACATCGGTCTTGATCTCCGGCCTGAAGGTAAGCAAAATAAATAAATAGACCCCCCCTTCCCCCTCCCCGTCCCTCCCCAAAAAGAGTGCTGGGTTGGCCCTTGCGATTCCCCCTCCCGGGGGAGAAGATGTAGTGTAGTATTGCTTTTACATATCCTTCGTTTGCCATTTTTGGTTTGACATGCAGAAAAAGGGGGCACAGGATCAGGAGGGCAGGGCCCAGGGTAGGGGGTGTTCCATCTATCGATCGGGCGAGCCGAGGGATGGAACGAGTCATTCATCCATTCATTCATTTCATCATCTGATGGCGCACATACGCACATACACATGCACTTATACATACATACCCATCGCGTAAATGAACGAATCAAAAAAAAGAAAGAAGGAAAGATAGAGAGAGAGAGAAGTATAAAAAAAAAAAAAAGACTAACCCGCGCGTGTGCGCTTTTTTTCCTTCCTCGCAGGGCACCTGCACCTCTTCACGCCGGGCCGCGCCCACGCGACGTCGGTGCGGCACCCGGTGACGATCCCCAACGCGGTCGGGTGGTCGCCGGACCAGCGCACCATGTACTTCACGCACTCGACGGAGCGGACCGTGTACGCGTGGGACTACGACGGCGCGACCGGGGACCCAGACAGCAACGACAACAACAACAACAACAACAACGATGATGACGGGGGAACCCAGAAACAACGACCGCTGTTCTCCAACGAGCGCGTCTTCTACCGGCACCGGGGCCCCGGCGAGCCCGACGGGTTCCGCGTGGACGAGGCCGGCAACCTGTGGCACGCCGTGTACGGCGAGGGCGTGGTGCTCAAGATCAGCCCCGGCGGCGCGCTCGTCGGCCAGGTCCGCCTGCCGACCCGCAACGTCACCTGCACCCAGTTCGTCGGCCCCGACCTGTTCGTCACCACCGCCGCCATGGGCCCCGGCGACGGCGGCACCGACGAGGAGGTCGCCCTCGGCGGCGCCGTCTTCAGGGTCGACGTGGGCGCCAGGGGCCTGGATCCCTTCGCGTTCAAGCTGCTGCAGTAGTGGTAGTAATAATAGTAGTAGTTAGTAGTAGTAGTAGTGGTGGTGGTGATGGTGGCGGTATAGCGGTAATAGTGGTAGCCGGGTAACCTAGCAAGTATGTAGCTAAGGAGAGCTATAGCTACCTACCTAGTGTAGTGTAGTAGCAACAAGGCAGTATGTAGCAGCAGCGGGGCCAAGGTAATATCCCTGGGGCGGCGGCGGCAGCGGCAGTGGCAGCAGCAAGCAAGCAAGCAAGCAGCGTGTCATCTTTTTTTTTTTATTTTATTACCATGGACAAGGGCTCGACGCAGCGCACGACCTGAACGGCCTCTCCTTCCCCCAAATTCCACCCCCACCCCCAACTCGCTGACTAGGTTATGCTGTACATAACATAACCAGTTCTCTGACTCGGTCTCTTTTTTTTTGTTGTTGTTGCCTGCATGATGTGAGGGTTATATACATATGTACATCCCATATGTATGATACATTTCATACATAGATATATACATAGATATATACATACATACATACGTGCATACAGGGACGCACATGTGCACGTACATTATATACGAGACGGCTCGTACCGCCACGGACAGGTCACATCCCTTTCCGCCCTTTCCCTCGCCCGCTCTTCTCTCATGCACGCGTTCATTTCGGCTTGAGCGCAAACATGCGGACAGGGTATAGCTCGCCGGGCATTCCATGCTGCAGCTCGGTCTTGACGATGCGCAGCCCCGCCTTTTCAAATATGAGCCTGAACGTCGCCTCTTTCCTGTTGTACTCCGGGCTCACCTGTCAGCGGCAACACGTGTGGGTGCAGTTCAGGTTGCAGCGCGGAATACATATACAGACAACCACAGCGAGCGTACAGCGCTTGCAGTAGTGTTTCGTTTCGCCGGCCACATGGGGAGGATGTGGTGCGACATTGGGTCGATGGAAGGAAGCGAGGGGAGGGGGGGAAGGGTGGAGGGGTGGGGAGGAGATGGGGAGGAGATGGGGAGTAGATGGGGGGACGGGACGGGAGAGGAATTGTTCGTTCGCCGCAGATCCTTACCTCGTTACACTGCTATCCGTCTCGTCGAAATCGTCGCCATCACCTGTGTTCATGTTCTCCTTCACCACGATAACGCCCTTGGTGCTACCGTCATCATTGGCGCTCAGCACAGACTTACACTTCCATCCCAACGTCTCGGGTTAGTCATTTCCAGTCCGAGGCTAGAGCGGAATCATACAGGAGCTCCCTAGATTTGAAAACGTGTTCTTTACAGGGGCGAAGGAAAGTCCGGGGTGGGAACAAAAAAAAAACAAAAAAAATCATAGGGCTCGGATACTGCCACTCACCCGCACTAGATATTCCACGAGCTGGATGTCCGTCAAGTGGCCGAGACACCATTGGTTCCAAATGACATCGTAGCACACGTCGCCAGCCTCGTCGGGGTGCCACTCCTCGAGTCCCGTGTTGAACACTCTTCCGACACCTTCGCGCTTCTCCAGGGAGTCGGTGAACTTAGAAACGGGCTCGACGACGTCAACCGTGTCGGCGAGGTCTAAAAGCAGACCAGACGTGATGCGGCCGATGCTGTAGCCACCAATTGTCTCAGCCACAAATGTCCCCCGTTCCCCTTTGCTTCCCTTCCGTCCCTCCCTCCACTTCTTGAGGCGACGGGGGGGGTTTTTTTTTTCAGCCATCCTCAGCTCGTCCCCCCGTCACAGGTTATAGCATTGTTGATAACATCAGGTCCCGGCAGAGGACTTTTTCAACAGAACTGCAGCCAACCAACACAAGAAGAAGAAACAGCGGCAACGGCAACGGAAACAGCAGCGGCGACGTGAAATGTAAGATTGGACTTTGGGACATACCCGGCACCACCCTCTAGAACCCTCCCTATCGTTTTTACCCCGTTCTTGCGTCCGAAGCCCAATTTGGCCAGAAAGCTCCTCGATCCGCGCAGATCTACCTTAGAGACGTGGCCGTATCCGCCAAGCATGCCATCGTCGGTCGCGTCGATACCCTGCCAGTAGTGTCTCGAATCGTCGGGATTTATCCTGGAGTCCGATGCGACGGCGTTCTGGAGAGCTTCATCCGCATCTCTGAGGGCTTCCCTCTTGGTCTTGGTTGGCGCCATCCTTTTTTTTTTTTTTCGGTATGTGTTTGCGTGCGTGTGCGTGTGTGCGTATGTGTGTGTGCGTATGTGTGTGTGCGTGCGCGCACGCGCGTGTGTGTGTGTCTCCCGGCTCTCGGCCGAGGTCTAAGATGAGTGAATGCCTAACCGAGCGCGTTGGGGGCCGGGCTGTTGGAAGGATTGAATGAATGGTGAATTTGGGGTTAGGTTGTATCTGTTAGAGCGGTGGGAGTTAAAGGGCCTCGCATCTCGTCTCATGCTGGTCCTTGGAGAAAGTATATTGAGGTGCATGAGTGGTGCATGCATGCAGCCCAAGCTTGGCTAGTTTAAGTCGGACGGAAGTTCGACTGGGCACTATAAATGCTTAGTAAATACATTAGCCTACCTGCCTCAGGGTGGGGCCTGTAGCACCACCAACATCGCGACTGCTCTGGGGAGGACTAACTACATGTATGAATGATCTAGGCAGGTATGCCTAAGATGATAGGTGGCCGGTGATACTCTCCTGAAAGGGAACCACCCGTACTATCTAATGTTTGAGCTACTTCATCGCGGCTTCTCACCTTTATCGCTCTGATGGCTACCTAGGTACGTACATACCTGTCGTGCGATATAGATAACTACCTAGGTAGGTAACTACCCAGGCCGAACTTGCTGAGAAGTAAGATATCTACGTAGGCGGTGTCACTAGTGGGTGAGGTAGGTGCCAGAGTCAAACATCCATCCGTGTTAGGGGTAAATATAAGTTGGAGAAAACTTATTCATGATAACGTCGAAACGCACATTGCATATATCATATTTTTTCTGAGACGTAGCTGGATGTGTAAAATACCAGAGAAGATTCCCCGGCATAGATTGTGGGAGACATAACACCCAATACTCAACGAGTTAGTCAAAACATATCCTAAATTTCACTCGTGTAATTATCTCCATTACGTAGTATTACATATCTTCCGTAGATCTGCCATGCGGATATTACATCCTAGCAAGTAAAGCTTAAATAGCCAGCGTGACAGGAAACTGATTGAAGATAATCATAGGTCCTAAGCGAACGGCTTAGCTGCCGTATTACGCCCCTGGAACTCAAATTAGGGGTGACCGTAACCATGCCAGCCGTGATCACCGTAACCGCCGTGGTCACCATAACCACCGTGGCCGCCGTAACCACCATAGCCGCCATAACCGCCATGGCCACCATAACCACCATAACCGCCGTAACCACCATGATCACCGTAGCCACCATGGTCGCCATGGCCACCGTAGCCGCCCCAACCACCGCCGTACCCTTTCTCCTCGGCTTTGTCGATCTTGGCATCTTTCTTGTCGTCGCTCTTAGGAGGCGCCGGCTGGGGAGCTGGCTGGGGAGCTGGCTCATCTCGCTTCCCGTTACGATCGCCCCGGCCGCCACGGCCACCACGGCCGCCTCGATCACCACCTCGGCCACCACCACCACCACCGCCTCGACCACCGCCATTACGGCCGCCATCACCGTGGCCACCGCGGGAGTGGTCCTTGTCTTGATCATCGTCGTCGTCAACACCGCGGGCTTTCCAGTGGTGGCCGTGATGATGCCAGTCATCGTCATGATGATGGTGGTGGTGCCAGAATCGACGATCGTCGTCGTCGTCAGGAAGCGCCTTACGCTCAGCAAGCTGGGCGCCGTTCTGAATGATGGAGAGCACGTCGTTAGTGAAGGGTAGATGGGGGGACCAGAACGGACATGGATATAATGGTGTCCATGTGCGGATAAAGGAATGGGGCAGGGCCAGGACGGATATATTCCTCTCCTCTCGGTGATGAGCTCCGGAGTATTACTTACAACCACCGCCGGCGCCGCAACCGGGTTGGCCAGGACGGAAGGGCCAAGCATCAGCGCCACGGCCAGAAGGGATTTGGTGATCTGCATGGTGGTTGGAGGCGGAATCAGGATACAAGTTGTCTGGGGAAAATAGGGGGAGGGGGAGATGGTTGTTCGAAGACGCTTTTGAAGCTCGAAAGAGTTGAACTGCCTGTGAACTAAAAAGCTAACAATCAAGCAGCAAGCGGTCGCTGGATGGCTATATTTATACTCTTTCGTCCCCCTATAACAGCCGATTTCCCCTCACCACCGGAACGACGCAATACGCAACCCGATCTCATCAATTGAGGCCCATTGGTGTGGGGTTTGAGTTCCTTTGACGACATTCATATCTCATCCCTACGCTAGCTCCTCCATAAGCTGGAATCGGCGGAACCATTTTCTAAATGCCCCGTCAATATTCACCACACCCAGGTGAACTTGCCAGCGCCCTGGGTCTAGGGGTCGCTTGGTTCGAGTGGGCAGTGTGTAATAGCGCGGGATGCGAAGATAAGCCCGACGAATCTTAGATGAGAAGAATACCGCTATGACGCTGCTGAGCTCTCAAATGGTGGGGAGATGTGAACGCATCGTCTATGGCGAGCCCACATGCCTGTTGTGCTGGGCTCGATTCATTCCACAGTCATCGAAGGCGACGATAACGCCGAAGGAACCAGGACCAAGGACACGGCTCACGCCAGTCAATAGCACGGGTTGATGCGAAAGTTAAAACGTTCCGCGGCATCCGATTTGGGTCCTTGATCTTTGTTTTTCCCGGGTTGGAAACGCAGACGTCAAGTAGGGATCATCGTCCCGGGTCCTACTTTTGAGTTTCGAGGTGCATCTTCCTATGGGAAGCGGAAGAGGCGGAGGAGGTAGAGCCATTCTGATCTCACGCGAGGACTGGCTGTCGCCTAAACGTTCGTCTGAGGCTGAGTTCGACACTTCAAAGTATAATAAAGGCTGTTCCCCACCTCCTTCATTGTAGCCGCAGTTTTCATAGGCTACGAGGTTTTGTAACTGAATGGATGATGGTGTGGACAAGGATATTACCCCATAGGTAGGGCATAGTTCTACATATCCAATGAGGGTCATGTCTGGGTTCCGTAGGGTTAGGTATGCCCTGAGAACGCGGTATTGGGTGTGTAATATTAACTTGAACGGGTTTTAGGATAAGTAGCGTATCCTACACCTCGGGTGGTATGTCCATGCGACAGATTTTCGCTAGAGACCGTACAGCAATTACAGGTGATATTTTTGGCAAGCGAGCGGCGAAAATCGGGGTTTGGAACTAGGAGTGTCTCGAGATCGGCGATTGTGAAATCATTTGACGGAAAAATGAACGAGGTCTCAACATTAACTGTATATTCTAATACGTGCAGGGTATCAAATTTGCACGACCAAGGCACTACTACCAGATCTAATACGATGCTAGTACGATGCTTCTTTTGGGTATCGCGCTCCGCCGCAGCCAAAATTTTGTGTCGACATAATAACCGCATATACTTGGTAAGGGAAGACTTCGTCAGACAGACAGCGACCGTCTTCCTCTAAGTCGCATACTCTGGGGATGTGAAGTTGACCGGTACGGACAATATGATCCAGGGTACCATTATCGCCGGTATGGGCATGACGTCGTCAATCTAGAGCGTGTACCCATTAACACCAATGCAGTGCCAATCGCGGACGCCCATGCCTTCTTCAAGCTCAACACACCACCACAATGCCTCTTTAGCTTTGTCAGTTTGTCCACTCTCTTCGTGTGCCCTAGCCAAGGCGAACCAGGCATCTGAATAGTTCCACCCTTTGCCAAGCTTTGTTAAACCGGATAGAAGCCCGTATGCTCGGTCTCGTGCAGCTAGACGATCAATGAGCGGCAACGAATTTGCTTTGTAGGGGGCGGGGAGCCCATCCGTAGCCGGGAACCCTGGCACCCGCTGGGTTGGGACCCTCGTTCTTTCGGTGCTAGATACCAGGTTTGGATGCATGGTGCTTCCAAGGCCCAAAGGCGCGGCCAGCAGAAGCCCAGGCGACCCAGATTTCCCTGAACCGAGTTTTTTGGCCTTTACATTGCAGTTGGTGGCCTCTCCTATAGCCAATTCTCCATTTATGTTAGGGATCGCGGGGACAGGGAGAAGAACCTCGCTATATATGTCTAGTAGGATGTTGGATAGACCGACAATCGCAGATGGGTGATCGGGATAATGCATCAAGGCTTCCTCAAAGTAAGCTCTCGAGATATATGGAGTCCCTTCATCCATAGCGAGGAGACCCATCTGCATCGTTGTCAGTCAAGTATCTGATACTCGATAATCGGAAGATCTTACCTCGGCTTGCACGTCACCTATCAGTTCTTCGAGACATATTCTACCACCCCAACCTGGGTTACTCGGAGTTACCGAACTAGTCTCCTTAGATATTTCAACTTGTAGGCAATCTACTAATTTCTTGGCCTCATCGATCGCATCTCTAGCGTCGCTATACATCTTGGAGCGCCTATAGAATGAAGCGATCATTAACCATACTTTGATTAGTATCGTTTGGCGTTGTCGTTCGATTTGACCTTCGGGGAACTTTATCATTGGTAACGGGCTAAGAGAGGACGATGGGTCGGAGGCCGGCAAATGCGACCCATTTGTTGGTGTTCTACCGGTAGGGGTAGACGAGTCAAATCGAAGCTGACCACGGCCCTTCGAAAATGACTGCTGACTGGAATTGCTATTTCTACTATTCCAACCCTGTTGGCCATTGGGTACTGTAGTGTCCAGTGTGAGCGAGGGCTCGCCATCGGCAATGGTAGAATCCCGTGGCACACCGCTACTACTATGTGCACGCTGTTGCTGAGCATTACTGCCTCGTTTCTTCAAGCTGTTTCGCCGCATCGACTCGCTGCGTTGTCCACGAGCACCTGTAGATCTTGTAGACCGTGGGGACTCGCTACCGCCATTCTCCTGGGTTATTTCTATAGTTGGCGCAGCAGCAGCCGGGCTTGCGACAGTTTGACTTGTTTGAGGCCTTTCTGACGGGATAGTAGACTTTTCGCCACCTAGTATGCTCCTTCTTCGCGACTGGCCGGTGGCTTTGTCCGACTTGCTGCCGAAGATACTCCCTCTGATACTTCGGAGGGTACCAGCTGAGCTCTTGGGGGCCTCTGAGGATGGCTTTGGCATTATCTGAAGTGTCTTCAATTGCATGGGCCCAAATAATCGAGTGTACAGAACAAGAAGCTCTTGGCTTGCATTGACTGCAACCTCCGGGCCTTCTAATAACTCGAGAAGCGCAAGCTGCGTCATTTTCACTTCCATAATACCTTCCTTTTCCAGGTCATCCATCTCGTCCACAAGGCCACTCGGTCGTTTTCTCTCGTTGCGAGCAGAGGCCTCGTTAAGGTGCTCGCTTCGAAAGTTGCCTTGTAATGTTTGAGATCCAAATAGAACTTCTGGGTCATTAAATTGCTCGAACGCAGCCTCGCATGCACGCGCGGCCATCGTGTAGTCCTGTCTGGCGCTGAGTAGCAATGCGAGAAGATGCCAGAGAGGAATGAGAGATCTCTCACGCCAGTATGAACCGGCCCCGAAATTTGGCTCGCCAGACGTTTTATTAGACAGTAATGCAGCCTTCACGATGTCAATAGCCGCAGTCAATTCCCTTTGCTCTGCTAGCAGTAGACTTAAAGTAAACAAAGATCTAATATCTGTAGGATTACCGGTCTCTGGCGATAATGATTTTTGAAGACTTCGGATAGCCTTTGTCTGAAGATCAATCCTAACGGATGAGTCGAAGGTAACGCGAGACCAGTGGGCCTGTGATATGCCGACAGCTTGCCACGACAAAGCGTAGACGAGAGCAGGCACTCTAGGATGAAGGAGAACACCGTTTCCATTCTCTTCATCCACTGTAGCAATGCTACCCATAGTGTTTGGTATTGGCGGGCGCAATTTGTGGAGCATTTCTTCCAACTTAACGCCCAGGTCGTAGGCTGTTTCGGCCGCATCCTCGAATCCATATTTGCATAGAGCAATTATAGCTTGGGAGGCGGTCTCCAGCATCTTCGCATCACTATCTAGGCTCGGTTCCGGATGGCCAGTCTTGTCAACGCGAGCTTTCCCCTTTTTCACAATTTCCATGTATGAGTCGAATGCGTGGAAGGCCAGATCAAACTCAGCAACGGATAGGTGAACAGTGAACAGATGTCGCAGGATAGCAGTAGAGTGAAAGGTTTTAGTTGCTGCACGGTATAGGATGTCCAGCACACCACGGCTAACGCCCTCTGTGCCGCCCGGTCCAAGGTCATGCTCATGCCAACCGCGGCCAACTGAAACGTTCCAGTTCCTCATCACTGCGGCGACGAAATCCTCAACTTCCTCTCTCTCTTCATCAGCCCGGGGGAATGTTGTCTCACTCAGAAGAAGTGCTTCGTACGCGGTTTCTACTTTCTTCAGCTCCATTTGGAGCTGGCTGCGGGCTGAGGCCTCATTCTTCGCGCCGTCCGCAGGACCCTTGGGATATGGAAGGTCTTGTTGCAGGATACCCGATATAGCGGTATAGTACTCATTCCAAACCCTCCTCCGCGGCACGGCACCACGAAAGCCATGTCCACCCGCGAGAGGGGCCCCTTGCGTCTTTGTCATTTCCCAGTATTTTGCCCATGAGCGGAAGGGGGCTAGGGAGTCGTCATCTTCAAGAAACTTCTCGCCCTTCTCGAAAGATTGGGCTTGCAGCATGCAATATTCGGTCAAGAAGAGTTCAGCCCAAAACTGCAGTTGCGCCCGACCTTTTTGGCCGCTCCAGACGTGTGGTAAAGACGCCAAAGCGCCTTGAAAGACATCGAGTGCCTCGACCGTCCTATCGCTTCGAGAAAGACAATAGCCCTTCAGGTATGTGGATTTGAGCGCACAGACTCGTGTCCATTCCGAGACACCGTCAGGTTGGTCTAGTGGGAGGAGTTCCTGGTCTTGATCGGTGGGCAGCTGGGCTGCAACAAGGTCGTATTCGCCGACTGTCCAATGCACCCAACCCAGGCCGACCTGCGCCTGGAACCTATCTTGGGGATACGTTTGTTCGGCGTCGATAGCTTCGAGCAATTTGGGTAATAGGCGTCCAGTATCTAGGTCTGCGGCCGAAACGGTGGCCGTAGAGGCTGAATCGGCATTTTGCTTCTGAGAAGCTTTGATGACGGCATACTCGGTTTCTACAGCAGTGGTGAGGCCTGGGATTATGCGGGTGTGTTAGTTGGCCTTGAATTCGTAGGGTCCAAAGGAAAGGCTGGAATATCGTACAGGCTCGATCGTTGGTATGCTTGCGCACTTTGCGGACCAGCTCCAGTACCTCATCCCATCTCCCTTCACACCTCGCGTCCTCTAATTTGGCAAGGTACTGAGCTGCCTTGATCGGATTCTGGGATAAGGATCTAGTTAGCAACTAGCAGAGAAAGACCCCAATCACTATAACGCAACCTACACTCATCCTGTCGACGGGCTGTCCAGCGAGATCGTCCGGGTTTCTGGGCTGTCGCGTTATTTATCGATCGCAGCCCGTAAAACCATCTCGGGCGTGGAGGACTGGGCGTTGGTTGGGGGGGGGAGCTGGGAGGGCGAGGGCGGAAAGGGGTTGGACCGAGCCGTTGATGTCTGGATAGCCAAAATAATAGTGTAGTGTCGATGGGAACTTTAGCGTACCTACTACGTATCCCTCCACAGCAAGCGGCAGCGGTAGAAGCAAACCCCTGCAAATGCATGAGGGCAAAAGGGTTTAGGCCGACAAGGGGGAGGAGGGGGGAGATCAGGGGTATGCGATGCCAAAAGTTATGAGATGTCGTTGTCTGCGCTAGATAAGTTCCAGGTTACTAGTAGTTTTGGAATGACTAATCACCGCGCTAATCACTTTCTCGGTACGCTACTGCTAGGATGGGACTAGTAGGAATGTAGGATTCAATGTATATGTGTACATACCTACACTACCTTTAAGTTGTACCAAGCTCGGCAGGTCTACCCGTAAGCAGGCACATGTACATTACTGAAGCAGGTACCTTAGCATCTAGCATGTAGCACACGTTACGCAACACTTCTAAGGCTAGCATACCTGCCTTAGGTACCCAGACAGGTAGGATGCAGCTGAGTATTGTCTTTCGTGAGACTACTGCATCCTAAAACAACTCGGAAAGAAATAGCATTCATAAATAGCATTTTGTTCTAAGAGATTTTTACAGATTCAACATGGTCTTTTAATAGTCGATATACATGTGAGCCTAAGGTTTCCAACCGGATGTGTCGCATCCATGATAATCACAGGTATGTACATAGGTACATGAGCCACGACCAATTCAAGTCGAGGCTTGTTTGTACCTACCCGTGTACACTATCAAGCCACAAGACGCTGCTTTAGCCCAGTATCTCTTGGCAACGATATGATGATATGTATGATATGTACTTACCTGGATAGGTAGGAACCAAAAAAGTTAGATAGCCCAGAAAATTCAAGTTTCAATCAAATCAACCGCATGGAATTACAACACCCGCCGTCAAGGTCAACTAAAATACGCAGATATCGTGGCTTATTGGATTTGAATATGTACTCAATATATTCACCGTGACCAATCAAGATCCACCACAGTAAGATTTCTCTCACTATTGCTCGCCGATTTTAATCCGCCGTGGTCAGTGCATCAACCGCCAACTTTCTTTCGTATTATTATCCTAACTTTCATGAGATTTAGCTAGGACGGGTTGGACTATTTGATTGGGGGCAAGGCCACCAACCCAACTGACAGCTAGTCAAATATACCCTGTCATTAGATTTTGAGGGAAAGGGTTATATCTGTGCTAGTCACAGTCTCGTCTCCCAATGGCTCTTGTCTCTTTGTCATCCGAGCTCCGAAGCATCTGCCGAAGATTAGCATCAACTAATGCCGAGAAGCTGCCGCCTCTGCTACCAATCCTCCTCAAGGATATAGGGCGTTGCCATGAACCTCTCTCGAGGCCGTCGGAGCCCAAGGCATCGGAAAGCTCTCCTGAAGCCGCCATCCTTGTTCACAGGTTAAAAACTCAGGTTACCACCCTCCTCAATGGAAGGACGAGCCAGGGTCGTTTTGTTGGCGTGGCATTGGTTAAAGCAATTGTCGAGAATGGTGGTTGGGAGTGCCTCCGAGCGTCTAAGCCTTGGGTGCATGGACTTATTTCTATTATACAGGTACGACTGATAAATATATATATATATATCCACATACATACCAAAACAAACCAACAGAGGCGGGCTTGCCCCTGAGAGATGGAAATCAGAAGCTAACAGTCAACAGAAAAAAGATCCTGTGGTCACCAAGGACCTGTGCATCGTGACAATCACGAAGATTTATACATTGATGCATGAATACCCAACGCTAGTGCGAGAAACAGTCACGCCCACTCTACCCGATTTCACAAAGGCTTGTCTCCAAATCCTCAAGCCCCCAGCCTCCAGCAAAGTAGGGAAAGCCCCATATAGCCTCATTGAGACAATTTTTGAGGCGATATCGACTTTGCTCTCCCTTCATCCAACCACACTCAGAGAGTTCTCGGGAAAATTCAAGACTGAGATACGGCCTTTTTTGGTTCCGACAAGCTCTGATGGCATCTTGATACCAAATACCCTACGAGCAAGCAGCCGACGCTTAGCGATTCGGTTTCATATGACGGTAGCAAAAGGCGGTGATTCTACCGAGTGGACCAAGCATGTCGAAGAGATTGTCAAGACCCTGCATGTCACCGCCGATCAGGTTTTCCGAGCTGTACTAGAAAACTGGGAGTCATCAATCGGCTATAAACCCCACCTGGTGAATACTGAAGGCGAGCCTCAAGGCAGCGATGGGGAATCAGATCAATTTCCTCGCTGGGTTGGCGTGCAGGCCGGAGGGGAGCGGATCATCGGGCTGCTCGAATTTATCGAAGAATACCTGCGCTGTCGCACTCGGGTAGCCGTGACCATCCCCCTCAGCGGGCTGGTAGATATCACTTCGAGGATATCATCGATTAGACCACCGTCCGGGAAAGACAGGGCCGATTCCGGGATGAACCCCGCGATCGGAAGGGAGGAGAAAGACGAGCTGTGGGCAGTCTTTCCCGACATTCAAATCGCCGCCATGAAGATGCACATCACATTAATCCAGAGACTACGACAAAACTACATACCGCTCGCCCAGGAGAGTCTAGAGCAGACCCTCCGAATCCTCCATTTCACATATCGCCTGCCCCAGGCGCGCACGACGGCGTTCACGCTCGTGAGGGAAATCCTCCAGCTGTGCGGGCCGACGCTCCCGAAGGCGGCGGTCGAGAGCCTCGGGCTGCTGGCTAAGTGCTGCTGCCGCGACCTGCTCGGGGCGGCCGGGCACCTGCCGAGGGCGAAGCCGGCGGCGGCGGCGGCGGCGGGCGCGCCGAACGGGCAGAAGGCCAAGCCGTCGGCCGCGTCCTCCCAGAACGCGGACGCGTTCCTCCTCCCCGGGCGGCGGCCGCAGGACGACGTGGTCTCCGTGACGCTGGGCGGCGCGCACCTCGACGCGGCCTCGGCCCTTCTGGCGGCGCTCTTCAGCCGCGTGCCGCAGCAGCACGTGCCGTCCTCGCTGCGCTCGCAGATGCTGCGCGCGGCGATCCTCGGCCGCCACCGCGACGCGCAGGTGGCGAGCGTCCTGCACCCGGCGCGCGGCGGCAGCGGAGGCGGCGCTGTGCCCCACGTCATCCTACCCTACCTCGCGCGCCAGTTCCCGCACGACGCGGATGTCGAGGCCCTGCGCTTCAACTTCCGGCCGGCGGCGACCGGGCTCAAGTTTCCCTCTGACGACGACGATGACGATGTGGCCATGGACGAAGGCGGCGGAGAGACACAGCAGAAGCAGCAGCAGCAGCAGCAGCAGCAGCGGTCGACGACCGACAACGACGGCGGTTTCTCGTTCGGCGGGCGCGGGTTCGACAGCGGCCGGTTCGCGGGCGCCGCGGCCCCGGCGCAGTTCAGGCCGTCCAGCCCGATCCCCGTGCGTAGGGCGGACACCACGACGACGCCGTTCCTCGCACGCCCGGCGGAGGGGGAGGAGCCCACGGGCATCGCCGCGGACGCGGCCCCGTCGGCGGGCTCGCTGAAGCGGAAGAACGAGGACGCGGCGGCGGAGATCAGCGTCCCGAAGCGCATCGAGATCAGCGGCAGCAGCAGCAGCAGCGGCGCTTCTACCGCCGCCGCTGCTGCTGCTGCTGGGATGTCCGCGCTGGTGGGCGCTTCCGCCGAGCCTGGTCGTCCCGACTTTACCCCTGTCACGGGTACGCTCGGACGGGCAGCCGCGGGGATGGGGGGTGTTGGTGGTGGTGGTGGGGACGACGAGAGCAGCGATGACGAGAGCGTGCATCTGAACATGGAGCTGGATTCGGATTCGGACGATGATGACGAGGGGGTCGAATGAGACGAGACGATGAGGAGGGGTGTGGGAGAAGCTCCGAAACGAGTTTTTAGCCGACCTACCTAAGTATCTAAGCGAGGTAGGCTCTTTATTTTTTTTTATTTTTTTTTTTTCAGTAGAACCGCGTTCCGGGATTGATCGCCATTGAATGATAAATTTGATAATGCGCGGGATGAGGATGTGCCTGTGGCGGCTAATACCATTCTGCCAGTACTGCTATCTGTTTATATCGGTATAAAGAACACGCCAAACTAGCATCTGTGCATCTTGAATTACCCAATGCAGCATGCCCTCATTAAGAGTAAACTAGTATGGTTCAATTGTAGGTAAAACCGTAGAACAAGCGGTCCTGAACTAGATGCCGCTGTTGTAGATAAACATGATTAAGATATAGAAATCCTACTTCATAGTCATCTAAATGAACCTATGTTTGTGTAAGGTGACCACGTGCCAAACCATCGATGAAAACCAGTGCGAAGCACACATCGGCCCGACTTGCAGGTCGCGGCAGAGATCCATGCGCGCGTCCTCGTGCGATGTTGACGAAGCTACGAAATGAGATGCCAAGTAGATCTCTATGTCTCAACCCCCGCCGTATCATACAACTGACTGAGCCATATAGGCAAGACGCGCAGCCCAACTCAACTCCGGACTTGCTATTATAGTCCTCAAATGCTCGACAAGCATACAACCCTCGGCCTCTACCGGCTCGCATGGGGAAAATGCAACCACCAACGCCCAACCCATGCAATGCTGATAACCAACTGTTAAGTAACAGTCACAAGCCGCCAAACTCCAATACATGAACAATTATAGCGAAACTAGAGCGCAATCTAGTCGCGGAGCCAAGCTCGGCGCTTCTCTTCCTTTTTGGCTCGTCGTTTCTCCTTGAACTGCTTGAGCTCGGACTTGGTAGGTTTCTTGCCGGACCGCTCGGCTTTCAAGCTACGTCCGTCATGGGCGTTGGCAGCAGCATCGACGTCAAAGAAGGCGTTCATCTGGCGACGTGATTTGGCTTCGTCATTATGGCGTTCCGGGTTTTGTTCGTCACCTTGCCATCGGCCGGTGAAACGGTTGAAGGAGCCGATGGCAGCGTAGGCAGTAGCAGTATCCATTACAGGGACCTCGGAATCATCATTCTCCCTACCGCCTTTGGCATACCAGGCATTCGGGTCGTAGTCGCCATGGATGGCAGGGTTGTAGCCCCCGGCTGGTAGTGGTTCGTTCAAGGGAGGGACCGCGGTGGCAGGCGGAGTCTGAAGCTGAGTGTTGGCGTTGGCATCAGCTGATGCTTGAGGCTGTGAGGACATTCGTGGATTCTCCCAAGTTGACATGCCAGTGATGCGATTGTGGAAGAACCATGATTGATGCGCCGGGTCCCAATGACAGTCCCAGCCGTCGTCTTGCGTGTCGGGGAGAGGCTCGTTGGGCAGAGGTGGAGCGCCAGAGGCCCCGGCGGTCGACTCGTTCGCGGCATCATCTTCCAGTGTCACAGCTGAAGCCTCGCCGGAAGTTGTAGCGGAAGTTGTAGCCTTCTCGGACTTGGCAGCCTCAGAGGTGACGGTGACGGTGACGGTGACGGTGTCGGTGACAGTGATGGCGGCTACGGGCGTTTGCGCAGGCTTGTCGCTGGGGTCGACGGCTGGAGATTGGGCGGAAGACTGGGCGCCATCATCGCTGTTGTTGTCATGTTGAGTCTCGATGTCATTATGTTGGCGACGACTCTTTTCGGGGCTCCGGGGATCAGGAGACTGTTCGGGCAGTTCGGGCACCTCGGGCGCCTCGGGCTCGGGCGTGGTTGGTTTGGAGGTCATGATGGCGGAAGAGCTAAAAGCAAGATTAATAGGCGAGTCTATGGGGGCAAAGACGATGGCCGGAGAAACACATGCTGGAGAAGAGTCACGGCAGACGACGAGATTCAACTTAAAGGGGCGCTGTTGAAGTGCGGGAACTTCTGAGACACACCCAGGCCGAGGGGGGGAGCAGGTGGAGAGAGGGTGAGGCAATCGTGAAGGTTGAAGGTCCCTTGCGCCGCGGTCGTATCGTTCGGTATTCAGTGCAGTGCAGTGCAGGCAACCTCTCCACGCGACCGGGGGCTGACCTTATCGGGGGATTGCGCCGTCCTGATCTAGCATTCAGCACGTCAGACCCACTGCTCGACAAGCCCACCTTTTAAGCCGTGTTATCGATTGTCGGTTATCGGCACCCGGAAAATATTTGGGCCATTCCATTGCGGCCAGGGCTTGGCAGGTGGGGCGTTGCACCTGGGCAGGGGCACATACCAGATCGGTGGCCGAGTGGCAGCCGGCGCTAGACAGGTGACTAACTACCTTCTGTGCATAAATCTAGTGTAAGTAAGAAGCAGGTAGGTACCTAGGTAAGTACACTAGTGAGTGTATTGGAAGTGTAAGTGCCTAACTAGTAGGCAGTGAAGTACCTAAGATTATGCTACTGTAGGCCTACTTCCGTCGTCATGAAGACCTGGCCAGGTGATGCCACGGCACCTAGCTCTCAGCTCCTCCAACTCTTTGCATGAAGGGTGACATTGCATGCCGACATATCCCCTCTGCCAATGCATCTCGACCCGGGCCGGAAAGCGAAAACGAAGATGATGAGGGCATTTTGCGCCATTTGGCCCTTTTCGACGGTGCATCAACCATCAGCCATGAGCGCCGCGAGCGCGGAAAGAGTAGGAGAATAAGGGAAAAGAAAGAGAGACAGAGAGAGAAAACGCACATTTACCATCCGCTCGGGTCCAGCGGCAGCGTGAAGGCTCAAGACCCAGTCTCGGATCCATGATCGCCATCTTACACATGAACGACACAGTCCAACTGACCAACCCAACCCAGACAAGCCCTGACAGACCCTGACAGACAGACCCTGACAGACAGACCCTAACAGACAGACCCTAACAGACAGACCTTGGCCCATCCCAGTGTAGATGCTGTAGATGCGCCCTGATCACCCTCTCCCCCGTCCCTTGTTTTCGATCCATTCGATCAAGCATAGAAGCCATGGCATAATATCATAATATGTACGTGTGTTTGTAAGTACTGAATGTGCATACATAGTACGGCATTAGTACGGCACATGCCTACTTCTTAACCTAGCTGCCTAACCTAGGAACCCAGGTAGACCCTCATAACCTTGCTGGGGGCCTCTTTGTCGGTTTCACCTGTTTCAGGGATTGCTCTCTCTTACTCCCGCCCCTCCGTGTGTCCACGATGGCGGGAGCCAATCGCAACATTGCAGCCGTCTCGGAGGGCTTGGTTGTCTTGTTAGCGCTCGCCTACTTCAGGTGGAGAGCCTCTCCGGGATGCTCCATTACAAGCCGGCTTATGTTTGTGTCACCGTTGGCAATACGAACATCAACGTGTACTGCGTGTGGTGTATGATGTATGGTATATGGTATATGGCTCTTTTTTTTTTTTCAAGGTATAGGGTATATGGTGTATGGTGTATGGTGTATGTATGGTGTATGGTGTGTGGCAGGGCAGAGCAACTAACTAACTACCTACTATCACGCATCACGCATCACACGCATCACACATCACGCTACCTCGCCTTCTTTTCCTCCCTCATCTATCAGGCTGCCTCCCACGATCGACATTTGTCAAAAGCAGGCTAATACTCCCGTTTAAATTGCGACATTGTGGCTGGAGATCAGCATTTTCTTCAGAGGCCGAGACTTCGGCGCATCCTGGTCTCTCCCGCAGCCCACCCAATTGGAAGCGGCTGCTGCATGTCGGTTAAACCACTTACATAGGCTGTATCGGTCTAGCCCTACCTCGATAGCCACTGAACGTTACGCCCAACGCGGCGCTGCAGGAGACGATTCCCCTCCTAATACGTATCGGCCAACGTAGACCTCAATCTATTCAGCTACCTGCTCTAGGACGGGCCGTGCCCGATACTACCGAGGGGCCCCAACTTCCATCGCTCTCTCTTCCCATAGGTCGGATCCGGAAACGGGTGCCCGATTTAGATCTTACTCTCTGTGTTAAATCGAAACTATTGGCACGTATGCATCATGTATTGAACACCATATAAGTTGACTGGCCGTGCTCTTTTGTCCTACCTATCCCCTTACACCCCCCCCCCCCTACTCTTTCTTCTACTTCCTATCCCGCGACGCTAAACAAGAGTCATTCTCAGAAAGATACTTGGCCCGCCCAGAAACGCTGTCTGTTTCTGAACATAGATATCTTATCTGCATTGCAAGTGCCCCCGCGCACGTTGCACAGCTATAAAGCAAACGAGCCTGCCAGTCGGGTGTGCCAGTGGGGTCTGCCAGTCGGGTAACCCAGGAGCTTAAGTCAGGATGGCTAGCCGATCTTTGCGGACGCTTCTCTTCGTCTCTCTTCAGTTTCTCGGTCAGGTCGCCGGCCTGGAGGAAGTCAGCGACGGGCAATGTGATTGCTACTTGACCAACGCTACCAGCAAAAACTACTTCACGACGCACAACTTCTTCGACTTCCGAGACCTTGAGCAATACGCGAGAGTACCTCGCCCCATCGAGGATCCGGATGACAGCAGCGCCGCCGATGAGACGAGCCAATACTTTCTCGATGCCAACTGGACTAATGTCTGGGGTATCCAGAGCTGGAACAACAGCGAGACGGTGGACTCGGGCGATGTGCCCGTCCTCCTAGTCAACTCTCCCAACAACATTTACATCGAAAAGAATGGAGATGAGAATCCCTCGTCCAACACCTTCATGACCATGAGGACGATGAGATATAAGGACTTCCAGTCGGCGGCTGAGTTCGAGTCGATTTCGAAAGCGTACCACTTCCTGTCGGTCCGAATGTACGCTAGGACGATCGGTGCACCCGGCGCAGTGACAGCCATGTTCACATACAGGGACTCGGATGATCCCACGCAACTCAATGCTGTTCAAGAGTCCGACTTAGAGATTCGGACTATGGACCCCAAGGATAAAGTGCAGTACACGAACCAACCATCGTATGCGAAAGGTTATGACGTCCCGGAAGCTACTAAAAACGCGACGACCCCTGTACAGGCGGACTGGACACAGTGGTCTGTTCATCGGATGGATTGGACGCCAAAGGATACCACTTGGTATATTGACGGTTCCCAGGTCGCGTCGATCGCCTTCCAAGTACCGCGTGACCCAAGCCAGGTCATATTCAATGCATGGTCAGACGGTGGCGAGTGGTCAGGGAATATGACCACCGGCAGCGAAGCCTATCTCCAAATCCAATGGATTGAGATGGTTTACAATTCAACGGGAAATGAGAAGACAACTGATAAGCGTGACGAGACCACCTCTGCTTTGTCACTGTCGAACGTAAAGAGGGACGGTGACGAGCGCTGCCACAATATCTGCAGTATCGACGATACTCCAACAACCGGAACGCCGGTATTGCTTCAAGGCGCCGCCTCTAGGATATCAGACCACATATTGGGTCTCGGCGTGGCTTATATCTGGATACCTCTATTATTAGCAACATTTCTAGTTTAGGGGCGAGATGTTGAGTTTGCGGTGGTTAAATATGTTAAGATAGCACAAATCTCCCAAGGATATATAAGGCCAGAACAAATAATATCAGCCAGGCCAATGTATTTAACGAGTTTGAGGAGCCAAAGGCTCATATCGAATACCATTTCCAAGTTTCTCTAATTCTCCGACCTGTTCCCACTTGTCGCTCAGGCTCAATAAGCCCCCATCCACGGCAAAAAGTCTGGGCGTCCATAATTGAGCGTTGGTCTGAACTGGATACGCACTGATATCTCACCCACACATAGTTCTCAGCGCAAGACTTACTATATTATCGATTTATGTAGCACACTACTTTCGTTCGTCACTATTAGATCAATAAGATTCTAGATTGGTGGTAATATTGTTGTTCGTCACAGCCCGCATACAAGTAGGCAGAGATCTTGCGCGAGTGCCGCAAAGTTGGCCCGCGATATATTTATATAATTGGCAACCGGCGGATCGCAAACGAAAGACCATGCATGCGCCATCAAAACGCCATCCCCCGAGCTGGCGTCTCCTGTCTGCACGGCCCCTATATGGCTTGTGCATCTCAACCCCAAGTCTGCAGCCGAAACACTACCTCGATCAACAATGCAGCCTAGAGCTGGCCTGCAGCGAGGTGATATTCTGGCAGGTGATTTTTACGCGAACTGGCACATACATACATAATTCGCCAATCATTATAAATATCCGATCGGCCTGCATCTCGACCACGTCTCTTCCCAATTAACCTCGTCGTTGGTACTCGGGACGCCACGGCGGCTATACCTGACATGTTGGAGTCAAATAAATAACAACATGGCAAGCCGGCCCGACGAAGCGCGGTGCCCTTGCTCTCGTTTTCAGCCGCCTAATCATTCATCTCCGTCTCTGCTTCGAACCGTTCGTTCTACATCTCAGTCCGACTAACGACGGGCCGCAGAAAATCTCTATTCACAGGGCGAAAATAGGCAGCGGTAGCTATTCCAATTGCTGAAGTTATTTTTAGCAACACAACTTGCGACCTACTGCGCGAATTCAATCTTAGCAATTCGGGCCAACAACAAGAGCAAGCTAGAATGGGCTAATCACGCGAAGATACAGAGCACATCTAGTTGTCAGGTGGACTATAGCCCTCGAGCGAAAATTTTTAATCGACTTTTGGGACTTGGGTCGCTTGATGATCGAAGCAGATTCATTGAAGCGATGGCGAAGCGTGAGGACAATAGGTCAGTCGTTAGAAGTTCTTTCGATGGTGACTGGACTACAATGAAGTCCTTGGACGATACCTAACTCGCAAGAACCTCAAAGCAACTGAAATACGACCATATCCTCTGTGTCAAATTTTCTAGACCTGTTATCATAACGGCAGCCTCCTCTTGTATTCGGAAGTCTATCGCTCGTCACATGGAATTTCAAATTCCCACCTCTAAACTCTAGTCTTGGTTCGACGTGGTCACTGATCGATGGCCCACTACCCAAGGTGAAACGATCAACCCGACCGGTCGAGTTTTCCCTCGACGAATTATACCTTGGGATGCATTTCCTACGAAACAAGAGGGGATATGGGATCAATTATCCACAAGTCTCCAGTCCTCCTCCGAACGGTCATTTCCTTCACAACACCAGAGGGAATACGTTATGTCCTTGACCGAGCCTCTGAGCAGTGAGGTTAGACTACGCGGCTTTACGCGCAATACGGTCGAGAACGCAGTCAAGAAGGACGTAAACGCCGATCCAATATTGCGAAGAAATCTCGGTCTACAGGAGAATGTAACATTCGAGAGTCACACCCCATCTTGAGAACACTCGGGTTGATGCTAGCGAGTCCTTAGAACAGTTGTTAGTAGACAACGAAGACCGGGAGTCAGTTACCGCCACCTCTAAGAGGGCAGATCGCCAAAGTCGACGGAAGAAGAAAGGAAAGGGCAATCTAGCGGATCAATTCTACATATACCGAATAGCAGACGGCCGAAATATCCCTCCGCTCGCAATTGAGAACAAGGCACCACACAAACTTGCGCGCGGAGCGGCAAGTTTATGCTTGTGGACTTCGAGCGCGCCAAGCTCTGTGGCAGTGAACCGCTCAGTCGGCTCAGCTCGCAGCACTAAAACCGAAGGAGGAAGCGTATGGAGCCTAGGAAGCAAACAGAACAGGGTTTCGAGACGGAACTGCAGTCTGCATTGAGGAATTTGTCTCGATTTATAGTAGGCAAAGAGCCACATAATTAAATGAGCGGGCCCATGAGATCACTGTTAATGAAATACTCACAATTATTATTGTGCTAACGATCATGATAATAATTCGATACCACTCTCGCCCAGAGCAGGGGCTGAGAAAAGTTCCTATTCACTATCCCATCCTTGGTCTTGGGGCTATATAACATTACGCTCATATAAATAACAGTTTCATTACATAGTCGTCCTCTGTCTCACCTTTAGCCTCTAGAAGAGCCCACCTCGAGAAATTGATTGTAACATGTGTCACCTCTCAAGAAACTTTGAGCCATTCAGCAAAATCTTCCGAGCGGATATTGTATCACGCTCCCCAACATCTGTTAATCCATTATAACTGTGTCGCGAAAGCACGTGAAAATATCCGCCCATCAAGCAGCTTTGAGGTTCCAGGATTCATCTCCCTGGCTCTGGTAGCTGCTCAGGAACGGGCCATAGTGGCCTGTGCCCTATTTCTTTATTTCTTTATTTTTTTTTTTTTTTTTTTTGGATCTAAGCTACCAAAAAAAAATACTAGTATTCTATAGCCTACCAGTTGTCGCTTAGAAGAACCCATCCTACCGGCGCTGGAGGGTGGAGATGAGCTGAAAGATAAAGGTGATCTAGAAGATGAAGATGATTTGGAGGATGTATATGAACTAGATGACGATGATGATGATGATGATGATGATGATGATGATCAGAAAGCTTATCCGGATGACGACGATGAGCCGAAGGATGATGAAGGCTTCATCATGAAGCTACCGGGTGTGCTTGGTATAATATGATAGAGAGCTGGGTTACAGCGATCATGCGCAAGAGGAAATGTTAAAGGAGTCCCTAGGTTTTTTGGCTGTACTACCCAGTCAATGCAAATACACAATTCTCCAATAATAAAGTATAACTTATTACGATAGAATACGCATCCAAAAATGAAATATACAATAGAAACCCCGACATCAATCTGCAGCAGTAAGCCTCCGCCGACTAAACCCTCCACAGATCCTCTTCTCCTCCCTCTTCCCCTTCCCTTCCCCCTTCCCCCCTCAGTGCTTCGCCGCCAAGATCTTCTCCCAAACCCCGTCGTAGATGGCGGCGACCCTCGCGACGGCGGGCCGCTCGTGGAGGCGCCCGAGCCAGGCCGTGTAGTGGACCCACTCCCCGGTGTCGACGTCGGTGGCCATGAGCTTGCCCCTGCCGACGGACTTGAAGTACGGCAGGAACATGAGGTCGGCGTAGGTGGCCCGGTCGCCGACGAGGAAGTCGGCGCCGGTGCGCGCGAGGTGGGCGTCGACGACGCCGATGACGCGCCGCACCTCGTTCGTGTACCGCTCCACCGCCGACGGCACCTTCTCGTGGTGGTGGTTCGTGAACCACCCCAGCTGCCCGAAGTACGGCCCCTGCCCGCTGACCTGGAAGTACTGCCAACTGCGCGTGTCGCTGCGCTCCTTGGGCGTCGTGTAGTGCAGCCTCGCCTCCTGGTCGTACTGCTCGATCAGGTAGTCGACGATGGCGCCGGACTGGGAGCGGCCGCTGTTAGTCGTGGTTTTGGTGGGATGTGGGGGACTTGGAATGCGGTCACTTACCTCCCAGATGGTCATGTCGTTGTTGTTGGGGTCGACTAGAGTGGGTACGCGACCGTTGGGGTTCAAGTTCGTATAGGGCTCCTTCTTGAGATCGGGCATGGGGAGTGACTCGAACTTCCAGGGAAGACCGAGCTCCTCGAGCACGAAGGCCACCTTGTAAGGGTTGGGCGCAGGGCCGGATGAGTATACGATGAGAGGCTGTAGGTTCGACATAGTGTGCGTATCAAATACTTTGAGAGATTGCTGGTAAATTAAAAGAGCTGTAGGTGAAGAGTTGATGAGTGGTAGGTCAGTGGTCTGGAGAAGACGGCTATCTCACATATATATATATGTCAGTGTTATGAGTAGTTATACTTTTCTTTTCTTCTTCATCTTCCTAACGACCGAAATATGTCTCCTATTTCGAATGATTGTATAATCAACACAGTTGAGGTTGATGTCTTGGTCAGCTACTGCTGTAATCCGGACCCGGACCATCAGGCCCGGACCTATTGCCAAGGAACGGCAGACCGGACAGAGACGCGGCATTCGGACCAGTCGGACCAAGATCGACTAAGCCTAAACAGGCAGACTATACTCCGAGGAGCTATTCCATCGTTCTCTAGATCACTCGTCCTCACTATTATTGTTCCTCTCGGCCTAAAAAAAAATAAACAACACCAAATAGTATACTACGCCCGATTGATTCATTATTTCCTGCCAAAGTTTACTCAATGGCGAATGTTAGCCTCCGAGCTCATCACACCGAAGAGGATCCTACAGGTCCGCCTGTAAGTCCGTGGAGCTGCTTCTCCTGCCGGCGACGCAAGATTCGCTGCGACCGGAGGTACCCATGTTCTCACTGCGCGAAGGGCGACCTCGATTGCGGTTTCCCGGTCTCCGGGCGCACCCCCACGAGGAGACACGATCTCCCCTCCTTTACTTCCAAAAAGGAGAAGCAAGATAATCTTCTAGGCCGGTTGCGTAGGCTGGAAGGTTTCGTCGCGAAGTTAGGCACGCAACCGGAAATCAAGGAGGACGGACAAGTTCCCTCGCGCGACCGTGCCCGGACTCAGAACCTAGAGACGATGCCGAGCGGCGTATCACGCGGTGGGCCGGGTGGCGAACATAACCGGACGACCGCTACTGACCTAGCTCATGTCACTCGAGAGCTAGGGACGCTCGTAACACACGATAATGAGAGCATTTACGTCGGGAATTGGCTATGGGGAGTCATTTGCGATGAGGTGTGTTGATATAATCCAAACCGTCTTACTAGTGGATATGCCCTGACACCCTAGAAGGTTAAACATATCCGCCAAGCTGTTGAAGAGAACGGTATTGAACTAGAGCCGCTCGAAAAGAAGATACTTGGTCCCTCGATCCAAGGGGTGCCCTTCTTTTGGGGGGCTCCCGGGGTTGTGTCCGAGAACCTGCAGCCGTTGCCTTCACAAGTTTCTTACATCTGGGAGATATTCGTCGAGAATGTCGACCCCTTCATCAAAGTCCTACATGTCCCAACCGTCGCAAAGATAATCAAAGAAGCGAAAGGTAAATTAAATACCGAAAGAGTCGAGCTATTCTAGGCTTCTCTCGCTGTAGTTTCTTCTCAGCACTAGTTATATTATATGAGACACTACCCTTATTAATGGTGGTATAGGCAAGTTCAGCTCGATGGCCCGCGGAATGGAAGCTTTGATGTTCGCCGTTTCTCTTGCCGCTGTTACTTCGCTCCGGGAAGAAGAGGTGAGCAGCTGCATAAATGCCTTACTGCACCCTTCTCTCTAACATGAACATTCAGGTAGAAGATAACTTTGGTGAGGATAGACAAACTCTTCTCACCAGGCTAAGGCTTGGTACAGAGCAAGCACTATCCCGGGCTGGAGTGCTGAACACTACTGATATCAGTACCGTTCAGGCATTTATCATATACTTGGATATCGTTAAACAAAGTGACGGACAGAGAGCTGTTTGGACACTGACCGGTTTGCTATTAAGGATAGCGGCGGGGATGGGATTACATCGGGACGGATCCCACTTTCCCAATGTTTCCCCATTCGATGCCGAGATTAGGCGACGGGTATGGTATCACATCTGCCTCCTTGACGGCCGCGTGGGAGATTGCCAGGTATTCAACATAGGGATAACGGAGAACTTGTTTGACACTAAACAACCCTCGAACCTGAACGACGCCGATATCACACCCGACATGGCCGCATTACCACCCTCAAACGATGGATACACCGACTCCACCTTCTGCATCATGAGGTGTAAAATGTGGCGCTTCGCGCGTGAATTCAGGACTTCCATCGCCATTGAACCCAACTCGAATAAAACCGTCGCGACGAACCAGCTAGAGTTACTTAGGAGGATGAGAAAATGCATGGCAAAGGACCTGAAACAGCACCTACGACCAAGAGAGAACCGGTTCCACCACTTGATATGGACGATGATAGCAGTAGAGCTGTCCAAGTTCGACCACATCATGCACGTGGCTAACAATTTCAAGTCACCGTTCGGGGAAGATGAATCTTGCAAGGCGTTCTCGTTAGCCGTAGCCAGCCTTGAGCACGTCTTTCAACTAGCGGAGGACCCGTTTACGACGCAATGGAGCTGGTACCTCCATAGCTGTGTCCAGTGGCATACAATGAGCACCATACTAGTCCGCTTATCAACGAGCCCTTGGGGTCCGGTGAGTGAGATGGCATGGAGCTTGGCGAAGAAGACGTTCGCGCATTTATCTGAGGGAACGTCCCGAGATCCGATGAGACAGCCATTACCGGACCTAATGACCTCCGTTGCGAAGCGCCGTGACACCCAGGTCGCCAAACTTCGCGCTAACCCCGCATGGACGGGGGATCTGACCCGGATCGGAGCTCTGCCGGCGCTCATAACCCCACTCCGTGATTTCTCGGACGGCCAGGAGGCTTTCGACACGTGTGCAACCGAACAGCGTCTTGCTTTGGAGATGGACGTGGCAAATAAACATTCGGAGGCATCGGATATGAGCAGCATTGGTTCCAACCAAAGCTTTGGCGACAGTGAAAAGAAGGATCTGTGGATGGACTTGACCCCCTCTTCCCTTGGAACCGATGAATCCGAAGACGCATTCCGAGAGCCTCGAAATACACCTCCATACGATAACATAACGATGAATGAAAATCTAGAACAATTTTCAAGGTCAACTTCTGTCAATCTCAACTACGAAGCCTTGCTGCAAAATCAAGAACATTGGGACCAGAACGTCAACCCTCTTGTTGCGAGTAATGACGGGGGAATGGGATGGATACTGTGGGATGACACCTTTCTGGAGGAGAGCTTGGAACTTACCATGTAATATTTAATTCGTTCTAAGAGTGTGCTGTAATGAATGAGTATCATAGGTAGTAAGGCAGGCGGGGGAAGAAAAACAGCTATTGATTTTCCCTTAAGATACAATCTAGGTTCAAATATCAGATAATAAATGAGATCCCCGAGTGTGTAGCGCTTCGACTGATTTATACCTCATAATTTCCCAGCATGTATAATCTTTCTCCCACCTCCAAAACCCGGATACCAGCCGTAATCGTATCTGTTCAAAGAGAGTATATAGCAAAACTCCTCACTATAGTATAATTAAATCCGAAAGCCTCGATCATTATCATCGGTTGAAATCATGACAAGCATTAGTCAGTCATCTGAAGTCTGAAGGGTGGTACATGACACTTGGGCCTGCTTGGTGAACTTGGGAGTGGCCCAGACCGTAGGAGTTAAAGGTGCCTGTCTGATGTTGTATGGTGGCTGAAATGTTAGAACTATTTCGCCAACTGTCCCAAAGGCTGTCCAAATCAAATTCCGAATCGCCGCCTTCGACACCTTGTGTTATTCCAGCAGTCGGCGTGACCCCGCTGCTCATGGACAAACTTCCGTCCGGACTTGGCTGCTGCATACTATTAGAGGATAGAATAGGCATTGGCGACATCGGGGGTGGTGCTGTAGCTATTAAAAGCGATTCGTCACTAAAAGTTGTTACAGGAACGGGAATCGCCTCGCGATTCCTTGGGCGGAAGAAATGTGCCATTGGATCGAAGCCGCTGTTTTGAGAGAGTGTTGATAACACTGGAGGTTTCCGACCGGGCAGATATGGTCTTCGAGCTGTTGCCGCCCGCTGTTCATTTGCCCTGTAGAAACTCTCCACAATAAATGATACTCGCTCCGCTTGTTTATCGTTTTGGGAGCAGAATCTCAGGATCAATATAGAGCTATTAATGGATTTCTCAGCATCCGGGTTGTGATACAGTGATGCAAATTCATTGCTTAGCACAATTAGTGCAGCTGCAAAGACACAGTGTCTGCGCTCTATTATTAGCCGTCATCGCGAAAGCATCATGGAGACCACCCACATAACAAATGGATTGCATTGTGGCAAGTATTTGCCATCCAAAACGGCCTGCGTGAGGATAAGGATATGCTGCGATGCCTCTATGCAGGCTTGAGCGAAGGCCTCCATCTTATGGCTAGGGCGTAATGGCTTGGAATTGGTGCCTACTAAACCCGCTGCACTCTTGTTCAAAAGGCAAAGGAAGTACGGCCTCGTCAATAGCATTACGGAATGACAATGAAGAAGATTGACATGTAGAATTGCGATGCCTTCGGCAGCATCCATTGGCCCGGTGATGAGTCGTCTCCAATGAAGAGACAGTGGCAGCTCGCTGTTCCAAGTTTCTAGATGAGCTGCGATCTCTTGACCTACAGCTGTTGAGATCTTTCTTTTCGAATAAACGCGTTTTAGAGTCATTCCTATAACCTGGCAAGTGTTGACTGCGGCTTCGAGGGCGGCTAGGTGTGTTTTTTCTGGGCACATGCTCATAGGGGAACCGGTAATGGTCCTCGGGGACTCCAAGGTGCTGCTAGAACAGTCCTCTTCGGCTATAGCAGTAGGCCTGCCCAGACATGCTGAAAGGAAACGGTCAAGGACAAACAGCGTTCTCCACAAGTTTTTGCGTTCTAGGCACTCCTCAGGTTGAAACACCTCCATGCTCTCTTCTCTATGAAGACCCAGAGCAAAAGCGGAGCGTACCGCCATCCCTAGACGGTGGTATATATTAGAGGCACGTCTTGGCGAAAATGTGACCAGTATAGTAACGCAGAATATAACTTTCTAGGGGGTTCTCACCATAATATGCATAAGATGCATTTCGCTTCGAAATTGCTAGCATATAAAGAGACATTAGAAGCAGAGCTTGTATAGACCAAAAGTCAGCATCTTCAAATCCGGTTACTGGATCAGCTAGACTCTTGGCACTACGAAAAAAAAATTCTGCCCGATCGGTCCTCTCAGATCGAAGTTTGTCGATTATTGCAGCCTCGTCACTGCCGGGAAAAGGAGCGGCCATGACCAAGCCAATAGCGAGTACCAAATACAGCAGGCAAAGGAGGGGTTGCGAAACACCAAGAGGATCCTTATAGTATTCGTCGACTGAATTTAAAAAGGAGTGCTTGTTGAAGACTTCAATGAGTCCTGCGGTCTGAAACTATGATTAATATAGCCCCGCCGCGTTGAACGAGAACATACATTTGTAAAAAAGGAATGTATCAATATGTTAGCAGTTCGCTGGTCAGGCAAAATCCCAATGGGCCTCAAATCTTGGGGCAGAGCGATCGCATTTTCCATAATCATATGTCGGCGGGGATCCATCGTGAATTCGGAGGGTCCAGATATATTTTCAACGATCATACGGATCCATTGTAGATAAGAAAGGGTGGCAGAATCGCCGATGTAAACTATAGACTGTGTTAGTCTCTAGGAATATGTAGTAAAGTAAAAGTAAAATCACTCAATAAAAGCAACGATTATTACGAAGAATAAAGGATGCGCTAGGATGAATCGGCAAAAATTATCTATGTGCAAGATATTGTAAAAAGCTCCGAGAAGGATCGCACCATGGAAATTGACTTACGAAGCCTTCCCGTAGAATCCTGAAGCATTCGGTTCTGAGGGTAGACCTCGGCCTCGTCGGCAGCTGCGCTGGTATTGCTGAGCTTGGAACGACCATCAAATTCTCTGTCCGTCTCGCCTAGAAACTGACGGCTTATTCCGATCTGCCTGTGCTCATGTTTGACCATCATAGACCTGTCAATACCCATGTCCCCCGAATCAGTAAGCTGGTTCCACAACATTAAGGACGAGCCGTTTCTCGTGATGCCTTGCCCGACCTCGATGGAAGGCTTTAAAATATCTGGCGGGCCACCGACATGACGGCGTTTGGCAGGCGGGCTATCTTGTGAGCCGGAGTGATCTGAACCGCTAGGCGTATACTGGCAATCAAGTTGTCGTTTTGTACACGTATTGCATGGTCTCAACCCATTGCACTATTGAATATCAGTTAGCTTTGTTAAGTGGAATTGCCTCCCATCATGCCATTTCTACCGTCATCTGCTCGAGCCGGCTTAAAACCAGTCAGACCGAACCGGCCCCAAGAAAACAAGATATAGCTATTCTCTCCAGCAAGATCCATGCTACTGATAAGAATGGGCATCTATGTGAGGGCACACATGGGTTCTTGCACTAATTATTTGGCAGACCAACCCTGGAGAATTCGATCGCAGGGAACAGGGGCGGTAGGAGATTGGGATGTGTACAAAAGAAATAGTTTTGCACAAAACGCAAAGTGAAAAAAAAAGGGAACGGTTCCTGACCTTCTGCTTTCTACGTTTACATGAGTCGCAGGCCTGAGCCGTGCGCTGCCTTTTGTCTGGATCAACCTTAGGTCGTGTCATAGTGATAGCGAGCTCGGGTCACATCCGCCATCCGACCAAGGGGTCCAAAGTGGCGGGACTCGAGTTGGACAGCGCCAATGACTGAAGGCTCGGGGCGGCGCCGAGTTCACGGAATCGCTGAGTGATCGGTCTCGGATGCGGATCAAAGGGACCCTTCAGCCCTATCGGGGCCCAGGCGGGGGGAACGTAAGACTCGAAATATCCCACAGGGAGATAGATCTAGTTGCTTGGGGCGATACTCCTCTCGGCCCAATACAGTTATTAGCCTGCATGCGGCATCGGCAGCGGGCCCCTTGGTGTCAACATACAAGAACGATGACTCGGGACGACAGGCGGCGGAGGATATTCCTAAGTATGAACTGGAAAGGGTACCCAACCACCGGGAACAGGCCATTGACCTAGTAGTAGGAAAAACCAACTCTTCTTTACCCAAACCGAGGGCCCAAAATAAAGAGATGGGGGATGGGGTGCCAGGATCGGCCACCTGCGTCGGATGGGGAAGGGGGGACGGCAAAGAAGAGGAGCACGCAGGGCCAGCTCAAGCCCATATCCAGACTAGGAGAGGCAGCATGCAAGGGCAGAAGCCCAGGGACAGCCAAGGAGACCCTAGCATCGGCCACGCTCATCTGTCCATCATGACTGATGTGGCGAAGGCCCTTTACGAGATGGGAGATAACACAGGGCTAACCTAGTAGTTGGGAGCGGCCATGATTGGGCAACGCAGTCGTGGGTCAATCAACTGAGACTTTCGTTCAGGTTGTGATGGCGGAATAGTGGCGCCGGTGCGCATTGAGCCAAAAGAAAGGCAGACAGCAGACACAGCACCGGCCTAAGCAGGCAGGTAGGTAGTCGACCCGATTCCCGCTGTCTACGTGTGTCCCTTTCCCTCGGCATGTTCATGGGCCTCAGGTGGGCAGGCGATGCGATGTGGACTAACAGGCGCAGCAGCACATCGCAGCAGCACATCGCAGCACATCGCAGCAGAAACCGAGAGGGCACGACAGAATACAACGCAGAATACAACGCAGGATACAGCACAGGACACAGCGCAGGATACAGCGCAGGATACAGCGCAGGATACAGCGCAGGATACAGCGCAGGATACAACACAGGATGGATACAAGACGGAATGCAACGCACGGCACAACAACACAGGACTCGCTCGCTTGCTGAAGTAGAGCCCGAGCGGCGAGCAACACCCAGCCCGTAGGGTCGAAATGGGTGGCAGAGCAAGGTATGTCTGATGTAGGGGTCAGTCAGCATGAAGCCTCAAAGCCTGGAGGCGCATATTGACGTCTGTACTTGTATGCAACTATCACACATTCGATGCACGGCTCCCTGCCACGCCTGTCAAGAGAGAGAAAGGCGAGAAAGGCGATAGTTTCATGACGGCTGGAGGTGTAAGGAGGTATATTCTTGTGTAGCAAGCGGCAAGAGTTCAAGTTGCTTTACGACCTGGCTCGGGTGGTGGGGCCGTACAGTGAGCATTTGAGTGATTGTTGAGAGTGGTCGAAAGGTGATTGCTCATATATCTAAGTATCTATCTGCCTTAGAAGGTGCTGTGCTCTAATTTTGGGCAGGTAGCATAAAGTACCACCGTGGGAAACAGTTGACCTAACGGATTGAATTTCCATCCAGCTGCCCGGCGCCCCCTGTGGATGTTTACCTGGGATGAGAAGCATACGAGATTAGCAAACGAAGAAGGAGCACGCGTGCATTATTGTCCGATTGGCTGATAGCCTCACCGGTCGTGCGTTGAGCCTTCTTATTCTGGTGGCAATGGATCGACAACTATGCATGTATGCACGTATGTGCAGAATAATACCTGCCTACCCGCCTGGGGTACTCGATTTGGTGGGGGGGATGGGGGAAGAACTTTTGATAATGGGAGTTGGGGAAGCAAAAGGGGAATAGGAAGAAGAGCAAAAAGAAATCGCAGATGGATGTGTGGTGCCAGTGGTTGTGATTTCGCACTGTAATGTAGTAGCGTAGCGCGCAAGGGGAGGCATGATTCACAGTGCCGAGTGGTTACCACTACAGTGGAAGCCCCCCGGGCCATGTCAATTACTACCTAGGTACCTAGGTAGGTCTCCATCCCATCTACAACTTTGCTTCCTATCGCTAAAAGTGCTGAGACTACTTTTAGCCTTAGGTATCTACTTCGGTTCGTACCTACTGTAAGGTGCTTTATTTCGAAGACTGTTGCTAGGTATTGTCGTTGGGGTTGCCGCATACTAATTGCCAACTACCTACTTACCTACCTAGTATAGACGTTAAAATACTACTACTACTACTTACCTACTTACATATATACATGTATACTACTACTCGAAACCTTAGGTAAGGTACCTACAATAATAGCCACCCCGCCCCTAGCGCATCTAAAGACGGTTAGCGGGAATTATCCACATTTTGCGGCTCGTTTCGCCTCCTTAGATAACACTCTCATGAACCCCTCTCTTGACTTCCAATCCCCTCGATACCGATCATCGATCATGATGGCATTTTGTACTTTGGTCGAACAGATCGCTTAACGCCACCCCAGACTAAACCCAACCCCTCGCCCCCAAGGCTATTGGTGAACCCAGATGGAAAGCCGAACGGTATCATCAACTAATCTCCGCACCTAACCCGTTCGCTTGCCTTGGCTACCAATATACACCATTCGGATGTTCAAAAACCCAGCCAGAACTCCGGATGCATCAGTCAATTCTAGATAGGGAGAATTCCTAGCCGGCCTGCCGTACTATGTTGCACAGATCCACGTATCTGTGAGCTCATCCCAAGGCATCCATTGCCTTGGAATTTCGTGTTCCCCCGGATAATGCACCCGGCTAGTAGCCGCTCAGAGGCCAGAACCTCGGTGAATCGACGAGTGGCATGTTAGGCTATCCAAATACCCAGTATCCCGATCTTGACTTTGTCGTCGTGAGCGTTCCAACTAACGAGACTTAATCGCCATCCTTGATAGAGTAAGTCTTCCCTCACTTTTGGCTTCCGCTCGGTGCAACCTGTCGGTGTTTCTTTGCGTCCACTGTCGGATCTATTGTTACCGAGGAGGGGCCGTAGGCCTGCAGCTTTGTAGGTTGCTTTTTTCGGTAATCTGTCAGCAATCTATCCCCATTTCTTACCCGGGCGGCACTGAGATACCATCCCCGGCAATAATTCAATTATCGTATTCCATAGCTGTATCAAGGGCGGCTTGTTTACTATATCACGTTCATGCCATCTTTGGTTACATGGTGCCCGCCACTTATCCCGCGTCATGTTGGATACGGTGACAGCGAGGGGAGGTATGGCTTTGCCGTCTTAGGCCACGTGATAGTCCGGCATACGACGTAGGTCGTTGTCTGTTCGCAGGCTATCGCCGTCACTCCGCATTCACGGCTACACTACACGGGCTGACATACCAATAACACACAGACTTTTCCATACTTTTTTGTCTGGTTCGCTCACGAAGAGCTGTGGTACATGTCCACCAGATTAGCCTATTCTCTCTCCGCTTCCCGGCTCCGTGATATTCGTCCAAAATGCGTACAAATGTAGCTGAAAATATGTATCACCGACAAGTTGACCCGGATGTAGTTCCTTTTGCTGCGCATCCGAACCTCGCAAACACTTCCGAGTCGCAAAAGGCGGTGATTACTGCACACGTCACGATCACTTGTTGCCTTACCTGCCGGCTTGCTCGGACTATCGAAATGTCTGTGGAATACAGTGGCGCTGTGCAGTCCCCAAGTTTTAAAGGCAACCGAGTGGCGTATCTTTTTAGGCGCATCGTCTTTCATATTCCCAAGGGCGTTTTGTCCAAGGTAAAGGCAAACTGTTGTATTTCAAATTAACATGACCATCATCAGTCAACAGCCACCAATCCCGGTCCCTGCGCTCGGGGAGGCTGCTTATTCAGTATGCCACAATGCCCGTCGTGCTATGGACATCTTAGCCCAAGCATCTCAATCTGAGCTCCCAGCCGAGTTCTTCCGGTACATCCAAGACGTAGTATTCGACAGTAGCTCTGCTACCGGCAATTCGGTTTGTTTGCCATGTCCCTTACGCCAGCAGGAAGCCTGTGCAGCACTCAAGGCGCTCGAAGGATGTGCCGTAGCCGCCATAGCAGACCTTCAACGCAAGGAGCCTCGCAGAGAGATTACGGTAAATCTCGAACGAGTGGCTTGTTTCTTGATGTCCGCATACATTACAACTCTTGATGGCCTTGACAAATCTAACACAAAGATCAACAATAGGTTACCTAGTCCGTCTTCGTTCCTCACACTTCACGCCATCAACTAACCCATCTGTGCAGAAACTGACCTTCACGATGCCCAGTCAATCCTATATCGCCGCTTGTCAGCAGGACTTTACGAGACGCAAAATAAAGGCGCCTACTACCATATCCATGGATCCCTTGACGCGAGCACGACGCTGAGTATGATCGGCCTACCGGCATTTTGCCCCGAGTTAACCGATTATCGCCAATGTATCAAGACAATCGAAAGCGCTGTTAAACAATTTTCTACCGCAGAGCTAGAACTCCAGAATCAGCGCTTTCGACAAGCTGGGACTGCTGTACTTACACAAGAACAGTATGGGGAAACTCCCCACGGTCGCATATTAAATTCGCTTCCCCCTTACACTATGCGATCTCTTGAGCTCTCTACACCACCAGTCCCACTCGTAGAACCCGAAAATAGAGTAGACAAGCTTCAGTGTCTTCGTGGCATACGTGTCATCGAACTGTGTCGTGTAATCGCTGGCCCCACGATTGGGAGGTCACTAGCGGCACACGGCGCTTCCGTGCTGAAGGTCACCTCGCCTCAGCTTCCAGACGTGCCATTCTTCCAGCTTGACGTCAATGCCGGGAAGCATACGACATCACTTCATCTTAAGGACCCCACTGATCGTGCCGTCTTCGAAGCCCTTCTCGCGACCGCTGACGTGATCCTTGATGGCTACCGCCCTAGTGTGATAGCACGGCTAGGGTACTCGCCCGAAGCGTTGGCCGTCAAGGCAGCTCAGCGGGGTCGCGGGATTATCTATGTAGCAGAGGATTGCTTCGGGGGGTCGGGTGTGTCCGGTGCTGAATGGGCTGATCGGGCGGGCTGGCAGCAAATCGCGGACTGCGTAACGGGGGTAGCATGGGAGCAAGGCAGCTTTATGGGTCTAGATGAGCCCGTGGTACCGCCATTCCCCATGTCCGACTACGGCACGGGTAGTCTAGGCACTATTATAGCACTGTCTGGCATATACCGGCGCGCCACTGAGGGCGGCTCTTGGATCTGCCGAACCAGCCTTTCGCAATACAACCTCTTTCTTCTCTCGCTCGGCTCATATCCAGCGGAAGTCCAAGATGAACTACGACGTCGTCATGATCCCCATTTCTTCGCGCTGCGACATAGCGACTCGGTGGATGAGGTTGGGAAGCGTGCGCTCCGTAGCATTCGCAAACTTCACCCGAGGCTCTTTACCGATGGCATGATGCAGAGCGCATATAGTTTGGGTTTCGGCGGCGTTGTCACGTGGCCAAGAGAAGCTCTTGAAATCCAAGGCTTAAAAATCGGCCACGTGCGCGCCACACGGCCCAACGGCTTCGACGACCCGACGTGGGAGGGTTGGGAAGCGGACAATACCTTGTTGGACGGCTAGTTGGGCATGTTTTTTTTTTCCCGTTCACCGGTTACTCCTAGCGACCATTCGCCGATTGACTGGACAGCTGTTTGATGTCCTCATGTGCTACTTCTAGGTTTCACGGCAGGGATGCCAGGTTTATTGTTGCCTTCGACAGGGTCCAGTACATCATTTAATCTAAGGTCGGCCATGATCTGGCGTCGTCACCCATGCAAGCATCGCTGTCAAATGCCCCCATTCCATCATCCGGCGCTTGCATTGGAATGAGTTGGGTTTGGAAACAGGAACACCCGTCGGTGGCTCTGGTCACACAACACATGCCGCACCGCAGATGAACATCGTTAGCAAGGGAAGATTGATTGGGTTGATTATATGCTGGAAACGTTGATCCTAAGTAGATCTTATAACAGCACCGGGAAGAATGGTTATTGATCCTCGCAATGTTTATGTATTTGAAACTATCACGCAGCGTGTGAATGCTGTACCTGTTGGAGACCGACATCCCTGGCCTAGGTTGCCATACTCCATCACTATTTTTGACATTGGACGCCCTTCGTTGTCGATAACCTCATATGACTACGGATCTCCTCCACGATGCACAACTTCGTTACTGTACACGACGTGTCTCGGCCATTTGTATTGCATATTGACAGTCTCCCAACCCGCTGGTGAGAAACCTGCCGTGCTCCTAAGAAAACATCTGGGTGCCGTGGGCCGCAGGGGTAAGCCCAAGGTCTTACAAGACTCTTCGTGATACGTAAGCACCTTTTACACTAGGCCAGCACACACTCTGCCGAGGTGACTTGGTTTCAGCGCGCGTCGTACATATACAATGCAGGATCTTCTCAGCCATATATCCCCTCGCACGGTTATATCGAAGCCTGCCGCATATTCTTCAACGCGGAAGGCCATTCCATTTCACGCTTGAGCCCACTCCAACCAACCATCGTAGGCGTTATCCTGAGGCGTTGCAAACTTATTCGGTATATTCTACCATCGTAACATTGTCTACTTGTGTTGATAATCAGAATTTCATTTTAAGACCACATATAGATTATATGAATATTAGCATGCTTGAGCGAGAGGGTGCGGTAAACAACAACAACAACAACAACAACAACAACAACAACAACAACAACAACAACAACAACGACAACAATACAGACCAGCACAGTAGCTGGAAGTAAAGCACCATGCAGTAGTACGCAAGGGGGACGTCAACTCGTGAAAAGCATAGAGATCATTGCCATGCGTAAACACATGACAGTACAGTCCACCACACTGCAGTAGAATTATCTACGTATACATCAAGATTTCCCGAGTTATATTCGAGGGCCTCGATTTGCAACCCTCTCCCGATCATCAACTCAAACGACCAGCCGCACGTGGTTAGCTCGAGTAATATCGGAGCACCGTAGCAACCGCTACTATTAAAAATAAGAAGTTGGTTGTTAAACGGGTTCAGTCTTCGTGCCAACAAAGCCATCACGGCTTAGAAAATAGGGCGATATGATCACCGGTGTGATATCACCTCTTTTATAGCAGCTGTACTTGGCATGACTAATACGTCGTTTAAATAACAAACCCGCCACCTTACAGCCTCACGCATCAGTTATAGGTAGGTATTCTAAGTATTTACAAGTATTTCGCGGGGGACCTCCAGCTACACAGGTACCTGGCATACATGTTATCTTCAAATGTTATCTTCAACTTCCAACCTGGAACATAGCTCCAGAATGGCCCATGCTCCACTCGCCTTATGCAAGGCAGCTTCTAGACCGTCTAAACCCCCCCGGATGCCACATCCTTAGCCTAGGTACCGACTTACACCCGAAGACGTGTATTAGGTAGGTAGGCAGTGACAGAACAGGCAATTAATTCGACACATTAAGTAAGTAGGTAGTAAATAGGTAGGGTGGGGGATATCTACCTTGTTTACACTACCTACCTCCCTTCCTATTCACCTGCATCATCCCTACCAACAACAACAACAACAACAACAACAACAACTATAACAACAACAACTTCATTATCCACGAAGTTCGACCTGTGGGCCAAGCCGACCCTCCTTCTCCCGCCTTCCTCGCGGCTGTCGTCTCCCCGCGCATCCACCCCCCACTTCGCCGGGAACGATCTAGGAGAAGGCGATGATGGGGAGCACAGCCACCGGCGACGTGACCACCTTCCACACCGGCCCCTCGTTCCGCTTCAACGACTTCCCCCCCGAGGTCAGATCGATCATCCTCGCGGTCTCAGACCTACGCAGTACGTACCACACCCTCCCCCTTCCCCTCCCCATCTCCCCGTACCCCCAATCCCCCCAAACCCTCCGATACAATCCATTTCGGTGTCACTTTTCTCATTTCATTTCGAACCTTCTCCTTTTCCCTCCTCCCCCCCCCTCTCTCTCTCTATCTCCACCCCCCTTCAAGAAACCCTTCCCCCATGTCCAAAAGGCCCCGCCCCAAAATTCCTCTAACCCGACCTTCCACCCCCCGCCCACAGCCCCGGGCCGCGAGGTCCACTGGCACCCCCGGAGGGGATACAGTCTGCCGCGCGCCGGCCGCTCCGGAGTAGCGCCCGGCGGCCCGTCGTCGTCGCCGTCGTCGTCGCCGTCTTCGTGGCGGGCGCCGCGCGGCTTCTTCGCCGTGAGCCGGGCCTTCTACGCGGAGGCGCGGCGCGTCTTCCTCGGCGAGAACCGCGTCGTCGTCTGGCCGCACGCGGCGGTATTCATGAGAGACCCCACCACCCCGCGGCCGCCGGGGCCGCCGGGGCCGCGGTGCTATCCGGCCGCCGAGTACGCGGCGACGGCGTACCTGTCCGCCGTCCGCGCCGACTCCGCCCCCCTGCTGCGGCACCTCGAGTTCCCCATGTTCACCTTGCTCGATCCGGCCGCGGTGGCGGAGGCGGAGGCGGAGGCGGCAGCGTCGACGACGACGTCTAATGTGGGTAAATACGATACCGCCGCGCGCGAGGGTTGGTTCCGTGCCCTGCGCGACCTGTACGCCGCCACCGACGCCGGCCTCGACGGCCTGCAGTTCCTGCGCTTCTCGAGCATCTGGATCGGCGCGCCCCGCTTCAGGGTGTCGGGGCAGGGGAGACGGGAGAGGGAGAGGGAGAGGGAGAGGGAGAGGGAGGAGGCGCCCCTGGCCTTGCGGGACTTCGTGCGCGACCGTGTCTGGCCTTTCATCGAGCCCCAAGGGGGTGGTGGTGGTGGTGGTGCCGCCGGCCCGCCGAGGCTGCCGCGGCATCTGCTCGTCGAGATCCAAGGCCCCGAGGCCGGCCCGCTGCGGTACAGCATCCGGCGGAGGGCCGGGGCCGGCCACGAGCACAGCCTTGGCCGGGGTGAGGGGAACGATAATTTAGAGCGCTTCGGCGAGCCGTACGCGTCGAGGATGCTCGCTTGGAAGACGCCGGGCAGGGACGGGGCGGCGGACGGGGGTTGGGTTGAGGTCGGAGAGGCCGACGGCGAGTGGATAGAACAGGTGTGGATTTGATAATATCTAAACGAAAAGAATAGGAGGCAAGATTGAGGTATTGATGATAGTCGCTGGCTATTATACCTGACTAACGATGTAGGGATCGAGAAACACTGGTACTGGGCGACCCTTGTAGAAGACGCCATGAGTGACTCCTCTGACTTGTTTACATATATTGGCATTTGTTCTGGTTTGAAGATGAGGAACTCACTGCTTCGAGGCAACAGCTGCACGGTTCAATTCGGGGCCATGCGGGCATTGATCTGGATTTCAAAGCTGGTGCAAATGTTACAAGTCGATAGGTGCATTCGCATAAGGGCATTACAAGATTTACAGGTACAGGATTCCCCCTTTCCCCTCCCAGCCAATTCACAAAACTAGATTACGCGGTTGAGATTCTAGCACAACTTTCATCCTTTGCAAGAATACCTTGGCTCGCTTCTCTTCGTCCTTGGGTACCGTGAGGCTGACGAAGTGAACGCCGGTGAAGATAGCTGCTGGGGTTGGGGTTTTGCGTGGTTTAGGGGCGGTAGATTTTGCAGAGCCCGTGAGGACGTCGATAATGTCTATCTTAGTCTTGGGCTTCGGGGCGACACCGGTAGGCCTTGAAGCAGAGAGAGCGGTAAACTGGGGCAGATATCGGCCTTGCGAGCCCTTGGGGCCTGCCTTGTCAAGGCCCAATACCTGATTAAATAACTCATTGGCAGTGGGTTGGTAGTTGGACGGTAGCGGTAGGGCGTCGTTGGCGACCGTAACGGCGCGTTTGAAGAAGGTAGATAGGGGTATCCAAGTACCCAGCGTGGCCTCCAGCTTCTCTTGCACCTCTGTGACAGCCGCCAGTGACACAGGTAATGAGACGAGACGTTCCTCGGGGACCGGGGCCGCTTTAGCCACTGTTCCCCCCATCTTCTTCGGGCTTTCCTTCGGAGCGGCAATCTTAATGTTGGAGAGGTCAAGGTGGGCATTATGGTTGAAGCGGTTCATGATCTCCTCGGGCCGACTGGGTGATACGGCGCCTACGTAGGCCAGGACATCGCCCTTCAATAGTCGCCCACCGGGTCCCGTGGGTGTCATTTCGCTGATTGCCGATTCGTCCAGCCCCTTCTCCTTGATCAGATGCGCCACTGACGGGTAGAGAGGATACTTCTGGGGGGGTGCCTTGTCTCCGGATTTCCTCGGCTGTCTCTGCGCACTGGTTCCCTCGGATGTGGTGGCCTGTTTCGGTTCCGCCTTCTCAGGTGGTGTATCCTTCTTGGCAGCCTGTGCGGGCTTCCCATCCGCGGGAATCTCCAGCTGGCTGATGTCGTCGCCGGGCTCTGCAATGACTCCTATTCTCGCGCCAACCTGAATGCTCTTGCTGCCGTCGCCCTGCATGATCTTCATGAGGATGCCGTCGTCCTGCGCCTCGACATCCATCGACGCTTTGTCGGTCTCGATCTCGAGGAGCACATCGCCCGCGGCGAACGAGTCGCCCTCCTTCACTTTCCAGGTCGCGATATTCCCCTCGGTCATCGTCGGCGACAAGGCGGGCATGGTGAAGTTCTGGGCGGCAAGCGAGGCGGCGGAGGTACGGAAGCCTGGAGAGAGTCCATGTGTAAGCAGCAACAGCAGCAGCAGCAGTGGTAGTCATGTCAGAATAGTAACAATGGTAGCAATAATGGATAATGGCAATAATAACAGTAGCGGTGTCAACGGACGGAAAGGCGTCCGGGGGTTGCAAACCTCGAGCAGTGGCATCTTGGGCCACTCGTCGGCTCACCAGCCTGGCCGACAGGCGTGTTGCCGTTGCAAAGGATGCCATTGTCGGCGGTGGAAGGGTTGTACGCTCGATTGAGCCTTTTTCACGCCCTTGCGGTACCGCCCTTTTTAGATGGGAATTGAAGATTACTGCGGACAGTAGGCCATGTAGGTAGGTACCTACCTGCTGGGTAGGCGGTTGGCGGTTGGCATTGATATTTCGGAGCTTGTACTATTTTGGCGGGCCATGCTTATCTCTATCGCCAAGTTGTTGGGGACAATCCGGCGCACAGCTACAAGGAACGGAGGCCAATCGGAGCCTTCAAGGATGCGCCATTCTCGCTCTCATTCGCTAGCGGAGGCAAGTCTTTCTAAGTACCATGGAAGTTGTCCGCTGCGCAAGTAACCACTTAGGTAAGTGCATAGGTAGGCACGGTAATACCTACCGGGTAAGTGCTATCGCAGAATAGACCCGTTACAAAAAATCTTATACTTTAGGTACCTAGGTAGTTAGCTCACCTTACCTACCTCTTGCTAGTGGCGCCAGACACCTCTCTCGCAGAGCTCTTCGAAGCTCTAACACCACCACGCAGCACCACCACCACCACCTTTTCTCGCCAATTGAACCGCACTCTCGCACATATCATGCTCCATCGTCTTTACAAAATACAATGACGTCCCCCATGTCGAAATGCCGGGGGTTTAGCCACCCGTTCGTCCTCCTTGTACGGAGCACTCTCAGCTCGAGAAGCTTGCTCGAGTCTTCATCCCGCCTTGCTACGGGGTCACCGTCCCTCCCCGCCAACCTGTCTCGACGTCTCAGGCCCTTCTCGTCATGCCGCGCCCTGTACAGCAGCAATAGCAGAACGACCAAGGCGCCACCCACCAGCGCAAAGCCTAAACCAGGCCCCATTGACCCTGCTACCAGTCGTCCGCTTGCCGACACCGTACAGCACCTCGCCCGCTTCAGCTATGCCCAGCGCCTTGCCATGAAATCGCGGTCAACCATGTTGTACGAAGCTGCACCGCAGATGGGGTTTGTATTATCGAGCTATACCGCAGGCCTCTTCTGCTTCAGTTCCGCCGCCATCAACAGCTGGTTCAACGTCTTCAACCTCCCTCCGGGCATTTCGGAGTGGGTGGCGGTGGGGTTTGGCGTCATCAGCTTCGTGTTCGCCGCCATAGGCACTGTCTTTTCCCTGCGGCCCGCCTCCATAATACGGTCCATCGCCCTTCTCCCGGACCCAGCGTCGCAGTCATCGCCAAACACCCCGCCCAAGCGCGTCCTGCTGGAGGTCGTCGTCCGCCGGACCATCCCATTACCTTTCCCGACGAGGCGCATACGGGTGGAGCCGGAGCAGGTTATTATGGTTAACCGGATGGCGTATCGCCCCGTGGTCCTCTCTAGGGAACAGCAGATCGAGAACAAGATAAAGGAAGCAAAACGGCTGAAAGAACACCGTGAATACGAGATGAATCATCTCATGACGGCCCCTTTCCGCGACGCTGGCAGGGCTTCCTCCACTATCATGGGGAACATTCGTCGAGGTCTGACAGGTGAAGGGCTCGCACCCGTGTTCATCAATGGTTATAAGTACAAATTGGACATTGAGGGAGGTTATGCCCTCGAGGGTGGCCAAGTCCTCGACAGGCTCGTCAAGATTCAGCATGATCTCGAATTGGCTCGTATACACTCGATGGCCGAGACCAAGAAGAATTAAGAATCGTTCACAATAAGCCCTTGAGCTAGGCTTGAGTCAGTTTGTACAATAGAGCATCGCTTCTACGTTCACAAACTGAGACGTCCGGAGGGGTATAGATCCATTCGGCGACCGTGCCCATACATATCATGATACAACTCCTCCAATATCTACGAATACTTATCAATACGGGGCGTCCATTGCAGAACAGCAAGTCATGTATCTGGCCTTCTGTGACCCCTTCTATCTCTCTCGTTCTTTACCCCTCTGGAAACTTGGAACCGAGGAGCCATGGAACCAAGCATTTCACACTCGTCAAGGATATCCCCCTTTCAAGTCGCTCAGCCCAAGGGAAACTAGTCAGACAAGGACGACTCTTTTCTACCTCTAGCGTCTAGTCTATATGCAGCGCCCGCTCTCTATGCACATGTTACGGCCTTCTTCTCAAAAGCGCGAATAAGCAAAACGGTCTGCGAGCCTCACCCCGCTCCCCCCCGGTGGTCAACAAGCGACGCGGCCAAGGCTATCACAGGTCCGGAATAGGTGTGACCTTCTTGACGACCCTAGCGGGGGTCCCAATGGCGACGGAGAAGTCGGGGATGTCGCGGGTGACGATACTACCGGCGCCGATGGTACAGCCCTTGCCGATGGTGACGCCGGGCATGATGGTCGTGTTGCCCCCGATCCAGCAGTCGTCGCCGATGGTCACGGGCCGCGCGTACTCGATCCCGTCCCGCCGCGATTGCACCTCGGTCTCGTGGGTGGCCGCGAATATGGAGACGAAGGGCCCGAACTGCACGCGATCGCCGATCGTAACTATCCCACAGTCCAGGATCACGAGACTACAACCCAGTACGCCCGCAGGGCCTTCTGTGAGATGACGGGCCTCTGATAAGAGGGGGATTGGGCATTTTGGGTCCTCCCGTAGTAGGAAACCGGTGGGAAGAAAGGGAAAAGGAGGGAAGGGATGAAGGAATGTGGAGAGAGAGGCGGATGATGGGGTCGAGGGGCAGAGAGTTAAAATATATATAAATAAAATCCTGCTTACTTAAAGTTGGAGTAGAAATTATTCCCGATCTTGATATTACACCCGTAATCGATATTGACTGGAGGCTCGATAAACACACCCTTGCCGAGGTGGCCCATGACCCCCTTCAGCATCTCCTCCCTGTCGGCGACCAGGGAATCGGCCGTGGCGTCGTCCGGGAAGTGCGTGTTGTATTTGTTCATGAACCGCCGCGCCTTGAAGCGGCCCGCGACTAACTCCGGCACCTGCGAGTCGTACCTGTTTACGTAACGGCCCATCCCCGCGGTTAGAATCTCGTCATCGTCTCGTATTTTCTTTTTCTTTTTTTTTTTCGTCTAGTTTATGGTTTGTTTTTGTTTTGTTTTTTTGTTCCCTTTTTCGATCCGCACCTGCGCGTGCGCGCACCGAGAGAAAGAAGATCATATAAATAGGGAGAGAAAAAAAAAAAGAAAAAGGACTGACTTACAACATCCCCGATATCATCTTCTCATATTCCTCGCCCCACGGCACGTGAGTGAGGCCCCTGGCCGCCTCGATCGCTGCGGGGTCCTTCTGCGTGCTGGCCATGGTGACTATTACTGACGGCTCTAGAACGGGGGAAACCTGGAGGGGGTTTTTCTTCTTCTTTTCTTTCTTTCTTCTGTTTTGTTCCTTTTCGAACTTTCCAAGTCGTATATTCTCAATAGAAAGTAACTTGTAAAGACGAGAATTGAAATTATCGTTTTTTTTCACACGACGATGGGAGGCGGAACAGAACATGTATGTTTATACCTACGATTCCCCCGCCATCGTGCCCCGACCCGAATAAGGAATCTCCGTATCGGGTTAGCTCCCGTCGCTGGCACAGAGGCGCGCTGTTGCGGCCGGGGGCTAGCCCATGGCTAAATCTCGGGAGAACCGTCCAACGTCCAACGTCAACGTCAACCCCTCCCTCAGATTGTAGATTGGCTAAGTAATTACAAAGACAAAAAAAAACGGGAATGTCAGGTATTACGTTTTCTGTGTTAGGGCGGGACGGCACGCGCCGTCTTACCAGGCTTTATATAATGTAATGCGTTGAAAAGATCTGATGCCAATATTAGGTAAGTTACAGGTAGTTAAGTACCGGCCCTCTCTCCCATACTAGAAGCCGGCTAGCTGCGTGCTAACTAACTATAAGCTTTTCCCTCGTCAACTCCACCATACTGCATTCGGTATCTCCGCCCTTTGGGACGAACGAGCAGGCTGGCCTGGCCAGCGCACCAGAACGGAATGTATGAATTGGTAGATGTGCAGGACATGTGCTGCGGACAATTTAAAAATATGTAATGGAATACATTGTTAGATCGTTAGATTGTTGTAAAAAGAGTCTGCCTGCCGGCGGTGGGGGAGGATTGGAGGGAACAGAGGAGAAAGATTCCGAAGTTACGCGGCGCTAACCACGGGCCCGTGCGGCTTGCATTGGCCGAAACGCCCCCGGGTCTGGGGCGTGGTTGGTAAGCGGTTTGCACGCTACACTATAGAATACACTGGGTAGAAGGCCCCAGAGTCGTCATGACTTACAAATTAACTTATAAATTAATTGCAGGTCTGCCAGGCGCCTAAGCGAGTAGATAAACCATCGACACCTCGTACGGTGGTCATCGAAATCGTTCTATAAGTACGAAGGGTCTTTGCGTAGAACTAGAGTGCGCTGGAATCCTAGGGAGATGGAGATGGAGACGGAGATGAATAATTCTCAGGTGGGTGGGATGCTCAGATGCAGCGAGCACAATAATGGATATGCTTAATGATGGTCTGACGCGATTGCCATGCCAGAGATTATCCGTAAGCACGTACGGCGACAAATATATGTGTGTGGCACATTCGAGGAGAAAATACTCTATTCATCAAATATAGGAGGAGGAAGCGAAATGAACTGCTGCAAGTCAGATGCTTAATCATCATAGTATAGTGTAGTGCACGTTGTATTACCGAGTCTGGTTAATCTCGCGGAAGCAGACAGGATTCCGTGGCGGTCATAGGTGCATCGTTCAAACTAGTTTATAATATAAAACAGAGATGGAATTGGCGACACCAGAGTATACGATGCTAGTAGACCGGGGCGGGCTTCGTGAAGGCTTCACTAGCTAGTTAGTGTACGGAGTAGGTAACGTGATGAATGATGAAGAAAAGTGATGGGCAACGGGAATCTTATGACGCCATTGAACCCGCAGATTGCTTTCTACGGTAAAAACAAGCCGTTGTGGATATTCCCCGGCAGGCTTGTCTCTCATTTCGAGCCGACCGAGGACGGACGCTAGCATTGGCGTGATGTGCAAGAACCAAGGCCGGCGCGAGGTCGGTAGTCTATCTCCCTCTCAGCTGCTTGGGTAGTGTAGTGTAGGTTCACCTGTTCACCTGTCCACCTGTCATGGGACCCCCGTTTCGCGAGCTGAGCCCAGGATGACCGCCGCCGTGCCGGGGGGATGCCTCCCTCTCTGCCCTCTGCCTCTCCTTCTCCCTCTCCCCTCTAGCGGCTCGGTAAACCGAAGACATGGATAGGCTGGAGGAGCAATCGACTAAAAAAAAAAAAAAAACATTTACACAAAACTCCTGCCAAGGCGCTCCGCGGTAGGGTCACGTTACCGCGTCCCGGTGCCATTTATTATTATTTCTTTCCCTTTGCAAACGAGGCAACACGCGCACAAGCGAACCAGCGAGACAGAGCGCTGGCATCGCACCCGGGTCCGGTTACTATAAATCGAAAAGGTCGTCACCCTGTCCCTGCGGACGCGACTAACTTACACTATTGATTGACTGATTGACTGGCTGACTGACTGATTGATTGGGGAGGGGTGGGAGGGTCGTGTCCCACATGCATGTGTCATATTTCATCTCCGTGAGACATGGTGTTCATGCACGAAAGGAAAGTCGCTGCTGGGGCCATGAGACATGGCTTTGGGTCCGCTGTGTGGGCAGACAGGTCGTTGAAGTGACACAGCGCTTGCCCTCTCTCTCTCTATCTGTCTCTCTCCTCTCCTCGGTGAAAGATGACGCCGCGAACCGCCCGCGCGGGCATATCACGTTATCTCGGTCCCAGTCGTTGCTCGGATGTAGTGCGACGAACGGTCATGTCCTGTCCTTATCCTGTCCTGTCCGCCAAGTCTAGCTCGTGGCCATGGAACAGACATACACACACACACTCTCTCTCTCTCTCTCTAAGACCGAAATAAGAATGCCGGGTTTTAGGGCAGATACAGGGGTGCTGTAATGTCCGTAGAGCCGCCGGTTTTCGAGGTGACGTCTCGGCCGTAACACGATTAGGTATTATCCAAGTTCTTGTTCCCGTGATACGGAAACAGATACGGCTGAGAAATTGAAACCGGTCAAAAAGGAAAAAAGTTTAAAAATAATCACGCGTACACGCGGCCGTACACGAATGAAATCCCTTTCGTTCCATGTCGTCGGAGGGGGCAAAGAGGTCGTTGATCGATGCGCACGCGCGCGCGCACCGCCCCCGGTCCTACCGGTTTACCTCTGTTCTCAAGTCTGGGTACAATGGGCCACGCCAACGGTCTGGCTGGCTGACCGCCCGACCGATCATCGGCCGGGGAGGGGGGAGAGAGAGAGAGAGGGCGGGGTGTTCTGTCCCATTACCGACTGGTAGGCCCGGCAGCCTGCAGCTGATACGCCCGTCAGCAATCGAGCCATGCAGCGAGCGCTTCGCTGCTGCTGTGCTCGACGATAAAATCGCGTTCTCGCTGCGCTCGCTCGTCCTGCCAAGGGTCCGATGCGGTCGGAGCGTCCCCCCGAGTCCGAACCGGCTCTGGGGCCTTGCCTTGCCTTGCCTTACGAGAGAGAGAGAGAGAGAGAGAGAGAGAGAGGAGAGAGAGGGGTATGAGGGGAGGGGATTTGGGGATGTCGCACCGACACAGGGCACATTCATTCATTCATTCACTCATTCACTCCTTCATCCATCCATCGACTTTACAACATGTGGCCACACACACGCGTCGGCATGATTACGCTAAGGGGTTGTGTGACGCGGTAATTAGTCGACGGGGGGGTTCGGGTTGGGACCTCGTCGATGGGGTCGCATGCCGCTAAACATCCCACTACCTAAATAACCTACCTGTTAGATTTCGCACTGGTGCACATCGCCTCCGTTAGGTCTTTCTCGAACCTTCGTGGCAAACCGGGTGTCGAAGGTTAGCGAGGGAGAGAAAAGATGCCATAGACAACAAACGTGGCGCTTATGCATGTCGGTAGTTTCGAGGCTGATGGTCTCCCCCAGTTTCTCTCGGTTTCGCCTCGTTCCCGAGAGTGCACCAAATAAATCCGATTCGCGGCTGCTGGCGTAGATGTTGATAGAGCCTATCACTTGGAACCTAGTGTACTCTAATTGCGGTATGTAGCATCTGTACGTCTAGATTGATTTCCATGATAGGGCTAAACGGGTCAGGCCCTGGAGTAGGCTAGACCAATGCCGGGTTAGGTCATAGAAATGACGGCATGGTATTCGGGCTATGCTTGTCTATTTCGACTGATTAACATGCGCTTCTCATGCAAGTATGCTCCCAGTCTGCTCCCAGACATGGCTCTTTCATCTCCAATTCAGATCGTGGACCAAGACCTGATAGCCATTTGGCTAGCCGGGAGAGGTAAAGTTGGGCTCAGTCTCGAGTTGCGTGACCGGCCAATGAAAAGGTGCCGCCGCGAGTTCTGGTCCTCCTTCGCCAGCTGTGTGGTAGCGTTCAGTCTTCACCGCTTGGGCATATATCCCTAGGCGCACACGCTCCTGCAAGCACTTCGCCTCCGAGGGATCAAATCAGCTAGCATCGCGGCGACGGCCCCATTCCCAGAAAAACATGCACGCCGTTGTCTCATTTGCCGGAGCGTGTGCGTCTGTCACGCGCCTATCACACTATCGGTATATATCTTGGAGAGCGTCGCGGGCCCGCCAGCTATGAGAAATCTTTTTTTTTCTGCGATACTACAGCGGTTGGGCGTCCGCCTCCCGTGCCGTATCCCTTTGGCGGGAGCGCAGAGCGGTGAGCTGCGCTGGGTGACATTGGATGCAATTCTCGACGATACGAATTGCCCTCCGCATCAGACTAGAGGGCGCCAAGCCGTGAGCTAAGCCTTCGTGGACGTTTGTTCCACGGAGTGTGTGTGCCAGGCCGGCGGATCGGCTTCGAGAAACGAGGGGTTATGTATATCATGGAGGATGGGTTGTGTGTCGTCGCCCCCAGAGCGGGTCTGGGGATGATTCGGTGCAGGATAACCGCTGATAGCGCCCCCGCCTACTCTGTGAAGCGACATGGACGACGACTGAGGGCGTCCGTGGCGACCATGAGGCCGATCATCCTCGCCAAGTAGGTTCACCAAGTAGGTTTACTAAGTAGGTAGGTACTGTAGACTGGCAGGGGACGGGGTTCACCTATGTAAATCATACGGTGGGCAAGTCTCTTAGACGCCTGCGCCCGCGGGAGGTTCCCGTTCAGCCCATCTCGTCCCTGATCTTCGCTCCTATCTAACCTACAGCAGACAGACAGAGAGCTGGAGCATTGGTTCTCGGAGCTGCACGATGGTGAGCAGTAGAGCAGCCTCCATGCTCTGTCCAATTGCGCCTCGAGCGCCCCGGCACGCCACCGATTCTAGATCTGAGTCTGCCCTTGTCGCAATCTCGAAAAGAACTGCACAGCTCGGCCGTCGCAGTCATATAGCATTGACTTATGGGGGGGATTTCTTATGTGGTGTTACATGCCCGGCTGCCGTTGTATGTGTCTCTTGCCGTGCGCTCGACTGGGATATTGCCATTTTAGGAAAGCCGGCGTTCATCCAGCTCGGGTGGACCAATCAAATTCTCATGATAGGCTCCATGGCTACCTAGGTAGTCTTGGCTCACATTATCTTGCTCCATGGCAGTTGGAGGTGTGTATGTCCACCGCTCTTCGTTTTTTTCTTCTTCTTTTCAACTCCGAGCCGGCATCGTGAGATTTTGGCTACCGTTGAGGTGTGTGTGTTCACGGTTTTCGTGGTGAGCATCTACAAGTAGTAGCATCCCCAAGGTTCCACCGCATACATGATGGAAGGCTCTGTGACCCCCATTGTACACTAGTTACCGACGGAATAAAGTATCATCTACCCAGGCAGCTTTCGTGGGTCAGAAAATATCGAGCATACTCACAGGGTGTTTGCGAGTCCTTGACGTGGGATACTTTGTCCCTTCATTATTATATGAGTCCATTCCCGTCTTGTATCGTGCGATGGCCACGAAGCTGTTACAGGCAACGCATGAATAGAAGCGTCCCTGTAGTGACTTAGGGTTGTGGTCAGTCAGTACACTAGCATATCCTACCCCAACGAACGATGCCGGGTAGTGTGTGTTGAATTGCAACCCTTTACCAATGTTGCTTTCCGCATATGATATGATATGCACACCGTCTGTACACGGGCTGTCGGTTTTCTCTAGTTTACTGTAGGAGACCCCAGGCATATATGTGGTCTGATGGGCGAAGGATCGCGTGAGATGGAATTTGTTGAGGCTTATAAAGGGTCCCGAGGGGTCGGTGATACCCACGGGAAATGGTTCCGACTTTTATTACCCAAGACTGGGATCATAGAGTCTTCTCTCTATTTCTCCGACACTAAATGACCACCTGCTCTTTCGGTTGTCATAGCGTGCCAGGAGCCATCGAATGTTTTGTCAACGATATCAGGTGGGTGGACAATCTGTGTCGTTCGGATTATCATTGCTGTGAGCGGTAGAGAAAAGACGGCCTTCGGATGCTATAATGAAATAAGATGCGTTTGCCTATCTTGCGTGCGTGTCGAGCAGTGACAATCACGCAACGATCGTAGGATCTGTTAGCTGTATGACCCCTCCTTCGACTAGGGCCATCATAAGCCTAAGTATCGTGAACAAATAGCATGCCTCAGCGACGGACGACCTGCAATTCTGAAACAGAAGTGAGGGTTGGAAAATGGCGGGGTACCTACTTCGACCGAGGGGCTAGTCGAGTCGAGACTAGTTCGAGGAGGCAGGCAACTAATATCTCTGCACACTAATGACTACCTACATATGTGGATGGTGTAGTGTACATTTGATACTGCCTACAGGGTTGCAGTCGAGAGTGCTGGGTTTGATAGCAAGGGTGGTGCTGGTCGCTATCGGCATATCCCAATCATGGTAACCATTAACCAAATTTATGGGGCTATGACGAAATGGTCGTTCAATTTGCGGGTTGGGTAAGTCGGAGGCAAGAAGGGTCCTGCATCCCACCGGATCTGATATTCTATCTTCAGTGCCATCTACCTACCTAGGTATAGGTATCTTAGTCTTCGGTGGTGTATTCTATATAAGGATCGTTTTATCTTTATTACGTAATGAGGCTCGGAACTTATTCACTAATAAGAACGACGAGAGGATCTTCGTTCGTCGGTTACAAGAGAAGGGAGAACCTATCTTATCTAAGGCTACAGTGCTTACAAGAGATGCGAGAGGTGGTCAATACATAGCACAGTCGTGCTATGTATGAGTCCGGGCATTTGGCCATTCTCAGTTGATTGAAGAATGCTTCGGAGGACGTGTATAGTACTGACATCGACTGGTGGAGTTTGTCGCTTCATCGAACCGGCGAATGGCTTCTGGGCGTTGTGGCTTGATAAATGCTTTCCATGATGTTTGACCTGCCTAGGACGCACGGACACCCACAAGTTCATCAAGATAACAAGGATCTTGAAAGTTGGTGGATACAAGACCCTGGCTCCCTGGGGTTCCTGGAGGTGCATAGCGCAGGCTCGCGAGCTAACGGCGCCATGATCTAATTAATAGAGACATTGTTATAACTAGTGGATGTACGCTATAAACAGCCCTGTGCTATAGTAATTTCAACTCAGACCACTCAGCGAGGCGTATCGGCTACCGTGATGGGGACGTAATGTCCGATCCGGACCACGACTCTCGCAAGTCTTCGGCTATCTATACTGTGGGCAAGCAAGTAAACAAACAAGGAAAATGGCACGGAGGGTAAGAATCTCACCAACCCAACAATGTGGTCTGTGGTTATTTCGCTACTATGTATGTGAGAGCGGCCCTGAAATGCGAGCGGTGAAGAAATTCTGAGGAATCACGAGACGGAGATTGACAAGGCGTGTGTTGATCGTCGAATCACAGGTTTTTAACGACAGGGAACAAGGCGACGATGGTTATTGCCGTTTGTCGGGCGTAACTGGGCGTCCCTTTCTAGTAGCGTAGTGTACGAGTAGTTACACTGGAGCCTGGAATTCGATGTTTCAGGCAAGGTATGAACCTACCAAACTCGCCCAGCGACTTATCTGATCGGGCGTTTTTTTTTTTGTATAGAGCTAGCGCTCGGAGAGGACCGCCATAACACCAGACGGAGAGAGAAAAAAAACAAGGAAGAGACTCGGACATTGGAATCTGTGCCCTACGACCTTTGGCCGTAAAACTGCATTATACATACTTGCAAATCCATCGGTATATTGCCGGTTTTCCGGGCTGGGGAGGAAATGCCTATAATAGGCTAGGTAGGAGGAGGATGATAGACTTAAGGGATCAGCCAGCATATGTCGCACCCCAGCCGGTGTTTACGGCGGCTGTGCTGTGCTGTGTAAGATGGAGAATGCAAGAAAGGGCCTTCGTGCACCCGCTAATCGTTGCGAAGCGATACCCTCGCGACGTAGGGAGCTGAAATGGTGAAGAGGTAAGCGTTCCATTGCCCTTCTAATATACCAAGCAGATATCCACGCCTGCCAGTAGGCATGTAGGGTGCTATGTATGAGATGCATATCGGTCTCTCCTCCATATGCTAGCGCGTACCTGATACACAGCATTCAATGATGACTGGTACGGCTGTACTGGCACACCCGATGCAGCAGCATGACAGGAATACGGCAGGACACAGCGCAGCACGCAATAATTGGCTGGGGACGCAGCTGATCAGACCAGGTGGTGGCTCCATTGGCTGGCCAAGAGGACCCTGTCGGCGATGCCATCTGACGCTTTGCCGCCCATCTATCCCTCGATGGCGGTCACTGCACAGGCGCATGTAGTTGCGTAGCGTCATGGGCAGAAACCGATTACCTGTTTACCTGTTTCGAGGAAATGTCACGGAATATATGCAAAACAGTTTGAACCCCCCACGTGGTGAAGGAAGTGGGCAGGAAGGCGCCGAGCAAATGATGTCAATTCCTGAGGCACGGTTTGGGTGTATCTGGTGTAGTGTGCTTCTATCCAACCCTCTGCAAGTCAGAAGCGCAGGTTAGTGAGGGCAGGCAGCCCACTTGCATTCTTTAGTGCATCTCGCTAGGCTAGTGCCGTGTAGGCTGGTACTGACTAGTGGCGCGGTGCAGGAAGAATCTCGGACAGTGCAAGAGGGCTTGCCTCACTACCTACGGTATCAGCGCTAGATGACGCCCGGCTCCGTCGAGATAGTTATACACTAGTTACAGACTTACAGTACCTCGTCCCGCCGCCCTCAACACTAGAGTTTACTCGTCCAATCGCTTGTCCAATGGAGCTGGCTACTTCGACTTCAGCTTGGACCCCACTGCATCTATTCCATGGTAGGACATTCAGCAGCCACTGAAATGCGCTACCGCTCGTCGCCCGATGCACCCCCTATGGCGTATATAAAGGGTACAAGGCGAATGATTCAGCGAACCACATACGTGTTGGATATTTAACAGATTTCACAGCATGTATCCGCCCAACGGGGGACCGGCGGGGGACCGACGGGGGACAATGTCTCCCGTCCTTTGGTCAGGTTGGATCTACGCACTAATTTGTATCTTACGCCATCCTTATCGCTTCCTTCCGTTGTTCAGGTGACCGAGACGGGACGGACTAAGATAACTAGGCGACAGGTAATTTCTGAGTGTGTGACCACTGACTGGCAGCCATGACCTGCCGGATCTCGTGTACACTGTACCGTAGGGTGTGCGACGCCTCCAAAGCAGGATTCGATTCGCACTGTGAACCCTGCGATGCTAGGTAGAGTTGACCCCTATGTAGGCAGGAGCTCGCACCCATCCTCCTGTAGCTTGGGAAGTTACTGTGCTGCATGCCACCTACCAACAGAATACATGTGATAGGTGACACCCCCTGTATCATAATGCATGTCGAATTTGGGCGTATCCACTTGCCCACTGTGGCCCCTCCATTGCGCCCTCTCTCCATGCTGCCGATCTAACCACATCCTTGATCATCTCCCTCTTCATCCTGACCCTTCTCAGCTTGGCACCTCTTTTTATTCTCAACAGGGTGGGCCGCGCGCTGAGGTCCCATTCACCCAAGCACCAAGGGCTGCAACTTTGCCATGACCCCCGGCTTGTTTGGTATAACTCAAGCCGGGTCGCAACCGTCTGCAGACACTGCTGGATCCTGTCCCTCCTCCTAACCTCATCCCTCATTCCGGTGTTTACGCACTGAGGCTCCATCACCACGTCGTCGTGGGTGCAGTGCGATACGTCGAGGTCTGGGGATAGCCTCGTCTTCGCTCTCTTCTCCTTCGCTCCTCCTGCCCATCCTATCTCCTCACCCTCGCCTGTGGACCCCGGACCGCGTGTCGAGTGCTTGTCGTCGGTGCCTCGGGGGAACATAAACAATCAAACATTCACTCCGTCTGTCGCCAAGGTACGTTATCCTATATCTATATCTCTTTCCTGCTTCTTCATATCCCCGTGCGTGGCTGCCTCCATCCGCAGTATCGCCAGCCGATCCCCCCGGTCCCCCCCGTCCCGGCCATCATGTCGCCCGTGTTACCGTTGTTACCGATGTATCCAGCGTTGTGAATCATGCATGTTTGTTAACCGCTTTGCCTTGTTACTATGCGTTGTCTTGCTCTATTGTGTATACGTGATTGCATCTACGTGACCGAGATGCCTGCAAGCCCATGCAGGTTGCCTGTTCACTGCCAATTCGCCCTGCTTCTGACCGATTTGGCCCGGAGTCGGTTGATATTGGTAGCCGACTACCCAGTTTGAGGTCGTGGCTCCTGCGAGTCATGGCCGGCCCAAGTCTCATTTATCGTTTGTTTCAAAACGGCATTAGCAGTTCATCACCTTGCATCTAGGCTTACTTGGCCCTGCTGGCAGCCTGACTAGGCAAAGGCAGTGTCTCCCTCAGGCGAGACAGGAATACTAGCTACTTATATATCAATGCTAACGTTCCATCTTCTGCAGGCAGCCGAGTTCACCATACAACAGGCTAGACATCCGTGGCGATATATTATCGCATAGTGTTGTTGAGACACTCGCCTCCTCGAAACGCCCTCCGGAACCACTGTGGTCTCCCTTGCCCTATCCGTCATAACATACCGATCCTCTCAAGCTTGATGTTCGCGTAGCGTTTCGAGATGGATTCCGAAGACGGGGAGTTGTTCGTCAAGGTAAGCCTAACTAACTCGGGTACTGCCATATCGTTGTTGAAAATAAAGCTAAATTCCTTATAGCAACTGGCGACTTTCGTGCGTACGCACGAGAAGGCCTTGGCCAACGCCTTGCAGATGCGACGACAATCTCGACATGGACCTAGCCAAAGTGTGTCTACTATCCAACCCTTGCAATCCACAACCTCGCTTCCTCTACCCGAGCGCCCCTCGACATCGGCATCAACATCCAGTGCCTTGGCTACCGCTCTCTCCCTCGGGTCACTCAGCTTCGCATCCCATAGTCCTAAATCAACCAGGCTTGCCCTCACCCCACACCACCTATTCTACCTACTATCTCGATTCGAAGACTTAGGCATCAATGTAGGTCCGATGAAAGTGCGCCTAGAGAATTTGCATGATAGCACAACTTCAGCCAACTACGTTTCATTTTTGAGCCCGTCTCAGCGCACCAAAAGTCGCGGATCCGATGCAGTCTCAATACAGTCTGTTTCAAGCATACGAAGCGTCATGTCTGGAATGTCGGCTCTATGGAATAGCTTTGGGATTGGATCAAGTATAGCCGCCGCCCGTAATGAAAAGCAAAAGGCCGCTATCCAAGCCGATTTGAAATATCTATATTCCGCATTCACAAAGATTCCATGCTTGCGATTGGCACCAGACTGGCGTGCAAAGCTAATCCGTGGATACGAGGAGTTTCCCTTCGACTCTGCTGTTCCTCTCTACGTCTTCAAGAATCTGCAAGCTCTCGAAGTTAGCGGCATCGATTTTCGTCAATTTTTTGGGTGGGACCGGGTTGCTGAGCAAATACGATCCTTGACTCTGAAGAACGCAAGTATTGAAGACCCGGCTGATATTTTAATCGATATCGTTCTGGACGATATGGACAAGAGGCGCCGTCGTTCGGCAAAAGCCCAGACTACACCTATTGGTGCCTATGCCCATGCGTCCAGCCCGAGGCGGAGCCCCACGGCTACAGAGATGCACCGACCTAGCCTTGTTCCTACTACCCCCGAGCGTAGAAATACTGTTGCCGATCTGAACATAGGCTCCGTTGGAAATGAATCAACAGAAAGCCTGTCGCCGCATGGGAGTCGTCGGGCATCGGTCGTTCGGCTTGAAGCCGATGAGCCAGGCTCCCCTAACCAGTCAGGTCGGCCGAGAAGTCACTCTCCCAAGCGCCCAGCAAGCTCCCGTCATCATTCTACGAGCACACGGGGTTTACACAAAGTTAAACGCTCCGGGTCAGGTAGCTCGCACTCTAGTCTATCTGACTCGTGGCATAATCCAAGAAACAGTGCTTCTAATTTGCTCACCACGAGCGTATTGCCTTCGTCTAAGTGGCGTTTCTTGAAGCACCTCAGCTTGGCGGACAATTCATTAACCATTGTGCCAGCGGCGAGCTTAGTGCCCCTTGCCAACACCCTCAACTCTCTGGACCTGTCCACAAACCTTTTTACCCAGATACCCGACAGTTTAGCGACGCTAACAGCTCTCCGGGCGCTTAATCTTTCACATTGTATGATCGATTCTTTGCACTCCCTTCTGCGAAATCCACTGCCTGCTATAAGTGCTCTGAATTTGCGGTGCAACCGTCTTTCGTCGATAGCTGGGATCGAAAAGCTATATCCTTTAGAGCGACTCGATCTACGAGAGAATCGCATCACGGATCCCATGGAACTGGCCCGTCTCACCGGTATACCTGATATTCGCGAGATTTGGGTCGAAGGGAACCCATTTACCCGAACCCATCGGGACTACCGAATCACTATTTTCAACCTCTTCCGCCAAACTCCCGGGTTTACTGAAGATATCATAATAGATGCCGCAGGTCCAACGTCAGCAGAGAGAAGGTACCTCGTGGATCGAGTTGCCGTACCAGCCGCAGTCCCGGTTGTGAAGCCAACGTTGCCAGAATTGCCCGTAGTAGATGTTAGCAAACCAGCCATCATTCATGATGGACCAAGGCAACCAGCGGTATTACGCAAAGAGCGACCGGCTCGCCCAACACCTAAGGCGGTTACGAGTGAAACGAATACATCCTCCACGCGAAAACGCCGTACACCAAAGCGCCGTATCGTCGATCTCGCGACAAACGAGCGTACTGCAATGGAGCCTTCACAATCCACCATAATCGCGGCTTCAGCAGAGCATACCCCTGCTTCCGTCAGTCCAGAAAATAACTATCGCATATCCCAACCCCCCGAGAAGCAAGAAATACCCAGCAAGGTGCTCGGAGAGTTGACACCGTCCACCACACTCAATCCTCCCTCTATGCCACGCGTTGATACCAATTGTGTCTCGAAACCTACCCCGCCATCTACTACGCTGGAACCACGGCACCCTTGGGGTGACTTGGAAGACTGGGATGCCGGTGGAGAAATATATCGACAGAGGATCGAGGCCTTGCGAGACAAAGTTGGAAACGGCTATCTAAGTGTTTTAGATGAGGAGAACTGGGACGCCTCTCGGCCAGCTTTTAGGGCCACCGACTTCGGCCCGGCCTCGCCAATCCACCCTGGCCCTGTCACGTCACGAATTCCTAGTGCACCAGCTATTCATAGTGGCGGCGCGTTGGTCTAATCACGCGCTACAATTATGATCGCATCGAATTTTTTGTTTTACCGCCTTTCGGCTGATACGGAAAATTGTGGCCATCCTACGGAAGGGCGCTTTCTATTGTTACATTATATCCTCATTGTCATGTTTGATTAATTATCGGGGCATAGCGTTTGGCGTTGTCGGAAGGGTTGGCATCATCATTGTGTGATTGCATCTGCAGGTTATCATGAACGAGCGTTCTGTTAATCTGGATTTTGGACATGGTCCAAAGCAGTCTTATCGAATAACCCCTTCTCCAAAATCGAATGAATTTTTCCACTTATTCACCTGCCTAGAAAAGTTATCCTGTGAGAAAGATCAGATATCCTTGGAACGATCTCGGAAGAATTTGGTGGGTGGGGTGGTATCATATTACTCGGTGTATTGGTCTGTGGGCAGTTTCTCATTTTCCTTCTCATTCAGACTTGTCTAGACAGGCATTGTCGAGTTTGATCGAGTGTGGATGTATCCACATTCTTTGCGATGGCATTTACCGTCATCACTTTTCCTGGATGCCCTGCACACTATCTATTCCGGACGGCAGCACACGATGATACGAGGGATGGTTAAAATGGTGGCGTTGTTTTGCATTTACACAGGACCAGGTGTTCTGGTGGACCAAGACTAGAGAGATGGGCGCATTCTATATGGAGATGATAGCATCAAAAAAGCACAGCATTCTCCATCCCTCACTTATGGGCCTTCGTCTCAACCCCTAATGTGCATGTTCTCCTGCTGTGATCAATAACATTAACATCGTTCCTCAACATGATGCCGTCGGCAACTGGCCTTTCTCCGTACATTTCCCAGTTTATACGTTCTCTCGCTGCCATCTTAGATGTTCTCATTGGTTTGTAATGCTCTGTGGCCAACCCCCCCCCCCTTCCCCTCAGTTGCTCACGTTTCATACAACACCATCTCCTCCACCCCTATATGTATCGTGTCAGCTCGGGTTATACATCGCTTTTTCTCCGCTGAAGTCTTGTCAACCAGCAGGTGTGAGTCCCTCCTTGTGAGCAGCGACTAACTTCGCCAAGTGTTCGTGCACATAAATTTTTATCCAGTTCGCATGATGGATAGTGAAGGGGCGCGTAGTAACCTAGTAGGCCTCCTATCTGCGGTAATTCCGCACGACACCTAGAGTCTTGGTATTTTCTTTCTCTAATGCTAATACATTGAGAACTACAGATGGCTGCCATATTTAGGGGGCATGTTTGTGGCGCGAGCACAGCACCATCTATGCCTCCTAAGGGGTAGAGCTCAACAAAGCTGGTCTCCAGCCGGCCCTTTGCACTAGACTCGGCTCTAGGTAAAACCCCTCAATGATGGTTGGCTCTACGGAGGTCTATGGAGTCGCCGCTATCCAAGTATAAATTTTAATGGGAGGACAATGCTTCCCTCGCCCTTTGCATGATATATAGCCATACGACCGACCAATTCCCCTTGCTTCTGCTTTGCAAAGCGTCGTCGCACGGCTTACACGCGAATAGATATTTCGCCCCTTAGTAGCATAGCATGTGAGAGAAAAAAAGGACGATCGGTTAGGGTACACTCCTTACCACCACGTATTATGCCCTTTGCCCTTCCGCTCACGTTGGTTGCTGCGAGAAAGCGGGTATCATACGCAATTACCTACCTAGGTAGCTCCTTGTGTCGAGCGTATGCACGAAGAGGGTCGTACTATGAGATCTCCTTCCCCGCCAGAGAATTAACAACGGTGTTAGTTATATAGGGGAAATTAGAAGCCTATCTAACTACCTTGACAATCGTATCAGTGCCGAACCGCTTTGATTGGGCATCAGAGCGCTGGTGTACATACACTCAGGGTCTGCTGGGCTTGATCATAGTGATTCATCAAGCCCACTATCAGATAGCACTAGAGCAAACGCACCCTCCTCCCCGCGAGACTCGAAGGCCTCATCTGAAGCCGCATTGGCGAATACCTACCGCCCGACAAAATAATCAATCATACACTTTTACTCCTCCACGCCCGCCGACCAAGAACGAGCCGTACTTTAGCTTGGAACACCCTGTCATGGGAGGATACATGTCCTTTGAGATGCGAAAGTGACCTGAAGGAGGCAAGCTTCTATTTACCGGAGCATCCTATTCTTCTACAAGGGTTGCTATCCTTGTATTCTTACTGACGTAGCCTATTGTCCTACACCATAGATCCAAGCGTACCCCGCCGCATATTGAGGCTGGAGTTCGCTTCTTGATTAATTGTTCACATGAAGGTCTACAGGGAGATGGCGTATGTCCGGCCTCTGCGTGACAGGTAATATCCTAGACGGTAGTGCTATAACACTCAATCCCCCCCGGATCAGGGGTTAAGCGAGGGAGGCAAGTCTATCTTGGCACATATTACGCCTAGCTCAGCAGATGGGGAAACAGCTACTGGAACCTACTGTAGCTCCGGCGCGTGATGGGGAGGGGACGATAATGCTGGTTTGAAAATGATTACTAGTGGCCGCTCCCGTGCGCCGAGGCGAGGATGTGTTAAAGAACTACTGCTAGGGCGTTGCGCTAGCTGGGTCAATTTTATTCTATCGGCCTCCCGCCTACTTACCGATCGATTGATCGTTTTTAAATTGTTTTACGGACCGTCCACTAGTCAAGAGAGAAAATATTACGATGGCAGGGGATAGTGTTCTGAGTCTCCCTGGCTAGATCTTGCTGCGTCAAAACACCTCTCCCTAGGATTTTGGTCAGAATGGTGTCTGCGATGTCTGCGATGTCCGCCCCTGAGTGGTTGTCTAGACGGTCAGAACTCTCGCAAGTGGGTTTTATGATGCCTCCAAAGATAATATTCGTGTCTGTAATGCCAAACAAATGAATGGTAGCTTGGCGCATCTAGTCAGCATGTTCAGATGAGACGAGCATTGACCCCCTCATGAAATTGTTGGAGTTGACATGTTAAATCGCCTCAGCCAGGAGATCCGTCCTGTCCGAGATACGATAGCGAGGGGGGTAGGACGGAATTTTCTATTTTGCCAAGCAGCTTTGCCGCTGGTCAGTGATTATTAACTAACCTCGGGCCTAGCTAAAGCGGCATGCTCCCGTCACAACAGGTTTTGGGAGCGTAGTGACGCTGGGTTGGCGCTGGCGATTCGGGTATTGTTATCCGCAACGCTACGTATAAAAGTTGAGTAGAGAATTGGGTAAAGAACAAGAATCCCCGTTATTATGATTAAAAGGCATGCATGGTGTAGTGGCGGGATTACTTGAACGGTCGCCGTTAGTTATCCTCCGTGGTCGTTGCGGAGTTGGAGGGCAAGTACATACATACTACATACATACATTTATACATATAATTTAGGGATAGCCGTGATAATGCCAGGTAGTGTGGTTCTAGATCACCACAACATCTCGATTGCAATCGCAATCGCAATCTTAGTGGATAGAGCCCATACGGGGAACATTGACGATCGACAGTTACGGGCGTGGGCATGACTTGCCTTTCAAATATACAGACTCATAAGCACTCGACTTACTTGAGTAGGCAGGTAGTTAGTTAGGTTAGGTAGGTTGAGGTAGATAGTTGGTTATAAGCTCTCGAGATAGCGATTGGAGCATAATGGGTACCTAATACGTCGCTGAAGAGTAACTACCCGGGTAACTAACCATTCCGAGTACCTCTCGGGTCTCGCGCATGTTTGCAGAGATAGACAGGGCAGGAGCCGAGGCAGGAGCCGAGGCAGGTGCTTAAGGCAGGTGCTTAAGGCAGGCAGGTAGGCGAGCAGAGGGAGGCCAAGAAGCCTAAGTTGGGCCTCGGGCACGCAAGGTCATACCCCAAACGGCCGCTTTTCGTAGGGCTGAATCTGGGTTGCGAGGTTGGAACGCGATTTTAGTCGACAACCCCACCGTTTAGATCAGTCCTCGAGATGCGCACGACTTCTGATTGGCGCGCACAAGTCGGCATCGCAAAGTGCTAGTCAATCCCTCGTCGCGTGCAACGACCCCAATCCAAGCACGTATCCCATGCAGAGGCGGGAAGTACCGTCTTATGACCGAACCTATCAGACTTTCTCTATGTTGCATATAAGTCTATACAGGTTCGGTAGAGTGCATGGACATATAAACACTATATATATAACTATATATATATATATATATATATACCTAGAGCGACCACACATACACACACACACACACACACACACCCATAGACACACCCACATACACACAAACGCGCGCAAGCATACAACATGTATAACTATTTATAAGCATAACTATACACTATCTTATAGGAAAACGTAGATGAAAATATGTCTAGCATATACACAAGATAATAGTAGACTAGCGCCGTCCTAGCTCGTAGAGAATATCTATATGTACACTAATTGGGGACTATTATTAAGCTTATCTACATACGTAGGTACCACAATTACTTACCCGTTAGGCTATCAAGGAAGTAGGTAGCTATCCGGGCATCTAAGGCGAGAGGCATTCAGGCGAGCGAGACACTTGGCCAAAAACTAATGTAATGAATGGCATGAAGCATCACGCAGCCAGAGCGCAAGTTTGTAGAAATACGAGGTGGTAACCTAGGTCAATAAGCGGCATATTCTAAGCGAGCAATTAGAGTGCTGATGGCGCCTTGTTCTATTGATAAGAGGAGCTGTTGGAGGGCAATGTCATGTCATTCTGTACCTGCATCGGAGAGTGAACAAGTGATATCAAGGGGAATAAGTCTAGCAGTGCCTCAATGCGGTTAGGCGCTGTAACCAACGATAGGCCCAGGCGGCGAGATGCACATGTTACGGGGTCGGGGCCACCTCCCGTGGCTAAGGTACCTTGCTGTACTACCGGGGTACTTGGCTGGGGCTGGCCGGGAAAAGCGGAGATGCTATCAATTGGGCAAGTGGGGCCCGAAGATTACATAACATTTGCTGTGGCTTTCCCAACACCATCGCACGTCTGCGACTACATCACGTCCGAGCAAGACCGCGTCCCCGTTGCTATCTGCACCACTCACCACCCGCCGCAGCACTAATGACCGGCAAAGGCCGCGCCAACCCCATCACCGTCGCGCAAACCTCCCCTGGGACCCCAATTTTGCCCTGTCAAATGCCTTTTTGCCGCCAGCCGCCGCACCCTGAGCCCCTCGCACCACTCCTTGCGACGCGCTGATTACGACCAGCCCGGACCTCTGCCTCGCTCCTCTGCCGCCCCCCTGCGGCAGCCCACCCCCCAGCACCATGGCACCCAGCCCAAGAACGCCGAGGACCGCCTCGGCCGCGCGCCAGCGAGCGCGCCCGTCCGACACCAGCGGCACAGCGCGACGTGCCCGGACCAACAGCATTGTGGCTGCTACTGAGCCGCCCCTGAAACGGCGTCGATACGTGCCCGGCGGCCCCGGCGGCGGGGGCAGGTTCCTCGACAAGAACGACGACGACCCCGTCGGCTCTGTTGCCACGACCGGCGGCCGCTCCCGGACCCGTCCCGGCTTGTCCAACAGTGCGGCCTCCCCATCCCTCTACCCCCCACGACGCGAACGAAGCACCCGCATCCGAACTTCCACCCGCATCGAACAAGATGATGAGATGCAGATAAGCTCCGCAGCCGCCGTGGCTGCCGCCGTCGTGCAGAGCGAGGGGTACAAGCCGCGGGAGGAACGAGGCTGGGAGGAATTCCACCCAAATCTAGATATCGAAGGCATCTTCATGCTCTTCCACGCCGAGGATATCGATGGCACTGCCAAGCCCATACCTGAGACCCCAGCTGGGAAGTCCGTCTTTGGGGATTCCAACGATATTGGTAGTCCTTCCAAAGACCAAACCCACGCCTCCCCCAACACCCAAGCCAGCGGGGTCATGTTCTCCTCTCAACATCTCTTAACAACTACTCCAACGAGACGACGAGGCGTTCGGCAGTCACTGTATGCTACGCGCGGTGATACGGCATTGGCACCGAACACCCCCACCCCATTACCCATACACGGGCAAAACAATAAGGAAAAGCTTGATCTCAAGCAGCCCCTATACCGTAAAACAGACCGTATCCTTCTTTTTGAGAGTAAAACATTCGGCCAGGCACGATATGTTGATAAGGCGATGATGAACATCGGCTACCAGGAGAGCGATAATTATATCCGACCAGAACGTCGGTTGATCAAAGCCACCGACGGTAGTATTGATGATGAGCAGGATACGTCGGCTGTCTCCAAGATCGACGGCGAGATATCACACCAGCCGACTAATATTCTAGGCCGTGTGGAGTACGATATGGATGAACAGGACGATATGTGGTTGGAGGCGTACAATGCGCATCGCAAGAGCCAGGGTTGGAACCCGGTCACTCGGGAAGTCTTTGAGATCACAATTACAAAGATCGAGAAAGAATGGCACGCTCTAGAGAAGAGAATACCAAAACCGAATCCAAAACCACCGCAGACCCACAGACCACGATCAAGCTCGGCAGCGGCTGTGAGTGGCGACCCTCAACCGGGTGAGGAACAAGACAGTAAATGCGCAATATGCGATGACGGCGACTGTGAGAACACAAATGCCATTGTATTCTGTGACGGATGCGATTTGGCCGTCCACCAGGAATGCTATGGCGTTCCGTTTATCCCAGAAGGCCAATGGTTATGCCGCAAATGCCAATTGATTGGGCGTGGCGTGCCCGTAAGTCAAACCTCCCCTGGATCTACATAACGTATGCTAACTGACTCTAGACGTGCATATTCTGTCCTAACTCGGACGGAGCCTTCAAGCAAACAAACTCGTCGAAGTGGGCTCACCTCCTCTGTGCCATGTGGATACCCGAGGTTACCCTTGGCAATCACACCTTCATGGAGCCTGTCATGGACGTGGACAAAGTGCCCAAGAGCCGATGGAAACTGACATGCTACATTTGTAACCAACAGATGGGCGCCTGCATTCAATGTGGCAATAAGGCTTGTTACCAAGCTTTCCATGTTACCTGCGCCCGTCGCGCATGTCTGTTTCTACGGATGAAGAACGGTTCCGGCGCTCTGGATGTGCTTGACGGCAGCACCAATTTGAAGGCCTTGTGTGACAAACATTGCCCATCCGAATACGCTAAGGAGAACGACGTAGTCCAAGCAACTAAGAGAGCGAAGAAGTTCTACAGAAAGACCATGCGTGGCCGCCTTTGGGCGAACAACCAAGCCTCCGCGATGGCAATGGCAGCTTCGCACCGGCATTTCATCACTGACCACCCGCCGGATGAATCACAGCTAACAGGAGCCAAGCTATCAGCTGTCTTTGCAGATAAAAAGGGTCAGCCTGCGAAGTCCATATGGAAGCTTCCCTCGGGGGCTCCTGTGATTCCACAAGCCGTCTTCGATATTGTCGAGGCGTCACTTCAGCGATTCAACTTCTTGAAGCGGAAAGAATTTGTGAGTGATGCTTGTCGTTACTGGACCTTGAAACGAGAGATGCGTCGGGGTGCCGCCCTTTTGAAGCGATTACAGCTACAGATGGAGACTTTTTCGTCGATGGAGCTCACCCGTCGCAATTTTGCAGCCATGGGGTCCAGTGGCAAGGCTAGGTTAACAAGGAGAATCGAGTTTGCCGAAATGCTTCTGAAGGACCTCGAACAACTAAAGTCCCTGTCTCAAGAGATAGTGGACAAAGAACAAAGCAAACTCGACGCTGCTGAGATGGAGCGCGACTTTGTAGACACCTGCTACTTCCCCATTCACAAACTTCTTCCACCAGTCATTGAGAAAGCGATCGCGTGAGTTTCACAATACCTTGATATTCCAGTGTCACAGCTAATGACCGAATAATAGTCTAGATAGAAATTTGTTTTACGATGGCTTGGTACCGATCTCATCGCGGATCGACCAACGGTACTACACGACGACGCTAAGTCTCGCCCACGATCTCTGCGATGTCATACGTGCTGGGATCAATACCGAACCTGATGCGGCAGCTGAGGCGCCACAAAGTTCAGCACTTGGCCTCTTAATGGCAACAAAGGCAGACTATTCCGACTATCGCGAACGGAAGAAGCTAGGCAAGAGGATACTCAAGGCTATCCAACCACAACTAGAAACGGCGTTGCGCCTAGAGGCAGAGGCGAACCATCGGCCGTTTGACGGCCTTAAACTAGAACTGGAGACCATGATAGAAACCAGCCTCGAGTACCGACCGAAAGCCAGGACTATTGGAATCGACAGCGAGGGAGAGAAAAGCCAGGATGTCATCATGGTAGATTCGTCCGCGGCAGTGATCGCTGTTGGCGGGTTAAATCATGATGGTGGAATCGTTGAGGACGTGGATGGCGATGTGGTAATGGCGGACGCCGACAATGAAACGACACCCACGGATGGCAATATCGAAGTCGACACGTCTCCTTTAGGGGCCGATATAAAAGTCGAAGGTGCGCAGGTGATAGCCGATGTCGTTCCTGTGCAGGATTCCGAGGCGACGGAGACCAAGCCCGGGGGGAGCAGCACTAGCGAGGTATCGTCCATCAATACGCCACCGGCGACAAATGGTTATATCTCGGTTCCACCAACGTCTCAACCCGGCCCTCCTACACCCCCGCAATCGAATGGTAGTCTGGGACGGCAGCCGCTAGACGCTCTCACGGACGGTGGTGTCCTCTGGTACCTGCAAGAATATGAGCCGGAGGGGACCTCCGCTGCCGAAGAACAATGGAATGGGAATAGTGTCGCCCGGTACCAGAGCGAAGAACTTACAGAGATTGACGATGACGAATTGAAGGGACTCGGTGTCGAGATTAACGAGAGCATCACCGCTTCGCCGGCGGATAGCGCGCCTGTCACTGATGCGGCGGCCAACCACACGAGTCCTACGAAAAAGGCACCGAAGCCTAAGAAACGCAAGGCCACCTATCGGAGACGATGACGGTGACCCTAGTAGACGATCTGAGAGTGATTTCGTTTTGTATTATAACGCGTTGGGGGCTTCACATCTTCCTCGCTCTGTATTTTGATACTGATCAACTTCGTAAAGTTGGTTTCGTCGGGAGCAATCCACCATGCTTTTCCTCGGGTATGGAAGCGATCTAGGACGGGCGTTCCGGAAGGCGGCAAAGACGGATACGAGTGAAGCCTTTATTATACCTAGCAGGAATGAATTCGCGGGGATCGGCGTTTGTTGGTAGTAACGATAGTATGGATGGTTTAGAGCGTCCCAGATGGGTGGCCTTGAGCCGAGTAGTCTTCTGGGACGGATGCAATAAGTAATTGTTCCAACCGTGCTGTGCACGTTCAGCCACGACCTTGTTTATTGAAGAGGCGATGCCGACTCCGTCGCTTTCATATACTCGAAACGTCAGCATATAGCATACTTACTGCTGCCCAAGCACACTGACTCCCTATCCCGAAGGCTGCATAATCATGCGCAAGGGTTAGGGGCTTTGGTCGAAACACAAAGTTTTTCCCCCGGTGTCACAAAGTAACGTCATCGGGTTATATACTCTCGTTATGGTAACTTATTAATCGTGTCCCCTATAACGAATAAGCATATATCCACGCATGTTACGTCCGAGCGCGCGAAACATCGTGCTGCCAGTACGGAGGTCCGCACGAGAATTACACACCATGCTTGGCAACGGCTGATAGTGCAGACCTGCCTCTTACTAACTACCTAACCAATACCTAGCTACTCTGGCTTTTGAGGCTACTATACCACTGACGGATAGAGTCAAACATCTTTATCGCTTTATAGGCCGCTGACGGGCCAAATACGGCCCGACGAACTAAACCACCCGCCGAACCTTTACTTTTTTTTCAATCATTCTTATTGTTATTAAACGGCCCTTGTTTATCGGTATTTGTTTTCAAGCTTTTTTTTTTCGTTATGGCTTGTTTTATGCTTTCAAGGGACCCTTTAATATTTTGGTTTGAAATATTCTTGCCTGTTAATGGATTGCTCGATCAAAAACAGAACACTCACTGCTTAGCAAGCCAATGCCAAGCTTGGTAGGTAATTTTCGAGCTGTAGTTAACTGTATAATTAACTATCATAGACTGATGGCTTAGTTATCCTTTTTTTTTTTTTTTTTTTTTGGGAGTGCTAGCCGCTTCTATAAATAGCGACCTAGTGCACCGCTAGATAAAAGCATAACTTTATGGATGCAATCGAATAAACCTGCTCGTAGTAGGCAGGTACCTAGGAGGTAGGCAGACATAAACTATAGCCTATCCTGTTCATCCTAACCGTGGACATCGACGACGTCTGGCCTTTCCGCAACAGCAACGACAACGGATGTGCTATGCTAAACACCAACGCCAAGGTAACACGAATAATTCCGCCAGACGGGCGTGGTACGTAGTAAACAACACCCCGATCCCGCGCCGGACGATATATATATATATATGTGTGTGTGTGTGTGTGTGTGGTGTAGTTGCGGTTCTTTCGCCGGTGCGCATGCGTGTGCCGCACTTAACGGTTGCGCGGGTCATTTCCTCCTTCCCCCCTTCCTTCCCCCTCCCTTCCCCGAATTTGAAAAATGGCCGGAACCGGAATCGGCCACTAGGTGGGTACGGGGGGGGAGAGGGAGGAGGGGCGGGGGAGGGAGGAGGGAGGGTGAGAATGAGATTGCAAAAGTTCTTTCTCGGCCGCACGCGAGAATTGCCCACCTGGCCGACTGACTAACGGCGGTAGAGCCCCTTGACTGGTGCGTCCCATCCGTAATTCATTGTTCTTATCACCGCCCTACGTGGGTGGTGCAGGAAAACTTGTCTTACGCATGGGAAGTACATCCTCCCACGTGCGGGAAGCACGTCCTGGCTTGCTCGGTCATGCCCCATCCGTCCCGTATCTTCGCACTCATGATGGGCGAGTAGGGATGTATGCAGGTTAGGTCGAACTTCCCCCGGTTGCTTGGGTTGGGTGAGGTCACAGACGGATACGCAGCTGGGCTGTAGGGAGGTTGGGTGGTGAATAGGATTGCTCTGTTCGGATGGGATGGTATGAATCCATCCATCATGATGCAAGGATACAATTGCAAGCTGCCGTTGTGTAATCTCACTGCTGCTGTCACAGAAGCCGACATATCTCCCCAACGGCATGTGCTACGGATATCATATGTATCTCATCCGTATTTGATATGTATTGTTCAGCGGTAGTATGCGTATGCGGGTGAGAGGCTGCTTTGCGTCAGAGCCTCGATCTCGGCTAGGTGACTGGAGGGCCGTCAAGCGCGTGCCTGGCATGCCAAGGTTCCATCTTTGATTGTTGGAGATCGGATGTGTTGACTTTCGTATGCTGCAGTGGCACCGAATGGGAGTAAGCCGCATAACTCTCTTGTAAGCCGCATTCTGGGGATATACACGGGGTTGCAACCGGTCTTCTAGGAACAAAGTATTGGGCAACCCCGACCAAGTCCGAAAATCCACCAAAACACACTCATACAAGGCATGGGTGCGAGGAAAAGAGTAAGGAACGCCCCTTTACAAGTGAAACGAAACGTCAAGACGAGTAGCTCGCGTATGAATTTCCCGCTCACTTGCGGTTTTTTTTTTCCCTATCTAAGGCGGTTGATCGTGCGTGCCGCTTGGTGGACATCTGTTTTACCAACAACGTTCTTCGAGACAAGGATTTATACGAACTACGGCTTTGCCCTTCGTCTTTGTATGAGTAGACCCGTGAATATGATGTGAAAGGCGAAAAGCGAGAGGGAAAGCCAGAGTAAGTATCACGAAGACAGTGATTGATTGCTTGATGAAGTTTAACGTCGGTACGGGGCGTTAACACCACTTCGTATACCTCCTTAAGGGTTTAAGACGTGGCAGGCTCTGTCTACATGGTGTATAGCCTTCGTGAGCATGACACTACATCACTTGTGGCCGCTACATCCTGATCCTCCAAATTCCAGCCGTATACCCCATCTTTAATTACTAAGTCTTCCGGTCGTTTCGGTAGATCCAAGCCTCTGCCCTCTTGCGTTTTCGGGGGGTCTGCCTCGGCAGACTGTTGAGCGATGCTACTCTGTGGCGCCAAGACTTTATGAAAACAGTGTTAACGCTGGCGATAAGCAGCACGATGAACCGACGCTTGAATCGTCTCATTCCGAGGGCCATGTAGGAACAGAGATGGCATCGAGGCATGCTAACAACCGTCATGGAAAAAAAAAATCCCGCTCGCCAGAACGGCCCCACGAGGATGGGAGTTGAGGAGAGTCACAGGCCTGCACGACCATGAATGTAACCACTTAGATACGACCTCCTTGTGCTTGGCCCTGGTATGTCATCGAGATCTAGTACCTACCTAATAGCCAATCCAAGGCGCGGAGCACGAGCGGTGAGGAATACCGTATGGCGACGGCTCCACGAACATGACAGGTCCTTATGTTGAAGCCCTGGCACCTCCAGTGTACCTTGATAGGGCAAGCACTGGTGGTGTAAGGGGATCCCGGAGCATAGGGATCATACAGATAGATTCATACGCCTGTAGGCCTGATTATACATACCTACTTGCCTGCCGCGAATCTTGTCACATCATTTGACCGTTCCCCCCCCTACAATGACGTAGGTCCTGGCGCCGACCATCGGTCGTTTGTTTGCGAGGCGTTTGAGAAGCACTATGTTAAAGGGCGCCTGAATCGAGGTAGAGAGACTCGTTCGACAGCTAGGAAGGTAATTGGCGGTTATCTACCTCGTGCCCTCTCCCGGTGCCGGCGGTATCGCGCCTTATTTAACGTTTGGGTCAGTACACTACTGACTCCTAGCTCAATGCGCTGATAAGCCAGATCAAAGTCTAAGCTTCACAGAGCTGCCTCTAAAGCCTCGAGGCTTTACCCACTGTCTTGGTACATCCGTCAAGCCGGATCGTGCTAGCGAACCCAATAGTGTGGTGCGAGGAGTAGGCAGGCCACCTTAATTGGACCATTCCCCAAGAATAGCCCGAGAGCTGTAGGTACGATATTGTGCATTACAGTATGATCATCTAGATAGGCCTCTGGTAGGTTGGCACGCAATGGTTCTGGGCCGCCGTTGAGCCTGCCAAGTCCATATACGACAGGTGGACAGTCTCAAGGTTGCCGACCTATAGATGAACCCCCTATCACGACGAACCCGTCCCTGGATAGAGAAGTAGAGTACCTAGCATAGGGGAGGAGGAGGGAGAATAGCGATGCTGGAGAAGCAGTGACTTACCATATCTATCGTGGGGGTAGGGGGGGACGGTATGCTGGGTACTCAGTTTCGCTTAAGACTGAGCCTAATGACCATCCGCCAAGGAGATGACAGTCCTATTCATATCAAGGTATAACGAAGACGCCAAGGCCGGAGATCAGGTACATTGCCTGTGGTCAAAGGAATGCTAGAGTACAGAGTACAGAACAAAGATACACAGAACAAAGATATTGTAATGCTATTTTGAGGGCCGGCAAGTGTTAAATGGTGGAGCCTATGTAGGTAGGTAGGTCAACATGGACTCGACCTGATATGAACTCGACCTGATTCAAGGTAATCAAGCGGTAAGACTGCCGACGGGGAGATCGACATACAGCATTCTACCTAGGTAGGTTGGTAGGTAGGCGAGTGACACTGTACCTAGGTACACAGAGGTAAGTATATGTAGGTGGTGGCAGGAGGTAGGCACCTAGTTTGCGTGGTGCTCGTGGGGGGGATGTCGGCGGTAGGCTGTGAAAACCAACCAATGGGCCAATGGGCAAAGGCTTGGAACGGCAATCTTGCTCTGAAACTCCGCTGATACGGAGCCTCGATTACAGTACCACGGCGGGATCATCTGGGGCAAGAGATGTAATTCTGTGCCAGATTACGGATTATCGAGACAACACGAGCAGGACGCAAATAAAAATGAGGGCGATTCAATAAAGTTTAGATGCTAGTAGTAGGCAAGTTTCATATCATGCCCTAAGAACCATTGGGAGGGAGTATGGACATATATCCATACATAAACGTCCCATGTATACAAGGACGGGGAGAAGGGACAGAAAAAAGTGAACAATCAGCGACGGGGTCGCATACCTAAGTACCTACCTAAAAGTCTGTATAAGTAATCCACGGTTGCCCCACACTTCCAAGCACCTTTTGATTCCACAACAAGTACCTATCAGATACATAAGAACTACCTGCTTATACCCAAGTGGAGCCTTTAGGTGCCAGTGGCTTGAATGAAAACCCCAAGGTCCCTATAATAACCACCTACCTACCTAACCAAACTGCCCCACAACAGGTTCAGTGTGTAAGTAGTTATTCACCAACAATATTTTTGTGTAACTAACACATTAACCATGCATGATCTTCACTCTGTATTAATCATCAATTGGCACTATCTTATGTCAGGTATGTTAACCATGAGAACATACATTTTGCAGTTTGGTGTGGTCTCGGTTGTACTTCTCATTATAAACTTATTGCAATGGGAATAATTACATGCTGTGTTGATTATCTAGCTGTGGTTAGTATCTATATGGTCAGTGCATGCCATCGTGCAGGTACCTAGAGGGCATTTTTGGATGCCTACTTTCTATAACCTATCTGTAATCATACCCTGGGTAGTAACTAGTAGTCTTATGCCAGGTAAATACAGTACTACGAGTAAGTAAGGTAGCTTGTATGGGTACTTTGTGGGTACCTGCAGCCTGGAGCCAAGTTGGAAGTTCTGCAAAACAAATCCCTTCTGCTGCTTCTCTCAATGGTCAAGATATGAGGTCTGAATTTGGGTAGGTATGCACCCCTTCATATGCCCAAAAAAAAAAAGTCATTAAAAACAACAAGACATGAGTTTAACATGCTTGTTTACTTAGGTAGACGGGTGTATTAGATAACTATACTACATATGTTTCAAATGGTTCTTTCAAGCTCTTTTTCATCCCCTTAGGATGGGATGGCTGAAGTGGGGGCTGAGGGAAAAAAAAAAAAAAAACACACATCTAGCACGTCTGAGTTGATATAGGTATAATAAAAAGGACACGCGACAGAAGACCCAATGCAGGTATTTACAGGGGGTAGTTCTGCTAAAGGCATCTTGTCTCAATGAATACTGACAACAGTGGCAGGGGGTGCAGATAGGTACTCTGTTCAGGACTCGAATAAGTACCCTACCGGTACCTTCCAGGTAAAGAGGTAGGAAGAGTCTCACGTACTCACGTACCTACCAGGTCTGGCAGATAATTCAATGTGCCCTGGCGTGGGAGGTAGGTACTTACCTACCTGTACCTATGTAGCTTTTAGCAGCCACTCCTAGGTAGTTAGTTACCTGGTCTCCCGTGCCCTTTTGGCAACTAACTGATGGGTTTTTGACCCTTTTCCCTCCCTCGTCTGCGCCCATCCGCTCTTTGCAGTTTTCTTCCCTTCATCAGACCCCGCGAAAACAACCCGGCGAATACATACAGGCTCCTGTTCTCCTGCTCTGTCTTGCGCAACCATCTCCATTTTTACTACTGTACGCATCCGTTGGCATCGCCTTTCCACTCTGCCCGCCCGTCTTTGGCTTTGCCTGCGTCTGCATCTGCGTCCTGCGTCTGCACCGCTGCTTGTCGAGCTCTCTCTCGACTGTGGAACACGTCTGAAAGAAGTTTTATCCATTGTTTTGAAGCGCCAGCAGGCCGTTGCTGTCCGCTCCCTCTCACGCTCTCGCCTACGACAACCCTCACCACGCTCAACCCGCACCCTGTGCACCACCATCCACGACGAAAAACCGACGAAGGCGACGGCGACGACTCTCTGTTGTTTGTCCCTCATCCGCGGCCATTGTAGTTCTCCCTGTAGAGCAAGCCAACGCACGCACGTACGTATGCATTCCGCGACCGATCGCTGATTTTCCTTCCTCGCTTCCCTTCCCTCAACCACACCTACGTCTCCGTCTATACCTACGTCTACATCTACATCTACATCTACATCCGCATCCCCATCTGCATTCCTATCTGCATCTCCATCTGCAATCCCCGTCTCGTCTACCTCTGTGCCCACGCCCGCATCCATTCGTACCATCATTCCACAGTCCCCACGGTCCCGGCCACCTCCCCAATCCTTACGGCCACCACCAGCCCTTTCTTCATTCCTTACTTGCCCATCCTCTGTCCATCCCGTTCTATCGCCCTCTTGTCACTCCGCCGCCACGGCGTCGATGTCAGTTGTTGCTGCCACCTGGCCGAGTCCAGATCGAGACACGAACCACCATCATAACATTATCGCATAGTAGACCGATCGACTGCCGCAGTGCCCCCTCCCGGCGGCCTATACTCATCCTCCCACGTTTCCAGACGCACTCTAGACGACGGTTCACGCCTTCCTCCACCGCATCGCGTGGTTTCCGACGGCCGCATCGGCACCCACACGACCCGGCGACGATTCATTGTGCATACAATACACGAGAGATATCCCGGAATATACGCTTGGTCTTCAAGCCGTCAGTTGGGTCTCTCTTTGTGGTTGGCAGAATCGAGGCACCAGCTTTCTCCCCGAAAGCTCCGGCCATAGCTGAGATCGCTTCATTGTGAGTTTTTCCTTTGCTTCGGCCCTGATAATCCACATCTCATTCGCCCCTCTTCCCCACCCGTCCAGTCGCCCATCACCCATCACCCATCACCCATCACCATATCCTCCCGGCCACCCCAACGTAGGCACACATTGCCTGCGCCGCTATAGAGGCGACGCATTCGTGGGTAGCGATCGAATTTTTGCCAGGACTCACTTCTTCGTGTCCACACTAATATTTCTTGCTATTGCAGCCCAAGAAGTGTATCGTGTTCTAGTATTGGGCTCCATCATTTTTCTTCCCCGACCTAGTCACCCTCCTCGCCCTCCTTGCCGCCTTCACACCTTAACACCCGACTTCCCCGTGGGCCTAGTGGCTGGTAGGACACCACCTTATGATGGCCGACCAACACGACGTGGACCTCGACTCCGTCATCGACCGCCTCCTCGAGGTGCGCGGCAGCCGACCCGGCAAACAGGTGCAACTTTTGGAGGCCGAGATTAGGTTCCTCTGCACAAAGGCGAGAGAGATCTTCATCAGCCAGCCAATCCTACTTGAGCTGGAGGCTCCTATTAAGGTAAAACCCCACCCGTCCTGACCCCGTCCGACGGTGAGACACTAATTCTAAATGCTTGTCCAGATCTGCGGCGATATTCACGGCCAATATTATGATCTCCTACGTCTATTCGAATACGGCGGCTTTCCCCCTGAGGCAAACTATCTTTTCCTAGGCGACTATGTCGACCGTGGCAAGCAGTCTCTTGAGACCATCTGCCTTTTGCTTGCCTACAAGATCAAGTATCCCGAGAACTTCTTCATTCTGAGAGGTAACCACGAATGCGCATCTATTAACCGCATTTACGGGTTTTACGACGAATGCAAACGCCGGTACAATATCAAGCTGTGGAAGACGTTTACCGATTGCTTCAACTGCTTGCCCATTGCTGCCATCATTGACGAGAAGATCTTCACTATGCACGGCGGCTTGAGCCCTGATCTAAATTCAATGGAGCAGATCCGCCGCGTCATGCGACCTACTGATGTAAGATCCCCCCCTTTTTGTTGTAAAACTCCATCATCACCAGCCTCGGTTGGCGGCCATTCGCTCACATTCTATCTAGATACCGGATTGCGGTCTGCTCTGCGACCTGCTGTGGTCTGACCCTGATAAGGATATCACGGGATGGAGTGAAAACGACCGTGGCGTGTCCTTCACCTTTGGCCCTGATGTAGTTTCTCGTTTCTTGCAAAAGCATGACATGGATCTCATCTGCCGCGCCCACCAGGTCGTGGAGGACGGCTATGAATTCTTTTCGAAGCGTCAACTGGTCACTCTCTTCAGTGCGCCCAATTATTGCGGAGAATTTGATAATGCCGGAGCTATGATGAGCGTGGATGAGAGTTTGCTTTGCTCCTTCCAGGTATGCTTAACAAGTCGTGATAACTTTATAGTTGGCCAGTTGTGCTGACTGATCGTCTACAGATTCTCAAGCCCGCTGAGAAGAAACCAAAGTACGTTCATGGCGGCCTCGGAGGCAGCACCTTCGCATCTCCGAGAAAGCAGTCCAAGTCTTAAAAACAAAGTTACCCATATTCATACGAACTTGCTCGTCTTTAGGTTCGGCCGAAATCGATGAGCTCCCTCCCCAGCTCCCCAGTCCGCACTTGAGTCTCGCAACCAGCCGTTTGGGGCTGTCGACAAGTTCTCCCTCACCAACAACGGGCAACCGAGCCACCGAGCCACCGACTCCCGAAGCCCAGGCCGCGATGCGCCCCTGTTCACGTCGATACCCCCGCGCCGTTAGTAGAAGGCCGAAGATCCATGTAGACGGCTGTATTGATGGGGTCAATGTTGTTAATACACGAAAAGAAATAAAATCAGGTTTCCTCATCCGGGAAGGTTAAGGGTGCCACGTGACTATGGGCTTTCTTGGTGCGCCTGATGGTCGTGGTGGTAAAAGGAGGGGAGATGTCTTAGAAGGTTAATTGTTTCCCACCACATAACACGTGCAGATTCTACCTATTCTGTGCGAATGGCTTCCTCTCAGAAGTCTTGAAATTGTTGTCTACGTTTAAAGTCCGTGAAACAAGTCGGGGTACGTTGTTGCTCTACCTAGCTGGGTATATTCCCCCCCCCCAATGCACGACCCTGACGACTCTGTCACGGCCTGGTCAAGATGTTCCTATGATACGATCTTAGACTAAAAGTTATACCTTCAAGATGTCTGGTTAGATGGGAATGTGACTGAGTTAGGCTAATTTTGTGTTAATTGTATGATTTCCTTTTTTGACTCTGGTAAGTTAAAAGTCAACCTTCCTATCCTATCCCCTATAAACGCCATCCCTTGACGCTCGGATGTCTGCGATGCCTAGTGAGTACCTAGCTAAGTTTATCCAACCCTGCATCGTGTATAGAACTGGTAGAACTGGTATATCTAGCGTTACCCCCTCCCCCCTCTCTACTCATGCTTTACCCATCCAGTCGGGGGCGTATGCAGGGGTAACAATGAAGTTCTTCGTCCAACCTGAGCAGAGTGAGAGTGCATGCGTTGCATGGGCGACGGGGCATTCATTGTTAAGTAGGTACTTAGGTAGGTAGAACTGCTATCTCTAGCATACTTCTCCCCATCCCCTCCTCATGCGTACCTATATCTCTCCCTGGGGTAGGTATGTTAGGTTAGGTAGGTAAGTCTGGGCGTATAGGGTGACAATGAGCTCGTCTTTGCCCTAACTTTGTAACTAACTAACGGTACCTACCTCGCGTCTCGTCTTGCTCACGGTCGGTATGCACACCCATGCGCAACTATGCGCGACCCCGCAGCAGCAGCATTGTGCTGTAACCTACCCCCCTCTTTCGGGGGGGGGAGGGGGAAAAGGATGATTTTCGTGGCCTTTTTTTCGTGTTTTTTTTTTTCGATGCTCTTGATTGCCAGATCTCCGATATCGTCAACACAGTGTACACATATACGCACATGGAATTTCCACAGCATCACCCCAAATTATGCATAGACATATATTTCTATGATCCCCCCTCTCCCCCGTGTATCTTTGGAAGGATCCTAGTATGTCAGCACACGTAATGGTGGCTACACGGGGAATATCACCAGACTAACAGCTATGTTGTCTAGCAAACAGGTAATACTGTACTTTTCAACGATGGACAATGCCTGACCCCCTGTACGTGTGATGTGGATGTGGGATACACAGATAGTTACAGTTGTATTTAGCCCGCACTCCCTGCCCTACCTTCCCCCGGCCCTTGTGGGAGGCTAGTTGAAGTTGCCAACAACTTAGCAAGCACCGGGGTATGACCGGCAACAACGATCACAGCCCAAAGATGTCGGCACTTCGCCAAAGGATCAGTGTGCTGACGTAGGTAGTCAATCTCGAGAAGCTTTATGTGAGACAGCCGTTACATGCCCGGTATGATATCACTGCGAGCAACCTGACTGGCACAAGATCGTAATTGTTCGCGAGATTGTAGTTTGTGGTAACTCTGCTTTCTAACTCGTTATTGTTTGCTGGGTAGTTTTGAGTGGCACCGCGCGAGTCATCAACGTGCGGTCATCAATACGCCTTGGATAAGCCCAGTCTGGTCCATTGCTAGGTTGTTGACCGATCAGGCGCTTGACGAGATCGGGGTGATGGTGGTAGACCTATAAGGTGCCGTACTACTGGAATGGGCCAGCTGTCAAGATTACAGCAAAGTCTGTGCTTACTCCTGGCCGGGGATTTCCGCATCGAGGTCTAATATATCCTGGGTTCCTGATAGGTTTATGTGAGGAAATGATTCTGTAGGTTCGCATCCTCGTTGGGTCTTGGTATACACCGGTGCACCTACACAGGCGGCGATCGATGTGTCGAGCAGGCTTCGTACAAACCAATCGGCAAGCATGCTCCATTCCATGGGTGTAGGTTGTGCCCTGTGTCGTGTAGTGGTTTCTGCAGCTCCGCCTGCACGTCTGTAACACATGCGGTGACTTTATACCATCGTCTGCAGAATTATGGTTTGCTTTAAATTACTGACAGTCCTCACACTCGGTCCGGGTCATCTCTGGTTGGGACCCGGTCTCCGACGAGTAGTCTTGGATCTCAGATCTGGAACTAGGGGCAACAGGAGGCACCACGGGCATGACACCTCCACCTGGCATCCGGGGGTCGTAGACGGGGTCGCCAGTATGTGTAGTCCGTTGGCGCGGATACGGACCGAGATCCTTCGGCGTCCTGCCCTGCGGTCCAGTCTGTGAGCTCGTGTCGGCCGGAGCCTCGGCGTGGGGATCTGGTATGATCTGGCCCTCCTGTGCCGGGGGTTGCGAGGACCTGGACCCATGAAGCTGTGGCCATCGTGGGCCCGGAGGTTGTGCCTGCTGCTGTTTAATTTCCGGCATTGCGTCCTTTCGGGGGCTCGCGGTGGGTTCTCCCCTACTGTCGTCCTTCTCTGCCTGCGGGTTCCTTGGGTAGTCTCGGTCGACGTGTCCCAGGTTCCGGCCAGGCTCAATGACGTCCCGCACACGCCGCTTTAGCTCCTTGGTTTCAGGAAACCCGCCGTCTACCTTGCGGTCCCAAAGAACACGGTGCTGGATGGTGGGGCTGGGACCTGGTCCGGTCGTCGTAGGCGTCGTGTCTCGCGCGCCGGCTACCTCGGCACCAAGGTCGGCATGGTATATCTCAACGACGAAGATACCGCCTGTGGTGGGCTGGAGGGCCACCTCGCCAAGAGAGGTCGAGAAGGTAGACAGGAGTTCTTGTGCGAACTACGATTGTAAGTGCACTTAGCAGCAAGTTGTGTGATTCTGACAGAGGCGATGAATGGGCCGATCGGGGATACGCAGACTGGTATGTATCCGACAAGGAACAAGGCAGAAAGAACATGGACGGCGGAACATGGCCAGCGGAACATGGCCAGCGGGAACAGGGACCGGCGGGGGGAGGGGGGGTTGGTTCTGAGGGTGTGTGGATCAACATACGTAGGCGGCCCTCAACATCCACTTGCATTGGGTACAGAAGCGAATGGTGACACGGGGCAGAGGCAACGGGGATGACGAGCCCGCGGGCTGGGATACAGGCACGGATGCTGCCAGTGCAGGTGCAGACGCAGATGTGGACGGAGAGCCAGAGACGGCATCAGAGGCGGGACCAGAGCCGCCAGGCCGCTGGTCTGGAATGACGGAGATGATCTCGGCCATTGAAAGAAAAAGGAAAAAAAAAAAAAAAAAAACAGAGGGGAGGATGAGCGGGGAAGGGGAGGATGAGGAGAAAGACGAGTAAGCGTCGTTTAGGTATGTATGTATCTACTTTACCTACAATATATAATACGTATAACTAGGTAGGTAGATAGATACCTACCTAGATAACTAGGTACTAGGTAGCTAGAGGTAGTGTATAGAAATATATAGTAGGTAGGTAGTGAGTGAGTGTATACCTGAGAGATCTATAATGAGTGGGGGTTGGTTATGGGGGTTTGGTTATGTTATAGACAAGGCAAGGCGCAACATCTATCTGGTTAGGGTAGGTACGCTCCTGTGAGGTAAGCTTACCTTAGGCACTGTACGAGTATGAATCTGACGTTACCGTTCGATGATAGGTAGGGTAGGTAGCTCGGTGCTAAAAGTCCCTTGCTGAGCCTCCCCCGTACCTTCGGACCCAAAGGTGCTGCCGGCCGCCTCCCGAAGCCAGCTACCTACTTGCCTACCCTGGTACCCACCTAGGGCAAGTCCAGATAAGATTTCTACCTACATACATATGTACGGTACGCGGTACCTACCTAACTACACTAACAGCGGTGCGGAGTAAAAGCTTGGCTCCCTATAACAATTACACAGCTACCCAGGTAAGTACCTACCTATAGTTGCTGGATATCGTGCGTATCTTGGGTAGCTCTTGCGGTTCCCTACCGCGTCATTTTGGGGTGCTGTGGTTCCGTCGCTTGGCCTGTGGCACCTACCTACGTGGATTAGGTAGTACCTAACAGGTGTTGTCCGCCGGTTCTCTGGGCACCTACGAGGGGACGAACCTACTCCGTATCACCTACCTACCTCGATACCTGTTCCTACGGGGCTTGACAGCCGGGTGCCCAGACAGAACTGCTGCTTGTCTGCGACCGAATCGTGTCGTATTATTTATCAGTGGGATGCATGCTTCGATTACTTTGTCGATAGCATTGGAGAAGTGCCGTGAGACGTCGTCAAATGATAAAAGATGTAGTTAATAAAAATAAGATAAAAAAGGATCATTCATAGAACTAACGAGGACGAAAGTAGGGTGTCATGTAAATTGGCCCTGTCAATTAATCTACTTAGTATACTGGATTTAGAGTTCCACATCCCTAACTTAGGTAGGTGGTTGACCTCGCTACTACAAAGTAGGCGGTTAACAATTAACCAACCTCCTGTTCCCTACTTCCCCAGTGTAAAGGCGCTACTTTGGAGGAGGGCCTTGCGCGTCTCCCGGCCAGTCGTGACAGCTGGGGTGTATGTACCCCGCCGAGACACAACTTGCTTGCCTGACACCCCCATACATGTATCCTAACCCGGCTAAGGATGTACTTAGTTTAAGTACCTACCTACTCACTCATGCCCGTCAAGTCCAGATAGTTGGTGGCCGATCCGGTATATCACCCGAGGTGAGAGTGCATAATTGGCAAAGGGGACCCGATCTTCCTTTGTTGTCTCGCCTTGCCTTGCTCCCGAGCGCGAGCAAGCGGTGCAGAATGTCCATCGATAACTAGCATAGCTGCCACGGCAGGCAACGTCCCAGACCGCTAGTTGATCTGTTTGCCGTTTGAGGGGAGACATCTGTATGCGAGGGATGCAGCGGCCGGATCTTGTTGCAGTGACTTGGCGCCAATGTCTTTGTTCTTGCATGAGCTAAGTCTCTATCTACCCAGTGTGATCGCTGCCTTGACTCGGGCTATGTCAGACTAAGCCCGACCTACGGCCTGGCCTGTCCTGATCGTTGTTGGCAGACCCCTCACTGCCCAAGCATGTAGGAACATGTAAGAGCATGTAGGAGCATGTATGTAGTTGCTGAGCGCCAAATCATGGCACCAGATGAGGGTCGTTCCGTTCGGAGATCAGTCCAGACCGCCGCATGTCTGATAGAGAGGTTGGTTGTTCATCAGACCGGGTGTTCGTTACAGGTGGGCCGGGATGGGGCAGGGAAACAAACGATGCGTGTTCCTGAAGATCTATGCGCAGTTCATCGCGTACGGTATTCGACAAAGAAAATGAGGACAAAGTACAGGTCATAATCAAATAAATATTACATGCTGAAGCACTCTCTCCAACACCGCGTCTTCACCCTGTGGCTGTCCAATCTGGCAGTCACCGTGAGCATGAAACATAAAAGTATGCCGTTGATTATCGTAAAAGACGCCCCAATATCTCCTTGGACCCTGGCGGCTCGCCGTCTGGTTTTGATGCTCCCCCCGCCCCTCTCTTCCGTCTTCCTCTTGCAACCTAGGGTGTAATTGCTGCTTCTCCCTTCTCCAGAATGCACTTGGATCGTGGAATCTAGCGAGAGCGAAAACGGATCCCAGTGGCCCTCGTCGCATGTCGCGAAAAATCAAACCGCCGGTCTCCTCACCAATGAATACCTCATCGTCGAAACGTACATCCCGAGAACCTACTCGCTCCCAGGACCACCCCCTCCCCCCTCCCCCCCTAACCCGTCATACTGGCTTGGAGACGTCCCGTGGCCTACATGACGGCGCAGCACCCAGCACTCTGTGGAGGCGCGTACGGGTCTTCCCCTCTCGGTACGGGCCCCCCATACCGAAGGTACCATGTAATCCCTCGTACTATTGCAGTATGCAATTATGCTGTCGACACAGACCGTTTAGTATTCGAGCGCCATCTAAGAATGCAACCGGCACCAATGTTAGTATAGTAGAGTCGTCTCACCTCTTAGCGGCTTGTGATACTGGGATGCGATCCCGCTCCAAATCTTCCCGCAACCTGCTGTTCAACTCGGTCAAACGTCGCAGCTTCAGATCCGCCATTGATTGCTTGTTTTTCTTAATCTGTGACGGGTCGCCGACCTCTCTAGATGTGTATGCAGGCATGATGATGATGATTATGAAGACGATGATGGTGTTGGTGAATGACGCGATGGAATCGGGAAAGTCGGAGAATGGCGAGGCGTGATAGCGTGGTTGATGTTGGTGATGGTAAGCTCCGAGTGCTCAATCGCTCGGGCTCGCCTCTCTGATGATGGTGTGAAATTGCGCGTTCCTGGTACCACAGATGCTGACCCAAGTTAGTTATTTGTCGGGGCTGGGTGCATCGTCTGCGTTGCTACGTCGGCCGTCGTAATGTACCGCGTGCCCTCTTTGTTGTGAGATGGTAAAAGGAGCGAAGAAATGGGGCGGGCCAACGGGCGGGTTTTTGGGTGGCGATCGGACTCGACTGGCCGGAGTCAATGGGTGGCAGGACAAGAGCGCTACTTACAACTACTAAACGATCAGAGGACTCGCCATACGATCGGGACTGACGAGTCTGGAGGCTCGAGGGGACAGCGACGGGGCGGCGCAGCGACGAAAGGAAACCACGGGATCCGTATATCGTCCTCAGAGAGCGCGGCGACGTGGAAGAGAAGGGAGCGAATGAGCACTGGCAAGACACGGGGAAGGGAGATAGGCAGACTGGGCGCTGGAGACGAGGATAGAGAGGATGGTTTAGTTGGGGGGAGGTGGTCAGGGTGGTTTGTTAGGGTGGTAGGGGAGGGAGGATCGGAGTGGAGGCAGAGGTCGACCAGAAGAGGTAGAGCCAGAGGTAAAAGGCAGAGCCAGAGAAAGACACGGGCCTAGCGCCCTTACTCGCAGAGCGCAAGGCAGGTAGGAGGTACCTTTGGCTCACCTATGCTGTTTCGCTATGGGAGAGCCCTGGCACCGCGCCGGCACCAAGCGGGATTAGGACTTTTCCCTGGTAGCTCCGACGCCTGTGATTGGCTCAAGTCCTAAGGGGGGAATGAATATGGGGCTCTTCTTGCAGGTAGGGAAATTGGTGGTCCAGTTTCTCTAGTGGCTTGTGCCCGAAGCGTACAGTAATATCGCACATGCTAAATCTACTTAAATCTACTTGAATTTGAGTAAGTCCCTCAATACCACAGCAGGTATCTACATAAGATCGAGAAGACCCAGGCGATTTTGTGTTTCGCAGCCTTACATTTATTTGCATGGTCGACTCGGAGAGAACAGACGGTCTCACCTCAACACTCATCAACAAGCCGAATTCAGGTTGCTCGAGGGTTTCTGAACGCAATGGGTGTTGTGATAAAAATAGCACCCAGGTAACTAACTAACAGGTAATGAGTATTTCAGTATTAGGTAGTTACTTCAGGGTCCTTTCGTTGTACTTCATCGCGAGCAACTACCTACGTTGCCAGGTATGTGGCGAATCGTTTTGTATATACCTATGTATGCATTCGCGAAGGCGCAAGGATTTGGTTAGTGGTACACTAAATATACAAACGATGGCCTCGGCATATGTTTATCGATTGATAAAGTCTTGACGGCGTGAGCAATCATGTCGAATCCGGCTAGGGTTCCAATTGCACCTGGGACTTACATAGTGTAGTTAGTCGTAGTATTCTATGTATATCGGCTGTTGAAACGATCTTAGAACCACATCAGATCGGTAGACCGATGTAGATTAACTATATGCTACGTAATTACATAGTCGGCATCAGGTATTGACAAGGGATAATAAGCCTAACGTTTGTCTGCAGTGGTGTGCCTTTCGTTAGTCAAGTCTCATATAGGTTAGATACATACTCTGTATGTATGTATGTATGTATGTATACACCTCAATCCCTAGAACCCCCGAGGACTCCACATCGTGTTGTTTTCAGGACGACGCGGGACAGGACAGTTACGTCCCGACCGTATACATACCAACTAATTAGTGGACCGTGTGCAAGTAGGGAAGGCCTATCACGACGCAGGATCTAGTAGGTAGCGCACCACCCTCATTGTGACGCCAAATTAGGAGAATATGCACTCTTGCAGGCAAGGCTATATATCCTCTTCATATGAACGCACATACCTAGTTATTTTGCCTCATAGACGTCTTGACGGTACCTATTTAGAAATTAAAGCTGTCATCGGACGTGTGGATTTGGTTTGATTCATTTGATTCATTTTATTAAAGGAATGGTGTGTGTAGTGTAATGTGGTTTGTCGCCCAGCACACCGGAGCGCAAAGGACTACACGTTTGATATGCCAACATGGAATTAGGCAAGGCATCTTTTATAAAAATGAAAATCATTCTCTGCAAGGATTAGATAGTTAGCCTACTTACGTACCTAGGCAGGTAGGTATCTTGGTTACACCGTATTGAAAGGTGCTACAGAGTGGAAGCACCTAGGTAGGTGCTAGAGACATGCTATATTTGCACACAACTGCACCTAAGTTTGCCAGTGACAGGGGGGTCGCACATTGATTGCAGGTGCTCCGGCAACAAAACAGTCGCGAAGCCATGAGCAATGGGTCTATTGGTAGTCACGTGACATAAAATTTCCAAAGCCCGTGCCCCGCCTCGCTCGACGTCCCAAACCCACCAAATGTGGCACACATCGAAAATCTTCTTTTTGGTGTCTCTTCTCCCCCATCACACGTCACGCCGCTCCGGCCGCACCCATCTCTTTTGATCCCTAACCATCAAAGAGATCGCCCAACATGCCGCCGCCTCCGCATCAGAAGCCGGAGAACGTGCTGAAGCGTGCACACGAGCTGATCGGCGTCAACCAGACCCCGGCCGCTCTCACCCTCCTCCACGACCACATCACGTCCAAACGCTCGCGAAATGTCCCCATCGCCTCGCTGGAGCCGGTTATGCTCCTCTTGGTCGAGCTTTCCGTCGAGCAGAAGAAAGGCAAGCTCGCCAAAGATGCCCTCTATTCCTACAAGAACATCGCCCAGAACACCAACATCGCCACCATCGAACTGGTGCTGAAGAAGTTCATCGAGCTGGCCGCCGAGAAAGTCACTGCCGCCCAGAAGAAGGCCGACGAGGTGCAGGAATCCCTTGACGCCACCACAACCTCCAACATCGAAGATCTGGAGGCCACAGAGACCCCTGAGTCCATCCTGCTGGCCACCGTGTCTGGCGAGCAGTCGAGAGACCGCACCGAGCGCGCCGTCGTAACCCCCTGGCTCAAGTTTCTCTGGGAAGCGTACCGAACCGTCCTCGATATTCTACGTAATAATGCCAGGCTTGAGCTCCTTTATCAGAGTACTGCTCTGCAGGCCTTCGACTTCTGTCTCAAGTACCAACGAAAGACGGAGTTCCGCCGTCTTTGCGAGCTGCTTCGCAACCATGTTCAAACCGCCGCCAAATATTCCAGCCAGATGCATGCTATCAACCTCAATGACCCGGATACCTTACAGCGGCATTTGGAGACCCGTTTCCAGCAGCTGAATGTCGCCGTGGAACTGGAGCTCTGGCAAGAGGCTTTCCGAAGCGTTGAGGATATTCACACCCTCCTGAACCTCAGCAAGCGCCCGCCAAAGAATGTCATGATGGCCAACTACTACGAGAAGCTTACTCGTATCTTCCTTGTCGGCGAAAATTACCTTTTCCACGCCGCTGCGTGGTCTAGGTACTACAACCTTCTCCGGCAGTCTGCCGCCCTGGTTGCTTCCGGTCAGGGCAAGAAGGCTGACAACCCATCCGCCACCGATGCGGACTTACAGAAGGCTGCGTCATTTGTCCTCCTGTCTGCGCTATCAATCCCTGTCATTAGCACAACAAGATCGCGGGGCGCCATGGTCGATTTCGACGAGGCACGGAAGAACAAGAACTCGCGTCTCACCCACCTCTTGGGAATGTCTGTTGCCCCTACCCGGGCCGTTCTCTTCCGTGATGCTCTATCCAAGTCTCTCTTAAAGCGTGCCCGCCCCGAGATTCGGGACTTGTACAACATCCTAGAGGTTGATTTCCACCCCCTCTCTATCTGCCAGAAGATCTCCCCCATTCTGACCAAGATTGGTACCGACTCTGAGATGGAGAAGTACATCCTCCCTCTTCAACAAGTCATTCTTACCCGGCTCTTCCAGCAGCTATCTCAAGTCTATGAGAGTGTTGATCTTGCGTTTGTTGAAAGCCTAGCCGACTTTCCTGATCCCTTCCAAATTTCTCGTGGAACAATTGAGAAGTTTATCATGAACGGAAATAAGAAAGGCGATCTCTCCATCCGCATGGATCACGCAACAGGCGTACTTAAGTTTGATAAAGATGTCTTCGCCTCTTCCAAGCCGGTCCATGCTGGCTCTAGTACAGGTTCTGCGGAGAGCCAGACTGGCACCGTGCAAAGACTCCAAAGCACGCCCTCAGAGATTATCCGCTCACAATTGTCTCGCCTTGCAAATACCCTATATACTACTTGCTTCTATATTGATCCTACTTTCAGGCAAAATCAAGCAGAAGCCCGCAATGCCGCCCTGGCACGCACTAAGGCGGGTGCTGAAAAGGAGCACGATGAGACTCTTGCCCGAAAAGAAATCATTCAAAAGCGGAAGGAAGAAGCTTCAGAACTGCAAGCAAAGAGAGAGAAAGAAAAGGCCAAACAAAAACGTCTTCAAGAACAGGCTTTGGCTGAGGCCGAAGAAAGGCGTTTGGCCCAGGAGCAGAAAGAGCGTGAAGAAAAGCGCCTCAAGGACGAGCGGGATCGCGTGCGTAAAGAGGAGCTGAAAAAGCAGATTGCCGACTTGAAGTTAGGTGCCAACGCCGCCGATATCGACATTGAGAATCTTGGCGACATTGACATTCGAGCCATGAAGCTCGCTCAGCTTGAGCGCGAGAAACATGACATCAAAGAACGACTCCGAGTAACAGGCAAGCGCATGGATCACCTCGAACGCGCCTTTAGAAAAGAGGAGGCTGCCAAGCTTGGCGAAGACTACGCGGCGCAGAGAGAGCGTGATTTGGCCGCATACGAGGTGACGCGGGAGCAAACCCTGAAAGACGCTGAGGAGAAACATAAAGAGAGCGTTGCGCTTAAGCATCGTCTCGGCCGTTTAATGTCCTATTATGAGCCCTTCAGAAGGTCTCTACATGATCGCCGTCGCGACGAGTTTGAGAAACGCCAACGCGACGCCGATCGTGAACTAGAGAAACAGATCACCGCGAGAAAGAAGGAGTACAGAGAGCGCAAGCTTCGAGAGAAGCGAGACCGAGAGGAAAAGGAGAGGGCCCTAAGAGAAGCCGAGGAACGCGCCGCGCGAGAAAAGGAAGAGCAGGAGAAACGTGTAGAGCAGAAGCGGGCCGAGATAGCCAGGATCAAAGAACAGCGAGAAAAGGAGCGGCAAGAGACACAGGAGAAGGCTGCTTTGCAAGCCAGACGGGAGGAAGAAGCGATGGCCAGGCGACAGGCCGAGAAAGAGGCAACCCCCCGTTTCGCACCCCGCCGCGAGCCGGTGGCGATGGAACGCACAAGCTCTCAAGATCAGCCTCCCGCCCCACCCCGCATCCAGCTTGCTGGGGGCAAGCCATCATGGCGTGACCGCGAAGCCTCTCGGGGCGCCACTCCTCCAATCGACTCAAATGGGCCGTCGCGTGCCCCGCCACCCGCAGCAATGGAACGGACCGGCTCCAACAGCCGTGCCGGTGGACCTCCACGTCTCAATCTACAAGGCCAGGGTGGTAAGCCGTCGTGGCGTGAGCGTGAGGCTGCAAGGGCCAGTGGCGGCGGCAGCGCCCCTCCGGAACCCGCAGGCGGGGCGAGGGGTGATACCCCTCCAGCTCCAGCCCCAGCCCCAGCGTCTGGGGAGACCTTGAAGCCGTCTGGCGGTGCTGGGAAGTGGGTACCCCGGCATTTACGTGACAAGCAGGGTTCTTGAGCATAGCACGGATGGGCGTTTCGGGTTTGGGTTTGCCAAAGTAGTTTGTAATTTAGGCTCACGAAAAGAAGCATCTTTGCTTTTTGAGATTAGCAGTCAGAGCAAGAATATGAGATGATGATGGCCGGTATCACGTACTGCCCTACCCTGCGTCATAGGGGTGTGTCGTGTAATGGCGGTTCCAGTTGGATACCTTGCAGTTAGATCGGGGTACCATTAAACCCATGCCACGTCTCATTCCTCAAGTGCATTGTGGCCTTTTCTGAACAGCCTGATTTCCTGAATTACCTCAAGGGTAAGTAGGTTTAGGTGATTACAATGACACTCTGAAAAACAAACTGTGAAAATGAGATCACCTAAAGTATAACCTTCTCTCACGTAGTACAACAAGTCGGCCAACCATGTTAAATTCTTTGTTCTTTCCCCCCGCTCATCCTTTACGGCATATCCAAAAATTGTTAGGTGGGTACGGGGGCTTACTGTCTGCTCACTTCCACATGTCCATGTTAGTATATATGGACGTTGGTGGTATCTTTGGCTTCTTTTTAGTCTATTCCGGCATGGATGAGCGCTACTTAAAATTCCCGGAGGCAACGTATTCCTCCTTATCTATCTTTCACACATGCAGGTTAATGTATCATCCCCGCATCACTCTAAATTGACAGACTATCCCTCCACTCCCTATGAATTGTAAGGTTTCTTATTATGAAATGGCCTTACCCCAGTTGACTATAAACTTCGGAAGCTTCAAATGACAGCAGCACAGAAACTGCACAATCTGCAACAGAATAACATTCAGAAGCATAGCTCGGGGAGGAGGAGTTGTGGATAGCGAGATTCTTTGAGGAGTGCGTGCAAGAAGAGCTGACTTTTAACTAGTTCGATATCCTACATGGAGATGTCGAGTAAAACTTTCGTAATCATTTGCAGTTGGATTTTGCAACTCTCCAAAGTCTTTCCGGATTTTGCCAAGGCGCCACCAGCTATACCCTCATATGTCTAAGCCAGGCAAAGATCGTCCAATTCAGACCCAACCCACTCGACGAAGCCGTCTTAACCCTTGCTTATGAGGTCTGCGGCGATTTGGTCCCCTGCCTGTCTACTTCTGCCCGGTGATTCCGGGGCAAGTGCATACTAAATACCTATGCTCTAAAAATTCCCCAACGATGCATTTCCTTTGCATAGGCAACTCACGACAGTTACCTACTCCCCAACATCCTTGGCAACAACCGCCCCAGAAGCAATCTGGACAGGTTGACGGCAGAATGACGGCCTAAGGAAGATCGAAGCCATGTTGCGCGAATAAAGCATCTTTTCTGTCAGGAAAAATATCCCCTCTCGACAAGCTCCCCATCGGTCTTGAGATACATCATGAATTTGCAGGGATCGGCATTATGGTTGACTTACAGAGACACGTAACAGGAGTGATCGATTTTTTTTTTTTGACGATGCTCAAACTGAAGCCTTTAGTATGTGTATCTTTGGAGTGTACGAAGGCTTCTTTGGTGTCATGAAGGATCAAAAGTGGAGCTTCTTCGACGAGTCCGCCAGAGATGGCTCCGGGTGAAGCGTGAGGAATGTGCTTGATATCGCATTCTGGGATACGCATGTGTTAACTTCGGCCTAGAATAGCACGGCCTTTGCTTATAGAGTTACAGGCGTGCTTCTAGCGTGGTTTGTTCACCTACTACACTAAGTAATACATATCTATTTATTTATTCGAATATTTTACCCCATAACTATATGGTTATTGATTATATAATCCTAACATACAACTGTACGGCTCTATGCTTAGGCTTCTTCGTTGATCCATTATCTCATATAGCACAGTTATTACATCATATATAACCTCACATTGTAATAAAATCAGTTAAAGTAGTTAATTCTAAATATAACTATGAAATTCTACCTAGGCTAACCGCATAGTTGTCGGAGGTTTGTTTCCATATGCGAAGCGTGTATAATCTCGCTTTCAGCTATTGTCTGCATGTCTCAATGGAAGGCCATGAAGTTGGTGTTTTCGCCCGTAGCCGCGGCGTAGGACAAGCCAACCCTCCTACGCGGCCGGCGATCGCCACATCCGACTCAAGACCTCTCCGTCACAGTGGTATCGCCCTTCAGGACCACGGTCATCCTCGCGCGGTCGAGGAACAGCTCCTCGTCGGCGGCAATCCTCTTCGCGTTCTCAGGCTGCTGCGTGAGGACGAAGAAGGCCTGGAAGGCGGCCTCGTCCTCGAAGGTGAGCTCGGCAAACGAGTCGTAGTCGAACTCTTCCTGGGCCCCGATCATCACGGTCGCCGGGGTGTCGGGGTTGCGCGCCGTGTTGCCCTCGGCCTGCCGCTCGGTTCGGTGGAGGTAGTGCCTCGTGTGAGAGAGCGGGAAGTTTGCGCCGGTGAGCTCGCGCACCAAGGGCACGTGAGTCCCCTCGTAGTGGGCTCTGAACTGCTCCGGCGTGGTGCCAGGCTTTCGGTAGGCGAAGATGAGGACCGAGTAAGGCATGTTGAGCGGTTGTGATTTGTGATTTTGATGGAATGTTGTTGTATGGGATGGACAAAAATTGTGTTGGTTGTTGTGGTCTTGGAGGGCTGCGGATGGGGTATGCGTGGGATGTATGCGTGGGAGGTGTTCTCTCTGTGAGGGGTCGCTGATAGGGGTCACTAATAGGGGTTCACTGATAGGGGTCACTGATAGGGGCCACTGATAGGGGCCACTGAGCTGGAGAAGACGAGAACTGCCGGACAGAGCTCAGAGCTCAGAGCTCCCGAACGACGACTTTTGTAGGAAAAGGGACTGATGGTCTCAGTTAGTGGCAGGCTATCGGAATGTGAGGGCTTACACCTGTAGTGTCGTATTCTCTTACTTCGACTAAGGGCAGCAGCGTCACGCACAGCCAGTCCCGAGGCCCCAGGACCCCAGGACCGTAACATCACAATTTCCAAAACTCCATCTTCAAGGCTGTGACAACCGAGCTAAGAGAAAGAGGGGCGATGCGTGCCTGGAAGCTGGAAGGGGGGAAAATAAAAACGGATGGAAATAAAAATAGAAACTGCCGAGGGATGACTTGACTAACTGAGACTGAGGGATGCGATGTAAGGCATGCAAATGCAATGCAATAGTGAGATGACGAGATATAACATGTAACATGTAATATGGAATATGTAATATGTAACATGTATTTTCAAAAAAAAAAAAAAAAAGAATACCTCCCTAGCGGATCAGAATCGCTGATGATTTGACTGCCCTGTTGTTGGTGCCTGCCCATTATTTAGTGTCTATATTACTACCTAGTGTCTATTGCTACCAAGGTAGTACCTAGTAGGTAGTGTCTATTGTTAGTGCCTGTTGTAGGTAGGTTAGTGTATGTAAGCGCCTTATTTCCACTCAGTTGGGGGCGACCCCGCGCCTCGCAACCAACGGCAGCGCGTAGACGCTCACCAGCCAACAATTATAAATCACAAATGTAACTCTGTCCTCCTCCACCGTCCGCCTCAGCAGAGTCCGCGATGCAACCCAAAGTGCTATCGCGCCCGGGATGCTGCATCCGACCCAGCCACAGCCCCAGTACGCTGCAGAGACCAGGCTCCAGCATACAGCCCCGACTGCGACCGACCAACGTGCAGGGCCTTCTCCGAGAACCAGCGGCACCGTCTCTCTGGCGGCCGCCGCATCGCCGTCCTGGTCGTACAGGTCTTGGGAGTGCACCGTCGTCGTGATGATCGCCACGAGCATCGTCAGCCAGCCGAGGGCATCCCTGTCGAACAGCACCGAGGCCGAACCACGCTGGCTGGGCAGCAGCACCACATCGAGTGCGCCGGATGCAAAGCTCATGAAGCCCAGGCCGTTGAGCAGGTTGCGGACGACGAAGCCCCGGCTAGAAGGCCCGGGGTGGTTGTAGACGCAGCCGAAGGCCACGAGCAGCAGGCTCTGTATCACCCCGCCCCCGACCATCAGGCTGGTCAGGACGGACAGCGGGTAGGCGAGCACTCCGAGGATCTGCGCGCTCTGGGCCGAGATGAGGCCCGCGGGTATAGGGCGCCACGGCTTGTTGAGGCGATCTTCAGCGATCGCCGCCGGGTATCGCTGGTTGTTCACCGTGAAGGCCAGCAGGTTCACCCAGGTCCAGCAAAGGACGTAGGGCAACCGCGTAAGCAAGGCAAGGGGCGAGACCTGGCCGGAGAACAGTCCGAAAGAGTAGAACACCGCGAACGCGGTGCTCGGAAATATCATGGTTTTGAAATCGTTGCAGGTGAAGAGCCACAGGGAGGTGGTGAAGTTCGTGACGGAGAGCAAAGTTTTGTACCACCGTTTGAGCGGCTCCCGACGACACATCGAAGAATACGGTTGTCGGTATTGTGAAGAATGCATCTTCGTTGCCTTAGTCATCTTGAATGTTACGGAAGATGAGGGCACTTGGGAAAGAATACTGTCCAAAACTTCAACAAGAGAGAGGTCAAGACTAGAAAGAAAGACAGGGCATGTAGAGTATGACTCAAAGAATAACTACTTTCAAATACGACACTTTTTTTTTTTTTTTGTTGTCGCTGTTGTTGTTAGAAATTTACTATCCTCCTTTTTAAGCACCAAACAAATAGGGGGGGGGGCTGACTGTTAGAGGGCCAAAGCATTTTTTGCGGAGGCCTACATGTCTACTTGGGCTATGATGATGATGGAATGGAAGGGGCGCTTTTCTTGTGAGGAACACGAGAACTCTTTGCAAGGTGACATTAAACATTAGGATGTTGGTAGGGCTCCGAAATGTAGATTGCCAGGCCGAAACTGCCTTGCTCTATTGATTGCTTAGTGTAGCATTACAGCATTACATCCATCGTAGTCCTGGACAATTTGATAACCAGCTCCGTAATGACGGTATTGTCTCGGACGGACGGGTGTCGCCTCAATACGATATAAGCACCCAGAGAGAGACCTGCATGTTCTAAAATAATCAACTCCGTCAGAGCTCTCTGCCACCATGGAGGATCCAACGCGCCTTAGGCCTTAGTGTATGAATCATGTGAATCATACCGCCAAGGACTGCAGTTGGTTCTAAGCTGCGAGGCAAATACGCACATGCACCTACCTAGTGGGGCCGGCGTTGCATGGTCCGGGTCGCCGGCCACTCAGCGGCGTATTACACCATGTTTAAAAATCGTGGGATCTAGTGTATACGATGAGCCCGCGTCTAATCGTATGCTGAGATAGGCAACCAAGCCAGGGTTTCCTGATTTGCCGGCACTAGCGGGATGGACCGAGGGAAGTTCGTTGGAGAGACTGAAGGGGATTCGCACTACTGGGCAAGAATAGTCTCGAGATTGATGACGATCATGATGAAGCAGGTGCCTATTAAAGCTCTCCGGTCTATAATTATCGTAGAGTCGTGGGGTCCCAGATAGATTTGAATGATGCCAGCCAAGAATGATTCCAAAACTCATAAAAATATATTGAGATACTGATAATAACTAAAAACAGCAAGCTCCATGCGCAAAAGCTGAGCTGATTGGTACATTCGTATCTTGGCTCCTCAACAACCTTGGAACTAACTCTTGGTACTTCTCAGGCGTCCACGCCCCTGCCATCTATAGCATTTTTACGAAGTGTCCCAAAATAACCAATCAATGGTTCTCAGTGGTGGTGACCACGAAATCACGCTCAACGCCTATCCCTCCTGCTGGCCACTCGTGCCCGCGAGACGCATAGGCACCTCGGGACTCGACTGCCAGGTGATGCGCAGATGCGCGGTGGTCGAAACGAGTATGGTCGTAACCAAAGTTTGCCTCATCGGCAGCCGGGCCATCTTTTATAGTGCTCGTAGAGTCAGATAAAGACTTGAACCCAAATAGTCGTGAATGTCCTGCAGCAAAGAGCTGCTTGCGCCTTCTCTGGGCTTTATCGCTTGGCCGGCGGATCAAGGGCGCGAGCGACGGAACGCAAGCTACGGTGATACCGACACCCATCTCTGCCACGGTTAATATGGCGCTGTCGAGGGTACAGTAGGTGAAGTCAGTCAAATTGCAACTGATAACTTTGTACACACGGACTAGGTTGATCGCCGAAATTCTAGGAACATGAGTAACGGAACCATTACAGCCGCACGTAGTCAAGAGGTTTCACTCACCCTAGGCCTAGACCAAAAGTTATCGTAATAGCTACCTTTTTGTGTGTTGGAAGCTGGAGTCGCCATATAACTGGGAGTGGTAGGGCGACAATGACGACATCTAGGACCGTGTTGAAAGCCGCTGCTACCAATTCTGCAACACCTATATCCCCACAGGTGCCGTTGGTGATCGTCTTGTCCCAGTTCAACGCAATGGGCTGACAGATGGTCAAAGTTGTGATAATACTCCCCACAAAGAATGCGCAGACGACTGCGACGCTTGCCCATACTGCCCACTGGAAAAACTTGGAGACGGAAAAGATCTCGATATACAGAAGCAGAATGGCCAGGCGAAATGAGGCGATCGAGATTGCCCAGAAGAATTGGGAGGCAAAGAAGGACTTGAAATTCTCATGTTAGCAAGAGTGATGCGCCTGGACGGGTTTCCTGCAACCTTTAGCGCGATGGTGAGCTGGGCTGGCGACACTTCGGATATGTGAAGTCCAATACCGCCATCAATGGTTCCGATCAGAGTGCAAGTGGTGTACCCTAGCAAGGCGACCTATTTTCATACATGTAAGCACTTCACTTTGGAGTATGCATGACAAAGCAGCGATCCATTGGAACGGAGATATACTCACCAAAGACAGGACGCAAAAATAGTCATGCGAACGGGTTTCCCTACCCACCAAGCGGGCGGCATAAAAGCGAAGAGCGACAGCGAAGATAGCAAGTAAGTCGAGGACAATGTATGAGGCTATAAGATCTACTTCGCCCTCATGGAATTTGGGAGCCATGATGACTTGAGTCGATATGAATTGGAGACCCAAAGGTCAAGCGTGTAAGCTTCGGGTGCTCGGGGCGGAAGAAATATGAAGATCGAGGTACGGCAGCCGATTGAGTCCGAGGACGGCCAGCTCCCTGAGCGAAGTTATTCTAAATCTTTTGGGCCCCCATTCAATGGGCGTGCCCTTTTGCATACGATGGGTCCGATCTTGCTGGAGCCAAGGCATGTTGGGTGGCCTGCATGAAGAAGCCAACCAATGGGGTTATCCGTTTGGGGTATCACATCTGCATTGGTAAGGCGGCGGAACTAACATACATACATACGCTACAGCTTGCATACGATGTGGGCCATGTCGTAAGGCTGTCAACTGTTCCATAGTTTCATGATGCGCCCATGCTGATGACAGAAGTCAGGTGAAGGATCCGAGTCAAGTCCCACGCCGAATGGCATTGTCGGGCATAGCCTCTTTGGCGCTGTGGAGGACTCGGTAGGCACCGACTCACCAAAGCCTTCTTCTCGCCGAGTGTGCTAACCATACGATAACAATAATGAATAATTAACGAGAGTTCCCACGCAGGCGGCAGAGATGCTTCGTAATCTCAGTTCCCATCATCCACCAAGCTTCCAGCCCAAATTTGTTCAAATTAGGGCATTATGTCATCCTCTCCCACATTTCTGGTACACCTTGTGTCCGTTTTTGTGGGTGTTGTCGCACATCTTGGACTTTTCATTCGGGGGGAATGGCACTTATCAGCACCCAGCGTTGTTCTGGCTCACCTGGCCCTCGTGTCACTGGGGTTCTTTGCGTATACCGAGGCATGTAGTCAACAGCCTACCTTCACTGCTCTTCTCTTCTCTTCATCCGTTCTTTTGAGCTATGCCGCCGGGTTATATGGCAGCATTGCCGTGTATCGACTTTTCTTTCATCGCCTTCGACACTTCCCCGGGCCACGGATGGCAGCACTGACCAAGTTATGGCACGTGTACCAATGTAGAGACTCTCGAAACCATCTGGTACTGGATTCTCTACACAAAAAGTATGGCGATTTCGTGCGCACCGGTACGTGCTCTCCAAATGCGCTACAGACCATACAGTCTTGTAGAATCATATTTCTGATCCTTTTGACAGGCCCTGAAGAGATTACTATCTTCTCACCCGATGCTTTCGAGGCAATGGATGGGGCATCAAACAGAAACACCCGGTCTGACTGGTACGACATTGTCCACCCGCGCATATCTCCTATCTTCTCTCGCGAAGAGCGAGATCATAGGCAAAGACGCAAGGTCTGGAACCAGGCGTTATCGACAAAGTGTAAGTTGCATAAACCCCTAAGATATCAATTAGAGCCTAATGCGTCATTGCAGCCATCAAAACATACTTACCAAGAATATTGTCTCAAATTACCAAGTTACAACAAGCAATTGAGCGATTTGAAAAAAACGCGGTTCCTGTGAATGATGTGATGCAGTGGTTTGCTTTCGACTCGATGGGAGAGTTCGCCTTCAACCACAGTTTTAACATGCTCGAGACAGCGAAATGGCATGACGCCGCCATCCAGCAGAGATCGGCGCTGATGATCTTGGGTGCTTTTAATCCCACGGTATGGGCTATTCGCCTCGCCTTCTTTTTTGGGTCTTCGTTCTGGCGTGTCAAGGATTGGTTTGGTATGGTGAAATTCTGCGATTCGTGTATTAAAAAGAGGCTCGAGGTAAGTTGCATGCCGGTCCTACTGCTAGGGGCCTTTGAGTAGATCGACAGAACCCACTGATGAAACTACAGACAGAGGTTGACCAGGCGGACATGGCGACTTGGTTTATTCGAGAGTTCGAGTCAGGCCTGTACCCTGACAACCCTGTGCTCAGGCAGAACCTTCTGAGCGGAAATGCGCTATCGGTCATTGTTGGGGGCAGGTAAGTTCCAAACACACATCACACACACACCACATACACACCACACACACACCAGTATTCTACTCCTTATATCTCGTGTTATCAGGGTCACTGTTGACATACCACAGTGACACGACAGGACCAAGTCTTATGATACTCTGGTACTTTCTTGCTCTTTACCCTGAACACGCGGAAAAAATTCGAGATGAGCTGCGCTCTATTGACACGAGTGATGTCGACGCCCTTTCGACTCTCCCACATCTCAATGGGTTCATCAATGAGAGTATGAGGCTTCTCCCGGCCGCGCTGACAATGGGCACACGGGTTACGCCCTCTGAAGGGCTTGTCATTGGCGACACATTCATTCCGGGCAATGTCAAGATGGCTGCTCCCCGATACTCTATTTTCCGATGTGAGTCAAACAAAGTGTATCATCGCCAGTCAAACATGCCACTCATTTCTCGTTCTAGCGGAGAGCGCGTTCGAGGACGCCCTGTCCTTCATCCCCGAAAGGTGGTATGACCGTCCGCAGATGATCAAGAATAAACAGGCCTTCGCACCATTCGGAGTCGGTACGTACAGTTGAAGATCCTCTGTCCTAGTACCTACCTACCCTTCATGAAGCCATTCAGACTGCTAGCAGCTGCCGAGAGACTCTCTCCCACCTGAGTAACGGCCACCCGCCCGAGTAACAGCCATTCTGACAACAAGACCTACCTTGATCCGAGTTGCTAATCGTTCATCTTTTCAATAGGTCGAAGAGCGTGCGTGGGCCAAAACTTGGCGCTGACGCAGATTCGATTGGTCGCGGCGAAGCTGCTGCTGAAATTCCATGTTCGATTTCCAATGGGCATGGACAAAGAGGCTGTAATTCGGGATATGCGCGACCAGATGACGGCTCGGCCAGGGCAGTTTGGGATGTTCTTTGACCCGATTGGGAAGGAAAATTGACTTATGAGAGAACTGCTTTGTAACTGCTTTGCACTGGAATGGAGTGGAGTAATATTATATTTGGGGGGTGTTGGGGTGTTTTGGCGTTCTAGAAATAGTGGATCTGGGCTGCCATTTTCGGCAGGCCAAACCTCGACAACGGGGGGGCTTTTAGTGAGATTTTCCGCTGCCATAGCAGGAGCGTTGCACATCCGACCCAAACTTGTCAATTTGGCCCCCTCGGCAAACTATAAACTATGCACCATGCGCGTCTGGGCGGCCCGGGTTTAGCGAGCGGTGACAGGCGCGGGTGATTTCTCCGCTCGTTTGCTCCTGGTGGTAATTGCAACGCTGCTCCATATTATCGGTGCCGAAGACACAATAGACATGACATTCTACCATGGTTCTCCCAGGGCTGTGTGTCTGCCACCAACACGCCTCCCGCTCCCGCTGGCAGTGGGCTCCTGTTAAATCATGGCACACGCCTTGTCGCGCAGACGCCGTGGCGTTCTTCTGTGCTCCCCCCGTTCATTGATTTCTCGCGTCTCCTCGATGCCAGTCAGCCGACCGGCCCCTGTGGATAGACCAGTTCCGAAGCCACGTACAACGTGAATATTACCGTTGTGTCCCCCCTACTGCTCGTGGAAATAAGATAGAGAGAGAGAGAGAGAGAGTGTGTGTGTGTGTGTGTGTGTGCGGGGAAAGAAGAGAAGAGAGAAAAAAAAAGGGGTAAGGGGAAAGAAAGAAAAAAAAGAAAAAAAAAAAAAACACTCTCCAAAAGAAAGAGGATAGGAAAAAGAGGACAGCCGCAAACACCATCGCGCGGGGGGGAGGAAGAGTACAGCTATCCGAATGATGCGCTACCCTCTCGTGTTGGCGGCGCTCTCCTTCGCCGTCGTCGCCAATGCGCAGAACTTCTCTTCCTATGTCCCGGATTGCGCGCCGCCATGTGTCGAACGGACACTGCAGGACAGCAAAGTCTGCACCAGTCTCGACGATAACGAATGCCTCTGCACAAACCTCGCACAAATCCTATTCCCCTCGAGGCAATGCTTTATCCAGACCTGCGGTGCTGGCAACCCAAACGATTTAAGAAGTAGGTATAAAGATGTCTTGCTGTATTCCTTGCTATATTTCTTGCTACTTGGAGGTTTCACGTACACATGGCACTCGGGATCTCTCTTCATTGAGCGTGGGGGCATTATAGCTGGCGCGTCCCAATTGGGACATTTTCTTGTCCCAGAGACAGTAGCCCGCATTGGCTAACGCTCATGTACAGCTGAAATCATAAGTGGGTGGCAGAAGTTCTGCAATGACTCCGGGACGCCAGCCAACTTCTCGGGGGGGGGTTCGGATCCGGGGGCCCACCAGGAATCCCATTCACGAGCTCATCCACGACCAGCTCAATCACGACCTCCGCTTCACCAGTCGCCTCCCCAACGGCATCAAGCGACGTCACACCCGCCCCCCCTCCCGGCCTCCACCGCCTCTTCGGATCTCAGCACGGGGGCAAAGGCCGGGATCGGCGTGGGCGTCGGGGTCGGATCTCTGGCGGTGATCGGCGGGCTGGTGTTCCTGGGTTTCCGCCTGGGGCAGAAGAGGACGAGGGCGCGGCAAGAGGGCGTGGAAAACACCGAAGACTTCGTCGGAGGGGAAGGAGGGCGGACCGGCGACGGGTATGCCTACGGCAGCACCGCCAGCCCCCCGGCCCTGCCCACCACTGCCGCCGGCACGCTCATGGAAGGCGAGGGAGACCACGCGGCGGCCGACAAGATACAGCCGTCCAGGGACGCGACCCTCGCCGAACTGCCCTCACCGTCGTCCCCACGCGCCGAACTCCCGGCCCACGACGTCAAGGAGCTGCCGGCCCAGGAGCACCCTGCTGAGCTTTGGCACGGCGTCATGCCCCCGGAGCTTAGCGCCGACGCGGAAGTCCCCCGGGACCGGATAGCGGGGTTGCCGAGATACCGCGATATCTGAAGCGGTGTGGGATAATAATTTTCAGTTTTATCCAGCTGTGTCTTCGCTCGAAGCATACGATCCGATTCTCTAGAGATGTCCAATACGGGCTAGCCCATAGGTATCGCTACCCCTGATATCTCAGACAGGCGTGTCGGGCGTCTGTACACGTGCGGGAGAATGGCCGAGAGCAGAGTAGCCGCATCGTATACTACCGTTATCAGACTGCAGTTCGCGGGCGCTGTCCTAGATGGCCGATTACGGGATATCATGGGTGTAACTAGCGCTGAGGACGATTTTACAACCGCGAGTCGGGCCGAACCATCTCTCACTCCCCCCTGCCCCTTCTAAGCGCCAAGGATTTACCGCTGGCATGGTAGTTTTATTTTTCGAGTCAACGACTACCCGGAAATTTTCAGATCGAGGGCGGAATACTACCTAGATACCGTACGGGGCCGAGCAAAGCGGCGGGTATCGATGCAAAGAACCATATCAGGAACTCCTATAGGGTGGCCCCAATTGCGAAATCCACCATAGCTCGTTGATGGATCCGCTTCTGCGGAGATACTTACACGGGAGGGATCTTGGCCGCGATAAGGGATACGGGACGTGAATCGATGAAGAACGGGCGTGTGACGTTTCCGTCTATGGCGGTGTACTGCGACGTGTTGGTGGGTGTGGGTGAGCTATACTACGAAGAGGCATCCGCATCGTGCCTCTTCCCTAGAGCGGAATATTGCACATATATATACATATACACGGATATGTGAAGCGATTTTGGGTGGGAGCAAAGAGGAGGCTCAATAACATTAAATGCGAGATTGTTCGCTGACCACAGACGCCACGAGTGTTTCCTCGTGGTTGGGGAGGCGGAGCCCTACACGAGCACCTGAGACACGCCTTCTGGATCAACAAGTCTACCGAAGTCTGGTCTCATATCTACCTACGGTAGGACAGGGTTGGAAAGGGTCACGTTAATATATAATTAAATAATGGCCAACTGAGACAGCTACCTTTCAATGGGCACATATGATCGAGCTTGAATTCTTTTATTTGTTTGCTTTCCTACTGTAGGTCGAATGAGCACATATGACCCCAACACACCCATTCTTGATCACGGGCGACGATCTCCGGTAATATTGGCTCCGATTAGAATAAAGTGTGTAACTCGGAGGAAATTCATCTCGTGGAAGGCGGCCTTTACCCAATCGTCTTACCTAGTAGCGAGCTTTGATACCGACGATCCGGCTTCATCGGCGAGAGAAGCTAGAGTTACCCACCTACCGACCTTTCCCCGGTTCGGAATAAGAAGCCGTTAGGCAACATCCAAGCCTGTCTAGGATAAATAGTCGCCAGAAATGCGACACTTATTCAGAGGTAATTTTGTAGATTTATACTATAAAGACCCATGCCGAGCCGAGTGCGGGTCCTTAGGCCTGTAGTGTACGAAAATTCGACCACTTGTATGTGTAAGAAAACGTGAGACTGAACATGCGGAGCTGCACCGAGTAAAACTGGAGGTTTTAGATTAGGACAAGCGGTATAGAAATACCACCAGTGCTTGAGCAATGCGAGATGTTCATCATATAGGCGAAACAGTGAGGTTATCGTATGACCATAACATGGTGCCGGCAGAGCTTTGGCGTCCTGGTGTAGTGTATGATATGACTCGACAAAAGAGTTGGGTATACACCGAAACCCGAGCAACGAGTAGGGTGGCGTTGCGGCACAGTGCGGTATTGGCAATACACAATCTGTATAAACCCAAAGGGTCGCCCGGAACGATCGGGCATGAGTGATCTAGGTTAGCGTAGTAGAGCTGAAGACCAAAGGGTAAAAACCCTGCTGCTAGTGTGCCCTCAGTCGGAACAGAGTTAACGGGTTGGTAGTATAGATAGAGTATAGCGAAAAGCCCAGTCTCGAGCTGAAGGGTTGGGATCAACTAGTGGCTCCTTCAGGCGATTCTAGCCGTCGGATCTTACCGTAACAAACGGGTTCACGCGCTTAGCTAAACTACGCAAATGGTGTGTGTGTGTCTTGTCTAGCGCGAGAGAGTCAAAAACAACAGGGGACATTATCCTAGGGTCTTGCCCAAAGATTACTCGACCAGCACGGATAACTTTACCCTCGTAAGATATCAACCCACGGATATTCTACGTTGTGCAATCATCGGATGAGAGGCAGTCATCTTTACGACTCGCAAGGTAACAATGGGAGCCGACAAAAAAAGGGGGACGGAACTGGACCCCAGGTGATTTTGGAGGCTGGGCTTCATCTCCACTGCCACCGAGCACCGTCACATCGGCGTGTGCATTATTGGAAATCCTTCTCGTGAGTTGCCCGTGCCGTCTATAGGGTATTCTGGTGTCAAAAATTGGGGAAGTGGTCCTCAATGGTATGTACTGTCATTGCGGCCGTGACGAGCATTAACATTGAAACGAATGATGATTAGATAGAACGTGTAAATCCAGGAGATCACAGGTGGTGGGACAAATGGGATAATCGCTTCTGTCGCTGATCTTCCCCAGACTCTCGGTTAGTTTTCAAAATGGCAAACGTGCCTGAAGATCCAGGAACGCCCCAATACATGCCAAAATTATCTTGAAGTTTGTGCCTCACTTGTATTGTATACTGTGCACGCAATGCACCACAGTGCTATGAAGCTGCGAACCGCTCGCATCGTGGCGTAGTGGTACCTGTTTCCCAGCGTCAGATGATAGGACACAACATTGGATTACATCCCAGCCAATTTTCGACAACATCCTTGGCGGTACTAAAGACCGATATGGAAATATTGGCGTCATGGGTCTTAGCGACAAGGCGAGACTGCCCTAGTGTTGTCCAAGTATCCATAGTGTTGGACACTTCTGGTTTAGGGATACAGCTAAAGAGAGGGAAAAAAAAAAAACACGAAAAAAAAAATTGAATAACTAACTAGTCAGGTGAAGCATTGTTTATATATGGGTGAATCATATACCTGGACCATACTTAACAAGACGAGATGAATGATACCACAAGGGAGACGAACTGATGATAAATTTCAATCATCCAGGTTCATGATATGATATATCACATAGCAAATTATAAGGGCAAAATACGAGATGTATATGGTGAGGATAGAACGTACCGAGCTATTGAAAAGCTTACCTGCTATATACTACAAGGGACGAAATAGTGCATCCATAACAGCGCTTATAATGCGTAAGCATGCACTGCAACACACTATCGACTGCAGGCCATCATCAAAATTGGCAAAACAACGGTCGATGTAGTCGATAAGTGTAGTAAAACTACTGCTACACAAGGCTAGAGAGATCGCAGCTCTCCAAGAGCAGCCTAATACCGAAAGGCAAAATGTGGCTTTTCTTTATTCAGGTACCACGCATGATGCCATCATCAGGCGTGAGCGTATGGGGAGAGACCCGGAAGCGAATGAAAAAGAAAAGTCGGTGCAGGACTTGGCTAAACGTGGGCAGGCTTCGCTTACATAGCTTACCAACGGCACCTAATTACACAGGTACCGTACCCCTTGCCGTCCCGTTGTCTTTGCCGAACAGTCTAGAGCTTGTTGGCTGGCTCGTCAACCGCCTCTATCGACCAGCGGTCGGACTGCGGTGGCCATCCTGAATTCCATTTCCAGCACAATAGATCCAAAGCGTACGCTTCCTCCTACCCACTTCGGGGGCGACTGCGTGTATCCCCCGGCCCACGGACACCTCGCCCAGCCAGATATGGCATCACAGGGACTGTGTGTATTGGGCGACGCTGCAACACTCGACTAATGTTCATTGGGTTCTCCCCACCAGAAGCTGAACCGCAAGAGAGCCTGGACCGGGCAAACGCTGTCGTATTAACCAACGTCGACCTAGTGCCGTGGTCATCAGGTTTGCATTGTTACTATTTTCAATGCCTACCTGAACGATGTGTCCGCGCTAGATGTCTCTCGCTAGGCAAACGTCCCGGCATCATGCCCAAAAGCAGCTTGAGGCTGAGTGGCTACGGTGATTCTATGCCCAAGGGTGTGCCGGACCCTCGGCTCCTGGAGGGATACATAAACTCTGTCCCCGTCGTTGCCACCCCAGAACGAAATGTTGTGATCGCCAGGGTACTAGCCAGACCTTCTTCGGTGACCACCTCCAAAGAGTGACAGAGTTTCACACGGATTCGAGGTCCTCAACTACGAAAATGGTTGCGATCAAGTCGGTAGGTGCCATTGCGGCCCTCTCGCTTGTCAACACAGCCCAAGCTTGGTACAACGACCTGCCTTCTTGCTTGTCGCCTTTCGACCCGTTCGTCTACACAGGATGCTACGATAATGGACAACGGGGTCAGATGGAAGCCCTTTCGCTCCGGACCGACCTCGACCAGAACAACATGACCGTTGAGACATGTGTTGCTCACTGCAAGGGTAAGTAACCCACGAGTCGTACACAGAACAAAGCTTACGCGACAACTAGGCAATGAGTATCGGTTGGCTGGTCTGTCTTATTACGGAGTATGCTACTGTGGACAGACCGTGTCCACAGCCCTGCTCCCCGAGGACATGTGCTCGTTTCCTTGCTCAGGAAACAGCTCTCAAACCTGCGGAGGAGACACCCAGATCAATATCTGGATGGATCCGACATTCCCGCCGATCGAGGACCAGCAGGACACGACCGAATACGCCCCGGTCGGTTGCTGGACTGACGACGCTAGCCAGGGTAAAGCCCTCTTCTACCGCCAGGACAACCTTGATTCCGCCACCATGACAACCGACAAATGTCTGCAGTCTTGCCTGAACGGCGGCTTTCCATTTGCCGGAACTGAGTACGGTACGTAAAAAAAAAAAAAAAAAAAATCTAGTCACGTAAACATGAATTCAAACTCATCTCTATGTCAACAGGTGGTGAATGTTACTGCGGTGTCGTGGTGGGCAATGGCACTGCCCTAGCCACCGACCAGTCGACTTGCAACATGGCCTGCAATGGCAACCCAGACGAGATTTGTGGTGGCCCTGCCAGGCTTAGTCTCTACGTGGCCAAGGACCTCCAGTCCCTCGAGCCCTGCGGCACCCCCCCCCTGACACGTCGAGCACCACCACCAAGCCTCCCGTGTCTACGACGACCACCACCACCACCACCAGCGCCCCGGTCTGCACGACCACGACGGTGACCCCCCCGACCTGCGAGTACAAGGTGGGCAAGTGGTGCTCGAATCCGCTGCCGGACTGGAACGACAAGAAGAGCTGCCTCACGTCGTGGTCGCAGTGCGTGCTGCAGAGCGCGAGCTGCTTCCTGAAGGCCGGGTTCCCGGACGCGCTGCACTGCTTCGAGTACGCCGAGTGGTGCGCGAAGCTGGACGTGTACTGCCTGACCAAGTGCGTGGGCCAGAGCTGCGACGGCAAGGCGACGTTCGTGGGCAAGTACCCGCCCAAGGGCGGCAACCCGCCGACGACGAGCACGTCGACCTACCCGTGCCCGACGACGGTGACGACCAAGACCACGACCAAGTCCGCCACCACCACCACGACGACGACCAAGGGCGGCTACCCGACATCGAGCTGCCCCGTGCCGACGCCGACGAGCATCTGCAAGCAGCCGACGAACAAGTACTACGGGTACGGCCCCGGCAAGCCCGTCGGCGGCATCGAGCTGCCGATCGTGACGTGCAACAACATGCAGGGCGACTGGCGCGCCGGCAACGTCTTCAAGCTCTACTCCGACAAGGACAGCAGCAAGTGCCCGAGCTACCCGCGCCCCAAGTGCCCGGGCGCCTGCGCCGACGCCTGCAAGGCGCAGCTGACGCAGTGCGAGGACGTCTACGTCGAGGGCTGCCGCGCCGGGCACTTCTCGCAGGGCTGGAAGGACGCCGACGCCGCCTGCCAGGCCCAGTACAAGGACTGCCTCGCCGTCAACAAGTACGTCAAGGGAGACGGCCATTGCATGACCTGGGATGATGGCTGCCGCGCGTAAAAAGGGAAAAGGGAAGGGAGAAGAATGGGAATGGGTTATGGTAATGGAGATGAGATGAGATGAGACGAGGTTTGGACTTTCTACGGATTGGATTGGATTGGCTTGATCTTAATGTGTTTGTGCGTTTAAACATGGTTCTCTATTCTCTGGCTCACGTATCCTTCCCGTCCATGAACTGGAAATTTATACGGTTTAAGACCGTGTGATTTTACCAACGTACTTTGCTCGTATGCCTTTGCCTCTCTTGATAACTTGGGATGCCTCGCCTTGCGATTGTATTGGAGGCCTTCTGTGTAAGTGGGTTTTGTTGTACTTGTCATCATCATCATGAGTGTGAGCCCTTAGTGAAAACATATCCGGCATACTCAGCGACTATCTCGTCAAGCCCGCATTAAAACCTGTGTCTATTCTGCTAGAGTCTTGTCCTGGCCATGTCTTTCCATATTACCATAGCTCTAAGAGGACACTACTATCTCGATACCTTCCACTTCGTCATTGGTGGTTTTAATCCCACGGAACGGCTTCTCCTGTGTGGGGCACCACAGCCAGACACGGAAGGATTCGACTATTCTACGGGGGTCAGGGCATCTGAGCAGGTTTAAGCATATTTGAGCATGTATATCTGGAGCGAGGGTGTACGTATAGATACATATATTTCTAGTGTAAAGCTGCTCTTATTTAGATTTCTTGATTTCTTAGGGGGGGGGGGGTTCCCTTTGTTTCATTTCAAATGAGTTACGAATAGACGAACTCGGCGACAAAATGAGTGCCGAGCTAGAGAAGGAAGAGACCGAGATCCAGGATTCGACTGATGCCGCTAGCGCAACCCCGGCGCCGACGTTTTCACGCAAGCAACTCCGGCGTTACCAGACGGGATATTTTCTATCTACGTTTGCCATCGGGCCTCCATTTGCGTCGTTCGTGACGTACGTCGGCTTCCAGCTCCAGACCATCGGCTATGTCATCGGGCACGCTCCCGGCGAGGCGCCCCGGTCGGGTTGCCCGCCCACGGCGACGTCCTGCCGGGTACCGTTTGCCGGGTCCGGGGACGTCAATCTCACATCGTATATCCTCTACCTGAACGCCATCATCTACGCCGTCAGCGGGGCTCTGACGCTGATTGTGTCTGGTATCGGGGACTACGTCGACTATCAGCGCGGGCAGTATGTAGTTCAGCTGATCGTCTACGGGATCCTGTGTCTGCCGATCGCCAGCCTCGAGGGTACTGACCTGGCGACATTTAATACCTTGTCCGGGCTGTATGTGGCTTTTAACATTGTGGGCTTTATAGCCGGCGCGTGGATGAACATATTCATCCCGTTTGTCATGCAGCAGTCGGAAGAGTCGATTTCCCCACCCCCATCGTCGCCTTCGGACGAGTCCCCGAATACCGACGAAGACGCGGCTCGGAAGGGCATAGAAGACGCCGTGAAGATGGGGGTCTGGGGATCCAACGGCCTCAGCGCGGGCCAGATCGTGCTCTTCGTCATCTCCATCGGCCTGACGTTCGTCTCCACGTCGTCCGCGGGCCTCTACACGACGACGGGGTCGGGCGCCCTCTGTATCGCGGTCTCCCTGCTCGCCTGGCGCCTGCTCCCGGCGCCCAGGCCGAGGCACGGGCAGGAGGAGGGGGGGGCGATGTCGGCCGGGGAATGGCTAGCGCTGCCCCTGCGGACGTTCGCGCCGCTGTTCCGCCAGATCTGGGAGCACCCGGAGGCCTTCAAGTTCCTGCTCGCGTACACGGTGTACAACGACACGCTGTTCGCCTTGGGCGCCGTCACGGCCCAGCTGTTCAACCTGCAGGTGCGGCCGAGCCTGCGCGAGTTCACGTACTACTCGCTCGCGCAGCCGGCGGCGTCGGCGGCGGCGGCGACGGGCTTCCTGTACGCGCGGCGGCCCGCGCGGCGGCGCCTCGGGCTGACGCTGCGGCGGTGGGCGGCGCTGTGCTACGGGCTCACGTGCGCGGCGGCGGCCTGGTGCGCCGTCGGGATCGCGCCGCGGTCGCCGGTCGGGTTCAGGAGCCGCTGGGAGTTCTACGCCTTCCAGGCGCTGCAGTCGGGCGCCGCGGGGGTCGCCGGGGTCGCGTTCCGCGTGCTCTTCTCCCGCCTCTTCCCGCGCGGCCGCGCCGTCCGCTTCTTCGGCCTCCAGCTCGTCCTCTCGCTCGCCACCGTCTGGGTGCCGCAGATCGTCAACGGCCCCGTCGTCGACGCCACGGACAACCTCCGCCTGCCCGCCGCCGTCTGCGCCGCCCTGCTCCTCTTCTGCGTCGTGCTCGCGCTCCTCGTGGACGAGGACAAGGGCATGCGCCAGGTGGGGTACAGGAGCACGGGGGACTGAGGTGGGTTGGGAATCTCGGCCGATGGTGCTTTGATGGATGGATAGGTAACTATAACTAGCTAGTGATGGTCATGCATGATATGCGAATGGTGGTCCGGGTAGAACTAGCGTGGAATTCAATCCAATAAGACGTGTTTACATATGTTTACATACACATTAGTTATGTGATGTACGTACTTTATTGATAGTTGGAGCTAATAGATAGGGGTACCTATCCGGGACACCTCCCAGTCAGTCTCTTGTTACCAGTGCTGTCTTGTTCTGTGGCTTCGCCATCTCTATGTTACTTCACATTCGATTCACCCAGGCCCAGGGCGATGATGACTGACGGCAGGTGGTGTATGTGATGTTGTCCTCCCACAAGTCACAAGAATGCAAATTCATTTTGTGGCCACGACCATGGCCCGCCATACCATAAACACGGGGAGAGAGGAGGGGGGAGGGGGCTACTCTCCACCTATCTATCGGGGCCGACGGGCAGGTGAGCGAGCCCCAGCTCGGGCCAGTGGGCGGACATATCCCACGTATTGACGGAGAGGGACTCGGGCTTGAGCTTGTTGGCGGGGGTGAAGGCGGCGAACGGGAACATCCAGAACCCGTAGGCGAGGACGACGCCGACGTCCGCCGTCCTCTCCACCGTCAGTCGGATAGCAGGCGTGGCGGACGACGATGAAGAAGCCGGGTCGTGGAGTACCCGGTCCATGCCGGGGGCGCGGGACCGCTCGGACCCGGCGGACGGCCCCCCGTCGTACTCGCTACCCGGGGCCGGCGGCCGGAAGCACGGGTTTATGTCGGTGTAGTGAAGGAGCACGCGCGTGTTGACCCGCGCCCTACCGTCGCCATAGCCATAGCCGTCGTCGTCGTCGTCGTCGACGTCGGCGCCCCACGCGCGCAGCCGCGCCCGCCAGCCGGCGATCTCCCGCGGGATGTCGTCGGCGCCGAGGAACAGGCGCGCGAGGTCGGCGCGCACCGCGGGTCGCGGGTCGCGGCGCAGCAGGTCGAAGGCCAGCGCGTCCGACATGTGCGGCGTGTGACGCTGCGCGATGGGCGGATTCCTCCCGTTGCTGCTGCTGCTGCTGCTGCCGCCACTAGCGGAGTGCGTCTTCGCCATCTGGAGGTAGTACGAGTCGGTGTCCGTCACGAGGTAGAACTCGCGGATATTGCCGGCGGCCTCGGCGAGGGCGGCGGCGGCCCACCGCCTGCGCGAAACCGGATCGCCGTCGACGTCGTCCTCTCCGCTCCTGTCCCTGTCCCCCTCATCGCCCCCGTCGTCGCCCTCGTCGTCGCCCTCGTTGTCGCGCAGGCAGGAGGCCGTGGCGGCGATGTTGCGGATGCCGACGCGGCGGCCGTCGCGCGCGAGCGCGTCGCGGAAGAGGGCCGCCGGCCGGTACATGGTGTCGAACCAGAGCACGTCGTGCTCCGGGTTGAAGGGGAGGACGCCGATGCGCGAGGGCAGGTGGTGGCGCGGTCGGCCACCACCGCCACCGCCGCCGCTGCCGCCGGCAGCCGGGGCGGAGGGAGACGGAGACGAGGGAGACGGCTTCAGCGCGCAGGGGAGCTGCACGCGGTAGAACTCGATCGCCGCCGCCCGCGACTCCGAGTTCACGCGCAGCAGCTTGCTCAGGAACTTGCCGCTGCTGACCGTCAGGAGCGCCCGCCCGTACTTGGCGTCGTCGGCGTCGGCGTCGTCCTTCCACCGGTGCGTCGTCCTCCTCGCCGGCTCCAGCGCCACCTTGATCATCCGCCTCCTCTGCAGCGCCGCTATCCACACCTGGTGGCGCAGCTCCCACGGGAACAGGGCGAATTGCGGGAAGCTGTGCTCTTCGTTGCACTTGTCGTTTAATATGGAGGAGAAGGAGGAGAAAGACCGGCCGTTAGACGCCATGTTGGTGGCTGTTATGGGGGAAGGGGCGCGGGGGGCGCGGAGGAGGAGGCCGGACCGGGTGAGATTTCAATAATGCACTCGGAAGCGGAGAGAGGGGGGTAAAATGCAGTTTTGCGGCAGAGATCTATCATACAGATGAACGATGATATATATACATATATATATACACATATATATATACACATATATATATACACATATATATATATATATCGATAGATAGATGGATGGATAGATGGATGGAAAGACACTCGACATAGCTGAGGCGGGGTTATCCCGAGAGGTACGACAAGGGGACAGAAGCTATGCAATGCGTATAGACCCCTCCAATCAGTACAGTACCAACCCCCCAGCGGCCCTACATCTTACGCTCGCAGCCTACAGGGCCAAATGGTTCAACCATGGGTGAGACAACCATTGCCAAGCACCGTATAGAATAGGTGGTGTTGTCGCGAATCGCCATCCTATCCCTGTCTGCTTGCTACGGTCCGTAAATGATCGTTTAATAACCTATGAGGTATAGGATTGAAGACCGAGAATTTGGCATTCATCAGGGAAATTCACTGTATTCTGGTTTGTTTAGTTCAGCCCCTTTTCACGTCCAAAAATGTATGGGCTTTGGGCTTTGGCGGTGACAGGGGGGGAGAGGGGGAGGGGGAGGGGGAAGCATGCATCATCGTCAAACCTCTCGCCCCATGATCGATGGTTGGGGCTGACAGCTAGGCTGGTTTGAACTCCTCCTCACCCCTTCTCCCTTCTGCATCCCCGACACATCCCCCCAAGCGTAAACTTCGCTGGCCGACATATCGTTTCTCCTCGACAAATCATAGTGAAATTGAGAGTTTCCTGTCTCGGCTGACGCTGGCTTGGCTAGCCTCTATTGTTACCCATAGCCCCGAGCGCCTCAGCTAGGATTCGACGAGAATCATAAAGGGCTTAACTACAATGAATTTTTCACGTGCCATCATACAACCGTATCGTAGTATGAAGAGACATCCACCTCTTCCGAAAATGCCTTCCATAGTCGTAATACAATGCCTGAACCTCGGAGAGGAAATCAATTCATGCCCACCACGTCAAGGAGAGTAGAAATACACCACGCGGGCCAGCCGAGGCCTGCTCACGCAAACACAACATGCTTTCTCTCAACATATTATTATAATTATTTTTTCAAGTGTCCCTAAAACTATGATCAGTACATTCTGGTCTCGTTGAAAAGCGACTATTACTACTGCTACTATCACTGCAACACTTACAGGAGAGACAGCGTCAGATCCCCATGCAGCCGCGCCTTGAGCGTGACCTCGACTTCGATGTTGAGATCGAGCCGCAGCTTCAAGGTATCGCTCTTGTCGCTTCCCCCTCCCTGAACTTGCTGCTGCTGCTGCTGCTGCTGCTGTTGCATCATCATTTGCTGTTGCGCCATCTGCATCTGCTGCTGCTGCCAGGCTTGGTTCGGGTCCTCCATCGGCTGCATGGCGCCCTGCTGCTGGGCCCTCCTCCTGCGCCCGCCGCGGCGGCGGTGGGGAGAGGGAGACGGCGAGACGGAGGAGGAGGAGGACCCCTCGCTCGCGCTCTCGGCATAGGGCCCTGGTTTGGCATTGACTTTGGACATTTTGGATGGGTGGGCACTGGAACGCTGGCTGGGGTGGGAGTGGGAGTGTGGGGAGGTTATCAGTCGACGGCTGATAGCAAACAATAGAATGACTCGGCGATTGTGAGAAGGATAAAAAAAAATAAAAATAAAAAATAAGCTAAGTTAAGATAGTTCACTGTCTGGGCCTACGACGGGTAATATAACGAGAGGTGGTGCTACTGTGTAAAGTAAAAGTCACCGTCAAGGATGTTTACGTATATGCATCATGGACTTGGGAAACCGAGACATTTCTTCTTGGGTCAGGGTTCGTTCACACGTCACTAGATGGCGCATCTTCGGGCGAGAAAACTTGATTTTTCAGACGCCAGAAGGGATGTTCATCGAGATTGTGGATGGATTTGACGTCGATATACAGCTGATAAGCCTAGGAGAGAGGTGTGGCTGATGCGGGGGGAGGGAGCTGACATCATTCGTGCGCCATTTCATCTTTGTGTGTTGTCTATGCGGCTTGATCCCTGTGGCTGGTCCTATTTCTTATTCCAGGGGTTTGTCTCCCCTTCAGTATCGTATCTGCTAGGTAAGGAGGAGGTTGCTTATATAGCCTGTCACGGGGCGTCAAGGAAGCTTGTCACGGTTTTTTGCAATTACACCACACCTGATTAATAGTAGGCTATATAACCGCGAATCGATCGAAAAGGGCCTTTCCACAGCTAGATAGGCAACAATGTGAATTAGGCACAGGGGTACTCGTTCATGGTTTGCCGCATCGCCGACTCGGGAGTATTCGCATAGACACGATCTCCCAACCCATTCACAATATGGCTGATTTCGCTACCCGGCGTGCCAGTTAACCACACGTTGGTTAAGTGATGTAACCTAACGCCGGGGGCTTCTGGAACTTCAACCGCATTTTCAAGCTTCGTGGGCGAGTCGCGGAAGTAAGAGTATATGCCCAGTCCCCAAGCCTCGTGGCTCGTCACCGAGTCGGCCACCTTATACGAGGCGAACCCATTCGTTGTGCCGCACATCCACGAGCCTTGGTCCGGCGGGTCGTACGGGATCTCGGATTGGTAAAAGTATAGCCTGCCACCATTCCCGGCCCAGAGCGTCTGGTACTCCTTATGGTGCTCGTTGAACAGTCCGTAGATGGTCACGCCGTCCCCGTTGACGACGACCCCGTGTTTGGTCGGGTTCGAGTCCCAGGCCGCCCCTTCGCCGTGGTCCGCCCGCCAGAGCCATAGCTGGTCCCCGACCACGTTGTTGCTGTTGATCGTTATGCCCACATCATTACTGCAGTGGCCGGCCGTGCGCACCGTCAGGTCGTAGAGGAAGGTGGGATCGGCCGCGTGGTCGGCAGAGCTGTCTGGGGGTCCAACTTCAACCAGATTCGACGACGTAACTTCACTGGCATCGATGATCAGGCCTGCCACGGTTACGCCGTCCACGTCGGCTACCGAAATCGCCGGGAGCCCGCTGACGGGGACAAGGGACGGTTGGCCCAATCCGAAAATAATGGTGCCTGCGTTGTTTACTCGCAGGGTGTCGTCAAGCTTGTAGATCCCGGGAGTGAAGAAAATATGCTTTCCCGCGTCGAGAGCCTCGTTGATGCTGGCGGCGCTCGCGTCTCCCGGGTGCGCTATGTGGAAGTCGTGGATCGGGATAGACTTGCCGGGTGTCGTATTCCCGTCGACCCAACTTGGCCCCAGCGTGTTTTCCTGCAGGGCCGGGACGAAGACTTCGTACTGGTCTTGGCCTGCGACGCAAAGATACGGCTTCTCGCGGATGACCGGAGTCCGTTCCACGGTGGTGTAAGGGATGGCGGGAAAGTCGTCTTGGCTGGGGGCGGTCGCGTCTCCCACGAATACCATGTTCCATACGCCGTTCGCCCAGCTCCCGTACCTGTTGTTCCGTGACAGCCACTGCTGCTGCGAGCCCGGCAGCACCTGGTGATCGACCACCGAGTCCGCCATGAAGCCGCCCGAGGCCCAGCCCCCCGCTCCGGTCTCGGGGTCGACCTGGAAGAGCCAGAGGCCGCTGGGGCTCCGGATATGCACCCGCCGGATGGGCGCTGCCTGGGACACCGCTATCGTGGTTGTGTTGTTGGTGGCCGGAGATGCGTTGATGGCCAGGTTCTCGAGCGTGCGCCAGAAGTTGCAAGTGGCGTTCCGGTGCGGCATCCAATACGCAGGCACGTTCACGCCACCATCGATGAGCACGTCATCCGGGGCCCTGCCCAGGCCTGCGACGTGCGTGTAGAACCCGACGTCGAAGAGGATGTTGTAAGCCCCCGGCGCAAAAAGCAACGCGTAGCGCTCTGCGCAGAACTCGTTGGCCTCCATCCGCTTGAAGATGGCAGTCACCTTGTCTTGGATGGCCGCCATCGGCATCTGCGGGTGGAAGACATACACCTTTGGCCCGAACATCGTGGCGTTTGCGCCCGAGACCTCTGTCATCTTGGCCCTGTGTGCGTCGACGGCCGCCAGTCAATAACCCACACGTGGCCGGGTCGGAGGATGGCGTTGGACGTGTGTAAAATGAAATGAATGAAATTAATGAAATCAAGTAAGAACCGTCATACATAGTTATAGTTACGTTGCCACTAATTCATGTTGCCCTACTTTTTACCCCGCCAACGGCCCGACCATGCGCGACGGTTTTTAATACACTGCGAACCATATTAAGGGGGGTGTGCTGATGACAATAAGCTTTGTTGCACAGAAGGTTCTTGTTTAAATTCTATTAAAGAAAGATCTGTATGAAAATGAGATAGGGAGATAAAATCGGATAAGTGCCTTGCATTGTATTTGTTAAGCTTTCTTTACCTTCGCTGTTAGATTGGTTTACGTGTGGGGCCCAGACATGCTGCCCCTATACTCCCTTACGAACGAACCAGACATCCACCACGGCTGCTACCCATGCTAACTTGAGCAATAATTAGTAGACATGACATGACGTGATGGGAGCTAGTGAATAGCTTCCAAAAGACTAACCAGGTAGGCCTAACGATAGCGACAGCCATATTTACATCCTGCAACCATATATCAATAACCGCTTCCATATGCACAAGCACCGGGTTAAACTAAAAAGAGGCCATGATTCTAGACATCAGGTGAGTTAAGTGAGATATATTTAAACTCAAAGTTTTGCTGTGCCGATCAGGCCCGCTGTTTTATGCCCTCCCTCCCTCTCGCTCTCTTAGTCTGAAAGTCTTGAGGATAGGTATAGGGGGTGACGGAAAGATACCTAGTAGCCGCTGGCCGTCTCTAGAATCAAGCGCTGCCAAGCCCTACTGCTATCTAGCGCCAATAGTAGCGCATTGTATGCATCGTCGATAGTCATGCTCTCTTCATTCCCTGAACGGACGATTTCTCCAAATCCTGCCATGAGTGTGATAAATTTAGGCAGAGCCCTATCGGTCAGCTCCATGCGGGTTTCGAACCGTTCATTGTCGTCTGTGAGCTGCCTTGATCTTTCAACAAAACGCTGTCTGGCGATTTCCCTGGGAGACTCGATGACTATGGTAAGCCCTGCAAATTCCCCCATGTTCATCAGGACGACCTCCTCGGAGATAACGCCTCCTGTCAGCGGATGTCCATCTACAATGACCCCAGCGTTCGGATTACCGGAACTTTCCGTAGCTTCTTGTATTCTTGACAGCTCCTCGGTCATCATGGCGGCCGCGAGCTGAGCTGTCCAGCCCCGGTGGCGGCTAGCGCGGTGATTGTGATATAGTAAAACCGCAGGCACTACGTCGTATTGGGCGAGTAGATTCTGAGGGATTACTTTATCCTGTCTAACGTACTCACATATGGCATTGTTTCTCAATAGGGGAACACCGTTGTTGATGGCGTCTAGGTGAGCCCGTCGAACGTCGCCCAGCGATATGTGGTAGAGTCCAAAGTCCGCCGCGAGCCTTTTGCCGAGAGTGCCCTTTCCACAGGCGGAAGCACCAGTAAGGTAGATAATTAGGAGCGGCATATTGTCGAATGCTTGGTGAGTTCTATGTTAGCAGTGTTAGGGATAGGAAGGCTGACATCTAGTATAAAGTAGATGGTCTAATAGTATTTATACCGCCCTTGGAAAGAGAAGTTATTAACTAAATCCTAGCCAACATCTATTTGCGCCAATAGTGAATGAATATTGTTTAGATTCACTCTACGAATTTGCCGAAGATATCTTTGTTTCAATCCTCGAAGGTGAAGGTAATTGTTGTGTCACCGAGGTAATACAGTTACCTTTGTTCTACATTCAAGACCTGAACTCAACCACGGCCTGTTTTTTTATTAAATGTCATTGTTCCACAGAATTTCGAATATCGTTCTTTTACCTTAGTATCTCTTATGTTTTCTCCGGGCTAGCCTGGGAATTATCTGATCTCTGTAGTTGTGCGTGTCCATATCTGGAAATAATACTCTGGCTCACACTTTGTACCCGTTGAACTGAAATGCCGCTACACCAAAACCGCGGGAAATATTCCACATTGATAATGCACTTATTAATGGTTGAACAATCTAGGAATAACCAGCATTTAATCATTAGTCACCAGGCTAAATAGATTCTAGTTATGTGACTCGTGTTCAAGATTGTCACACCTTAAAACAAGAACACTTTGATATTATAGCGATAGACAACCTAGCTCAAGAGACTGACACAGAACCAGAGAACAATCCGTCTATAAACACCCTTCCACCCGGCCATGGTCCAGAGTCGGAGTATTTTTCCTTATATTGGGTAATTTTGTATCAGACAGGACGATTAGGATATCTCAACTACGCCACGCTAGTGGAGTACTACCACGAAGGGCTTTATATCTCAACTATTACTGTGCCACCATACCGGCGCTTGTATACACGATCACAAGTTTGACCCACAAATCTATAGAAATTATTAGAAAGAAGTCGACGTCTTGTGCCGACTTAAGTGGTGGTAACACATTTAGGCGCCCCGTGAGGCTCAATCACTTGGGTCTTGGCGTTCCCCAAACGTTGGCAAGAGAAATGGGCACAACGTAACTTTGCCACGCTCAGTGAAACATTGACTGTACTCGTAGCAGTGTTCTTGACTGGTTTTTTGTCGTAGCTATTCATGATGGAAGATGTCCTGTCAGCAGCCAGCGGCAACATATTCAGATCAATCCCTGTTGAGTCCCTGAGGAGAAAAGGTTAGGGAATCTATTCGGTGTGATGGCCTGCAGGGCAAAGAAGAAGAATATGGTAGAAGTGAGTCGACAAAATGGCAAACCGAGCTGAGTGATTATGCCAAGCAAGCAAATGGCCTACTCTGGTTATTACGATATCATTATTATTTAGCAACACAACGGGTCACATGATGAATGGACGAAAACACTACCTCCGAATCATACCGTTCTCTCTTATCTTGATTTTTTACTGAAATCTACGAAAGTATCTTTGGGGTATAAAAGTATTTAAGACCGACTATCGCCAAGTTCACTGATAATCTATAAATTTCAACTCGTGCTGCTGCACTCCCGCAAACTAATAAGATCAAGTTCCAGCTAGCTGGTAACCAATCACAGTTGATTTATGCACCTACCAGAGCTACTGCCTGACAAATAACTCGGCAATGATAGGGCTGGTCGTGAACAACCCCATTTGTGCCGTTAGGGCAATTTACGCGAGTTATGGTCAGCAGAACATCTCGTTCTCACACTAAAACCAACTTTTAACACGATGTCTATCTGGATGTATGGATTTAGAAATTTCAGGCATCCTAGACAGCTATCCGAAATTAATAATGGTAACTGTATACCCTACAATCATCATTCATGCCAGAATACCCGGAATTCACCCTCCACAAACGCCCCAAATAGGGGCCGGGCAAGGGTCAAACTCCGAATAACGATGATCCTGTGACTCTCTCAAATCTGTACGGCTGGGAGATTTCCGTGCTAGCGTATTGACTTAGGGATCACTTGCTGACCTTGCGCAACCCGAAATATGTGCGACGAATTCGTTTTCCCTCAGGAAGAGTACCACAAGTATTTGCTTCGACCGGTCTTGAAATTGATTCTCCGGTCAGAGCTCCGACCCTAATAGGTAGTAGACGCGAACTCAGGACACCCCTTCATTATCGGCTTGCTGCCATCTTTTATATTGCAGTCAAACCAGGATCACAAAAACATTATGTGAAACACAGACGATAAAGTAAATCATGACCTTGTGGACAAACGACTTAACCTCCTCCAACGGCAACAAGATGCTAGTATCAAGTTACATGATAATAGCGTGTGCTAAAATCATCTGCCTCATGCTGGTCTAATGGGGATTCTGATTTGAATCGTTTATCAGATAGACATTGTAGTATACTACTTGAGGGTTGAAAGAATATCGGAGTCACAGTGAACCATTTACGTGCCAGGCCGATAGATGGTAGGCTATCAGACACTTCGTCATTGGTGATTATGACACACAAATGCTCGACTAGGGGCCAGCTTACAGATACTACAGTAGTCTATCTGCTTCGTAAGCGACGGAATGTTCAAGATCGCCTTGTTGTTTAGCGAAAGTGGGTTTGCATTCGCTTGACCTCTAGCTTACAGCTTGGCCTAGTCATTTATTTCTAAATGAGACTTCATTCTCATCTGCCGCATCTGTATAATCAAGGATGGGGGGGCGGCCTACATTTTCCCTTGCTGTTCGTAGCTTTGATGGGGCACAATGGGACATACTTATCACACCTTGAGTCGCATTGAAAACCTAAAAGTCAAGAAACAAGTCTTCGAATATGCAATAATGAGTTGGGATACTAATATAATAAAAGGTAGCTGGGAGAAAAGAGCAAAATTCGTAGGGTTGTCATGATCCCTACCTACCCCATGAGTGCGCCCCCTTACAATGTCCAACAACACTACTCCTAATTAATATGGCACTTATCTCAAACAATATCTCTACCATCGACTCTGTCCTGGCCATGAGGGATCCGAGCGCCCTCCTACAAGGAACAGTTCCTGGGGTTATGAAAAAGCAATGGGGCCTGCTCTAGATTTTTCTATACCAAGCATGAAACGATTCCGAAGCAATATGGATTCCGAATGAATTGGAAATTTAATATCCAGTTGAATTCTTCGGGCATATGGATTCCGAAAACATGAGCCTAATAAGGTAATAAAGGTTCGACGAAAATGTTGGGAGAGGGGTTAAGACTTGGGAAGCAAGCAACAGAGAAAATGGGTCCGGGTGGTAGCATGCCCAGCGAATTGGGGAAAGTATCCTGAATGAACCGCCACGGCGACGCCGTACTAAGTCCTACGCAAGAGTCCGACCGTATAACATAAGAAAGCGCAGTGCCACGAAAAAACCCGGCAACCGGCATGGTAATCTGACGATTTTTTTACCAACATTCACTTTCGCCAGGTACAGGGGTAGCGGACCTACCCTACACTGATTTCTAGAACACCCTGGTAAGCATATTACCGCGAAAGCCCACAGTCTCGCCCGGTTTGGCTGCTCGCTTGGCGCACGCTCACCTTATACTAGGATGCACAACCCCGGTCCCGTTCTCGCTATCCAGGCCAGATACAGGCCATGGCGATGGCCTGTTAGGTCAAGGTTATGTCAAAGATTATCGGTCTCGTGCCCATAGCCCCCCGTCAACGCGACTTTAGCTCTACGGTTTTGCCGTGCGTGTCATCTTAGCGCAGCTCAGTCAAGGTGCCGGGACTGGGAGTATCGACGAATGACGTTCGCGCATCGGACTGGTACAGGCGTTCAGTTACTCAACCCGGTTTCTGGTCCCGCCTTTTCCTGGCAATGAGCGATACCGCTCCTAACTGAGAGCTGTTTTAGAGGCTCAATTGCGCCCCCCGATATTCAGGCCGACGCCTCCAGGAACTATTGAGCCCCGGCCACACCGATTATTTATTTGGCTGTTGAACATGGACCGTGCTGCCCAGTGCGGGGGGTCAGGTGCATACCGGGACAGGCCTGATAAGAGAACGAAAGTAAGGCGGACGGCGTTGGGTAAGCAAGCCAGAGTGAGAATGAGGAGAAGGCTCGGCGCCATGGTTCCTCCACGCTCACTACCGGCAGGGGGGTTAGAGGCGGGGGAAGACTCTTCCTCCAGGTGAGACCCGGGTGGGATAGGATTATGCGAAGTCTGATTTTGATCGTTACTGCCGATCTCACCGCGCAAAAGGGCTATCGCAAGAAATCATGCAGTGCGTCGCCGCCCCCAGACACCGTTCCAGGCAACACCGGCATTAGGTAGTGCGACGACGCAGTAAGCTATCGCCACAGGAAGAATATTGGAAAGGGCATGTGAGCGCGAGAGAGGGAGGTGGCCTCGAAGACCTACCGAGCGAGATCAAGCGTCTCGGTTGCGTGAAGTGCTTGTTCTAGCGTTGCATACACGATACACACCTACGTTTAACGACTTCCGTCCACCACTTATACGGCCGACCACTTCGCCCCCAAACACAAGGAGGGCCTACCTTAACAAGGCTGTGTGCCCCGAGTTATGATTCCATGTCGGCTTTGACGCCCCCATGGTCGTCATGTGTAGCTGGATTAGGTGGCTTGCATCCAGCGCCTTGTGCTCGACGACGTGTCTTGATTTAATGCGTCACGATGCAGCTTTATATCTGCAGGGAGGGTAGGGGAGAGGCGAATGAGACGGTGTGAGGGATAGGCCCGTTGATTCGTGCTCAAGCCTATAGGCTGGCATATGGCGCGACCGCACCACGTACGTCCGCGGGATGTCAGAGCTTGTAGATTTTGCTTACCCTCGACTCCTGGCTGGACAGAATGATGGGCGAGTAAAAGTATTTTATCTCACGCTCGCTCATCTCATAGGAGGTTAGCCGTCCCGCTCCAGCAATCTCCCTTTTAAAAAAAAAGACGACTCTTTCCAACTCGAACCAATAGCCCCTTTCCTTCCCTTTACACCACTGCCTGCCGGCCCATCCCGCCCCCCTACTTCCCCTCCCCCCTTTCGGCCCCTCTCCCCACCCCCTTTTTCTTTCCAAAACAACATAGGCAGAAGAAAATAGAAAAAAAAAAACCATGGTAGATATTATGAAACCAGAGATACAAGAGTACATCGAAGTCGAGGCGCCGTCCAAGCCGGCGGTGGCGATCGACGACATGGCCGGCGCGGCGTACTGTGCGACCGCCATCTCCAACATCGAGGGCTGGCGATGCGGCACGCTGCCCAGCACGCGCGAGGGCCGGCGGCCGACCCTCGAGCAGCTCGACGCGCGCGCGCGCCGGCTCGAGAGCATGAACGGCATCCACCCGCCGCCGCCGATGGACACGCCGCTGTGGGACTCGCTCGCGTGGCGGGTGGCGCGTCTGCACCGCAGGATGCCGCTCGGGCCGCTGGGCGTGGGGAGACAACATCAACAACAACAACAACAACAGCAGCAGATGGCGGGGGCGGCGCCGCCGCATATCGTGCCGACGGAGGCGCTGCTGCGGAGCACCGTCGCCTCGTTGGGCGTGTTCGGGATGCAGTCGTGGGACGTGTTCGTCGCCGAGCGGGATGGTGGCGGCGGCGGCAGCGGGCCGCTCGAGGGCCCCGAACTGGTCTGCGCCGCCGCCCAGTACCTCGCCTACCTCGCCGGCAAGCGCGGGCACAAGCTCGTGGGCTCCTTCGACCTCGACAAGAACTGCCGGCTCGCCCTCGACCTGTCGCTCGAGATCGACGCCGAGACCTCCTCCGCCCCGGGCTTCCCCGTCGGGCCCCCCTTTCCCCACCACCACCACCACGGCGGCGGCCGCCTCACGGGCCCCATGCCGCCGCCGCCGCCGCCCCCGCGCGCCTTCCCGATGAGGAAGGGCTGCTGCGGCTGCTGCAGCTGCGTCTGCCACGGCGGCGGCCTCCGCCCGCTGCGGCCGAGGGCCAAGGTGCTGAAGTGGATGACGGGCAAGTACGACGAGGAGAGGCGGGCCAGCCGCACCGGCGTCAAGGCGAGGGTCGCCAACGTGTTTAGGAAACTCGCGTTCTGGAGGCGGCGGGATTCGGACAGCGATACGTGCTCCATCAGCACTCGTACCTCGTCCACCTTCACATAGTCGGTCGGTCGTCTTCCTTTTAGGCGGTTGGGCTAGCCCCGGCAAGCGGGCGGCGTGCGTTACTACTACTGTTCGGTTTTCGTCTTCCTAGTCAGGGGGGGAGGTTGGCTTCGTTGACCGGTTTCGGGCTTCTTATGTCTGTGTATGGCGGTGGTATGACAATAACGAAGACAACTTTCGATGATAACGATAAAAAAAGAAATTGTTATGCCTGAATACTGCCTTTTTTCCCCCTTTTGTAAGCGAAAAATAACCTGGCGTTTGGGACTATGCCGTACGGGCCGTATCGTCTCATTGATGGTTCCACGATGTATGGAGGCTGTGTTTACCTAAGTAACTGATACTACAACGGTATTTCAATACCTCGGACGGGTATCACTGGCCGTTCAGGCCCCGGAACAAGGCATGATCCTATTATTTGCTTACGCTGCGTTGAACATAACGACATTGTCTCATTCTGAAAAGCCATCTCTTCCCTCGTTCGTGCGCACTGGAATTTTGTGCAATGAGTCTATTTATATCGTCTTATCGCTATGGCCGTTGATGTCTCCTCTGGCAATGGAGCACTTGTAGCTGTCCAACTCTTCTCAATATAAGCATAGCATTGCGCCGCCGGGTCCTAAAACAATACCTCCACATTATTGCGCCGAACATTAGTCGTATACAATAAGCACTATCACGTTATAGCTTCCCTAAGCCAGTATTTTCATTACCATTCCGTTTTCCTTCCGTCTATCCTGGACACGTCGCGACTAATGGTCCACAGACCTGACCCAGAGAGATTATTGGTATGTTCCGTTTTCGGAAACCCTCGAAGGAGTAAACGGAGACATATCGCTCATTCCGCCCTGAGAGAATGACGCTGAGGAGAGTCCCTGAGGCATGCCGGAGCCCTGTTCATGTCCGAGATGCGGGTTGTTTAAAGCTCCACCATGATACCCGAGGTAGCCTGGGGTAGCTGGGAGTTCCGTAGCATCATGGCGCACCTCCGGTCCACGAAGCTCCGCGAGAAGTGGTGCCCCAGCTACCGTATCCTTCTTATATTGGCCGTCCTCATAGCCCGGCGTCGTGAACGTGGAGGATGACAACTCGAGAGCCCCTTGGCGTGTACCATCATGCGCATATCCGCCTTGAGGCCCATTGCCAATTCCAAGGGCTCCCGCACCACCGTACGGGGTCCCGGGTCCTCCGCCGGATATCTCACGGCCATGAACTGGCTGGGCAGGCTGCTGCCGTTTCTGGTACGACCATATAAACCAGGCCGCAAGTGCCACAGCAATGGCGCCGAACGCAATGCCTGCGCCTACGCCGATCTTGGCACCAGTACTCAGCCCACTACCTGTTGATGGTTGGTCCGTGGCTGTGGCCGTTGGGGAACTGGTTAGATCTGTGGCTGTTGGAGAACCCGTTGACTCTGTCGACGTCGGAGGATTTGTTGGCTCTGTGGACGTCGAGGTTGAGGTCGTCTGGCTTAGTGTCAAGGTGGTTTGGGAACCAGCGGCTAAGAAATCCTGTATTGAAACAGGGAGCGTGATTCCGCCTGTTTCTGCGCAGCGCGATTCTAATAACCTATAAACGCTATTCAAATCCGAGGGGCTCTCCCTCCCGATACACTTCGCGGCACCATAAAGGAAGTCTCGGTCTGGGCATAGACACTGGTTGAGTTCTGCCCCAGAGGAAGCCGAGCTGCAGCCGACACTATCTGCCGAACCATAGAGACAGTTCTGGGATCTTTCAGGATAAGGCGTGAAATCATTATGTACGATTCTTGTTGTCAAGGCCTCTATTCGGAGAAAAAGGAAGAAGAAAAAGGGATTAGGAGGGAGTAGTGCCCTCATGATTCTTCGAGTCGTTAATATTCCGGTTGATTTATCGAACGACTGTTTTGTATCAAACAATATGAATGGTGGCTATAAAGCAGCTGGTTGGTTTCAATTATGGACTCTTGGATAGTTAGGCGGTAAATGAATTGCACTTCTGCCAGCCTACACGAGGTCGTCTCGTATGAAGGCCTGATATTTGGGGTCTGGTCCCAGTGCATTCCATCGCTTAGGAGGAGGGATAAAGCACAGCATGCACTTGGCCCGGCCAACTACCGCTGCCCGAGTTATCCCCTAGTCTAGCTTGGGTTCTCCCGCACATAGCTTGGATGGGCTCTCTCCCATCTCAATAACATTGGTTCACTAGTCCTACACTATCAACAAATCTCAGCCCTTCGCGACAGGGATTCGCACGATTCAGCCAACCGGGCTGATGACGACCAGCGGCTATCACTAGCATAACCAAAGAGTTGAGCGAGACTGGAATCTTGATTGGTGAATGACAGTATCTCAGCCGTGGCGGCATGGATGTCCAGGGCAGTGGCCCGGGGGACCGGGGGACGTCGCCGTTCAGGCAGGCCAGCAAGTTCATACCACTGTGTATATCGTAACTCTCTGTACGGAGCCGAGATATGTCTGTCTAATAATCTACACCAGCTCTGTGCTGAAAGGGGGCCAAGATCAGAATTCGAACGCCTTCGTCTCAGCGAGCAATCTCCACAGCGCCCATGCAAGAGCCCCAGCGATGAGCATTCTATTTAAAGCAACCTGGTACATACATACACTACGTACTTATGTATGTAGTATACTTGAGTCGCTTGGCGATGTGCGTGTTATCCGCCGTCACGTACTGAACCCAACCGAGTTAGTGTATCTCGCGCTTTCAACCAGGCTCGCGGGTATCTAGCCTGAGCTAGCTTAAATTAAGAAGCTAAGCAAAAGAGGTTAAGCTTTGGGCTATGTTTGTCTGCATGTTCCACGGCTTCTCGTAATAATAAAACAACTATCAAGCTTGGGGGCGATAGGGATGCATACAATTATGTAACTGTTGACGTTCGCGACCAATAGATCAGTACCTGCCGAAACCGACTGATAAGCGCTCGGTTGAGGGTGAGGCGCCCTAACGTGTATTGATTCGACAGCGCGCCGTTGTGCCCTCGCTCAAGGTGGTATTTCTAACTCCGCAGATCAGCAGTTGAATTGACGTGAACGAATTACTAAGTGATACTTTTCGAGGCATAGCATTTAGTCACCAGAGGCATCATATGCTATGCCTAGAAAGTCCCAACCAATTACATATATAGAACACAAAGTGTGTCTTACCCTATCTGGACGCGGGTACCGGGTTGACCCGGGGGCTGGAATCCGTGGTTTTTGGTACCCAATAGAGTTATGATGCGTATTCCTGCGGTTCATAGGCAATGGTAGTATAGTATAAACAATATACGGCCGGAGCCGAGGGCTTTTGGTTTGTGATCAAGTATGTACTTGTATGAATATCTAATGTACTTTGGTCCTTAATCCGACGTACTCCAGACCCTATCTAGACTAGTCGTGACATAACATCGACGTATACACCGACATTAGAAAGCAAGAGGCTGAGTCCCAATCCAAGGATGGGGCAACCAATAAAGAGCCAATAACTCCATGCATGAAGCCAGATGATGAGTGTATGCGGGCGATAACTTGCTTTCCGGTCGTAGATCCGTAACAACAAAAGAGACCCACCTCAAGAGCAGAGAGCTCATTCCGAGTTTGGGTTGCCGTGCCACTTGCGATGAATTTGGGATTTCATACATTACGAGGACGGTTACGAATTGGAGAGTACGCTGAACGTTGCTGGATGACAAATTCAACAGCAAGACCCGTCAGAGTCAGTCGATTCATATATCAGTGGTGTTCGTCGCCTGAGATTCCATTCGGTAGTACTCCCGGAAACTCCGAACTTCTGCTGAATCCATTCACCAGATGTATTTGCTGAGGTAGGCTAGACGGCGATATATTCTCCCCAGCATCCTCAGCTGGCTCATTTGAGGCCATGCTTTTGGGTGTCATGTGGGACCCATTTAGGACCGACTGTTTTTGTTGATCCGTCAGAAGGCCCGTCAGGTTTTGTTCAACGCAGAGACGCGCATAATCAGGCTCATCGGGCGTCACCGCAACTAGCCCATGCCTTCTGGGCACTCTGTGCTCGAGGGGAGGTTGGCTACTCGGTCTGTATTTTCCCGGCTTCTCTTCGCCAACAAGCTGCCCCCTGACGTAGTATTTATTCCTGGGCGCGAAGGCGCCACGGCTGGCCGCGTCCGGATCTTGTCTCCATTTATTAGGACCACTGAAAGTAAAGAGGTCCGACTCTTTTTCGGGAAGTTCACGATAGCAGATAGCGATTCGTATCTCGCAAAGATGAGGAATTGATGGTACGATGTGGAGGAAGTCAGTTTCCTTCATAATAGTTAGTATAGGAGCGGTGAAATACATAATAGCATGACAACGTACTTTCACGAAGAACATGTCCGTCTCGAGGAAGCGATCGGCCGCCTCGCCACGGATTTGTTCAAGCTTCTTGTAACCAATGGTGCGTGGATCTCCGCCGTAGAGGTCAGGTAATTGTTCCCCCAGGTGATATAGTTTACTTCCTGTCAAAGCATATCGATCTTGCTCCAAGCGCCATATGATTCTTTTTGCGATACTAGACACAGGAACCCGTTCCCAGGAAGCATCTGTAATGAATTCAGTCAGCGAACATCGAGTACATACCAAATTCACATCTCCACTTACAACGTGACAGTGAGAGATCCTTCTCGCCCAGGAGGAGGGCGACTTGGGTATTCAGGAGCCATTGGTCGCGTCCACCTGGTTTCCCAGTCGCTGATGGGTCAATGGTGTCATATCGAACCCCTTGTGCTTTTGTGAATAATTCCGCAATCTCTTTATGCCTGGGATTCGGACAGCCATCTAGCCAACGCAAGAGAGGCGGTAGCTTTGAGACACGGATACGTTCTAATTCCGCCTCCCGAGCACGTTGCAACTCTGCCTCGCGGGCGACCCGTTCGGCTTGTTCACGCTCCTTCTGCTGACGCTCTTGCTCTTCTCGTATGCGACGGGCCTCTTCCGCAGCTTCCGCTTCGCGTCGGATCCTCTCCTCTTCCTCACGCTGCCGCTGCTCTTCTTCCTCGCGTTGTTTTCGTTCCTGTTCCTCTCGCTGCCTTCGCTCTTGTTCCTCACGTTGCTTCTGTTCTAATTCTTCTCGCTGCTTGCGTTCCAGTTCTTCTTGCCGCCTACGTTCTTCCTCCTCTCTGAGCCTTCGTTCCTCTTCCAGCCTAGCCTTTTCTGCTTCCTCCTTGCGCTTAAGCTCTTCACGTTCAAGACGAGCCTGTTCTTCAGCCTCTAAGCGCTTTCTCTGGGCCTCCTGCTCCTTTTGTTTAATGTCTTCTTGTTTCTTTTTCTCGCGTTCCTGTAGCTCCCGTTCCGCCTCTTTTCTCCTCACCTCGTCATGAGCAGGTGATTCCAGCGAGGTTTTCTTCCGTTTTTTTTGGCTGCTGTCTTTCTCAGAATCGCCTTGTATCTCGCCTTCCTCCTCAGATACTTGAATTGTATCTCGCATCTCGATATCAGGTTCGTCTGAAGCAACAGTAATGCTTTTGTCAGAATTGGAAGACTTTTCCGATTCTCTGCGAGAAACATCCGTTCTTGCTGGCTTAGTAGTGTCTCGTCGATCGTTCTCGGAATTACGTTGCTGCTGAGTAGGGTCACGGGATAGTTCTCGTTTCCGATGATGACGACTTTCGGGTGACAGAGGCTCTAAATGCCGCCTCTCCTTAGGATCAGGATCTAGTTTTCGTCTCTTCACAGGTGCGCTGCCATCTTCCTTTTCCCCAAGTCCGCGCCTGGAGGGGCTTGTGCTCGACCGATGTCTCTTCCCCGAAGCGTCGGCAGTTGACAGTCGATCGGTTGGCTCATCCTGCTTAAGTGCTTTCGTCCGACTGAGATGTTTCTCACGATCACCCCGAGGCTTCTCTGAGGATTCGTCACTTTTGGATTCAACGCGGTCGATCCCTGAAACGTTTGACGCGAGGCTTTGACGACGCTGTTTTTCTCGCTGGCCCTTCAAATCCCTTCCGGAAATAAGCTTTCGTCGTGGCTTTATAGTTTCGCCATCAGACGACCCCGCCATTTCTATTTCGGTCAATTTAGACATAGTTGGATTTTTCGATCTTACGGGCGAGATTTCGCGATCTGATGATGCAGGATTCGAGCCCCGTTCGTCTCGTTTCGGGCGCCCAGGTCCACGTTTTGGTGAAGTTTGCTCATCCTGA